>JAWNMO010000258.1:7488850-8808620 GCA_035043915.1 Drosophila paramelanica
CTGAGAGGCGAATGCAAACAACAAAGCGCAGGACGTAAAAAACAACAAAAGCAGTTTTGTTTACATGCGTAGCGCGCAGGCGTAGCGCAGCTTTCGTTAAGCTTGTAAAGCTGCACGAAAAAAAAGCTGCTTGGCCACGCGAAAACAAAAGCTCAAACAGCCGAAGCATAGGGAAAAAGTTTTGCCAGCCGAAAGGGATATTCAGTAGTTGAGCGTCGCGCAAGGCGCAAAGTTGTGCGGCAGTGAACGCGGCGGAGCCAGAGGCAGAGCCAGTTTCATTGAGCGTTCTCACTGCGTAGCCACACGGTGCGTATGGGAAATGTGCTTAGCAGACCGCGAGTGAATAACTGTCAGCCTCCTTTGGCCAATGGTTATGAATGTGAAATTAAATGATAGAAATGAAAAGCTGGTGCTTTTACAAACTTGTAATGAAACAACAGGCAACAACACAAAACGAAACGAAACAAATCAAATTAAATTATTTTCTGTTCAAAAAATAGAAAGAAAAATTCACAGTGAGAGTTGAGGCAGCAGCCCCAAAAACATCTCTGGCCAAGAAGGATAAAAGTTCTATGTACCCGTGCTTGTATGTGTTCGTATGCTTGTGTATATGTGCGCGACAGTAAAAGGAATAGAGAAAGCAAAGCATCCCGTAGGAGTGGCACACACACAAAAGTGTTTGCATAACTTAAGCCACCCGCTCTCTAGCAGTGTATATACGTACATTAAAATATTTTTAAACATATAGCTAATTTGATTAAAGGCAAGTCCAAGCTGCGACACACAGGGAACGAATATAGGACAAATGCTATCTGGTGATTCATGTGAAAAATAAATACACAAAATATCGCAAATATATTGTTGAAATTTTCAGTGATACGCTTTAAAGGCGTGGCTTGGCTGTTGTCTGGGATTCCTTTCAATCGCCATGGATCCGAACAGGACGGCTCAGTGTATTGTCTGCAGCGTTGTTGTCGGTGTACTGATTCTTTTCTTTGGCTTTTTTATTTACATCTTATTTACATTGGGCTATAGCTATGCCATAGGACAATTGCGCTTTCGATTCCCGTCCCTTTGTATGCATTCATTCAATGACGTTACAGATTCAAAACATTTCATTTATCTCTTTTATAGGGTCCAATGAAGCTGTAGAAGAAGATAGCCATGAAGGAATCTGGGCTAAACATTGTATTGATTGAAGAAATTTGATAATTGCCGGTTAGTCGAGATAATCAAAAATATCCTTCTGTTATCGAAGAAGACTAATCCGTTGCAAATCAGAAATCATTTGTTGAATAGTCTTTTTATACATGTCGAAATTACATATGTACCCAAAATTAGCAAATTTACAAGCATAAATATTTTAAAACAACAATCGTAAAATTTAGTTTGATTTTTCAGTAGAACAAATTTGATTAAAACCAAAATAATAACAAGCTAGGGGATTGAGGTTTAAGGTTTTTTTTTTCAAGAAATATAAAGGGTGAAATACATATGTTATTTTTGTTAACTTAGGGTGCTTTTTTCTGTTTTCCAATTATGCACACATAAATAGCTAAAAATATGTCTCCATATTGAAGTCTGTTTTATATTCGTGCCCACTTGGCATTGCTTTTAAGATATATTATTATATCTAACAGTGCATTAATCTATATTACTCTCAATTTAAACTCGAACATAATTTAAATAATTAGCATTTTAGTTATTTATTCTTATTGAGTTAAATAAAGAATATAAAAGAAAATTGAAAGCATATTGAATCTGTTAAACTGTTTCTTTTGAGTCTTTACTTTATTTATTTATTTATCAATTAAAATAATATTGATAATAACGTATCTTTAGGACTTCGTACCACTTTATGAATGTACTGCACTGGAATCAGATAATTCGTGTGAGCAAGCAAGACTAAAGATATTCCCATATTGTCTTGGTAATATTTGCAAGTCCATAAAACACAACCCTCAATAAACGACAGCCCAAGCGGTCGAAAAGAAAAAGGGCTTTCTAAACAAATAACTAAAATCAACACTGTTTAACATGAGCAGAAATAGGCAAGGAGACGGGCGAGGATTGCGGGGCACCTGTCTCGTCCGGCTGCCAATAAACAGCTTAAAGGTTCGATCAATTCAATGGAGCGCAACGGGAACACAACATATGTTTAACAATTCGTGTGTGAAAAATGGGCAGGAAAATTGCCATCGGAAGAGAGTGCGGTGTATTTTAGGAATAAAAAATATCCTTACCAGTTGATTACAAATAAAGTTAAAGAGTTTGCATCACTTACAAAGTATAGAAGAGAATGTTTTTTTAGCCTTCATTTGCTTAGACTTAAATTAAAAAGGATAATATAATAGAACAAACTAGGTATAATAAATTCCACAAAACATATTTTCCGACTTTATACAATAATAATAAAAAAGCTCCTTGAACATGCAATATATACAATACAAGCGAAGGACACACATACACACGCACACACAAAGCAGTTACCAGAGTCAGTTGGAACGCAACATTTTAGCAAATGGTCCTCGGGTTGCTTCTTGCCGTTGTCCTTTGCCTTATTGGCTTAGGCAGCTTTTGAGCTAAGGCCGGCGCACAATGAAAGGGATAAAGGTTAAAGCAACAGGAGCAGAGGCGAATTTCAAACTTTTAGGCATTGATTGAAGCTTTTGTCTATGCGACACTTTGGGGAATTGGCCGTTCCCCATTGCAACTTCCCCTCTCTCGTTACCTGCTTTTGTTTCTTACCAAGTTCAAGCCTATTTGCCATAAAACAATTGTCGTTTATTTTGGGAAAATTCAATTATTTGAGAGAACATCCTGTTTGCGGTTAACATCAGCTCCAGGATGTCCTGTCAATTTGATTGCATCCGCAGCTGTATGCGATCTGGAGCACATTCATAGATTAGATATTCTCCATATGTATTCAAGTTCAAGTGATTTGAACTGCAAACCATTTAAATTGCATCTGTGATTGTAGATATTTATAGCTCTCGATTGCAACTGAATAAAGCTATTAAAGCCAAAACATCAAACGAATGCCGCGAATATACACAAAACATTACAGGGTGACATAAAAGACTTTATAAAATTTACAACTTTCCTAGTCGAATATTTTATATTTTCCTCATA
Organism: Drosophila paramelanica; assembly: GCA_035043915.1. Classification (NCBI taxonomy): domain Eukaryota; kingdom Metazoa; phylum Arthropoda; class Insecta; order Diptera; family Drosophilidae; genus Drosophila; species Drosophila paramelanica. The sequence goes on from JAWNMO010000258.1 coordinate 7,491,983, forward strand.
CAAAAAGTTTTAAAAATTAGTGAGACTCTGCTTAAGGCTAATCAATAATATACACTTTCTTCATGATCGATACGTTCCAAAAATAATTACCGTCAAAAACATAGACACAAAGAAACTTAAAAGTACAATAAACAATGTTAAACAACTATTGTTAAACATTTTACTTGAATATATTTAAAAAACAATCTATTGTTCTTGGAAAAAGAAAATTATAATACCAAAAATTCATTATATTCATTCAGATAAATATAACAATTCAGTTAATGTCACTTTCTGACAATAAAACGCTTACATTTGCGTAATAATATCGCTGCTATCGGTAGAAATATTTGATTGACAATTTTGCGAAATTATTTCTCCATTATTATTGTCTATAAATCCCATTGCGCAAAATGCATTATAATCTATAATTCAAAATCATAAAATAAAATGGGGTCAAACAAAATAATTCGCGTAAATTGTATTTTTTCTTATGTTTTTCATATATGAAGTATTTTTAATTTTGTCTGAAGCGAACATATTTTGTTGTAAGCTTTAAAAGCATACACTTCTAGGATATATATACATTAACATTAAAATGCATCAACATACCAGTTTAAATTACACAAAGGCGCCAGCGGCACCGCCCATTGCAATGCAATACATTGTTGACTATTGCAATCAGGTTAAAGCGCAATCGACAATGCCACAAACAACAACAACAGAGAAAACGCGCAGAAACAACCACAAGAAGAGCACACAACACACAACAACAACAACAACATCAAAACACGCAAGAACAATACAGTCGGGTGTATCCGACTGTTCAATATTCGTTAATAATGTAATCGATACACCGATATTATTTAAATACAGATACAGGGTGAGCGGTGGAGAGAGCGATAGAGAGAGAATATAAGATAGAGAGAGAGAGAGAGGGTGAGTGGGAGCGGATCTATAAAAAAGAAACAACATTTTTTAAATATCTTTTAAAAAGCATAGAGTTATTACTAAAATTTTCTTTCATTCAAATAAATTATTACGTGAGAATCGCATAGAGGAGCTCTAAATTGCCTTGCTAGACAGTAAACAATACCGCAAAAATACGGACAACTTTTTTTAACATCGCTAACCTAAAGTTTACCTTCTTATTGGCGTTTTAAGATTTAAGTACCGATCAATTTATACCGAAATATCGCAAATGAGACTATCGAATTCAAAACGCTGCTGTTAACATCGATACATCAGTGTATCGACATTACACAAACCCACTGCACTCTTTTACTTCGTGAATGAGTATAAAAATAGCAATTAAACAAAATGTAAGCAATGGCACGTTTGCCATTTATAACCATCCTCCATAACAAAAGTATCGCATAAACAAAGAGCTTCCAGCGCGAAAGAGCATTAAAAACATTCCTTTCAGGCTCACAATTAAAAATATCTCTGCGAATTCAAGGGGTCTACCCCATAAATAGTTGAGAATAGTGAGTCAGTCAGATTGATTGTTGCTGCAAATCGAACAGCGAATCAGCTATTTAATAAGCATTACCCTGTACAGTTGGAATAACTAAGAAACTATCAAACCAATACTATAGTTATTTTTGAGTTTTTAATTAGATACAAAACTTTTATACTCATTTGTTGTCAGCTTTTTAGTGTGAACTGCTGCCAAGCAAGGCCTGTCAGTACTCCATTAATTCCATTAATATTACCATTAATCTGCAGTCTCGTCTTGGTTACTGCAATACGAAGAGAGTGAGTTTTTGAACACTTAATCCTGCTTGCGGTTAACATCAGCTCAAGGATGTCCTGTCAATTTGATTGCATCCGCAGCTGAATGCGGTCTGGAGCACATTCATGGATTAGAGGTTTTCAAAATGCATTCAAGTTCGAGTTATTTGAACTGCAAAACATTTATAATGCATCTGTGCTTGTATATATTTATATTTCTCGATTGCAACCGAACAAAGATACGTTTTATTAAATCTAAAACATCCAATGAAAACCGCCAATATTCAACCTTTCTTCCTTTATATGGAACTCTAGAAGATTTACTAATATTATTAGCAGAAAATAACTTACAAAAATCCATAGAGTTCCTTTTTCTTTTTAAGTTTGATTACAATATCAAAGCTATTTTATTTGCAATTGTTGATGGTTGTATGAATCTCGTAATTGCTACGTAAAGTGTTTTGCTGGTGTCGATAATGATAATGTCGCCCACGATTATAATCAGTACAGACAATTCCAGCTGAATAAACATGCAAATAAATATATACACATACACACACTCACACTTGTATAAGTGTGTGTACAAACAAACCGAGGAGAGCTCCCACCATTCGCGTGTTCCTCGTGCCAATTGCAGTGAAGGGCGCTCAAGTGCAGCCAGCTGCGGGTCAATAAAAATGCTGTGCGAGCATCTTTTATTCATAAGATAAATTGTCATTTAACTATTTATGTTAATTGGGCGTCTTGAAATGATGCAAGCGGCAAATGCACGGCAAAGGCATTTGTCTTTCCGCTCAATTAATCTGTAAGGTGTGTTATACGCACAAACGAAGGTAGTCGCAGACATTGCACTATGTTCAATTTGAATTGTTTTTCTAGCAAAAAAATTTTTTTTTATATACAAGAAATTTTAACAGGAACATAAATCTGTTAAAAAAACATAATTTTTTAGTTCATACTTATTTCAGGAACTTAAAATGATTGACTACAACCTAACACTTCATCTAGACTAAAAAGTTATAATTATTGTAAAAAAACTGGCCAAAGTTCCCATAGTGCATTGCCTTCACATGTGTGCGTAAACTCGTGTGTGTGTGGCTGAGTTTCATGCATAACTTAAAGTGCTCTCAATGGCTCAGTCATTGATTTTCGCTAAAAGTTTAATTGAGTCGTCATCAGCAGTTTACTGCGGCTCAAAACCTACACACGTGTATGCCAGCAGTGTGACAGAGAGAGAGAGACAATTGAACAAGCATTAATAAATAGGTTTCTGTGTGTGAAGGTGCCGTTAAAAATCTGCGATGTGCGAGGAATTTTTTTCATGGCGCGCAAAAAAATTCAATGCAACGCCGCTTGTGGCGCCATCTGCTCACCTCCTCCCCCGTCAGCAACAACAAGCTGCGCTCTGCAGCGTCTACTTCATTTCCCTCCACCCCCTCTTTTTGAATATGAAAGCTTTTGCTCTTTGCCTCGCTCTCGCTTTCGCTCTCTCCGCGCTAACGACAGTGGCGCGCTTAATTAAGCACGCGTCTGTCTGCTGCCCTCTTTTTTTCCACAACAAAGTGAGAGTGATAGAAAGAGAGAGATAGGGCGCCACTGTTTGTGTTATTGTACTGTTGTTTGTAATTGATTCTGAATAGGCAGGGAAAGGGCGCGATTGATAGAGAATGGGTTGAATTTTTTTTTCTGATTTGTCTTCAATTATTAAATATGAAAAGAAACTTGTCGTCCGTAGCAATTAGCTGCATTGCCATTGTACCGTTACGAAAGACGCCTTTTGACCCAGTTGCAAGTGAGCCCTTTACAAGCAATAAAAACCTGCATATTTTGGTGGACCAAACAACAGGTGGAACTGGTTTTTCTTATAGGGACAGGGACCCACATTAATGAAAATATAAATTACGTAAATAGTGTGCACTTACAATATCAGTTATATATGCTCAGTAATTCAGCTTGCAGATACAAATATTTTCAGATCGTTTTTTATAGTTGTAACCGAATGATCAGATCACTCATAGGCATATGTATATGGGAGCAATATCAGTACTCATAAATCGAATGATTTGATTGCAAATTAAATTTTATGGCCACACACACTCGAAAAGGCACTTGAAAGAACTCAATATATTTTTCACCTTGAGTGCGCGCACTTAACCACAAAACGCACAAAGGGGAAGCCGAAGTAGAAACAGAAACAAAAACGGAGACCGCATACAATAATAACAATAACAATGTTAGAGCAGTGCTGCGTTCTCTACTGTTTGCTGTTGCTGTCAATAGGCAAACGTTAAAAACATGCGACAATTCCGCGTACAGCAGGAGAAGGCGATACACACAAAAAAAAAAACAAAAAACAAATACGCTCAAAGCAACGTCAACAATTACGCCCCCGCGCCCACTAACCGCTGGAGCAGCAGCGACAACGCCAAAAGACAACTTTTGAGACACCGCACGACGCAGACGGCGACGTCGACGTCAACGTCAACGCTAGCAAACAAAACGCGCAAACAATGGTCAATTTTCAATTGTGATTTTCACACATTTCCATGCAATTTCTTCAACACGCCAACGCGCCCACTTCGACCTCCTACAAGGCCACACACTTTTCTAATAAATTTAAACACAATTTAGCATTTGAAGTATAATTAAATGAGATTTTAATATGCGATTATTTTTTTTGTAATTTTGCTTGCGTAGCGCTGCGCGATAAGAAAAACCGCAGCAAAGCGACACGCGACAACGACGAAGACTGAGCGCACTGAGCGTGCAGGCAACTAGTGTCAAAACCATATGATCGATTCTTGCTTCGATTCTCAAGCTGTCTGGCAATATTGCAGCGCATTTTAACATATGATCACTTGGGGATGGGGCAACGCTGCACACATTTGAACGGCGACGTGGCAGCGCCAAACTACGCGGAAAATTTAAAAATAACTTTAAAAACAATATTTTTTATTTAATTGCAGAAAATGTTCAACGCATAGTGCACATTAAAAGGCACAGTAGAAATCATCGCACACACTACCACATTTCCTAAAGTTTACAAACAACAGTCCCCTGGCAGCAATATGGCTGCTGCACTTCCTTATCGCTGGCTTTTGTGTGCGGCTGCCATTGTTGGTGTTAGTGTGCTGCCGATTGGGGCACAAAGGCACACAGCTTCGGATAATCCCTCAACGTACAATATAGGCGGCGTATTGAGCAATTCCGACAGTGAGGAGCACTTTCGCACAACAATAGCGGTAAGTGTGTTTTTCATTTAGTTCACCCAACAGGATTGCCGATATCTCTAATGCGCTTTCATCCCAACCCGCCACCCTGCAGCACCTAAACTTCGATCAGCAGTATGTGCCTCGCAAGGTCACATACTACGACAAGACAATACGCATGGATAAGAACCCAATTAAAACGGTGTTTAACGTCTGCGACAAGCTAATCGAAAAACGCGTAAGTACCAAATTGTAGAATTGTAGCAAATCATTCTAAGCAAGTTCAATCGAATATTTATTTATTTAATATTGATTTGAAAGCTTTGTATTGTACGTCAACAAACTAATTTACCGAAATAGGTATCATAAACTAACCAAGATTTCATTTGTTAAGATGAATGCTCCTTAATTAATTAATAAATAATGAAATATCTCAAATCAAACCGTATTGGAACTAAGAAACACCAGCCCAAACCCTTCGAACAATACTCAATTAATAGCTGAACTTAGTCTTTCAAGTGAACGACAATTTACCACACTGCAACAGTCTTCCAGCAGATGCGACCATTTTGCATCTTGACTAGCACTGGCTTGTGTGCCAGTGCTGCCAACTTCCGTTTTGGTGCCTTCAATCATGGGTCTTCATTTTAATAATTCATAGGGAAATGAATCGGAAATGACTCGATGACAAGCGGTAATTCGGTTATCACACACACACTCACACGCATACACAACCACATTCAGTGATTTTGTTCACTCGTTCATTTGGCTGACTGCCTTCACAATTCTGTAAGGCATATTGCAAATGCGATTTAAGATAGTCGACACGTAAATACCCTATAACGAGACAAAGAACTTGAAAACACAGGTTGTTTGCGTGAAGCAGTTTTTATACCCTAAATCCATTGTAAATGGAAAATAGAAGGTACTCATCACCGTTTTCCCAAAATCAAAAACAAAATAAACACGGCAGTTATTTGGGCTTCTGGCACATAAAGAAGAAGAAGAAGGAGTGGATGAGTAAAGTGCGCAGCTTGTAGTATACATTTACTTGTTATTATATAAGTAATATTTCTTAGCTTAATTACCCCAAAAACCAGCTGAAATTTGTCCAGTTTGGATGCAATTCCTTTGAGTTGTCTATCATCAAAATGAGCCTTGGATTAAGTTTTTGGCACAAGTGTCATAAATGTACTCTTAAATGAACTCTGCTAAGTGACACTTTATCAGGCAGCTTTGGAGAAATATCGTCGGCTCCCATTAATCCCACACATAATTCAGTTGTGCGCCATCGAAATCAATTTGAAATTGTGTCTGCACAGACGTAATTGTCATTTATCATTTGCCGGCAGAAATTGTGGCCATTTTTAACCATTCGTTTTACACCCAGGAGAACAAATCAGTGCCAGTTGTGAGCTTGGCTCGGTGTGTTTTTAGCAAATGATGCATATATATTTTGGCAGTCAATTGCTGATCCTGGTGACGCCCAATTCAATTTACACTTCCGCTTGTCTACCGTTTGCCTTGACGCCCCTCCCAGCCGGTCGCCCCTTTACCTTGTGCGCTGCTCATTTCCATTGATTTTGTGTCGCATTTTTTTCAGGTCTACGCCGTTGTTGTTTCGCATGAACAAACCTCAGGCGATTTGTCGCCGGCAGCTGTGAGCTATACGAGCGGCTTCTATTCCATTCCCGTCATTGGCATATCCTCGCGGGATGCGGCATTTTCCGACAAGAATATCCACGTCTCATTTCTGCGCACCGTGCCTCCCTATTACCACCAGGCGGACGTTTGGCTCGAAATGCTCAGTCACTTTTTGTACACCAAGGTAAGCAGGTGCACTGAGTTATGACTCGTTGACTTATCAAATTGTCATTACCATCGATAGGTAATCATCATTCACAGCTCCGATACGGACGGACGCGCCATTCTGGGTCGTTTTCAGACCACCTCACAGACGTACTACGACGATGTCGATGTGCGCGCCACTGTCGAACTGATTGTTGAGTTCGAGCCCAAACTGGAGAGTTTTACGGAGCATTTAATTGACATGAAGACCGCACAGTCCAGGGTGTACCTCATGTATGCCAGGTAAATGAAACAAGCTAAAATTGGTTTAACATATTTAAGGTTTTTCAAAGATTTTGCCTTATAAAACCAGCTCAAGTTGCCATTGTTAGGTAACAAAATTCTTGTTGGTTATAAAGTAAAATCACAAAAAATTTTTGAAATCATCATACTGGGTTGTGGCGTTCGGCTCCACATTATGTTTTTCATCATTCATTCAAAATATATTAATTTTAAAAAAAAATTTTTTTTGGAATTTTTTGGTCAAAAAAGCATGTACTCCCCCCTTGTGAATTTTGGAAAAAAATATTTTTTCAAAATTTAGAATTGCGAATTTATAGTTTTAATCGATTTTATTTGTCACAATTAGCATAAAAAATAACATTAAAAGTGATTTTGGGGGGTCAAATTTTTGGTCAAAAATCATCCCAAAATCGACAAAAATGTTGACATTTAAAGTTGTCAGATTCCATAGCTCCCATATATCAAACCCCCATAACTTTGTCAAAAGTGAACCGATTTTCACGTTTGATGGCATTTTGATCATGATTTGTCTTATATATTGACTCCACATTTAAAATATATTAATTTTCGAAAATAAATTTTTTTTTGAATTTTTTGGTCAAAAAAGCATGTACTCCCCTTGTGAATTTTGGAAAAAAATATTTTTTCAAAATTTAGAATTGCGAATTTATAGTTTTAATCGATTTTATTTGTCACAATTAGCATAAAAAATAACATTAAAAGTGATTTTGGGGGGGTCAAATTTTTGGTCAAAAATCATCCCAAAATCGACAAAAATGTTGACATGTAAAGTTGTCAGATTCCATAGCTCCCATATATCAAACCCCCATAACTTTGTCAAAAGTGAACCGATTTTCACGTTTGATGGCATTTTGATCATGATTTGTCCTATATATTGACTCCACATTCAAAATATATTCATTTTCGAAAATAAATTTTTTTTGAATTTTGTGGTCAAAAAAGCATGTGAATTCTGGGGGAGCTTCCCAGTAATATGTATACCAAATTTGGTGACTCTAGCTCATAACTGTGAAAGATATAGGCATTTCCAATTTTTAAGGCCGGGTCGCTAGGGGCGTTCTAGTGGGTTTATCTTTAAAACTGTGGGAAATATGCATATGGCACAAAATCTTAACACTTTGTCTGAAGAGGATAACTACAACTATATATTCAAAGTTTCAAGTCTCTATCTTCAATAACGCCGAAAAAAGTTGCGTTCATCCGGACGGACAGACGGACAGCATGACGGACATTGCACAAACCCAATATACTAGTTTCACTTCGATAACGAGTATAAAAACGAAAACAAAAAATTGTTTCCTGAAAGTATGCTACAAAAAATTTTAGCGTAAATTTAAAGGTTATTCAATATTTTCTTTTTTTTAAATCCAAGCGACCAAAAAATAAAACTGTTTGTTTTGTACTATTGCTCATTTCCCATATATTCAACAGACAGAAAATAAAGTAATCCTAAATAAGAAAAATTAAATAAAAATGTGTCTTTCTCTTAACATAATAATGATGGATAATACTACATAGCGAATATATTTACCCCAATTTTCAAAATCTATTTTGTTTTAACGTGTTTCAAATCTATCAAAAAATATCAGTTTTATCATGATAATAAGACGGTGCAATTGGAATGTCCTCAGTTGACATTGTTCAGGTTTCATCAAATACTTTTGAGCTTATTATAAGCGTAGCCATTATCCCAAGTCCCCAGGCACGTAAACAAAGAACTTTTGTGTTTTGTCTGTTCGCAGCACGGAGGATGCTCAAGTGATATTCCGCGATGCTGGCGAATATAATATGACTGGCGAGGGACACGTGTGGATTGTGACGGAGCAGGCGCTGCATGCGAACAATACGCCCAACGGGTCCTTGGCCTGCAGCTGGAGCACGCCCACAGCGACAAGGGACACATTAGGGTAAGTTGAGTCAGCGTTTGGCCATTGTGCCAATTTGCGGCAGGGTCCATATTAATTATTCATGTTGCCGCTTTGCAGGACAGCGTTTATGTGCTGGCCTCGGCAATTAAGGAAATGATTTCAAATGAAACCATCGCCGAGGCGCCCAAGGACTGCGGCGATTCGGCGGTCAACTGGGAGTCAGGTGAGCATATTTACCAGGACATATGGCTGCAAATTAATGCAACATCAAACGCGCACCGCAGGCAAGCGACTCTTTCAGTACCTAAAGACCAGAAACATCACCGGCGAAACGGGTCAGGTGGCCTTCGACGACAACGGGGACCGCATCTATGCCGGCTACGATGTGATCAACATACGCGAGCACCAAAAGCAGCACGTGGTGGGCAAATTCAGCTACGACAGCGTGAGTTACATTTAAGCACCCCATTCTTTTTTAGAAAACGATTCCTTTGACTTAAAAGTACATAAAACACTATTACCGACTGCGTTTCACTCGTTCACGTTTTGATTTTGTAATTTTAATATTTTGTAATTTGTGCAATGCGGGGGTAACATTCTTTTTTCCGCAAAAAAAAAAAAATTATTTTTTAAATACATAGATTTTAAATGCATAATCGATCTTAATCGAAAATCATGACCAGAATGACATCAAACATGGGTGTTTCAAATATGAGACATATGGGTCCGAGAGCTTTACCTGTCAAAACTTTTCTTAATTTTCACATTTCAAAAATTCACATTTACAAAATATTTGACCAACTCAGAAACAGGGTAAATTATGTTTGTTATAATATTTGTGGCCAGAAAAATATATTAAAAATTCAAACTCGCAATTTTAAATTTTGAAAAAAGTTTTTTTTTCGAAAATGAATACATGCTTTTTTCCAATAAAATCAAAACAAATTTTTTTTTTAAATGCGTCGATTTTAAATTTGGAATTGATGTTAACGGAAAATTTTTCCTAACTTTGACATGATTATTCTCTAAAAAATTGACCACCTATAGACTTTTAAGACTATAACGACATATGTCTTTCTCAAATCGGAACACAATTGTCCAAGATATAGTCAATTAAAGCATATAGGAGAACTAAAATCTGCATATCTCGGGTAAATAAGGTCATAACTTCCATAAATATACCTATTTAGACAAAAGACATTAAAAAATTCTGATTCCAAATTTTGACCAAATTTGACAAAAATGATAACATCACAATGCTTTAAAAAGGATAAAAATCCTTTCAGCAGTTAAGATTAAATGACATTTTTGTAAACTAAAAACTAGCTGTTACTCGCCCATAACTGGCTGTTACTCGCCATATCCTGGCGACTCCTGCGTCAAGCAACTCGTATTGACCAAGTTTCCTAGATACAAAAGATTTTGTGATTTTGGCCAGTTTATTTGCGATCTACGCGAGTGAAATTTTACAAGTTCCGATTCTTAGATGCCCCTAAAAGTGCTATGATATGGCCGGTTTCACAGATCCTTGGACAACTAATTCTCAAACCAAATTGGTTCCAAAGGTATAGTCCTGGTGAGCCTAAAGAGCTGCATTCTTGCAAAATGCGCGAGAATACGCTCAAGAAATATGTATGCTTCTTTTTCAGCTGCCCCATCCCTTTCACACATTTCCTCCTAGAGACTGCTGCTGCTGTTGCGTCGAATTTAGCATTAAGGGCAGAGTCTGAATTTTCACTAGAAATATTGTACATCGGCGGCCCAAAAATGTTACCTTAGAAGTATGCAATGAATTTTGGGCGAGGCCTGAATGTCAAGTGTGTAATATTTAGGGAAGGTAGGCAGCTATCTAATACCAAATTTGGTGACTCTAGTTTTTAAATTGTGCAAATATGCAAGGATATCAAGGTCGCAATCTTATTGGGAGGTCACCAGCTATATACATACCAAGTTTGGTGACTCTAGCATTAAAAATGTGTCTCTAGCTTCAATAGCGGCGACATTAATTGCATTCATAGGGACAGGCGGACGGATGGACAGACGGTCTGAATTCTCTAATCTCTATTGATTACTTAAATATTTTTTTGAATGAATTATTAATATTATAATCACTTCTTTATTGAACAGTTAAGGGCAAAGATGCGGATGCGCATCAATGACAGCGAGATCATTTGGGGCGGCCACCAGAAGCGGAAGCCGGAGGGCATCATGATACCGACGCATCTCAAGTTGCTGACCATCGAGGAGAAGCCATTTGTCTATGTGCGGCGCATGGGTGACGATGAGTTCCGCTGTGAGCCGGACGAGCGTCCCTGTCCACTCTTCAATGCCAGCGATGCGACAGGTGAACACCAAATCCCTTCTGTCCAATCAATAGCTGGGTAAAACCTGTTCTACTCACTAAACAGCTAACGAGTTTTGCTGCCGTGGCTACTGCATAGACCTGCTCATTGAACTCTCCAAGCGCATCAATTTCACCTATGACCTGGCCCTGTCGCCCGATGGCCAATTCGGCCACTATATCCTGCGGAACAACACTGGCGCGATGACGCTGCGCAAGGAGTGGACGGGTCTCATTGGCGAGCTGGTCAACGAACGTGCCGAGTAAGATCCGAAATCTACACTCAGAGAAAAAGTACGCTTTAAATTTCACAGTGACCAAAATTATTTATTTCTGTTTTGTTTTTAAATTTTGAAGTTTTTTTTCGTTTTTTAATATTCCTTTTACTCTAATTGTCAAAAATCATGCCAAATTTGACAATTATTTTGACATATACATTTTTGGAGATCTTTAGCATCCAAATTTGAAACTTCCATAACTTTGTCAAAACTAAGACGATATTCATATTTTGAATATATTCGTGGTGTATAAATGGTTTTAGTAAAATATTGAACAGACTGTCGCTAAAATCGTAAGTAAATATCATTTAAGGCTACTATAATTTTATACAAAACTCACATAGTTTTTCTCTGAGTGTAGAGCAACTGTCATTTGATCTTTGAACTCAATATTTAGTCATTCGTATTGTTTTTTTTTCTAGCATGATCGTTGCACCACTAACCATTAATCCGGAGCGTGCCGAGTATATCGAATTCTCGAAACCATTCAAATACCAAGGCATTACAATACTCGAGAAGAAACCGTCCCGATCGAGTACTCTTGTGTCTTTCTTGCAGCCATTTAGTAACACGCTATGGATCTTGGTAATGGTGTCGGTTCATGTTGTGGCGCTCGTGCTCTATCTGCTGGACAGGTGCGTAAAACAAATCTCTTAGTCTCGAACCCCAGACACATACCCTATAACCCGATTAGTGATGGCTTGGACTTGCACTAATGCTCGTTGCATTTGACGGTTAAAAGTTACGAGCCTCTCGTACAGATCCCCAGACATCACTTAGCCATGGTTCCAGCTGGCCAATTGAGCATGCGCCGTACTAACTTTGTGATCTTTTAATACTCAGATTCTCACCGTTTGGACGCTTCAAGCTGTCGCACTCGGACAGCAACGAGGAGAAGGCGCTCAATCTCAGCTCGGCGATTTGGTTCGCGTGGGGCGTTCTTCTCAATAGCGGCATTGGCGAGGGCACGCCGCGCAGCTTCTCGGCCCGTGTCCTGGGCATGGTCTGGGCCGGTTTTGCCATGATTATAGTCGCCTCGTATACTGCCAACTTGGCGGCCTTCCTCGTGCTGGAGCGACCCAAAACGAAGCTGAGCGGCATCAACGATGCCCGCCTGCGCAATACGATGGAGAATCTGACCTGTGCGACGGTCAAGGGCTCATCGGTGGACATGTATTTCCGGCGTCAGGTGGAGCTATCGAATATGTATCGCACCATGGAGGCAAACAACTATGTCACTGCCGAGCAGGCCATTCAGGATGTGAAGAAGGGGTAACTTGCCAGCGAGCTGAGGCATCGCTCTCTACTTCTTCTTCTTCTTCTTCGATTCGATTCGAGTGTTTGTTATTAGCTGAAATAGTCGCATGATTCTGGCACAACAACAACAACAACTAATCCAACAACAACGACAATACTCACTCTTCACGCTCTCTATCTCCACTTAACTTAACCTCGTACTACTTTCTTTTGATTTCTCCCTCTCTATCTCTTTCTCTCTCGCTCTCTTTCTCTTCAGTAGCCGTAGTTATCGTATTCATATTCGTATATAACAAACCTTTTTGCTAAAACAAGTATTTTATTACCTATCATATTTATTGTAGTATTTGAACTATATTATATGAACTATATTATATTATCTAAGAGATCTGCTTTTTGGTTTGCAGCAAGCTGATGGCTTTCATCTGGGACTCTTCCCGCCTAGAGTATGAGGCCTCCAAGGACTGTGAGCTGGTCACGGCTGGCGAGCTATTTGGACGCAGCGGCTATGGAATTGGCCTGCAGAAGGGTTCGCCCTGGACGGATGCCGTTACACTGGCCATACTCGAATTTCATGAAAGTAGGTTGGCCCAGAAAAATTCAGAACGGTTAAAAATGCAGAACGGTTAAAAAAAAGACTCTACAAATTCGCGCTGTCCGTCTGTCTAGCCAGAGCAACTAGAGACCTAAACTTATCGTATTTAGATTTTTCTTTTTCTCTTTTTTCGAAAAAAATCGATTTCAATTCTTGGTTTAAGTTCAGATTCTCCTAATCAATACGCAGAACAGGTGGATAATTTATTATTATTTTTTTTTTGTTCCATTACTATCGATAGAAATCGATTTTATCTCGGAGATATGAGCTATATACCTATAAGAGCTAGAGGCACTTAATTTAATGTGTCATGTTTGTATTATCCAATATACTCAAACAAAAACTGTTTGTATGCACAGGTGGCTTCATGGAGAAACTGGACAAACAGTGGATATTTCACGGGCACGTGCAGCAGAACTGCGAGCTCTTTGAGAAGACGCCGAACACGCTGGGCCTCAAGAATATGGCGGGCGTTTTCATATTGGTGGGCGTGGGCATAGCTGGCGGCGTGGGTCTCATCATCATCGAGGTCATCTACAAGAAGCATCAGGTGAAGAAGCAGAAGCGTTTGGATATTGCCCGTCACGCGGCCGACAAATGGCGCGGCACCATTGAGGTAATCCCGGCTAAATTAATCATAATCATAGCGAAATCATTCCACTAATGTTTGATATACAGAAACGCAAGACTATACGCGCCTCGCTGGCCATGCAGCGGCAGTACAACGTGGGTCTGATGGCCACACATGCGCCGGGCACCATAAGCCTGGCGGTGGACAAACGACGGTATCCGCGTCTGGGCCAGCGGCTGGGACCGGAACGCGCCTGGCCGGGCGATGCGGCCGATGTGCTGCGCATACGGCGACCCTATGACCCCACCCTGGGCAAATCGGGCCTGGCGCCGCCACAACTGGGCCTGGGCAGGACTAGGCCGCAGCAAAATCCACTGCCACCGCGTTACTCGCCCGGGTATACCAGCGATGTCTCGCATTTGGTCGTATAAGTTAACATTTTTGCCTTGGGCACAAGGAAACCAAAGATAGTAATACCATATTACCTATGATTGTTCATGCATATATATGTCATTGCTCAATACCTGACGATTTACAAGCCAATGCGAATTTGTATTTAAATATGTAGAGCAGCTCTTTTGCTGGGGCAAACACGAAGCTTGGTGAATATCAAAATTGATTAATCAAAATTTGTAATACCCGTTCATGAAGTGAATAGAGAATATTAGGTTTGTGCAATGTTCGTCTGTCCGTATGAAAGCTAGAAATTAGATCGTTTATACACGAATCAGACAAAATGTTAACTGGGGGCGTGGCAAATCGAATCCATACGCTAACTCCCATCCCCGCAAATCACGAAAAATATAATTTTTTTTTTAATAAAATAACAATAATATTTAAGTTATAATTTTTGGCTATTCTTCTACTGTGAACGAGTATTGCGCAGTCGGGTACAGCCGACTGCAATGTTGTCATTGGTTTTCTGCTAAAATTTTAAATTATCACATTAAATGCTTCGTATAGCCCCCAGTAAATAAAGCAGAATCGACTTGTATTTATACACATACATATACCATATACATATATATTCATATTCATACAGTAAGCAGCATTTATTTTATGACGGTTAAGTTTGTGTAGTTTGTGTTTAGATTGAAATAAGAATTTGTTAATCTCCATGTTAAATATACCAACTGCTTACCACCTGCTTTATGCTACTGCCAACCTATGCCCGCTTCAGCAGATCAGTGAATTTCGAATAATACTAGTATCTGGCTACTCCCAGTTGTTATTTATAAATGAATCAAATTGTACTTCATGAACCGATCACACGATCATCACAAGACCCACCCATTGTTACAAGGTGAATACTCGAAAAGCGATTTTCTGGCTATAATATTTGGGCCACAACGAAAAGCTCCGATACTCTACGACTTATACACTACACAGAAATAAAAGTAAACGAAAAACAAAAAACTAAATAAATAAACTTCCGAACAGCTGCTGTTAAGGTTGTTATTAATTACCGATCTAGAAAA
The DNA here is from genome assembly GCA_035043915.1 of Drosophila paramelanica. Classification (NCBI taxonomy): domain Eukaryota; kingdom Metazoa; phylum Arthropoda; class Insecta; order Diptera; family Drosophilidae; genus Drosophila; species Drosophila paramelanica. The sequence goes on from JAWNMO010000258.1 coordinate 7,507,405, forward strand.
AATGTTGTAACAACAATAAATATAGCACATAAACAAATACAGTTAAAATGAAAACAATTGAACTTAAACATGAAGATACTTAAATGAAATTTAGAACCACGAAAATGTAAAATGTCATTGTAAAACATAAAATGTCTACCTAATATTAAGTGTGAAAGTTAACAGTATAAATGTGAGTCAAAAACAAACAAAAAAAAAATTAAATAATTAACGTGAGTTACTCAAATCGGTGGCCATTAACGAAATAAATAAGAATTTTAAATGTTTTGAATGTGTAAACTATTTATGCCAAATCAAATAAATATTTAATAGAACAAAACCATTTATTGAAAATATATTTGATTGCCTTAATTTTATGGCGGGAAAGTTCATTTTTTAGCTTCATTCATGAAAGCAATGTGTAAAATTTCATATACATTATCAATCGGATATTTTCAGTAAAAACAAGTAAGAACGTTGCAGTCGGGCGTTACCGACTGCGTTATACTCGTTCACGTTCGTAAATATTGCTATTTTAAAAAATTTCGGTATTTTGCAGTTTGTGTGTTGCTGTGGGTGGGGGAGAGTGGGGAGTGCGGGTGGGGGTGGTCGTCGGCAACATTTTTTCCGCTCTTTAAAGGAGGTGACCAGCTATCTACCCACCAAATGTGGTAACTCTAGCTTAAAAACTGTGGGAGATATAGGGCATTTCCGGCGGAGCGAGGGCGTTTGGGGCGTTATAGTGGGCGTGGCCGGGATGTCAAGTGTGCAATCTTTGGGGAGGTCAGCAGCTATCTACATATTAAATTTGGTGCCTCTGGCTTTAAAACTGTACGAGATATAGATTTTCGCGGGTTGCGGGGGCGGAAGGGTGAGGGGGGGGGGTACTGCCCGCAAATATTTTTCTGTAATTTCTGGGGGAGCTTCCCACTAATATATATCCCGAATTAAGTGACTGTAGTTTAAAAACTCTGAGAGATATAGGCATTTTCGATTTTTTAGGGAGGGGGCGTTGGGCGTTCTAGTGGGCGTGGGCGGGATATCAAGGGCGCAATTTGTGGGGCAGGACACCAGCTATCTACACACCAAATTTGGTGGCTCTATCGCTTAAATTGTGGGATATATACACGTGTTATCGATTGGAACTGCCATATATAACGTGTTTTGCGATTACGGGGGCGGGAGAGGGCGTGACCAAAAATTTTTTCCTGTGATGTATGGAGGAGCATTCTGGTAATATATCACCCAAATTTGGTGACTCTAGCTTAAAAATTGTTGGGGAGTATAGCCATTTCCGATTTTTCAGGGCGGGGGCGCTGGTGGGCGTTCTAGTGGGCGTGGCCGGGATATCAAAGGGTCAATCTGTGGGGGAGGTCACCAGCTATATACATACCAAGTTTGGTGACTCTAGCTTTAAAATTGTGCAAATATGCAACACTTATCGATTTGACCTTTCAGGTTTATCGGTTTTCGCGATTATGGGGGCGGGAGAGGGTGTGGCCAAAAAACTTTTTTTTAATATTTGGGGGAGCATTCCTCCAATGTACATGCAAAAATTTGGTGACTCTAGCTCAAAAACTGTGGGAGATATATGCATATCCGATTTTTGAGAGCGGGGGCGCTGGGCGGCGTTATAGTGGGCGTAGCCGGGATATCAAGGTCGCAATCTTTTTGGGAGGTCACCAGCTATATACATACCAAGTTTGGTGACTCTAGCTTTAAAATTGTGGACTTTAGCAATATGCGATTTTAGGTGTTATCGGTTTGCCACGCCCCCAGTGGGCGGAGCTCAAAATCCTTAACACTTTATCTGACGCGGGTACACACGAGTATATATCAAAAATTTCAAGTCTCTAGCTAGCTTCAATAGCGGCGAAAATAATTGCGTTCATACGGACAGACGGACAGACGGACAGACGGACGGACGGACAGCAAGACGGACATTGCACAAAACCAATATACTCTTTTCACTTCGTGAACGAGTATAATAAATAAATACCATATTTACGCAATTTTCATTCATGCGTCTGGATTGTACCAAATTTGAAATCAATTTCAAATATTTTTAGCCCGCTCTCTATGCGTTTATTTAAATCCAAACATTGATCAATGATTGACAAGTTTAATTAACATTTTCCGCCTTGGAAATAATGATGATTGATGGCTTTATTCATTTGTTTCATATTTTATTTTGTACAGATCGAATTGATACATATTTTTATTTTCTTAAAAAATAGCTTTAGTCATCAAATAGTTTTTAATACTGCCAAGCTATCAATAGTTTCAAGTTATCAATCGATATCAGTTTAATCTATATTTAAAAAACAATATAAACAATCGCTTGCTATCTGAAAGCTCTGCGGTACTTCACAATTTGCAGGCACTGTGACCCGGTCTGCACTAGATTTAGGTAGTTCTCCTTATCGACTTATGCAAGTCTTAGACAATGAAATTCAAGAGTCTCCATTGTAATTAAAGTAAACACTTACTTTCGAGGCAGACACACTTTACTCCAGCCATAAATGCTTATCACTTGATCAAATAATCCTTTGTACTTTAAAATGCAAAACATTATTAATTTGAAAGACCTTTAAGCACCGTTATGCTGTCAAAGTTGACCCTTTTACCGAGTTTAAAATATACCCTGGAGGTGCCGCCGAAAGTCGTAAATGCACAACAACAACCAAAAACTGTTTTGTTGAAACAACTCAAGAAAAAGTTGAAAGAAGAAAGTTCCAAAACAGAATTGCCACAAGTTACAGCAAATAAAGAAGACAGGCTCGAAAATGCATAAATCACTTCAATGAATTAATGATAAAAACGAAAGAATTCCAGCAGCTGACCGACCTCGCAATACTCTAATGGTAGATAATAATATATATTTTTAAAACATTAAGTCCTAGGCTGTTAAAGGAATTAATCAGAAAAAATAATAAAATAAAACCATTTTGAAAGTTTTTGAAGTTTACTGCTTAAAATTGAACAATTGCAACAAAAATATACTATATACTGACTAAAATAAACTGTGAAATACCCAAAGACGGTGATATTATCAGTTGTTTATAATGCTCAGTTTTACACTGTAAAATAATAATTAACGCTATATTTCAGCATTCGTTGCTGGGGCGAACAAGAAACGCTAGAGATAAACTTGTACACATTGTGTACGAATATTTAATTAATATAATTAGGAAAGTTAAACATTTGATTCTGAACATTTCATTAATTGTCACACTTGCCGCTCGGGCAAGCAACCAGACGATCAGCCAACCAACCAGCCAAGCAACTAGCCGAACATCATCCCATCAGACAAGCCGGCGCTGAACAAGTTGTAACTGCAACGAAGCGGTTCGAATCGGACCCATTAATGACTGGGTGCTGGCGATGCTTCGTTAGCCGACTTGCAAAAACAACAAAAACAAGTGAGATTGCTCTAGTCGGGACCGCCCGACTAGTAGATACCCTGAACCCAGAAATGAACACATACACACACACTCTCGGCAGTTGATGAGTATGGATCCTATTAAAAATAATAATAAAAAAAAAAAAACAATTACCAACGGAAAAAGAAATGTTCCGCAGCCGGGGCTTGAACTCGGTCTCCCCGTCTTAAGATGCACGACTCTTACCAACTGCACCACACTACCACATTTTTCGCGAACGATATAACATTACTTAACCATCGCAAAAAGTCGAGGAAAACGAAAATTTTGCAGTTGTCATTAAAACGATACAAATTAATAAAAATAATAATTATAAATAAATAAAAAAATAAAACAATTCATCATTGCTCCACCATACCATCGCTGAATTCGAACCCGGACCTCCGCGTTACGCGGCACAACTCTTACCCACTGGACCACGCTCTTACTTCACTTCGTTGTGTTAAAATTCAATTTAACCGTTGCCTAAAAAAATTCCTAGGAAAACGCAAGACTTTCTGGACGTGCATATGTATGCGTGCACATGTACACAGAAATTGCCAAGCAGCTGCGCTTTGCCCTCACTACTGAAAATAGATTCTTGATTTGCTCGTAAACTAAATGTACGATCGTTATGAAATTTTTTCAGGACTTATTCAGATCATCGATATGTATGTACAAACCAATTTGCACGTGTGTAGTATTTGATTTGTGTTTTTTGGTTTTATCGATATTGGAGGCGATTGGGGAGGTATCCAAAACCTGAAGGGCTTAAATTCTTCGTATGTTTTACGCGAACATAAAAAAATAAATTTGGTGGCTCTAGCTTTTATAGTTTGGGAGTTATGCTTAAAAAACCGAGTCAAAAAAGCGATAATTATCGATAATAAGAAAACGGAAGGAGTTATCGATGTTTTGAAATAAACTTGATCTGCGTATGAAATATACGAACCGAATGAGACCAAGATCAGCTTTCTAGCTTTTGTAGTCTCTGAAATCGACGCGTTCATACAGACAGACGGACAGACGGACAGACGGACAGACGGACAGACAGACAGACGGACATGGCTAAATCGACTCGGCTAGTGATGCTGATCAAGAATATATATACTTTATGGGGTCGGAGATGCTTCCTTCTGCCTGTTACATACATTTGCACAAAACCATTATACTTTTTACCCATTTTTTTCAATGGGTTCAGGGTATAAAAGCCTTAAACAAGTTGGAACGTTGCAGTTGGGTGCAAACGACAAAGTTATACTCTGTTCAAATGTACTAAAGGTAATGCAATTGGATTTTCAATTATTTATTTAATTTAATATTTAATTATTTAATAATAATTAATATAAATTAAAAACTAGAAATTCATTATTAAAGAACTTTGTATTTAAATTATATTTAATTTGGAAAAAAAGTGTTTAATTTAAGAACATATTTAAAATATTCAATTTAATTAAGGTATAATTTTCGAGTTTTTTTTTAAAATACAACAATATTGATAATATGTACTTTTTATTTAATCAAAATTAGTAAGCAATAATGTTAATCAATAACTCATCTATTGAGTAAAAAAGAAAATAAAATTGTTCAAGCCTTAATAGCCTCAATAAGCAGACGGATGGACGGCAAGCATGACATTGCACAAAACCAATATTCTGTTCTTCGCTAAATGAACAGAGCATAGAAATACAGAACTGATGTGAATGAAGTTAGTTGCATACAGCGCAATCAGCGAAAATCCCCCATTGCCGGCACCAAATTCAGACGAGGTCCAAGTCCAGATTGCAATGCAACCGTAAAGGGAAGCAGAAAACTAGAAATTTAAGAATAGTCGCTATAACAAAACTTGTATTTGCAATCATTGAGGATGAATTATTAATTTTCTATTCAAATTGTTTGATATGTATGAACGGAAAGTAGATTATAACGGAACCTTACAATTTTTATATGCTGAATCTGCACATGTTTATTTTAGAAATCATATTTTCATTCTATTAAATAATTGATACAAAATTTATAAATAAATGCTTCAAAAAGTATGCTATGCACAAATAAATCAAGACCTTTGATCACTTTCAATCAGAGTTTTAGCTAAAAGATCGATACACTGTTGACTTAGCATGAACTCAAATATTGACAGCTTAACTGTTCTGAAAGGTGATAAAAATAACGCAATCAATTGAGTCTTCTGTCAAACTGGGACCTATTACTCACAGTTCACGATTCTACGTTTCTGGATGGAAACAAAATAAATTCTCTGTTAAAAATTAGCATTGGTATGCCGCACTTTTCATTTCATCTATAAAGTGCTTTGGGGCGAAGCACACAATTGTTATTGAAATCCAGGCATCGTTGACAGACTCAACTGTTCTGTGCTTTATCTAATCACTTAGCACACAGCCAGACTCATAAGTGGCTGTGTAAACAACCATTGGCAAGGAGCCCAGGCACAAATCAATTGATATGAGGCATCCGCAAAATCAAAGAAACAAAAGTTCTGCTCTGTCGCAGCGATTGTATCTAGATAATTGTCGATCTCTGCGGATATTTCGCATTGGCTGGCGCTGGGTGCGTTAAATTAAAACCCTTTTAAAGTGGTATGAAGCAGTTAATTCAATTAATAATCGAGTGTCAAATAATCATTGTTGTCTTTTGATAAGTGTTATTGTTTTTCGCATTTATAAGCCAGCCAAAGCCGCAGCTAATTGATAGGTGCCGACATTGTCCATTTTTCCAAATGCGACCCCGAAACTTGAAACACATTATGCAAGATCTCCAAGTGTCCAATGAATAATATTTATATATATATAATATTTTAACAAGTTGATTAATTAGCAGTTACACGCTGTTATACAACGAAAACGGCTTCGCAACTGTTAAGTATTTAATTTGAGCTGTAAAATAATCAATTTGTCTGTTTCACGAACTATTGACTCTATCAATTAGACGAATTTGTCCCTAGGCCAGCTTAAAGCGGCGCCCACGTGCATCCAAATGTGGCCAGTCAAAAGGTGTTAATCTCTGAATGTCAACCAAACTGCTTACAACAGGCTCAAAGTGGTTATTATTATTGATAATCTTGATTGGCATTAAGGGTGAACTGCAATTTGAATAGTTCTTTAATAAAAGTATTTTTTGAAAATTTTTATACTTTTTTTAAGAATTAAGTTAAATGTATACTTTGTATATTCACAAGTAAAAGTTGTTTAACACTAAGATATTATAAAACAATGACTAATTTAAAACAAAAAAAAAGTCAAAAATTAATGGTTATCTTAATTATAGTCATGATCACGGCATAACAATAATAATAGCACACATACTCATTAAAAACAAACAAATAAGAGTGCAGCGTAATCATAATGATCGACTTGGAGACACCCTGGTAAAGAGTTTGTATACAAAATTTTATAATTTCAACAAAACGAAGTTAAGAAATGCACAAAATATACAGCTTTATACCGTTTTATATACATCAAATTGTATTTAATTAAATCTTTGTAGACAATTTTTATTAATATTTGTGCTAGTTTATATAGTCTTTGTAATCATTCTTTTAGAACTGGGTATTAAAGCAAGTCGAAATCAAAGCAACATTCCAATTACCTGGCAATTGAAGTTTTATAGCCCGCCGATCGTAAACAAATTAAGTTTATTTCTTTAAACAAAAGAGAAACTGCCGCGTGCCATCTTTAAGGCCAAAAATAAAAAAAATGTACTCAAGAATCAGCAAAGCTACAACCTAAAATTAATGCAGAATAACAAATGATAAGTGCGATGGGCAACAATTGAATTATGGCACCAAAAAGTAATTCATATATAGGTACAATATTTACTTATATAACTGTTCTTGATTACATATGGTTTGGAATAGTAAACAGATGAATTTACTATACTATGCAATACAATGCTAAATAGTAATTTTTATGGCGTCTTAAGTCGAATGTATAAGAAGAAATTTAAATCCAATCGAAATGTTCGCCACATTGAAAATTATAAACAATGTGTAAACTATTAATAATTGCCATGAGAAATCGCCAAAATACAATTGCCAAATGAGTGTGAAAAATACGTCGGAAACGTATAAAGCAAAAATACGTTCAAATATATATACTGCAATATACATGCATGTAATAAAATGATTATGATTTTAATAAAATTTTACGATTTCTGATGTGAGTGCTAATAATTTGAGTATTATTATGCAAATATTTACTTGCTAAGTAGGTGCATTGTTAAATCAATTATTACACTTATACAACAGTTATACAAAAAATGGAAAAAAATCGTTAAAAGCAGATAAGTACAACGTTGCGATCGCAAATGGTGACTCAATGAAAAATTGCTGCTATAAATGCGAAGATAATTAACAAATATTTTTTTGTTTGTATGTACATATAAATATTTGATGATAGAACTCATATTTTAATATTAATTCGAAAATAAAAAATACGTCGAACTTCATTATATACTGTAATTATCTTAATAGCTTAATTCAAATCAAGTTCATAGTGCGTATGCGCAATTTAATCACACTCTATCACACTCCATTTGGATAAGTTTTCAAGCTTCTCCACATGAAGTGGATATAATACAATAACTAATAAGGTAAGGCAGTTTTTGCAGTGCGATAAGATCATTAAGTTTACAAAACAGATATTAGGTAGGGTATGTAAATTTGTAACGGATTTTAAATAGATATGCTTAGTTGCGAGTTAACAAAACGTCGGTTCATTCACCCAATGCGAATAGGTAATTTAAAACCAAACAAGAAATCAAAATTGCATAATTAAAACAAGTTATTAGACTTATTTTCGATGCGCAATTCGAAAAAGGGCTAAAACTTGTTATTTAGTTAGGAGCAAAAGTGTTATAAAATTTCCTTGAGTGACGTAAAAGAGCGCAATGGGAAATTTTAAAGAGCAGAAACACAGCTAGTTGTACAACAAGTGCTAGTAAAGCATAAAACGTGTAAAAGAGAAATGCGCCAGAAGCTGTAGTTGAACGGCAATATCGTTAACGTGCCAGCCTCTTTCATTCTTTGTGCGGCAAGACGCGTGTTCGGTTGTCAAGTTGGTTTAAGTCGGAACGCGAGAGAAGATAATTTAACAAACGGCAACTCTTCGCAGTTTCATTCTGTTTTTTTTGTCGTATGGAGTGTAACTGCCTTTCGTCTCTGCCGGTAACAAGTTGCCAGCCAATCAAACCAGATAAAACCGATTTTAATTCGATTAAATGGGTTTCGCTACGCTCTTTGGCCAGATTGTGGTTGTTGTTGTTATTCTGCGGTCTGAGTAGTAAAGATGTTATGTGCTGTTGAGTGCGGTAGTGTTTGTGCGATTCGAGTGACAGCGCCGTTTGTTATGAATTAAGTAAACAGTAGAAACAAGCTAATAGCAGCCTTAAGCAACGCAAACCAAAACAATATTTCTGCCAAAAACAACGTGAAAAATTCGAAATTCGCTTGTGGCAAATTAACAAAATGGCGCCATAATTAGCATTGTTAGCATTGCGCCTAAAATACCACAAAAATACAATTAGCAAGAAAGTCCTGGCACAAAATCATAATAAAGCCTTAAACACTGGTCACACTCAATTGGGATTTTTCTATCGTTTTTGGTAATGTAGCGTTCCCTTAGTTGACTTTACTATTGTTTGCGAGATTTGCACGGTGCTGCTGCTACAGAAAATTCTCAACAGAGAGCGCCTGCATATACTCACAATTTTTGTTCCCACAAATGCGTGCGTGTGTGTTGAAATTGAGCGGGCAGCCGCCAGCAAACACTTGTTGGAAACTCACCACACTCACTCTCGCACACACGCGCGCCTTGCGCTTGCTCTTACGCTATACGTATTTGATTGGGAATCAAGCCAAAGCCGAGGCAGTAAACAGTCAGAATGGTGTCCATAATCAAAAAACCATAATAATCAGGCGGCAAACACTTGACAGCGCTCAAACGACGTGCGACAGTCAACGCGGAAAGTCGTAAGTTGCAACTGGCGCGTACAGCTTTTTGTTAGCCATCAAACGTTAAGTGCTAAATAATATACTTACGTATTTCGTTAATGCATAAAAGTATTTAGTTGGAATGCCACGCGGTAATATATGCCAACTTTTTGCATCGATCGTTAATCGTTGCTGATACCTCGCCGTGTGCACGTCGTTGACGGAGTCGAAACGTTTATATCCGTTATTCAAATATCGTTTACGCCGTGCGACAAACTACAAGCTGGGCACACCTTTCCTGCAAAGGTCCTGCTCGGCCCGCGAATGCAATGCCATTGTGTGCGCTGAATAACACTAATTGATTCTAACGCGTAAAAAATTCAACGAGTGTTAAATTTAACAAACACAAAAAAATAAAATAACCAAAAATTGTAATTAATAATTTGAGTTGAGTCAGCAGCAGCAAAAACAACATCCATAACAATGGCAGATCGCTTTCAGATCTCAAAGGTTAATGGCAGTGCCAATGTCAATGCCGCCTTCGACGCGGAAGCCGGTGGCCCCAATGGCGAGCACCATCCGAACGGACCCGCTACAATCGCTGAGGATACCAGCCAAGCCCACGACAACCATCTGCAGCCCAAGGCTGCTGAGGCATCCGAAAACCGTCGAACCTCGCGTCTGTCCTTCCGCGGTTTCGGGCAATTCCTGCGAAAATCGGACGCCGAGCGCAAGTTTAGCCTGGCGCAGCTAACAAAGTGAGTGCCAAAAATACACTTAACACATCTGTATACATACACATATATTATATATGGGGTGTATTGAACAGCCTGTTGAGCAAGTCATGCATTTGTCATTTATTATGCTTGAAATTTGTAATCGAATATCTGTGCAGTTTAACGCTCCGTGTCAAAAATTTCCAAAGGTGTTTTGTTTTATATTCCGACACATTTAAAAGGCCACTTCAAAAGATTAGTTAAATACATTAAATAAGCGTTAACAATCTTAATAGATAAACAAAGTTAACATTTTATGTTGATTTGAAATCAATTCATAAAATGACTTAAAATCTTTGCTGTTACTTATTGATCGGTAAATTTTTAAGATTAGATTAAGTGCTTATTATATATTTTTAATGATTCGAGTGCTATATTTAATCAAACATTACCAATAATCTGCAACAACAATTCGATGTTTTTAAATTTGAAAAATTTTTTATGCGAACTGGGAAGATTATTTTTTGTGATACTAAATATAACCTCCATTAAATATATTTATATTAGTATTATTATTTAACTAGAAGTTTTTTTATAAATTGTTACAATTTAAAAAATTTAAATTATGAAACAATCGTTAAGTCTATTTAAATCATAATTGCGGTAGCATTACTCTCATTTGCGTATTAAGTAAACCATAACCAATTGTTAAATAACTAAATGTTTTTCATTATGCCCTCAACAATTTATTATTGTTTCCAATAAAACTGATTTAAAATTTACATATTTAACAATTCGATTTGAATAGTATTATATGACAGAATTTTGGCATATTTTAAACCTGAAATCGGAATAATAAAATATAACAAATAAAAACAAAAAGGCAGCAAAAAAGCGCGAGAAGCCATTCATTCAAACAAGGCGTCGCAAATCACAACAAAAGAAAGAAAATGTTTAAATTGTTTTATGATGTCGACATGTTGCAAAATATAAAAGTTTAAGAAGCTAAACAAATAAATAAAACAACAGCGAAATGAATTTGTAAAGCTGAAATGAAGGTTGATCCACTTTATTTTTATTATAATCACGTAGTCACAACAAAAACTCCAATTTTGTATTTATTTTGCTTGTTTTTTTTTTCGTCAGGGAAACGCAAAAAGTTGTTAAGTAAATTGAAAAGCGCTTGTCATAGTGTAAAAATCGGCAATAATTGGCATTACATAGCATATACATATATAAACACGTGTCATCTTCGATAAGAAAGCTAACATTATTTAATTAATGTTTTAATTACGTTAAAATTTGTTAATTGTTAAGGTTTTGACAGATACATGATTTTCTAGTTAAAAACAATATAGATTGCAGCTGATATGGGATTGGTTGTGGGAACAAACAGAAAATAGTTCAGGTTTTCTTAAAGCTTTTTATTGAGGTGAGCAACTAAACAGCAAACATGAATTGTATTAAATATAATGCAAATTTTACTAATGTGTCATTGAACAAAAAAAATTATTTAGCAAATTTAAGCACATGACAGGTCAAAAAGGCAGCTATTCGACCCTCGGGCCAAGATCAGTTTAATAAAATAAACACAAATTACAGTTGCTTTCTTATTGGAACAAATATATATACATATATATTTTGCTCGTTCGTATGAACTTTTCCAAAAACAAGAACGTGAAGAAACTGCAAATTAAATTCAATTAAAAGCATGCCAAGAAGCCGTCCAAAAATGTGTAAGCAGTCAATATATCTGAATGAATTGTGTACGTAAATTCAATATTGAAAACTTTGCGCACGGCAAACAAGTTACATCAGCTGCCAAAGCAAAGCAAAGCAATAATAAAACTGGGGAAACTGTGAAACTGGGAAACTGTGAAACTGTGAAACTGAAATGGCAACTAGTTTTCAAAGTCGAGCAGTTGGTTGTTGTTGCTCGGTGCTCGGTTAACATTTGCACCTTGTATTGATATTTTATTGGAAAGAGCCAAGCAATTTGTACCACACACAACTCTCATCTAGATGCGTTTGTTTTGATTCGGTTTCGGAGCTGATGAGTTCACGTGCTGGATTGGCCTGTCTGTGTGTGTGTGTGTGTGTGTGTGTACCAACAACAAATTAGTCATTGTCAGCTTCCAAGAGATGTGTGATATCATGCCCAAGGAACAGGCGCTCACAATCGCTCGTAAACGAATTCAATTGATCAACCAAACAGAGGGACGGACAAAGCAAGAGTGGCTGAGTTGGGTCTCCCGCTCGACTTTCGTATTTCTTGATTGTACAACTAAATCATACTAGCTAAATCTCAAAAAAACCGCCGCACAACCAATAGATCAATACACACACACACACACAAACACTTACAACATGCAGCGAGAATTGTTTATATTGTATCTTCTGTATCTTTTGGATACGCGAATCTGCGCGCAGACGCTGCTGAAGCTGCTGTCGCTGTCTGTCAGCTGAATTGAAAACATGAAGCATTTAATAATTTGAAATCAAAATGAATAACCAGACCTAATTTTTCTGCTTCTCTGAATATTGCCTTAACTTTGGCGAATTACAGCAGCTAAATGCGCTCGTGAGTGTTTTTGTTATTCCAATATTTGAAGCATGAATACCAGCACCATTGGCTTTTCTGTATTTTGGCTATTTCTGTATTTATTAATAAACATGCAATAATTATTGTTGAAAGAGGCGTCCTATAAAAGGGGTCTAGTTTCCGTCAAATCAAAAACCTGAATTTCAATCAAAAATTTTAAAGAATTGAAACTGTGCAATGTGGCTTTTAGGTATCGCTAGAAATACCACTAAAATATCGCTCGCTTATCGCTTTCTTATCTTTCTTTGTCTAAGAGAAGGGAAAGCCTTTGGCTTTAATAATAATAAACAATTATATATATTATTGTACTATCTTTAGCCAAGAAAGCACATTTATGATAGTAGCAAAACATTTGTAATTCTTGCCATAAAATTATATAAATGTTTTCCCTTTGTAGTATTAGCCAACTCTCTACTTACTAAAATCTTCACATACTATCCTGGAACTTTTTTTCTGAAAAAATCTTTAAATTAAAATATTTCGAACTAATAATTATTATTATTATTTAAATTAATAATTTTATTATTAATATATGTATTTTTCATTATTATTTTAATTATAATTATTAATTTTCATTATTGTTATGATATATAGTTAAAAACTATTAGCCATTATTGTGGCTAAGACTCCTACTACACTCACATGCTATCATAGAGTCGGATTGATATCCTTGTTGCATATACAAGTACATTTTTTTTAACTTTTTACAAAAAGTATGCAACATAAAACATTAAACTTTCCTTTCATCAAACTAAACAAAACATAAGTGATCACAGGTGATACATACACACAATTTATCTTACATATATGGGGAAAAGTGTATTACTTATAGTATTTACAAGGAAGATTTGAAATATTAATTAATTAAGGAACTTGGTAGAGCGAGTGAATTTATTATAAATTTTTACAATGCGTTACTTGGGTAAATCCCCTTCCTATGCGATCGCAGCCATTGGCCGATTTCCCTGCGCGTTCTATATGTTTTTTTGGCCATTTTAAGCTTTTGAATTATTGTTGGCATTGGAATTGCTGTTTCTGTTTTCATTTCCAATCAGTAAATATACATAATAAAATAAAAATGAAGAGTCTGCACGTCTCAGTGGGCACAGCCATTTGCCCAGCTGAACCAGACAGAAACAGATCAATAATAAAATGAAGCAGAGGAAGAAGATAAAACCGTATAATAGCAAGGGCGATTTTTCATAAACTCATGAGCATTTCTCCAAACGAGGCCTTCCCCTTGGGCACCTTGACCATTCGGTTTCCTCATTTCTGCGTGTTTTATTATTTATCTATTTTTTTTTTTTTTGCTTTTTTATTTCTTGTTCTTTTTCTTTAATTTCCATCGAGTGTGTGTGTGTGTTTTTTTTTGGCTCTCTAGTGGGTATTTGCGTTTCGCATGCTGCGGGCTACAGTCATGCTGCCTGAGGCGATGATAGTCCTAATGCCGTTTCATCAGTATGGAAATCTTATACGCTTTCCTCTCCGATTACGCAAATAGTTCTAATAATTCTGTCTATCTGTTGCAGGGAATCGCTTCCGCGCTTGGATAACTATCGCATATCAATGCGAAATTTGAAACGACCCTCAATTGGCGAACTTCAAGGCGAGGCAGCTGATCAGGTAAGTCTTTACTTGGGCTGTTCAAAGCGCTAGAAATGAAATAATAAGTGACAAATTGACCCGAATTGATCAAGTTTGAAGTGTTGATTAATTATCTACATAAATGAAAATATTTAATATGTGTTTTATATATTTTTTTGTCAATTTTTAATCGGTTTGCTTTAAACTTACCTAAATGTGAAAATTTCTTTGAGTGTTTTTTTTTAACTTTGGTGCACAAAAAACAAAATTGTCACCATTCACCATAAAACACTGAGTTACTGATGTTTCTAACAAGCGAAAAGAAAATAACAACATTCAACAGCATCACATCACATATAAAAATGGATTTTTTCATTTCACTGAAACTACATTTTGCCTTGCGCCAGCAATAATAGATTTCCTGCCCACGGCTAACTTAATTATGGCTCGCAAATAGAAAATTGATTGAAAAAGCTCACATGCAGGACATGCTGCATCTAACAATCATTCATTCCATTAACTTGTCGTGTTTCTTGATTAAATGATAGATTCAACGTTAGGTCGTTCTGACGTTTCATTTTCGTATTAAACTGATGTTGTTTTACCAAAAATTCAAATGCCCTTTAGCTGTGTGGCCAGAGCGCTGTTGTCTTCGCCTATCTGTACATCTGTTTATGTGAAAATATTTCAAGTGCCCACACCAATAAACAAACCAAATCGTAGGACGCCCAAATCCAAAATCATAATACACATGCGAATATATTGTAGAAACGAGAGTCGGCAAGAAATCAAAATTGTATTCGATTTTCGCATGCTGCCAGTTCAACATTATACTAAGTACAAGCAACCAAAGAAAATACTGGACTTAAAGATACCCAGTACAAAATACCAAATATACTACATACCTTTTCTAAATATTAGTGTGGAAATTATTTTATTTTTTGTGCATGGACAATTAAAATATATTATATATACACATACGTATATAAATTATTTTAAAGTTTCAGTTTAAATTCATTGCTGGCACAAATACAGGGTATTACAAAAATAAACACTTTATGCTGTGCATTTTTAAAATGTATATACATAATTTATTAGTACGATTGCTTTATTTATTTACTTGAAATATTTTCACATTTCCAATGCGTTTTCCATGACGTATACGCAATGTTATTTCTTGTACTTATCTAGGAGCCAACAGATTTGTGCGTGTAAACAATTCATAATAATGACGTTGCTATTTGTTCATCATTATCTGAGTCGAGTATTGTGTATACCTCTATCAGGGCCAGCCCCACTTTTCCCCCCTGAGACGCCATATCATTCAATTAAGTGGATCCGAGGCTAGCAGACCCTCCAGCTACTTAGTCAGAGTTCTAGGTTTTATGCTTATCGCCCCCAAAGTAGTAAAGTTTATGCGTCTATTGTGACTTGTAGTCGGTGGGGTGGTCCCCACCACCCCCAGCGCATTACACATTCGCATATTGTTTAATTAATTCGCTACTCCGGCTGTTGGCTACCGTGGCGCTCTTAGTGGGACAGCGTCAACGTGGCGTATGATAGATATCGTAAAAATTGCATTACAATGCCGGGCACTCATTAAGGGAATACCAATGGAATCGCCACATAAACTATAATTGCCGGGCGGCTTAAAGTGTGCATTCCCGACAAGCTCAAATAGTAATTATTACAGCAGATAACGAATTTAAGTAAAACTAGAAATAAACGCACATGCCAGATGCTGGCACATGTTCATGATGATAACAGATAAAACATATACAGAAAAGTAGTCAAAATTATTCCGTTGCACGTAACAAATTCGATTTGCTTAGTGGAAAGAGTGTTTATTTTACATCGATATTTACATCCATAAGGTACATTTATTTAAGCCCCATTATATAGAAGCTATATTGTTGCAGTCGGACGTAACCGGCAGAGCAATACTCGTTCACAATGTAATAATAATCAACAATTTATATACATACAAAATTGGAACTAATTAGGAGGATAAATCATATCTAAAATGCCGGTAAACATAAAATTTGTTTCAGTTTAGACAAAGTTATGAAAGATTTAAATTTGGGAGCTAAGACTCCAAGAGCTTTACATGTCTAAATTTTGTTAGTTTTGGCCTGATTTTTGACGAAAAAGTTTTAAAAAAGTCTGAATCACTTTAAACTAAGTTCTTTTTATTAATTGTTCGCAACCGCAATTGATTAAAAATAATCAATTAAGAATTACATGTCAAAACTTTTGTCAATTTTAGCCTTAAATTTGACAAAAAAAAAAAAATTGTGCCCCCTTAAATCACTTATAATGTTATTTTATTTTCCGCTAATTGTGAAAAAACCACAATTGATTAAAAGTATAAACTTAAAATTCTAAATTTAGATATATTTTACAGTAAATTTGTAATAACCATTGCATAGTTATTGTCACTTGTGGGCAATGTGTATAGACAAGATGGCGGCATTCGTTTGAAGTGGGTGTGGAATGGTGGTTACGGTATGCGTCTTGAAAGATGACACCAATGACAGCCTTGAAGCCAAATTAATTGTCAACAAGAGCGCTGGAGCCATGCACCGTCGCATAGATATTGTTTTAGCTGGCCACCGACGACGACAACAACAGCAGCAGCAGCAGCAGCAACAACAATAGCAGCAAGAAATGCAATAACTATAGTTCGAACGCATCGCCTGTGTTGGTCAACACGATTAAAAATGTGAAAAATGCGCAGCGCGTGTCACTTAAATTGACAGCAGCAGCAGTAGCGGCCGTCAGATGGCGCTGTCGTTGCCATCGATCGCTTGTCGCAGCTCATCGCAAACAAACGAGCTGCCAATGCTGCTTAGTAGAATTCTATTAAAGCTGTTTTAGGTATTGTAGGTGTGTGTGTGTGTGTGTGTGTTCGTGTGTAAAACCTGTCAAAATTGCTGACATTTTGTCAGCTCGATAAGCATTCACTTGAAAAATTGTTTACATACGACTCGCAATAAATGAAAATGTGCCAGACCCACTAGAAAGTGCCAAAATATAATCAAACCAGTTCTCGGCAGTTTTTTTTTCTTAACAGCTTTTTGACACATTTTTAATAACACTTTTCTACGCTTTCAAGTGGGCATCATTTGTCAAAATTTGAGTATAGAATAAACTAGACCATTTATTTAATATTTTATAAATGTTAATTACCCCATAAATATTTGGAAAAAATTTGCATTTATTATTTAGACTTGTTAGTAAGTTATTGATGAATAGTTATTCTTTATATATATTTATGACAAAAACTTATTTAAATAGTAATTTTAAGGAATTACTTTTTTGCAGTCAAACAGCATCTTAAAACAGTCAAAAATGGTCTTAATTATTACTCTAGTTTACTTAGAAATATACCTTTAGGTACTTTGATGCATATGTTCAAAAATAGTTTTGTCCGGTAACACGCTGCGTATGAGCATTTAGCGGTTCTGTTTACATCATCAGCAGTGCCAGTGGCGCATTTGTATCGTCTTGCGCCGCTGCAGAGGCCCGCATTTTCCATTTTCTGTTTTCCATTTGAATTGCGCTTCACTGCACTTGCCAGGCATTTTTATAATTACATTTCTCATTTGCAATTCCTATCAAAAGAGTCGTTGCTATTTATACAACATTTATCGATTTCCTTATGCGATTTCACTGCTGCTGTTTATTCAGCGAATCATTTCGCGAATCATTTAACCATGCACAACAACAATATTTCTATTGTGGCCGTCGTCCAAGGTCCTTTAATTCAACGTTAAACATAGGTGTAATTTTTGCATACAGGTGCTTCATTTCTTTCATTCATTTTTTGGCTAAAAAGGGTAATTTAATATTCAATAGAGTATTTTTTGGCATAACAAAGGAAATTATTCTTAATGAGGCAGTATTGATTTTATACGTTCTTTTCCGGAATTGAGGAATTCGTATGTAGCAGAAAAATTCCCTTTTTTCTTTCCTATTTCACCCAATTGACATTGACTCATTTTTCAAAGTTTTCAATAAAACTGCGAGAATATAGCTATTAAAAATTCAAATTCAATTTAAAGTTCTATATAAATATTAATGTATCGGTTTATACGCCCATAAAGTATAAAAGTGAATGCAAAACTACTCAGTTTTATACTCGTGCACTCGTTCAGTGAAAAAAACTTATAATGAGTTTGTTGCATGTCCATCAAATTAAATTATTTTTGCGTAATAAAAACAAAAACTAGTACCGTTTACAACTGTTTTAGACTCTTATTAGACTGTGAATGGGAGAGGGTATGGTGCAGTCAGTTACGCCCGACTGCAATGTTTTTACTTGTTGCTTTTATCACACTAAAATTTACAACTTGTTTTAGATTAAGAAATCCACACCACACTCTTCAGATGCATGTCGATATTTATCCAAGGGCGCAATTTCAATTGCAATTCCAATTCGGATTCGAGTACGCGTGGCTTGTGTGAAAAAAAAAAAATATATATATATATATATATATATATATATAAGTTTATTTCACCACGCTTCGGCAAATGGCAAACGAAATGCGCCTTTAACTAAACTAAATTAAATTACGCTGACGAGCACCATACAAACAAGCACTTGCCAGTTGCCTGTCTGTCAGTCTGTCCATATGATATGGATGTCGGGTCTGTCGGTAAAGGACCTGCTCCCTGTGGGTGTGTTTGAGTGCACGTGTGTGTGTGTGTGTGTGTGTGTATCTGTCTAGATACCCGCCGTTCAGCGTGGCCAAAAATGTGTAAACAATCAACATTGACCACCCACAGGGAGCCAAAGCCAGCAGCTCCAGCCGGGCAAGCTGAGTAACCAACCAACCAACTGTGTTTGGGGCTAGTCCGAAGGGGTGTGTACAATGTGGGACTACAGCAATGGCCATCGATGTCACACGAGTCCGCGCAACCCCAATGGCGGGCAACCCGACCCCGCGACCCCACAAACTACGAGACCTGCGTTCTACACACATTTTAAAAACGTTCAATTATGTTGGCAAACAATAAAATAGATGATCAACAGTCTGTTATCTATGGCTAGCTTCAATAAGATGACGAACAACGTACACAACTGTGCTAAGCTAAATTTATGAATTTGTCAACATGGGAAGACTGTGACAGGCAGCTCATAAGCCTCTTCTTGGCAGAAATGAAAATATTGTTCACAAAGAGCAAAAGTTAGAACAAAAGCATATTAGGTTTGTGCAATGTCCGTTGTTCTTTATATATTTATATATATATATTTATATATGATTATTGAAATAATCAATATATTTTAATGTTCATGTATAACATTTATGATATCTGTAACTATATTTAAATTATTGCAGTATTATCGAATGCACATTTTAAGAACAATTTTAAAAACCAAAAAAATTCTTTTACTATTCTATTCATTTTAACTCGTTTCCCACATTTAACTCTCATATTTGAACTTACTATACAACTTATTAAGTTCAATATATCAAAACCAAACTTTTTTTTCGGTCTCAAACTGAGTTAAGCTGTTCAAACAGTGATTAAGATTTTACTTGAATGCTAATTCTTTAAAATAAATCACGCGATACAAATTTCTACAAATTAGCAAACACTTAGCACCCGCAATTCTCCTAAATAGATACCGCTTCCAATCCAAACGACTCAATTAGCACAAATGTTAATGCATATTGATTTCAATATGGCATTTGTGCAGTTTTACTCTGCTTCACAGATAATTTATTGGCTCTCATTCAGCTAAAATTTGGCTGTTGTAAAAACTTTTAGCATTATCATTAAATATTATTGCGACGACGCTATGTGAATTGGAAACGAATACAAATAGAAAATGCCCTAAAATTTAAAATTTATTAGGTATTCATAAAAATGAGGGATTTAATGAAGCTTTAAATGAACTTCAAATTTATTTATGAGTATGTTTAATAATAACAAAAAATTATTCTGTTGTAAATTCATCGAAGTTGAGGAAAGTAATGAGTACAATTTATATTACAAAAAGTTGATCATTGCTTAATTTAAAGTAAATCTTGAAATTTTTAAAAATGAGATAGAATTGAAGTCAAATTTAACTTTAGAAAAATAATAATAGTATTCTTTAATAATTTATCAAATATGATAGTCAAAGACTAAGAGATACCCTGAACGCTGACGGATAAACAGACGGACATACTGACGAACAGACAAACAGACGGACATGGCTAAATCAGAACATATATACTTTACGTTTAATAACGGAAAGTTTAGGGTATAGACATTATATTGCGTAATTTTGTCGAAAGTAAAATTTCGGTGAACAAAACAATACAATAGTACATAAAAATTAGTACAAATGATATATTAAAATTATATGGAAGACATATGAAATTTAATTAAATTGCATATATAAAAATATTCCCTTGCTTGTGTTTCATCGTTTTTAGAGCATTACCATACCAGATGCTGCTGAACCGGAGCCAACTAGCGGCCAGATTAAGCTGGGCTGGATTGTTGGCGTACTCATACCCTGTCTGCTCAACATTTGGGGCGTTATGCTCTTCCTACGCCTCAGCTGGGTGGTCGCCGAGTCGGGCATTTTGTGGTCGTTAATTATTATCGCCATCTCGACGGTGGTCTGCGTCATAACCACGCTCTCATTGTCCGCCATTAGCACCAACGGTGAGGTGAAGGGCGGTGGCGTCTACTTTATTATATCCCGCTCGCTTGGTCCCGAATTTGGCGCCTCCGTTGGCGTCGTTTTTGCGTTCGCCAATGCGGTTTCAGCCTCAATGAACACAATTGGTTTCTGCGAATCGCTCAATGTGCTACTGAGTGAGTGTTGCGAGTACCCGTTTACCAAATGCATCCAAATAAAATCATCCGCTTTGTTTCTTGCAGAGAACAACGGGCTGATCATTGTCGACAATGGCATCAACGACATTCGAATTGTGGGCTCCATAACGGTCCTGGTGCTGGTGCTGATCTGCTGCGTGGGCATGGAATGGGAGACGAAGGCGCAGAATTTCCTCATCTTCACCATTGTCCTGGCCATATTCAATTTTATTATTGGCGCCGCGATCGGACCGCGTGGCGATGAGACCCTTATATCCAAAGGATTTGTCGGCTTTTCGTGTGAGTGCAGCTGAATCAGCTGATTTCGAAAATCCGTTATGCTAACTAACGATCATTGATCACAGGGGACGCCTTCAAGGAGAACTTCGGCTCGGACTATCGATTTGCGGAGGGCGTCAATCACGACTTCTTCAGCGTATTTGCCATCTTCTTTCCGAGCGTGACGGGCATTCAGGCGGGCGCCAATATCTGCGGTGATTTGAAGGATGCCGGCGCAGCCATACCGAAGGGCACCTTCTGGTCCCTGCTCATCTCAATGACATCCTACGCACTGTTCGTGCTGTTCGCGGGCGGCGCGGCCGTCCGCGATGCCTCCGGACTGCCGGAGGATCTAGTCAATGGCACCATTGTGCCATCGGAGCTGCCCTGCATGCAGGCCGGCAACTGCACCTGGGGTCTGTTCAACTCCTACGAGATGATGCAGGAGATGTCGCTCTGGGGCCCGCTCATCTATGCCGGCTGCTTTGCGGCCACGCTGAGCACAGCGCTGACGAACCTGTTGTCAGTGCCGCGTCTCGTCCAGGCTCTGGGCATCGATCAGATCTACCCGGGCCTGATATTCTTCTCGAAGCCGTACGGCAAGCATGGCGAGCCGTATCGCGGCTATGTGCTGACCTTCTTCATCACCACGGGCTTCCTGCTGATCGGTGAACTGAATCTGATCGCTCCGCTCATCTCCACCTTCTACTTGGCCTCCTATGCGCTCATCAATTTCTGCACTTTTCACGCCGCATTCGTGAAGCCGCTCGGCTGGCGACCAACCTTCAAGTACTACAACGCCTGGCTCAGTTTGTTTGGGTTTGCGATGTGTGTCGTTATCATGTTCCTGATCAATTATGTGGCCGCCATAATCACCTTTGGCATCATCTTTGCCCTCTATCTGGTGGTCATGTACCGCAAGCCGGAGGCCAATTGGGGCTCCACCACCCAAGCGCAGCAGTACAAGGCCGCCCTAATGGCCGTCCATCGTCTGCAGAACGTCTCCGATCACGTCAAGAACTATCATCCCCAAGTGCTGGTACTCGCCGGAGACCCGAAAACACGCCCGCCTCTCATCGATTTCGGCTATTTGCTGACCAAGAATAACTCGCTCATGTTTGTGGGCAACATAATACCGGTAAGTTGGAGCAGTTCATCAAAAAGAAAACAATTAACAACGTTGTAGTCGAGTGTAGCCGACTACGCAATACTCGTTCAAATTAGTCGACAAAGGGTCTTTGCATAAATTGTTATTTTGAAACAATATAGATTTTTGTAATTTGCTTGATCTTTAGAGTATCAATTGAGATAGATATGGATTTCATCGATGTGCCAATAAATTGTGCTTATTATGCAGTAATTTGTCTGAAAAAAATTTGATATATCTAGCATTAAACTTGAGACAGATATATAGATTAAATCGATTTGCCACGCTCTCAGTGGGATATCAAGAACAAAATGTTATTGAATCTGCGGAGGATGTCTTCAGAAAATTTATATTTAAATAGTTTTTAAAACCAAGAGATACATATAGATCAAATTGTTTAGTCACACGCCCAAACAGGTTTTTTTTTTCAATTTACAAATTGTTTTAAAATTACACTAACCCATATACCCTATTCACTTGGTGAACAAGTATATTTAATATATGTATATGTTTATAAAACATCCTATACAGGTACGCGTTGGCTATAAGAATCGCCTGAATCTGCTGAAGGATGGTCAAAAGTATTTGGATGCACGCAAAATCAAAGCTTTTTACAATGTGATCGACGGCTTCAGCATCGAGGATGGCATCAATGCGATGATCAAGTCCACCGGCTTTGGCAAGATGTCGCCCAACATTGTCCTCGTTGGGTACAAGCCGGACTGGAATCGCTGCCGCAAGGAGGAGGTGGAGAGTTATTTTGCCATTTTGCAGTAAGTGACCAATTCGAATCGAAATCCGCATCCAATTTGAGTCTCTCCCTTCATTTTGCAGTAACGCCTTTTCGCAGCGCATGGGCGTGGCGTTGCTACGCATGCCCAATGGCTTGGACTTCTCGGAGCTAACACCGGAGGTAACAATACCGGCCAACAGTCTGGGCCACATCCACACGGCCAACGGACAGGGCTTTGCCAATGAGCTGATACCCGCCGCGAATGCTGCCTCAGAGCTGCTGCACATCGATTCGAATTTGAATCTGGCCAGCATGGACACTCCCAGTCCGAACACATCCTTCACCATGCCACAGCCAGCGCCCATGCCCAACATGCAGCGCAACGCCCGCAGCTATAAGGTAAACAATAGCGATTCAACCGCTGTCAAATACCACACCAAAGGTGGCTCCGAGGTGCCACAGAACATTCTGGATGCGATGACCATATTCACGCGCAAGCAGCCGAAGGGCACCATCGATGTCTTCTGGCTGTACGATGACGGCGGTAAGTCTAATGAGACACAAACAAACACATATATATATATATATAATATATTGATGGATGCGATTGCCAATCACAATTGTGCCAGGTCTGACCATACTGCTGCCATACATCATCTCAATGCGTTCGCATTGGCAGAACTGCAAGCTGCGCGTGTTCACCATGTGCCATGGCAAGGACGAGGAGCAGGAGGAGAAGAGGTAAGCCCAACTCAGCTCTCTATGGATCCGTTTAAATAGCAAACATTTTCCACAGCATGGCCAGTCTACTGACAAAATTCCGCATCAAATACTCAGAGCTCATCATGCTCAAGGGTGTCCAAGAGCAGCCGCGTCATGACACGCTGCTCAAGCACAAACGCCTTATCGAGCCCTTCCGTCGCAGCGCCCGCAACGAGTTTGGCATCACCGACGACGAACTCCAGAGCATGGCGGAGAAGACCCAACGACAGCTGCGCATTCACGAGCTGGTCGTCAAGCACTCATCGAACGCCTCGCTGGTGGTCATGTCGCTGCCCATGCCACGCAAGGTAAGTGCACCTTTAACTAATTGCCTCATGGCCTACATCTATATATGGTGCAGCAAAAAGCAATTGATTATTATGCTCGTTCACGAAGCGTAGTCTGTCCGTATAAACCCTATTTTTTCCCCCGTGGAATATACTTGCTTGCTTGCTTTGTAGGGTCGCTCAAATCTGTAGATCTTGTGGCCATTTTTCTAATAACCTTACACTCGACTGCAATGTTCTTACTTTCTCTCTGCAAGAAAATTATGGCTTTACTTAGTATAGTTAAAATTATCTTCTCTTATGGAAGGCCTATCCTAAAATACTGAAACATTCGATTTTCAAAAGCCTCTCTTGAGGCCAACCTTCAAGTCAGTCTCTATCGATGTACCACAACACCTCTCCCATTGTTTAGGAACGGTAGTACAGGACCGGATTAAGGTTCTGCTACGAGAGCATCTCATAGTAGTTGATTCCCTGTAAAACCTACCTCAAAGAACACTTATACAAACCGACACACAGATTGCTTAAATCATCTATCAAATAATGGATTTCTTTTAACTATATATACATAAATTATATACTTTTAATTTCAGGAGGCGATTTCCGCGCCGCTGTACATGTCCTGGCTGGAAATGCTGACGTCAGATATGAAATGCCCAGTGGCACTGGCACGCGGCAATCAGACGCCGGTGCTAACACTTTACTCTTAAGGCCAAGCCAACGTTTCCAGTTCGAGTACAATTTAGTATTATTAGCGTTTAGGCGTTCAAGTTCTGCGTAGCCACCTACAGAATATGTACTTTCTTTTACAAAACAAAGAACAACCCTCTGAGAACTCCCCGCAAGAACCGCAAAAACAATTCGATAGTCCCTAGAAAGTACGTTATAGCCATAGTTTATAAGTTGATAACGAACTATACTGGTTATGAATATTGTCTAAATATAATGAATAAAAATAAAGAAAAAAAAAAACAAAGCACAATTACAACTTGTGGTATCTAATCCAGTTAAAGAAATTCAGCAAGTTTTCATTATGGTCAGCAGTCAACATACTATATATGCAAATAAGAAAGAATGTTATAATCAGTAGGTGATCGATATCTATCCATATGTAGATGGGATCCAGAAAATTATAAAGCATCAGTTAATGTGGCTATAAACTAAATGAACTAGTAATAGGCGCGACGTGGATTGTTCTGCAAAAGAAAAGCTCATCAAAAACTTGCAAGCAGTTGGACTGAATCGAACACTCACCAGCGGATTGGGACGAAAGCGATAGGCCAACATCATGCGCTTGCGGTACGCGTCGTACTCATTATCGCAATTCTCGGGCTGAGCGGCGCTGCTAACGCCCAGACCCTGGTTGCCGTCCCGCTGTGGCGCTCTGCAAAAGACAAAAATTTAGAACAGGCAATTGCAGATATTTTGCAAATGTGCACATTAATTTTAATTGCTTTTAGGACACATATATGAAATGGGCAAAATTTTGGAGACAAAAACAATATCCTAGTTATGGCTATATATACATTCAACCAACGCTACAGAGTTTATATTTTATGAATCAACAGTTGCCCACACAAAAGGTTTGATAAACTGCTTAAATATATTTGTTTTTCTAAACTAAATGTATTTAAGTTATCAGCAAAACTGCACTAATCTCATCTATGAGGCAGCATTAATAAGAATGTAAAAAAACAAATATAATTTCGAATAAATTGTACCAGAAAAATATGTTTTTTTTTTAAATTCTGTCTTTAAATATTAAATTAAAATTTTTAAAAATGCGGCAAACAAAGATTTGAACAATCTGAGTTCATGGACACGATGACATCAAGGTTTGGAAATATGCCTTTAAAAATCTCTAATTTAATTAATAGCCTTGCGCACTTACTTGTTGACGGGATCAACAATGCCAGCACCGTCTTGTCCCAAGCCTTGGCCCTCTTTCCAGCCCAGCTTTTGTAGCATTTGGAAGCCAATGTTATCTTCTTTAAGTTTGTACTCTTTGTAGTCACTCAGATCCGGCTGTCTATTGTTTTTCTTTGCCTCGTACTGTTCCATGAACTTCTTCAGTTCCTCGGGCGGCAGAAAGTCACCAATGTGATGCTTGCCCTCGCTTTGTTTCGTTAGCGCATTGGCCCACAAGTGTGTGGCCTCCATTTCAGCCGTGCGCAACTTGTGCTCCCATGTGCCACCCTCAATGTCCTCGTCCGAATCGTACTCGTATTTGAACTTTCCGCCCCGTGCCAAGCGATCAATTTCCTGACGCTTGCGCATCATGTCCTGGTACAACAAGTTGACTTTGTAGTGTTCTTCACACTGCTTCCACTGATCCTCCGACAACTGAGTGGACCCGTAATTGAGCCGTGCGTACTGAAGCAGTGCCGGATCGTTCCGCGTTATATTGCTTAACATGGGCTTGTTCTGGTTGCCAAAGCTTGTGTGTGAACCTAGATTTGAACATTTTTGTCATTTGTGTCTTTGTTATATGCCAGCAGTTTACTCACCTGAGCTGCTGGGCATCTGCTCCTTTTCGCCCCAGCGACTTTTGCGGTCTCGCTTGCGGCGCTGGCGTTGTGTCTCCCTCTCGTCCTGGTCCAAATCGATACCACTGCCAGCGGCTGCCATTGCGGCCTCCTCCTCTTCGCGCTCTCGTCGCTCCTCGTCGCTAAGCTCGTTGCGACACTCGATGCGTCGCTTGATATTGTCGCGATTGCGATCCATCATACCGCGCATATACTCATCATCGGAATCAAAATCGGCACTTATTGCCGATTCCGGATCATATTTTTCCGCTGCCGAGTTGCTTTTGTGGTTCTCCTGCTGCTGCTGCTGCTGCTGTTGTTGTTGTTGCTGCTGCGGTTGCTGCTGTACCTTGCTTAGCTGCAGCTCCCGCTCCCGTTCCCGCTCATGTTGTCGCTCGGCTCGCTGCCGTTCGTAGTCGAGCAGTTGTGAGCGATAGCTTCGATATTGCTCGCAGTTCTTATCATAAAGAAACCTATGATAAAATTTGTTAAAAAGAATTGAAACGTATAGTGAAAAGTGCCCAAATGCATTCACTATACAAAGACATTATATGAATAACTGGCTTGTTTTTGGCGCCCATTTAGTAGTGTGCTTTTATAGAATCCTTCAGCTTACTCCTCCAGTGGAAAGACGACGGCTACAAGTGGCCAGTGTGTGAGTTGTGTGTGATGCGCGCTCCCCAAGCTCGTATATTGTATCCCAAAATGATTTAACGCCAATAATAAATTCCACCCCTAAATCTTACGCAATTTTAGCAAGATTTATCACAATCGGATTACTTCTACACTATATATAAGCTATAATAGTAACGAAAATACAAGAAATATGTCATTGTATAATCGTTACCTTTAGGACTTCAAGTTAACATCTGATTAGTATATTGGCTAGAGAGAGAATTGCACCAATGCATTTGCATTAATCCGTGTTTCCGGTCCCGCATCTCAAAGCCACAATGAAGCATAAGGTTGTTGTGTATCTTTGCATGTGAATATGTTATGTTAATAGTTTATAGCTTTATCCTATATTTAAAATAATAATTATTACAAAATATGTAATCAAAAAAGAAGTCTCCGGCCGCATAATATATTCTATATACATTCTTGATTTAAATATTAATCTCTCGGCGTTGAAACTATCTGATTTAAAATTTAAATAGTTTTGGAAGCTAGAAATATGATACGAACCATATGAAAATATCTTTTTACACGATTTTTAAATAACACGCTTTAAAAAGTGAAAATGGTAAATTGTACTTTGAAGTTTAATATTTAGATCTGGAAATAATTTTCTATTTTTATATATAATCAATATCTTTTTTACCATATTTATCGTGTAAAAAAATTCGAAAACAAAGCTTATTATGATTCTAACAAAAGTCAACATTTGAAAGAAAAGATTCGAAGAAGATCTCCATTTTATATCGTACATTTCGACATGTCTGCGAGGGTATTAGGTCTTCGGAAAACCGAAGCTAATTGTTCCTGAATTTTTTTAATTGAGTCGCCCAAACTGACAACCCTCTCCCTTTACTTAAGTTGGTTAAAGATACCCTGCGCGTGAGAATGTTCAGCTGATTTACCACAAGGCCGGATGCAATTCGCTTCTATGCAAACGTATTTTATCTTCGTAATCTTCACCATTTTCGGCGACCAGTGCGATAAGGTTTTCTATGCACGTTGGCAATTGTATGCACGTTTCTGAAAAAACTACATAAATTGCTTTAAAATCGTGCACAACGATTTGTAAAATATATATAAAAATGAAAAATATTCAGATGTGGGGATTGTTGTTAGATGGGAGGGATTAAGGTGGGCTGAAGTGAAATAGGGATATTGGTTATTGGATAGGTTGCTGGAGTTTTTGGCAGAACAGAACAGACAAAGAAAATTGGCAAACTAACGATACACACCTTGTGCTGGAGGCTTCGGTGGCTGAAGTTGTTGCACGTGTGGCTGCAGTTGAATCTGCTGTTGTTGTTGCGACGGCTGCTGTGGTACTGGCTCCTCTGGTTGCATTGGCGGCGGTGGCGGTGGTGGCTGATTGATCGTAACATGCTCCGGCAGCAGACCCAACTGATCCACCTGGCTAACATTGGGCATTTGTATAGCCTCCAGATTTATTTGCGGCTTTGGTATAGCATTCAAGTCAAACTCTTTGGGCGCCGGGATGGCATTTAACGGATGCATCGATGCCTCGGATGGCAGCTGCGTTGGTCCCAATTGCATATAAATTGGAGTCAGATTGGCCAATGCCATGGGCAGCTGTGGCGGTGGTGGTGGTGGTGGTGGTGCCACTGCCGCCGGATGTAGCTGCATAGGTATATGATGGTGTCCATGAAAAAAGGCAGACAGTGGCATTTGCGGTGGCCCCTGTGCCAAGAGCGTTGGATTGAATGCAAACGGTGGCGGTGGTGGCGGCTGCACACCCTGCGGCATCGTTGTTGCCGTCCCCGGCATGCTAAATGCTAACGGATTGTGCCCTGAGCTGGCCACCGTAATGCTGCCAGCCATAGAAGTAGCTATCACAGCCGCTGCACTCGTTACTATCACACTAACCGGCAGATCCAACGACTGTTGAGGACTGTTGTTCTCGGCGCTCTGAGTTTCAGAGTTGTTCTCCTCGGTGCTGTGAAGATGATCAGATACTGTGTAAGAATATTGCGACATGCATCAAATACCATCTGCTTACCTTGGCATTGGAACAGGCGCCACAATAATTGGGGGTTTTGGCTGCTCATGCTTTTCGAGTATTTTCTTAAAGTTCTCGAGAAAAGAACCATCATTACAAAACGTATTTTTTACTTTGGGCGGCGGTTGTTCGACGCTGGGTTGCGGCAGCTGTTGCCGTTTCAGGCTGAATGTAATTTTCCCCGTCTTGCCGGTAAAGTTATTAAGCGTCCGCGTTGAACCATCTTCGCACTTAACCTTTCCTGTCGACCCTGGCTGATCGCCGTTATCCACTTCCATGTTGTTTCCTTCGTCCCCTGGTGCCGTTGCTGTTGCTGTTGCTAAGGTCGGAGGTGGTAGTGGCTGCTGCTGCTGTTCTTCCTCGTGCTCTGATTCCTCCTGTTCGTCCACCGGTGTCGCCATTGGCGTCTCCATGGTTTTCAATTGAGCTGCCAATGTTTGAGCAGCAGCCACTGCCTTGGCCAGCTGCGCCGTCCGCTGTTTCTCGAGTATTTCCTGGCGCTTTTTGGCAATTATCTCCTCCTGCTTGCTCATTTGCGCAAAGCGATCCACACGATGATTACGTTGCGCCATATTTTAGTGTTTTAATTGCCTTTTATCCAGGGCGCTTATATAAAACCAATGGCTTGGTAATTTTATGCACAGCAAGTAAAAACTATGCATATGTACAAAAAAAATACGAATGGCCACCCTGTCGGTCTCCAGTGTGACCGCCTCTTTGAAAATACCAAATTATGTCAGATTGCCAATATTTCTTCAAAAACGCAAGCTTCAAGTATTTTTATATTTACATTGAAAAATAGAGACAGCTTGAATTCATGTGACTTTATTAAATTCAATATTTGGTTAACACATATATATCGGGGAAGTAGTATTTGTTTCATTTATAACAGGCAACGAGTATGAACAATTCAATAATTCGAGACATATATATAGGTAAAATTCCAAACTTTTCTTTTTGATGAAATGTTAAAATTATGTTATTCTCAAATATCTGGAAAAACAATTAACTTTGGCAGTGATTAATAATCTAAGCATTAGTTATAGGCATTGACTAAATGTTCACTTTAAGTGCAGAACTTAGTAAATACATGTATAATTAATTATTAATAATTAGTATAGATATCTAAATGCACCTATAAATTCAAACTGCCGTTAGTTCGACTACACAAAAATAGTTAGGAATAAATATGTTTCCATTATATAAGAATTCCCTTGAAGAATTATCTAAAAGTATTTAGGTACTATCAAGCCTTTCAGCATATCAAAACTGTTTCCATCGGGTTGAACGGTCTCAATCGAGCCATTTGCCAGTTTTACTTTTAAGAAACCAAAGTCATCGATGCCAACAATCTTAGCGTCCTTCTCCTGATCATTTTGCAGGCAAATAGAAACGGATTGATCGCTAAAAAAAAAAGAAGAAAATTGATATATACAATTTTGTTTTTTTATTGACTATTATTGGATATCACCTGTGTAGCCAAAGTTTATAGTACAAGGCGTAAAAAGTCTCGAAATCTCCGTTTTGTACTTCCGCCAAAATTCTTTCAATTTCATTGAAAATCAAAGCCATAAATTGTTCATATTTCAGTAATGGCAATTTAGCGTTTGGCATTCGTACGTTGTATTCTTTAATCATGTCGTTAATGCAAACCGTTGGCTTCGAATTATTTAAATTAATTCCGCCGCCAATATTCACTATTGCCTGTGAGCCCTCTAATTTGGTATTGATGAAAAGTCCACCAATTTTTTGGTTTCCATTGGCAATAATATCGTTTGGCCATTTTAAAGCTACATCGAGAACCTAAAAATAATGTGAGTGAATATTGAATACTCATATGACTTAAGCCATTAAGATAATATGGAAAAGAGAAAATATACTGTAGAAAACAACTGATAACAATCACATTTTAAAAAGAGAAATGCGTGAATCTATCAATTTATCGAAATCAAATATGTCTAAGCAAATGATAATGCAAGCAGTGTTATGGTACTCGGCGATAAAATATTTAATCGATAAGTCCAGAAAGTACACCGATACCATCGACGATAGTTGTGCAGCTCTACTACTTGGGTGTAGAGAAATTTCGTGCGTGCAGGCGACAACACGGCACCCATTCTGTCTGCCCCACAATAACTATAAAATTTATCGCGTTTTTCGCACATCAGAAGCTATTCCGTGGTCTCGATTTCGCAGGGCTATTCGTGTGTGTCTGCATCAGACAAAACAAGCTGGTTAGTGTGGACAAAATGTGTGGCAAGGTCGTGCAAATAACAAACGCTTTGTGAGTGCGTCTGAAAAAATCAATCAGTTTGTGTTGTTGCAAGGGGCGGGCGGTCCACAACAAAATGAGCAGCAGCACCGCCGCCCAGCTGACTGCGCCGCCAGTCAGCAATAGCAGCAGCAGCAGCAGCAGCAACAACAACACAACGACAAGTGCGAGTGAAAGCAATCTAATCATCATACAGGATATGATTGATCTCTCGGCCAATCATTTGGAGGGGCTGCGCACACAGTGTGCAACGAGCGCGACTCTGACGCAACAGGAGATACGGTGTCTGGAGTCCAAGCTGGTGCGCTACTTCTCCGAGCTGCTGTTGACTAAGACGCGACTCAACGAGCGCATACCCGCCAACGGACTGCTGCCGCACCATCAGGCGACCGGGAACGAACTGCGCCAATGGTTGCGCGTCGTTGGCCTCAGTCCGGAGTCGTTGAACGCTTGCATGATGCGTCTAACGACGCTGGAGCAAACGTTGCAGCTGAGCGACGAAGAACTGAAACAACTGCTCGCCCAAAATCCGGGCAACCAGCTGGACGAGGAGTTGCGGCGCCTGACCAAAGCGATGCACAATCTCCGCAAATGCATGGAAACGCTGGAAAGCAGCGGCGCTGTGCCCAACGCTGATCCCGAGCAATGGCACTGGGATTCATGGGATCGACCGCATCCGCATCACATGCATCGCGGCAGCATTGGCAACATTGGCATCGGACTGAACAGCGCCTCGCCTCGCTCCCATCATCGTCAGCATCAGCATCAGCACGGGAACAGCAAGCCGAAAATAAGCAACCACTCCGCGTCGAATTCACGCAGCGAACAACAGCCACTAACCAGCTCACAGTTGACACTGACATTGACGCCCTCGCCACCCAACTCGCCCTTTACGCCCGCTTCAGGAACCGCATCCGCTGGTGGCACACCGCAGCGCAGCCGCAGCACGACAACAGCGGCGGGAACGCCACCGCCCGCCAAGAAGCATCAGACGCTGCTCATGCACAATAGCAGCGCTTCGGACACGGCGAGCACGGATCAGCCGCCTAGGCCGCCGCGTAGCCGGTTACCCACAGATCCCAGCCCGGACAGCCATAGCTCGGCGAGCAGTTCGGACATATTTGTGGACGCGTGCAGCACCAACAGCTCCAATGTACTGCTGGTTCCGCCCTCGCCGGGTGTTACGCAGCATGTGGGCATGGGTCATACCATCAAGCATCGATTCAGCAAATGGTTTGGCTTCATGGCCACTTGCAAGCTGTGCCAAAAGCAGATGTTGAGCCACTGGCTGAAGTGCACCGACTGCAAGTACATTTGTCACAAGTCCTGTGCGCCTCATGTGCCGCCTTCGTGCGGCCTGCCGCCCGAATATATTCACGAGTTTCGCCAAACGCAGGTGGGCGGCCGATGGGATCCGGCCCAGCACAGCAGCAGCAGCAGCAAGGCGTCGCCAGTGCCGCGGAAAAGCACTTTGGGCAAGCCACAGCTGCAACAGCCGCAGCTGCAGCACGGCGACAGCAGTTCGCCTAGCTCCAGCTGCACCAGTTCCACGCCCAGCAGTCCGGCATTGTTCCAGCAGCAGCAGCAACAGCAACAGTTGCAACTGCAACTGGTCACGCCTAGTGCCGCCCAATGCCAGCCGAAGCTGGTATCAGCAGCGGGAGCAGCTACACAACTGGGTCCGCAGAGTCAATTCAACTTCCCTAACGTGACCATTACAAGCATCAATGCGAGCAATAGCAATCCCAGTGCAGCCCAAACTCTCATCTCCAATGAGCTGACGACCCTAACTGAGCCGCTGACCAATGGCAACCACAACAACAGCTGCAACAACAGCAGCAGCACCAGCAGCAGCAATAACAACAGCAGCAGCAGCAGCAGCTGCTCCAATGGCCACCTCCAATCGCTGACTGGCAGCCAGGCGTCGACGCACTCGGCGACCTCACAGCTGTCCAATGTGAGCAGCAGCAGCAGCGCCACGTACACGGCTAGCCTGGTGAACAGCGGCAGCTTCTTTCCGCGCAAGCTGAGCAACGCCGGCGTGGACAAGCGAACGCCCTTCACCAGCGAATACACGGACACGCACAAGTCGAATGATAGCGATAAGACGGTGTCGTTGTCGGGCAGCGCCAGCACCGATTCGGATCGGACGCCCGTCCGTTTGGACTCCACCGAGGATGGCGATTCGGGTCAGTGGCGCCAGAACTCCATATCGTTAAAGGAGTGGGACATACCCTACGGTGATTTGCACCTGATGGAGCGCATCGGACAGGGTCGGTTTGGCACTGTGCATCGCGCTCTTTGGCATGGCGACGTGGCTGTCAAACTGCTAAATGAGGACTATCTGCAGGACGAACATATGCTGGAGACGTTTCGCAACGAGGTGGCCAATTTCAAAAAGACACGGCACGAGAATCTGGTGCTGTTCATGGGCGCCTGCATGAATCCGCCGTATTTGGCCATAGTCACATCGCTGTGCAAAGGCAACACCCTGTACACCTACATACATCAGCGGAGGGAGAAGTTCGCGATGAATCGCACGCTGTTGATTGCCCAACAGATTGCACAGGGCATGGGCTATTTGCATGCCAGGGACATTATACACAAGGATCTGCGCACCAAGAACATTTTCATTGAGAACGGCAAGGTGATCATCACGGACTTTGGCCTCTTTAGCTCCACAAAGCTGCTGTACTGTGATATGGGCCTCGGAGTGCCACAAAATTGGCTGTGCTATTTGGCCCCGGAGCTGATACGCGCCCTACAACCGAGAAAGCCGCCCGGCGAGTGTCTGGAATTTACATCCTACTCGGATGTGTACTCGTTTGGCACCGTTTGGTACGAGCTGATTTGCGGCGAGTTCACGTTCAAGGATCAACCGGCGGAATCTGTTATTTGGCAGGTGGGCCGTGGCATGAAACAATCGCTGGCCAATCTGCAGTCCGGTCGCGATGTCAAGGATCTGTTGATGCTGTGCTGGACGTACGAAAAGGAACACCGGCCGGACTTTGCAAGGCTGCTCTCCTTGCTGGAGCATTTGCCAAAAAAGCGTTTGGCACGCAGTCCCTCGCACCCCGTTAACCTCTCCCGCTCGGCGGAGTCTGTGTTCTAGCCAAGCAATATACATGAACATAATATATGTTATATACATTTATATACACGTAAACCATACACACACACAGGTTCTAATTAGCACAATTTCACGTTAAATGTAATTGTAGAAGGCACACACACACACACATACACATGTATATGTAGCTCTACCTGTAATTGTTGTGCGTGCAAAATGTCAAATGTAAAGTTCGCTCGCCGGAGAGTGGGCAAATGCAGAGAGCAAAGCTCACGTTCTCAGCCCACTTATGTATGTGTAGGAGGACTCGACTCTTATGAAAAAGTTCAAATGTGCATGTGTTACAAAAACAAAAACCAACTGTAAATATACGTTTAAAGCAAAGAAAACGAAACTATACATATATATACATATGTATATGCAAATTGCTAGGAATATACAAATGCATTGTAAAATATTTTTAACAATAATTATGTATGAGAAAGAAATGTTTAATTAAAAGACAATGTTTAAATGTTAAAGAGCAAAGAAACGAATCCGCATTCAAAAAACTAGGCATAGAAATTATACATACAAATTACAAATATAACATATTACAAATTACGTACATTAATTAAAAAGCAAGCACTGTGGCAAATCTAAATGTAAACATAAATCAGGTGAGCAATTTTAAAATTGTTAATTATGTGTAAGCAAAGCTCTATATACATAAATATATACATATACATATATAAACAAATATATATATTGAATAGTGTATTGCAAAATGTATATAGCAAACAAGTTGAGTGCAAATTATACAAAAATATGTCAAAATAAACTATAATATAATATACCAACATTAATTGTTATAAATATCAGATAATGCAATGGCATTTGCCATTTTATTTTATGCAACATAAACAGGTTTTTCTCAATAGTTAAGGATTTGAAATAATCACAAAAGTCTCACAAAATATATAGTTCAAAATTATATTTAATTGAAAAGTTCGAAGAGTGCTTTATTGAAGCCGCCAAACAATTTCAATATGTATAAAACAGATACTGAAAAACAAGGCTGAAACCGGTTTTGAGCCAAACTGTTTCAAATCCGGAATTCCAATTCAATCATGAACCGAAACAGTTGCTCCAAAAGACTTCAAAAATGGTTTGGTTTAACCTCAGTACAACGAACTATTTCGACCACAAAAATGTATATTGCATGACCTCAGAGGCAGCATTAATAAGAAATTGCTAGAATGTATTCTGCCTGTTAGTTGAAAATAAAACTAAATACAAAAATCATATATGTTTTCTTTCAAATAATAATTTGATTCAAAACTGCAAAGCATATTACACAAAGAATCTTGGATTCGATTCATGATTTCCACATTCATGAAGATTTACAAATCGAAGCTACAAAGACCAACTTAACAACATTTTAACTAAATAAAAGACTAACAAGTAAAGACGATGATTATTGACCATATATCTGAGAAGGCTTAAATATTGTTCAGATTATGTTTAAATAAATTTCATGTGCAAAAAATAATTTACTTTTTTTTTATTCAAGCCAATTAATTGTTAGATAAATCTACTAATTGTGATTCGGGCAAGGAATTATACTCGCTCACGAAGTGAAAACAGTTTGTGTCGTCTGTCCGTATGAATACAATACTTTTGGCAACTATTGAAACTCTTCATTTGAAACTCTTCAAGATTTAATCTATTTATTTTAAAGCTAAATAGAGATACCAATCTGTATATATCGAGATACAATCGAGATACAAAAAGAAGTAAAACAACTGTCGCCTGCTTTACGTGAACGAGTATTGCGCAGTCGGTTACACCCGATTGCAACGCCCATACTTGTCAATGGAATTCATAATCACTTACCCCATACAGCTTGTGGCCTCGCAGAGTGTTCACAATAGCCGCTCCCACTATTTGCTGGATCAATGACAGACGCGTGCCGAGGGGCGTGTCCATGGCAATGTGCAGCTGTATGGAGAACATTGCGCAGCCCAGTGGGCTCAGCCACTACGAAAGAAGAAATAAAACAGTTTACAGAATGCATACTATATTTGCAGCTATATCGTTTACCTGATTGCCACTGCGACCCACGCCCGCTGTCTGTTGCAGGGGCAGCACAGCAATGCCATTCATTAGTTCCAGATCGTTCACCAGATGCATCGAGCTACTTATGACTGGCACATAGATGACCAAGCGTCCAATGTGCTCCGTTTTCAGATTCTACAAGTGCATTGAACGGACTTATGGTTATTGTATCTTTTAGGTTGAAAGCGTCTGCTCACATCAAAGTATTCAACAGTGGAGAAATCATCCGGACAGGAATGTATGAGAATGGGCAACACATTTGTGTTCGCTACCGGCGCCTTATCATCCTTGCCGCAGAACTTGATGGTCAGCTTGGGCATCAAGATGACGTCGTCAGAGCCGCTGCAACGTGGACGCAACTTCTCCAGCAGCTCAAATTTCGACTGCAACGGACATGAAGATTACCAAAACGAAACTGGTCTAAGAGCAGACGGCAAAATCACCTCGTGACGGCCCAGAAAGTAGGCCTGCTTAAATACGACTCCGGCAGTGATAGGTACTTTCGTATCGCTGCCGCGCACCTGTACATTGAGGTACTTGCGCAAGAGATCCGCAAAGATCTCGATGCGTGTGCGTTCGCTTTCCTTTAAAATTGCAAATTTAACCTCATCGAACTCAAATTCACTGGGATTCGTTTCCAAGTGCACCTGCAAGACATATTTTACGGACAGTTATCCAAATATATATAAATAAATATATTTATTTATCTCACCTGAGAAAAAACAGCTTTGCCAGCGCTTTGCGAGCTGGTCGCCAACAGCAGACTGGGCGTGTTCCAGGTCTCCTCAGTGCCCAGTATTTTAACATCCAGCTTGTGTGATTGACCGGTCAAATCCTTCAAATCCATGGACCTTGGACATACTAGAGCTCTAAGCGGCGTTCGTTTTTTTTTTTTTTTTTTTGATTTGGTTTTTGGTTTATGTTTTGTTATGTTGTTTTTTTTTAGCGAGTGTTATCGTTTCAGTTTCGGTTAATGGTAAGTAGGATAATTGAAGTAGGCACACACATAGAACATACACACATAGACCAGAAAACAGAGAGAGAGAGAAAGAGAGAGAGGAAGAGTGATCATACGAAGAGAAGAGAATGACAGCCGCGAGAAAATTAAAATTGTAAGAGAAAATAATGGAGAAAACAGGACAGAGCAAACGATTATAAAATTGATGGTACGAATTAAAAATATTTAAGCACAGTTGGACGGATTAAATTAAAGTATAATTGATTTTTGTTAAAATTTTTTATTTTAAAAAAATTGAAGTAAAATTTATTGCGGAAAGTTGTGTGAATCGACATACGAAAAACACATATGAACATGAGATTTCAGATCATGGATTCGATTATTATAAGAATATACAAAAATAGCGCCAATTTGAGCATGAAAGGTTTAGAAACACAAAAAAGATTGGAATTAGTTAGAAAAATGTTTGTAAATATGTTGGTTAATGTAATTGAAACCACAACGTTAAGATTGAACTATTTACAGTAGGATCCAAAATATATATTCGAGTAGACATATTAAACT
Source organism: Drosophila paramelanica (assembly GCA_035043915.1). NCBI lineage: Eukaryota > Metazoa > Arthropoda > Insecta > Diptera > Drosophilidae > Drosophila > Drosophila paramelanica. Next base: position 7,545,854 of record JAWNMO010000258.1, read on the forward strand.
TTAACGTGGTGCACCATCAAAGCATATTCATATTGATATTCATATACAGTGCGCCTGCAAGTATGCAGTAAAAACAAGGCGACTTTCGCCAAAGCGAACATGCATTGTAATTATAAAGATGTATTTTAGATGTAGCTTTTGATTGGGCAACATTCGGATTTGTATAAGAATCCGGGACTAAGAATATCCGTAATTTTGATTCGTTAAAGTTCCATTCAGTTTTGGGGAATTTAATCGATTGAGCTTTTTAAATTGAGCTTGAATATTTTTCTGGTGTTGGAATTTTTTGGGTTGAATATGCATACAACACAACTTACGGTTTACGCGAATGCGATTGGCCGGATGACTCCTCGCTGTCGGTGGAAAAGTTCTTCCTGACCGGGGAAGGTTGATAGCAGAAAATGTGATGCATCATTTTCACTCGCTGCCATTTGTCGTAGGAAAAGTGAACCAACTCGTGCTCCCGCACCTGGAATTATAGGATTTAAAAGAAGATTAAATATTGAAAATGTAAAAAAAAAATAAGAAAGACTACCTTTTTTACAGAAGCTATTATGATTGTTAATAGAGTTAATAATAGAGAATTTTTTTTCCAAAATTTTGAACAAACTGGTTCTAATGATAATCATATTGTAGTTTCAAAATTTTATGTTTATACTAGTATTACTTTTTTGTATTAATAAATTTTTGATTTCAGTGCTTATTTTCAAATTATAATTTATTGTTTATAAATGAATTAAAATGTGTAAAAACCGAAAACTTCTGGAATAAACTATACTGTTTATTGTACTTTTCAATTCCTATTTTTTTGGTCTGAAGCCAATCTACAGCCAATGTATTTTTCTAAATAACTTTCTTTATAAGTTAAAAAGAGAATTATGTATATTTTGATTGCCCAAGCCGTGACTTACCTCAGCCGTGCGATAGTTGGGCAATATGATGTGTAGAATATCCGAGCATAGACTCAAGACCTTGCCACCGTGCAGAAAGTAATCAACCAATATCTGACCAATTGACGGCGCAACAGAGCCGCAGACCACCAGCAGCGCCGTCTGCTCGATCCAATGCTTTTCGGCCGCCTGCTGCGGTGAGAGCGCATAAATGGTATACACATCGGGCTCAAGGAGCTGGCGCAGTGTTGCCATTGTCGAATCCCTGGCACTTGCGCTGTCCGAATAGATGAGCACGTTAAGGGGCTTACTCTCGCCCAAGCTGTCCTTGTTCCTGCGCAACACTGGACGCGGTCGTGGGCTTGAGGCTTCAGCTGGTGGCGTATTTGGCTTGACCGCCACAAAGCTCTTGCTGGGCGTGGATGTTTTTGACACTGCCATGTTTGTATCTTCCTGTTCGTCTTTTGCCGACTTAGCAAGAACTGTGCTTTCCAGTTCCCTGGCCTTGCTCTGCACAATTTCAGCTGGATGAGGCTGAGTCAGTTGTGTGGGCTTAGAAAGAGCTGGCGTCTTGGTGGTGCTAACAATTTTGTCCAGCTCCTGCGGCTTGCTCAATACACTTTCAGCTGAAGATGACGGTGGTTTTTGCTGCGTGGTCTTGGCAGGAGATGGCGTCTTGGTGGTGGGCTCTACAACAGCAACCGCCTTAATATTGCTGTGTGCAGCTGCTGTTGCTGCGGGCGTTGGCTCCGCTTGACGCTGGGGCAATAGTTCCTGTTTGGGAATGCTTGCCTTGATATCGCTGCGATGCTTTTGCTGCTCAAACTCGGTCGCCTGATGAGCCAGTACGCTGAGAGCACGTAAGTCCTCCAAATGTTTCTGCCAGCCCTCGGCACTAATCTCTGCCGTATTGCGCGATTGCCGCTTTACATGATTGACCAACAGCTCATACGGCTGTGGCTGGCCTTCTCGCTGCACAGCTGCAATGGCATAAGGATAATTCGTATTAGTTGATGTTAATATCAATTTTAGTTCAAATCAGCTACTGGGCTTACACTCAATCCGCATCAGTGGCATCTGATCATTAATGAATAAATTATTTTGTAAAAATGTCATTATCAATAGTTTGGTGAAATGCTCAACATCCGTTTCGATGAGCACCGCCAGGTGGGAGTCTATTTTCCAAGCAACTAGCTTACCGTAATTTTCCAGCTGCCAGCGAAATCGGTGATTGACGAGCCAGAAGCATGAAAAGAGAACAGTAAACAGAATCTTTATTATACCTACATACATTGCGAAAATGGTTTCAACATGACGCATACTCTTTTATTGACCAAACTCACGCAAAATAAGAGTGCTCTAGTTGGGAGTACGCGACTTGGCGATACCCAGCTGTACCCAGATCCCTTATAAACATGTTCACAAAAAGAAAATCAAATTACCATTTCCAATAGATTTAGAGTATAAGCAAGTGAGAATACTACAGTGAGGAAGCTCGACTAGGAGATACCTAGTACTTAAAACAGAAATACATGCAAACAAAACTTTCTTGCGCTTGCTGCCAATTAGCCCATCTAAATACACTTGATTTTTTTCTGATTTTTGCATTATATTGCTTCTGCATTTAAAAATATTTTTTTTGCATTTTGAAAAAAATTAAAAATTTGCAAAATTCAATAAAAATTGTAATCTTGAAATTTTCATAAGTTGCTTTTGTCAACATTTTTATATTTCTGTTTCGTAACCGATTTTGATGAAAATTTTTAATCTGTACTCCTCAGGGTTGAATATTTATATTTATTATGGGGCCTGGAATACCAACTCAATAATGCACTAAACAAATAACGGAACAAGGCTTACCCGCACCGGTACGCTGTGTTGGGTGTTGCCCGTTTCTCGTTGCAGTTCAACATGCGCCTCGACCAACAATTGCAGGTGTTGTGTCTTATCCGGGGACAGGCTTATTCGGGGCTGCGGATCGATTTCCGTTGGTGTCGCTGTCGGTGTAACGGTGTCGGTGGCATAGGCGAACGGCAGCCAACTGGGCGCCGGTGGAAAGCTAATCCACGGTGTAATGTGCACCGTCTGCAATGGACGCAGACAGCAGCCATGTTGATTTCCATGCAACCACAATATGTCCGTGACCTTGGCCGCATTACGATTGCCGCACAACTCCGAGCTGGCGATTGTGGCATCTGCACATGCACAAAACAAGCATAACTGTTAATTGCTAACGGAGTCAAAAACATAGCTGATACTCACCGAATCCTTCGTCGGCTTCGCTTTGGAGTGCATAGAATGCAATGCTCGATGACTGCGCCAACTGCTCGGCAATCTTGTTGCAAGCTCTTTGAATTCGCCAGGACTGCACCAAAGTGGCGCTCACGTAATAGAGGGTTAGCATCTTAGTCTAAAAGGGGTTTAGACGGTTGTACAGCTTCAGCTTTTAATGGTAAACCATTAGATACACAAACACACATGCAATAAAATGGCAACGGAAACTTGGGTAAAATCAATTTGCGGTTTCGTAATGTGGGCAAATTTAATTTGCTCTTGTCACTGCTGGAGCGCTCTGCCTTTAACGCGATTCCTTAGCAACTGTTTGACACAGTTTTCGCATTCTGCTATACCATGACATTTATTGTTGATTACTACACACGCAAGTTCGACATGACGCGTCAAAGCTTATCAACATGCTTGATAAGAATGTGCGGCAGTCACAGGGAAGCGTTTGAATCAGCTGTTTTCGGTTAACAGGGTTAAATAAAAGTTTAACAATAACATACATTTAGTTTACAATATAAGGCAACTTTCTATGCGGGGACTTTAATATTATTTTCAATTAATTTCCTTTTAATGCTCTGTTTAAATTGTGAAAATCAACTCTTTTCACAAGGGAACAAACAGACACATCGGTTATACTTTATAATTAAGTTTAAATACAATAGAGTTTTAAGGTAAATTGATAAAATAAATTAAAATTTTAAAGTGCAAACATAGCGTAAATTATAAGTTAGTAATATTTTATCTTATGTTATGTTATATATCTATAATTTGTATTTGAAAATGTTGCCGGTTATGTCAGTATTCTTTACCCGGTTCCGCTTTCGCACTAAAGTCCTGCTTACGAGCGACATCGATACACAGCCAACAACAATGATATCGATATATCTGATAGACATGTAACGGCAGAATTCCAGAATTGCTTATTTCTGTTAATAACATTTTTGCTAATGTTAACTTTACAGACGAACGAGCGAAGAAAGACAACATAAGAAAATACGCGTCAAAAGGAAACATCAAATACATAAATAGAGTGCTAAAACAAACATTTAAAGTATATCAAAAACAGTTAATTAAGAACATCAATAAACTTAATTTATAATGCAGTTCCGCTTCGAAATAATATTTACAACTAATTCCAAATAGAGGATTTGTATTGCAACGGCATGTTATTTGGCCTAAACGAGTTGACCACAACACGCCAACTTTTGTTCATTGTGGCTGTTCTACTCATCATACTATATGCAAAGATCCATATACTACCTATATTGGAGTGGTATTGGACAGCGATTAGCTTGTAGTAGCCGAGATGACTGATAGGCGTGTGTCCTATTTCTACAATGCCGATGTCGGCAATTTCCACTACGGCGCTGGGCATCCCATGAAGCCGCAGCGCTTGGCGGTCACCCACAGCCTGGTTATGAACTATGGCTTGCACAAAAAGATGAAAATCTATAGGCCATACAAGTATGTAATCATTATTGATTAATACCATTGAAATCGACAAATTTAACATGATTTTACGACATTTCCAGAGCTAGTGCGCAGGACATGCTGCGGTTTCATAGCGATGAATATATCGCCTATCTGCAGCAGGTGACCCCACAGAATATTCAATGCAATTGTAAGTGATGATCTTAACCACGACCACGACCCAACTTCATTTCTCGTTTTGGTCTCCCATTTGCCGTTGCAGCCGTCGCTTATACAAAGTATTTGGCGCACTTTAGCGTGGGCGAGGACTGCCCCGTTTTTGATGGATTGTTTGACTTCTGCGCGATGTACACGGGAGCCTCACTTGAGGGTGCACAAAAGCTGAACCACAATCACAGCGATATATGCATTAATTGGTCGGGTGGTCTGCATCATGCCAAGAAATTTGAGGCCTCCGGGTTTTGTTATGTCAATGATATTGTAATTGGCATACTGGAGTTACTTAAATATAATCCGCGCGTTCTATATATTGACATCGATGTGCATCATGGCGATGGCGTACAGGAAGCATTCTATCTAACAGATCGTGTGATGACAGCATCGTTTCACAAATATGGAAATTACTTCTTTCCGGGCACTGGCGATATGTATGAGATTGGCGCCGAGTCCGGCCGCTATTATAGCGTAAATGTTCCCCTTAAGGAGGGCATTGATGATCAGAGCTACTTTCAAGTCTTCAAGCCCATAATTTCAGCGATTATGGATTTTTATCGGCCAACAGCAATTGTGCTGCAATGTGGCGCCGATTCGCTGGCTGGCGATCGTCTCGGCTGCTTCTCGCTCAGTACTCGCGGTCATGGCGAGTGCGTCAAATTCGTCAGGGGCCTAAATGTGCCCACATTGGTAGTGGGCGGGGGTGGCTACACTTTGCGCAACGTAGCACGCTGCTGGACACACGAAACATCGCTTCTATTGGATCAGGAAATCTCCAACGACTTGCCCGCAACGGAGTACTATGATTTCTTTGCGCCAGATTTCACATTACATCCGGAGGTCAATTCGCGGCAGGACAATGCCAATTCCAAGCAGTACCTGGAGCTGATAGTAAAGCATGTTTTTGAGAATCTGAAAATGTGTCAGCACTCGCCCAGTGTTCAGATGATACAAACGCCACCGGATGTCGATATCGAGGAGCTGCGCACGAGGGAGGAAACGGACCCAGATGTGCGTATTTCGCAGGCGGACGACGATAAACTTGTCGATGCCAAAAACGAGTTTTATGATGGCGAACAAGATCAGGATAAGCCAGATTCAGTAGATAGTTAGTTATAAACGATACTATAATATAACAGTAGATTAAAATCTAAACAGTAAAAACAAATGAACAGATTGCCATCTTTGGCTTTAAAATAGACAGACATGTATTTATTATGTGTATATATATTGCCGACTAAAACTGGACTAAGATGAACGCAGTTTATACATGCAACAATTCACACGAATCCTTAATAGTGATTACAAATTGATCGGCATTAATCATAAGCTAATGTACTGTGTTGATTAAATTCTGGCGACTTAATTGTATTTCTTATTTGCTGTGCGCGCGTGTTATGTTTGATTTATTTATAATCACTATTATTAGAGCTGGAAAACAAACTTTGAAGTGAGCTTCTATTGGTTGTGGCAGCTAAAGTAATCAGAGATTCTGTTAATGGATTCATTAACAAAGAAATATGAAAACTTAACAATCGATTATTTTCCATCTCTGAGCCGTGTTCATTCTAAAAATATGGGGGTTACAGGAACGATCCGTTTCGATTACCAGCCCGTTGTTGTATTAGCCAAACGTCGCATGCGCCGCGTGTTTCGGTCTTGATCGCGTATTTTCTTTTCCATTTCGGCATCGGTTAGCGTCTCTAGGAATGGTGCCCATGCGTCCGCATCGCTTGGATTTCGAAAGGGCACGTCGATGGTTGACAGCGGGGCCTCACTAAAAGCATAGGTGCGACAGTGCCACGACAATTGACCACGTATGCTATACGCAATCGCCGTTACGAATTCACCGCCCAGACCCAGTTCGGCGCACAGCTTGATGGCAAACTCCTCGGGATTATTGTTCTTCTCCGACATGTCCCATTCGACCTGGTCAACAAGGGATGTGTTGCCCACGTGAATATTTAGTTTGACTATAACGCGCTGGTCGCAGCTCTCCTCGAGTATAGGCGGATCGTTGGGGAACGCTTCAATTTGCTGCCGTATGGCCTGTGCAATAGCTGGAACAAACGGCAGGGGATTTAAGTCGAGATCATCGCACAGAACTTCGGCAAATTGCTCAGGTGTTATCATGCTCTCGTTTTTATTCCATGTGAAAGTATCACGAAGCTTTTGCCCCTCAAGTTCCATGTCCAATCGTATGGGTACCAGGCATTCCTTCTGTGCGGCATTCTCCAGACTCGCTGTTGGGTCTGTGTCGTCAAAGCACATAGGAAATGTCCGCACTTTTTTAGTGTGTACGCGATTGCGATTAATTGGCGTTGCCTGGGGCACTGCGTCCAGATGACTTGAGTTGGGCATGGTTGGTACATATTGTGGTTGCTTCTTAGATTTGCTCTCGCGCGGTACTGGTGTATCCGAAGTGTTTACCGAAATAGCGCGATATCTAAAAATGGCACAGTTATCAAGTTTATAAAAACAAAATAATGGTAGTAAAGAGAATCAACACACTTCTCGTCATTGCCGGCCATAATATCGTCAACTTCGACAGCGCGGAGCAACGACACCGAGCTGGCCAATATGTGTGAACTGAGACCCGAATCGGCCAGACGCTTTCGCTCCTCGTTGGAGAGCACAATACGTGTCATGCCCGGGTACTTCTTATAAAGGATGCCACGGAAGTGCCGCATATAGTTGCCCACCTCCGAGCCAACATAATAGTATTCACCGCCCTCTTCCAGCTGGAATGCCACAGGCTTATCACCGTATGTCTGCAGCGCCATCTTCTTAGCTTATGTAAACTTGTGCGCTACACTTTGTTGAATGTTTATTATAAATATGCTTTATGAAATAATTTCTTTAAGCAACTCTTGGAGACAAAAAAATTTTCATGCAAACAGCGACATGGCGTCGTTAAGGTGACCAACTCTCCGTAATGTGGTGCACACAGGGTTGTAAAAACCGCCTAATAAATCGATAGAAAAAAATTTTTGTTTTTTTCTTAATTAAACAAGTTAAGGACGTAATAGGTACTCCAAAACTTTAAAAATTTATTGGAAAATTATCTTCTTCAGCTTGTCATAAAATCTTAGTGCGTTTACTGTCGTACGTATTATGTGATTATTTTGAAACTATCGATAATATAGTCATAACGTTGATGGCAATACTGTTGCCCATATGTACCCACAATCTTATTGAACCTTTTTTAATTTGATAGTAAATATGTCCTTATTGCGCAGTGTTGCCGGTGTAATAGCTCTTGCGAGGCCCATTAACAGTGTCAGCACAGGTATACTATAAATTACTAGTGGATTTCATACAATAACCGCAATTTATTACAGTTCAAACACGGCGACACTTCAAACGATGGGTATCCCCAACGTTACGTGAGCTTGGGCACCGTGTTAAAAAACAGGGACCACAAAAACCGGAGCCGCGCTCCGGATTTGTTGAATGGAATTATCGCTCAGAGCTGTTTGCCTTTGGCAAACGATTAAACGAAGAGTTTCAGCTGCCACTACTGCAGACAGCATTTACCCAGAGGACGTACGCGCATCAGGAACAGGAGCGGCAGCGCAAGTTGGGCATCGCAGAAGAAAATCTGCAAACAGCCGACAACAGCCAACTGGCAGCCAAAGGCGCTCATATTGCCAAAGCTTACATTGAGGCCTATTTGCTGCATGCGCTGCCCAAAGTGCCAGCGGCTGGACGTGAAGCGATTACCGCGTACCTGCTAAGCACTGAAACGTTAGCGCACGTTTCCTCGCATCTTGGTACCAAAGAGCTTGTCTTTTCTACAGAATATCCACCCAGCAGTGAGACACTGGCCCAAACGCTGCAGGCGATTATTGGTGCTTTGGCGGATTCGAGTGGAGTGGAGCGCGCTTTTTTGTTTGTGCGAGATTTTATTTGCACGCAACTGAATCAAAAAGATTTACTGGATATATGGACTCCGGATCAACCAATGCAGCTACTCGGAGAGGTCTGCTCGCAGCGGAAATTGGGTGAACCGGAACCGCGCCTGTTGGGCGATTGCGGCAAAAATACTGTGCTAGCTGCATACCAAGTCGGCATCTACGCCAATCGCCAGCTGCTAGGCAAAGGCTTCGGTGAAAATGTGCAGACGGCTACTGAAACGGCGGCCATCGATGCTTTGCAAACGCTCTTCGAGATGCACGACAATCGTCTTCCTTTTGACTTTCGAATGCAGCTGGAGGCGAGTAATGTAAAGCTGGGTTAGATTGCGAGCTGCTTGTAAATTATTATATATTAATTTGCCCTAAACACACTTCATGAATGGTCAAAATAATCAGAATTGTAATATTGTTAACCTCGAAATGACCAATGTCTACTAAAATTCTTTAATCGCTCTCCTCATTTTCGGGCCTACCGACTGGCGGCGTGCTCACATCGTCGGGCTTAGACTCCAGCGAAAAGGGCGGTATTTTGCAGTCAAAAGAGTAGCCATCCTCCCGCTCCAATCGAAAAGTACCCCACATGTGGCCGCTGGGTGCCTGCAGGCTGACATGGCTGCTGTATTGAAAAGCTGGTAGTCGCGGGCTGAGTATGGGCTCCTGACCGACCACGCCTCGTCCGCGCACCGTCTCCAATGTGCCGGACAGTGAGAAGATACGCCAATGCCGTTCTCTCAGCTGTACGCTGAGTTCGCCCAGATTCTCCAGTCGTATGCAATATCGCCACTGCAAGAACATAACGATATTATTTATTACAAATGGCTTGAAATTCTGGTGTGGACATTCTTACCCAATAAACCGAAGATGCGGGCGTCTCCCGGCAGCCCATATAGAAAGGTATTACGGTAATGCGCACGTTTTCAGTTGTCTCCTTGTGCACATCGCTCATGTCCAGCCAGGGATGATTCTTTTCTTGCCACGCCTTTAACGTTTCCTGACCAACAAATGGCGGATCCCTATCGGCAAAATGCGTTAAAAACTTATCAAAGAGCTCGTGCTGCAGTGGATGCTTATCCGTTGAGGAATACGGCATTATATCATCGTGCGCAACATAATCCAGTCCGGGAATGGCATACAAGCTGCGATTCGAGTCCTGATTGCCTAAAAAAGTGACAGCTTCGGTTTGGGCACGCTAAAATGTTTCAATTTGATTAATTAAATTCGATAAAAAAGGGAATCTTCACTCACGATAAACGGACAGTCCCTGGTGTCAATGAGCACCTGATAGAACGTTTGCGTTTTACCCTTCACGTCTCTGGCATCGACAGTAGTACTGGCACTATCATTTGTTGCCGGTTTTGCGGTACCCACACTTGAGGTACTCTGCGGGTCTGTGCCCGCATGCCAGGACGTGGTAGCATCGTGTTGTGCAGTGCTGGTTGCCCCACTGTCGCTGTTGCCAGTGCCCGCATTAACTCTAATTGATGAAGCCTCTGTGGTGCATTGCGTAGTGGTCGGTGTTACCTTTGTCTGCTTTTTGGTATTGTGGAAATCACGATCGTAAACACGAGCCGTCCAAGGGAAGAGAACGACTCCACGATAGCCAAAGATTCGATGCAAGAACAGCTGGCCAGTATCGTATTTGCCCTCCTTTGCTTCCAAGAGACGCCCAACCTCAGCAAGTCTAAAATTATAATTGTAATTGTATTTAAACGCATGTTATGCAACTTTTGTTTTTGTTAGGTGATGGCGTCGCACAGTCTGCCCAACACCCACCACGCAAACCCCCGACCCAGCCACATGATCAAAAAGAAGACTCTTACTTGGTAGGATTAACGGCCTGTTTTTTAATGTTACGCTTCAATATTATATCACATTTGTGCAGCAGTGCCCAGCGCTTGTCCCATTTAAAAAGATGCTGCAGTAAACCCATTTGTTTTGTGTTTTGTGCAAAGTGCAGCAGCAGCCGTTTGTCGCACTGAAATAATCTTGGACCAGCTTTTATGCAACTGAATAGCGGGACGGCGACCAATTATGTTACGATTTGGAATTACATACAGTTTAATATGGGTACATGTGCAATTTAGTTAATTTATTAATTTTGCTGTTCAGGCAACATTGTTATTTATTAAATGTAGTTTTGTCATTATTTATTTTTTTCTGACTTATTTTCCCCCCGTCAATACGATTAATATTTATGTTGCGCAGCAACCCTGCGCCGAAATTTACTATCGATAGAAATGTATATTGAATACAGCTCTGTCTAACAGACCTGTCATCCTCTCGCTCTTTCGCCATTTGACAGATTTCCGGTACGTACGCGGATTTTATGCTATGCGCTGAAAAAATATGAAAATATACCTGAATATAACAATTAAATCTAAAAATTAATGTGGTTATGCATAGATTAATATATATATTATATCAGAAAAAAGTTGTTGTGTTAATAAATGGTGTAAACGTTCCGATGTTTGTGGCTAGAAACCAAACCAAATCAACCAAAACAAATGACAAGCAGCAAAATGATTGTGAATAGCAACTACTTTTTATGCAACGTTTTTAATTGAGTTCCAATGTCATTTATTTTTGTAGTAAACTATGGCTGACACACAAGCTAAGCCCGCTGCGAGCAAAGCCGCAAAGGTACCCAAAGCGCCAAAGGCCGCTAAGGCGCCTAAGGCCGCCAAGGCACCAAAGGCTGAGAAGGCTGCCGCCACCGAAACGAAAGTGTCTGCCAAGAAATACAAACGTCATGGTCGTCTGTTTGCCAAGGCTGTCTTCACCGGATATAAGCGCGGCTTGAGGAACCAGCACGAGAACCACGCCATTCTTAAGGTAATTCTTCGACTTGAGTATATCATAAAACAAATGATTTAAATAACGCAATTATGTGGCTCTTGCAGATTGAGGGCGCTCGTCGCAAGGAGCACGGCGAATTCTACGTCGGAAAGCGTTGCGTATACGTCTACAAGGCGCAGACCAAGAAGTGTGTGCCACAGCATCCTGAGCGCAAGACGCGTGTCCGTGCTGTGTGGGGCAAGGTTACCCGCATCCATGGCAACACTGGATCCGTGCGTGCACGTTTCAACAGGAATTTGCCTGGTCATGCTATGGGACACCGCATTCGCATCGTAAGTAGGAACTTGCTTGTAATTATAGATTTCGTTTAAAATGTTTGTTTTCGTAATCGTTTTAGATGCTGTACCCATCAAGGATTTAAGTTATTATTTAACTTTGAATGACCTGCAAAAAATCTGTTTTCTATAATAAATGAAACCATTTAAATTTAATTAAAAGTAAATGTGTTTACGAATTGATAAATATTTTTCTCGTGCCAGTATCATAACAGATGATTACATCGTTCAAGTTGGAACAGGCACGGTACAGTATGCAATTTTATAAATGTACAGACATTATATAGATGTGTACCAAATAACTAAGGAGTGAATGTTCACTGTGGGTGGTATGTTTCCTGAAAAGGTGTGAAATAGCTCTACGGATTTATCAAATTCATCATGATTCTGCTTAGTGATATTCTCATTGAACTTCCCAAATTAATCGATAAAACATCTCAGCTGTTCTTTACAATGCTAGTAGTAGTGTGACCAACGGACTATTGTGTGTAAGTTATCGAACCAAAACCTGTGGAAGGGCTATTTTTTTTAATAATTATTTCTATTTGATAACGAATTCCTCATTAGAATTGTAGTTTTAGTGTTTCTTATATGCATATCTTATAAGCATTCGAATTTAAATTTTAAGGTACCGAATGCGTTTAGTAATTTAGGATACCAGATAGAGGAATACCATGACTGTTAACGATTACTGAATCGGTTAACATAAAACGGTTATTGATTAAGAAGCTACCACATCTAAATTAGTATTTATTTATTTGTCTTTTTTTTGTTTGTCTCTTACGGCCACGCTGACATTGTCCATTTTAAATAAACCGTTCATTGTCGAAGGAGGCGTCGTTTTTCACAGTGAGAATTTACTTTTCAAATATAATTTCACAGAGAAAGGGAATTTTTACTTAACAAACAAAAAGGTATGTTAAAGGTTGCTTGTGTTAGAAATAAGTGTTGCCACCAATAACTTGTTGCATGTAGAAACAGAATCAATAATGTTCGAAAAGACAACTTAATTATCGGCATTTCCCTTTGTGTTTGTGTCATGGAATTTTGAGGCTAACTAAACTGTGTATCTGCTTGCTGATGATGAAAAAGGGCTTCACAGGGGAAAACGTGTATGTGTGTATATTTGTGAAGTGCAGCTGCTTTCAAATTTTATTTAGCACAGCTGCCATAGCTCCATTTTCATATGCATGTATACTGAAGCATAAAAATAACACAGCGCATCCCATTTTTCAGTGCTTCACGCTCTACGCCCCGCTACACCGCACAATGGGCTGCTTTAGTGGCCATGTTTGCATATAGCTTTTTTTAGGCGAGCAACCCGATTGCATGCTTTGAACTTAATAATCGCAATCGCTGGCTAAAAACTAGCTACAGGCAGTTTGAACCGAACTTTTTGCGCTGGCTAAACAAGGCATATGTACACACACATACACAACGGTGTGCACATGTAGTAGTTGATATTTTTCGCTTTGTGTGGATGTGTTGACGCTACTTTTGGGTCACTTTTACGACATCGCAGTACATTTATTTGTCTGCCAATGCTCATTAGCCATAACGCTTAATAATAAATATAGGTTGGTCAGCAGCACAGGTTAAACTAGATTTGCTTTTGGTTATGTACGTATGCATGTGTGTGCATATCACACATATGTATTTATTATATATTGAAACCCATGTATGCCGCCGTCTTAATGTATTTTTCCCATGTTTATTTTGTGTTTTTGCTTAGCGTCTCAAAGCAATAACAAAAGCGTAGCCAGAGAGCGGGAGAGGCCCGAATCGAACCGGCGTTGCTCATATTTCAAGTTTTATCCGGATTTCTCATTAATCATTACTCATAATTTCTTCGAAAACACTTGCAGACACACACTGATACAGATCCTATTAATAATAATAGTAATGGCATTTGCGTTTGTGTGTGAGTGTTACCTGCGGCATAGTAGCGACCAATATAACGAAAAAAGAAATATTAGTCAGTTATAGTTGACGCATATGTATATGTGTGTATTTATGTACATACAATGATATATTTAAGTACTCTATTTTTTATTTGCGATTGCGTTTACGATGAGAAAAGATAATAAGACAGTTGTTTAGAGATCTTTGACTTTTTGCATTATTCGGTCATTCACTTTACTTTGTTTTACCCCAACATAATTGTGATTGTGTGTGTGTTTGTATGTTGCGCATCCCGCGGGGAAACTCGCCCAAGCTTGCCGCCTCCCACAAAGCATGACGCATCATCGCCTGCGTTTTACAACACTTCTCACAAATGTCATCGCCTATTGCCCCCCACTTTGACCTCTTTCTCAAGTCTAAGCTAACTGCTAACTGCTAAACGCATTTGCCAAAAACTTAAAAAGGATTCACATTTGTTAACAACTATAATGGACCTTTTCAGCAATTCAAAACTATTATTTAGCCATGTTTTTGTGCATTATATGCAACGGCTTGACACCAAAAGAAAGGCCAAACAGCAGAATGGCAAAAATATGAAAGTGTGCGGCTGGCAGGCCCGCAATTATAGTTAACGGGAAAGTGCAAAAGAACGCGGCGTTGAAAAATAGAGATAAATGTATATATATGTATGTATGTACAATATTATGTATGTATGTTTGTAATGTGTATGTATTTCTGTAGAAAAGTGAACAGCCAACAGTTGTGTGCGTGTGTGTTTGTTTGTGTGGTAGGAAGGCTGTACACTGTACAGATTGTTAGTGCGAATGTTCCATACTGCTGTTTGAATTTGTTTTTGTTGTACGTTTCTCTATTCTGGCATTTTCCCCCATGGTTCAGTTGGCTGACGCCCGTCAACGTTGTTACTTCATTGTTGGCCACTTTTGTAAGTGGCGTGACTGTTTTCGTGATGTAGACAGACTCTACTATAAGTACATACGTGAATACAAGTTTACAGTGTGCTTAGAAAGTATCGCTTAACAAAAGAAATACTCTTAAATCATTTTTAAAAAGTTGTTTTCCATATCAATAAAAATGTGATTTTATCTTATCTGTGTACACTCAAATCTATAACTGAATATATTTTACATAAACACATTTAATTATATTTAATTGCCATTCAAATGCAATTATTTTATATTTTGACATATTTTCCATTTACAGTTTATAAACAATCAATATGACATCCACTGAACTGAAAATTGGCTTGAGCACTAGCGCTCGTCCTTCCAGCCGCGTACTGAAGCCGCCTGGTGGTGGACATACCAACATCTTTTCGGAACCTGAAGTAGCTGTGAATGCACCGCGTTCCAAATATAATCAACAAAACTCTTCCAATATGAATGCCTGCATTGGCTCAACCGATGCCAACAAGGTGGTGGAGAAGCTACGTGATGAGATAGTCAGCCAAAAGGAGGAGCCAAAGCCAGCACCCGCCAGCCAGCCCAAAGAGTCAACCAATGGCAATGGCAGCAAGGCGACAAATAATGATCAGGCGCGCGGACGTGTTCCACCCGGCGGTTACTCATCGGGTGGCTTTTGGTAGACCACCGAGTGGGATGGCTCTCACACACTCATACATACAAACACACAGACATCCTCAGCCCCATTATACATTTATAAATATAACTCGCTTAAAATATACTTATACATATATAGCCTACACATATTCGTATTCCAAATTGGCTACTATGCAAAATGTTTAAACGTTTAACAATGAGAAATATGCGGTTTTATTACTGAATTTATCCAAAACGAAATGCCTCCCGCTCTCTGATTATTTGCATTTAATGGTTGTTTATGTTTTATTGACCCCATATATTTGATACCGTCAAACGAAATTGTTTAATCTTTAAGTGACTTGCGATTCCGCCCTGATGATGAGAGAAACAACCCTAATAAACTTTCGCATTTGTACTTAAGTGTCCAATTGAAACTTGTAATGGTCTACTAAATTTGATATAAATTCGTTTCTAATTAAATATATATGTACTATTGCAAACAAATAAACTTAACATTTAAATATGAACGCAATTGTTTTATATTTACACAGTGAAATGTAAATAACACATCTCGAAAGGGTTCTTGGGAGAAATTCAGTAGACACAGTCCGAAGTGTTTTTTTATACAAATACTGTTTTTAACAACTGTGTGATTATAAAGATAATTTAAGCGTTGGTAATCTCAATCAATTCAAAACGTCATCATTTTAATCTTTGATCAGTTTCAGTAGCGAAAAGACCTTAATGAATGACGAACAAACATGTATACATTTTCGAGTCAGAGATGGTTTATTCTATTGGCACGTACATTCGAGATGACTTTCAGATATGAGACTTGGCTATGTTAATACATATATAATATTTATTATACCTGATTTTACAATTATTATGACCACCGCGTCATTGTTGAATTTTAAAGTAAAACTATTTATTAATAAATACATCGTGTATGTATTTAGAACTTATCAACTAGAGAGCTCCACATTGATACATTTAACAAATCATTTAATGCGCAATCCGAAACAGCATTGTTTATAATTTAAATGAAAAATTATGCAAGATGTAATTATGACTAAAAGCTGTTCTCGCACAAGTTCGGTTCGTTGAATATTTCTGGCTCCGTTGCTGAACCATAATGAGTCCATATTTGTGTTAGGCTAATTCCAGATTACAGCTAATTAGATCTTCATGTCATTAATATACGAATCTAATTCAGCATCGAGTTCTTCTGCGGTTGGTGCTGCTTTTCTTTCGCGACGTTGACCACCCGCAGCGGGTTTCCCACCAGATGGACGTCGGAAACTACCGCGACGCGGTCCACCTCCAACCTGCCCACCTTAAATGATATTGATAAACTTTTAATAAGAATTAACATTAATAATTTTATATTCACACATACCACCACGCTTAAATTGTGATCCTGCGGGGCCGCCCACACGACGTTTTACATCATCGGCAGGAACTGGACGCGTAAGCGCGGAAACATCTGAGACGGCAAGCTGTATGGTCATTGGGCGACCATCTAAAGGTACACCATGATATTGTTTAATAGCTTTTAGGGCGTCAGAGCGACGCTCGAATATGACATCGGCGGTGCCTAAGGGAGATTCGAAAAACAAGTAAATACATTGTAAAAATGAATGAATGATGAATGAGTTTATATATAAAGACCTACCCAATGAGCGACCTGAACGGTCGTAGTGCACGGCAGCCTTCTTCATCGGTCCAAAGTCATTGAATAGCTCCTTGATGTCCGTATTTGACACTCCATAGTCCAAATTGCCAACTATCAGACGTGTTGGACCTGTACTGTTGGCAGCATTGCTGTTCCGTTTAGGACCATCGTACATATCATGCTTCCAAGCGCTGTTTACATCGCCCTAAAGGGGGGTAGTATTAGGTAGAAGAATTGTTGGTTGATTCGAACGGAACGCGTGGGGACAATTTTCTGATCAAACATGTGGGAGATGTAGTAACAGCAGTTGTTGTATCCTAGCCATATCAAGAGGACGCCATCGAAGAAATGCACAAAACACTAAATTTGTGTGTATATATAATGTATTTTGTATGTTTGATTACCACTCTCTGGTTGGTTTCGCAAGCACAATTAAAAAATATTAAACGTGTTATAAACGGGGATTATAAAGAAAAAGAGTGTTTGCAACAAGCGCGAAATCCTCAACGAAATGTAGTGCTGTAAAACTGGTAAATACATAAATGAGTTCTACATCGACGCAATGCTGTGTAGCTCTGCTGATGTCGCGTCATCCTCTTAACACAACCCAACAATGCGGTACAGCATTGTTTTTGTTTTTACATGTATATATATATATATATATATAAACACACATATATATATACGCATATGTTATCTGCCCACTGGCAATCGCCATTTTGCAGCTATATCTGTCCACATGGTACATGGGTAAGTACATGGCACAAGTAACGGTGCAGATACCGTTTATTCTGCATACGGTGGCCATTTTGTTTCCGTGTGTTTGCAGCTTTTGGCACATTTGATACTTTCAGTGTTTTGTTTATATCACTTTACGTGAAATTCGCAAAGAGTCGTGAGTTTCCAACTTGGACAGTCCTTATTATGCATATGTGCATGGATATTTTGCTGCTTTTTGCCTCTCTACATGACAAAACGTTTCGTTTCAATTACCCGTGCGAGCCGAGGCTTCTGTATAGCGCCACTGCCACCGCGGCGACCTTTGAGCACACCCCCGGCGCCGCTGGCTGGTGCTGGCTTGCGTGGCGAGCCGCCAGCAGGACCACCTCCACGACGTGGTCCGCCAGCGCCAGTTCGCTGTTGGCCGCTAGACCGGCGAGCTCCTCCTGGTCCTCCGCGACCTGCCTGTGGTTTCTTCGCAGTGCGCGTTGACTTTATGATATCATCCAAACTCATTTCAATTTTATCCACCATATTTCCTGATTTGCTGTATAACTTCCAGATGGTAAATATATCGTCTTATTTTCGTTGAACTTGGTATTTAATTTGCACTGAAATAGTACGAATTTTCGATACGAACGCGTGTAAATTTCGCCAACCGCTGAAAACGACGCACGAGAACGCAAATGTACAAAAATCAAAGATGGCTGACTGTTCATGAAAAAACGTGTTGAACAACATTTAAATTAGCCTACCTAGTGCTGTAAAACCCGTGTACACAAAAACTTGCTTATCGATAAACGAACAACCCAAACGGTTATATCGATAACAGTGGAGCATTGTCATTGACAACTGTCAACAAAAAATAAAAAAGGCTTGTCAAACATTCCAGAAATTTAATTATTTGCCTCAATATGTTTATTGTGGCTGTAACTGGTGGAATTGCCACGGGAAAAAGTACCGTTACCAAAGTCTTCGAACGCAATGGCATTCCAATTATCGATGCGGATAAAATTGCAAGGGAGAGTAAGTCAAGCTCTTACGGGATGTTGTAATTTAGCACAATTAGCGTGCCCCAGCTTAAATTAACAATATGTTACGCCCCCACAGTTGTAGAACCAGGCCAACCATGCTGGCAAAAAATACGCGCTGCGTTCGGTGACGAAGTGCTGCTGCCCACCAAAGAATTAAATCGTGCCGTATTGGGACGTTTGATATTCGAGAACAAGGAGTTACGTGGAAAATTAAATCAGATTACACACCCCGTAATACATCGCACAATCTTTTGGCGCGTGTTCAAGCTGCTTATGTCAGGACACGCCTGGATTGTACTGGACTTGCCATTGCTCTTTGAAACAGGAATACTTATGGATTTTATACACAAAATTGTGACTGTGTCCTGGTGAGTTTTTCATTAGATAACAAATTTGAAATATTTATAATGTGTGTTTGCAGTGATTCGGAAAAACAGATGCAACGACTGTTGGCGCGTAATGAACTCTCAGAAGCGGAGGCACGTAATCGCATTGATACACAAATGCCGCTGGAGAAAAAGTGCGAAAAATCGCATTTTGTTGTTGACAATAATGGCAGCGTAAATGAAACTGAAGCCGCTGCCATGCGCATTTATAACATGATGCAGGAGAGCAATCAACACTGGTACAATCGCTTTTCAATTCTAGGTGTCATTTTAATTGTATTCTTTACAATATTTTTCCTGTGCAAGACACTCGATGTGTGGCCACAATCGTGGCGCCTTTAAGCTATCCTTGTGTGCGTAAGTTTGTGTGTTTGTTATTAATTTTTATTTATTTTGTTTTATGTGTTTATTTTATGCATACATACACATACTTTGAAAATATTCTAAAGAGCTGCAACTAAAGTTATATTAAATAAAGACGCTTTTGATGGAATCTATTACGGAAATCATCATTTAATTCTTTTTAGGACTTATAAGCAAGCTATATTTGCATACGTATGTACATATATATGTGTATAAACTTTGTGTCGATGAACTTGACGTACGCAGTTACTGTTGCAGCAGTGTTTTAAATGAATATCTACATCATACGCGTTCTTAAATTTCAAGCAAATTAATATAATTATTCTGTTGGCGCCAATTCGTTGAAGGCTCTTCCAGCAACGCCGCTGTTTGTGCACAGTAATCAGTAAATGTTTTTAGTCCATATTTAGTAACTGCCTTTGTCACATTATGATTCAGCTGTATGGGATCTTGGACGACCATAGGCTTGAGAAGCTGCAACGCCGAATCTGGATTTTTTTTAGCGTAATTCAAATACCTGGCACAAATATAATGAAGTTATATTTTTATATACATAATGATATATAAATTCAACTGTTAATTTACCTTTTGGGCATCTCTTTTTTAATATTCGATATAAGTGTTTTTTTGCCCAAATATGGACAGACCATATACACTTCATAGTTGAAAGTGGCATAGAACTTGAAAAGCTCTCTCACGTGCTCTTTTACTATCTGCACTATTAGGTCAATGGACTTCACTCCCAAATCGCTAAGTGACTTTTGTGCAAAATTAGCAATCCACGCTAAAAGCGAGAAATATATATTTAGGGGAAGTACAAAAATTGCGATTGTTATCGGCAGCACTCACGTCCCACAAGCTGCTTGGTTGGCATTAAATCGTCTTGCTGCAATAAAGCAATCGATGGCAGCAATTGGTTCAGCTGCAAAAAGTAGATAACCATCAGTGCCATGCTGTAATTTGTTATATGCTCCGTCAGCTTGCAGCGCTCCAGCCAAGTTTTCACATAGATGCACATGTATTGTGCTAAGAGAGTGATTTGTAAATGCAAAATATGCTTAATATCCATACACGTAAATAAACAGCTTTAGCTGTAACTTACCCAGTGGCTGCGACTCAAATATGTACTTGAGCAAGTTTGTGTTACAAAAGCCTAAGCTATTTAGGCATATATCACACTCGATGCCGGACGACAGATGACAAGTTTTTATTATGGGCACGCGTGCCTGTGCAATTACCTATTTGTTAAACAATTAATAAACAATAAATAAACAGATAACCAAATGTATTTACATTGATAATACGCCACTCGTTGCTTTTAACAAAAAGTCCACTCAGTATGCGGAGCTTCTCAATAGTTTCCTTGGTGGCACGATGCTCGAATATATGAAAGTTATTACCTGTATTGAAAGATATTCAGGATTAATAATAACAATAAAACCACTAGTGGTCAAACACATACCAATGTCGACGAATATATCCAAATCGGATGAGCACGTGCCAATTCCCGTTATCCGCGATCCAAACTTGTATATGCGCACAGACTCATTGGGATAGTTGGGCGCTATAAGCTTGCATAGATCCTTCTCAATGTTATCGTACTCTGGCAATACTTTTAGCTTATCCGCAACTTGATATTTATCCTTGAACATATTTGTCATATCACCCGAAACCAATGCTTTAACCTCTACCAAAAAAATTGAGATTAGTTTGGTTTCTATTTGGTTTTTATTGTGACTTACTTTTGGGCAGAAGAATAGTTTTATTGCGAGCCTCCACCTCGACTCGATTCTTATCTTGCTTCGTTTGCACAGGTCGCTGTCCATTTACGATGACATTGGGATTTGGATTCGGATTTGGATTCGGATTGGGATGTTGTTCGACCAAATGTGCCACCGCCTTGATAATAGTTGTGCCCACAATGCGATTGGCACAAGCCGTACAATTGAATGTGCGCTTGATTTTATTCAGTTCACTTGGAGGCACAAAGGCTATTCCGTCGGTTCCTATAGCACTTTCCTGCTCACCGAACGCCTGTTGTGCTGCCTTGGGTACTATGTACATTGGCTTCTTATCCAGATACTTTTCAATGCCAACCACAATGCGCTCAAGCAAATGAGCCAAATGCAGATCAAGTTGAAGATTGCTTTGGCGACTAACGTCTTCTAGGGTATCCAAGAAGTAGCTTGCTTCCAAAGTCAGGGGATTTAGCTGATGTTATTAATGAAATGGTTATCACTCGCTCTGTCTAAAATTAAACAATACTCACGTATAGCAAGTTTTTTTGCTGTTGCTGTTGTTTTTCCGCCATTGCCTTGCGTTTTTTAGTCTTTTTCGTGGCCGTGACAGCGACCGCGCGGACGGCTTTCTGTGCAAGTTAACAAAATAAACGCCTACAAGTTTAAGTCTTGCTTATCAAAAAACAAAACTAAAATTAAAGGTTTAAACAAATGTGGGGACGCTTTGTGTTAAGCAGCTGATTTCTGCAGGGTAGCCCCCTATAAGCAAGTTTACCGATCAGAGCTGACAGATCAACTTTTCGTGTGCCAGTGTGCACATGAACATATGTAATTACATACATATTTAGATGTGCGTACATGTAAGCACGTATACATTTCAAATGCACATTAATTAAATGCTGTTCGGAGCAGAACTTTTGTCAAATACTGCAAATCAATACAACACTGTTCCCACATTCGTTTGAAAAGCTTCTGTTGCACTTAACTTACAGCAGATTCTGGTTGGATTCTGATAATTCTTTCATAGAATAGTCGTTCGGCATTGTTATAAAGAGCTTTGTCAGTCCAAAATGAATCAGGCTCTTCGATTTTCATTTTAAAACAATTTTAATTAATTCAAGTTGCAAAAGAATAAAATTGTTCGACTGAATTGTTACCAAAAAATAGACATGTATATACATACATATGTATTTTCGGTAGGGTTGCCAAGTTCGGATACACTAATTATTAATACAGCTGCGTATGAAATTATTCTTCACAAGACTGCACTTGTTAGAATTTAAAATTATTTTCCATCGAATTAGAGGGGTTTGTTGTGTCTTGTTTTGCCTTTTTTTTTTTTTTAAATATAAATATATATTTTTTAAGTGTAAGCATTTTAATCTGAAGTGTAATACACAGGAGCTGATCAAAAGGCAACACTGCTGTCCTCTGAAAAATAAGATTTATATATGGTATGTATTTTTTCAACGTATTTGAAAGTAACGTTTCATATTTAAAAGCATGAATCAACTTTTTCTCCTGTTAAAGTTTGAAAGATTAAATTTAATTAGCCCCTGTTCTTTTTTCCCTTTCTGGCTTTTATTAACTGAGGCAGAGAAACGGAAAATATGTTTTCCGTATTCCACTTTATTATCCCTACAACTTTTCCATAAATCGGCAAATGAGAGGTGAAATTTCTTGCCCAGCCTATATAGTTTTATGGAGCCTCTTTTCAGCTAACATCCAGCATCTGTTGCTACACTGCCAGGTCGAACTGTATCTTTTATTTTTTAAAGATTCACAAACTAATAAATCTTGCAATAAATAATCATATTTAGACACCAAATATTATAAATGTTTTTCGTATTATTTTTATTGTCGGATATATTACAAAAATTGTCAACTTTACATTTCGCTGTATATAATTAAAATTTTCTCATTAGGTCTAGCGCATGCAGTCCTTCAAATACTTTCGTATCTGCTAAATATTATGGAAGTGGTTTTTAAAGCGCAATAACTTACTAGATACTTTGTCGAAACACAAACTAAATTTAAATAAAGCGCGACAGATTATTTTAATTGCAAAAAATACGAGTGGCAACGTCTTGTCTAGTAGCAATGTATTTACTAAATATCGATACATCGGTATATAAATCGATTGTATGTACCAAGCATCAGACCTGTTTGTACTCACTTACACAATCAAACATTTTCCGCTTCCGAGAGTATAAATAGCAGTCGAGGCGAAAATTTTCATTATACGTTTGTGAAGCCTCATAGCCGGCAATTCGAACGTAACTTCTCTCCGAGATAGACCTCAAACAGTTGCTCTACAGATTTCTGTGAATTTTCTCGTTGTCGTGTGTGAAAAAACTATAAAAACTCAATATGGTAAGTAAAATATAAGTTTTATTTATTTCTTAAATTTTTTTTTTGTCGTACCTTATTCAATGCGGCAACATACTTAAAGCAATGCATTCGTGTTTCAAAATGGCGACATCACTCATTTGATGACGTCATGTGAAAATTATGTTGAATAGTAAACTATTGAAAAATAGAAAATAACCATTAACCGTTAATTCAAGTGCATCAATTGTGTGTGAAATTAAAAAATTGTTCACTACTTTCGAGAATTTTCTCTGTAGATGTATTTTCCGTCTCACTCGCCCACACATACATACATACATACATACATGGACAATGATGGGTGCGGCTTTCGTCTGTTTATCGATTTTCTCACAAACGTGGCCACATTAATGTAACTTTCGCCATTTCGTGCTCTTTTCTTTGACAGCGTGAATGTATCTCTATCCACGTTGGTCAGGCTGGTGTCCAGATTGGTAATGCCTGCTGGGAGTTGTACTGCCTGGAGCACGGTATCCAGCCCGATGGCCAGATGCCGTCCGATAAGACCGTCGGCGGTGGCGACGATTCGTTCAACACCTTCTTCAGCGAGACCGGCGCTGGCAAGCATGTGCCCCGCGCTGTGTTTGTAGATCTGGAGCCAACTGTGGTTGATGAGGTGCGCACTGGCACCTACCGCCAGCTGTTCCATCCCGAGCAGTTGATCACTGGCAAGGAAGATGCGGCCAACAACTACGCGCGTGGTCACTATACCATTGGCAAGGAGATCGTTGATCTGGTGCTGGATCGCATCCGTAAGCTGGCTGATCAGTGCACTGGTCTTCAGGGCTTCCTCATCTTCCACTCGTTCGGTGGCGGCACCGGCTCCGGCTTCACCTCGCTGCTGATGGAGCGTCTGTCTGTGGATTATGGCAAGAAGTCCAAGCTGGAGTTCGCCATCTACCCAGCACCGCAAGTGTCCACGGCTGTCGTTGAGCCCTACAACTCAATTCTGACCACACATACGACACTGGAGCACTCTGACTGCGCCTTCATGGTAGACAATGAGGCTATCTATGATATCTGCCGTCGCAACCTGGATATTGAGCGTCCCACATACACCAATCTGAATCGTTTGATTGGCCAGATTGTGTCTTCGATCACCGCCTCGCTGCGTTTCGATGGTGCCCTGAACGTCGATCTGACCGAATTCCAGACCAACTTGGTGCCCTACCCACGTATCCATTTCCCCCTGGTCACCTACGCTCCGGTCATCTCCGCCGAGAAGGCCTACCACGAGCAGCTGTCGGTGGCCGAGATCACCAACGCCTGCTTCGAGCCGGCCAACCAGATGGTCAAGTGCGATCCACGTCACGGCAAGTACATGGCCTGCTGCATGTTGTACCGCGGTGATGTTGTGCCCAAGGATGTGAATGCCGCTATTGCCACCATCAAGACCAAGCGTACCATTCAGTTCGTGGACTGGTGTCCAACTGGCTTCAAGGTGGGCATTAACTACCAGCCACCCACTGTTGTGCCCGGCGGCGATTTGGCCAAGGTGCAGCGTGCCGTCTGCATGTTGTCCAACACTACGGCCATTGCCGAGGCCTGGGCTCGTCTGGATCATAAGTTTGACTTGATGTATGCCAAGCGTGCTTTCGTCCATTGGTACGTCGGTGAGGGTATGGAGGAAGGCGAGTTCTCCGAGGCCCGTGAGGATTTGGCTGCTCTCGAGAAGGATTACGAGGAGGTCGGCATGGACTCTGGCGATGGTGAGGGCGAGGGTGCCGAGGAGTACTAAACACACTCCCCAAATACATCCGCACACAGCAAGCGTCATTGGTGGGCGTGCCACACGTCGAATCCAATGTTTACGCATTGCCTTCAACAAAAATTAAAAGAAAAAAAATCTATGAAACACTGTAGCGAAAGACGGGAAAACCAACAACCAGTATAGTATTTTATTGACAAAAAGAAAGACGAAAAAAATATACACAAAAGGCAGACCACAAGCAAAAAAATTGTGTACGAAAATAAAGTCGGCGAATAGTCAGTGTTGCGAGTATAAAAACTATCGTATTTTCTTTTCATCTTTTCTTCCAAGTATTCCAAACAGAGTTCACTGAACGAGGCCATATTTAATTGTAGATAAACGCGGGGAAAGCTGAGCGAGCACAAAACGCTCTATTAATAGTGGAGAATGGCTTTCCACTTAAATGCGTTTTCTTTTGCTGTTGCACTGTTGACTGTACCAAGGCGTGGCATGCACCTAAATTTAGCGCAGCTACCCCTCTCCTAGTCCCTCTACTCATTAAGAGGCATCGATTTAATGATGAGTCATTCTGCAGCATAACAACCAGCTTTGGGGGGGACTCATTGCCAACGCAGACGATGACTTCATTTTAGTGTGCGGTAATTGTTGACGGCCTGTATATCGCCTTTTACGTACATGTGTATTTGTATATACACATTTCATTTAAGGGGTTGTTTTTTGCCAGACTGAAATGTAAGCCTAGGTGAACCGGCTTGTTGTTACTGTAAGAACCAGCCTGCCTGCCTGTTCTCTCCCGCCAAACAATTGCAAAACTTTCGAGAAGCAGGCCACCAGCTGCAGTATTGCTAGAAAAGGACAAGAACATACAGGAAATGCATGAACAGCCGCACAGATGGCCGGTAGGCAGTACTATAGTACCAAATGTGTATGTATACATGTATGTATAGATATGAATAAGTAGCTGACAGCCAACGCGAGATTTGTGATTTGAGGTTATACCCGCATACATCCATTAAGAAATATACATACATATATGTAAGTGTGTATGTAGATAAATATTATTTCTACTAAAGTTTATAAACTAAGCGTACATTTCCGAAAAATCTTAAGAAATTTTAGGGCCCCATAAGACTTCTTTTTCTTACTATTTATAACATCTGCCATGATTAAAACAGATTCAATAGAGTGAATAAAAACCCACATACATGTACATGTATACAGTATGTAGGTGTATTTACGAAGCTGTTTAATCGTGATTCAAGTTCACCTCAAGCGGTGATGACGACAGCTTCAATCTATAGAGCCGGCTCTATCATGCTTTTGTGGGCGGGTGAGTGGGCAACCAATTCAAATGCCCACAAATCGGAACAGAGCAAATTGACTTTTGCTTACGTTTATTTCGCATTGCAAAAAAAAATCATAAAAGCGTTTAGCTTTAAAGTGAAAGATGTGGCATGATTGTACTTATATACTTATGTACGTACATATGTGTAACGCAATTATGTACATTATGTCGGTGTATATGTTCATGTTTTTTTTAATAATGTATTTGTGAGTACATTTCCTGGCTAGATGAAAATAATATCGATAGTATCGATAAGAATTGCAAATTTTTAAATCCGCCATCTGGCCACTTTATAGTAATAAGTGGCAGCACCATTACTTTGCCGGTAATTGATGTAAATTTAAATAGCATTGAGGCCCAGTTTCATAAATATCAACTTTGCTAATAATATAATATTATCGTGACATAATTATTATACGTATTATTTTTTGTGTTCAACTGATTCTATTAAAAAAATATTGTATCAAAAAGCTGGATTTATCCTCATTTTCAATAAAATAAGATTTGTCCTAATTTTTCATGTAAGAAGAAGAAGAATTGTATAATAATATATTTAAGATATATATTTTTGACCAATCTGTTTATGAATATTTTTTTTGTCAAAATTTGTCGGGCATTTAACTTGTAATCCGATTATTTTTTGCTTGAAATGAAAAAAAAATTATGTGCATAATCAAGAATTTGCATCTTGACAATTAATTACAAAGAATTAAGTAATGTAATGGAAAATCCGACTTGATTTGTTATTAGACATACAAATTTGAAGTGATGGAAAACGACCAAATTGAATTTAGAAACAGTGCCGGCGCATCTGCAGTGCGAAATCTTCTTATCAACTGTTTATGTTAGGAAACAGCTGAGCTGGCGCTCTGGTCTAAATTATTGTATTAATTTAAGCTTGGACCAATTTAGAACCCATCAGATCGATTAGGTGATTATCTTTACATGCTTTTATGACAATAACAATGGCAAATAGAACAACAGAATGTAGCTAAAAATAAATTATATCTTTTAATAAAACGGGAGCTCAACTGCAGCTGCCACTGTTATTAACAGTAAACGGTTGTGTAAATGCAGACGCAATGTTTTCTGTTAGCATTGCTGTGTTCGTGAAACCCACATGCAAAGAGCGAAAATTTATTTAATAATTGCGGCGATGAGCATTCAATTTGCGTTAATAATATAATAGTGAATAATGATAATAAGGCTGTGTCAGTATAGCTTTCACATATATGACCTGCTTCTTCTCAGCGGTGCTTTAACCATCCTCGTCTACATATTGTTGCCTCATCGATTTGCACTGCGCTATGACTATATCGATAAGGAGCACATTGAGGCGTCACTGCTTGCGGTGACCACTTCAAACATCTCGGCTCTACCGGCAATCGATTGCAGCTACAAGGAAATGATCGCTGATAGCACCTTTGTCTACGATGCATTTCATCGCGAGAAGATTCTGCGCGGCGAGGAAATACGATTGGGCGGCGAATACCATCCCGAAGAGTGCCGCGCCCGTTTCAGTACGGCCATTATTGTGCCGTACCGGGATCGGCAAGAGCAGCTCGCCGCTTTTCTTATCTACATGCACAACTACCTGCGTCTGCAGCAGATCCATTATCGGATTTTCGTGGTGGAACAGAGCGATCGCAGGCCCTTCAATCGGGCGATGCTTTTCAACATTGGCGCCAAGGTGGCTACCAGTTACGGTTATCCTTGTCTGATACTGCACGATGTGGACTTAATGCCATTAAACTCTGGCCAGATTTACGCGTGCACAACACTGCCAAGGCATATGAGCTCGGCCCTGGACAGCTGGCGCTTCCATCTTCCGTATCGCACACTTTTTGGTGGCGTTGTGGCAATGAGCAGCTCACAGTATCAGATGGTAAACGGCATGTCGAACAAGTACCATGGCTGGGGCGGCGAGGACGATGATCTGTACGAACGATTAAAGGTCGTTGGCATTGAGATCTGCCGTTTCGATCCGGCGTACAGTGAGTACACGATGCTGAAGCACAAGCACGAGATACCAAATGAGAATCGAATGGCACTGCTGCGATCGGCCTCATTGCGCATGCACACTGATGGTCTCAATTCGCTCGAATACAAGGAAGTCGAGCGCCGAATGCACAGTCTCTTCACGCACATCCTGGTCGAGACCACATAGGAACATCAATACTCGGCTTCAGCTTTGTTATTTAGCTTTTAGATATATGAATCTTTGTGAGCCCAAAGTGGTTATTGAAGGCGCATTGTTAAAGTATACTGCATATTTTAAATTGTAGACTTAATGTGCGATATAGAATAAATAAATTGTCATAAATTATAGTTGGCGGTTTTTAATTGATAAGGTATATATGTATTTATAGGTATATTTTAACTAACGTGTGTATTAAGATACACCAAGGAGCAAATTGCACAATACACATACATATGAACTAAATATATTCATTATATATAATAGGTTGTTTGACTGTTTGCCTAGACTAACAATAAATTATACACATTCACTTGATAATTTGATATTTGTCGAACGATAAAACGTCAAACTGCTTAAAACATTAACTCTCACACACTCACATAAAACATACTCAACCGCACACAATTGCACAATACACTCATTTATAATTTATATAGTTCGGAATGGTTATTCAAAACATTGGCTATTTGACGGATACAGCGGGAACGTGATGTCTAGTTCAAGAAGTTAAGTATGTCCTGCTGTGACAATGTGTTCAGATTCTTGCTGTCCGTGGTCTGCATCTGCAGTTGTGTTTGGGGCATCAGCGTGGGTGCAGGCGTGCCAGCTGCGCCCAGGCTCATTGGCTTGTTCAGACCAATACTCTGCTGCATGCTGTTCAGACTGTTGGCCGCGTTGTAGCCTGTCGGATAAATGTAGTTGACAGTCGGTTGCTGCACCGTATACATATTGGCACCGTTTGCATTATTCGGCTTGGCCATCTGGCCAGCGGCAGAGGCGGACCCAAATGGATCCAAGTCGTCCAGCGAGGAGAAGTTGTTGTTGCTACTGGCCTGCGGCGAGGCTAGCTGATGATTCAATACCAGCGGATTTGCGCTATGCCAGTTGCTGCTATTGTTACTGCTGGCATTGTAGGGCAATGCCGGCTGTGGAGCAACTGCCGCGGCTGTGCTCTGGATAGTGGTTAGGCTGTTCAGGTTGTTTTGCATTAAAGAGAACATGTCCTGTTTGGATTTGGCATCCGTCGTTGTATTGTGCGTTATTCTGTAAGAATAATATATTGTCTTTAATATCATGGTATTCAATAATAAATAGGCGTGAATCTACTTGAGCTGCTCCTTGGTCTTGACAGGCGCCAGTGTTGGAACTGCCGGTTTTGGCGTCGCAGCGCTGGATGGTTGTCCCACATTGAATCCGGAGAACATATCATCGTCACTTTTGTTGCCATTGCTGCCCGAAGGTGATAGCGTGGCGCTGTCCAACTCATTGGCCAAAATTTCGGAAGCATCTTTGGGTCTACATTAAATAGTCATTTAAAGAGTTAATTATTTTGGAATTTCTCAGAAATTTTAACAAACACTTACTTGTTGTCTCGCTGTATGGTGGACAATTGCTGCAGCTTTTCACGCTGCTCCTGTTCCACCCGTGCCAGCATCTCCTTGATGAGCGCTATAATTGTATTGAATTGCGCCGTAGTTAGTCCGTTTTCCACGCTCAACGGCACTAAAAACGGTATGCATTTGTGCGCCATAACATCCTTGGTGATGCCCAGCTTTGTGTTCGTCATGGCGATTTTATAAATGCCTGTAAAGAGAAGTTATCGAGAATAAACTTCAACAATTGTTGGGCATATACGACGGCCTACCTATGATTGCCATTACAATTGCAGGCTCTCGACTCTGTATCTGCTGCAAAAAGGGCAAAATTTCGTCCAGCACCAGCCACTTGTCCAGGTTCTCCAGCAGTTTCCCAATTGATATTAGGCAATTAACCTTAACCGAAACATTGTTGCTGAGAAGGCAGAGTTTTTTGATGCGCGGTATGACCGCGTTTTTCATTGCGTTGTAATCGATGAGCGTGGAAAAGGTGGGGAGCACGCCCAGGCATAGCTCCTGTATTTGGGGCATGTCGCACTCTAGCGAACGGTACAGCAACGGCAGCACACTCTGCTTCACATCCTCCGCAGGCGTAAGCTTGAGCAGCAAATCCATTTTCTGCATAAATATAAGAAGAATCTGTATGGGATCCGTGAGCTTAAGAATTGGCTTCAAGTGTGGCAGTATATGATCGCAGTATTCGCGCTGGCTGCTCATTTCCGCAATCAGTAGCACATTGGGCAGTACGAATGGAATCATCGGCGAATTGACAAACTCCTTAACCAGATAGGGCAAAATCGAGTGTAAATTTACGCGATGCGGCAGTGTGGGTATTATCTGCGGCAGACCTTTGTAAAATTTCGATTTCTGCAGATTGTCCCATTGGTAAAGCGAGTCCAAGTAGCTAAGTGTCTTTACGCCCACGTCCTGAAAGTAAGCAATTTGCTTAAGCTCGTGCAGCTTCGGTCGCAAACTTGCGCTGGGATGCAGCAGAGCTTTAAGACTATCAGTTAATTCGCTTGGTACTAGGTTCATGGGTGGATATTTTCGTTGATTCAACTCGTTGGCATACCGCCTAAAGCCGCTGTAATCGCTGCCAAACATTTTCAGTGGCTTGCCCGAGTAAATTGTAAAGATGAGCACACCTAAAATGCAATGCTGAGTCATTGGCATTAATAATATACGTAAATATACGCTTACCCAGCGAGAAGAGATCACTGTCCGGCGTATTAATACTGTTTAATGCCAGCTCCGGCGCTGTATACTCTAGGCTGGGTTGTGCCAGCACATGCATCGATGTGCTGTGCTCCCGACATGGCCAGTGAGGTGTGCCATTTGTTGATGGCTGATTGGCTATACAGAAATCGAAACCGAACAATTTCCAGCTGCGGTTCTTGTTGATCACAATTGTTTCGGCGCTAATGTTGCGATGTACTATCTTGGCATCGTTGTGCAGAAATTGCAGGCCATCGAATAGCTGGAGCAGCCCGTGTCGGATTTCCACATCGTACAGCTTCTTCTCTGAACGCACCGAGTCACCGACAACGTTGGCAAGAGACGCAAAAACTGGCTCCGTGGCAAATGCCAGCGAATCCCGACTCTCCTCCAGTGGATGTTGAACGGTCAGCACGTGAGGGTGTCGTATTTTCGTTAGCTGTTGCACGCCCCGACGCAACGTCTCCAGCATTGTCTCCCGGTCGTCTTTGGACCAACGTTCCAGTGCCTTTTTCTCAAACACAAACACAGAAACTTCTTGCTTGGTGCTCTTCTTGTATCCATTATAAACCTTCCACATGAGCCCTAATTGGTTAAATATTGTTTCAGTACCGTGCAGGATTCGAATATGTTAGCGAATATGTTTTGTGTTTGCTCTTACCCACACCCGCTGTGCAAATCTGGTCCAAAACTTCGTACTCCCGTGTAACATTGTTGCCAGGCAGCACACCCGAAAGCTGGGAGACTGTGTGCACGGCCGATGAGTAGAATTTGTTAATAACATCCATGCTTGCTGCTTTTAAAGGCGACTATAAAAGAGTTAAGCAGCTTTGCAACAATCCCAAATGTTTTAGGCAAATTCTTTTTGTTTTAGTAATCAATAGAGTTAGTTCAGCTCAGAGGTAGTTCCATGAATTCATCGATGAATTTATTATCGAACATTTGCTAAGATTTATCGAACTACTGCACTTGAACGTGTTTCTTAGTTCAGGCGCGCTTTTTAAATAGAATAAATTTATATTAAAAACAAAAATATATATACACAGCAAAATAAGAGAAAGCAAATAAGCAATTTTAATATTCTCTTTGTATGAAAAATTTGTGTATACATGGATAGAATTGCCATATCTGAGTATCACCGGTATAGGAAATATATTATAAATATATTCGTTTTGAAGACAATTTCGTATAACTGTTTTTCATGCAACATTTTCATTTAAATATTAAATGAAATATTCCGCCTGATTTTCAACGAAATACTGAATCCTTTTTATTGAAAATTAAATATGTTTTTTTTTCTTTTTATTGAAAATTAAATATGTTTTAACCAAGCGAATTAAATCATTTTAAATTGCTATTTCGTTTAATTTTGGTTGATATATATAAATTCACTTGCTGCGGGTTAATTACGCCTGTTTATGTAGTTTCTTTTGTAGATGTAATAGATGTATGCCGCAAATTTATTGGGGCTTTCCTCCACATTTTTGGCATTTATATAAATTGTTTTGGTTTTTAAAAACACAAGATATAAAAATGCTTATATATTTTATGAGTAATAAGGGATTCCGCAAAAAATATACATTATTTTTCACATCAAGAGGTTTACCTTAATTAATTTGACATTATATTAAAAGAATTATATTAAAACTTCAAAATCCGACAAGCAACTTTTTCAAATATTCGATGCTTTTTGATTATTCAGCGCTAGAAAAAATGCGTTAAGTTTTGATATATTGTAAAATTCTTTTACCCATTTATCCAAATAGTATTTATTTATCACATTGTTATTGGTTCGATATGAATCAATTTTGACCCTAAAAAATTAATTTATATAGTATCGCATCAATACAGAAAGTATAATGGATAGTGACGTCCAATTCTTTTAAAGTGCATTTGAAAATTTCTTTTCAAGTTTATAGAAGTTTGGTAGAAGCAAATAAATACATATTTTCCTTCAAATAGCTGAGCAAATATGCAATAAAGTAGCCATTTGCGCAATCAAGTATAAGTAAAATATTTGCGCATTTCATTTTAAAGCAAACACAATCAAGTTCTAACAATAGTAAGCAAACTTATTTTCCGCGTCTTTAATATGCAAGAAATTCGCAATTATTCAAATTTTTTCATTTGCAAAATTTTGTTTTATTAATGCGATTTGGTATAATAAAGTTTGTTATAAAAATTTAATTTTTTTGATTGAATTACGTAATGCTGGAGATTTAAATGAAGAATTCTGAAATTGAAAGGTTCCTCTTTAATTATAGTCGTTCCCGAAGTGAAACTAGTATATTTGTTTTGTGCAATGTCCGTCATGCTGTCCGTCCGGATGATCGCAACTATTGAAGAGAGAGACTTGAAACCTTGGATATATACTTGCAGTTACATTTTCGGACAAACTGTTAAATTGATTTGTGCCACGCCCAGTGTGGCCTAGAAAATCGATAATATTTCGATACACCCCATATATAGTCTATAATTTTAAAGATAGAGCCACCAAATTTGGTTTCTATGTAATTGGAAAAATTCTGCCAAAATTTAAAAAATGTTGACATGTATAGCTCACGGAATCATATTTGAAACACCCATAAATTTGTCAAAACTGAATCGATTTTAATGTTTGATGGCATTCTGGTCATCATTTTTCATTAACATTGATTCCACATTCAAAATTGATGCATTTTAGAAAAAATAATTTTTTTCGGAACAAAGCTAAATTTTGAACATTTTGCCCGTCCGATATCCTGCCCCCGTAAATCGAAAAATAAAAACATCCCAAAGTTTTAAAGCTAGTCACCCCTGCATCGCGCAAATTACAAAGTTTCGAAAATTTTCAAATATAACGCAGTTGGTAACGCCCGACATTGAGTTTTGCTTTTGAAGTTGTGGTATACAAGTTTTATAGAGTAAAGATATTTTAAGGTAAAGAGTTTTTAATTAGTTCATAATTTTTGGGAATGATTAAAATTAATTATTTTGTGATGTTCTTATTGACGGAGTTTATCATTTTAAAAACCATTGTAGTGTAGGGATATATTTGTCCAGTAAGTTTATGTTAAGTCAAATATTTACGTTCTTATATATTTGCCTTTAATTTGATTGAACGGATCGTTAGGTAACCATCTTGCGACCGCTTAATTGCACTTCAAGCACATTTGTTTACTCACTAAAATGAATAGTTATCGTGATATTTACACCTGCCTCGGGCCTCTTGTGTGTGTGTGTGTGTGTGTGTGTGCATCCTACACACGCAATAAATAAAACACTCGAATGCATTTAGAAAAATCGCATTTGGGACTTTATTGGCATCCACCTGCCCGAACACGCACTCACACACATGCACACATATACACAAACATACTGACAGACACATACAGACACACAGTTTCACCAGCATTTGAAGCTTAGCGGGGCTCTGAGCGCCTGGTGAAAGATGGCAATGCCACGAAATGCAGTCGAGTTGTTTACGCGATTTGTAGCTGTGGCCGATGTTGAACTCGCTCGGAATTTCAATGGATTTGGGTGTGTGTGTGTGTGTGTGTTTTGGGCAAGTGCGGGTAATTTTTGCGTTCTATCATGACAGGTATTTTTATATGGAGGGAATTAAAGTCGTACGCCGCACGGCTGAGTCATAAAATAAATCAGACAGCTTGACACAAGCGTCGATGTTAAATCACGCCAACCGCATATCGGGGGGTTCTGCGCAATTTAACCATTTGCCCACCGTCAAGAGACGTTGGTAATTATGCAGTGACAAGCAGACCAAATGTACATATATATTCACATACATATATTGCCTGCAAATCCACAATAGCAATTACTTTCTGATATGTTGCTAATTCAGACTTTGACTTTTATAGAATTCACAATTTGTTTGTTTGCGTCCAACACACTCGGCCGCCAAGCTTGATATGCCAAACAAACCGTGACTTGCCAAAAGCAATAATGTTATTCATCATAATTGCAGGTAATCGGTTTGTACACTCAACTCTAATACTTACCTGAGTGAGTCAACTTGGGTTGAAGCTTGAACAGCAATTGAAGCTAGTTAAATGCAGAGCACCGAAGTACTTCAAACCAATAGGAATCATATAGTTTAACATTATATTTTGTGAATTATAATGAGATTTGTTAATTTTGTATAAAAGCTGACAAGTCAAAATATTGAAACTTATTTGAAAATCAAAAATAAACAAAATAGCGTTTTTGGATGCACAAAACATTTTTTTATTGGATTTCTAGTTTAATATAGGGCTTAGCCTTAAAGTTTGGGGAAATATTTGGATTTTGTTGTGAGAATCAGTGAAAAAAATGTATTCCCATTCACATCACAATTTCCCAATGTAAGCACGAAATTCTCTTCTATTTCAAAACAATTTTTAATTCCAAAAATTGTCAAGACTTAAATAAATGTTTCATTATTACTGAAATATGATATATGATATACTGAAAATTTATAGTTGTGTGCCCTTACAAAGGGTATTATAATGTGTGCCCTCCATTTTTGCATTAGTCAGTTTTTTTGTAGATAGTAGTAAATATGTCAGAGTAGACCGAATGCTTATTGTATGTTAAATTTAGCATTAATTTGTCGAAGTTATCTATGAAAATTTTTGTTAATTATAATTTAGGAATTTACTGCTTATAACTCATTTATCCAGTAAAATTCCCAGGATCCTACATATGTTAATATATTCCACATTTCATTTTAATTAAACATGTGCATGTTGCTAGTGACAACGCGTCGTATGCGTGATATTTTAGTTTCTAAAATTAGTATTACCACTTCAGACACTGTTAGTACAATAAATATGTTTATTTTTTTTTAAAACCTCATTAAAGCACGAGTATTCTTACTGCGAAAATTTAATGTTTGTTTAAGTTTTTATTATGTTCAGTGTAGGCATGTATTTCACTTAATAGATTTGTTTGTTTTTTATTGTGCGAAAAGATACAAAAGCAAGATACAACAGATACAGATGCAAACGGCGCAACAAACACGCTGGCAATTACGTGATTGATTGCATCGTTGCGATTAAAGCTCTAAGAGTGAGTGTACTGTAGAATATACGCTGGCCGTCTAGAAATTCGCAAGAGCGAAAAATAAAAATAAAAATCAAATTCATGAAATAAGAAAAAAGGAAAATTACCGAGTTGCTAAATTTATGAGGGAACAACGCCAAACGACGTCTCGGGCGCACAATGCAGGCATACCAATTAGGATCAACAGACGGATGTGAAACGGACAGCGGACAGCGGACGGCGTGGCATGGTCAATGATTCAATCGCTCCACTCAAAGGCTCAAAGTGGCATTCCCCTTTGCTGTCAGGCTAACTTAACTTTTAGACTCCTTTATTAAAATAAAACAAGTATGTACATTGCGGTCGTGTGTAACCGACTGCGCAATACTTCTTTACTGTAGCAAGTGATCTCATATATCTCGAGAATATATAATTAAAGTTTCAAGTTTCTAGTTTTAACGGACGTACAGCAAAACGGACATTGGACGAAACCAATAAACTCTTTTTACTTTAAGAACGAGTTTAAAAAGCAACTTTCAATTTTAAAATTCTTGAAGGCTCTGCGATCGATGCGATATAGAAAAACAGTCGGAAAACAGACGGACAGACGGACACGGTTAAGAATTTATGCCTTATGCCGTTTTACGCATTTTAAAGGGGTTCAGGATAGGAAAAAAACCCGTTTAATTCACGCTTGAGCCAATAAGCGACAAACCAACCGCCGAATAACAGCGGCAGGTTGTTCAGTTAATTAATTAACAGTTTCGTTTCGGAGTCTCTCGACGCTCTGCCTATCCACAGCGCCACTCAATTTGACTCTTGCCTGTAAAAGCGATGGCGGCGGCGACGGCGACGGCGCCGCTGACTGCGACGCTGGCTAGCTACCCCAAAGCTTGGCTTGGCTGCTGCCTACAGTGCTGCCGCTGCAGTCGACGCAATACGTCATAGGCGAGCGCAGTAACCGCAACCGCGACGGCGGCGGCGACGGCGACGGTGACGGCGACAGCGGCTGTGGCTGCGGTCGCGTCAATAGTAACCAAAGCCGCGTTCAGGCCTACGTTTGGGCCGCTGTCAGGTGTTGTCGTTTTTGCAAGCCGCACTCGAGCTGAGTTGGTTTTCGTCTGCCTGGCAGCGCGGTTCTGGAACGCGTTCAATTTTGCTGAAAAGTCAGCTTTCGGGTTCGGTGTTCGGTGTTTTGTCAGTGTTTTGTCGGTGGTTTCGGTGGTGCGCGTAAAGCAGCCAAGTCGTTTTTCCTGAATCGCATTTTCAAGTTGGCGTTTGGCTCGGTTCGGGAATTTCAAATTTTTTAGCCGCTGGCCAGCCGCAATTGTGCAACATTGGGGCGCTGCGTGAAAATCGTGGAAATTTCGAAAGTGCGCAGCCAATTGCAGCGATCACAATTTGGATACACAACATACAGGAAATTTTAATTCGCGATATTTGTTTTCCAAAACAATTTACTTGGCGAGATCTAAGCAGATTAACACAGATTGTAATTGGGAAATTCGTCTCTCAGACTTTGGATTCGTTGGACTCGTGCTACTGAGTAAGCCAAGTTGTGTTACGTTTAAGATACATTTGTGAGTCATGAAATTTCAGGTTGGTGTCCATTGCATAAAAGTAAAAACTGGAACATCAATTTGCATTTCTTGTTGTGCAAATGAATGCTAGATTAACTAATTACAACAAAAAGGGTTTCTACAAAATTTGCAGATGTGTTTTTGGTCGCAATTGCATTTTTGCAACAAAAGTTGTTTCCCAGTTGTTTATTTGCATGTGAAAACCAAATAAATACTAAATAAATGTTGAACATTTAACTGTGAATATTCAAAGATTAAATAAACAGGAGTAAATTTAAAAAGTTCATGATTCAAAATCACGCATACGACATGTTGCACCACTGTTTTTGTAATAGAAACGAGCTTCTATTAAGGCTAATATGGCAATTTTCTACTTCATATTAAGCTTATAATCAACTTTTAATTATCAATAATTTAATTTTAAATGTAGTTTGTTACAATGTAGTTGTTAAAATGAATTAGAAGATGACAAACATTCTATAAAGACATTAACATATATTTAATTTTGCGATTTCTTCAATTGATTAAAAATGAAGTCAATTCAGGTTTAATGACGCCAATTAAGCAAAGTGGAAATATAGGATTTGCAATTATCAATTCTAATAGAATTGCCTGCATATATTCTGAATACGCTTAATAGCCAAGCAAAATATTTTTGTTTCATGTTTTTTACGTTTTGTTGTTGTAAGTTTCTGAGACAGCTTAATCGCATTTCTTATTTAACTCATTAATTTTATACATATTTACCTATATATATATATATATGTATATGTATTTCCTATCAATTAAGGTGCAGTCGCTTTATAAGCACATTTTGTCATTACGCCAAGTTTGAATATTTTAAGCAAAAAAATCATTATTTTTTCCACATTGATGAAGAATTTATTTATATATAATTTTCGTAACAATTATATGTTGCAAATATTACCAAGACACATTAAATAATTTCAGATACTGGTTTTGCTTAATGTCTTATAAAAACGATACGTTTTGTTATTATAGTTTTCGTCACATTTGATAAATTTTAGCGAACAATTTTATTATTGCTAAAGTTAACTGAGTTATATTTGACTACTTTATGGCTAAAACAAAGTTGAGTAGCAAGCAACAACGAAGTTTATATGGCCAGGTCGAAAAAAAAATCTATTAAAGACTGCATTCCATGAAAAAAAAATTAACGAGTATTTGTGCAGTCGCCATTCACTTGAGATTAATTCAACCATGCTAATATTTTTTGCTGTCGCACGTGTATCTAGCATACAAATATAGTTCATGTTTGTGTGTGTACCATTTTGATTTTCAGCTAAGTAAAACCTTGAAAAACTTAATCGATGCAAATATTGAATCAAAGTCAAACAGCATTAAACTTGCCGAACTTTACCCAGTGTCTGAAAAAGTTTGTTTTTCCCTGCAGGAGCCATACGAAACAACTAAAAACGTTTCGGTTCGGATGTAACCGACCGGCACAATACCTGTTCACAGTTATAATAACAGCATAACAGTGGGAAACGGTCTTAATTATAATTGTTCATTTGAGAAACTATCGATTTTTTGAATTTGTGGGGAATTTGTGTGTCATATTTGGTAACTCTAGTTCTAAAAGATAGTTCCCAAAGATGTACAGATTTCACGTATTTGGCACGCACTCTGTGGGTGTGTTTAAAAAAATGGTGTGTTTTTCAGAAGAGATTTTCAAAAATGTGTCTGAAAAATGTGTTATATGTAGCTTAAAAACTGAGGAAGTTATATTTCAGCAATTTATCTGACGAGTATTACACAAACCCAATATGCTCTTTGCACTGCCTGAACGAACGGGTATAAGAACTGCACAAGCTGCGAGCCAGACAGAGAAAGAGGCCACTAGAGCTGTGCCGAAAAAGGCGAGACAGACAGACTCTTCTGGCGGGCTGAGGTGGATTTGAGCTACGTTGAGTTTAGAGCCAAGGCTTTAGTCTAAGGTTTTATGAATGAGCGCAGCGTAGCGCAAATATTTGACAAATCCCGCGAATGCGCTTCTTACTTATGCTGTCGTCACGTCGGGATTCGATGGTTAGCTGGCCAGTCATACTGATGAGGATTGCAGGAAGCTGCGGCTGACAGCGCAAAGCTGCAAGTATTTTTGGCGCTTGAATTCTGGCCGAGCACATGCATGCATCAAAATACACAGATGCATTTTGCATGTATTTACGGCATTGGCATTGGCATTGTCAGATGTGTGTGTGTGTGTGTGTGGGTAAACAAAACAAAAAACTAAAAACAAAAAATTAAAAACAAAAACAAATGAAAAAAATCAAAAAACAGAATTTCCATGCAATTTTATCAAGGTGTAATTTATATTTTGCACCTTGTGCACTTTTTGCAGTTTTCAATTCGCTTGGCTCGTTTGTAGCCGCTGCTGCTGTTGTTTATGCAATCTGCGAGCTGAGGCGAACGCTAAAGGAAAGCAAATGGGCGCAGAATGCCCAGTCTCAGACTGAGACTCAGACTGTTCAGATTCAGATTGAGATTCGGTAACAGCGAACTCACACCGGTGCTAACAACGCTAACGAGTGCAGCCGCTGTATCTGTATCTTACGGATAGCGCAGGTAACACACACCGCAGCGCTCAGCTGAGCTGAGCTGAAATGCGCCAATTTGTATGCAAGTGGCGTTAATCGTGTAATCCGGCAGCAATGCGTTGCACACAGTTGGCAAAAGCCAACCACCCACCCACCGCCCCGCCGGCTGCTTGGGCAACGCCAGTCGAGTCCAAGTCGAGGTCGCCGCCAGACGAGCTGCAAGCTACGTGAAATGCGCAATTGTATGAAATTGATTTGTAATCGATAAATGTGCGAATATTGCGCTAACGTTTAAATCAGCAGCGAACAGCATTTGGCCAGTTGGCTATTTGGCTATTTGCCGCTTTTGCATGCGCACGTTACGTTAGATACAATTGTATCTGGCAAATACAAAACAGTGCTTCGCCAGTTCTTGGCACTTTAATTATGTACGTGTGCCCGTGCTTAAAAATTGAAAAAATCAAATACAAGGAAAACCACTCGCAGCGCAGTCACAGTTGCAGTCGCAGTTGCAGTCGCAGTCGCAGTTGGCGTCGCAGTCGCAGCTGCAGCAGTTGCAAGTGGCTGCTGCCAGTGACAAGGTCAGCGCATGGCGTTTATTTGGGGCCTCTGGTGGTCGCCATTGAATTCTAAACGAATCGTTGATTCATAGTACAATACCAACTATTAATATTGCAGCACACACACACACACACACACACACACAGAGATATTGCTTCTTGTTAGATGTGGTGTTGCTTTTTGTGGCCAACAGCTTTGGCATTAACAAATGTTTAATTGCAATAAATGCACCGGAACACCTTGACTACGCTTACGCCTGTGCCTGCGCCTGAGCTTGAGCTTGAGCATGGCAATCTACCTGAAATCAGTGAAGAGCTCTGAGAAGCTATCGCATTGGCCATAAACACAAAGCACAAGCACATTGATCGCTAGTGGCCACAATTTGCCAGCTATCTTTGCGGCCACTTGTTGGCCAAGGAGCATGCTTATGGTTTAATTATTTATGCTTTTGGCTGTGGCCTATGAAAGGTTAAATTCGTTAATTAATTTATGCATTTTGCTAAAGCACGTAAAAGTGCGAGCGTTTCTCTCAGGCTTATATTTTATTGTTTTTTTTGTTGTTGTTTTTTTTTTCATTTATTTGTCAACTCTTTGGCTAAGTTCGTTCCGTATTTACCTGGCATTTATTAAGCCAACGACGAGCACTTACTGCCTGTAATAGCTTCTTAATTATGCATTTCGCCATAAACTTTTTGGCCAGCTCCAAATAGCGTCTGAATGCATAACCAAATGGGTCATTACCACGCTGTCTAGCTGGGCCTAGCATTTTATGTGGCTGGCTAATGCTGCCGGAGACCTTGACTTAACATGTACGTAAAACAGAGATTTACGGGTCATCAACGGTGTAAAGCAGTGTACTTAAACTTACGTGCTATATGAGAGATGCCAGCAATAAATCAAGGTAACGCTGAGGCAATAATTTATGCTAAAAATCTCAACGAAACTTTATGTTAAAAAATTGTATTATTTGACCGATCTTAAACGTTACATAAATAATAATTAAACTACATTTGTACACTAAATCGAAACATTTCTTATTATTCTATTTGTTTAATTAAAGTCTCATAATTATTATAAATTTATTGATAGTTTATTTAAGCATTTGTTAATATGCCACTTATAGTTTCATAATAAATCAAGTCTGAGTGCTTAATTGTAACCTTGACCTGCGTAAGTGCTTGGTAAATTAATAAAAGCCAACTGGCTAGAATTATTTCTGTGCTTATTTAAGCTTGCAAAACTTACATGCTAAAGCATCTTTAGTAGTATGTCAAAGGATCTTAAAATATTGTCAAGAAATTTACTTTTTTTTGCCCAGAATAAAACGAGGCAGTTTTGACGTTTTGGTATGAAAACACTTCGCTGACCTTGACAAGTGCAAACTTAAAGTTAACAGTATTTAATCTTCATCAGCCCGTTACTTGTTTTATTACATTTTTTCTTTGAGGGTCAGTGGACTTATAAGTTAAGAACCTGATATTCCTGTGATGCGACACTGAGAAAATATGAAAGGTATCAATTACGTGCAATTTATAAATTTTAAAATAAACAATTTCAAAGTAAGCTCAATTATTAAACTTTTTAATGTAAATAACAACATTAATTAATATAAATAAGATTCTATGTGATAAACATTTTTTTTTTATAATTAGGTATTTTTTTTAAATACTGGCAAGTTAGATTTTTTATAGATAAAATTTTATCGTGATTCAGTTAAATTTGTAAGGTTTTAAATTTTAATTGTATCAAATGGGGTCTG
Organism: Drosophila paramelanica; assembly: GCA_035043915.1. Taxonomy (NCBI): domain Eukaryota; kingdom Metazoa; phylum Arthropoda; class Insecta; order Diptera; family Drosophilidae; genus Drosophila; species Drosophila paramelanica. The sequence continues at coordinate 7,588,812 of JAWNMO010000258.1, forward strand.
ATTTCATTAAGATTTACTTTTTAAGTGTTGAATGCTTTTAAGCTTATAATAAATATAAATATGTGTAAAATTAGTTTGGAATTTGTTTGTATTAAAGCCTTCTTCATATATGCGAAAACGCGAATTCTACTGTTCCTTATTTTAATGAAATGTGAGATATTTTTACTTTTAATAAGTTTTTATTCTTTATGCAGCTTGGAATATGGCTGAATAATATGTAACCATAATATATATCTTGTTCTGATTTATTTGTTAATTTTTTTTTGTGTGTCACTGAAGATTAATGAACACGCAACTAATTGTATCCATTGTGCAACATTGTGCAACATTTGGCCCTTGGCATCGTTTGAGTACTTTTGTGGAATCACTAAGAATCCGCTTAAAGGATTTCGCCGCCTAGTCGGATTCAAAGTGAAAAATTCCATCATTTAAATGAGCAGCAAATCAAATTGTTGCAATGATGTTGTTACCTTTAATTAAATTAATAATTATGTACCTTAATGAACGCATAATTGAATAATAAACTACGTGCGTACGCCCCCCTCTCTCTGGTGAATATATCTTTTTATGTACATATGTATGAATTTGTTGCTGTTGTTGTTGCTGTTGTTGTTGTTGTTGCTGTTGCGTGTTTAATTTGTTAACCTTTTAACTTTTGCGCACTTTAGCAGAGAACCGCGCTGAACCCGCGCGCAATAAAAGTGAGTTGGATCTCATTAAGTAATCACATGGAATATTTCCGCAGCCAATTAAACCTGAATGCCACAACGTCGGATGCAAACAGCAGACAGCCTGGCAGATAGATGGACAAGCGAACTGTTACAGATATAGATACGCGCATATTGATGCGTATACGGTTTCAGTATCAGTATTTGTAACAGCCATAAATACAGTTACAGATAAAGTTACAGTTGCATATGGAGCTACAAAAATACAATTAAATTCGATTCAGGAAGCATTTATGCAGTTTGCATATTTTTTTTCATTATGTCGCCAATTTGGTTGGTTTTTATATTTATACTCATTCACAAAGTCAAAAAAGGGTATATTGGCTGTACAACAAATATATCTTGGGAGTGGGAGAGATAGTTTTAGAAATGTTCCTCTAAAAATCGAGACAATATTGAATAAGAACGTTTCTGACAGTTTTGCGCTGTTATTCTACAGTGAATGAGTATTGCGTAGTCGGTTACACCCGACAGCTTGTTTATTTTTTTTGTCAACGACACAGAGTTGCAAAGAGGATCCGTTGATGAACGAAATGATTCAATAATGGAAATTTAAAAAGAGTGTATTTTCAATTGGGCATGAATACGATTAAGTTGATCACATTGTATTAAGCTAATTGAGTATCGATTGAGCCGGTTTTAGCTGCGGCTTCACTTGGCCATGCACGCGCAGAACCTGAAAATTGAATGCGACGAAATGTCAACTTCCGCAAACAAAAGTTTCCATCGCGCATTATTTACGAGTGCAGTGGGCAAAAAAAAAAAAAAAAAATAAAAAGAAGTTTGGCCCCTGTCGGTCGGTGGTGTCGGCGATTACGTTAGATCCAGCGGTTGCACCACAGTAAATACCGCGACCAAACAATTTGCAGGCAATTTTTAAGTTTCAATCAAATGGCGAGTCAATTGCAGCCCCTACACTTAAACAGGTTTGACACAATTTTGTAGATACGTTAAGTGGCCAAACTGCGAGCCAGCTGGCTGTCCGCCCGGATGACGGACAGAGGCGCGTCGTCGGACAGGTTCCAAGCCGATGACAGACCGACGCGTCAATATACGCATCGGGGCGACGGCGACGTTTATTAGGCAAGTACTTTTGGCCAGTTGAATCTTGCTGCTTATTTGTATCTCATGGATACGTTGTGTAGCATTTCACATTTTGTATTTTGTTTGGCCCACTACCATTTCGGTTTTTCGGTTTGTTTGCACAATTTATGCGCAACAGCCGCCAATGCTGTCGGTTAACAGTTATAGACGCAGCCCCATTGCCGCACCTCGTACTATCCCCAGGTGCCGCACGCACAGCTGTCCCACGTCCCATGTCCACTCTCCAACTGGCTGGCCAAAAAACTTTGTGTGCTTTTGTTTTCTTTTATTTTTCAAATGTCCGAAGCCAAAACGACGTGCGTGCTTGTGTGTGCACATATTAGCCACAGTAACCACAGCCAAAACTATGTGTATGTGTGTACACATTGGTGGCAGCACTGATACTAACTAAAAGCCAACAACACAGTGGCTACCAACTTTCAGCTCGTAAATAAATCAAAGCAATGCCAAGCACAGTGGGCATTAATCATTCAAATAATAGATCATATATGCCAAATTTTATGATTCCACAAGTACAAAAGCACCAGCCAATTTATTATTTAATGTACACTCCCGTTCAACTGAATACATTCAACAATTTTTGAAAAGTAAATAATATCTCTTCAATATCTCTTTGAAGAAAATAGTATTATTTGTATAGTATTTTTTTCCATTCCTAATAACAATGATACACAAGTTTAATATTTATTCAATTAAATTTGAAAAAACCAGTTCTTGCTAAGAATTCTAAATTATTCTAGAATATTCTCTATCATGTTGTTGAATAAGCTTTTTAAACGGCATTAATTAAGGGCGGTTAAATTTATTAAAAAAATGGCAACTTTTTTATACAGTGTTTTGAGTCGTTTCTAATATAATTTATTTTGTTTCAGATATCTTTACACAGTTTTTAGTTAAAACTACCTTGGTAAAAATCTGACGATAACAGTTTCTTAGAAAAATATATATATTATATTTAACGAGTTTCTTTCTGCTTATTTATTTTTCACAGCTCTGTTAACTTCTGCACATTTTTGAGAAAGAAGTCGGTTTGTTTTTTACCTAACAAAAAAATTGTTAACCACTGTACATTTTCTGTCAGTTTACCTCCTTTAGCTTTTTATACATTTATGTGCTTCTTTTGTGCTTTGGTAATTTGTTTTAAATATTTGTTTAAAATATCAAAACGCACGACAACACACGTCCACTTTTGTACGTGGTATCTAACAGATAAATGTGAAAATAAAAGTTGTTTGCATTATGCTGCTAGGAGTGGAATTTGAACGGGGTTCTCATGAAAAAAAAAATAGTAAAAAAACCTAACAGCATATAACACACTAAATCTCAAGCCTTTCCATGAACACCCGCAAGCACACACACACCCATGCACACACAGACACACATTGTCCAGAATGAGATACCAATATAAAACGAGTGTGTGCGTACATAGGTCACTCTTAACGGTTCCGTAAACGTGCTGTGATCGGGCTTTCCATAGATTGATACGGGTATTGTTATGCATTACGCAGCTTTGTGATGTTGAAACGTGTGTGCGAGTTTTCTTCCTGTGCTTTGGTTACAAATCGCGGCCGAGTCCCAATTTCGAAATCTTCCATTTACAATTTTCGTCACCATACGTGATACAATTTGTGGGCGACTTTCGAAGTTTGCCTGGCAACCGGGGTGTTGTTTAATTATAAGCCAACTAATTGCTGGTATTTTTAAATAAATACATATTCAGTTGACAATTCTATTAATCACTTCGACCTTAGAATAATAAAGGTATAATTCCCTTTGTACGGTAATTAAATGTTGCATTCATGACTCTGACTGGTCGTACTCATTTACAGTATATGGCTCTGAACTATTATGTATAGTAAGGGTTAACCGATTTCCACCGTCTATTAAAACAGCGTGTTTTTAATTATATGCTAGACTAAAGTACGAGCTAGTTATATATGGCATATATATGGGTCATGCGTACAATCGTTTATGTTATTATATCCGGCAAATGGACCGAATCAAAACGTAATGCCACAAATATTCAATAAAGAAGGATTTGGTTTCAACACCAATATTAAATAACTTAAATATAAGAAGACTGGTCTAAAAAGTTAATTTTTATAATTCCTTAAAAACTCCATTTTTTGATATTATATATTTTTTTTTTAAATTTTGATTATATTTTAAGTATTATAAGTTCATTGAATACCCTGTGCCTTGTGTATAAATTGAATTCTGATATGTAAATAATAAAACAAGGATGTAGGAGATAACGTTCGAATCGTGAACAAAAGAATCGAAAACTTTTTTAAGCGTGGAACAATAATGTTTTAAATACATATGCAATGCAACAATTTAAATGAAAATATTACTAATCACTTAGACATTAAAATAATAACGGTATAATTTCCTTTGTACGGTTATTAAAAATTTCATTCATGACTTTGACCTGCCGGACCTGCCATTTATGGCTGTGGCCCGTTATGACCCGTTATAGTACCAATTAACATACTACCACCGTCTATTAAAACAGCGTGTTTTTAATTATTTGCTTGACTAAATTACTAGCTAGTTATATATGGCATATATATATATGGGTCATGCGTACAATCGTTTAAGTTATTATATCCGGCAAATCGACCAAATTACAAACTAAAGCCACAAATATTCAATAAACAAGGATCTGTTAACATCACCGAAGTTAAATACCTTAAACGTAAAAACTTTTTTGGACAAATTTTTAACAGCTATAAAGCTCTAAATTAGTTTCGAAAACATATTTGTTTATTTAAATTTTGGTTTTATTTAAGTATTATTGTAATTTTAGTTAAAAGTAAAATTTAATATTTAGACGCAAATAATACGACTAGAATGTTCGAAATAACGTTCGAATCGTAAACATATTTGTTAAAAATTTTCTAAATAAAAAAAAAATGTTATACGATCATATATTTACAAATATCGATTTAAAATGAAAATAATTTTGTATAAGTTGTAAAAATACACAATGTTATATAATATCAGAACAAATAACATGTTAGAAGTGCTTTTTTCCTTTTCGTTGCCAATCAATTAAACGTTTTGAAGTACGCGTTTTATGGGAGTGTATATAAATCGAAACCGCTAAAGCGGATAGCACGCCGATCATATCGCAATGCAAACCGCTCTGGGCTGGAATTTGAAAAAAAAAAACAAAAATAAATAAAATAAAATTTAAAGAAAAATGAAATAAAACAGAAAGCTGTACATATTTTGCTCGATGGTAAATCATAAAATCAAAGAGCGCCCAGCACGATATGAGAACGAAACACCAAGGGGAACAGGAAGAGCAGGGGGAGAACTTCGACGGCGACCAGTGTATATCGAAATCCAAAATCGCAGCTCGACTTAAATCAGTTTATTGCACGCAACACAACCGCATGGAACATGGTCACTGGCCACGTGAGTTGTCCACACTGCGGGGATTGGACGAGGTGTGTGTGTGCGTGTGTGTGTGTGTGTGTGTGTGTGTTGTGGGATGGCTGATTGAACGTGAACGTTCAGTGCTCAAAAAGTTGTGCAAATAAGCGGCATAAATAGAAATACATGGCTAGAATGGCAGCCGAATATACTTGAATTTGGATGATTTGGGCAAACAATTATGCGAACAAGATTAATGCTAATTGACGCTCTTGACTCGTCATGACAAGTTGAGACTTGTTAAACGAGAGTTTTCGCCGCACCCCAGGCGGAAGTTGTGTGCAGGTGTTAAAAACCAACGGTCGTATTACACGATGCCGTTTCAACATGGACGAGACTCATATAAAAATCTGTCACAAGCCAGCCGGACAACGGCAGCGGCAGCAGGGCAAAGGGGGGGAGTGAAGGGTTGTTGGTGCACTTCAATCGCATTTGCATTCGATTGGATTCATTCATTCAATTTACCAAGAACCGTAGTCAAACGGTTACGAGCGGGAAGGCGGGCTAGCGATTCAGTTATGAAACCCGAATGTTGCGTTCTTGTATTTATTTTGAGCACAAAGTGCTTTGTATATGCGTAAAACATACATTTATGCTTGCATTTATGAATATAAGCACGTACATATATGCACAGCAGCATCCACTGCCCATACCCAAAGCGATTCAGTTATTTTTTATGGTTTCTTGGGCCGTTTTGTTTTGTTTTTCATACCCTGTACTTTTTGCAAAAATGTTGCGAATGCAATTGCAGAATGAGCTGTTGAATAATAAATGACCAGCGTCAATACCCGTCTGAACGATAGCGTCAAATATAATATATACTAGGGAGGTTAAATTTATTATATGCTAGGGAAGTTAAACAAAAAACCTGGATTTTACACTTTTCTATTGCACAGATAGATAAGGTTTTTTTTACAAATCTTACATGTATTTTTCCATTGATCTAAATTCGATAAATATCGATTTTAAGATGTGAATTCTTATACTCGTTGACTGATGACTTCCTCTTAAGATCACGCCAGAAATCATGGGAAATGATGGGATATTTTAATATCCCATAAATTGCAAAATTCTTTCTTTTCACAATTACTTTGTTAATTTTAATGGCAATTTCGAGATATTGTTATTTGTGCTTAGAACTTGTTGCGGATTTTTACGATTTCTTATGTGCAATTATTGTTAAACAACCCCAAGTTGAGTGCATATTTGTTTGTAGTTTTTAACGATTATGTAAAATTATTAATGCATTTTTTCTGTGGACCCAGCAAAGATGCAATTTTTTTTTATTACCCATTGCAAGTATTGCAAAAGCATTGTAAATTCTATTCATATTCATATTACTTGTACTTGTCAGTATGTACATTTCAATAATACTGTTGGCAGGGTATTTGCAAGTCGGACACTCGCTATAATAGCACTCTGTTGTTACTTTTTTTGTTGCCCTGTTAAAGCAAACAAGTGCAATCGATAAACGTGCGTGGGCGGTGCCTATCTTTGGGCGCATTGCAGTCAAAGGGAAACAACCAACCCACAATCATGCACACACACACACACACACACAAACACACGCATATATGCAGGATTACAAGCAAGACGAGCGTTTGGCCCATTCGGCTTATATGAAAGTATCGCAAACGCTCCATGAAATCGATTTAATCATAATCCAGCTTTTACTATTTATTGTTTTGAGCTATAGTATAAATATGGAGATGCATTAATACAGGCACACAAAATATTATTCACATGCTTTTGTTGTTGCCGCCTCTGCTGCCGGACACACACACACATGGCTGGTATACTCGCTCCACGCTCGAACCATGGAGCATATTTATGGTTATAGTATGCATAACTGGAGGCAACCATAAAGTAATAATATGAAAGCGCCAAAGCACCACAATCCCAGCCCGATACCCAATATCCAATCCCCCATTGCCAATCCAGCAGCTACCAATGTTTCAATATATGTCTAGCTGGAGGCAGCTCAGGGCGGTGAGGGGGGCGTGGCATTTGTAGTTCTCACAAGTAATGCTCGAGCAATCATTGATTTTGGTTCAACTTAGTTTTCTTATGCAAATACGCAAAACATTTTCCATTTCGTCTGAGTCCCATGTGTGTGTGTGTGTGTGTGTGTGTGTGTGAGTTTGTTTGAGTTAAAGCTAGTGTTTGGGATTTCATTTTAGTATTTATTAGGAAGAGAAAAAAACAACTGATAAAAATAATAGGAAAAATGATAAAATTTCAGTTGAGTGTGTAATTCTAAACTGACTTTCAATTGTTATTATTATTGTCATTGTTGCTTTAACCAATTGATATTCGATTACTGCACACATGGTAAACATAAACACGCTTATGCATTTTTGAATTCAGCCATGCGCAACTATGTAAAATATTGAAATATTTATTCAAAACACTTTGAATTCAATTTTACAAAATCTATTCAGGTCAATAAAAAAAATTTGTTTTATTAAAACATTGAATTATATCCTTCATTGAGTTTATGAATTGCGACATAAAAATTAAAACCAGATAAACAAAGTGAAGCGACTGAAGATTAATGACATTTGGCCGAAACATTCTAATTTATTTAATATGCTGCTTACTTTAAAATCCATAAACAATCCAAACAAAATGCTAAAATCAAAAGGCCACAAACAAATTTATTCGCATTTTAAAATGAATGAAGTAATAACTTTTATGCTGCATTAAATATATATGTTTTTATGCCCTGCGCAAACATTGTGCCAAACATTTGATTTTATGGAAATTTTTGATTTGCAACAAGCAAAATAAATTGCATGCAATTTGTGGGCCGCATAAAAATGAGCAAAATAAATGTTTCTGCCAGCCAAGCGGCCAAACGGCCAACCGGCCAGCTGGCCAAATGCATGTGGGCCAGGTCCATGGCAGCCTGTTCATATTTCGTATCAAGTATCTGAATCCACAAATGCATAATTATATGTTGGTACCAACAAAATGCTTGTGGCCAAAAAAAATACACTCAACAGAAAAAACATTTAAAAAATGTAGCCAAATTTCTTATTTGGTTTTTTATTTCAAGTAGTTTTTGTTTTAGTCTGTAAATTTATTATATTTATTATATTTATTTATTGTATGCTGAATTGAAAAATGAAAATCCGTTATGAAAGAATTTTAATGCAAGCGCCCATAAACGGATAAGCGCCCATAACGGGGCATACAAATTTAAACAAATTTAAGTCATAACTTTTCTAAATAGAACAGCAAAAGTTTTAATTTTTCCGACTAAAAGGGTTTAAAGCTTACATTAAATATCTGATGTTTTTGTAATGTTTTGCGATGTTATTTTTTTTGTAAAAAACAATCAAACCAAAATTTATTTAGTTCTTGGATTTGCTTGCAACTTTTTATATATATACGTGTATCGTGTGTCAAGATTTTTTGGTTACGTCTACTGAATCGATAGAACCTATATGTCGATCAATATTTTTTCGAAATAGGTTTTTAAGTTTTTTTTTTAAGTATTGAAGAGTATTAATTTTCCATTTATTTAATTGAATTTAATTACTTGGATTTTAAATGGAATTTTCTCTAAGTGTACGACACACAAAATTCGAACTTTGCCACGTAATAGCAATGGCAATAGCAATAGCTATAGTTAGGTTCATTGTTGTTGGTAGCACTGTCAGAGCCATGGTCTATTTGCAGTTCGTTGCTGGCTTTGAGGATGCAGCAGAAGCAGCAGAAGCATTGGAATTAACAATGGCGAAATCAGTGAAACAGCTATAAAAACACAATAGATGAGACCTCAGTCAAAAAAAAAAGTACGAAGAAAATAACAGAAAAAGGGGCAACAATTTATTTTGGGGCCAAAGGCCAATGGGGTTGACTGCTGATAGCGAGGGGGCTGTGCGGTGATGTACAAGTGATAAAAAGTAATGAGCAAATTGTAACAACAACATTTGGTAGTAAAACATCTTTGTGCTACTTTGTCTGGGTCAGTCGGTCGATGGGGTTGTTGCCAGATTGGTTGGCATGTTGTTGGTTCTCGGTATGTTTTTGACGGCCAGTTCGGGGATTGTCTGCCAAGACTGGGCGGTGGAGTCAATGAATTGGGCGTAACAACAACAATATAACAGCGGCAAAGCAACAAATTGTCGTTTAAGCGAGCGTAGCAAATGAATTTCTATGGAATTTGGTAACACAAACACACACACACATACACACACATACATTAACAATTGATACAGCTGTTGAGATGCGCCTATGGAGTGGATTCCAAATGATCAGCAACAACAGCGAACACTAAATAACATGCACAATGGCAAGATAAACGGCCAGATGAGCAACAACAGCAACAACAACAATAACAACAACAGCAAGAACACTTTGGCCAAACAAAAGCCTTTGTACGTGTCAAGCACTCATTGCTGTCAAACATGCCGCACAGTTGACGTTGACGAAAAGCAATGCGGCAACGTGTGGGAAAACAATCTGTAACACTTGCGCCTTACGGCCAGTTCAAGCCCAGCCAGGGCAGGCCAGGGCAGGGCAGGGCAGGAGGCCAGGCCAAACCAGGGCAGGCAAAGTCAATTCGGCCAGCCGCGTTGCTCCAGAGGTAGCTCATCTATTCATCCAGGCGCTGGCTCAGCACGCAATAGGGTATAGGCTGCCCTAACACCCACAATTGACACCCACCTGCCGCGCCCAGTCTCCCTTTCATCTGAGTGACGCTGCCGACACTTGAGCCGGCAATCAGGCTCTATCGATGGGTAGGCAACCCCGCAGCTTGCAATCTGGCTCTCGCACTCAAACGTTTGCACGTAGACACACACACACACACACACACACACACACACACACACTACACATTCACACAAATTCACAAATACACATTACTCTTTACTAGAGATGTGCGTAGTGGGCTTATTTTTTTTTCTAATACGTCACGAAGCATAAACCATAATTCAAAACAAATACTTAAGAACATTGCAGTCGAACGTAACGGCATAAAACAGTTAATAGAAAACGTTCTTAATTTTATATTGATTAAAATATCTAATATTTTGCTTGTTTGAATTCCATCTTTCGACCTGTCGAATTTTTGATTTTAGCTCTAAAAGTACAGCCTTAATATATAAAAATTTTATTGATTTTCCACGCCCCCAGTGGGGATATCCCGAACATATCTTGCGTAAACTTTAGAGAAGGTTTTAATGAAATATTTGTTGTATCAGGACTTAAAACTGCTAAAGATATATCGATTAAATTAGTTTTTCACGCCCTCACACATAGCTAAAAATGGGATTTATTTTAATTTTAGATTAAAAAGAAACTGAATTATTTGAGGATTGTCATTCGACATTTGCTGAAAACCTTTAAATTATACAACTTGTTTTTTTTAATAAAAAAGAATTAAAAAAAAATAAAATAAATAAAATTTATTTAGTTTTTACAGACCAAAGTCTAAAAGTTTTCATTTGTGTTCTTTTTCCAACTCGTGCACATCGTGCGCTTGTCAGGAAATAGCACGTGACACGCGCCCAACTCTACTCTGTTTTAGTGTCGTACTTATGGCTGCCAGCTTTGAAATCTGAGCGTTTTGAGCAGCGTCAACAATAACAACAACAATAACAAATATAAATCGTTAACAATAAATAATCGTCTAGAAGAGCAATGTTCGTTGTTGTGGGCGCTGCTTTATGCATTTGTAGTCGTATTTGTAATACAATTGTTTATGCTTTTGCTTTTGTGGCTTGTTGTTGTTCTGTTTTTATGGTTTGCCGCACACATCCATACACACACACACACACACACACACACACACATACACACATTAATCCCCCTCCACGAAGTATACAGTAAAGTGTGACATAGTTTATTGTTATTTTATTGGGACCTCTTTTGGGCTTTCGCCTGCTTTGTAAATAATTCGTGCTCGCCACGTTTATGACGTGATTTCTTTAACCACTCAAACCACCTTCACGCCACCCAACGCTTAAGTATTACTAATATATATATATGTATATATATATATTTTTTTTGTATATATGTATGTTGTAAATTGTAATTGTTGTTTTGGTGTCGCATTTCATATTGCAAAAGAATTTGAAACCTAAAACCATATGTAGCATTTAATGCTGATAGCCAGAAATAGCGCTAAATCAGTTAGTTGTGGTTTCAGCTTAGTTATAATGATCATTTGAATTAAATATATGAAATAAAAAACAAAGAAGTGAAAAAACCTATTTCAAACCCAAAATGTTGGATATAAAATAGTATATATTCCGCACTTTAACGTCCTTTACTCCCCCTTAGTTATTTAAAAAAATATATTTATTTTTATTAAAAAACAAGTATTTTTTGACTAAATTGACTAATATTAGGATTTTAACGATTCCAGTTTCAGACTTTCTAAATTTTAAAGTCTCATAACTTTGTTAATTTTTCTGTTTACCCATTAGATTTAAACTCTTGTGCAATATTTAAATTTAGTATTTAATAATACTTTTTGTTCGAATGGGTCCATATTTGAAGGGCAATGGGATGACTTTCCCAACCCCAGCAATTAATAAAATTTTCATTGTTATCGACTTCTTTTGGTAGGGAATTAATTCTGTGTTTTCTTTATTCTCGTATCTATTGTATGATGAATTGAAAAATAAAAATCTGTTATAAAAAATTTTAATGAGCGCGGTCATAAATACAGATTTAAACAAATTTAAGTCATAACTTTTCTAAATAGAACCGCAAAAGTTTTAATTTGCCGACTAAAAGGGTTTAAAGTTTACATTAAATATCTGATGTTTTTGTTATGTTTTGTGATGTTATTTTTTTTGTGAAAAACAAACAAACCAAAATTCACTTAGTTCTTAAATTTGCTTGCAAAACAAGTCTGAGTTAATTTATTTACCTTTAATTTAGAGTTTTTGATGTAGTTACATCCAAACTAATCAAATTGATAAGAATTGAATTATTATAACAATTCACAGAAATTGGTAATTTAATTTTATGACTGGGCTGGCCATTTACTGGTATTTAGAAACTGAGAAGGATAATTGTTACATATTAAATTAAATGTTTATTATTAAACATTTATTATTTTTAATGGTAAAGATAAATGTTGTTATTCAATTAGGTGGATTACAATATTTAAATGTTTTTAATAGATCAACTTTGGATTGAGCAATTAATGTTTCATGGTGTGTAAATTCAAATGTTTTAATTGTGGTCTTTTTTAAATAAGTATTACGGAAACGCATATTCAATTGACCTTACACAATTAAATTAATTATAGATATAATTAAAGTTGTGTTATTTAGTAGAGTAAAGGGATAATATGTGGAACATGCATAAATATAAATATTGTGTAGGGTATCATAAATTCTGAAATAAAAAGAAGACAAAAAAGTTATCGAGACTCTAGGGCAGATTACCGCAATAGTTTTTAGGTGCGTTGTGGTTTTTCTTAAGGCTTCATGTCATATTGGGAATTTTATTTATAAGCTCGAAGCAATGTTTATTTTAGCTGTAATTTGCTTGTTTGATTTTATTGTAAAAATGCTGACCACTCGATATAATTTTTTTGCATCCCACATTCGTGGCTAAAAACTGATTCCGCTGGGTGTTTGTCACAAATTCTTTATTGATGTATTTACCAATAATTCACATTTATGTAAATAAAGCGCAAACAGTTAACTCGGAAAAACAGTGGCAGCCGCTACACAATCAGCGCACGGTACATAAACAATAATAAATTGTAACTATAGCGAAAACAAAATCACAAAAGTAACAAGTGAGATTGCTCTAGTCGGGACCGCCCGACTAGTAGATACCCTGAACCCAGAAATGAACACATACACACACACTCTCGGAGTTGATAGTATGGATCCTATTAAATAATAATAAAAAAAATAATAACAAACAACGGAAAGAAAAATGTTCCGCAGCCGGGGCTTGAACTCGGTCTCCCCGTCTTAAGATGCACGACTCTTACCAACTGCACACTACCACATTTTTCGCGAACGATATAACATTACTTAACCATCGCAAAAAGTCGAGGAAAACGAAAATTTTGCAGTTGTCATTAAAACGATACAAATTAATAAAATAATAATTATAAATAAATAAAAATAAAACAATTCATCATTGCTCTACCATACCATCGCTGAATTCGAACCCGGACCGCCGCGTTACGAGGCACAACTCCTACATGGACCACGCTCTTACTTCACTTCGTTGTGTAAAATTCAATTTAACCGTTGCCTAAAAATTCCTAGGAAAACGCAAGACTTTCTGGACGTGCATATGTATGTGCACATGACACAGAAATTGCCAAGCAGCTGCGCTTTGCCCCCACTACTGAAAAAGATTCTTGATTTGCTCGTAAACTAAATGTACGATCGTTATGAAATTTTCAGACTTATTCAGATCATCGCAGTATGTACAAACCAATTTGCACGTGTGTAGTATTTGATTTGTGTTTTGGTTTTATCGATATTGGCAAAGGGGGAGGTATCCAAAACCTGAAGGGCTTAAATTCTTCGTATGTTTTACGCGAACATAAAAAATAAATTTGGTGGCTCTAGCTTTTATAGTTTGGGAGTTATGCTTAAAAAACCGAGTCAAAAAAGCGATAATTATCGATAATGAAAACGGAAGGAGTTATCGATGTTTTGAAATAAACTTGATCTGCGTATGAAATATACGAACCGAATGAGACCAAGATCAGCTTTCTAGCTTTTGTAGTCTCTGAAATCGACGCGTTCATACGGACAGACGGACAGACGGACAGAGGCAGACGGACAGACGGACAGACAGACAGACGGACATGGCTAAATCGACTCGGCTAGTGATGCTGATCAAGAATATATATACTTTATGGGGTCGGAGATGCTTCCTTCTGCCTTTACATACATTTGCACAAAACCATTATACCCTTTTTACCCATTTTCAATGGGTTCAGGTATAACAACAACAAGATTATAGCCAATGCAACACTTAGCGATGCTATTAAATTATTTACATATATATAATATATGAAAAAAATATTAACAAAACCAACATTGGCATAATAACAAAAAGCAAAAGCAGCATAAAAACCCAACAATAAAATAAAGCGCTGCAATTGAACTGGCTTCAGGTTACAAGTGTTTGAAAATGTATTTATTTATTGTTTTTTTCTTCTTATTTTTTTCCTATGCGAGAACTGGCAATTGTTAGCTTTGATTTTGCCCGAATTTGCGGGCTAAAAAACCGATTAATTAATATAAATTACGAGTATAACGGGCCATATTTATTGTATGTTATTGGTATTATTGTTATTGTTGCATATATAAATATATACGTATATATTTTGTAAGGTTTTGTGTGCTGTTTTTAGTTGTGTATTTTCAATTTTTTTTATATTTTGGCGCTGTCATTGATAATGCGCGAATTATGTAATTACAATTTCAGTACGCAAACAGTTTTTTTTTGTTTTGTTTATATATTTATTTTTTGGCGTGCGCTGTTTTCAATGTTGAAATATTAGCCATAAATAAATGGGTGTAATAATGGCGCAATAAACAATTGAATTTGATTTAGAAAATGCTTTAATCAGCCCAACCGGTGGAGCGCTGCGGAATTGATTAAAATGAAATTAAATTATGTGAAATTAATTGCACTGCAAAGTGAACAAAGCATACAATTCAAATGATATAATGAGCAATAATTAAGTTGTTTTTACGGTTGCACGATGTTAGCCCGGCTCAAAAGAGTACAGCAATTTTGTATTGTAAATGTAGATTGAATGTAATTGATTTAAATGTAATACGTGGCTAATAATTGCACAACTCGGCGTATACTTACTTAATGCCCTGTTTCAACTACTATTTAGATAACATTGAACTGTTTCATAATTGGAATTTACATTTGAAACGTGTCAAACTTCACTCAAATTTGAATTGCCGCTTGAAGCGGAGGCCACTCACTAAATAAGCATTTTGGCTTATTGGATTTGATATGATTGTTACATTGGACATGTGGTAATGTGAAAGCTGGGCAACGCTTATTAATATTTGCCTAACTCGTACATAAATGTTATGGCCAGGCCCATTACCAGCAATCGCAACGCGTAGCCAGTTAGCCAGCCAGTTAGCAACAACAACAATTTCGGTCACACTCAGGTGCGCACAACAGATGTATCTCATGTGCGTGGGTGTGTTCGGGTGTTTGCGTGCAGACAGAGGGGCGTGACTGGCAGAGGCAGCCATGCAGGTACCGCAACCACAACGACATCAATGAGGCATATCAACAATGTGACGTCGACTCCAACGCTACGCTTCCACCTACCCGCTCCCTCCCTTACCGGCAGCCAATTTACGCATGCGCAACACGGCAACTTGGCCCGAAAGATGCCGGGCTGATAACAGCTTCAAGTTGGCATTGGGAATAACCATCCGACAGCATTGACTATCTGGCACACGTAGCCATGTAAATCGCAAATGTTTGTCTTTTTGCATGAAACTCTTAATTGGAAGATAAAAGCCGAGACAAGTTTTCACACGTGCCCCAAAAAAGATACGTACGAAGCGACAGACACTCGCCTGGGTTGATTAGCATGCCAAGAACTTTTATTTATCAATTTGCGTGCAATGTGCAGATACTATCCAAACACTGTTCAGACTCACAATTGCTGTGCGATCGCACAGTTGCAATTAACTGACCCCTGCACTTCGCAACACGGTGCTAACAGCAAAGCTAAAGTTGTTTCACGTAATTAGTGGTAAACATAATCACTTTGGGCGACACTTGAGGGTGGCATTGTTTATTCAATGCATTCTAGCTGATAATTACCTTACCCATTCAAAATGCATGGGAAAATGGGTATTTTGCGTTAACAGACAAAAGAAGGGCAAATAAAGTAAATACATATTGTTTGTAAGTATCAATGAACATTATTCAAAAAATATATATCCACATAACTTTTTCAACCCAAAATTATGAATATACAAAAGTATAGAAGAAATATTATTGATCACCTAAAAAAACTATCAAAATGGCTATTTGGTAAAATAAGAGGGAACTATTTTCTTAATCAAAACAAAATTTGCTTAAAAAATACTTTTCTGTCGAGTTGAATCTTTTCTGTGAGCAAGTGTAGAGCTTTGCAGTCGGATACTCCCGAATAAGCACTCTAATTTCTTAGTACTATTTAATTATAATTTATAGAGAATTGTTTAATCTTAACCGCTCTTTCTTGCACTTCACCTAAAATTAAAACATTTCAATATTGTTTGCTATACTTGAAATCATGAAAATCGCGTAGAGAGGCGCATCCCACAAGTCAAGTTGAGGGTATTTTTTTTCTGTATTTACAATATACAGGAAAATTCCCTCATTGTGTGTACATTTTTTGATTAAACGCTTTATGCGTTTTTCTAATTGATATGTATACGTTAGTTAAATGACCAGAACCAACATCAAAGCATCTATCGATAATTAAGTATACGCAGTTGGCAATATTAATTAAAGTTAAGTACACACACACACACACACACATGAACACACCCCTAGACACGCATAGATATTCATGTATTAGGGCAGCTTATTATTGAGATTCCCTTGCGAGTGGACCCCATTCATGAATATCTTGTTGGCAAAGCGGACCATTATCGTGCCGCCATAAACAAGACGCTGTCACAGGCCACTCAATTTCCAATACCATTGCGGCTCATAAAATGACGCATCAATATAATCAAAATGATCATTATCCATCCGTGCAGTGGCAGTGGCAGCTTTAGCGGGATTCACAGCAGCATAAAAACTATAATCAATATCCATATCCATTAGCGTTATCGTATCAGCGGACTCGAATAATAACTACATACATATGTATGTATGTATGTATGTATGTATGTATGTATGTATGTGTGCACCGCAGACAACCGCAGACACAACCGCTACCGACTCCGAGCCAGCCCTTCAATCCACGAGCACCCCTCAACCCACCGTTCATTTGTCTTCACATAATTATCTTTTAATAGATTTAACGAACATTTTTCGCACTGACTTCGCCAGTGTCGTCTCTGTTGGTGTGGGTGGCGGGGCCTGTTCCACTGCCAATATCGCCCCAATTCCTTTTTCGCGCGGCACGGAGACGGGAGCAAACAGTCTGCCGTGCGAACGGTCAGCCAGTCGGAAGTCGGAAGTTGTATGGCCGTGGCACATGCGGTGGGGCCAATGAAGGATGAAGTGTGCACGAGGAAGAGGTGTCGGGGAGGTGGTGGCAACAGCAACAGCAAAAGCAATGGCAATGGCGATGGCAACGGCAACGACAACCATTTTCGCTTTATGGACTTTCAAACTGTTGCTGTTAATTATTTCTTCTTCTTTTAATGTGGCCACTGCTGCTGCCGTAGTTCTTATTGCCGTTGCCTTGTTGTTGCTGTTGCTACCGTTGATGATGATGTTGTTGATATTATGCAATGGGGCTTCCCTGGACAATGCTACCGCTGCCTTCGCAGCTCCCAAAAGCTGTTGTTTGCACTTTTTCACCATTTTACACTTTATTACAAAAGCATTAAATAAAATTCAAAGCGAATGAGGCTCGCAAATGCGGGCAGCCAGCTAAGTGGAAAAAGTGGGGCTGGTGGGGCAGCTAGCAGGCGCCCCGATTCGCATTTGGGTTCATTGAAATATGCGAGCCACAGTCGTCGACGTCGACGTTGCAATGTTGTTGCATTGCATTCAGTTTTCAGGGCGATTGTTGTTATTGTTGCGGTTCATACTTTTGTGTGTTTGGCCCATTGTTTCGAGTTTGGCCGTTGTGGCAACAGCAGCAGCATCGGCGGTAAACAAGCGCTAAAGCATAAGAAACAGAAACAAGCGTCAGTATCAAAAGTGCCAAAAGCGGTATGACATTGGGATAAGAACCACTAACAGTGGCGCCAGGCTCATTGAAGCGCCAATAATATTATTTGAGCCTAATTTAATACTCCCTCTATTAACATAAATTTTATTAACACTATTTTGAAAGAGCTTGCGTTAAAAAGTTAAATATTTTCTATTTTTTTTTACAAAATACTTTGTGTTAACTTCGAATTATATTTTTTTCATTAATCGGTTATTAATTCTTATAACTACTGAATTATAAACTAAAACGAATTAATTTTCTAAAATGATGAACAAAACAATTTTTGTTGTAGTCGTATTTAAAAAAATAATAAAATTGAATGTTTATATCAGTGTTATTTATTTTTGTATTAGTAAATTTTTGATACTCATTTCTATCTGCCAAATATTGATATATTATTTTAAATATATATTTAATGAATAAATAAATGTTAAACAGGAATTTTTCAATATTGTTTATTGTACTTTCAAGATGCTATTGAAGCTCTTTTATAGACAAAAATTGTGAATGTAAATTGACTTTTGCCGAGCAGCAGTTTTTTTATAATTTACATGTTAAATTTTTACTGTCTAAATTTACCGAAACAATACCTATCCATACAATAAATTTTTCACTGTTAAGTAAATATAGAAAATTAAAAATAGAGAGGGAGTAGTACTAATATAATATATGAAGGCATTCCGACCCAGTTTGGTTTTAAAATTTGCTTGAAACTTTGATTTATTTCTAAATTGTTTCTAACGAACAAAATTGATTCCGAGTATGGCCATAAGACCGTCCACACCAGGAGCTGCTTGTTTGCAAAATAAGAGAAGAGTTTGAGAATCGCTGAAAATCGATAGATATAAATTGAATATATCTGTTGCTCAACCATTTTCAAGTTTACGCTACTTCATAACTTCTACAATAAATGAATATACGAGAAATTTAAATAAATGTTTTTTTAAGCGCAAGAAATGCTTAGTTTATTAATATAACTAAATAGAAACCATTCAACTTCAACTTTTGTCTTTAATGTCTTTAATAATTAAAATGAAAATAATATATAAATTTTCTATAATGTTCATTATCATAATAACATAACCAGTAATATGGTTCGAAATGAAAACGAAATAAATGTCTGAATTTTAATTAAAATTATTCGATTATGATAAATAATTTTACTTCCGCATTTAAGTTTGTTTGACATATAGAATATAATTTCTTGGTTAGCCAATTTTTCATTTTGTTTGGAGATTTCTGATATTTTATTTTATAATAATTTTATTATATGCATATATATATTAGTTTTATTAAGGCTTTCCAACAGAATAGTTAGCTCTTCACTTTTAATTTTAAGCTAGCTTTTTATAAATAAATAAAATATAATTAATCGATATTACATAAAAAGGCGATTGCATTTTCAAACATAATTTTACCCCTTTATTTGTCGATAAATATTCAATTAGTTATTAAAGAGTGTTGAGATTGCCTTTAAATAAATAATTAAATGCAATATAAATAATTGATATAACACAAAAAGACGATTGAATTTTCAAACATAACTTTAACCCCATTATTTATCGATAAATATTCAGATATTCAATTTGTTATAAATGCACCTAAAGGTATTTCAAAGTGTTGCTTTCTTACAATAAATAAATATTTATGTCCATCGGAGTTTATTTAAATCGTTTTGGCACACTGTGCAAAATGTTTCAATTAGCTTCGCTTCGATGTGCATCGTCGATGGCGGCAACAACGTTGGCAAAAACAACAACAACAGATACAGCAGCAATGCAAAGGCACTGCCTGCAGCTGTGGCCTATACTTAAACAATGTATAAATTCGCATACAAAAACAAGCGCCTCCCTAACCCCCGAATCGCATCCCCAAGCCGAAGTAGCCGGCAGTTTCAGTGCAGTGCGTTCTACAGTTTTGATGTCGGCGTTGGTGGCGTTGTGGTCGCCGATGTGGTGCAATCAGTTGCTGTGGCTTTTTTGGCCGACACTGCCAGCCAGCCAGCCAGTAAGTCAGTCAGTCCGTCAGTCCGTCAGCTTGGCAAGCTGCCCAGCCACCCGACCGTACAACAACCACCTGCCTGTGCTCCCGCTCCCGTTCCTATCACCTTACATTTCTTTCGTCATTCATACGACTGAGTGCACGCTGAGCCAAGCGGGCGAAAAACCCCCCCAATTGGTGTGAAATGCAACATGCTAGTTGGCAGCCCGACTGACTGACTGACTGACTGACTGGCTAGCTGACTGGTTGGCTGGGTTGGGTTGGCTGGCTTCCATTGTAAATATGGGTTAATTGTGCGAGACTTCGACACTCAAATTATTTAATGTTCAGTTTCAATCTGCCTTCGCTAGCCTGGCACGCTCCGCGCCCCCATTGTTTGTTATTGTGCCCAGCATGAATCCGTTGCGGATCGTTTTCTTTACAATTATTGCATGTATCCCTCCCATTTACATATTGTAGGTTTTCATTGAACTTGCTGCTGTTCGCCGATAATGAAGTTATTAATTCATTAGCTGTCATCAGGTTTGCAGTTTTCATTATTAGTAATTGTTTTGTAATTTTTTTGTTTTGTTTTTTTTTTAGTTGTTTAATTTTGTGTTGTTTTTCTTTATTTTGGGTTTTTGACTTTTTGGGCTTTTAATTTGTGCGCAATTAAAATTCCATAGCGTCATCGACATAAGCACAGCAATTAAATTTTATTCAAGACTAGTGGCCAGACTGTGGCACGAGTATTTTTTGTTTTTTCTGTTTGGGTGATTTTGCAATTTAATTCTTTAATTATTCAACTTATGAGCGTCGACTTAATGCACAACATAAAACCCTTTGAGAGAGGGGAAACACTTTATTGAAACTTTATATTACTATTTACGTAGAAACGTGAATTGAGTCCAATAGAAAAATAATTAACTTTGAAGTAGGTGCCCCATCTTTTATTCTTGGGAAAAATAATTAATCAATTATTTCATTTTTTAAATTTAATATTTTTATTTGGTGTTTAATTATTATTTTGATGTTTTATATTTTTTTGTTAATCATATATTTTTTTCGAAAAAAAAAACAATATTCAACACTTTTTGCATTTGTTGGTTTTTTTAAACATTATCTTTGGTCTGTCATTTTTCAATAAAATACTAATGTTATTCTGATAATAATTAATTTTAAAATACTAATTTTTGTCAATAGAAATTCTTTTTTAATAGCAAATCAAGAATAAAATTATAATAGCAACTGATTCCTTGAACCGCAAGGAATATCTGTGTTTGTGTGCACACATACATACAAATGCAGAAGTTTTCCTAGCTATTTTTTTGCATTATTTTTTGCAATGGTAAAGTTTAATTTTATCACAACTCAATCAAATAGAGTATTAATCGTTTAATCCTTTATTTTTCCTTGATAATAATTAATTTAATTTAATCTTAATTTTGATCACCGAGTGCCGAGAGCTTGAGTGTTAAATTTTATGTTCAGTGTATATTATAGTCGGATGGTCCTGACTACAGCAAACTCTTTCTTAAATATGCGTACTATGTATATAAATTTAAAGTATATATAGTAGTCGGGTGGTCCGATAATCTCTTTCTTAAATATGCGTACTATATATAGATATATATAGTGTATATAGTATTTATTTATTTTACATTATCCGAATTTATATGGATTTTCGTGCATATCTAAATAGCTTCGTAGGCATGACCGATATATTTTTGTTTTTCATTAAGAAAGCCCAACAACAACGCATGTGGGTACTAATTTTAGTTCAGCTTTCACGTGGACTCTTAAAATAAATGTTATTAAAATTGTATTCGAGTTGAATTTTCAATTCGATTTTTTTGTCAACAGGTGTGGCTGGCACTTCATTAGAAATTTTTGTGTCGCGCTTTCCTTGCCCAATTCGCCACAGCGCCCATTGGGCTTCGCGGAGCACAAAGCCAGAGCAAAGTTTTAATTAAATTTTGTAATGAAATTCACTTATATTTGATTTTTCGTCGCCACGAAACAGTCGCATGGCGACCGCCGTCGGTCTTGTAATTGCCTACACGCATTTAACCATTTCAATTGAAACATTTCCTAATTAGATAGACACATAATCTTAATTTCATCCGGTGCACAGGACTTGAGCTTTAATGAGAAAACGGATTTTATTTTGCTAAAAAAAAATGTATGTACAAATAGCTGTTGAGCTGTAGATTGTTTAATTTCCTAATTTTTAAACATTGAAAAGGGCAATTTATCTACTTGGAAGTTTTTACATTAAATACTGACTAATCCATTTTATTTGGCGATCTATATATTTCCACAAAAAAGTAAAATAAAATTTTCTAATATTAATTTTATTTAATATCACATTAGTCGAACCCTAAAGTATAGGCAATATAGTGGAAATTACACTAGAAGCAGAGTATTTTACAGTAGCGATTATTTTGGACTAAAATTAAGAAATTTTTATTTGTTCTTTATACTTTCGGGATTGATTTGACTCGTTTCTAGAATACTATTTTAAATTATAGTACGAAAAGTATTTGAGAATTTGAGCATTTTAACGTAAATTTATCACGTAATTTTTTGTCGGTATATAAATTTTAAAATAAATAAATATATTTTTAATAAAAATAAGCTAACAACATATATGACAGCTAATATTTAAAATTATTACATACACAACAAGAAGAAAATCATATAATTATTAATTTCATTATAGTGATCAGATGGTTAAGTAACAAATATTATAACATAAATGGTAAAAAAAAAAAAATGTGTAAAATAATAAAAAATAAATATTATCAAAAAATAATACTAAGTATAATAGGAATAACCATTAAAAATACTTTTTATAATAATGCTAAGACAAGTTTTTATTTCTTGCTTACAGCCCGGAAAAACAACTTTCTGTGGCCATGGATGAGACGAAATTAATGAACCTTCGCAACGGCTACACGAAATCCTTGGACGATCATTGCCAGCTAATCACAGGCACACAGGGTGAGTGACCAGGACAAGCTTAGGGCACTGCCACGGCCAGGGTCACCAATCTGCGGCCACAAAATAAAAATAAATGCTGAAACGCAAAGCAAACAAGGAACCAGTTCAGTGTATCTTAAAAACAATAAGCATTCATGAAGAATTACGTTTGTCTGCCGGAGGAGGAGTGGGGGGCGCGGGAGCGGTAAACAGAATTGTTGAAATTGACAAATTATGTGACAGACTTTTTGTCTGCGAGAGACAACAACAACAACAACAACAACAATGGCGGCGCGCAAATCCAAAGAGCCAACACAATTGTTGACAATTCACTCAAAGTGGCAACGCTGTTGTTGCTGTTTTTGTTGCCGGCGTTGTCGCTGAACAAATGCCCCAAAGCGCTCAAAAGCTTTAAATGCCACACGCCGCATGCCGCACTCCAAGCGAGGCCACGCGTTGGGGGCTGCTGCTCAATTCCGAAGCGCTCATAAACAATGGCTGCGGGAGGGGGGAGTAGCAGAAGCGTGCGTTCCACACGCAGGGGAGCGGGGCGGGTCGGGGCGACATCAGCGTCGGCTCAGTTTCGGCTTGGCGCGATGAGAAGTGCGCTTGAGTTGCATTTAAGCCAATTAGCATAGGTAAACAAAACATTTGAGTGAGCGCGCCAAGTGCTTTTGGTTGAGTGCGAGCCCCAGGGTGGCGCTTTTGGTGGGCGTGCGGTACGGAGAGAAGATGTACGAGTGTCAGCTCTAGGTGTCAGCCCAGTATTTGTGCGAGTTTGTTATGCCAAACAATGATGGGTGGCACAGCTGGGCCAGGGTAAGTCCTTAACACTGTTGCATTTATTATGCAATTATCGAGTGGGCAAAGTGTTTAAGTGTCTTTCTCTCTGTATGTGTACGTGTGTGTGTGTGTGTGTGTAACCCATGCAGTGACAGTGATTTACGTCGTCGATTGGCAATTAGGCCACATGCAGCAGCAATGGCACCTTGAAGACACCGGAATGTGCCTGCATGTTCTACACGTCCAGATATATATGTATATATATATATGTGTGTGTGTGTGTGTGTGTGTGCGAGATAGATGAATAGCTCGACGAGCTGCTAACTTGCAAATATTTATGAGTGGCCCACAAGTGGCAGCCAGCAGCGGCAGCCGACAACAATGTCAGCATTGGCGTTAACTTGGAGTGTTGTTGTTGTTGCCATTTTGACATATGGCCAAAATGCAGCCACATGCCAAACGCTCTTTACGTGCGACTGGCTCTGGCTCACTGTGTGCCTGTCTCTACGTGCTGTGTTAGTGTGTGTGTATGGTTGTGTGTGGTTGTGTGTGTGTGTTTGTGTATGTGTGTGTGTGTTTGTGTGTGTGGGTGTGCCTGTGTTTTGGGTGGCGGCGTGAATTATGCGCAATTGAAGTGGCTTTTGGGGCGCGCATTTAAATTCGTGACTCGCGTCAAGTGGGTGGCAAACAAGCGTGGAGCATCGCAGCTGAGTGGGGGCAGGCCCTGCACCATGGGCAACTTTAACTGATTTTTACACATTAATACCTAAACGAATTAGCGAAGTTGTTGGATCTAGTCGAGAAATTCAAATAATTTAAAAGTATACATTTTTAAAAAATTAAAAATCATTTTTAAAAAATAAAATATCTCCGAGGTTAATATTTATTTTACATTTAAATTAAAATTGAACGTGATTTAAGACTTAAGATAGAGACTGATTTTTTAATTTAATTTACCAAAAAACATGCTTAATTCTAGACTGATTATTCTGTTATTGTATCTGTATTATTTAACAGCTCTAATCTTAACAGACTGTTAAGATTTTAGATATTTAACCTGGCTTGTTTATTTAAACGGAAACTTCTTTGTTTTCTGTGGTTGTAAAAACCACGTTTTTATTGCTAAAACCGGTGAAATGATCCATTGTGCACTGTCACTGCCTCACTGTGTGGGTGTGTGGTGCGAGGTGGGGCTCAATGATGCGCACCAAATTGGCTAATTGTTTAATGGCTGTTTGCATTGATCTTTGCAGATGAGTCGCCCATGCAAATGTTCTACAAGGATAAGGGCGTCTTTCTCACTGGCGGCACTGGCTTCTTTGGCAAAAGTAAGTTGGCAATTCGAACACGCGAACACGCACGTGACTCGAATAATTGATTACTCACGAATTGATTTGTACACAGTTATCATTGAGAAACTGTTGCGCGTAACGGAGGTGGCCCAAATATATTTGCTGATACGCACCAAAAAGGGCAAGGATGCCCACGCACGCATTGACGATTTGTTCAACGATCCGGTAAATGATTTTTACCATTTTAATATAACCACAGGCCACCGGCCATTGCGGCTAACTAATTAGTTGTTTTTTCTAGGTCTTTGCCAAAATGAAACAGATCAATCCAAAGTATCGATGCCAGATCACAATCATCAGCGGCGATTGCTCGCTTCCCGGCATGGGCATCTCACCCAATGAGCGCGAGACCATCAAGGAGAATGTCAACATTGTCCTGCACAGTGCGGCCACAGTGCGATTCGATGAGAAACTCAAAATGGCCATTGCCATTAATGTGCACGGCACAAAGGAGATAATCAAGCTGGCCAAAGAGATTGTCAACCTAAAGGTGAGCTCAAGCTTTAGACTCAAGCTAGACGGACTAATACCCTGTAGACTGTGCTTCAATCGCTTAAATAAGTTATAATTAATTGTGATGGCAATTAATTACAGGGCGTGAGACTTAAATAAATTTGGTAAAAACCTGTCTGTTTTATACTCACTGATATAGTTAAATTTATTTTTTTTTTAATTTTTAAAATATGCCATATTTGCAATAGTTTTCTATACTTACCGACACATCGGTCCCTTAGTGCTCTAACTTAATTTAAGGAAATTTGCCAAAATGTTGTTGCATTGGGAAGCCTCTAATTACTAATATAAAACTTAATATTTTTTTAATTTAAAAAAAGAGAAATGATTTGAAAAATGATTTCACTTTTAATTTACTTAAGATTTAGTACAATTTGGAAAAAATTATTTTTAATTCACTTACTATTTAAAAAAGAATCAATCTTGAGAATTATGCAAAGTTTTGGTTACTCAAAACTTTTAAAATCGAAAATTGTGTGAGATATGGATTTTTGCGGTTAACGCATTTCCAGCATATATTGATTGAATTATTTGCAAAGATTTTCTTACTTCCAAAATATCAAAACGTTATCCGTTGCGGGTATATATTCCAAGTATCAAGGCTTTAGCTTCAATAGCGCTAAAAAATATTGCTTTCATGCTGATATTTCACTATTACGAATGAATATAAATTAATTTATGGAAATATTAATTCTTTTTATTATGGAAATATTAATTCTTTTATATTATTTTTTAATTCATAACTGATTTAGACATATTTTTGAATAATTTTTATGAAGTCATCTCAATTTGTTGCCCTGCTCACTATGATTTATTGAATGCATTTTGCGACCACAAATCTAGATTTAACTTGTTTTTTACTGTTACTGCAAACAGGCTCTTGTGCATGTCTCGACCGCATTTGCGCACTGCAACCTGCGCTACATACAGGAGAGGTTCTACGGCATCACGATGACTGGTGACAATGCCTTTAAGCTCACCGAGTGCCTGGACGAGCACACGCTGAACACGCTGACGCCGACGATCATCAAGGGCTATCCGAACACATATACCTACACCAAAGTGCTGGCCGAGAATGTGGTGCAGCAGGACGCACAGAAATTGCCCGTGACCATATTTCGACCGGGCATTGGTGAGATGCAATTGAAGCAAAAATTCAAATAATTTCTGTGCTAATATTTTAAGCTCTCCAACAGTGATCACCAGCTATCGCGAGCCGGTAACTGGCTGGATTGATAATATGTATGGACCCTGCGGTGTCATTGTGGGCATTGGGTCCGGTGTGTTGCGCGTTTTTACCGGCAACATGGACAACAAGGCGCACATTGTCCCTGTGGATATGTGCGTGAACGCTTTGCTGGCCAGCGCCTGGGATGTGGCACGAAACAAGTGAGTGAGGTGGCATCACTATGTTGCAGGCAACAAGCGGCTCACACTTGATTTAACCCGTTATAGATATGAAACGCCGCCCATTTACAACTATGTACCGGATGCCGATAATATGGTCACCTGGCGGAATTATATGCAGACCGGATTTAAGTATGTCAATGATATACCCATGCGTAAGTCCATCTGGTATCCGTGCTTCACCATTGTGCCGCACATGTGGCAATATCATATACTCTGCTTCTTATATCACACTTTGCCCGCCATGTTCATGGACTTGATTATGGTTTTGATGGGCAAGAAACCCAGGTATATTATAGCCATCCATTGCCTGTCCTTGAAAATTTGCTAATCTCTCGTATTTCAATTCACGCGCAGAATGATGAAAATCTATCGCAAGATACACAAATTCAGCAATGTTCTAAAGTTCTTCAGCTCGAATGAGTTTCGCTTCGATAACGATAATGTGCGGAGATTGGTGGACAAATTAGACGAGCGGGACAAGCGCCTGTTTGCATTCGATATGCGGGATCTGGATTGGACAAATCTGTTTCGTGTCAGCCTGTACGGGCTGCGCCTCTATGTTGTTAAGGACGATCCTAACAACTTACCCGAATCGATAAGGCGCATCAAACGGTATAAATTATTGTATTTATTTTTGTTGCTCTTATTAATTTTTAATTTAATTTTCTTTCGCTGCAGCATGATGGTTTTACACTACTGTACATTGGGTATTGTTTATTCGTTAACACTGTGGGCGCTCTACGGACTGGTGAAGCTTATTTTCTTTTAATCTGTGTAGGACCCTAAAATATATATATATATGTATGTTTGTTATCGTATAAATCGCGGTTACTGCTGTCTTTTCTTATTGTCACTGTAACATTTCTGTTTCGGAGTAGCTTAGTTTTAGTTTAAGTCCATCTCGACTTATGATTATGTATAGTCCTATGGTTACAGCGCTCTATCCGATATCTGTATAGTCTAGTTTGTAAACGTACTCCTGCTAAATTGATTATGTAACACATACTGTGTATATATATTTATGTACGAAGCTAATCGAATTGCAAATAAAAATCGCTTCAAATTTGTTGGGACATGTTAAATTGAGTATCATTTATAGAATTCAATATATATAATTGGCAAAGAAAAAGTTCGATAATTTGGCTGTGAACTATTTATGAAGTTAAGCAGGAGTATAAATAATAAATATAAAAGGAAACGGGGGGGACAAATGTAAAACCTAAACGATGGTTAAGAGGTAACAATTTTTTTTAAATTAAATTTGTACGTTATTTGCGCACGATTATTTCCGTAACATCCGCAGAATTTATATACAGATAAATAAACTGACGTGGTAGAATATGCAGTGGGGCTTATCCTAGATTTGTATGTATTTGTAACACATTTTATGAAAACAATTAACAACATAACTGAAATAAAAGAAAGTTGGGGTGCACAGCAATGTTTTAAAGCATAAAGTATTTTTGTATAAGGTGGAAAATAAACAAATGGTGATACATGTACATATATAAATTAAAAATTGCTCTTACTCATTTGTTTTCTGTTAAGTCCTAGTTTAAAATGATCTTATCCTGCAATACTCTGGTTACTCATAAAATAATCCGGATTCGTTTCGAAGTGCAATAAAACTAGACTCGTGCAGTCTTAGGTTTTAAGTGTATGCTTATCTAGGATAATAGTTATACAATGTTGTTCTTTTGTGCTGCTGGATATCAAAAAGTGCAATGGGGTACTCCATTTATTTTATTTACTTTTATTTATTCACTTCACCGGGGCTAAGCTGTTTTTTTTTCCAGAGAAATGCAAAGTAATCAATTGATAAACTGAAAATGAAATGTATTCAACGGCCACTGGATAGAGCACTCAGAAGTGTCAGAGAGAAGTGGAAAAAAAGGAAAAAATAAAAAAAACGAAATGTACGAGGAAAATGTAAAAACAATAAGATTCACTGATTTACACATTGGCTTAGCATTGATATTTTTATTGCATACTTTCAGGCGACTGGCATGTCAAAAAGAAATGTCGTAAAAATAATGCCAGAGAGCTTATCAAATTGCAAACAGAAGCGGCATTGCCTTCAGCCATCATCCAAATCCTGTAAGGCGCTTTATCGCATCGCGTGCACACATAGAAAGAGAAACACACAGTCACACAAATAGAATATATATGTAGATGTATATGTGTATGCATGTGTATATGTGTGTGTGTGTATGTGCACATTTACGTATATAAATAAATAAATCCGCATGTATCACTTTGCAGTGCTGCACTCGTATGATTTCAAAATTAAAATCAGAGCATAACCCAATCACCCATCCAGCGCTGGTAGGTGCCCCTGCCCTGCCTCTGCCCCTGCCCCTGCCCCATTGGCCTCCTTGGAGTTATTCGCTTACTTCGGCCTGAACGGCTCATTCCCAATACAGCCATAAAACTCTCGCACACTCATCAAACATATACGGCGCTTCGAATGGAGTGGGTGTAGGTGTGCGTGTGTGTGTGTGTGGGACACACGACGTCGCAGCGTTGGCTTTGCACAGCCAGTGAAAAATGTTTGTCAAACCGCAGTGAGAGCTGCGCGCAATGATTGAAGCCATTGCGACGCGTCGCATCGTTATCGTTGAGATGCGGATGCGGATGCGGATGTTGATGCGGATACAAATACGGTGTTGTTGGGGCCAAGCATGTAGATTTTTCAAAAAATTACGACAGCGTAACGCCCGCGCGTCCAATTAAAGTAAGCGGCAAACGGGGCATGTGTGCACAGGCGGACGGACAGACAGACAGACAGACATACAGAGTAATAACTCCCCAATATGTTGCATACTTATGTACATATATATCAGTTTGTGTGCACGTACATACATAGCTCTGTGTGTGTGTTTGTATATGTACTACATAAATTTAAGAATGGTTGCTGTTGTTGCGGCTGGGGCTAAAATTGCAAGCGTCGCAACACGAACGAGCGAGCAGAACATTGAAAGACCAAACAATCTCAATCTCTCAAATTAGATTTTCAGAAAAATGCACCTCTGGGAAATGCACAATGAAAAAGCACTGCACACACACACACACAAGCACACGCACAAAACATATATATACCAATACCAATACGAATACACACACACACACACACACACACACACACACATCAGCCGAACATGGCTTGCACACGAAGCAACTCTGTCGTTGTTTGCCTCGCTTGTTCGGCAAATTGAAAGCTTTCCGAGCGTCGCTCTCTCGATGCATTCGCCGCCTTCGCAGTTACGCTCGCATTCACGTCGCAAAGCCATAATAACGGCACATGAAGTGTATGGTTATTCAAGGGTTGTTCATTCGTGAAATTAATATTGCGCCAGCCACGATTCGGGGCAGTGGCGGCGACAGCGGCAACGGCAGCACGCGCGCCGCAATGTTTATGTTTGACGTCTCTTGTTGTTGTTTTTGTTGTTGTTGTTGGTGTTGGTGTTGTTGCAGCGTTAGCGTTGGCGTTGCAGCTGCATATTGTAACGGTTTTTTATGTGCCCCAGCGCTGCTGGTGCCAATGCAGCTTCTTGCCTGCATTCTATTACACATGCAATGCTTGTTGTGTTTCGATTCCACTTCGTTTCAGTTCGCTATTTCTCTTTAATACTTTGTGGAACATTTACATTTATGCTCTTATTTTTGTTTGTTTTCATCTGTGTCCATTCGCTGTGTGTGTGTGAGTGTGTGTGTGACTGTGTGTGTGTATGTGTGTGTGCCGGCATTTGCGCTCTATTGCCAGCGGTGGACCATTATCAGATTTTGTAATAGCTTTACGTTTATTACTTTTTTCAATTTCGTCGTCTTCGGTATTTTTGGCATTTGTCTGGCATGTCGGGCTTGCTGCTTACCCTAGATGTGCGTGCATGTGCACATGTGTGTGTGAGATGTTTTTAGTCCAATATTTTGTTTGTGTTTGTGCTAGTTGATTTGTTTTTTGGCTTTATGCAAGTTTATGTCGACATTGCCCTGCTCGCGTTTTGCACGTCAATTAAAAAGCTTGACTGGGGCATTTGGGTTTTGCGCTTAGTTTCATAGGTACCAATGTAACACACAAACACACAAACACACACACGCACACAAACAGACACACCACATGCATCCCATCTGCTTGGTTGCTTGTAATTCCATGCTCGGCTTTCTTGTTGTTCTGCTTGTTTGTCTGGCGCTTCGTGTGCAGCTCGCGTGGGTTATAATTATTTAGCCCTGCCTTGTCACTGCTTCTGCTACCCCGCTCCCTCTCTCTCTCTCTCTCTCTGTATCTCGCCCTGTCTCTCGCTCTACTTGACTGTGGTTGCTGTGTGCACTGTTTACTCCTTTGCTTAGTTACTTGCCTTAGTTTAGCGCTCGCGCGCGCATATAATAATATTTTAAATTAATTACAACAAACATGAGTTTGTGTGCCTGTGCTAGTGTCTGTGTGCGGCGCGTGCTTTTGTGCTGCTGCTGCTGCCGCTGCTGCTGCTGCTGCTGTTTTGTATGAAAAGTGAATTAAAGCGAATTTAGTGCGCTTCGTCCACGTCCAAAGAGCATTTGTATGTCCTGCACTGCTGCTGCTGTCGTCGTCGTCGTCGCTAACTTTATCCTTGGCTGGCTGGCATTACACACATAAACAAACACACACACATACACACACACACACACAGAGACACTTTCGCTATCGCAGTGTGTTAGTGTGTTTATGTGCTTTTCAATTGCACCGCATACGTTGAGTCAGGTCTGCCCCCCACACCCTCCCCTCTTGTTGTCGCTTGGATTTGCCATTGTCTATTAGTATCTCGTTTGCGCTTCTGTTTTCTGTTCTAGTGCTTCTTTTGAAGTTTTCGCTTGCATTCGCATTTTAATTTGAAGTGCACCATCTCAGCTTTGCCCACTCCCCCCAGCTTTCTGCTGCATGCGTCTGCGACCACAAACAAACGAACAAACAGCGAGACAAACCAGGGGAAACAAACGAACGAACGAACGAACAAACAAACAAACAAGCAAACAAACAAACAAACAAACAAACAGAAACCGGGCAGAGAGACAAGCACACACAAACAAAGAAGTGCTTATGCTCATTCATTCATTTCATTTCCCATTACATTTGCACAGCCAGGCGCTGGGGGAATATCCATCATTCATTGCCACCATCTCGAGCTTTGGCTGCGTTTTCACCTGCGCGCCTAAAGGGAAAACGCAGAGACCAAACAAAATGGTTAAAAAGCAAACCAGCCCAACAACTACTACAGCCCGGCCGCCACTTGCCACTACTTTATGCCACTTCAACGCAACTCAATTGCTTTCTTTGCCCTTAACAAAGTGTGTGTGTTTGTGTGTGTGTGTGCGTGTGTGTGTGGTTTTATTAAAATACTCCTTCTTCGTGTCTGCCGCTGCGGTTGTTTTTCGCTTTTCTTCGCTGCTTACTGCTGAAAATATATATAATGAAAAGCGCCGGCAAATAAAATTTGCACAAATTATTATATTTTTTCTTAGCGCGCGTTTTATTGCTTTATTTGCACAAAATGCATTGAGAAAATAAATAAAATTATAAATGAAAGCAACGCGTGGTAAATTTCGTTATTCCCTGTTCGTTTACTATGCTTAGGGTATATATTTGATATTCAGGAATAATACCCTTTATCTACATGAATATTTTCAAAGCACTTCAGTTAATTAATGCAAAAATTCGAATTATTATTTTTAAAATTATAGGTAAAGAATATAGTAATGATATAATAATGATAATAATATCAGTTGAAACAATCCTTTTCTTTCCTCCAAAAGGTAACTAAATTTGACATCTACTCAGACTATTTTATTTTTCATAAAATCACCTGTCGAAAACTAATGGCCGCCTTTGCACCTCGTTTTTCAGCACTATCAATTCACTGTTGTTTTACTTTTATTATACAGGAAATGTTTTTTTTTTTACATTTTACGCTGTTCAACAACTAGACTAATTGTATTTAAAACGTTCATATTACCAGCACTGCATAAAATGAACAAAAATAAATAAATAAAATTCAAATTTAGTTTTCACGTTCTTTTTTATTGTAAATTTTGTTTTTGCCTTTAAAACTCGATATAGATTTTTTGTAAAATATTCGTTTAACGGAGTTCTCTCTCTTAATTTTTTATATAAACACAGAATGAAAATGGTTTGTGTAGCGAGGGATATTTTGAAAAAAATGTAACTCCTGTGTGGCATTTGCATTCTACTAAACATTTTTTTAAATTTTTTTTTATTTTACTGTATTTTATATGGATTTTTGAATTCTTTTATTATTCGTTATATCTATATGTTTTTGTTTTGTTCAAAAAACTTTTGTTTTTATTCAGAGTTCGCATTAATTATTAATCAAGTTTCCATTGGCATATTGCAAATTTCGTTTGCAGAGTATATAAAATTCGTTCAAATTGCATTTGTTATATTTGCTAAACACTTTCTAGTTTTTCTTTTTATTTTTGGCTCACTTTTATTTGATAATTTTATACATTTTGGTGCAACTGTTTTCGTTTTCGTCGTTACCAGCCAGAAAACAATAAAAAAGGTGACGCACAGCCAACAAAAAGAACAACAACAACAATAATAACAATAGCAACAACAAGAAGAACAACAACAGTTGTGCGTGTGTCCCCTACATCGACTCCGACTCCGACTGCGACGGCGACTGCGACGGCGACTGCGACTGCGAGTTGTGGTGTTACAAATAGTGAAATAGCCCAACGTACATCGTAAATATTTCAACTGCAACAACTAGGGAACAGCAACAGCAATAGCAACAACAATAGCTGAATCAACATGGACAGCAGTAGCAACAATAACGAGCAACTGAGAGGCTAGAGATGGAACAGCAGGACGACAAGGATGTTGTTGCGGGGCAAGCAGAGAATCGATAGATTGCACCTGGTACGTACTACGGAGAAATGTCCCAAACCAGAACCAGAACCAGAACCTCTACAACCTACGACACCAACAAAACCAGCAAACAACAAAAATATAACAAAAACTAAAAAAAAAAAATAAAAGAAAAAACAACATTCAACAAAAACAATAAAGGACCAAGTCGAATAGGGTTTGGTGTAAGTCCCCTTTGCCTGTTACGCTGCAGTTACGCCGACTTTTTCTTCTACTTACGGTTCCACGCTTACAGGCTAGCATTGCCACCCGCCCGCCTCCTTCCCCATGCCCCCCATCTCTTTGCCGCATCCTTTACAGCTCCTGCCAGCGATTGCGACTACGCCTCAGCTCAGTTGAGCGTTGTGCTCAGCAGTTTTGGTCCGTTCCCCAGACTCGCAACCCATGCGAAAATTTGAAGCGATTTATTTACTTTTTGCCATTGCCATTTGCCGTTGCTGCTACTCTCGTTGTATATTTGGTAAATGCTCTGCAGCAACAAATTCTGGCATATGGACATTAAAAGCAGTTTTAATCTGGATTTCAGTCTCAGTATATATTGGACGCAACTTTGGTCGAGTTCAGTTTTAAGTGTTTTCAGAGATCAACTGAAATTTTATTGATGTATATGGCATATATATTTATTTTATTTTTTGATTATGATTATATATGTTTAATATATTCAATTTAAAATAAGAAAATCTTAACATATGTTTGTAAAATTTAAAAAAAAATATTAAAAGGAATTGCTTTATATTTTTAATAACTCAGCATCAGTTATCAATATTTTTTTTATAATAATAGTACCCGTTTATGTGCATTAAAAATAAAAAATATTTATCAAAAATTTAAAACGAAGAAAAAATAATTTAAAGATTTCTTGTTCTTATATAGTATTTATTTGTATTTATTATATACAAGCATTAGGAATAATCTCAACTGTTTTTCTTCATTGTTCGTTGGCAGGGTATTAAGCTAGCTGGCTATTGCACACATTCGTTTCACAGGCACTTTTGTTGTTTTCTATTTTATTGCACAAATGAAAATGGTCTTGTTTTTCATTTTTAAAAAAATGTTTTTTTTTTCTTTTCGGATAACATCGTAGCTGTCGCCGTTGCCGTTACCAGCGTCCTTTTTGGTTCTTCATTTTTATTTTGCCTGTATTTGGACGCATTTGCAGCGTTATGACAAACAAGTGTCCATTTATTTGCCAAATTTAATGTTTCACCATTTTCTCTCTGGTGACAAATTATCCCGCTTCGATTTCTCGAGACCCATCAAGTCACAAAAATAAAAAAAAAAAACGAAGCAGAACCTAGGAAATAGAAAAAAAGCACTAAACGGAAAACTGTGCTTGAATTTAATAAAAACGGCTAATGGGTCACATTCCGTGTAGCGGCGCCCAACGGCCAAAGCCAGAGGCGCCCCTGGCGATGGTGAATGCTTCGGTTCTCGGCCCCGAACGGGCTTACAGAGCTCCTACTTATCTTTAAAATATTTAATAGTATTTGGTGCTGAGCTGCTCCGCCGGCTGTCTCCAAAAGCGTTTAGCGTCTCTTTGGCTAATACATAATTTATACAAAAATTTGTCATTGCCATTAAGAAAAGCGCGCTGCTCGTTTTTCACTAATTGGGCAGGTGTTGGACGGTGCTTAGCGAAAAATGTTCGTTAATTAGCTGCCATGTCGTGTTCTATTTGTATTTGCCGCTGCCTTCCTTTTTTTTCGGACCGAGATCATATCTAAATTTCATGTATAACAAAGGTCCAAACATTTGTACACGTTTTACATTTTGTTCAAGATTTTGCGACATGTCAGGGCGGATGTGGAGGAGTCCAGCGTGGGAGGTGGGTCAAAAATTAATGAATAGATTATGATTAATGAGCGGCGACATCATTAAAATGTATTTATATATATTCAAATTGCGGTTGCTGACCGAACAACAACAAGAACAAGACGACCGCCATGAATGAAAGCGTACAGGTCCTGGCAGAAAGGACGAGTCGTGTCATGAATGAAACGGTCGGTCGCATGCTGAAATGTCATAGCACAAACACAAAGCACAAAACTGAAAATGTTAAATCATTAGTTTGAATTGCCGCAAAAAGTTTTTTGGCCGCATTTCTTTTTGTTAGAACGCAGCTATTTACAACATATGAAAAAGTGCACGCAGCAAAATGTAATAAAAAAATATATATATATACATATATACACTAAAGGCAAAAGCGAGTGGCAAAGATAAAAGCGCACGCATCCTTGAAATTTTATTTATTTATAGTCAGCCAGCAGCCCGCTTGTCCCCAAGTCGTGCCGCCGTTTGCCCGCTTCCCCGCCTTCTCGCCTTCATTGTGTAATGCTTGTTTGTTTGTTAGCCGAGTCCAACCGCAAAATCTACCCAGGCTACAGTCGAGCAGAGCTGACGAGACGGCAACGGCAACGGCAATGGCAACGTCAAGGCGAAACATAAAAAATAAAAATTTCGTTGAGAGAACGAGCTGGAGATAGAGATAGGGACAGAGATGGAGATAGGGATAGGAGAGGAATGGGTCTGCTGGCATTTTGCATATTGCCCATACGCAGCGTTGCCGCTGGGCAAAAGTTTGCAGAGCGCGCCGTTTGCTTTATTAAAAACTAGGAAAAACGCAAAGTTTGCTACGAATTATTTCAATTCTAATTTATTTTGTTTGCAAAAGGGAAATATTCTGGTATTTTTTGATCATTGTCGCAGTTAGATAGTTGAATGATAATGACGATGACCAGGACAGCAGCAACGAGCACAAGGACTCAGACTGCAACTTGGAGTCTCAGTCCCCAGCTCGAGCACGCCGGACACTCTAGACTGGACACTCCAGCCATTCAGCTGATGGTGGCAATGGCAAATGAGTTTTATGTGAGCGTAGTTACACAATGACATGCACATAATTCAAGTTTGCAACAGCAACAAATGCACACAGTTCTATGTGAATGACTGAAATTAACTATCAGCTGAGTGGTCGGCCACTGGCGGCACTCGAGCAGCTCCCACTCGACTGCTAGCTGCTTTAGATTGACAGCCATACAAAACGGAAGCAGTAGCAACAGCAACATCAAATAGCAAACAGCAAACAGCAATAGCAATAGCAGCAACAGCAGCAACAACAGCAGCAGTGTCAGCAACACAAGGGTCTGTCTTATGTCGGGCTTACCAATATCATTCTTTTTTCGTATAGTGCATTAGGGTTTTAGCAAGCTAGAAAGTTGTTTTTGATTATGTGACTCTCGCAAGTGGATTTATCACTAAACTTTTTGTGGCAAAGCTCGGTGTCAAAAGTGATTTTTGCAATTTGCATTTGAATTGTACAATAATTTCCATTATCGTTGACGCATAAAGCTTACAAAAGATTTATTTGATTTAGATAATCCTAATTTCAATTATTCACTAAATATTTAAGATATGTCTTCTTATCTTATTTATAAAGCTATAAAAGTTTTCTATACCTTTTTTCATAGCATCTATAAATATTTAATGTACATGCTGCTGCAAGGCTCTTATATGATCTATTGTTATAATCTATATTTATTTTTAACTAACTATTTGTAAACAATTTTAGTAACGAATTTTATAACTCAGTTCTATATAAATGGAATGCTTTGGGAATGCTTTGAATTACCAAAGAAAATAGATAAATAAATAATAAAATAAAATAATAATGCTTATAGCAATAATTCAAAATTAAAAATTTAGAAAAAAAGATCAATGTATCTTATTCAAGATTCAAGATTGTCTGTCATTTAGTATTTTGATCCCACTGATCACAATTTTTCCAATTTAAAATCTCTTTGATGGTAGCTTACCGTTGTAAGTGTTTGGGGTTGATATTATAATTATAATTTAATTTCTGTAAGTTAATATAACTTAATTGTGGCTAATATATAATATAATCTTTTTTATATAGTTATTGGACCTGAACTGAATATATCTAAGTGTTCGTTGGTCGTTAGAAATACTAATTAAATAATTACCTCACTTTCTGTGATACATTTTATAAAACGTAATCTAACTTTTGGCTTGACGGTGCGGTATCGGAGGCATCTCAAAGGTGCTAATTTGACCTGACGGCTGAACAGGAGCATCTGAAAACCAATAGAACAATGCCGCGGATGAGAATAGCTCTCGGACAGCTCAACTGTCGGTGGCGACTTCCCGCTGCCCCCCACGCCGCTGATGAATCTGGCGTTGCACGCACATTTTCGCTGTGATAACATTTACAGTTGTTGCATTTTATAATCAAAGTTGTTATTCGTGCTACTTTTGGTTTAACGTCTGCTTGCGTCCTCTTGTTGCTCATCAAAGTTTACCCCAACAGACAGGGCGGCAGCCACAGTAAAATGAATGAGCAACCGTCCCCCTTCCCCTACCCAAACCCGCCCCCCACTCACCTCCCCTTTTGGCCGCACACTCGCCTGGTGCTTAGCCGTTAAACCGACTTCAGAATTAATCAAATCCAAGTCAGATGTTGCGCGCTGCCAAAAAACTTGAGCACAACAACACCGACAGCAATTTGTTGTTATTCTTGGCAACCCGGTCCTCAACGGTCCCCGGCGCCTAGCCCCGTTCGTTTCGCTTCGTGCGCTGCTTTGAGCCACTCGTCCATTTGGCATTCTCCCTGCAACGTTTTTTGGCCAAAGAGTTGGCGTCGTTTTCATTGCCATAACGCACATTTACAAAATTATATTTGTAAACTTCTCGCACCCGCCGTGGCATCCCCCCACCCCTTACCCCTAATCCCTACCCACCCAACCCCCTTTTTGCCATCGTACATTTTCCAACCCTGCTGGCTTTAATGTACAATAAAATTGGCCAAAGTTGGCGCGTACATCACAAATATTAGCGAATAAAGATGATGGCCTGATGACGATAATGGGGCAACGGGGGGCGTGGCTTGGCATACATGACTGGGTTGTAAGTTAATGACGTTGTACCGCTGATTTTCTGGCCGCAGCCAATATGCCAAAATTTATTTGACCAGCCCGCTAATGAACACTCAATTACAATGATGTACTGCCAGCCAGCCAGCCGGCCAGCCAGACAGACAGACAGTCGGACTGACAGATAACCAGCAAGTCAGCCAGTCAGTCAATCGGGATGCTGTCCATGCTCGTGTTCATTAACATTTTGCCACGGCCAGAACAGAAAAGTTCGGCAACAGTACGTGGCAGTGACGGTGATGGCATTCAGTTAATGAATCTCTATCCAAGCGGCTGATTTTTCGGCTTTGCTTAAAGTTGTTCACGTCCGCATCGTGTGCTTGTGGCACATGGCAAGATATTTCGAAAATAATTCGACTTAATTCACTGACACTTGATCCAGGCACGACCCGAACACCAACACCAACACCAACACCAACAGCAACAGCAACAGCAACAGTTGCAGCTTGGCCATTGAATTTAAATTTGCAAATAACGTTTCGAGCATTTGGGTTAATTAACTCTGGCTCCATTAACACACAGTTTAATAATCGGGTCTTAAGGATAAATCAATTCTTCATTTTAAAAATTGTTTCTTAAACTAAATGATTGATCGAGAATATGTTTTTAAAAAAGTTGCAATCAAATTTGCTTTTATTTATAATTTTTGTATTAGTCAAGAACATAGTACAGACTGTTTTACCTGATTTAATGCAATGCTTAAGCATAGTTTTACCAACAATTATGCAAAAGAAACTTTTTTCACTTCATTCATTTTTTCCTCTTAAGAGACTTTGGGTAAAGTGGTGCACTTAGAGTTGGCTTAAATGCTGGCGGTAGACTACTAAAAAATTCCTCTTATTACCAGTTCCTGGCTAAAAAAAAGGGTATTTATACTCCATGTTAAAAGCGAAAAAGAGGTGCAATGTCTGTCTTGAATTTCAAATATAATAAAATGAAATATGAATAATGAGTAATGAAAGCCACTGTCAGATGTCTAAAATCCAAAAAAGAGAAGACTGCATCAGAAGCAGATAAATAAAATAACCATGGTTACAAGAACATATTAAATTATTTAATTGACTTAGTTTTATACAAAAATAAATGATCAAATTTAGCTATAGTTAATTAAAATTTTGTTGCATAGATAATATATGAAAATGCCAAGCAAAGCTTTGTAACAGACTTTGATTGAGGGATTAGTATTTTTAGGTAAAGCTCTCCAATGAATAAATATTGTTTATGAAACCAACAATTCTAAATAAAAATGTTTGTTTGTGTTAAAAATGCACAGCCAACAGTGCTCAACTTATAAATACCTTCGACTCAATTTAAAATATGCATAATGAATTTAAACATTTTAGCACAAAAATATGATTTGTGGAGAGTGTGCAAAAAAACTTGCAATGCAGACATTTTTATTTTAGTTTTTAAGTTTTTATTTTCAATATTTAATTTATTGTTTTGAAATCAACTAACTAAAAAATCATTCTTCCTAAATAGCACTGGCTTAGAGTATTTTTTAGGCGGTCTTCAAAATGATGTTATGGTTTCAGATACGGTTTGTTTGCTGAATGCTCGGTAAACGAATTGTTTTTGCAAATTGACGTTTAATTCGCGTAATTAGTGCGCCGACATTTTTGGGCTTGTTTTCCATGCGGCTCGCTTTTCATGGCTTTTTATGCGCCGCATTTTTCGCTTATTCGCTTTTTCTATTTTTTGTGTTTTAATTAAATTCATTGCCATATTTATGAAACTTTTTTCATTAAATTCGCCGCTTTTTTTCTTTGCCCGCCGAATTCGAACCCTTGGAAATTTTTCGGCCAGCCCACCGCCCACTTCAATGTTTCAACCCATAGCTATCCGTTCGGGGTAACTATATAATATATATATACATATATATATATATATGTATACATTTATTTTTTTGTGGGTTTTACAAAATTCGTGGCTCCCTTTTGGGAGCAGAGGCAGCGTCTTGGCCAGGAAACGTTGTAAAAATAAAAATAAAAATTCTGACACCTAAATTGCTGTGACATATTTGATTTATGAGGCCACCTATTTGCCCCAAAAGTGCGCAACAACAAAAATAAAACCATGAACGACAACAGCAGGCAAGAATACCAAAAACAAAATACAAAAAAAAAGTAGAGAAATAATAAAAAGGACCAAGCTAAAAAGGGAAGCAGGCGACACATAAAAAAACACGAAAGGAAGTGGCACTAAAACAATTACAAAATAAAAACGATTACACGCCACTTCCGGCGACATAAAAATGGCGCATGGCGCTGACCAGCGTCCTGGGCGATGGGGCGCAAAGGGTTGATCCAAGCACACTCGCACACTCGCACACACACATCCCCGCACACCCCCTCAAACACACACACACACACATCCATTTCATAAAAGAGGCCACTAAAAGGCGCAAGCAATACAGCACCATAATCTTGGGTTAAAGACCATTAAGAATTTTTATTTTCAATTAAACCCGATTTGCCTTAATGCCCCACAAGGCCGAAAACGACGCTGGCGATGGCAACGGCTCTGCCGATGTCGCCAGCATCAACAGCAACAGCAACAACAAAAACAACGAAAGCAACAACAATCACAGCAACATCGTATGGGCTGCCCGCCAACAAAAAATTTATATGCGCTGCAGATTCTAAAAGGGTCGACCGGCCGCGTCGTTGACTTAACGCGCTGCCCAAAGCGGCGCGTTCAGGCTGAACCTCCTTGCCCCAAGGAGTTGACGATGGCATACGCAACGGCAACAGTAACAACAACAACAAGAATAGCAACAACAACAACAACAACGGTATGAGAAAGCGGCTACATTCAAATGCGATTTTTATGCCATTTTCAATACGCCTTCCATTGGCGAGGAAGGCGGGTCAGCTTCCATACCCATGTCACATAAAGAGGCTTGGGGTGCAGGGGGAGGGGGTCATTGGTTCTAGGTAGGTGCACAGAAATCTCCAGATCAACCAAAGGCAAACACGGCGACGAATGAGATATATACGTATACCTATATATATATATATATATATATAAATATATAGAAGGAACGAGAACAAGAAAGAGATGGAAAAACAAAC
The DNA here is from genome assembly GCA_035043915.1 of Drosophila paramelanica. Lineage (NCBI taxonomy): Eukaryota > Metazoa > Arthropoda > Insecta > Diptera > Drosophilidae > Drosophila > Drosophila paramelanica. The sequence goes on from JAWNMO010000258.1 coordinate 7,630,918, forward strand.
TGAAAACTGCAAAAGAAAAACACAAACAACTCGCAGAGCAACAAAAGTTTACCGATATAAAAAGTGTGGACTGCTCGAGTGGCCGTCGCACAGAGATGGAATAAAATAGAACAGAGCGGAGCAGAATAGAATAGAATAGAACGGAATAGCTTAGCCGGGCTGGTTGGCTGCCTGGCTGCCTGCCCGCCTGCCTGACTGCCTGCCCCATGGCTGTTTTGGGGGTGTGGGCACAAAGTATATTTAAGTGCTTAAAGTAAAATGATGTCGTACGAACTCGAAACTAAAAACAAGTTAGTATGGTAACTTTTAGCCTAAGGCTGCACACAGGCACCGCTTGCTTGTGTGTATCTCCCACACACACACACTGTGTGTATGTGTGTGTGTGTGTGCTCACAATCCGCACAAAAAATCGCTGTAGCGTATCTTTGAGCTCGCATCTTTGAGATAGTTTAGCGTGAAAATAAAGTAAAGTACGGTAAAATTGTTGGCAGTTGATTATTGAATCGCTTTAGGTCAAAGCTCAACAGCAGTCAGACAGGCAGACAGCCAACCCACCAGCCAGCAACAACAACACGAAACAAGTCAGCAACAGCCACAGCAGCAACAGCAACAGCAGCAACAGCAACAGCAACAGCCACAGCAGCAACATGGCAGCCAGGCAGAGATTAAAGCGTTTATTGATGCGCAGATTGCGCGCATTTTAGCCAGGGGGAAAATCTGGAGGGGTACGGCATGGCGTGGCGGGACAGGCAGACAGAGAGGATGCTAGTGGATACCTCCTTGCCGCATCCATGCTGCCTGTCTCTATATATGGGCTGGTGTGCGCCGCATCTGGAACTGAAATTGTCGGTGGTTGTCGTTGCTGTTGTTGTTATTGTTGTTGTTGTTGTTTCTGTTGCTGCTTACGCTCAAATTGAAATAATTAAATTGATAAAATGTGGCAAAGATTAAGCGCCGCACTTTATTTGGCTTAAAGGCATACAGAAAAACCTGACTAAGCCAACTGTGGAGTGTTGATTAAATAAATAAGCCGACATTGCCCAAGGCACACAATCTACTTGTGTGTGTGTGTGTGTGGGTGTGTGTGCATTTACGTGTGTAACAGGTAATGTTATTTGTCTTTGGCATTATTTTCAAATCACTTTTGAACTGCCATTTCTTCCACTGCACTCCGCAATGCCCTTTGGCCCATTGCCTGGCAAACTTTGAACTGCTCAATTTGGTATTGTCTGAAAAGCTGATCAGCCCGTTCAATCCGCACATGCCCGCCCGGCATTACAATTTGAACAATGTGCTTGAGAATTTGATTCTAAATTGTTTTGGTCATCAACTCTGCCAATTTTCAAATATTCCAACTAATAATTCGAAGCACATTTTAATTTGGCCAATATGTGAGCGTAAGCGAGACACTTGATTTAATTGTTTTGGCTCGTCATGCTGATCGGAATTAGTAAGTAGCAGTGTTTGTGTGCGTGTGCAGGTGTGTGCGTGTGTGCATATTATGAATCCAGTTTGATATGTGCATTAGCATGCATTCTATGACTGCATGTGGCCTTATTATACTCGCTCACATTCAAGTGAAAACAGTATATTGGTTTGCTGACATGTCCGTATGAAGCTTGCCATAAATAAACTATATTAATTTATTATAATTAACAGATTTAAAGGTGCATGGCACATCGATCAAATCTTAACAGGTTTTTTTTTAATCTTAAAAACATGATATTATTTCATCATCAACAATTGTTAATAAATATTATACGAAAAATAAAAATATTATAAAATCTTTATTTGTTTAGGATGTCAGGCTGCGAAAACAAAAGCACATTTTAATTTATATATTTACAAATTAATTTAAATTTTTCCCAAATTCGGCCTGCAATTTTTCAATGACCTTTAAAATTACACTCACAAATTACAAAAATCAATTTTTAATCAAAATAAGAGTATGGTGCCGTCGGTTACACACAACAAAAACGTTCTTACTTGTTATATATGATGCAGCCCGAATTCTATGTGACTAATAAAATTATGCTGTGCAAATATTGCGCATACGCCCTGTTTTTCGCATGCGACGCTGCGTTGCCGGCGTGTCACAAATACTCGCATGTGTCAGATATATATGCATTAACGTAATGCTAAGTTTCCGCAATTCAATGTTATTCCAGCTTTACGCAAATTACGCATACGTCGCTTGGCTTGCGTAACGGTTGTGTGAGGGGCGTGCCCGAGTGGGCGTGCGTGAGTGGGCGTATCTGTTTCACCCACCCAGGTGAGAGCCTAACAAAAACAATGCAAATCAAACTGAAGCCATAATGTCTCGAATCCATCACGTAATCAAGTTACAAAAACCATTGCCTACATTTTGGGGCAACGATGAAATAGTTAATCAATGCCAGGCGGCAGGTTGGCTCGTAGCGTTAAATTTGTTCCGCTGGCTTATCAAAATGCCAGAATCGTCATGTGCACAGCACAGCAATGGCATCCATACCACATAAGCCATTCGATGCGAGCACTCTAGCTGGAGACGGGGCTCTTAACCTAAACAGAGACCGAGCCTAATGGCTTCAGCCATTTCCGGCGCCCAAAAACGTTACCCGCAAATTAGTTTTGGGCCTCGCGCTGCCGTTGCTCCGGTTGTTGCCGTTGCTGCCGTTGCTGCCGTGCCGTGCTAACAATTGAAAAGCCAAAATCGAATCTTTTCAAAGCCGGACGCACATCCTTCAACGACGTTGCCGCTGGTTTCGTTGTCGTTGTCGATGTCGTTGTCGTTGGCGTCACTTTAGAATTCATTAAACGGCCGCCTCTTAATGGAAATGGCCGATAACGTTTGTGCCACGCTTCGATAAGCGTTGGCCAACCTTGTTGCTGTGGGAATCCAAATGCATGGTGCGCATTGTTTGGTCGCTACTAAATCTTGGGCCAATATCGAAAATGCTCCATAATTCAAAAACAAGAACAAAGCAAGCAGCGGGCTGTGGCGGCAGCCGTCGACAATAACTTCAAAGACCGCAAGTAAATTAATGTTAATTTTATGCTAAAATTTTGGCAACGGGAGAATGTAACCAAGAAAGTGCCACCGCAGCCGCAACCGGAGCCGCAACCGCAGCCACAGAGTTGCCCAATACCAATCAACATCAACGGGATCATCATCGGCGTCCACATCATTATCATCATCGTCAGGGCTCGACGCTCGATTGGCATTTTGACACGCCGGCCTGGACAGTGCCGACGGTTCCTTGAGCCGCTCCGGATTAACAGCATCAGCATCAGGCCGAAAATTTAAATTTATGCCGACTGCGGCACATAATTTAAAAATATCAATCAACTCGATAACGCAGATTGTGTGCAGGCAGCCCCAAAAAACTCCCAATCGGCCCGGGCACCAGGCAAACAAACAAACAAACGAACGGACGGACCAGGCCCCCGTACCCGAATCCAAGCGAACTGAAGCGTTGCGCGAATTCCTAGTCCTGAGAGCACCAAAGTGGCAAAGGCAAAGCAAAAACTTGGTAAACAACAGCAGCCGAACCAACAAAAGTTGCCGAGCCACTGGCAGCAGCGGCAACACAGCGGCAGCAGCAAAAGCAGTAGCAGCAAAGTCTGCAGCAGAAGTCGATGCAGCTCGTTTCAATCCGTATTTATCCTTTGCCTCGAAAGCCACTCGCCTGCGTCCATTGGCGCTCGCTGTGGCTGTGGCTCTGCAAGACGATGTGGCTGGCTGCCGCTTGGCCCCAGCTAAGCCCAACAGCTAAGCTGGCCAGCCTGAAACTTTGCCAGGGATGCGGCTGCCTGCCCTCCGGCTGAGTGAGCCCTAAGAAGTTTAAATGTATTACAGTCGCATTGTGCGCCTCTCTATGTATTCGTTTTCGGCGTATATGTGTGTGTGTGTGTGTGTGTGTGTGTGTGTGTGTGTGTGTGTGGGTGGTGTGTGCATTATACCCATAATGCTAAAATGCTCATGGCTATGCAACAACAAACAATAACACCAACTATGGCAAAAGCAAAGCCAGAGGCGGCCAGCAATAGAAACTGGTAAACAAGTTTGAATCTTTGTTTTTTACTGCACGGTACGGCGCTAAAGAGCGCGACCAGCTACAGCAACAGCAGCAACAACAATGCAAACAACTTTAACAACAATAAAGCGTTGTTAGTGGCAGTCAAAGCGCCCGCTCAAAGGACGCCGACAACGCCAGCAATGACGAGTGCAAGCAGCGTAAACAACAAACACAGGAGAACACGGCATCGACAACTGACGCTGCTGCCGCTGCTGTTGCCGCTGCTGTTGCTGTTGCTGCTGCAACTGCTGGCAACAGCAACTTGAAACATTTCTTTACATTTGCCACGCGCAGCGCGTTTTTGTTGAAGCCGCGATCCCCAAGCCTCCACGCTTGCCCGCTAAACAACACTTAATGCCAAAGGACGAAATGGCAACGTCATTTACAATTACGGGACCTGCCAATGCAAAACTCTGTATTGCTCAGGCGCTCAGCTTATTGCACTCGTTTACAAACTCAAACAGAGTATATTGAAACGAATTTTTGTTTTTATTTATATATCTTATACTGTGTTAGGTCACATGTTGACTGGAGGCGTGGCCAATCAATTTACTACATAAATCTCCTTTTATTATAAAATTCAGATCTAATATTCTAAAGATTGCACAACACATATTTTTACAAAATATTTTCAAAATATATTCAAAATTCATCTGACATATCGCGTTCTACCTAAAAAGAGAGCTGAAAATATCTTGAGTTGAAGATTAAATTACGAGCAATGGCGTAAACTGAATTAGCCGTCAACCGTCATTCAAATTTTAAAATATAGAAATATATAAAATATAGACAAGAAAAAAAAAAAAAATTGAGTCAAAAGCGCTTTTGACCCTGTTATTTTATAGTTACCGAGTATTGCACAGTCGTTTACACCCAATCGCAGCGTTCTAGTTCTGCTTGTAATTTGTCAGAGGAACGCAAGACATTGCCAATTTTTTTAAGTTGTAAAACTTGTATAAGTCAGCATCATATCGATTTCCAACATTTCGATTTATATAATTTCCAGAAATAAGTGTATTTCTTTGTATTAATAATCCATCTTGCTTTAAACAGATTCGGAAGTGAAAAGTGTATATTGGTTTTGTGCAATGTCCGACTTGCTGTCCATCCGTCCGTCTGTCCGTATGAACGCAACTATTTTCGCCGCTATTGAAGCTAGAGACTGGAAATTTTGGATATATACTCATGTGTGCCCGCGCCATTCATGCCACGCCCACTATAACGCCACATTTGGTGCGTAGATAGCTGGTCATCTCCTTTAAAGAGCGGTACAAAATTTCGTCGCTAAAAAATATGTATTTTGACAAAGCATCTTTTTCTAGGCTGTGCTTAAAATTTATTTATTATTATTATTATTATTATTATTATTATTTATTTTTGTTTCCCTTACTAAAACTTTAATATAATAATAAATATATATAAAACAAAAAAACAATGCACTTAAGAAAAAAATAACATGGCAAATTTAAATTTTAGTAAGGAATATTTAAAAAAATATTAGCACATTCTTAAAGATATTTATTTTGACAAAACAATCTTTTTTAGGCTGTGCTAAACATTTATTTATTATTATTATTATTTAAGCAATACCTAAAAACAATTGGTAAATATATAAAAGTCGTAAATTTCAGGTGTTCATGTTGAATTGAAGGCATATTTATATAATACAGTATAAGAACAATATATTTAAGTATTGCAATAAGCTTGTTTGAAATGAAAATAATATAAAATAATAAAAATATGGAGTAAGAGCAAAACGCATACAAAATAAATATAAGAACATTAAAAGGATGTAAAGAGAAATTTAATAAATATATTTCAACAAAATACACAAATTATCTTTAATTGCTGTTAGGAGAATCTTTCTGGGCAATTTTTGTGTAGTCGGTTAGCAAATTCTCTTAAAAATCGAGCTAAAACATCAGGCGAACCGAATCGTCAGAAGGTGGACAGAAAAATTTAAAAATGTGCCAAATTCCATTGCATACTTCTAAGGTAACATTTTTGGGCCACCGATTTGCAAGATTTCTAGTGAAAATTTAGACTCAGACAATACAGACTCAACCCTTAATGCTAAATTCGACGCAACAGCAGCAGCAATTTCTGGAGGAAAGGTGTGAAAGGGATGGGGCAGCTGAAAAAAAAGCATTCATATTTCTTGAGGATGCAGCTCTGTAGGTTCACCAGGACTATACCTTGGTATTACCAGAGATATGGAGGTCAGCTAAGAACCAATTTGTTTTGAGAATTTGTTGTCCAAGGATCTGCGGACTCGGCCATTTCCTTGCAGATTTTCGGGGCATCTAAGAATTGGATGCAGGATCTGCATGGATACGGCCGAGTATTGGCCAGTTTTTTGTTTACAAAAATGTCTTTTCATCCTTTTATAGCATTGTGATATTACCCCTTGTCATTTTTGTCAAATTTGGTAAAAATTTGGAATCAGAATATTTTATTGTCATTTCATAGTCCTTATCCGTACGAGTCTAACAAGGTATATTAATCGCTGTTATGACCTTATTTACCCGAGATATGCAAATTTTATTTCTAGAATAAGCTTTAAATGCCTGTATCTTGGCCGATTTGAGAAAGACATATAAATAATATGTATATATTTTTTCAGACAGATCACTAATGATTAATAAAAAAAAAGTACCAAAATTTTAGAGCTAGCGGTAGCAAATTTGGCAGACAGTTTTCTGAGGAATTTCCCCAATTTCTCGCAGCTGAGAAATAATCAAATAATCCAAAAAATAAGATTAAGATTAATTTCGACAGTTTTTCTTTTGCTGTTATTCAACAGTGAATGAGTATTGTGCAGTCGGTTACATCCGACTGCAACATTCGCACTTGTTTCTCTTTGCGATATTGGAAAAGAGAATACCAAATAAAAGTAAACTTGTTTGTTTTTTTCAATGAAGTTGATTCTGCGAATTTTTGTTCGTTGATATTTTAGCATCTTTTTTTTATTCGTGCAAAAAGTTCCGCAATTTTTGGTATCTTTATTACAGGTACATATTGACCTTGTCCAAGGCTTCAATAACTTTTTAAAACATAAATTGCTTCACAGCTTTGTATATTAAAAAATAAAAGATTAAGTTTAGAAACATTGTTCACTGTTTACTTTGTTTGGTAAATTGTAATAAATTATAAGCTTTATCAATTTACTTTCTTAATAATTATTTTATTGTTTTTACGATTTTTTCGATTTAACTAAAACCGTTACACATTTTTATTTTATTTTGCAATCAACATTTATAATTGGTTTACACGCTTATAATTGCTTTATTTACTCCGGACGAGAGGCTAACGAATTCTTAAAGTGTTAACTATGTAAATTAATCGAATTATTTGCAGGTGCAAATCTGGTAAACCGAAACAGAAATTAGTACACAGCAGATCCAAACAATATGGCTAAGGCATCAGCCTAATTAGATAATTAAAACTGTAGTTTGTAAAATATTTACACTATTTAGACAGCTTAATTAGTGCAATTACTTGACCTAAATTGCATTGTTGTCATTTAAGTTTTCTAATCGAATCGACTGCAATAAATTTATTTACGGTATTAATATGATTTCTTAAACTATCCATACGAAGTGCAAAAATATTATTAAATTTAAAAAAAAATTCCATTAAATGGAATTGCCAAATTTAAATTCTTTGAATGTAAGCAAAGTTTGAATATGTAGTCATAACACTTAATTATTTTATTGAGTAGCCCATATGATTTGGAGAGCTCTTCTCTCAAAGATGACGCCCATTGGAGTTGGGTGTGCAGCCGGAGCCGGCATTGCAGTTTCTAAATAATTGTGATAAAATCACCTCGGCATCGGACAGAGCGGGCAGACGACCCACCAATGGACCACTCGACCACTCGACCGGTCGACCGGTTGCCAGCTGGCCAAGCTATTGAAACGGACAATTTTAAATCGAAAAATCACAACCCAAAACAAATTCAATGTCCTGTTTGTCTGTGCTTGTGTATGTGGCTGCGGCTGTTGCTGTGGTTGTGCAAACGTTCGTGCTTGTTTTGGCCCACTTGACTTGCGGAGGGAGGGGAGGGGAGAGGCCATAGTGCACTATGGGCAAAAACTGCAATGCTGCTGCTGAAAAGCGGAAGTGTTTTCTATTCAAGAACTTAAAGTATTTGTGAATAAGAAAGCAGCCTGCCTGCAACAGAAAACGGACCTTGCTTAAGCTGGTGAATACCTTTGAAATTGCCAAGTCGGAAGCTGTTCATGAGTGGCCAGCGAAGCGAGGAAATGAAGTAGCTTCATATTTTTTAACAGGTAATTAAGCTGATCAACTCAGCCGGCAAGGTAAGAGTTAAAAAAATATAAAACAACAAACGAAATTATAATTATTTTCATGAAGGTGAAACATGACATGAAACGCAACCAAAAATCAGATCCATTAGCTTAACAGCACCTCTATCCATAGTAGGATCATTTGAAGCTGTCAGTAAAAGGAACTGACAACAGCAACAACAACCAAAAGCCAATTAATGACAGCGAACAACTACAATATCTGTCCACACAACCAAGGGGCAGTCAATGAAAATCAACTAAGCAATTGCCAATCCCCCCATACCAAAACTCACACACACACACACACACACAGCGAGTCGCACACAAAAACGTTGACTACAACAAGTGCAGCGTATGGCAAGTGTTTCTAATTAGTTGCTGGTGTCTGTGTCTGTGTCTCTGTCTGTGGGCAAAGGACAACTGCAATTGCAGCAACTAACAAAAACAGACAAAACAAAAAAAAAAAGAGAAAGCAAACGAAAACATAACAACTGCTAAGCGAACAGACTCCGTAAAAATAGAGAAAATAAAAACTGAAAACTGAAATATTGTGCGCTGCTGAAGCCCGTCGTCTAACGAGCCAAACACACAGTTGTTGTTTAGGAGTGGGCGGGAGGCGTGGGCAACATAAATGTAATGCCATTATTAGTTATCGACACACACACACACACACACCTGCATTTATGTGAATGTGCTGTAAGCACACTTTTGCGCCGTATATCTGCCGTGTTTGTTGCCGTGTGCTAGCCCTGCCCTGCTGTAGACACCGTTAGTATCCGGCGCAAAAAGATTTGCTAAACATCCGTTAGAAAATTTGCTCGTGGCTGTTGTTGTTGCAAAGATTGTTTGCAGTGCGATTGCAGAAAATCAGAAAATACTCGCACAAGTGCGAATGTGAATATTGATGCCCGCCTCTATCGGTCCCCCTCCGAATTCGAGAAGTATGTACGAGTAGTTGCCACCCGATGCCCATATCCAAAAAAAATATAAAATAAAATAAAATAGAGGAAGCAAGGCTTCTTCGCGATTGCCACTCGACTAGCGGCAGCTACTTCGCGTTACTTCGCCTCGCACAGCTTCTCAGTATTGTGCCAGGCCCCTCCCACCCCCTCAGCGCTGGTTCGTTCGCTCGCTCGCTTACTTGCTACTTCCGCTTCCGAATCCGTTTTGTGTGCTGTCGCCGCAGAAATTTAACGAAGTCACACGTTAGACGTTGCCGTCGCCAACTTTACTGCTGCCGCCGCTCTCTTTCGGTTGCCCTCTCTGCTGAGCAACAGCATCCTACACAGCAGCTTTCGAGCTCTCGCGACCACTCTCGCGCTCTTCTTTGTCACTCTCTCTTAGTAGCATCACCAGCTTCAGCCGCTTCGGCAACGGCCATCGGCTTTGTTGCCTTCGTCGTCGTCGTCGTTGTCGTTGTTGTCGTCGGCAGCATCGCATCTGTGCGCTTTGTTCAGCAGCATCCTTTTCGCTTTGGCGTTGAGTTGTGTTGTGTTTCAGTTTCAGTTTCTGAGCGTTCGTCGTTGCAGTCGGTCGCACTGACGGCACCATCGATAGCAGCCAGTTTAACAGCAGCGTCAGCGTGTGACGAGTTTTGTGTCGCGCGAATTCGCGCCATCGTCTGACTGACTTTTGTGCAACTTGCGGCAAGCCCCAGCGTTCTGACTGACTCACTCATACCTACTTAAATGTTTTTCGGCTTTCCTCTGGATCAGTGTATGTGACTCGCATGTGTGTGCGTGTGCATGCTTGCCGGCATCATTGTTGTTGCTGCCGCCCATTGTAGTGACAGTCGTCGGCGCCGTTGCCGCCGTTGACGCGGTCGTGGCATTCTGAATACTTGACATTTTCACCGCCAAATTGTGCGATTTCTTCAGGCTGTGGCTGTGACATTGGCATGAACGTGGCGCACTTTGCTGCTGCCGTCTGTGAGGCTCTTTTCCTCCCATTCAAGTACACAAAATCTATCAGCTTCGCCGTCTACGGCAGCGATTGACTGGCAAACAAATTTTGCAATTCAATTTCTATTGTGCATTGTGTGTGTGTGTGTGTGCATCGTTTGCTGTCAATTCAAAAGTATTTGGCATAAAAATTGAAAATTCTATGCAAATTAAATAAATAGACAGACAGACAAAGCAGCAACAACATCGGTCGCAAGGACACCAACAACAAATAAAACAACCCTCTCAGACCGTGAAAATTACACTTTTGAATTCTGGGTGCAATCAAACCAAATGCCATTAGCAGACGCCGCAGCGTCAACGTCGCTGCTCTCGATTGATAGCCGCCGCAGCAGCGGCATCTGCAGCAGCACCAACAAACAGGATCAACTGGCGCTGGCTTGGTGGCCACTCCCGACATTTGCATAACTTGCAGCAAGTTCCACGTGCACACTCAGGTAAGGGCTAAACTCGATTTCCGTTTCAGGCCGATCATCCGCCCGCATGGTGACTTGTACGCCACTTTTGCAGTTTCTAGTCCCGTTAATGCCACATCCCTCGCCCCCCTAGTTATCTCGGCTATCATTTCTATTTTGCTATTTTTCCTTTTGCGACCGGTATCAACTTTACGGGCGCTCCATCATGCCACGTTAGCCCAACTTTTAGTTATGGCTTTCGCTTTTCGCATAATGTCAGTTTTATTTGGTTTTGGTTTTCACTGGCACTCCCCCAATTCCAGCAATGGATGGCAGAACCACTGCCCGGCCATTCGGCACCCTTGTAAGATTTATTGTGCCACATATACCCACAAGAAAGCATACATATACCCACACCCCTACACACACACACAGACACAGACTTAGAGTAAACACCTACTGCACCTCTTAGAACCCATCCGACACCAGGGCCACCGCTGCCTTGTTCTTATTCATCTGCAGCAGCAGCAGCAGCAGCAGCCCCATAATCTCTACTATTTGCATCGCAGACTTTGCTTTGGATTTGGCTATGGCAATGGATTTAGTTATGGTTTTTCTTCCGTTTCTGTTTTTCTACAATTCTGTCGTCTTACACTCGGGCTGCGCTTTTTACCACTCGCAGCGCCTTGCCTAAAGTTGCACGTTTGTTTCAACTTGCCGCTGGCACACACACTGAGCAAAAACTGTGCCACATTTACATTTACATTCGGTTATGCCAACTGCCAGCCACATGGCAAGCATTTCCTTGATTGCAGCATAAGCTAAAAATGCAGCTAATGAACGGTCTCTCCAAGCCAGCCAAATGCATAAGCTGTCACATAATCCTCGGCAAAAAGGTAAGACTCATAACGCCAACAAAGTACACAACTTTATAAAAACCTCAAGCGAGATTTACATCTTATGTGTTGAAGACAATTCTGTTTAAATTACATGTTTTAATTACAAATAGTACTATTTAAGATTAAAAAATTAAAAATTAATATTATAAATATGATTAAAATTTGTATTATGTCAAATATATATTTATTTATTATATTTAATTATTATTATTATTATCTATTAAAGTTACACTTGAAATCTTAATTTAAAAATAATTATTTGATAGAAATATGAAATTTTTATTTGATTAACAGTATAGTATTTTCTTTCTATATTCTTTTTTTTAGCAATTTATTATCAATATATTTAAAATTTTTATATATTTTTATTTGTAATATTTATAATGTGTAATTTGTATTGTTATTGCATTAAAAATTTAATCATATTCTTAATAAACAAGTGCCTACATTTTTTAATATCGTAATTGCATTTTTAAAGTATTCTGTAATTTTTACAAGTCAGAATGACAATTTATAACTACAACTGACGGACAATAATAATAATAATGATTGCAATAATATAAATAATTGAAATAGTCATCAAAAAGTTATAGTAATAGAATTTTGTCAAAATCAAATCGATATTAATTTTTTTGTTTCTGACACAAATTGGTGTACATTTGAGTTTTTGATTGTCATTTTCTTTTTTGAGGCACGACATTAAAAGTTCCTGTTTATCTGGGTGCTCTCTGCCCAAACCGAACTGGGTTGCCAATCCATAAAAGCCGCCCCGTCCATTTGCTTATCCGCATTCCAAAAGTGCCATAACGGAAAAAGTTTCCCAACCGCACTCCTTTTTTTGGCACTGTGTAGCCAACGCGCTGGGTGAAGCCGCAGCAAACACCTTGGCGAAGAAGCCGCATATGTGTGGGTGGTGGGGCTAGGGATATGCGGATATGCGGACACGGACTACTGAGAGGATTTCACATAAAACGGAAATGGCATTATCCTCGCACATATTGTTGTGCGGATTTTAGTTTTTATTACGGCCGGAACGCGTCTGATGCCCATAAGAAGAAAGTCTTGCGGCCCCAAACTGAGCAAACTGGGCATAAATACATTTGTGTCTGTTTGTGTGATACATCAAGGCGGGACAGGAACAGGGGCAGGGCCACCTTGTGGCACCATTGCTCACCTGGCGGTTGCAATTTATGTGCGTGCCCCTTTAAAAATTCGCACACATCTTGCAAGGCAAAGGCGAGAACCAACAACGAACGGGGGCGAAGGCTCTTCGCTAATAGTTTCGGGCAATGCAGACGGGCTCGGCATTGTCTTTAGCGCCATCTATCGGGGGGTGGAGGTAGGCAGTGGGAGACGGCGGTCCAAGGTGGCATATCGCTAACTCTGGTGCGGGTCTTTGTTTGGCAAGACAAGATTTATGTTGCCGCTGGCCAAAAACAACAAGACAGCAAATGGCCACGGCCTTCGTCCCACGTCTCTCCGTCCATCTCGTCTGTCGGCAGCCTAAACAAACACTTGAGGTGTGTAAAGTTGGCCTTGTCCAGCCATTGACTTGGCTGCGTTTTTTGGTTTGTTTTGGTTTCACATTTTGTGCGCTTCAAATTGTGGTTGGATTTCGGTTTAGGTTTAGGTTTTTGGTTTTTGGTTTTGGGGTTTGGGGCTTAGGTTTAGGTTAAGCAAAGCCTTGTCTGTCTGTCTGTCTGTCTGTCCAAGCGAGTGTAAGGTTTGATCAGGTCTATTGTGCTTAATCACAGCACGCACATTTACATATTGGTTACCGAAAACTTGAGCAATCCTTTAAGACGCAGCCAGGCAGACAGAAGGCTGGACATAAAACCCTTTTTGCCCGTTAGCTGTTTTATCTGGCTGCCATTGTTGTGTGGTTAAAGCTTAGTGGGAGCTGGTGGTGCGAGGTGGTCCTTGGGGCGGTGTGAGGCTTACGCTTAAGTAAACACACACCAAGATACACACACACACACACAGAAATTCTCGGTCGCATCCCTGAGTTACCATTGCCAACCATTTGCGAGTTGTCTGTTTTAGCATTGTTTTCACTTTTTTCCCTATCCGACTGACTGACTGACTGACTGAAGTATGGCCCGGTTGAGGGGCGGTCCTCTGACTCGTCTGCTACATAAAACATACAGCAAAATCTGAAATTGATGATGGGCAGTGATTGTGAAAGTTGGCAGTCAGTTAAATTGAGTTCTGCCCGTCCAGAACTCGCTCTCGGGCAGCCCTTTCCCCTTAACGGTTCCCTTGCCGGCGTCCTTGCCATTGGCGTTGCTTCCTTGGGGCGCGTTAATTGCTTTGCGAATGGTGTCCGCCTCGGCCGGAAAGTTAACATTTAACTTTAGTCTATTTTGGACTTTAATCTATTTATAATTGAGGAATGCATAAAGCATGTTAAATAGGAACTTACACAAATTCCGCTTTGTTATGCGCCCTAATCGGCCTGAGGATTGAGTTTTTGGGCTTGGGGCCACATTTGTGAGCCAATGGTTGGAAGATGGACCCAGTCTTCATTGTTTTAAATTTGGATCTCTAACTGGCAGCGTCAGCGTCAAAATGTTTGTTGTTGTTATTGTTATTGTTGTAGTTGGCGGTTGACTGCTGCCGCCGTCGAGGTAGAGGCGACTCACATAATTTGCATAACTAATTTGTGGAAACTTTGGGCATAGGAAGTTGTTGAAAGTTCCTGTAGCCGACCTGCAGACCAGAAGCTGCAGCTGGAGCTGCGGTAATTTCTAACCAGCTGCGCTCCAGAAAAGTGCTTAATTCTTTCAAAATGAACGAGGACAGCCCCATTCGAAATCTGTCCTAATTGAATACATGAGAGCATAAGTTAACAGTTTGGTACTTTGATATTAACTTTGATTACTTTATGGCTTTATGGCACTTGAGCGTACAATTTGGCTTAGTTAGTAGTTGGTTTGCCTTCAATGGCGACCGCACTTTACCGCTGCCCCATCCCCCATCCCCATTCCAACACCCAGCTTGCTCCATCCACCGGGCAGCCACTGGGCACTTGTTTGCCAACTTGCATTTGAGCTGATTTCGAGCTGCTTACATGGCCATAAATGATGATGATGCTGATTAATTGCATAGTTTTTGCTGCTCGAGCATGCTTAATTTTGGCATATTTGATGGCTCGGGCAGGTAATGGAAACAGTAATCATTTAGACTTAACCCAGATCTTATTGTTGAGAAATTTGATAGTTTCTGTACAAACTGAATTCTTTGTCAACAACAAATCACACCAATTATAACACTTTATTCAAAAGCTGAGAAGTGAAGTTCTCAAATCCCATTTAAACAGCGTACAGTTATTTATAGTTTATAGTTATACACGTTTATTTGTTAACCATTGCTCATTTCAGGCAGAGCAAAGTTTCCAAAACTAAAAGTTGCTAATTTGGTTTGGTGTTATGAATGAATGAATATTTAAATGTGAGTTCGTCGTTTCAAAGTTTGTTGAAATTGTTTACCCAAGTGTTGAATTGTTTGTATTTTAGTTGATGTCGATGCCAGCTAAACGCTTAGAACATATTGATATATTCTTAAGTTATTTTACGGCCAAACCTATTTAAAATCAACCGACCAGAATGTAGAATAGGGCATTCAAATATTTTATTTACCTTATCGTAATCATTTTCAATTTGCGGAAAATAATCCCATTTTGATAAGCAACCGAAGACGGAAAGCATAAATTTAACATTGAATAAATTTAATGCCAATAAAAACTAAACGCAGTATTTAAAGCCAAAATGTGAGAAACCTAAGATATACGCCAAATATAGAAAAAAGAGGGGGCGAAAATATGAAACACAAATCAAGCTTGACGACATTTGAATTCTGTTCAACATGCTTACAGTTTAAGTATCTAAAGAAAACCTTGTTTACATGCGTATTTCCTTTCATTCAGAAAAGCATTCATAAGTACATGCCATGGTTTTAACTAGGATAATAAACAGGAGGGTGAAATACGAACCAGTACGTAATTTAAACGATACTCTTAGATTGTATACTTGATAATTTAAAAATAGCACGAAAGTTGCAGGCATTTAATTTATATTTATATTCATTTTAAGTAAGGCTTTAACTTGTGAAGATTTATAATTATCTGATCCCAAATATGCTCTATGCTATTATTAAAAACTAATGCAATTATTAGAAATAAATATAGAAAAAAATGCTAATTACTAATAATAATTAATCAAAATTATAACAATTGTATAATTGACAATGATTTTAATATACAAAACAGGAAACAACAGTTATATTTAAGGGACCAACAATTTTATATCCTTGAAGAAATATATAATATATATGATATTGTATTGTATTAAAATTTGGCAATCTTCAAGTTTTCTTTAAAACTTATTTTGAACAACAACATTTTTAAATTATATATTAAAGTGGTTCGATATTTATAATATTGTGAACAAAGTAATTATTTAATTATTTAGCTCCCATGGGAGCCATACAATACAATGCTCTGATCCGGCAAATTAACAATAATTTAATATTTAATATAATAATCTGTTTATTCGGCATTATACAAATATTATGGTTTTTTTTTTAACAATTTATTGCAATGAATTGCTGCTCAATTATTGAAGATTGTAATTGATGAAGTAGTTTTTCACACTTTTCATAATTTTTTAAATTATTGTGAGAAAAAGTTTGCAGTTAACTTTTGTTATTTTAAATGATTTAACACAGGTTTGCTCATAAATTATTTTGTTTATTTTGCATCAATAATAATAACAATTCAATTGAAAACCCCCTTTTTCAATATTTATTTTCGTGTTTCGTTTTTTAATTCATTATTTTAATATTACCTACAGTTTGCCGT
Source organism: Drosophila paramelanica (assembly GCA_035043915.1). Lineage (NCBI taxonomy): Eukaryota > Metazoa > Arthropoda > Insecta > Diptera > Drosophilidae > Drosophila > Drosophila paramelanica. The sequence continues at coordinate 7,647,399 of JAWNMO010000258.1, forward strand.
CATATCAAACAAAATTTGTATTGTATTTAAGATTAACATTAATGAAAACACGGGCTTAAAACTTTTAAAATTCATTCATATGAATTTTAGTTTAAAATTTACAAAGTAGATAAGCATAAAACAATTTTTCATTTTGTTGTGGAAAGATTAATTACAAAGTGAATCAAAATCGTAAAAACAACGCTGAGAGGATGCAACTTTTAATGTAATTCGTGATTAAAACGGTCGGATGAAGTAACAGTAAAAAAAAAACACCCGACAAAAAATCCCCATTTTCCCAATCCACTTTTCATAAATTCATTGGCATTGTTAAAAGCTGAGTCCTCGATTTCTGGCTGTCCAATTAAAGCTTGTTAAGCGCTAGCTTTACAATTTCCAAGTCCTGTATACGTTGGGAAACCAATTAGCATGGAAATTCGGGTCTAAATTCCTTGCTCTATTGATGGCCTGTTAACGAAATTTACCGCAAGCTCAGAAGAACAACAAGGATAACAAATGTAGCCAAGTCCCAACTCCTATTCCAATTTCAAGTCCTAGTCCAAGCCGTGCCAAATGGACGGCTAGTTTCGCCCTGCCATGGACTTGCCCATTTAATGGGCAACTGGCACATTTTATGGACGGAAGGGCCGCACCACATGGCGTTTCGGGGCAGCATTTTAACAAAGTGTTAAACTGAGAATTTTATCTGCAATTCGGTAATTCAGGGCTAGCTCCAAGGAATACACTGACCAGGCCAAAAATGAATGAAACGAAAAAACTGAGGTGGGGGCAAAAAAAAAACAAGTAAGTAAGTACGTTGCAATCGGGTGTAGCCGACTGCACAATGCTCGTTTAAAATAAATTAAGTATATTATTTTTAAAATAGTCGAAAAAGTTTTAGTTTGAAGTGCTCAAAAAAGTCTCTGCCAATATTTGATGACTCTAGCTAAATAATTGTAGGAATACGAGTGGAAATATCCGACAGAAAGTATATGGGATCTTGATCAGGAAGTTATCTTAACAATTTATTTGGCGCGGTTATAAGAGAATATATATCATATAGACGGAAATTGTAGAAACCCAATATACTCTTTTCGCATCGTGAATTAGTGCAACAAAAGTCGAGTTGCGGGCAAAAAAAAAAGCAGAAAAAAACAATAACAAAAAAAGTGTTAATTTCAGCGTTGCGCTGTGCGCTTAGTTAGCATTACGTAGGAGTACGTAGCAAAGTACTCGACGACTGCTGCTCACTGACCTCAGCAATTACTCGACGCCTTTATTTTAATTACACGGAAACAAGAGCAATGAAAAGTAAAAACCGGCAACACGAAGACAGACAGCCAGTCAGTATGGATGGTCGGGGCTGGCGCCGAGCGGCGTAAGGAAAGCAAGGAGCGTGCCGCAAATGAAGAGCGAAAAACGCACAACGCCAAAATTAGGTTATAATCCCGAGGGCATAGTTTTAATTCCCAATACAAATATCACTACACGAATGTACATTGTACAACGTGCATAAATTTCAATGATGCTGTTGGTAACTGCTGGTCGATTGCTGTTTTCTGCTCAGTTCGCTGCTTCTCGTTACAATTACACGCACAGTCACACACACACACGCACACACACAGAAGGGGGGAGAGACTGATAACAATGCTCATTTAGTTGGACTCTGCTCAGTCAAAGAGTCAGAGAGTGAGTTAGTTCGTCAGTCAATTGAAGATGCTGTCTGTCTGTCCGACTATTTGGCTGTCTGCCCAACCACAGGAGCCGGCATTGCCTCAACCGCAAGGCACAAATATCAAGTCAAATACAGACATTGGTGGGGCAGACACAACGGCATCTCTCGGTGGCTGCTCATTTAAATAAATAAAGAAATCTGTAGTAACTTCTTGAAATTCCAACACATTCCATATCATTACTGAAGCAACCCACAAAAATTTACTCAATCCTTGAATGCGACATGCCCATGCACCCACACACACACACCCACACATACACTCACGCATACTTAGAGCGGCTGTAGCGCAACCACAAGCATCTCGTGGCTGCTGCTGCCGCCGCCAAAAGCATCAACATCAACGTCAGCACCAGCGCCAGACGGAGACGAAGTCGTAAAAAATTGTAACGGATGTTGCGGCCATGTATGTGTGCACTCACACACACACACACGCACACACACATCAACTGAAACAAGTGGAAACGAACAACTCGGCGCCAGCTGAGCGTTGGCCAAAGAGCAAATGCGTAAGAGAGCGACAGCAAACAAAAGCTTTTGCTCTGTGTGCTCTCTCTTGAAACTAGACAACTGCATTTTGTCTGTTGCCTGTGCAAGTCCAAATACAAGTTGCGAACTGTGCGTGGGGGGCAGGAGGTGAGAATGAGTTTTGGACTAACGTTTGAGTTTGGCTCGGGTTTGGGCTTAATGCGGCATCATTGTCTGTTGCGCTCCAAGGAGTGTTGCCGCTGCCGCTGATGCTGATGCTGTTGCGGTTTTGGTCGTTTCTTTTGCCGCCAGCAATGACATTAGCTGCAGAGGCCGGCATGGAGTCCTTCGTGCCACATTGGACCTTTCGGCGTCTAGTAGCGTTGTAACGGTCTAGGGCTATTTTATTAGAAAGTTTCAAAGTTAGTTTGCGAGTGCTGCAAACCAGAGTTGTTGGTGAAATTCTGAAATGCTGCAAGCCTAATGATGCCGCTGTGTCTGACAACAGCAACCAACGGACAAGAGACAAGAGACAGGAGACATGCGACAAGAGAAATAGCGCAAGTTATATTGCCAGCGGAATGATTGATTGATATAGATGGTTGCACATATATTACAGTGTATATTATTCTGACATAAAATACGATTTTTATTGCCCTCGAAGTTTGATTAGCTTTGTAGAGTCCGACAGTTTGTACTTGCTCAAAGTAGAGATATCTAATGGTGACTTGAATCAAATCAATACCAAGGTAATTGGGATTATAATCCGACTAAAAGAATATGCAGTCGCTTACGGCTCGATCTTTGTGGGAGATATGGATTTATCTGTCCACAATATATATACCAAATACCAAATAATAGTATTCAAAAAATATTTGTTTGATCTTTAAAGGAGCTCATCGCGAATCTGTATACGAATATTTGATGCATCAAGTTTTAAAACTCGGGAAGTTATATGGTTTAAATCCAGTAGAAAAATCGACACTTTATTTGACGCTGGTATACACGAGTTAATACTCAACTGTTTATATACTTTTTTCGTTTCTTGAATAATCTCGGAGTTGGTAAAAATACTTTTCACAAAAATATACAAATTATTTGTACCAGCATGCAAACAGTTGTTAGTAGTCGGATTTTATATTAACTCTAAAGCAGCTTATAACATGAAAAGCTAACATTTACTTCGACCTGCTCTTTAAGTATGACCTCTAAATTTGGTAGTTGTAAGCCACAAAGTTGCAAAAGTTTAACTTTGGGTCAATTTGATTTCTGCACCTGCCCGTTTGCAATTATTTCCAAGCTGCTGACTTTGAAAATATTGGTCCATTTGGATTATGCGCACTTTTAATAAAAATAATAATAATAATAATAATAAAATAATAAGAAAGCAACCGGAGGCAATTTTCTATCTAGTCATAAAAATATAAATCCAAAAGAATCCAGCTTATGCCGCTGGCAAATGCCTCGATTAGCCAAACTAGCCAATTTTGGGGGGCGAGCATACACATTCCTGTATGGAAATAAGCGGCTCGACATGCTCACATATTCACATATTCGCATATTCGCATATTCGCATATCCATATTCGCATTCACATATACACAATCGCATTCGCATATCCACATGGTCGGAACCGACAGCTTTGGATTGGCCGTAAAGTGGGCTGGGGAGCCGCAAAAAACGCAAGAAAAATGAAATCAAAAACAATAACTTGTCTCCTGACGGCATTCCACAGGCGCCAGGACACACCACGCACGTTTCTGGCACGACTTTGGGTTCGGTGTGGCTCGGCTTCAGCCTGAAAGCGTCCGCTTTCGATTCGCTTGACGTCTGCGTCTTCATCTGTGTCGAGTATAGCGCTGGTTTTTTTTTTTTTTTTGTGTTTTCAGCTTCAGCTTCGCCTTGTTTTTTTCTTTCTGTGTGTTTTTTTTCTTCTGCTTTCTTTAGAAAAATGTTATTACGTGCCGCTTTCGCTGGCGCTGCCAAGTTATGCAGTGCCGCCTATGCCCGGACACGGTTCCCGCTCCCGCCACCCGCTCCCGGTTGTCCTCGGCACGGCGTGCGCCTCGCCTCGCTTGATTGTGTTGTTATTCTGCTTTTGTGTCCTTGTCGCCGACGATGCTGTCGTTGCCGTCGTTGCCTCAGCTCCTCAGCTCCTTTTTTGTGTGTGCCACTACACATTTTTTCGATACTTCGTCTTAATGTTATCGTCGTGCCCGATGCAGCTCCTTTGGCTGCTCCTTCAACTGCTCTTGTTGTTGCTGTTGTTGTTGTTGTTATTGTTGCTGCTTTGTCGCAACAATTTTATTTGAAGCTGCCACATTTTCTTCGTTTTTTTTGTATTTTTTTTTATTTTTGCTGCTTCATTTTTATACACAATTCCACTTTTTTATGGGCATGTGTGCAGCAGCTCCCGTCTTGGTCCTGGTCTCAATGGCATTAGGGGCTAATATTTGTAGACTTTTTCAGAGTTGATTGAGTGGCACGCACTGCCACACATAGCATACACACACACACACACACACGCACACATACACATGCATAAACACACTTAGATGAGTGGGATAGCCAAAGGGCGGATTGATGCGGGGGCGTGCGGGGAGGCGTAGTGGTAAAGTGTCGAGGGCTACGTGCGCATTGCTGACATGCCTGTGGCCATACGCTGCCATGTTGGTGGCCATGTGCTCAGCATCCTGCCAGCGAGGACGACGACGTTGTTTTCACAGCATTTGCTGTTTTTAGTTTTGCTGGATTTTTGAATTGATTACGATATCAATTATGTTTGCTTTGGCCATCGATGATGTTGCCAGGACTCGCAGGACTTGCGTTCGCCCACTTGTTTGCTTTTGTGCGTATAATTTGGAATGCTAGCTGTCGCTATAATTTGTGTGTATATATACCCGTGTGTGTGTGTGTGTGTCCTAATAGAATACCCACAGTTCCGAACCCGATGTCCGGCGGGGGCGTTCAGTTGTTGGCTTTCTCGCTTGTTTCGTTGTTCCGCCTGTTATTTGTGCTCGCAAGTATGCTTTGTCTTACACACACTCACACACGTCTGTGTTTGTGTATGTGTGTGTGCGTTTAACTCCGTTGATTTGAATTTTCTCGCCATACCGCCGCAGCTCGTGTGCCGTATTGTTGGAACTGCTGCCGGAAAGCGAGAGCGCTCCGTACATGAACCAAACGGAAGGATTGCGCGACTGTTGTCCCGTGGCCGGGACGGGCTGCGGATCAAGGGGGCAATTACGCAGCGCAGTCTGCTGATATTAAAGTTGTTCTGGTTGCCGTTGCTATACTCACTCCCTAACTGAATAGAGCGTATTGGCTTTGTGCATTGTTTAGCCTCTTTTTCTGATATTTTTTCGCCGCTATTGAAGTCACAGCCTTGGAATTCGACCTTAAGATGCTCTCTAATTTACGAAAATGCACAATTTTTAATTTTACACACAGTATTCGGATCAACTCCTTTCAATATTGTGCCGAAAAACTGGCAACAAATTATCAAAATCGATAAATTCCCAAAATAACTGTGCAATAAATTTGACTTCGCTGCCTGGATGCTTAGCTGCAAGGATAAGTTCACTGCATGAAATGTGCTTTTGGCAGCGTTTAAAGTTGATTTTGTAAGCAAATAAATACGTTTGGTGCAAGCATCTTTTGCAGTTAACTGCCTTAGATCGGCAATCAGTTTTGACATCCATGAATTATTTTTTGCAATTTTTTTTAGTTTTTTTATATTCAGTGAAATTTTATGTTTTTTGTTTTATTTATTTCCACATACATCATTTAATTAAATAATATCTTAAAATCATAAAAATATCTTAAATCATAAAAGTTACAATTTAATAACTGATCATTTTGTAACCGTAAATTGAACAATGAATTCAAGCTCATAAATAGTATAATCTCAAATGTTTTCCGAGAAATAAAATAGTTTTTGAATAGCTAACTCTGAAGTCTGTGTAAAGTATCTCAGGGATTTAACTAAATTGTATTGTAATATTTAAATACCATATTCGGCTGAACGAGTATTGTACAGTCGATTACACCCCACTGCAACGTTTTGACATTTTTGTTGTTGTATTTGTTTTTTCGGCTGTTGCTACTGCGCTGCAACCGCAGCCGCTGCACTGAAATTGCAACTTTATTTTGAGCTATCTGCTGTCTGCAGTTATGCAAATATGAGAAATTGCATTTCACGCAGCTAAAGCGCCCAAATGCAGGACAATAGAGGCAAAGAAACAAAAGTATATTGGAAGCTGTTGGTTGGCAGCTCTCCCAACCCAACCGAACCGAACCAACACCCAATTCTCACAACATAGTCGAAAAGTTTTCGCATTATTTGAAAATACAGCGCGCGAATTTCATAGCGAATTGTGGAACACTTTCATCGTGTTTGCGCCAATGCATTGGCTTCTGCTCATTTCTCATTGCTCATTGCGCGTTGCTGCAAGCATTTCTCGTGTATTCGGGCTGGGGTTCGTTCTCGTATTCGTATTCGGAGTCGGTATCATGTTCTAATAGCTGTTGGTTCAGCGCTCGCACATATTTTTCACAATTTCAAATAAACGAGAACTAATTTAACTGCTCGCCACTATTGCAAGCAAGGATATTTGACAAATTTTAAACTTACAGTTGCCACCGGCTACCATTTCATTTTTTTCTTTTTTCCCTTTTTTTTTTTTGTTATTTTTGCTCGTACTAAGCAAAGCAAATTTTTGGGATTCAGCAATTAGCTATTCTACCGTAAAGCCAATTGGGCCACATAAAAACGTAGATAGCAAAGGAAAAACAATGTCCGCACACATGCACATTAATGTGCCTTTGTGTTTTCTGGCTAAAAATTCTACTCCATTTACCATGTTTTATTTATGCATTTGCAAAGGTATTTTATATTTCTGTCACAAAACATTCCAGCTTTATGGCCTGGAACCATAGCTTAATTAAGTTCACAAGCTTATCAGGTAATATTTTAAATTAAAAGTTTCTCTTAAATCCAGAGCAAATTAGTAGTTGTTAGAATCTTTTGCAAAAAACCAAAATAACCAAATTTAAACTCAAACAACACCATATTCAATTTCATCATAATTTACATATGTTAGCAGACACAAATTAAAGTATTTAAACTAAATTTTGCTCATTCATATAAGAATCTCTCTTTACTGAAAACATTTACTATTTAAAAATTCATAAAAGTAAATATTAAAATTAATTGAATCGTATAATCCATATGTAAAAATATCTGATATTTTGTTTTCCATAAGAAATGTTCGAAATGATAAATTAACGCTGAATGAATGACACATAATTTCAGCTAAAAATATTTATAAATAAATTGCAAAATGTCACTTGATGGCAGCACTAATTGACAGTTAACAGCTTGGTAAAAATCTCAAATTTCATTTTATAGCTGAAAACAACAGACATTGATGAATATTTCATCAAGTTTAATGATTTTTGCATGGATTGCATCAAGCGAATTCAACAAGTAAAATGCGAATATGCATTTGCAAAATATCTATAATAAATATTTGCGAACAATTGTTGGGTATAATGAATCAAGTAAAATTTATGTGAAATTATACGCTAAATAAACAAAAAAGAATAATTGAAACAACCAACACATATTTTCTTTACTTTATTCGAAGGGCGATTAATCATTTGAAGCAAAGTTGATCTGCGTGTGGTATATACGAATTAAAAAGACAGACAGGCGGACAGATAAACGGACGCAACTAGCACTGCTGATAAAGTATATAAATTCTTTTTGAAATCGAAGAAGCGTCCTTCGGCCTGTCACATAGATTTAGAGGAAATCATCGTGTCCTTCTTTTTAGCCAATTTCATTGGGAAAAAACAAAATGAATTGAAATATTTGCACTTTTAGTTTGGAAGTCAAGAATTTATATATATGAAGAATATATACTGTGTCATAATATATTGATTAAATATTGAGGCGCCCGCAAGCCAACAAAATGAGTTCCTTCAGTATCAGTTTCAGCTTTGCCATTTTGATTGTCATTGCTGTTAATCATCTAAAACACGGTCGCAGCAACGGCAACTTAATTTCTAATTACGCGTGCTATTTGTCAGCATTTTTTTTTTTTTTTTTTTTGTCGTTCGCATTTTCTTTCCCGCTTTTTGCAATTTTGCTGGTTTTTCGTGCATTTGGAGCAATGAAAAGCCGTTTAGGTCTCTTGTTGAGTGGCGGAAATATTTTGCGCATCAAATAGTCCAAGCATGCCTCATTTCCAATTAACAATAAATCCGTTGCAGTCTCGAGTGCGCCGGCACTGCTGCTGCTGCCGCTGACCAACTGAGCGAATGAGTAATTTAATTTTGTTGCAGCTTGGCCTTTGGTGTCGCAGACGCAGCACAGACGGCGAAAATCGTAAGGCAAAGAGTGATCAAAATGAAGCCACATCGCCAGAGAGGTCGACAGATAGTTGGCGGAATGGGCAGACAGTGGACAGAGGGGAGGGGGCGTGCAAAGGAAACTGCACACTTTACGCAATTAAAATTGTTGCCAGCGATTTTTTCGCAGCTTTTGCTGCAGCTAAAAGGTATTTAAGTGTGTCTGTTACAGCGTTTTCGTGTCTTGGCTGATGCCACGTCCTGCGCCAGGATGCGGATGCGGATGCGGATGCGGATGAGGATGCGGCCTTGTCGCCGTTGTCGTCCTCTTCTTCGTTACCGTTGCAGTTGTTGTCATCTTCTTGGCAGCCCTTTTACTTTTCATTCGCAGGTAACTTGCGTTATAATTAAAAACAAAAAACAAAAAAAAGAGACAAAAAGAAAAGAAAAGAAATAGTAAAGCGCATTAGGCAACAAAAGCTGTCGGTGGCAGCGATGTAGAAGAGGAAAACGGCTGAACGAGCGCTGTCTGGGCAATGGCCAATGGGCGTGCCCAAGTAAAAGGAGCCACATAAAATGCTTTGGCTAATAGCCATTTTTACTTACTTGAGCAGCGAGCCGGTCTCACCTGAACGGCGGGGCCAAAAAGCCAAGTAAGTGCCCCAGGCAGAAAAGAAAAAAAGTTACGCTTGTCCACTTTTGTCTCGACGTGGGAATGGTCGCTCCTCTGTTCGTCTGTCTGGTGCGTCCGAATCGTGCCGTGCGTGCAATTAAATGCGCCGTTACATTAACTTTTACAGAGTGTCTGCCTGAATGTCTATATGCGAGCGTGCCTCCATCCGTCCGCCCGTCCGTATGTGTGTGTGTGTTTTCTTGACTGTTGACTTGATTTGTTTCGCTGCCTTTGACGCCGCAGCGACCCTCCAATTTCGGCCAACTAGTCGCCTACGTAGCGCCCAGCGAACCCCACTCAAAACAAATTGGCGCACAGACCGAAGGTGGCGTGAGTGAAAGTCGAACAGGAAAGCAGATGGAGGAGAAGGAAAAAAACACCAAAAAAATAAAAGAAAGCAAACAGCAAATTGTTTTGCTTACTTTTTGTTGTGCGCCAAGTTGCTCATTTGCTGCTGGAGCCCGTTCGTTTATGCGTTTCTTGGCCAAGTTTGGCCAATAAATGAGCGGAGCTGGACAGCCATAGACCAAGTAGCGCCAAGTTCTATGGCCTGTCCTGCTGCGTCCTGCTGCTAATCTTAGTTTCAGGCGCGGCCGTCCGAGAACCACGTAAACAAATGTTAACTTTCTCGTTTGCTTCGTTTCATTTTGTTTTCTGTTTTTCGGAATTTTTTGATTTAGTGACTTTAATTTACGCTCTTCTCAGGTGCACCGACTGTTGCCCCCACCCCCAGCTAAACTCAAGCGGCCCAAGCAGCTGTGACCGCCTGGCAGGCAACGCAATTCATGCCGCCCCCCTCCCCCGTTGGATTTAGCCCCCAACCCCCAGTCAAGCTACACACTTCAGTCGATAGGAAGCGTCAGCTTCAGCTTCAATTCGTTTTTCGTTTTCATTTTTAGTGGTGCGGAAAATTGATTTATTACTTGGAAAATAAAATGTGCTACGTGTCGCACACACACACACAAACACACACACACACACAGCAGTATAGGCACATACCTTCGCACTGCCCCACAATGCGTAGGCCGACTGAACGGAAGGAAGGCAGGTGAAGGGTGGAATTGGGCGCATACATAAACGGCGACAGGCAGTCACAGGTCGTGTCTGTTGTCTGCGCTGTCTGTCCCTCCTCCGCTCCAGTCTGCCAGTGCCCGCGGCTGTGCCCTTAGCCCGCTGTCTTGCTGTCAGTTTGTCTGTCAAATCACAAAGGCGCCGCCGTCGCCGATACGCGTCAAGGGATGCCGCAGAATTCCATTGCACGCACAATCTGCAAATAAATAAATATATATATATATACATATACATATACATACTTTTGATAGATCAATCAATCAATTCGATTTTTTTTTATCTGTTGTGTATTTTTATTATTATTTTTTTTTTTATAATCTTAATTTGTCTTTCACTTGCGCGACTGGCGACGACTGAGCCGCGTTTGCCATTCATTTTGTTTTGTCGTTTTCATTTTCATTTCGTTCATTTTCGTTGCTGTCGTTGTTTTTGCCTGTGATGCTCTGATTTTTCTTGTACGTATTTGTGCGCTACCAAGCGAGGCGATTGGAATTTCTCACTCAGCTGCGACATCTTCGAGTTATTTCTCTGTCTGTCTAACTGTCCGTCTGTCCAATAAGCGACTGAGCACCTGATAAATTGTTGCCCACTTTTGCGTGTTGTCAAACTGTAATGGATCCTTTCCGTTCGTTGTAAAGTGTCCTGTTTTTTTGTTTAAACGTATATTAACCCTTACAGCTTACATATTCATTTTCAGACAGATTTTCGTTTTAAGAAATGGAAAACGTTCGTCAGACTTATTCCAATCTATAATGCTTTGGCAAAACAATACAATTTTTCTTTAATTATAGCAAAAATATTTTGTTTTTTTATATTTTGACCTTTTTTGATAAACAGAGAAACAATAAATATATTTCAGGGATTTCTGTTTTTATTGATGTTCATTTTTTTAATAGTCTTACAGTAAAATCCCATGTAAAACATGATTTTCAATTAATTGTTATCATAAAAATCGTGTATTTAGTTTACTTACACTAATTGTTCATGAAATGATTTTCACAGTTTTCCAGCTGGCTCTGATTGCATTAGTTTTGGACAAGCCTCAAAAATGAAAAAAAAAACACATACACACACATATATTATTTTTGAAAAAGCCCCACAAAATCCTATTGTAAAGTGTAAACAAAGCCGCCGCAACTGAATTGTGGCACCAATGCGAGCATTCAAACAGTTACCACCTCCAACGTTTTTCCCGCCCACATCGCGTAGGCTGCTGTGCTGTGTTATTGTTATTGGAAGTGGCGTTGACTTTGGTTTGTTTTTGCGCTATAATATATTTGATTTGTTGTTTTTGTTTACTTTTTTCCCAATACATAGATATACGTATTTTTTTTGGTTTTTTTGGTCGGCCTATTTATTTGGCTTGACTTTTTGTGGGTTATGTCGATCAGCGGCACGCATCGCCTCCCACCCAGTTATTGTAATTGGCAACGCGGCTGGCGACTTTTTTTTTTGTTGTTTGTTTTGTTTTTGTTCGAGCTGAAGTTGTTGTATGTATTTGGGCAAAAAGCATGCTTGTTATTTGGCTTTGGCCTTATGTTTTGGCATTTTTGCAATTATTTCTCGCACAAAATGTGGTTTTAGCAGTTTAATTGCTTTTGGCAAGTATATGTCTGTAGTTATTTTGGCAAATTTTCACAGCATCAGCATCGATTTATATGCAGTACACAAGCCACCCTCTCCATCCTACCCCAACCCAAGGGCAGCACTCCCACAACACATAACAAGCGTGAGTAGCAGCTGCTGCTGCTGCTGCTGCTGCTGGTTGCCAACACGCACTAATTGTTGCTGTTGTTGATGCTGTTGTTTGTGGCTCAGCAATAAAACCTGAGCTATGTAGCCCGCTTTTCCGCATTTCCTGTTCCATTTCACATGAGCGAGCGAGCGAGAGAGGGAGAGAGAAGCACGCGTGTTGTACGCGGCGTATGCGTGACATTAATTTAATTGCAATTTCACATCTCGTGTGCCTTAGGAGTATGTGTGTGTGTGTGTGCGAGGGTGGTAAAGTTATAAAAACCAGATTTACAAAATGTTAACTTTGATTTCATTTCTTATTTACGAGTATGTGTGGCTTCCGCTTGGTTAGCTGCCACCTTCTGCGACTATTAGCAGCTGTTGCTCAGTCGCAGTCGCTGTCGCAGTCGCGGTCGCTATCGACGTCGCAGTCGCTGTCGCAGTCGCCGTCGCCGTCATCTCGGTATCGGATTACATGTGCGCTTTGATGGCTTGCCTTCTGTCAGCATTGCCACATCCTGCGGCTGACGTTTCACTTTAATGAGTTAATTATAACCGAAAGGCGTCGATTATGCTCAGTTATGCGAACACGAACTGTTGCCGTCATATCGCGTGCTTCACTTAACCAGAATAGCTGAAGGTGTTTGCGTGTGTGTGCGAGTGTGTGTGTGTACGTCTGCATCGTCATCGATGTCGACTTTAACCGTCGCACTCCTTCGGCATCTTTGCGGCGCATTATGATAATGGCCTGCTTGTTTGTATATATAGTCACAATCGCTGGCAATTGCCTGCCTGCCCTGGCGACAGGTGCGCTTGGCTTTAAGTCCTCAGTTCACAGTTGCCTGACAGCCAGCACAAATGATGCCGTTTATTGAGTGCTTTAAGTGTGCGGTTTCTCTTTGCTTGTCTCAAAGTGTTGTGCGGGCGGTTCAACATGCTGTTGGGTGGGTGTTTGCTTTCGATTATGTTGTAATTGCCGAGTCTCGGTTCGGCTTGCGCAGTTTTTAATTGGCAATTCGATTTTTTTGCTTTTTTTTCTTATTTGGCGTGCGTGTCGTATGCGTAATGTGCGGGCTTTGTGAGCACCGATTTGGGATTAGGATGTGCTCATTCGGCTGTGTGCGTTGTCATTTGCGTTTGCGGCATGATTAATTGATGCTCATCAATGCGATTAAACTCCATTAAGCGGCAACACTCGCGCCTCGCCAGCTGTCCAAAAGTTTTGCCACAGATCCCTGCGAAAAGCAAAAGCAGCCAGGACACTCGCGTTGCCGATGCCGTTGACGATGCCGTTGCCGTTGCCTTCGTACGTAAATTGTGCAAATTTTAATTAATTTTGTATAATCCTTTTGTAATATTCACAAATGAATACAAATTGATATTAATTCTCAAGTGCCTGGCATTGACGGAAATCCGCTTGTGCGCCGCTTTGTGGTGGGAGCGAAAAGGATTCGCTTTCCAAAGCTTCGCTATGGCCTCGATACTTCAAATACTAATACGACAGCACTAATGGTACACATGAATTATGCAAATAAGATATTTTGTATATACATGCGTGTGTGTGTGTGCTTGTGTATATAATTATTTGCAACATTGCATAATGATTACTTTCGCTCACCTGCGCCATTTGCATTGTTCATTTTTAAAATGATTATTATTGCATGCACAAATCGATAGATCATAAATTTTGATAAGTACTGCGAAAACTAATAAATTATTTCTTGCCGCTTCCTTTGAATTGTTTTTGCCGCTGCTTCATTTACATGGTAATGAACGCTGTTTATTCTGTTCACGAAATGCAAACAAAAGTTGGCTGAGAATTAAACTTAATTTTATGATACACAGTAACACCAAAAGGGTTTACTCAATTAGACTAATTGAATACGTTCGAATCTGTACGTTTCTGTTTAATGTGTAACTGTTGAGATTATGAGCAATATAAACTCAAATTATTTGGTATTAGTATTCGAAAAGAACTTGCTCAAAGGCAAAACAAATATCAATCAAAAACATTATCACAAACTGAAGCAAGTTTCATTGTCCAAACTAGAATAATTTTTTGCACAGATTGCATTCGAACAAAAACAAAATTTGTCTCCGTGGATTCCGAGGAGTGACCAGAAGGACTATTTTATGGTCTATTCTTAAAGATTATATAACAAAAAATAATAATAATATTTTGTAATATATTGTTTTAATTTAAAATGAAAATAAATTCAATACTGACAGCTGACTTGAATTAATGCGACATAATATTATCAGAAAGATTTTGCGAATTAGCTACAAAATTACTGTCTGACCACGGTTGCAAAATATGTGAAATGAAATAATGAGAAAATTTCAATCAATATGCGAATTAACTGCAATCGTCTTCAATAATCATAATTGCCAAACGTATGTAAATATTATTTAGACAATTAAACCAGAAATTCTTTGCTAAAACAGAGTCTATATTATTTTGTGTGTGCTTATTCCAATTTAATAATTAAATTTAATTTGATTTATTGCTATAAATTCTCTCAAATATGAGACGCCAGAGAACAAGAGAGGGAGAGAGAGAGAAAGATAGAGGGGAAGCTGAAATATTTTATATGCAATAATCAAGTTACCAATTTATGTAATGCATGGCACAACGGCAAAAGCAAATTTATAATGCGCATTAACTGTGTTTAAATCAGCTAATGAAAGTCAGTTGAAAAGATAGATCCACATAAATTTAATAAACATTTTGCCTGCCCGCCTGCGTATGCCTAATTCAATCTGTAGTCCAACCCGACCACAACCATTTTGCTATTAAATTGCAATTTGTATGCCTTCTATGTGTGTGTGTGTGTGCGTGTGCATTGATAATTGTCAGCAATATTGTTAACATGCATTGCTATCGCACATTACTGCTGCTTGCAGTTGTTGCATGGCAAGTTTATTGTGCACATTTGGCTGGCGCCGAGATTCGGCATTTGGCGCCTGGCTCGATAAGGACTTTTGGAATGGATTATAAAATGTATTAAATATGCAAATTTCAAAATTGTTGATAAATTTAAGTCCCAAAGCTTTTATGCTATCTGTCACTGTTACTCTCATGAATTGCTCAAATATCTCAGAGCTCGATTCATTTGAATGCACACACACACACACTCACACACACACACACACGCATATTCTAAACATTTGAACATTATCAATGACAAATTTGATGAAATAATAATGATTTATTTGCCAAACTGCTCAAGTGTGCGAACACCAAAGAATGAATGCCACATTTGTTAGCTGATTGTTGATGTTGTTGTTGTTGTTGTTGTTGTTTTAACATGTTGTAATTGCTGTTTGACATGACATTAATATTTGAGCTGCGCTTCGGCGCTGAAGAGTTGTGGGCTCATTACTAAAACACAAAATGATTTATTAAAATGCTAAATGTATGCAAGCATTTAGTGCATTTCGTTGGCTGACTTCAATTTGATGTCATTCACATGCCAAATGCGCAAATTAAAAATGAATGGCAAACATTTTGCAGCATGCAAGCAAAATTACAATGTGACGCAACTTGCGAAAGTTTTTTCGTTTTAGATTCTAGTTAATGAAGTCATTAGAGCGTGCAAAAGTTCATTAAACAATTGCAATAGATAATGCACAAGTTTCCAACTGTGCATGTGTGTGCGTGTGTGTGGGTATTGGGGTGTAGGGATTGGTGTGTGGCCACCCAGGGGCTTAAGAACTTTAATTGGCTGCGGCACACGCTGCGTATGCGCGATGTGAGATAACTGACATATGCAAAAAAGGGGCCCACACTAGCCGCGCCCACTCCGACACTGGCTCGTCGTGACAAAGCCAACCGAAAGTGCCGCTAATGCGCTTAACTACTTGAAATATTTGTCGTATGGCATGTCTGGGCGTGAGGCTTGGGTTGTGGGGCGTGGCAATGTTCGCTGGCTGGCTGGCTGACTGGCCCGCCAAACAGTTGCCATTCAAATTAAATATTTTAATATTTTACTGGGGCTCGCAGCAGCTGCTGTCGAGCGCATCATACGGTGCGTATGAGTGACATTTATCTCTTTATTTGACTGCTAATAAATGCGCCGCTTATTAATTTGGCCCTAGGCAACTTGTGTGTGCGTGTATGCCTGTGTGTGTGCGTGTGCGTAATGTCAAACTTTTGTCACTTGGTTGAGCTCTTGGCTCTCGGCAGGGCACGTGGCGTATACGCAATGCGACCAAGCCTGAAATAATAAACTCTTGATGCCTGTGTTTATTATCGCTAAAATGCACAATTAGTTGATGTTTTTGCGGTGCTAATACCTTAATGCCCATCCATACTCATTCACACACACTCACACATACGCCTAAATAGCTGCACACGAAACGATAAGTGCCGGACTACAGATATAATATGCAGACTATATATACACACACACGTACCTATACGTGTCTCTATCTGTTTACTCCTGCTCTTAGCATTATCGAGTTCATTTTTGCCGCTACCGTACTGTGCGGTCACCGAATGGCTGATAATTATGTTGTGTATTTATTATTTTAACCGCTAATTACATGAAATGCATATTAGCATGATAATTATTTATAAATATGTTTTCCAAAATGACACTTTAGCACATTCCATAGCAATCGCATTGCATAGAAATCCCATCTCCATTTACGAATTGCGACATTGTGTTTTGTGCTTTATAATAATTTTGTAATTTATTGCTTGCTTTACATTATCGATTTTCGCTTCAACGAAAACATCAGGCATATTTTTCCTAATGAGTGTTGTGCATCTGATTTAGATGTTTTGTTTTTACATTTTTTTTTTTTTAATACCCTGTATAAACAAAATGGATGAAAATTTAGTGAGCGAAATAGCTGCAATTGCTTGGAAAGGTGGCTGATTTTTAGGTCGATAAATAAGTCTTTCCATCGGTTTTTTTTCGAAAGATTCAAAACTTGCCAAACTTAAAAAATTGATAAACATTAAGATTTAATCAAAATTAATTTAAGCACATGCAAATTTATTTCATTCAAGGTTCTTATATTATTCCGATGTCATTTCACAATAAATTTGAAATCATATATTTTGAAAAGAATAGTTTATAATATTTAAAAAAAATAACTGGTAGCATTCAACCATGCATATATGAATATTTGGTATTTTCACGTCGAATATTCTGGACATATATTCCAATTTGTTATTGTTGTACTTCTTGTAGTTGTTCTTGTTATTAAATTGACAGTGCATGTAGAGTTTTGTTGTTGTTTATTTTTCAATTCATATGTAAAT
Source organism: Drosophila paramelanica (assembly GCA_035043915.1). Lineage (NCBI taxonomy): Eukaryota > Metazoa > Arthropoda > Insecta > Diptera > Drosophilidae > Drosophila > Drosophila paramelanica. The sequence continues at coordinate 7,664,681 of JAWNMO010000258.1, forward strand.
CGACAATTTAATTGTTTTGTGTCATTTGTGAATAATATGCGCATTTTGATTGCCTATTTGAAAAGTTGTCCAACTGGACAGATAAGGGAAATTAAAATTGAATTTTAATTTAAAATCAGGTAACCACTAAAATAATGCAGCATAGTATGTGTGTGTTCGTGTACGGGAACGTACCCAATTCCAAGCTAACGGAATCTTTTTCAATTTGGTTATTGGCTCAAGGGAATGCAAGCAAATCCTTGTTAGCCGCTCAGATGCCAAAGAAAGTTCAACGTTCAAGTTGAGGCAACGCCAACACAGTTTTTGGGGCAGCTGGGCTGGCAAATATGTTTGCACACACACACAAAAAATTAAAAAAAAAAGAACATCCTAAACCTTATCAAAAAGCAAGCAAGAGGATTCCAGTCGGGTATGCCCGACTACGAGATACCCTGCAACAAACAGTTAAACCAACTACATATTATACAATCCTGGTTTGTTTCTTATTTTCACCGCTTTCATATTTTCAATAATCATTTTTGTATTTCTTTAACGATCAAGCAATTTGCTATTAATTGTTATAGTATTTAAAAAAATGTATAATAATCTTTTATATTCTCATAATCTAACAAAACTTTATGTTTTTGTTAATTCGAGGAAAACATAAGAAAAAAAATAAGACAGACACACGTACAGTGATGGTGATCAAAAATATATATATATATATGCACCATTATACCCTTTTTTTAAGCAGTTTCGATGGGTTCAGGTACAGAAAGCAAATATGTTAGCAAAAACATAAGCAGTTTCTTTTTCTTTACAGTTTATTATGAGCTTAACTTTCGATTTAAAAACATAAATCCCCATGAAGCAAACAGCACGCAAAAGAAATGCCAAATTGTTGTTGTAACCAGCCATTCGGTTGTAGTTTTTAACGGCCAAGTGCAAAAAATGGCACAAGCAACAACAACAGCAACAGCAACAACAAAACCAAAGACAATGCAAACAGTGAGGAGAGGAGAGAAGAGAAGTGGCAAGAAAAATGGGAAATGGCAAATGGCAAATGTGTATAAATTTCAACAAAATATCTTCAACTTAATAAAAGTTTTGGGGTTTTTTTCTGTTTGTTTTGGTTTTAGTTTTGCTGCATACCTTTCAACTTTTGGCTAAATAATCTACAAATACACACCAATTCCACACACACAAACACACGCACACACACACTCCTCCCACACATAGATGCTGGACTGTATATGGTTATGCAAATAGGAGCATCGTATCAGCATCTCCCCACATATATGAACATGTGTACATTATCAATTCATGGCAAAAAGAAAAACTTCATTTTTGCCAACCCGAAAACCGTCAGTAACAATAGCCGGGCGGGGGCACAATGATGACGCCTCTGTTGCGGCAGCAAGTGGCAAATGGGCCACAGGACACTGGCAGGGCGCTGCAGGACCGCCGCGGAACGGCAGAGGAGCGACACTGACAACTCCCCAGATAGATGCTGATGCTGCTGCTGATGCTGCTGCTGACGGTGCTGCCGCCGCCTTCTGCCTGCTGGCTGATGCCTGACATCCGAACCGAACTGAACTGAACCGAAGTTGCGTTGATGCCTTCAAGTTAAAAGTTTATTTAAACTTTCTTGTTCTTTGTTTTTGTCTTACCACTTGCTTATACACATAAGCACACAGACACACAGATACACGCACACACGCACACAAGCGCAAAGGGATAATAAAAAATTTGTTGCATTATATATGCAGCGTAACAGTAAATGAGCCTGGCAGGTAATGCGCTGATGCGGTGATGCCCAAATAATCAACTGAACTCGGCTCAACGGAGCTGATCAACACAAAGTTTGTTTAATCAAATTGAATTACAACAAACAGGCCCACGGCGAGCACACATGCACACAATTTGCACACACACACACACACAACGAAACACACCACACACAGGCATACAACAGCATGAATAACAATGACAACAATAACTAGAAATAACATTTTTTGCGTGGCTTGTCGCAATTTTAATACCCTCGCGGAGAAATGCTATATAATATGCCGATCTGAAACAACAAATCCTCAATAAATAACTATGTTATAGAATAATGCCACGTTGCATTGTTTTATGCCTAATGCCTAAAAAATTATTGGTAAATTTTAAATTTTTTAAAAAATATCCATAATTTAGAATCAATAAAAAACACAGAATTTTGGTAGTTTTGATATTATTAAAAATTTGGAATTAAATTTAAAAATTAAAAAAACTTAAGAGTTGAATGTTGTGACGCAGCGATTTCGGGGCTTGTTTTTAAAAAATGTATTCCAATGCCAGTAAAGAACTTTATACGATCCATTTATCCGGCTACGATCACTTTTAAAATTTAATTAATTTCAAATTTTGATAGGGTTCTTGAAATTATTTTTCGACTCGACTGCTGACAATTTATATGATAAAAATGTTCACAAGTCGTTATAAAACTGTAATACCCTCTTCAGGAGGGTATTAACACAGCAGTCACTGCGAGCCATTTGTTTAATTCAAAGGCTTTGCATTTAATTTGCCTGTTGTTTGTGTTTTTTTCTTCTTTTTTTTTGTTTTCGTTGTTGCCAATCGCCCGAAAACGACCATGGCTCAGAATTGAAATGCAAATGCGTATTTGATAATTAAAATTTCATTGCATTAATAACTTAAAATGTCTCGCGGCTTTCCCGTGTCCAATTAAACTGAATTTAGGTTAAACAGAACAAACATCAATGTTTGCTATACGTTTATACGTGCCTTTGTCGGGACCAGGACTTGTTAATTTTAAAAGCAAAAGTTGCAAGCAACAAAAAAAAAGTGACAAAAAATACAAAAAAAAACACTGGAAATGTGACGACAGCCCCGCCTCCCTGTGCCGCCCCATCGTCCGTCCGGACGAGCCATAAAAATATGAGCAATATTAAAAGCCATGCATGAGCCACGGACATCTGAGAGTGGCTCCAGTCACTGCCTGGGGAAACGGCACGTAAGTCGTAAAAAAGGTTTCCTCCACAACAATACCCTTGCGGGAGAAAGAGAGAGAGAGAGAAAGCGAGAGAGACGAGTGATAGCCATGCCGGACGACGACCACGTGCCGCTTATTGCTGTTTGGATCGGCAGGATATAAAGTAGCTAAAAGTTTTACAAAAAAAAAAAAAAAAAAAAAACAAAGACATGGACAGTCATTAACGTGTTTGCACTAGAAATTTTCCAAATAAAATTTCATGGCGATAAAAACACTTTTTTTGGGCTCTTTTCTATTTATGTATCTATTTATTTAATATATATCAATTTACAATGATTATTCTATAATAAGTAATATTAACAGAGCCAGTCCGAGATAAATATGCTATATAAAGAAACGAATAAATTTGGTTTATTTTCATTTTTAATTTTAAAAATTAAGTTAATTTTAAAGCAATGAAAATAGTTTAATTTTAATCAAAAGAAAAAAAATGATATTTAGTTAAAGTAGTTGAAAGCTAATGATAGTTAAATATCACATATATAAATGTTATCTTGTTGAAAAAACATCATGATAGTTTCAACACGTTTAAATTGTTTGAAAATATTAAAAATGTTCACCTAAATTATCAAGGTTCAAACCATAATCTTTCCTTTCGTGACAAAGAAGAATTCGAATACTTAGTTTCATTTTAATTTATGAAACTTTCGTCAGGGATTAGCAATGCTTCGAATGATATAAAATATATCAATGGGTAGTTAAATTGAAAAGTTTTGCTTACAATTTGTACAAAGTCCATTAACTACTAATAGAACAAAGGGTTCTCAGCTTGGCTTATTTTCGTAATTCATGTTTTTTCCTTTTTATTCCGGCATACTGTTGATTGATAACAATCCGCTTTTCCCTGAATTTCATTCAAGATATTGAAACAGTCGCAGTTGCAGCAAAATACAAAAAAAAGAAAAAGAGAAAAAACAAAGAGCGAAAAACTGAACTATCGAAACCACATCAAATACAGCATCTATCTGGCCGACTGACTATCCGAATGGCAATCCTGTCTGATACGCCGTCATGTGCCAGGCTTTTAAGGTTGATAGTTCAAGTTTTTTGGGCGACGGCTTATGCACATAAGTCGATTATGGTCACCCCTTGCCTAAACAGTGCTCCTTGGTGTTTCTGTGTGTGTGTGTGTGTGTGTGAGTATCTGCTTAGATGCTTGCATATTTTTTTTGTTCATATGACCATAAATTTGTTATGCTACCCTATTGCCTAGTTCATGTTTGTGTGCAGAACTTTGCAAACAAAATGAAGGAAAAGTCGCAATAACTCTGACAATCATCAAAGAAGCGACAGAGAGAGAGAGAGAGAGAGAGAGAGAAAGAGAGAGAATTAAAGAAAGGGCTGTGGAGAAGGGGCAAAAGCGGAGAGGTGGTGGCACACGAAATGGGACTTGGGCCACGCAAGTAGCACACAAAAGTATCAAGTGTTGCTTTTGACGGCTGCATATTGACTTAACTGTAAAAATAACAACAGCATCAGCAGCAAGAGGCAGCAACAAAAACAACACCCACAGCAGCAACAGCAGCAACAGCAGCAGCAGCAGCAGCAGACATGGCTATGACAGGTCAGAGGCAGGCGAACTGAAAGATATCGCAGATACATGCTGCAGTTGAATGAGAGGAAAAAGATGAGGCGATGTCCTGCGAACTGTCCTGCGAGCAAGTTTAGTCGTGTCCAATGAAATTATGGAGTGGGTGGTCTGAAGAGGGGAGCGAGGTGTGCGATGTACCATGTCCGTGGAGCGTGCTGCAAGTGTTTGGATTGAGTTGTTAGGCAACTGATTTGATTTACTGAATAATAAAAAACGAAAACATGTAGACACAGAGAGGCACACACAAAGACACACAAACACACACACACACACACATGCTGACAGACTGACAGACTGACTGACGGGCCATAAACAGTCATAGACACTTGGACATGGCCTTTGCCTTAGATTGGGGCACGAAACGGGAAGTTTATCAACTACAATAAGAAATTGTGACAAGCAAAATAAACTTTTTGCAAGACAAATTTGTTATCGTTGCTGTTGTGTTTTTTTTGTTGCCATTGCACGAGTATAAGTTCCATAAAAAATTCAAAATACTTTGCAGCAAACAACAAAACAAAATATATACACACATACATATATATACTATATACATATACATTTATAAAGGGCAGCAATGAAAAAAGAAACAGTCGAAAATACGAAGCGAAATATAAAACCAATTGAACGAACCAAATAATACAATTTCATGCAGAAAAGAAAAAATTACAATTTTTCTGTTATTTTTTTTCATTTTTTTTAGCTGAAGCGAAAGTGCAAAATTGTATGCATGTGTAACGAGATTTACGAAGCGAAGCGAATATACCCTATAGAATAAAGCACCGACTGTACGAATTGACGGATGCGATAGATACGTACAACTGTCAATGCGTTTGACAAATGTCTGACAGTCGAACTAAGTAAATATGTAAATACGCTTCCGTGGGTGAATGTAGATATTGCATTTTTTTTATAGAAATACTAAGATTTGCATATACCAAAAATAAAAAGTGAAGCAATTTAATTGCTGAAGATTCTTTAAAGCCTAATAACTTAATGATCTGGTTCACTAAAAAAAAAGCTTGCTAATTAAGAGTTAACGAGAATTAATGGCCAGAACAAGTTGACAGCCAATATGCTAGTGGTATTTCTCATATAAATTCGAATTATTTGTTCATATTTGCGGACATACCGAGGGATATGGAATTTCTTGCAAAGAGCTGACACATTTAATTTATAAACGATAACTGAAAACACGCATAAATATAACGAAAAATATTTTACATTTGTGGTACACCACTCTGATTGTAAGACACACACACACACATACACACACATGCAGTTGTTGTTGAAGCGAAGCGTGAGACTATAATGCATGCATACATATAAAAATATAAAATATGGGCAAACATGACGTATGCGTAACATAAACCAAAGACAAATGAACAATTGGATATAAATAAGCGACGCTGCACGCCAGCACACACAAAGCGAGCGAAAGAGAAAGAGAGACAGTGAGAGAGTGAGAGAGGAAGTGGGTGTATGCAAAGTGAGACCGAAATGAAATGCGTTCGCAACAAAATGGCAAAAATGCAACAGAAGCGTCCCAAAAATTAACAGCAATAGCAACAGCGACAACAACAAAAATAACAGAAATGGCGACAGTCTGTGGGCAAAAACAAAACAAAAAAAATGAAAAGAGAGGCAAGGACAATGAAGGAGGAGAGAGTGTCATGTAAAAAGCCTTTCAATGCATGCTGCATACTTTTAGGCAATGCGTGCTGTTAGTCTGTGTGTGTGTGTGTGTGTGTGTGAGAAGCGTGGAACACGCGATAAAAGCAATGCATAAAACAGAAAAGAAGTGCAAAAAAGCAACACGTCCAAACGATGGGGCCGCAAAAAGCGCCACACACGCAAACTCATGCAAATTTATTTGTATATATGTATGTATGCAAGTAAGCTGTTGTGTGTGCGTGTGTGTGTGTGTGTGTGCAAGCATATAAAGTGTGGCCCGGCCGACGTGCATATGCTTGAATGCGCGTGTTCGCACTTGCACAACAGCAAAAGCAACAGCAACAACAGCGAATGCGACTACAAAATGCACAGCAGCCCATTCAAAAAATACACACAAACAAACACACATGTGTGTGTATGGGTATTTGTGAGTGGAAAAACGAGTGCAAGTGGGTAAAAATAAAACATTTTTGCAATTAATTGCGCTCAATTTAAAATGTTGCAAAATTAATTCAAGAGTCATGCCAAATACACAGGCGCAGTCATTTATGCAAACAGCAGCCTGTCGAAGGTGGTGCGGACGGAAGGGCAGTGCAGACAGACACACACACAGAGAGACAAATGGGCGAAGGGGGATTTGGGGCTGGCCAATGCACAGCTGAATTGCTGCTCAAGCGAGCAGGCAAATGCGCAGCTGAAATGCATGTGAACGGAGAGACATGGATATGGACAAGGCTCAAGGCAGAAGAAGGCACACGGCACAAGATACAAGGATAACGAGCAACGGACGGAGTGCGGAGTGCGGGGGCACGCAAATGTGGCGTTGATGAGCGTTGAATGTGAATACGAGCGGCAAAGGTGCCAGGTGCGGATGGGCGAGGGGGCCCGCATTTTTAAGATGATGGCCAAACGGACACAGAGCCAAATCCACACACGGAAGCCAATGTGTATAGAGCTTTCAATGCGACCAAACGGCAGATGCAGAGAAGGACCCAACCAGGAGCCAGCAATAAAAATAACAAAAGGCAGCCGCAGCTGCGAACGAGTCCTTGCAATCCTGGCCAAGAAGCCAGCCAGCTGCAGTCGAAGAAAGCCAACCAAATGAGCAACACAAATGTACAAACACACACACCGACACACACACACACACATACATACACACAGCAACATTCACATGGCAAGATTGTAAGTCAAATGGGTTTTCTTGTTGTCGTCGTCGTCGTCGTTGGTTGGACTGAATATGCCTGCAGGAGCAGAAGATGTTGAAGTTGCCGGTCCGGAAGTCGGCAGTTGAAATTAAGCCAACAGCAATTATGGTAACGAATGCAGCAAGCAGCGGCAATTACAATCCCACAATTGTTGAGAATTTTTAAAGCATTAAAGCCACGCAGCAACTGACTGCTGCACAAAAGAACTTAAGCTTTCATTTAAAATGACAGACAGAAAGAGACAGAGACAGAAAGAGAGAGAGAGAGAATGCACATACTCACAATGTACAACCACTTTTAAGGCTTTTTCAAAGGGTATTCAAATTAATTTCCCATATTAACTGCAGGAATATACGAAATGTACTTCTAGCAGCACAAGGATGCAATCGTATCTCGCAATCCTTTACGAGCGGCTTTCAATTCTAATGATATTTGCGAAATGATTGAGCAATCATGTGCTATTATATAACACATGTCAAACAAACCATATGGGCATCTTATCGGAACTTCCCACTTCTATATATAAAAAAAAAAACATATATGTATATATATATTAACAAGTAAGGAGAGTAGATGGAAGATTCACGCGTGCCCGGTTCAATGAAGCTAGTGCTGAAAGCGTTCAGCACAATGCGTTTTACAAACTCCCTAAAGCTATTTCGAAACCAACTTTTTTGCAGCAACAAAAAAAGCAACAAACGAAGTTTTTTGCCCGTTTTGCTTGGGGAAGGGCTCGAAAAGCGGAAAGCAGCCTCATGTCTCTGTGTGGGCAAATAAATGCCAAGTGCTACGCAAAACCAAATAAAGTCGAGCACATGCACACAAACACGCACACACACACACACACACACACACTCCGATACCCTCGTTCTCTCACACAGATACTTACACGCACGCACATTTAACAGTAACAGACGTTGGCAATGAACACAAATGCACAAACCGGGCAGGCACAGTGTACAAAATCTTTCAAAAGCATTGTTCAAAATATTGTAATTATTAAGTGCACTCAACACAATTTGGTTTGTTGTTATTTCGTTTAATTACTGAGTGTCAATTTGTAGTTATATTAGGTAGATGAGTTGGCCAACTACAGTGCGGGCCTAAATCGCAGACTATAGTTTATGGATGTCAAATTTGTCATACTTTAAATAATAGAAACAATAATCGTAATTTACATTAATATTTGAATTTATAGTATATAATAATAATGAGTATTAATTACTCTCTTTACAAAATTGATAAATGGTAAAGTGTTAAGATTTCTTGGTCCCTGGTAGGAATTAGCTAAAATCCACATCTAGCAGAATTTTTTAGCTGTTAAATGTTACAGAATAAAACTTTCAAATTTATACAAATAAAAATTATTCGTAATCTTTGAAATAACTCTATTTTATCCTTAGCTCTTTTGCTTTAAAAAATTCCCTAATTTTATTTAATGTAAATATGATTCACATTGGTAGCAATAATAATTCGTAATAATTTCGCAGAATGCAACTGAAGAGTTTTCTAAAATTAATTAAATTGTGGAATATGATTTTGGCTTATTTCAAACCAGTGTTCGGTGCTAGCAAGTAGGCAGCTGGCAGAGTCTTTTAGTCCTTTAGTTGCTCAATTTCAGTTTCACACTTCCGTCGCCACAGACATACACACGTGTACACTTACACACACACACACGCACACACATATGCAAAGGGTGTCCTTTAGCTGCAGGCGTAAAAACGTGAGGCGTACAATTTACGCCAGAAAAACAACAACAAACATAACAACAACAACAACAAGAACAACAAGAACAAAAGTAACAGCTATGAGAACAAGGATGATGACGAGGAGGACGACGACGACGTAGCCGTTGAGGAGTGCGCAAAAGGACATGCAACAACAATTAAAGTTTGAAAGAAGCAGCGCCGGCGACGCCGCCTGACACGGAAAAAGTAAACCGAGCAAAAGTTGTTAACGGCGCATAAAAAATGAAAGAAAAACTGCACGAGACCAGAACGGTAGCCAAACAGAAGATGGGGCGAAGAGGCCAGAAAGGGCGGTGTGGGGGGGCGGGCCAAGTGGCAGTCGTGCAGTAAAAGGCACGCGCTGGAGCCGGAGGACTGCAAATGGTCGGACGAACGGAAAGACAGACAGTGCAAAGGACGGTGGCAAAGTTTTGGGCGAACAGACAGCGGCAAATTCGCATGCAAATTGTGCGCGAAAAAAGTTGAGAAAAGCGCCAAAAAACGAAAGAAAACTCAGCTAAAAAGAGCTAAGAGGGGAAATATAGAAAGAGCAAAGGATGCGTGTAGAGGTAAGAAAGTTGTGTGGCACACACATGATGCCAGCATGTGCCATGTATGTGTGTGTGTGTAAGTGTGTGTAAGTGTGTGTTTCAGCTAAAACATAAATGTAAACAATAAAATTGTAAAATAAACGGTACGGGGCAGGGGGGAAAGCATTTAAATGCTATGCCTACGAGTGCCAGACAAACAGGCAGCGGAAGAGCTTTTGCTTGTCATCATTTCACGACCCGCTGCCCTCGGCAAAAGGTGTGAGACAGCGGCAATTATCACAATTGTGCCTGCACTACACCCCCCTACCGCCACCCCACTGCTGTTGCTGTTATGATACACCACTGATGAAGGGAAAATAGCATATTGGGTTTGTGCCATGTCCAGGGAATTAAATCTTAAATTGTATCTACAGGTAATCTATATAGTTCGCATAGAATTCTTCTGATGATCTTCTAAAATTTAAAAAGCAATCATTTTCTTTTTCAAAATATCTATAATAATAAAAACCTTTTTGAGCGTTTTTTTTGTTTGACTGTTTGTTTGCTGTGAACGAGTATTGCGCAGCTGGCTACACCCGACTGCAACGCAAACATGGTAGATGTTTTTGTTGGGTGGAGGGGGAAGGCTGTCGCCGGGCCACAGTTCTGGCACCCGTGAAAACCTAACCTACAATCATTGCCATTGCTATTCATTCATTCAGTCGTGTGCCGCCACCATTTCCAGTTCCATTTCCATTTCCACTTCTATTTCCATTTCCATAGCCATTCATTCGGCTGCTACGCATTGTTCGTGCTCGACGCCTTGCCGGCCTTTTGTTGGCGTGGCTATGTTTACATTTACACTTAGCCAAGCATCATTTCCATGCCACGTCTGTGCTCAAGGCTTTTGTGGCAGCGACAACGACGGCGCGTTGCCTACTTTGCGGCGCATTTAGTTAAATTGTTTATTTACATCTTGCCCCCACTTCCCGCCCGCCTGCCGCTGTCATTCAAAGAGCGCTGTCTGCTTTCAGTTTGTTCACAATCAATTAAAGCGAAGCCGCCAATGTTTAATTAAGCTAAAATGCAACGTCGCACTCTTTGCACTCTTTGTGCACCAACCACCCACCCAAGTCACGACGTTCTAGACTCCTGACAGCGGTTTTAATTAGCGCCACGCTTTTCGGCCGCATCGTAGAAATTGAGTTATTAGTAGCTCATTATTGAACTTTTTAATGCAGTCAGTCAGTCAAATAGTTTGCAGCCGCTGACAACGAATATAAATTAGCGCGCCGGCTGTGGGGACTAACAGCCAGCCAATCGGCCGGCCGGCCAGCTGAGGTTCGAGCCTTCGAGCGTAAAAAGTCGCCAATAATTGGCTACTAATGGTGCCACATAAAAACTTTCGCCGACTGCAATAAAAAATCTCAATGAGAAATGCTGCAAAACTTTTTTGCACACAAAATAAAAAATCAAAACAAGTGTGCTGGGAAAGTGTGCAGACTATGCGACTAACTGATACCCTGTAATCCAAGAATATATGTTTAGCATTTTTCTTTTATCGAATTATTATTATTATTAATTTAAATAAGCCACAAAAATATTTAAAGTCATTAAATTGACAGATATAGTTTTAAAATAGATAATAAAATAAATAAATAAATAAAGGTATTATTTTTCTAATCCAATCTAATTAGAAATTAGTTATTTAGAATGATAAAAAAGTTAAATAAATTTAAAAAAAAAATAGAGTAAATTGCGATATCTCAAATCTATTGAATATTTTTGAATACATGCCTTAACTCATATGATGAATCGGTTTTGATCACGTATGTTTAATAATAATTCACATGCTCAATTCCACTTAATCATTACCCAAGAAGTTCTCACCTTGTTTTTAAGGGGAAAGCGAGGCAAAGGTATAAGAAAAAAAAACATGCCAAGGTTTCTATGAGTTTTTCCTTGTACTACTCAGTTAAATTTTGGTTGTTGAGTGCCAACAATATCAGTTTAATAACACAGCAAAGAAGAGATTTAAAAAAAAATAATTAAAGTTCAAGGAAAGAACTTTGGTTAGCAACATTCTGTGGAAATATAATCTAATAATATATTGTAAATAATTTGTATTTATTATTATTATAATTATGTTTTCCACTATCTTCAATATTGCTTATTAACTTTCAAGGATATCAATCTATAAAAAAAAACAAGTCTCAAAAATTTGTGCATTAAATTGTAAGCATGAAATTTGAAATATATTTAAAGTAAAACACTTTCTTCTATAACCCCCTGTGGAAACGTGGTCCAAATATATATATATACATATATAAAAAAAATATATATATATTTTTTTATGTCTCCCGCTGTCTTCGACAATAGCTTATTATGCCGACTCATTGACATTTTTATTGGGTATATGGTGTAAAGAAAAAAAAAGAAAAAAACGCAAAGCAATAAAAAAAAGTACGACAAACAATTAACATTTTCATTTTGTGATTTTGTGCTTAAACTTTGCATCGCTATTTATTGCACTTTTCAGTGTTGTCGTTGTTGTTGTTGCTGTTGTTGTTGTTGCTGTTGTTGTCGCTGATGTTGTTCACAATACAATTGGCAGTGAAATTCATTAGCGCCAGCGGCAAGCACGGCGAGCAATGAAGCGGGGAAAGTGCGGGTAGGTGGCAGCGGGCACAACACAAGTTAGGCACCTGCAACGAGCGTCTGTTGTCATCTCGAATGCTGGTGCATGCGATAATGGGGGAGGGGTGGCAACTCAGTTGGCACGCGCATTATTGCAAACAATTTGCCCTGTTTGTGTAGTGGACAAATGACGGGCAGGCAGACGAGGGGGCAGGGCAGGGCGGGGCTGGACTGGGCAGGGCGGGCAGCGAAAGGACAAAGGACAATGGCAGCGTTGGCAATCGGAATTGTTGCCAAAGTCAGACGCACACACCAGCACACACACACACACACAAAGTCTAAATACACACATGCGACGCCTTGCAGGCATACACAAAACACACACACTTGCACACACACACACTCGCATGAGCACAATGTGTGTGTGTGTCGTATGTGTATGCACTCAGTCGTGACTCTGTTGGGTTGTATGGCGGCTGCCGCCAACGCCCCCGCTCCCCCCTTTGCAACCACTTCCCTGTGCAGCTTGGATTTGCCTTTTTAGCCTGAAGTGTTTGTTTTAATTTAAATAAATGAGCTTAAGCTTGATCCTTTAAGGCCTGAGCCGCTCGCTGCTTATTTGCCGACCTTGTAGTTGTTGTTGTTGTTGTTGCTGTAGCTGGGCTTAGCTGACACGCCCACTCCAGCGCCTTTTGTCGGCAACAACGTGATGATTCTGTCGCCGCGCGAAAATCAGCTAGTGCTCAGCACTTTTAAGTCAAATTTCTTTGTCGACGGTCATTTGCCGTTTACCGTTTACCGTTTACCATTTACCATTTACCGTTTACCGTTTGCTGCCACAGACGCTGACCCGTCAGCGCGTCCAGCACAACGTCAGCATTTGAGACATTAACGCCTGGACCTGGAGCGGGACCTGAACTCAGCTGTCAGCCAGCGAGGCCAGCTGACAATGTTTTGTAGCTCAAGTGCGTTGTTGTTATACCCTGCACACATTGGTGAATAGGGTATACTGGTTTCTATGCAGTAGTTATATATATTTTTGATATATTTTCAATCTGCGATAATGAACAATATGAAATAATGAATGTGTGAAATGTTTGTAACGCGAGCTCGCAGCTGGGTTCAGGTTGTAGTCGGGCCCTCCCGATTAAGACAAACCGACTTGTTGTTGTTGTTGCTGTTCGTCCTGGTGTTGTTTCTGCCAGCTGTGCAACTTCAAAAGGATCTGGCGCTGTGTTAGCTCGCCTTTGCTCTTTTTGTTGCCGCCGGCTGCGCTGCCACTTTGCCACGACGCTGTCGCACACTCGCTCTCTCACTCTCTCTATTGCTATCCGGCTGTCTCTCTTTAGCTGCTGCAGTGCCCGCCCAGCTGTTGGTTTACCTTGCAGCAACTGCGCTGATTTGCAGTTTCTTCTTTTCATTTGTTCGGCGCAGTTTTTCGCCATGTTTTTTTGTTTTGTTTTTTTTTTGTTTTTTTTTTGTTTACACGGCAAATTTATTTATGTTCGCGCTGTGGCACATTTTTGGAGGCCATTCTTAAATATTCCCTTTCTTAAGTGCGCTAGCAAATTTGTTTTTCCTGACAGCTGCAAAGCACCGAAAACGCGGGAGATAAAAACGATCTAAGTTTGGGCTGATGAGTTAATGTATTTAATCTCAACTTCAATTTAAATACGTATACAAAAATAAATTGCATATATATAGCTAAAAACTTAATGCCTCTGCGTTTTCCAGCTATAATTTGAAACTTTCTCGTTGAATTGCAGGCAGCAATTTGTTTTATTTTAATTTTAGTTTCTTTTTTTTTTTTTTGTTTAAAAAGTTATATGCACTTGGGCACAATACAATGTGCATGGAACACCCTGTGGAGATTACTATGCATCTATGCACAAGCACTTTCCAATTTTCACTCTTTAAACACTTCATCACTAAACCGTTTTTCATTCATTAACTTTTCAATGCATTTTTTATGCTCAACTTTTCTGTGATTTCTCTTCTCATTTTTTTTTTGCCAGTCTAAGTGGCATTTAGCCGTAAGCAGTCAAAATCATAACAAATGCGAGGGTATCCCGCATTCAGTTCCAACTAATGTACATATAAATAAATACGTCTTTGTGACCGACTGCACAATACCCTATTACAACACTTAAAAAATGTAAAGCTCCTAAAAACATTCGGAAACTATTTAAACAAATATTCTAACCTCAAAGCAATGAACATAAAACATAAAAATTCAACTTAAGCTATCTGATCTTAAAAATATTGCGAAAATCTCAGTTTTTGTAAAGCTTTAACTTTGTGAATTAATACAAAAACACAAAAGTGCAATTTAAGCAGAGCCTTTTCTGCTTATTTGCTTAGCTTACGCTTAAGAGCATTTTTTTATAAATTTTAAAATGGCATAAATGTGTAAAAAAGCAATGCAAAAAATGTTAAAAGGATGAAACTAAATTAATAATTAAATATAGCCACTTTGCGAGCTTAAGGCCTTGGCAGCCACAGCTCGCTTTCACAGCAGTTAGCTTCCACATTTTAATTTAATAATAAAAATAATATAATACAAATTTCTTTCATGGAAGAAAATTAAATAAGCGACTACAAAAAAAAAAAACAGAATGACCAAAAAAACAAAATTTGCATACCGATATATAATAAACTTAAGTTAGCTAAGAAGAATTATTATTTAGAATAGGTCATCATCGAATTATAACCTGTCTGCAAAAATGAGAATAGAATTTTGATATTTTTAAAAATCAAAGAGCTCGTTGATTGAAAATCCTTTAAAACTGGCATCTAGCATTTAAATGCAATTGTGTCGCGCACAGCTCTCGAATGTTTTGTACTGCAATTCAATTATGTTAGTAAGTGAACTACATTATTTAATCAATGTTGACGCTCTCTGGTTGCCACATGGCAACACCCAGCTGCCAGCTGCCAGCTGCCTGCTGCCTGCTGCCTGCAGTTGCAGCTCGTGCAACTGAAGGTAATTCAATAAGCAAATCGCATTTCCGCCGCGGAAAGTTGCCTTCCTTCTCGGCTTGCATTGACGGCATTTCGCGCCTTTTAACCCAGTGGCAGCGCATTGACACCTCGTCAAAAGCTTAGGGAATTCGGCCAGAAAACCGCCCTGGCCCTGCACTTCGCCCAAGCTAACTAACTAGTTTACGGCAAATTTAGTATTAGCCGAGCGCTCAATTTCACACTGAAATTAAATAAGAGATGCGTCAAAGTGCAGCGTTGAGGGTGGCTTTGGGGCGTGGTGGAATGGTGAAATGGGGTATGGGAGGGGGTTAGCAAATGAGCGAACAGCTCGTTAGTTTTTGCGTCTTGAAACTTTTTAATATTTACATTTACATTTTGCACCTTTGGCTTCGCAGACGCTCAAAAACTCGTGCAATTTTTACTTTTTACTGCATTTTTAGTTCTTGGCCTTTTTTTTATGGCTGCTGCTGTTAGCTGGGTTGCCGTGACGTGGCGGGGGTTGGACGGGCGGTGTGAGGGGGTCGTTGGTCATGCCATAAATTCGTGTTTGTGTTGAAAATTGCATTTGCGTTTACTTTGAGCAGCGGCTGCAGTAACAGCAGCAGGATAGCAGCAGCAACTGGGGTCTGATATTGGCCGCGCCTAAAAGCAGGCAGCATAAAATTGTAAAACAGCCGCACATAATCAAGTTAGCAGAACGTGGTGCAGCAATAGACCGCCCCAACCCCTCTCAAACAGCACCTCCTCCACTGTTGTTGATTGCTATTGTTGCTGCTGGTTGCTGGTGCTGCAGCACTTAAGCTGAGCACAATTTGCTGAAATAAATTTGAAAGCAATTTTTGATGTTTTATTTTGGGTGTTTTTATCGTTCATTTTTTGATTTTTCCTTTTTCTCTGTTTGGCTTGCAGATGTCAACAGCACTTGGGAATGATGCAGATGCAGTGAAATCAAAGCCCCTTGCGCAATTTGCACAAACAACGCATGCGGCAAATAGCCATAGAAATAGAAATTCAAATGCAAATAGAAATTGTGGCGGTCGCAACAAAAAATACCCATCAAATAACAAAAGCAACAACAGCGAAGCGAGCAACAGCTGCTGCAAATAACAAACGTCAGCTGCAGAGCACAAAAACAAGCCGCAGCAGCAGCAACAACAGCATCAGCATCAGCAGCATCAGCAGCAGCAGCAACAACTTCGCCATTGACAACAACAGCAATAACAAAATGAAGAGCCATTTGGGCCCGTTCTTTGTCATTTTGATAATGGCCGCCAAATGCGCCAACTGCAATCCACAGAATCAGCATCATGGTAAGTTGA
Source organism: Drosophila paramelanica (assembly GCA_035043915.1). NCBI lineage: Eukaryota > Metazoa > Arthropoda > Insecta > Diptera > Drosophilidae > Drosophila > Drosophila paramelanica. Next base: position 7,681,386 of record JAWNMO010000258.1, read on the forward strand.
TATTCAATTGCCCGATTGGCCCCACGTCAAATTCTAATTCAATTCTATGCCACGTGCTGTGCACAGAGTCAAATTCACAGCTGGATCCCGATCCGGAGTTTATTGGCTTCATCAACAATGTCACGTATCCGGCTGGTCGTGAGGCCGTTTTAGCCTGTTCGGTGCGCAATCTGGGCAAAAACAAGGTACGTCATTCAGGTGTGCAGCTCCAACATTCTATTGATCGCATTTTCTGCTCATCTCGTTGACCAGGTCGGCTGGCTGCGTGCGTCCGACCAGACGGTGCTCGCATTGCAAGGACGCGTCGTAACGCACAACGCCAGGATCAGTGTCATGCATCAGGATATGCACACGTGAGTAGAAAGCAACAACTGATTTTTCTAAACCAACAGAAAACACAGCTTGTAATGCATAAATTTTCAATTTGAAAACAAAATTTCGATTTAAAATTGGGTTTTTTTAAAATTACAAAATTTTTAAATATAAGTTTAGCAAAGTTAAGTTGACAATTGATTTTAGTTTTGCATTTAATTTGCAATTAAAAAATATACAAAATTAAATGTTCTTAAAAAATTTGCCGTTGTTTTAAATTGAAAAACTTTAATATTTTAGCTACAACAATTTCCACCCAGTTTTTAAAAAATGCCAAATAGTATTTGACTGCAAGACAGACTTTAACCGAACCAGTTAGAAACCAAATTTTGAACTATTTACATTTTGAATCGAATCGGATATTAAAAAGTAACTGAACCTAGGAATTATTTTGAGTATTTTGAAATATTTTTGTATTTTTAACTTCTTATGAAATATTAAGACATAAAATAATCGAATTTGTGAAGAAATTTTGGATCATTATTTAAGTTTGTAGTTTTAAAAAACCAAAATAAATTTTTTATTATTTTAATTATTTGTTATTTCCCATATGCGTGTAATACAGGTCAAATTTGGAATATGAAATGATTGTAGGCTAAATTCTAAATTATAGATTTAGTATAAATTTAATAGATGTTTAATTGTTTTGTTTACAATTTTTTAAATTACTTATTTAGTTTGTTGAAAAAAAACAGCAAATATTGAAAAAAATTAGCTAAGACCCAAAGAAACAAGAAAGCAAATTACTTTGAAATTAAATAAAATAAATAAAATATGACGCTGAATAATAAACACTTCAATTTATAATTTAATTTGGGGAATGACTCAAGTATAAGCGAAAAATACCAAACAAGAAAAATTAACAAAATATCCAGACTAATTACTTAACTTGGGCTCATTTGAGAGCTTGTTGTGTAACTTTATTGAAGTTAATTAATTTTAAATGGCTCTCTAAGTAAGTAAAAAAAGAAATCATAATAAAATTATTTGCTTACCTTGTAACATTCCTTAATTGAAGTTAATTTAATTTGAACATACAATTTTGCTAATCGCATTTGCACTCAATCAGCTGGAAACTGAAGATCAGCAAGCTGAGGGAAAGCGATCGCGGCTGTTATATGTGCCAGATAAACACGAGTCCGATGAAGAAGCAGGTCGGCTGCATCGATGTGCAAGGTGCCTATTCCACATTGGATGTGATTAGAGTGGAAAAGAAATGAAAATATAAACATGTATTTATTTCGTGCAGTGCCGCCGGATATCATCAATGAGGACTCCTCGGCCGATCTGGCCGTACAGGAGGGCGAGGATGCGACGCTGACGTGCAAGGCCACTGGAAATCCGCAGCCGCGCGTCATTTGGCGACGCGAGGACGGCGAAATGATTCTCATCCGCAAGCCGGGCAGTCGCGAGCTCATGAAAGGTGAGTGCCGCACTTTTGAATATTTGACTGACAGTAACGCCCAAACCCAATCCAAACTGTCGCACACAGTGGAAACGTACAATGGCTCCTCGCTGAGGCTGCTGCGTTTGGAGCGCCGCCAGATGGGCGCCTACCTGTGCATCGCCTCCAACGATGTGCCGCCGGCGGTCAGTAAGCGCGTCTCGCTCAGCGTTCAGTGTAAGTGTCCCCAACCCCCCGCAAACGGGGATAGTTGCTACCCAAAGCCAACATTTGCAACCCATTCCCATTTGAACCGCAGTTGCGCCCATGGTGCGTGCTCCCAGCCAGCTGCTGGGCACGCCGCTCGGCTCCGATGTGCAGCTGGAATGCCAGGTGGAGGCATCGCCGTCACCAGTCTCCTACTGGCTGAAGGGTGCGCGCACATCGAACGGCTTTGCCAGCGTCTCCACGTCCAGCCTAGAGATGGGCTCGCCCGGACCCGAAATGCTGCTCGATGGGTGAGTGGGGATTCGATTGGGGCGATTGTTCTACTCACACACACACACAATGTACTTTAATTACGGGGCAGGCCCAAGTATGGGATAACGGAGAAGCGCGATGGCTATCGCGGCGTCATGTTGCTGGTGGTGCGTTCCTTCTCCGCCTCCGATGTGGGCACCTATCACTGCGTCAGCACAAACTCGCTGGGCCGTGCCGAGGGCACGCTGCGATTGTACGGTGCGTATGCGTAATCTGCCAACGATTTCCCATGCGATTTGCTTAACCTATGACTTTTGCTCTCTCTCTCCCTCGATCTCTTCCTTCCTTCCTGTGCAGAAATCAAGCTACATCCGGGCGCCTCGTCCAGCAACGACGAACAACTCAATTTCATAGGCGGTAAGTTGTGCGCCGCGGAATTCTCCAGGCAATTAATGGATTTTTTTTTCGTTTTTGTTTTTTGTTTTTTTTTTGCCATGCCAGGTCTGGAGGAGGCAACCCGCAATCTGGCCGCCTGCAGGCGAGCCGGTTGCCTGTCGCTGATGTCGCTTTTGTCGCCGCTGTTGGCGCTGTTTGGGCCGTGGAGCGCGTGATATCCAAACTGAGCGAGAGCCGGCTATCGAGTATTCCTACAGGTGTTACCCAGCCCTTGAGCCGATCCAACTGTTTCGCTTACGCTCCCGCTCAAGTTCCCACTGTTTCCCGTTTCCCGCCAGTTTGTTTTCGGCTTCCGTTTTCGTTTTGTTTCACTCTCGTTGTCGATAAACGCAACATATTGCCAAAGCGATGTGGGCGCCGATTTGCCCTCCCCCCACCCCGCATATATCATTTACATACGTATCAAACGAATGAAATATGGCCAAAAGTATTGAAAAACCAAAAAAAAACCAAAAAAATAACGCCCAACCCTAATCCTTAAATATGTCGCATAATGTTACATTGCATATAAATAAACACGAATACTATAAAATAGTGCATAAATATAATTAACGAAAATTATTGAATAAATTATCGCAAAACTTATGCAAATGGATTCGTTTTTTTGTTGTGTGTTGTTTTTTTACGGTTTCGCTAGGCAGCTCTTTCTGGGCCATTGTTCGCTGATCCACTGGGTGGCCACTGCATGAAATATATAAACGAATTGGACATGTAGAAAAATAAATATATATCTATATATATATATATATATACATATAATCTGAATAATTAAGCAACCCACCCCAGCGAGTGCCCAGCAGAACTGGACAGGCGGCATGCAAAGTCCGTTCATCGCATTCGGTGCCATTGTTCATATTGTGCCAGATGAGGGCGGAGCCTCTGCTTGGCTGCACGCCCAGTTCCAGGGCGGGAAAGGAGGTGACGCCACCAAGCTGCACATCGGTCAGCTGGAAGAGCATAGAGAAAAACAGATAACAAGCGATAGAGGAGGTGTGGACGCCGCCGCACAAAATGGGATTTAAAATGTCAACTTACGTAGAACAAAACGGTGGCAATGCGATTATTCCGGATGCGAGTTCTATAGACTCTCTGCCAAAAAGGTGGATAGGTAATTACAGGTACAAGGCTTTTGTAAACAATTTAAATTGTGTGTATCGTGTGTGCTCCACTAAGATATACCCTGTACTTCAATGCTCGTAACCATAAACTTACTAGTTTATTATTCGGCAATCAACTAAATGAATACTAACTGAATTCACCCGGCGTTACCCGACTTAGTCTGTCCGTGTGATCTGAGAGTCAGCCTGTGTACCTTATCTTTTATTTTATTTAGTACAATTTTTAAATTCTTGTATATCTAAGCCTATTCATTTATCAAAAAAAAATCAACACAATAAAATATTTCAACACCATGAAGTTTCGAACCTATGTTTCAGAAATAATAAATAATTTGTAGTTGAAGTTGAATACTGAATACAAATTTACTTTTATAAGAATCATGCTTTAAATAACAATTTTGCTATTATGCTTGTATCAGTTCGAGCTCGAAAGGTGAAAAATGCATAAAATTATAAACCAGCCTAAACTTGTCACATTATAAAAACAAAAATTAAAATAATGTACCTAATCAAAGTTCGACCCGTACTTATTGATTTGAATAACTACTAAATTGGTTCGAACCGTGAACCGAACCACTCGAGAGTTTTCTTATAGCCATGCTCAGAACTCACCTCATCCCGGCTAAGCCAGCAATCCATGTGGATGTAGTACCGGCCAGCAATGCCGTAGTTGAGCACGGCCAGGTTACCACTGTTGGTCAGATCGAAACCGGACATGTCCTCGATGCGCTGGTAGAGACGCTGGCCGTGTCCCGATTGGCTATAATTGAAGGCCGCGTGCATCGCGAACCGGTTGGGGTCCAGTGTGCCGGTGCCGACGAGCGCGCGGGTCAGATACGGTTTGGTCCGTTCGATGATGTGCTCCCGTTCGTGCGAATGGATCACATCGTGGTAGAGCACCACATACGGATCGATGCTCAGCTGCTCGAGCTTGAGCGGGGCGAGCCGCAGGAAGGGACTGTTGTTGCTGTTATAGCGACAGCGCAGCGAGGAGCTGACCAGCGGTCGACTGTGGCCCCGACAAATGCGCAGGTGCATCAAATGTCGACGGAGTCCCTTTAAAAGCGCTCGTGCCTTCTGCCTGTCCTGCGCCCGAGTGGCGTGCTCCAAGATCCGCTCACTGATCTCCTTAACGGCCAGCCAATTCTCTGAAAGCAAACGAGTCGATCAACCGCAATCGAAAAATCGCTTTTTATACTTGTTCACAAAGCGAAAAGAGTATATTGGGTTTATCCTTATATAGAAACTTGGAATATATGCTCGTGAATAACACGTAAAGATTTCGATTTAATCTAAATATATCCGACCTGATGGTTCTACTTGAGGGAATCGAAGGAACTAACCGCTGGCGAGATGAATCTCGTTTAGTTCGCTCAAAATCTGCACACGATCGATCTGTTTCAGGGCGTAAACCCGTTCGGGTGTCTCCTCAAATAGTTCCAGCGCCACCTTCAGCCACTCGACGGCCCCGCGATTGTTTCCCTCGGCGCGCAGGTGCCGCGCCAGCGCCAGGCAGTCCACCGTGCTGAGCTTGGCGCTGCAATGGAAGATCACAGTTGATTGAACTGTTGCTGGTTGCATTGAGGATCGGACACCCACCTGTATTGCTTGTGGATGAGCAGACCGCGGGCCATGTCACCTGCGTCCAAATTGTAGATGTGCTGTATGCGCAATAAGCCCTTGGCCGCCTCCTTCAGATCCATGTCGGTGATCACGTCCAATCGATAATCCGATATCTGTTCCAGATCTGTAACCGAGTTGACTCGCAAATATTATAAATATGTTGTTTAAGACTTGATCAATGGAAAACATAGTTTTAATTTTGTGCTTTAAATTGTTGAGATTTTTGATCGATAACATGCAAATACCTCAAATCACAAATCGATAACTTTAAAGCTAGAGTCATAGTTTTAGTTGTCTGCACGGATTGTTAAAAATGTTGACCGATAACATGTTAATACATGTTACATCAAAAATCGATAACTTATAAACTAAAGTCACCAAATTTGATAGAAGATTGATTTAAAGATTACAAGACAATTATTCAGATCATTTTTATATAATAAAAATCGCTCATTGTTTCTTTTCTTACAATCGATATTTCTCGTTTTTTCCCTCCGAACGCAGGGATCGCGGTGTCTCCTAGTCGGGCACTCCCGACTAGAACCACACTTCCTTTAAATAGCACCGGCTGCTTTTAGCCTTAGGCTAAGACACACTAGCCTGGGATTCGATTCCCGGCTTGGACAACTAATCTGGCGAATTAAGTTTTCAGGACCCACCTTCACCGGGTTCCTTGCTGAGAAAAGCGAACACCTTGGCCGCATCCGAGTGCATGCGTCGGACGAGGGGCAGACTGTTGAGGGGATTGGCGATGTAGGCCAACGGATCGATGCGGGACTGCTGCTGCCGTTGCAGGGCGTCGTTCAGTATTCTAAATAAATTCGATTCCTTACTCGACATTTCGAACACTTCGGCAGTTGATCAACTCACACGCGGGCTGTTCGCACCTTGCGCTCCAGAGCCGCCACATGGAGACGCAGGACGTCGAGTAGATCGTCCTCAATCTGCAGGACCTGTGCCATCTCGTGGGTCGACGTGGCAACATATTTCTCGGCGATTGCCACCTCAACGACGAGCAACAGAAAGTGGAAAACCAACATTTCGAAAAACAATTTCCAACTGAACCAATCGAAATAATTCGTGCGACTTTTACGATTGCCGGGGAATACCCCTAACGAATCGATTAACAGCAAAACTTTTTGATTTACATTGCTGCTATTTGTGGTCGACTGTGCCCAACTATGGAGTACCCTGTCTCACACCAAAACATTCAACCAAGAGCGATTAAAATTACAAATTTTAAATTTTAACGAAAATGTTTCTTCGAATATGAAAAGAAATCAATACAAATCAAATACTTGTATTTTCAATAAAAATTAAAAATCAATCAATAGGACAAATCTTGATCAAAATGCCAGCAAACTTGTTCAGTTTTGGGATTTCAGATTTTTCGCATAATTTTTGACGAATAATTTGATTTCCTCAGAATCAACCAAAATGGATTAAATATACAAATTGCAATTGCAGTTTTAAATTTTCAACAAATTTTTTTACCATCACATTCAAAATAATTCTCCATTCAATAATGTCTAAATTGAATAAATAAATAAAAATTTCGGCCACGCCCAGAAAATGTAAATTTCCTTAAAAGAAGAAAAAACGTTTTCGACTGTTTTTCTACTTTGAACGATTATAGCGCAGTCGGCTACACCCGATTGCGACATTTTTTGAATTCTGTTTAATTTGCTAGCAAAGCGTTTTACGTCAGTGAAGCAAAACGATTTGTTTCTCGCCTTCGGCAGCTTCAAGTTTTGGTGCCTGAATCTTTTGCGTTTTGTTAAGTTTTCCCGTACATTTTTGGTTTTAGTTGAAATGGAGCCGGAGTTTGAACAACGCAGAGAGAAGACGCCGCCACGCATCGAGCCGTATGTGGCGCCGGTTAACGGGATTGTGCAGCCGCCGGTGATGCCGCCGCCGGGCAGACGGGGCCGCCGGACGAACGTGCTGGAGAGCTTGAAGACGGTGCTGAAGTTCATTTGGAAGAGCCGCTGGTCGTTCTACTTCCGGTATCCGGTGGACGCGCTTGCACTGTGCATACCAGACTATCACAATCTGATCAAGCACCCGATGGACCTGAGCACGATTCGCCGGCGCCTGTACAACAATTACTACTGGCAGGCGGACGAGGCGCTGGACGACTTTGAGCTGATCTTCGAGAACTGCATGCTGTACAACCTGGAGGGCACCGAGGTGCACAAGGCCGGCAAGGAGCTGCGCGAGGCGTTCTACACGCGCCTCTCCTACTTGGACATGAGCAACGAATACGAGCTGGTGCCACAGGCGGTGCTAAAGAAGCGCAAGGCGCAGCTGGAGCCGGCTAAGCCGGAGGTGCCCAAGCAGCGCAAGCAATCGCTGCAAATTGATTGCCACGTCGAACCCGAACCCGAAACCAAACCGGAACCGGAACCAGAACCAGAAACCATCTCCGAACCCGAACCGGCACCCACACCCGTAACCGAGCCCGCACCCGAACCTGCACCTGAACCTAATCCTGAACCTGAACCTAATCCTGAACCTGAGCCGGAACCCGCTGTCGAGCCCGCACCCAACCCCATCACCTGCTCGGAGCCCATCCAGTTCGAGGTGTTTCCCAGCCTGCTGTGCGAATGGCAAAACTACCTCGTCGAGAAGGCGCACAGCGAACGCCTGCTGCGGAGCCTGGCCAAGCGCAAGCGCCGCCAGTCGAACTGGCCATTCGTGTGCTGCGACCTGTGGCGGGAATACAGCCAGAATCTGAACTACGATCACGATGCGCGCCCAAAACTGGACTGGAATGTGCTTCGGAGCCGTCTCGAGACGAATCAATGCGATAATTTTGAGGCGTTTGTCGAGACATTGCGTGCCATGTTTGAAAACGCCTTGGCCTGTTTTCCCATTGATCAGACGCTGATCGGTGCGGTGAACGAGCTGAACGAAATGCTGGAATCGCATCTGGAGCGCTACCGTGATTCCATTGCCGATGTGAAGAAGCGGCTGCGACACCAATTTTCCCAAAATATGCGATATTACACATCTGCTGTTGCACAGCAAGCGAAATCTAACGAATATCGTGGAAAATAAATTGTGAAACACCAACAACAAAAAATAAAAAAACTACCCCAAACCATTTCAAGTACTAATAAATTATTTTGAAAATCACGAAATCGAATACATTTGGCGGTACACTTAACATTCCGATAGATGTCGCCCCAGTTAACAGTGCCACTTTCAATTAACATTACCATTAGTTGGTAAACGAAATTCTGTCAGCAGATCTCATTATCAAGCAGCTTAATATTTAAAATGTAAAACTAAGGGTCTTCAATGCTTATGCAACTTTTTTCCGTCCCATTGAACATAGCAGCTAACAAGAAAATCGATAGGTTCGCTCTGTTTAATAGCAGCGACGTTATCGATAGTAACTAACTAACATTTCGCAGGGTGGCATTATTATTATCGATACGCGATGATATCTGGCAACTGCGAGCGTTCAGAAGCTGCTCGAGAAATTTCGTAAAAATCGGGCAAAATGTCGCAAATAATTGATAATTTCTTGTGAAAAGTGTTTATAAGTGTTATATTTAGTGTATGGTTATCATCATTGCATTGGCAAATCCCTAAATATGTGAAATAAAAAGCTGCAAACCTGATTTGTTAAGAGGCAGGCTTTTTTCATCGTCGTAAATACATACAGACATTCTCTCAACACACACACAAGCGTAGTGGTATATATATATGTATAAATAACGCGCGGGCGCGAGAGAAAGAGCGTGAGTTGATGTTGAATAAGTGTATGTTTGTATGCGTGAGTGTTCGTTTCGTTTTTTTTGTGTGTGTGCGTAATTTCGTCGGCGAGAGAGGCGAATGCGAATGCGAGAGCAAAGCAAAAACCAACAAATAAGTGAACGAAAATAAAAACGAAAAATACCGAATAGCGAACAAGTCGTGCGTATGTTTGTGTGCGTATTTTGTGAATTTCTGCATGTCAAATTATGTTTTAACATAGCCCAAATTGTCCACCCAAACAAGTTGGATACATCGCGATAAAACACAACAAAAGGTAAATACCAAATTAATATTATTACAGCTAGGCGTCATCGGCATATTTGTTTTTGTCCGATGAGTCAGACGCTCGCGTTTATATTTCGTTTTTTATGTAGTCATCGAATCGCATCGTTTTTAACAAATGCATTTTGAACACTTAAACTAACACATCATCATATTCATACATAAATTTAGTTAGCTTGTTGTCACATACATGTGTAGTTCGTGTAGTTCGATGTATGTAGGTTAAAGTAAAAAAAAAGAAAAAACAACTCCCAAAAGCAAAGAGCTACAAATTATACAGTTACTTGTGTCTAAATACATTTTTATCTACGCCGTTTAATTATTTACTACCCACACATATGCAAAACCAAAAACCAACGGTAGCCAATCGACACAAACACACACACAAAGAGCAACAGGGAGAGAGAGATAAAGAAACCATCGAGAACAGTTAGCAGCAACAGCATCAATAAATATAATTTAATGTGTCTACTGAGTACCTACAGTTAATTGTTGTTTTTGTTTTCGGCTCTCATTTGAAATCAAATGTTGGCTCTCTCGTACGCACCAAGTGCTTGTATTTATAACTAAAAATTGCGCTGATCGTTTGCGTTGCTGTTAAAACTTTTTTTTTTTAATAAATTATGTACAAACACATGCACAGCATTTGTGTGTACAATAAAATGAAAAACTGCCAAACAGCCAAATCGATTGGCCCGAGTCGCTGTGCTTACGACAGCACGACGTTGTCATTGCTGTTGTTGTTGCTCTCTCAGTTTTGTTATTGGCCTGCTGTTGTTACTGTGGCTGCTGCGGCCGCTGATGATAATTTTAATGAATAATTACGAAATATATTTTTTACGTGTTTACAATATACTTATTTGCATTTGCTTTGTATGTGTTTCTATCTCTCGCTGCCTCTCGCTCGCTCTTTCTCTTGTCATCATCTTTTGGCATTTTTGTCGATCAAACTACGGCAAATTGCGAATCTAAAGCTTGCCAGCGTGTGAAAACTACGCGCAAAAACAAAAAACATTAAAGCGCAAAATGAGTAATTGCTCATTTTAGTATATATTTGCATTAATATTTGTATATATGCGTGTACGTCAATGCTTGGTATGTGTGCATTTAATTTGCCATTTGCCATTCAAAAGCCGACAACTGAAATATTGAAACGTAGCGAATTTGTGCCGTCTGCTCTTACGCTCTGCTGAGCAGACTCAACGGCAACTGCAATTCTAATTGTCCGCAACTTAACGCGCACACCTCGCAAATGGGCCAAATATATTTTTATGGGACAAACAAAATATTGTTTTCCATTTGTATTAAATATTGTGCAGAATTTAGCAATGCGTGCAGCAGCTGCTGCCTCAAAAGAAACAACCACCACCGTCACCTATAATTACCAAGCTAATAGTGCCCAACTGAGAGATACTCTGTAATTGAACTTAAACTGCCCTGAATAATTTCGGTTAAATTAAATATCTATGATAAATAAATATATATTCTATTGCATTTAATTATTTAAAGTCTCGAGATTTTAAAAAGGAAAAGCCTTCTGCCTGTTGCATACATTCGCATGAACCTATTATACTTTGTTCACCGCTTTCGAATGCGTCCAGGGTATAAAACAACAGTAGCAGAGGCACTAACAGCTAACATTTGCTGCGGCTGCTCCTCGAATTGTTGTTATTGCTTTCGTGTTCGTGGCAATTGAGCATCATATTGCGTTTTACGCTCAGCTTTTAATGCTCATTCATACACATCAGCAGGCAAGCACACAAACATATCCACGCGTATACGTATATAAAGTACTAGTAGGCTGCGCTCCCACATATTGGCGCGCACACATTTTCTTTCACCTTTGCTGCGTGTTTTGATTCGAACGTCTTTTGGGCACCTCATTTACCTTCGACTCACTCACACACAGCCACTCACTCTCTCACACCCCCGCAAGTTCACTCTCATGCTCATTAATTGGCCCCCACCTTCGCTTCGGCTTGGCCTCGGCACCCATGTTTACACACACACTCGCTCTCCCTCTCTCTCTCTGTCTTGCCCGCTCTTTTTTGATATCTTGAACAGGGCACATTTGTTGCTTGTTGTCTTTTGATGCTTAATTCAACTTCTTCAGCTGCTCCGCTTGGCCTGTTTGGCTTTCTCTTGTTCGGCTCCATTGCTCTCTTATTTACACTGGTCTTTGGTCTCATTTTTCATTTTTTGTCTTGTCTACACACAAAGCTTTGTATCTTTTGGACATTTTTGCATAATTTCATGCAAATTTACATACGTGTGCGCACGTATGTATGGGTGTGCATATTTTGTCGCGCTCAATATGTACAAGTATGTATATGTATATGTGTATATCTTGTCTATTTAGTAGCTCGGCGTATATTCGTTGTTGTGATTGTCGTGCTCACGTTTTTAATCGTTCGTCAGTCGATTCGGTTTTCAATCGACATCTTGCTGGCATCGCTGTTGTTGTTATTATTGTTACCTGCCTGCCTGCTCGCCTGTCTGTCTGTCTGGTCTGCTCCCTCCTCTGTGGCTGTTGCTGTCGCTGCTTGACTTTAATCTGCTCAATTACTCGCAATTTGCAAGTTGAGTATGTCTCTGTCTCTGTCTGTGGCGTTGCCTACCTGTATGAGAATGTGTGCGTCCCTGCTGTGTGACAGTCTGTCTGTATATGTTACGTTTCGTTTTGCTTCTCATTCGCCTTATTCATGTTTTTGTTGTACGTTTTGCGCTTGTTTTGATTTCTTAATCTTTTTACCATAATTGATGGCAATTAAATTAAAGGTGTGTGTGCGGCCTCGCGCCTTTACGTTGTTGTTGTTGTTGTTGTCTCTGTCGTTTTTGCTCGGCTGCTACTTTAGTTCGGCTCGGATCGGATTTGCTCGCATCGACTCGATTTACCCCGTTCCCGTTCGCCCGTCGGCTGCTAGATTGTTGTATTTCGTTTGTTGTTGTCATCCACCGCCAGCGGCAACACCTTCGTCTCCACCACCTGCGCGTCCACCTCTTTGCACCACGCACCTCGCGTGACTCTTATTTGTTTGTAGCATTTAAATTATTTGCATCAATTGGTTATGTTAATACCCTTGTGAAAAGAGTACTATAATTCAGTTATGGAATTTGCAACACATTCGAATCGGCAGAAGCAAATCATACATAGTATATAGTATGATATATATGATTGATAAAGCATTGAACGAGGATATTTTACTGCCCTCCCTGGTGGACCTGTTTTTAAAATAAGTATTCAACATTTTATTTTAATTAAAATAACTTTAAAAAATTTTTTTATATCTTGTTTAATTGATCAATCATTTTATTAAGAATACACAATAGTCTTTAAAAGGAGATAAAAGACAATTGGGCGCTGATCATAATTTATATTATGGAACTTCTAAACGAAAATTGTAATACTGATCCACCCAGTTTATTCAATTTGTGCTATTTGTATATTCACGACAGTTTGCATACTTATGAGGGTATAACTAAGTCGTTCTACTGATCTGCAACATTTTGACATGTTTCTGAACATTTTTGATGGCCATCTACTCGACTTGCATTGTGTCATCTTAAGCGAGATTTTATTGATTAGTTCAATATTCCTGCGCTCGACCATGCTCGTCAGTGTCATGTGTGTATGTCTGCGTATGTACACATGTATAATTATAGCGATTTACTTAATTGATGTCAACACAGCGCGGCTATTAATTCCAGTTTTATGTGTCGCTGTGTGTTCAATTTGCTATTTAAGGCGTAATTTGTAGCTTTTCGCGTAGCCGAGTATTAAATTGTTGACAATTGTTTTGAGCTTGAGCGAATTAACCTTTAGTTTGTTATGTCATCTGTTATGCTAGTATTTGCCTAACGGTTGAATATGTACTTGTTTCTCAATTTTGTTTTCTCAATTTTCTTCAAATGCACTTCTATACCTATTGATATTCTATTTTGTATATAATTGCTATATATCTTAATAATCTTAGTAATTAAAATAATTTGCATATTCATCATGAAATTACCCAACCCATTCTCGCGCCTTTACCCATCACACGAACCCTCAAACGAAATACAACCCTAGGGCTTCTATGCGGTTGATAATGTTCCCACTGAAGATAGCGATCCTTTGTGCAACCTGGATACGATAAATAAATACTGCACGCCAGGGTGCTAACCACTAAACTGGATGGTACAAAAACACAACACAATTACGAACAATTATCTTTGAATTGCCGAAGAGTAAATACCCTTTCAGGCATACGTATCAGTGTCTAAGAAAATATCTTACGATTAGTATTCTAATATGGTGATTTAAAGTTGAAAGTTTTCTTGTTAAATTAAACTTAATCATGATATTTGAAAAATAAAAAATTATACAAGGCATTTGAACAAATTTAGACCCATTTTTCGATATTCAGTAACATCAATGACAAATTTGATCAATATAAAAAACCAGGCAATTTTGTCGCCATGAATGAGTTACGCATTTCATTGAAATATTAGCAAAACCCTTTGGCAAGGGTATCAAAAGATCGCATCTTGCATGTATTTAAATAAAATAACTGTTTTTATGAAAAGGGTGCTATCATGTCAAACCTGATTTTCAATCACATCAAGAACAGTGTGAATTGCTTTCCATATAAATAATTCGAATTATCGCTTCATGCTAATTACAATAAGCATACACAATTCTAGAGAGGGTGTTTGTATGTATGTATATGTATTATATGTTATGAAATTGCACTAAATGCTTACATCATGCCTGCCTATGTCGCAAAGATAAAAGCAAATAGGCAACGAGTCAAGCTTCAAATGAAATCGCAATCGCAACACAGTTACTTACATTAGTATAAATATATACGACATGTATATGGGAAACTAAATTATCGACTGGCCAGAGCTACAACATGTTAAAACAATAAGCTTTAGGGAAGTTCCGACTGTCAGTTATCCTGTACAACATTTTTGTATGCATACAGAAACACACCATCAATAAAATTTTTATTAATTAATTAAATAATATTTTAACTTTTTAGCTCGTCAAAAGTTTTTTTTTTAATAATAAACTCAAAATAAACTTTTTGAATTGTTCCACTTATTAATTATATTGTATTGTTACTTTGTTTTGAATTAGGGGCCAGATAATTCTTTGGGCAAAGTATATTTAAATAATTTCTAACAATTTCAAAATTTTTATTTTTAAAATTTTCAAAAAATTTAGTTTGACCTCTGTATACCCTTTTTATAAGTTTTTAATGGGCACAGGGTATACAAAAAAAAAAAAAAAACAAAAACAAGCAAAAAAGTAAAACTGCACTTGGAGTACAGTTGACATGATTGACTAGCTGCATAACTAACGAACTAACTAACAAACAGCTAGCAAGTCAAACGGCCGAGCTGACCAGTTGTTGGTGTTGTTGGCCAGAAACAGCAGTAACTGTTGTGGTAATTGGTGCCGCTACCGGGTCGCCTAGTGTCGTGTCGTGTGGTGTCGTATCGTGTCGTGTGTCTCTAGGCAAATACACAACACCTTATGCACAAAAACAATCAGCTAAGCTCGAACTGAAACACTGACTCATGCAGGCGGCCAATGCTCGAGCCAACTCAATTGCAGCAGCTAGTTAAAACTGAAAACAAAACAAAACAAAATACACAAATGACAAGTCATCGAAGGCGGTGGAGATGAGGGGCAATGGGGGTTGTGGCGCACACGCAGTCAAACATTTTTCACCTCATTCGCATTCTCATTCTCATTCCATCAGCCACTAAGTAGTTCAGAAAACCTGGTTAACCGTCACATGCAGCTCCTGCAAGCAACAACTACAGCAGCAGCAGCAGCAGCACATAAAATACATTCACCCGTGCACACATACATTCACTTACTCACTCACTCATACACACACACACACACTCACACTCATTCAGTCATCTACTGCACACACCCACACAGTAATAAAAAAAAAAAAATCTCAACTTGTTTGCAAACTGCGACGAAGCGAACTAATAAATTTCCACTTTGTTTTCCCCCTTTTCAATAATTTTTCCAGATTCAAGAAATCGCGCTAAGACAAAAATTCGCACACACTTCTCACACACACGTGCACACCTAGTGTGTGCCAGTATAAGTTCGATGGTCGTGAGTGTGTTAGTGTGTAATGATGTAGTTGATTACAATGATGATAGTGATCATAATGAGAATGATAATGATGATGATTTTGTTGTTGATGCTGATGCGGCAGCCGAACTGCTAGCATAGTTGAGCAGCGTTTCGCGAAAGTACAGCAATGTGGAAAATTGTAAATACAACGAGCAAAAACTCAAAACGCAGAAAAACTAAACGCGCAAAAAGAAGAATTTTCATACTCACGTCACCATAAGACATCATAAAGAAAAACGAAAGACTGTCGTAAAAAGGCAGTCATAAAGGAAAACCCACCACTTAACAGGGTAGTGGGCAACAACAACAACAGCAACAACAACAACAACAACAACATAAGAAGTAAGAATTTCAATTTCTAGCAAAAAAAATATAAAAAACAACAACAACAAATACAGTCACAGCAGCAACAACAACTGCAATAACAAGAAAATCCTGCGAAGAAGAAAAAGTTCAAGTCTAAAGTAGAAAAACCACTTAAAACATCGATGAAACGTTGACGGGAGACCGAACAGCGATGCGATTAACGAGAGCGAGACCGAGAGCGTAAATATAAGGCGTTAGCAGAACAAGGAAGGGAGGGAGGGCGCGACAGGAGTCTGTGAACGACAACGATGAGCGCGTGCTAAGGAGCAGCAGTTGTTTTTCTTTTTTTTTTTTTTACATCTTGCGACGTATTTTTTTTTTAACTATATTTAGTGGTAGCAGCGTGAAAAGGTGGTGGTGTGTGTTTGTGCTGGTGGTCACGCAAGACGTGGCAATCGTCTGCAGGAGCCGAACCAATAATAACAGCGAGACAAAGGCAGCTGCAATTGCACCTTTGCACAGCGACAGGAGCGTCAGAGAGCGAGAGAGCAACGCCGAGAGTGTGTGTGCTGGTGTGCGCTGAGAGGCAAACAGTGTGAGTGTAAAGAGCGCGCGAGAGCGTAAGCAAAACAACGAACCAAATGAAGCGGCTGCCGCGCGTTGCGACGTCACCTTCGGCCATTCGGCTTTAGTAGTTGTAATTTGCAAAGCAAGGAGCGAGGAACGCGCGCGAAAACGAGCTAAACGAAAAACAGAAGAAGAAAAAAAAAAAGGAACGAACGAAACGAAACGAGTCGCAAAGCGTTTATTAAAGAGGGGGGAGTAGGGTGTCGTTTGTGCAGTGGCATCGGTAACCACAGCAACAACAACAACAACAAGAGGCCACGGCTGTGCGAGGGGGAAATTGACGCATTCCAAACGTGGTTCGGTTACAGGCATTGGCTGACGTTGTTTCTCTTGCTGTTGCTGATATTGTTGTTGTTGCTAATACCGGTCTTTTAGGCTCACGTGAACCTTGTTTTATTTTGTTTGCAAGGAAAGTTTGTGCCGCCAACAACGGGTCTCAACAGCAATGATTTGCCAATGCAAATGCAAATGCGAAAAATAAAAGACCAGCAAGTGCGTATATTATGGGCCGCTCCAAGTTCCCCGGGAAACCATCCAAGTCGATTAATCGTAAGCGGATAAGTGTCCTACAATTGGATGATGATGCGGCAGCGGCGACGGCAACGGGCGCCGCCGGCACAGCGGCAACCGAACAACACCAGCAACAGAGCGAACAGAGCGCCGGCTCAGCGTCGCGGGAGAAGGGCAACAATTGTGATAACGATGACGATGATAATGCGCCAAGCGGCGCAACGACCAGCGGCAACAGTGCTGCGTCCGGCAGTATGGCAGATGCAGCCGCAGCCAACGAAGGTGGCAGCAGTGCCGGCAACGGATCGAGTGGAGGTACCACAACAAATGGTGGCAATGTAAATGGTGGCAGCCACCACAAGAGCGCCACAACGGAGATCAAGGAATGCAAAAATCAAGGCAACAATATCGAGACCAACAACTGCGTCGAGGATGCCGATGATGGGACAAACAACGATGACGACGATGACAGCGGCAATGACAAGAAGGCAACAGCCGCTGCGCCCTCCTTTGTCCCAGGCCTCAGTGCGTTGCAGCGTGCGCGCAAAGGAGGTAATAAAAAATTCAAAAACTTGAATCTGGCCAGAGCGGAGGTGATGTTGCCCTCGACGTCGAAACTCAAGCAACAACAACAACAACAACAACAGCAATTGCAACTTAATTGCCCTTCATCATCTTCATCATCGTCATCTGCTCCTACGACAACAACGACAACGTCGTCGGCGAGCGCAACGTTGACAGCGACAGCGACGTTGGCGTTGGCGTCAGCGTCAGCGTTGTGTGTGCCTGGCACGCCGGCAGGGGGCGGGGGAGGCGCAGCTGCTGGCCTGCTGGCGAACCCCTTTGCCAGCGTCGAGCCAAAAGTGGTCGAGGTAACAACAGCAGCAGCAGGCGCTGGCGAAGACGTTGCAATGGTAAGTGGATTTCTTTAGCTCATGTTGTACTGTACACACACACACACACACACACGCATACAGTTTGCGCCCGCTTTATAAATGCACACGCAATACATGTATAAATAAGTTAAAGCCGATTTAACTCTGTGATTTTTTGTATTTTTTTTATGTTGTGTCTCGACTGTTGTGTGTTGCGTGTTATTTGCTTACTCTGCCCCATTTCAAGCAATGTAAATAAGAAACCCCGTCAAGTCGGGCGCTAAATTATGCGCCCCAGACTTGGTTCCTAACTAACTAACTGCTGGTTACCCTATCGCCTGCCTGCCTGTCTGCCTATTACCTGTGTTTGCCCGTTTACCTACTGCTTAATTGGCTCTTATGACGTTTTCGCGCTTTGCCCTGCCTGTACCTGTACATAACTCGTTTTTTTCCCCCCAAAAACTTGCACTTGCTCCCACTCCCTCAACCCTGCACCGGACACCTTACCCTATTCGTGTATCCCTTGGCCAGGTTTGTTTGCTTTGCTTTGCATGCTTATTCGCTTGCTTTAGATTTTACGAGCTTGCATGTAGTTTTTATTTTATTTTTTTTTCCTAAATTTTTGTTTTCCTTGCATGCATTATTGATTGGCTAAAAGACATCGAGTGCAACTTTTATGACTAACCTGTCGTTTATGTTGTTGCAGCTAAAGGCCTCAAGCGAGATGGCGGCCAATGAGGCCGGCGGCGTCGAAGCCAGTGCAGCCCCTCCAGTTAAATCGTGTGGCTCCAGTCCCAATCCCAATGCAGGGACGGCGACAACGAGCGCCACAAGCGGCGCCACAGGAGGGGCGCCGGCGACAGTGCCGACGAAGCAAAAGAAAACGGTCACCTTCAAGAACATACTCGAAACCAGTGATGACAAGTCTGTGGTGAAGCGCTTCTACAATCCGGACAACCGGGTTCCGCTCGTCTCCATCATGAAGAAGGACAGCATAAATCGACCGCTCACCTATTGCAGGGGCAGCGAGTTTATCGTGCGTCCCTCCATTCTGTCCAAGATACTCAATAAGAACTCCAACATCGACAAGCTAAACTCGCTGAAGTTTCGCTCGGTGCACGCGCCGGCATCCTCCTCTATGCAGGACGCCAGCTCCACGAGTCTTTTTGGCTCTGGCCTGTCGCGGGCATTTGGCGCTCCAATGGACGATGAAGACGCCGTCTCGGGCGGTGTCACGTTTCGCAAACAGGAGCCACAGCACAAACCAGCTGAAGACAACGATGATAATGGGTGAGCCATAATTAATAAGTAAAATATTTCTGTCAGCCCCCTTTTTTGCAATGCTTTAATTAGGTATTTACCAGATACTTTATTAAACCGTTTTCTCATTTAAAATTTTTATGATTACTGTAAGGATTCCCAGAAGTATTCAAAAATGTGTATTTATTCTACTTTTTTTTTCTCAGCATCTGTGCAAATAATTAATTAATTATATACAATTGAATTTTAACATTTTCTACAATTTAATTGAATTTAAAATATCTTCTGTTCAATTTGCAAACATTTTAGAAGCAAATAAAAATTGCTAAAAGTGTTACATTTTTCTATGAATTATTGAAAAATCAGCGTCCAGAAATTCGAATTTGTTATTCAATTATTTTAAATTTGTTTTTAAAATTTTGTCATAAAATATTTTCCATTTTGGGCCTTTACTAAATCGGAATATTTGTATAGAAAGCATAAACAAGCTATTTAGAAGTAATAATTAAATTGCATGCAATCATAAAATAAAAAATGTATTAAAATTGCATATATAATTTGTAGTTCGGCAAGCAGCGAAAATGAGGACGACGAAGACGTTGACGATGAGGATTTGGATGACAATGAGGAGGCAGCGTCCGAGAAGAGCGCCGAAACAACGGTTAGCCTGGACGAAAAAGACGTCGACGATAGGCAACTGGTCATGGATAAACACTTTGTGCTGCCAAAGCGGAGCACGCGCTCGTCGCGCATCATTAAACCGAATAAACGGCTGCTGGAGATGGGCGGCATTAGCAGCAAGAAAAACGCCAGCGATGCGATTGCCAAACCAAAACCCAAGAACTACTTTGGACTGGGTGACTTTGGCAGCGAAACGCCCTCCGCTAGCTCTGCGCTCATCCAGAAGCTGGGCAAGGAAACCTTCTCCAGCTTTAACACCATGAAGCTCAACAGCAGCTTTGTGCTGCGTCAGCCACGCCTGCAACTCCAAACGGACTCGAGCGTATCGTTTGCAGGCACAAAGCCGCTGACAACTGCTAGGCTCTTGCCCGCATCCTCAAGTGCCATTTCAACAGCGAATAATGTATCCTTCGGATCGCTCAACAATGCGAATTCAGGTATGTGGATCGCTCTAATTGGCGGAGCTCACTTACATTTCGTTTGTTTCATTTATAGCAGCTGTGACTACGGCGTGCGCCGTCTGCTCTACGCCCATCAACAACAAGGACGCAAGTCTGGCACGCAAATACGGCGTGATTGCCTGTGAGGTTTGTCGCAAGTTCATCTCGAGAATGACAAAGATCTCCAAGCTGTCAACGACCATGCATGGCAGCTCCAATGCTGCCCAGTCCAGCCAGCAACTACAGTGCAAAGGCACAGAGGGTAAGAGCTCGTCAAATCCTGCCCATAAATTAGAGGGCGATATTCGAGAAAGTGTGACGTCACAATATTGGTTTATGCTTTGCAATTGGCATCCATTAGATTTTTAGCTAATTTGAGTTTTTGCAAAGATTATTATCAATTAAGTTGATATAATAGAATTTTTACATTTATTTAAATATTGTATTCATATCTATGCCAAGTTTTGTTTATTTTTATTAATTTCATCACAAAACATTGCAATATTGTGACGTCACAATTTTAAAATCTCAAAATTCTTTTCATAAATTGTGGCCCTCCCAGTCGTGAATCCTCCCTAATAATGATTCATTTTCATTATCTCTTCCCAATCCTATAGGGGGCAGCTGCAACATTCTGTCGCTCAAGAGTCAGTTGAAGAATTTCAAGAAACTGTACAAGGAGCGCTGCACGGCGTGTTGGCTCAAGAAATGCCTGGGCGCATTCCAGCTGCCCACTGGCCACAGAAGCCGCATGTGTGCCATACTGCCCCCCAGCATGCGCGAAGAGGCTGCCCACAAGGATGACAAGTGTACGGAGCTGCTATCGCCCACGGCCAGTTTGCGTTTCACATCGCAAACGTGTAGTGGAACGTCTGTGGGCGCCAGCACGACTATCAAATGGAAGACCAGTGCGGAGTCGGCGGTGAACTCCATTAAATCGAATCCGCTGGCCGAGAATAATGTTACCTTTGGCAGTACACCACTGCTGCGTCCCGCAATACTCGAAAAGCCGCTCTTTTTGAAAATCGGCAGCGATAATAAAAAAGCCAAAGAGTCAAAAGTTGCAGCCGCGGAGGCAGTTGGCCTCAGCCCCGTGCCCGGCACCAGTGAAGCAGCCGCAGCGCCGACTAAAGCCACGCGCAAGGCCAAACAGGACAAGGAGAAGACGCGGGAGCAGGAGAGCGAGAAGCCGCTCAGTCCCAGTGGCAGAAAAGCGGCTGAGACCAATGCGCCAGAGAATCAATGGGATGAACAACAATCAACGGCAAACACAGCGCCCGCTGCTCTCAGCTCTTCGGCGCCACAGACCAGCTCGTCTGCGGCTGTTGCCGCCGGCAATCAGATGGAGACAGGTGAGGTGACGGCGCCGGATAACCTGAAGCGACAACGCATTGATCTAAAGGGACCGCGTGTAAAGCACGTGTGCCGCAGTGCGTCCATTGTGCTGGGTCAGCCGCTGGCCACCTTTGGCGACGAGGAAGATGAGCTGGCAGCGGCAGAGGCAACAACAACAACACAACCAGAGGCCAATACCAATACAAATACAAATACCAAGAAGCCCAAGTCGCCTGTGCCCATGCAAATGATCATGGATGAGAACGACAATTGCGCCACCTGCAAGCCAGCGCCAACAGAAGTCTCAGCGGAAGCTCAGCCAATTGTTAAAAGTGCGCCGGAACCAAGGAACAGCAAATCAAATACCCAAATAGAGGCTAAAAAGACGGCAACCACAACTGGAACGTCCAAGGGCAAGGTGAGCACGCGCAATGCAACGGCAACGGTGACGTCCGCTGCCAACGGATTGGCGGCCAACAAGAAGCAGCGCAACATCGAAGCGAACAGCAATGCCGGCGGCAGTCAGGTGATTGCTACACAAAGTCGTCGTGCGCTGGCCAAGGAGGTGAATCGATTGAAGGCGCTGATATCGATTGATTTCTGGGAGAACTATGATCCGGCCGAGGTGTGCCAAACGGGCTTTGGCCTGATTGTCACGGAGACGGTGGCGCAGCGGGCGCTCTGCTTTTTGTGCGGCTCGACGGGGCTCGATCCGCTCATCTTCTGCGCCTGCTGCTGCGAGCCGTATCATCAGTATTGTGTGCTGGACGAGTACAATTTGAAGCACAGCTCCTTTGAGGACACGCTGATGAACAGCCTGCTGGACACCTCAAACAATGCCTGCGTCATGTCAACGGCCACAAATACGGCGCTGAATCAGCTGACACAGCGCCTCAACTGGCTGTGCCCGCGCTGCACTGTGTGCTACACGTGCAATATGTCGTCCGGATCGAAGGTGAAGTGCCAAAAGTGCCAGAAGAATTATCACAGCACCTGCCTGGGGACCAGCAAGCGTCTGCTGGGCGCCGACCGGCCGCTCATCTGTGTCAACTGTTTAAAATGCAAATCCTGCTCCACCACCAAGGTGTCCAAGTTCGTTGGCAACCTGCCCATGTGCACCGCCTGCTTCAAGCTGCGCAAGAAGGGCAACTTTTGCCCCATCTGCCAGAAGTGCTACGACGACAACGACTTCGACCTGAAGATGATGGAGTGCGGCGACTGCAATCAGTGGGTGCACTCCAAATGCGAGGGCCTCAGCGATGAGCAATACAATCTGCTGAGCACGCTGCCGGAGTCCATTGAGTTCATCTGCAAGAAGTGCGCGCGGCGCTGCGAAGTCTCCCGCCACAAGGCGGACGAGTGGCGGCAGGCGGTCATGGAGGAGTTCAAAGCGAGTCTGTTCAGTGTGCTCAAGTTGCTCAGCAAATCGCGTCAGGCGTGCGCTCTGCTCAAGCTCAGTCCGCGTAAGAAGCTGCGCTGCAGCTGTGGAGCAGGAGCCGTTGCTGGCGGATCTGGATCCGGGTCAGGTGGCAAGGCGCACAGCCAGGGCAAACTGCAGCCGAAGGCGCTGCAGTTCACCTACAACGGCCTGGGCAGCGATGGCGAGAGCCAAAACAGCGACGATGTTTACGAGTTCAAGGAACTCCACACGGCCCAGAATCACAAACCGGCAACGCCGGTGCCGCTTACGGTACCGGTAATCTGCAGCTGCCTGCAGTCGCTGAGTCAGCCACAAACGTTCAGCTTGGTGGACATCAAGCAGAAGATTGCGGGCAACGCGTACGTGTCCCTGGCGGAGTTCAACTACGATATGAGTCAGGTGATACAGCAGAGCAACTGTGATGAGCTGGACATTGCGTACAAGGAGCTGCTGAGCGAGCAGTTTCCCTGGTTCCAGAACGAGACCAAGGCCTGCACGGATGCCCTCGAGGAGGATATGTTCGAGTCGTGCGGCTACGAGGAACTGGAGCTAGAGTCGCCAGCCACCTATGCCGAACACCAGACCGCATCGCAGGCAACTCGCGCGCCTGGTCTACTCGACATACCGCTGGACGATGTGGATGATTTGGGCGGCTGTGCGCTGAAGACGCGTCTCGATACGCGCGTCTGTCTCTTCTGTCGCAAAAGCGGCGAGGGTCTGTCCGGCGAGGAGGCCCGTCTGCTCTATTGCGGCCACGATTGCTGGGTGCACACCAACTGCGCCATGTGGTCCGCGGAGGTGTTCGAGGAGATCGACGGCTCCCTGCAGAATGTACACAGCGCGGTCGCCCGCGGCCGAATGATAAAGTGCACCGTGTGCGGTAATCGTGGCGCCACCGTTGGCTGCAACGTCAAGTCCTGCGGCGAGCACTATCATTATCCGTGTGCGCGGAGCATCGATTGCGCCTTCCTCACCGACAAGTCCATGTACTGCCCGGCCCATGCCCGCAACGCCCTTAAAGCCAACGGCTCACCCAGCGTCACCTACGAGTCAAACTTTGAGGTGTCGCGTCCCGTCTACGTGGAGCTCGATCGGAAGCGCAAGAAACTGATTGAGCCCGCCAAGGTGCAGTTTCACATTGGGTCGCTGGAGGTGCGACAGCTGGGCTCGATTGTGCCCCGGTTCTCCGACTCGTTTGAGGCCATTGTGCCGATCAATTTCCTGTGCAGCCGGCTTTATTGGTCGTCCAAGGAGCCCTGGAAGATAGTCGAGTACACGGTGCGAACCACCATACAGAACAGTTACTCCGCGACGCTGACGCTCGATGCTGGACGCAACTTTACCGTGGATCACAGCAATCCCAACTGTTCCCTGGTGCAGCTCGGCCTGGCCCAAATAGCCAGATGGCACGGCAGCCTGGCACGTTCGGGCGATCTGATGGAGGCCGACTGGGCAGAGTTTCCCAACGCGTATGTGCCGCCAGAAGACAATAACGAGGAGGAGCCGCAACAGAATACGGACCTATTGCCGCCAGAGATCAAGGATGCCATATTTGAGGATTTGCCACACGAGCTGCTCGACGGCATCTCCATGCTGGACATATTTATGTACGAGGAGCTGGGCGACAAGACCGAACTGTTCACCATGAGCGAGCAGTCCAAAGACGGCACCACTACAGCCACCAGCACCACACAAGCAGCGGGTGCCACTGGTGCCTCCGTGAGCATCTGTGACGAGGATACGCGCAACTCGAACAGCCTCAGCAAGCAGCTGGAGCTGAGCAATTGCTGGCCAGCCAGCAATCCGGTCGAGGATGCGATGCTCTCGGCGGCGCGCACCACCAGCCAAGCGAAAAAGAAAACGGCCGCCGCCCAAACGCGATCCTGGCCCAAGCTCGACGGCAGCAGCGTTGCGGCCTTGAAGCGGCGCAAGCTCTCCAAGAACCTGGCCGAGGGTGTGCTCCTCAGCCTCAATCAGCGCAGCAAAAAGGAAATGGCCACCGTTGCCGGGATCACGCGACGTCAGTCCGTCTGCGGCAACAGCAGCGAGCTGCTTCCGGAGGGCAGCGCCGCCGTGCGCACCAAGAGCTTCACGTGGAGTGCGGCCAAGCGGTACGTGGAGAAAATCGAATCTCGCGACGAGCCCGCCAAGCTCAAGATCATGCAAATGGACGGCGTGGACGACTCCATCACCGAGTACCGCATCATTGGCGGCGATGGCAACCTGTCCACCGCCCAGTTTACCGGCCAGGTAAAGTGCGAACGCTGCCAGTGCACCTATCGCAACTACGACTCCTTCCAGCGCCACCTGCCCAGCTGCGAGCCGATGTCCGCCAGCGAATCGGAGTCGGAGACGACAGCGGGCAGCGCCCAACAACAGCTCAGCGCCGAGAGCCTCAATGAGCTGCAGAAACAGGCCCTGGCCGCCGCCACGCTGAGCAACACGGGCGGACTGAACTACCTGCAGACATCGTTTCCCCAGGTGCAGAATCTGGCCACGCTGGGCCAGTTCGGCGTGCAGGGATTGCAGGGGCTGCAGGCGCTGCAGCTGCAGCCGCAGTCGCTCGGCAACGGCTTCTTCCTCTCCCAGCCGAATGCGGCGCCGGCCACAGCACACAATGGGAGCGACGAGCTGCAGCTTTACGCCAACTCGCTGCAGAGCCTAGCGGCCAATCTGGGCGGCGGATTTGCTCTCACACAGCCGGCGACGGTGAGCGCTCAGGCGCAGCCACAGCTGATCGCGCTCTCCACGAATCCGGATGGGACGCAGCAGTTTATACAGCTGCCGCAGAGTAGCGCAGCGGCGACGCAGCTGCTGCAGCCGGCGACGACGACAACGACAACCACATACCAGACGCTGCAGGCAACCAACAGCGATAAGAAGATTGTGCTGCCGCTGCGAGGCGCGGGCAAGCCGCTTAAGACAGTGGCGACCAAGGCGGCGCAGCAGGCAACGGCGGCGGCCAAGCAGAAGCAGCTCAAATCTGCGCATGGCGTCAAGCCCATTCAGGCCAAGCTGCAGCCACAGCAACACCAACAACACCACCAGCAGCAACATCAACAGCAGCAGCAACAACAGACACCCATTACGGTGGCCACCACCAGTGGCACCACCCAGCTGCTGGGCCAAAATCTGCTGCAGCCACAGCTGCTCTTCCAGAGCAACGCACAGCCGCAAGCGCAGCAGCTGTTGCTGCCGCAGACGCAGGCCCAGAACATCATATCGTTTGTGACCGGCGATGGGAGCCAGAGCCAGCCGCTGCAGTACATCTCGATACCGACGACGACGGACTTTAAGCCGCAGCAGCAGGCGACGAGCACGCCCACGTTCCTGACGACGCCTGGCGGTGGCGCCACATTCCTGCAAACGGATGCCAGCGGGAATCTGATGCTGACCACCGCGCCGACCAACTCGGGTTTGCAGATGCTTGCCGGGTCCCTGCAGACACAGCCCCAGGTTATTGGCACTCTGATCCAGCCACAGACGCTGCAGCTCACCACCGGAGCGGACGGCACACAAACGGCGGCCGGACAGCAGCCGTTGACGGGCTTGGAGTTTGCCACAGCCACGCCACAGGTGATCCTGGCCACGCAACCGATGTATTACGGTCTGGAGACGATTGTCCAGAACACTGTGATGTCCTCGCAGCAGTTTGTGTCCACGGCCATGCCCGGTGTGCTCAGCCAGAATGCCAGCTTCTCGGCGACAACGACTCAGGTGTTTCAGGCCAGCAAAATCGAGCCGATTGTCGATCTGCCCGCCGGCTATGTGGTGCTCAACAATACGGTGGACACCGGTGCCAATACGGCGGGCAGCTTTCTGAATGCCGCCAGCGTCCTGCAGCAGAGCCAAACACAGGCCACGGATGATGCCACCGCCCAGCTGCTGCAGAATGCCGGCTTTCAGTTTCAAGCGACGCCCACAACGACCACGCAGCACACCATGTCGGACTATGTGACCCCGATGGTGGTGACGGCCAAAGTTCCGCCGGTGGCGCAAGTGAAGCGCAATGCGAATGCAGCCAAATCGGCCATCTCAATGCTGAGCAAGGGACAGCAGCCGCAGGTGGTCAACAAGGTGATGCCCAACAACATGGCCACGCAGCAGCATCAACTCCAACAACAGCAGCAACAACAGCTGCAACAAACGCAGCAGCAGCAGCAGCAACAACAGCAACTTCAACACCAACAGCAGCCCAAGCAGCAACAAACGAACAATGCCAATCTGAAGCTGACATCACAGTTCCAACGCCAGCAGCAGCAGCAGCAGCAGACGAACGAGCTGAAGAGCAAACAAGGGTTGGTGCAGCAGACGGGCACCACTTGCGGCGCACCACCCAGCATTGCCTCGAAGCCGCTGCAAAAGAAAACGAATCTGATAAGGCCCATACACAAGGTCGAGGTGAAGCCCAAGATTATGAAGCCGGCGGCGAAGTTGTCGGCGCCAGCAGCAACAATGCAACAGCAGCAGCAACAGTTGTTGCCACCGGTGGTTAATCAGGTGCCCAAGCGGCTGCCTGCAACGCACCAACAACTGCTGCAGCAGCAGCAACCGCAGCAGCAACAACAGCAGCAACAGCAGCAGCAACAACTGCCACTGCAGCAGCAGCAGCAACTATTGTCCGCGGCGCCACAACCCATTATCAGCATTGTGAGCACAGCGGAGCCACAGCTAACCACACAATACGTTGTGACGCCGGCGGTTCAGGCGCAATCCGTGCAGCTGCTGGAACAACAACAAACGCAGCAGCAACATCCACAACAGCAACAGCAGCCGGCAGAGCTGCTCATCAATGGCAGTCGATTGCAGCACTTTGCGAGCGGTTCGCTGCCGACCAATGTGGTCAATCCGCTGCAGCAGCAGCCGCTGACGGCTAGCGGGAACAGCACCACCACGGTGTCGCAGTCGAACACAATAACGATCAACAGCCGACCCACGAATCGGGTGCTGCCCATGCAGCAGCGCCAGGAGCCGGCGCCGCTAGAGAGCGATGTGGTCGTGCAGTCGCCAACGCCACCCAAACCCATCGAGGAACCGGTGGTCGCGGCAGCATCTACGCAAAAGCCTGTGGTCAAATGCTATGCACAGCTGGAGCAAAAGTCACCAGGCTACGAGGCGGAGCTGAAGACGAACATGCCGATGGATAGTCTAGTTCAGACGACGCTGCAACAGGTTCAACAGCCACAGGAGCCCATCTACGGTGAGCATATCTACGAGAAACAGCCGGAGGCGCAGCAGCCGCTGGAGAAGCCCAAGGGCAACGATCTCGTGCTCATGGAGGCAACGACGTGCCAGCAACAGCATCAGCAGCAGCAGCAGAATATGGAGGTGGTGAACGGTGGCTTTCAGCTGACATCGAACGAGAACTGCCTGCTGGAGAAGCATGGCTATCATGTGGAAGCGGTGCCCATGGACACCGAGGATCACTACGCCAGTCTGAAGAATGGCGGCGGCACGGAGGCGCTAAGCCAGGCGGATGACGCCGAGGAGGATGAGGAGGACGACGATGACTTCAGTTTGAAAATGGCGACGTCGGCGTGCAACGATCACGAAATGTCCGACAGCGAGGAGCCGGCGGTGAAAGAGAAGATTAGCAAAATATTGGATAATCTGACGAACGATGACTGCGCCGATTCAATAGCCACAGCGACCACAGTCGAAGCGAGCGCCGGGTATCAGCAGATGGTTGAGGATGTCCTGGCCACCACTGGAGCCGGCTCAGTGGCCACAGACGATGAGGCATTCACGGCCACCGCTGAGGAGACCGCCGCAGTGGAAGCTGCGGCCAGCTATATCAATGAAATGGCCGAGGCGCACGAGCTGCAGCTGAAGCAGCTGCAAGCGGGCGTCGAGCTGGATCTGAAGAAGCGCAAACTAGACACACCACACCACCAGCAGCAACAGCAGGCGGAAACGGAGTCGGTGGCACCCAATGTGCTGCCGACAGCAACGGCACCACAGCAACCAGCTCATCCGCCGCCGATGCGTGACCCTAAGAAGATAAGCGGTCCGCATCTGCTGTACGAGATACAAAGCGAAGATGGCTTCACCTACAAGTCGAGCTCCATTGCAGAGATCTGGGAGAAGGTCTTTGAGGCGGTGCAGGTGGCACGCCGTGCTCATGGATTGACGCCGCTGCCCGAAGGACCGCTGGCGGATATGAGCGGCGTGCAAATGATCGGCCTTAAGACGAACGCACTCAAGTATCTGATCGAGCAGCTGCCCGGCGTCGAGAAGTGCGTCAAGTACACGCCCAAGTATCACAAGCGCAACGGCAACGTCTCCACAGCTGCCGGCGTCGCTAATGCGGTCAGCGGTGCGGGCCACAATGCAGCGGCACTCGGCGCTGTCGCCGATGCACAGGCGCTAATTGACTACGGCTCAGATCAGGAGGAGCTGCAGGAGAACGCATACGAGTGCGCACGCTGCGAACCGTACAGCAGCCGCTCCGAATACGATATGTTCAGTTGGCTGGCATCGCGACACCGCAAGCAGCCCATTCAAGTGTTTGTGCAGCCCTCCGATAACGAGTTGGTGCCCAGGTAAGTGGCCAAACACGTCTTAACTGGAGGACATTCGCTAATAATGGGCTTATTTGACTATTGCAGACGCGGAACTGGCAGCAATCTGCCCATGGCCATGAAGTACCGTACGCTGAAGGAGACCTACAAGGATTATGTGGGCGTCTTCCGCTCGCATATCCATGGACGCGGTCTCTACTGCACCAAGGACATTGAAGCAGGTATGTGATACCAAAAACAATATAAATATATATGTACCGAGAAGATGGCACTTAATTAAATTAAACTTGTTGGGCATTTTAATATTAATTGTGCATTTTTTTTTTTGTTGGCCACTAAATTTTTTAAGCCCTAAGCGGAATTCATAAATGGAAAAATTGAACTAATTAAATTATTTTTATTTGGAACAGGTGAAATGGTTATTGAGTACGCTGGTGAACTGATACGCTCAACGTTGACGGACAAGCGGGAGCGGTATTACGACGGACGCGGCATTGGTTGTTACATGTTCAAGATCGACGACAATTTGGTAGTGGATGCCACCATGCGTGGCAATGCGGCTCGCTTTATCAATCACTCCTGTGAGGTGAGTACACATCGATAGTTATCCAACTGGGAGCAGGCCACTAATTTTATGCACATCGTTGCGTCTTTCACAGCCGAACTGCTACTCAAAAGTCGTGGACATACTTGGTCACAAGCACATCATCATCTTTGCGCTGCGTCGCATAGTTCAGGGCGAGGAGCTGACCTACGATTACAAGTTTCCGTTCGAGGATGAGAAAATACCCTGTTCCTGCGGCTCAAAGCGCTGCCGCAAGTACTTAAACTAAACTAGGCAGAACCAATAGAATATACAGATACATACACACATATATATATATATAAATATATGTATACATATAATACAACTAATTTGGATGGCGCAGTGCGCTTGTCCACAACATACTCAATGGCGAATACAGCTAAAAGAAACATGTGTAGTTAACGGTTTTTTCGATCTAATCTTTGGTCAATCGTGATACATTTTCATTTCATAGCATACATTTTAAGATACAACAGTTGTAAATGTAAGAGTTAAAACGTTGATATTATACATTATATATCCTATACATATACGTATATTAATATATATGCAACTAATATATACATTTATTACAATATTATGCAATGTGCTCATATAGAATTCCCATATATGACAAATCCATTGATGTAATCTGTACGAGATATTTATATATATATATATATAATATCTTAACTGCATATTTACAGTAACAAACACACACTCACACACAGATATAAGCAAAATGGGAAAACTTGATTTCAGTATTCAGCGGAGATAATTTAACTGTATATGAAATATGTTTAAATTATGCATTATATATACATATGTATTAGCTACCATATATGAAATTCAGTATATTAAGGCTTGACAGATTCTATATATTAACCTAGACATGAGTATGTTTCAAATCACACGATCAAGATCAACAATATAAATATATAAATGTATATTGGAATTAATAGCGTTAACGATTTGGTCAGTTTATCGACGCATTCATGGCCAAATCGATGGGCAACCATTTAATGATTATTTACAGGGGCTTGTGTTAGAATGTAAATATTTAGAAGGCTTCACAATAAAGAGCCTTAGGTAACTAATTAATTATGCATAAGTCGCAAAAAATCTCTAATTATATATAACAACAAAAAAACAGATGAAACTATTTTATGTAGAATTATGCACACTTGCAAATTGAGTATTTACGTTTGTTGCAATTGAACTAACTAACTATTACAAATAATAATAATCCACTGGCCTAACCTAATACATATATTTAAACACACACACACACACACATACACATACAAAAACATACACATGCATATGTGTACAAGTATTGGGTTTACCAACAAGAAACTAAGCATCACCTTTGAAATTATTTTCTGAACAGATAACACCAATTTAATTGTAAAAACATAAAAGAAAACAAACAAGAAATGCATATTCTTAATTTTAATTAATGCACGTATTCGTGCCCCATAATATATATATATATATATTTTATTGATTTGTAATGTTTTAAAATGTGTCCATGTAAATTGTATAATTCGTTTGTAATTGCTAAAACATTGTGTTCTAAATTTCTGATTAGTCTAAATATGTACAATTGTTCTTTTCGCGTAATGTCAGCCCTTTATTGCCGGCTTTTTAAAGTAATACTTATTTATTAAGCAGATCCCTTGTATTCTATTAGTTATACTATGTATTGATTCAGTTAAGCCTACAGTTAGCTTGTTTAATATTTGTATTTGTCAAAATCGGTTGCAGAAATCAGTCAACCATTATCTATATTACTTAAACAGTTCTGATCGGAATCATGCGAAAGCTAACAAGCATACGAATGTACAGACAGAGTTCCACAGCATTTTTGGCAGCCATTCAGACGCGGGCACTTTTTGCACGACGTCAAGGAATTTTATATTTTTATTCCCTAAAGAAAAAACTTTAATAAACAACAGAATAAATTATTTTAATCGATGTTGTTTTCACTTGAAATCGTTTGAAAGGGTATTATTAAAACTAATTACTTGCAAATCCATTACAGATCGAATGATTGATATCGATATGCGTAGCGTGCTTTTTTTTCGTTGTTTGAACCCCTAAAATTCTCAACTAGTTTAAGCTTCGAAAGAATAGCAAATTTCTTCTAAAATTGGTCACAAAATCCAAAAACCACTTGCATACAAAATATATTAAATACATGTTAAAAAGTTGAGAGCAATTTGAGATACTTTTGCGGCCATCGCTCAAGTCTGATGAGGATCAATTCGCGCCTTGGCCTCGTTGGCTGCACATAGGGCTTTGTAGGCAGCCTTCTTGGTCTTCTGGAAGTCGCTGCGGGCTTCGCCCAGTTGGCGTAGAAGGATTTCAACCCGTTTCTGGGCCGCATCCACGAGACTAGTTTTTTCTGCCAGGGACTGCTGGCTGGCGGCGGACACCTGTTCAGCACTGTTACAGTATTCTCTGGCCAGCTTTAGGCCGGCAATTGTCATTTTCAGCACTTCTTTGGCTTGTTGGTGCGCCTTGAGTGCCAGTTGGCTATTGGTTTCCGAAGTGCCCAGCTCTTGTGTCTCCTCTTGCACGATTATCTCGGCCTCGCGAACCTCCATCTCGAGCTGCTCGAGCACCTGCCGCTTACCTGCCAGCACCGCTTCGGCCGCCTTGGCAGCTGCGGCTGCCTTATCGGCATACTCCAGCTTTATCCGATCGGATGCTTTTCTCACAGCACTGGCCATATCGTCGTTGGCCTGCTTGGCCTCCAAGGCCGCCTTAATTGCAATGCCAGTGCCATGCGATTTGGCGTTGCCCCCTCTCAGCTTGGGTCGGTCGCGTGCGTCTTCCTCATTGTTCGCAGGACATGATCGACCATCGTGAAAATACTGTACGTCGTTTGTATCTTTAACATCGTTGAACAGCAGCCGCTTGAAGCGACTCTGTCGGGCCGCTCTTCGCCGGTCCTTGCGGGAGGTGTGGCACGAGGCGAATGCTATTTGTATAACAGAGGTTAATATGATGATCCACATGATTTGAAAGTAAAGTCGCATTTTTCTTTTTTACACAAAGCTTTAGCTTTCAGACTGTTAACAGACATTAAGCGATTGACAGTTGTGGCTCATTAACAATGAATTTCGAAGGGTTAGCACAATGCTCTATATTTCCATATTTCTGCTACTCAACATCGGTTGCATATCCCAGAGCTATGTCATCAGGTCGCGCGAGAAGGTCAGTAAGCCTACTGGTTTCTAAAATCCATGAATTAAACCCGTACGGTCAGGTTTACAGCAAAAGAAACGTTGAGCCCGTTCTGGTTGGGCTGGACGAGGAGGCCGCAAAAGAGGATACCAGCGGGCCGGGCTGTGAGACTAACAAGGGCTGCGGCGACAATGTCATAGTCCATAGCGATGCCAAAGCCAAGGCCTCCAATATTGCACAGAAAGCGGCGCAGGAGGCGAAGGCGGCGAACGATGCACAAATGGCGGCCGCAGACGCAGCCGCTTCCCATGTGAAAGTGGAGCTCGCCGAGAAGGCGCTTCAGTCGGCGCGTGCGGCCGAGGCAGCCCTGGCCGGGAAGCAGCAGATCGTAGAGCAACTGGAGGGGGAGAATCGCGAGGCGGAGGCGGTCGTCCAGGAGGTGAACAACTCACTGCAAAATACTCAAACGAACGCAGCAGCCGCCAGTGACGCCGCAAATGAGGCGAGAACCCAGCTGGGGCAGCTCAAGCTATTGGTGCAGGCAGCGACAACCAACCTGGCCAACATTGAGAACGTCTCCAACGGAGCTCAACATGAGCTGGCGGAGAAGACCCAGCTGCTGGAAGCGGCCAAGAATCGTGTACAAAGCCTGGGACACCAGCTGCAGGCGGCCAGGCAGGACTACGATAAGACCAAAACGGCCGCCTATAAAGCAGCCTGTGCAGCAGTCGAGGCCAAGCAGAAGGCTCAAAGGAATCGCCGCAAGACCAATTATTGACTGGCCAAATCGGTCCAGTTGATGTCGTATAACTATATTTGATTGTACTCATTATGTTTAATCTTTATTATGAATTTTTATATTAAGATGCATTAATGTAAACATTTATATATTTTTTATAATGATTATTAAAACGCAACATATTTTAATTGCTGCCCAAAAGGTCAAGTTGATCCCCATAAATGCTATGGAAATGCCTTCAATATCTGTCCAATCCTCTAATGAAGTTAGCCAATTTAAAATAAAAACTATCTCAGAGAATATATATTATAAAATGCTTTTTACAACTAAAACTCTGCCAATTTTTATAGTTTTTTTTCAAATATTTTTATTTGCTTGATTTTGTGAATTTTTTTAAATTTAGCTTTAAAATTGTGGAATATATGGATTTTGACGTAGTCCAAAAAATATAGCCAAATCAGGGGTATATCGCAGTTTTAAGCAGGAGAAGAGGGAGGAGAAGGACTTCCCATTGTATCCAAATACCCATATTTACTTCATTTTATGTATGTTCTCAAGAGATTTAACTGTCAAGCCGCTTGACATTTGCGGACAATAACATGTATTCAGAACGGCCAGCAAAATGCTCTATTCTTCCATATTTGTATTCCTGAGCATTGGCTGTTTAACCCAAAGTTACATAACGATGTCGCGCGAGAAGGTAAGTAAAACTGATCAATTGAGTATGTAGAACGAACCTAACGCCAGCTGGCAGACTTACAGCAAACGCAACATCGACATGCATCCGGGTCTGGCGCGGCTGTATGAGGATGGCTGTAGAAAAAGTGGTTGTGAGACCAACAGAGAGTCGGGTGGCAGTGACAGTGGCAGTGGCAATCATTTAAGCTCGAGCGATCCCAAAACGAAGGCCTCCAATATTGCACAGAAAGCGGCGCAGGAGGCGAAGGCGGCGAACGATGCACAAATGGCGGCGGCGGAAGCAGCCGCCTCTCAAGTGAAGATGCAGCTGGCGGAGAAGGCGCTGCAATCGGCGCGTGCGGCGGAGGCAGCATTGGCTGGCAAACAGCAAATCATGGAGCAGCTGGAGTTGGAGAATCGCGAGGCGGAGGCGGTCGTCCAGGATGTAAGTAACTCCCTGATGAGCACACAGGCAAATGCGGCGGCGGCCAGTGACGCGGCCACCGAAGCGAAGGCCCAGCTCGACAGGCTCAAGCAACTGGTGCATGCGGCCAACACGAATCTGGGCAAGATCGAAAACGTCTCGAATGGAGCGCAACAAGAACTGGCGGAAAAAACACAGCTGCTGGAGGCGGCAAAGAATCGTGTGGAAAGCCTTGGGCGACAGCTAGCATCGGCTAAGCAGGACTTTGAGAAGACCAAAAAGGCGGCCTATAAAGCAGCCTGTTCGGCGGTTGAAGCCAAACAGAAGGCCCAAAGGACTCGACGGCGAACCAGAGGAACCCAATTGGATTCTCGTTGATTATTTACTACAATAAAGATGCACACTTATTTGTATATTTCATATAGCTGAACCAAAGTCATCTCACTTATTTTAAGATCTGAACGCTGTATTAACGCTGCTTGAGGGTAAACCTTTTAAAAAATATATA
Organism: Drosophila paramelanica; assembly: GCA_035043915.1. Lineage (NCBI taxonomy): Eukaryota > Metazoa > Arthropoda > Insecta > Diptera > Drosophilidae > Drosophila > Drosophila paramelanica. Next base: position 7,717,092 of record JAWNMO010000258.1, read on the forward strand.
TATATTACCAGAGTAATTGCTGATATATCATGAAATTTAGCCTGACCAGACAAGGCTCTAAATCACCATCAATCACCATTTTCCTGACTGGAGATCCTATAGCTTAAGCCAATCACAGATTGAACTTGATGTTGGTCAAGATCGATATATTACTATGTCAGCGTGTGAGAACTTAGTCAATGTTGCTTCAAATGTCCGATTGATTTTGAGTGAGGTGAAAGCTGAATCGCCTGGAATATGCTTTATCGGATGGTGCTATTCATGTTACTCCTATTGCTGCAGGCGGTTTCAAAGTTGGATACCTATAGGTATGGCGAATCTGGTGGCAGGGCCGCTACGTTGGAGATGTTATCCAGGCTTTACGAAGAGGCGAACGGAGGGCAGGAGGGCTGCTCTATCAAATCCAAAATTATAATGGATCGCAGCGACCCCAAGACAAAAGCCTCGAACATTGCGCAGAAAGCGGCGCAGGAGGCGAGAGCCGCCAGCGATGCACAAATGGCCGCCGCGGAGGCAGCTGCCACGCAGGTGAAGCAGGAGCTGGCCGAGAGGGCGGCGCAGTCGGCGCGGGCCGCCGAGGCGGCGCTGGCCGGCAAGCAGCAAATTGTCGAGCAACTGCAGCAGGAAATGAACGAAGCGGACGTCGTGGTCAGCGACATTACATCGTCCCTGCAGAGCACACAGGCCAATGCGAATGCCGCCGCACAGGCCGCCATCGAATCGCAGGCGCAGCTCAGCCAGATGCGAAGTCTGGTGGCCGCTGCGACGGCCAATCTGGCCAATATTGAAAATGTGGCAACTGGTGCGCAGCAGGAGCTGGCCGAGAAGACCCAGCTGCTGGAGGCGGCCAAGAATCGCGCAGAAAGCATAACTCGCCAGCTGCAGGAAGCCAAGCAGGACTACGAGAAGACCAAAAAGGCAGCCTACAAAGCGGCCTGTGCAGCAGTTGAGGCCAAGCAGAAGGCTGCCAGAACGCGACGAATGAGCGGCCACTGCCACCAATCCAAGCAATCGTCGAAATATGCCTGTGGTACCAAAACGTAGAATTTTATGTTGATATTAGTTTTCCTTTAATTTTTATATTTAGTTTAGTTATGTTAGTTTTTATGCATATTCATAAAGTGAAAGCTTGATTTTATTTATGGCATAGGTACGTTTGAACTGTTTTTTGAAATTTTTTACACAAACGGAAATTTTTCAAACATATAAATACGTTATTTTAATTTCCCTGCAGGGCTTGCATGCATTTGCAAAATATATCCCACAGTGGGAAATAATAACAGCAATCATTACAGTCCAATTAAAAACACATTCAATTAACTGTTATTGATAGCCAGCTGCTGGTGAATACAATATTCTGAAACAAAGATATAAATGCTTTTAGTGCAATTAAAATTAGTACGAAATAAATACAGCTATTAAAAAATAAAAATTTAAAACTCATGTGTAACAGTGCTACCCATAAGTTAAGCACAGAACAGATGTTTAACGATAGGCAGCACTGTCAACAGCTGTGCGCTGCAAAAATAAACCGGTTAATTATTATATTTGTTTATTTCTTTGAGTTATTAGTGAAAGAAATAATAAAATAAGTTAATAAATAAATAAAAATAATGTTGGTAAGTAAACTCCGGCACATCCGAGCACTAGGAACACGCTGCAGCAGCAGCTCACACTACGTGACAACACCAATTTTTTACGTAAACGCAGGTTGGCATCGAGATTTTCGACTATTGAATAACTATCTAATTAGAATCCAACTGCATTCCCCTCGTCTAGCTCCGCACATTGGCCACCTTTACTCGGCGCTCATAGCCGACGCTCACTGCCGCTACCAGCGACTGCGCAATCCGGACAGCCGAGTGCGCCTCTGCACCGGCACGGATGAGCACGGCACGAAGATTCAACAGGCGGCAGCTGCGCACAATGTGCCCGTGGAACAGTACTGCGATGAAATATCGGAGCGCTATCGCGATGTGTTTAAGGCGGCGCGGATAGAGCACGACGACTTCATACGCACTACGGAGAAGCGACACAAACGGGCGGTGGCACACTTCTGGGTTGGTTAATAAAGCTGTTCTTCGATGGCTTTCATTCCTACTGATCTGTCTTTATCCGCAGCACAGGCTGAAGTCACGCGGCCATATCTATTCGGCGGCCTACAGTGGCTGGTACTGCGTATCGGATGAAACCTTTCTGACCGACTCACAGCTGCGTCTGGATGAGACCAGTGGCACACGCTACTCGTTGGAATCCGGGCATCCCGTTGAGTGGACCGAGGAAACCAATTACATGTTTCGCTTAACCCAGTTTCAGGACGATGTCCGACACTGGGTGAAACAGGAAGCACGCATACGACCAGCCAAATTTCAAAAGATTCTGCTCGACACGCTGAGCGAGCCGCTGCCCGACGTGTCCGTCTCCCGGCCCTCGAGTCGTGTGCATTGGGCCATCCCTGTGCCCAACGATGACACCCAAACAATCTACGTGTGGCTTGACGCTCTGATTAACTATCTCAGCTCCCTGGGCTATCCCGACGAACAAGTTAGCTGCCAATCTTCACAATCACTGTCACTTTTTGATATATTTGCTTTTGTGTGTAGTATTTGGCTCAGTGGCCGCCCGCGCAGCAAATCATTGGCAAGGACATACTCAAATTCCATGGCATTTATTGGCCAGCCTTTTTGTTGGCCGCTGGCCTGCCGCCGCCGCAACAATTGCATGTCCACTCGCACTGGACCGTAGATGGCCAGAAAATGTCCAAGAGCAAGCACAATGTGATTAATCCCGTCCAGGCTGCCGAACAGTACACTATGGAGGGTCTACGTTACTTTCTGCTGCGCGAAGGCGTGGCGCACAGTGATGGCAGTAAGTAATCCGATCTAAAATATTTATAACATAATATTTTTAATTAATATAACTATTTCACGGCGTGAGAGATGTCTCCCTCAGCATATTAAAAACATATTCAATAAATGAGTATAGGGTATACGAATGGTCACATAGCATGAGAGGTCGGATGCGGACATGCGCTCAAAAGCAGGCAACACATTTAGTAGCAGTTAGTTATATGGCCAAAAGCCGTGAAATTGGTAAACCTTAGGTTACGGCAAAGGTGACTCAAGTGTATATAGAGTATACGACAGCTGCTCTGGCAGTTAAGAACTAACAACGCTATAAAACGCTACAATAAGCAGAGTGAAACCTATTTAGTTTTAGCTAAACATTTGGCTAACGTAACGTGTTTGGGCCGTTGCAGATTTCAGTCACGTGAAGGCGCTGCGCATTTTAAACTCGGAGCTGGCCGACTCTTTGGGCAATTTGTTGTCACGCGCCTGTGCCAAGACGCTGAATCCACAACAAATTTATCCCGGGCTGCATGACGAGCAGTTGGCACAGCTGCTGCACGATTTGGATGCTGCCAAACGACTGCAGGAGGCGCTGCTGCAACTGGCAGGTAAGTCAGCGAGTAGTAAAGTTTGTAGGCTGGATATTGCGGCTAAGAAATGTGTACGGGCAAATTAATAAGTATCATTATCCGTTTCCCTCTACTTTTGCATTTACAGAGCGCTGTGAGCAGCACTACGAGTGCAATCATTTCCACTTGGTGGCGGACACAACCATTGGAGCGCTGCATGCGGCCAACAACTTCTTTGAATGCGCCAAGCCCTGGGAGCTTAAGTCTGGCGGCAGCTCACCCAATGCGCCACGCCTTCAGACAATAATCGCCATGACAATGGACGCGCTACGGCTTTGCGGCATTGTGTTGCAGCCAATGATGCCACAACTGACCGGCCGACTGCTCGATAAGCTAAACGTGCCCGGCACGCAGCGCAGCTGGCATCATTTAAACAAGAGTTTCGCCACGGCCAGCACCGATGGCGAGCACAACAATCGCCAGCTGAATGGACAGAGCAGTGCACTGTTATTCCAGCGCATTGTGGAACAGCAGGATAACCCAGCAGAGCAGCAGCAGTCGCAAGCCAAGCGCACCAAATCCAAAAAGGAGCGGAAGACGGCAACTGCAACGGGAACGTCTTAATTTCTGTACTGTAATAAACTGTGCCCAAACTGTAGTACACATTTTGCCTGTATATTAAATTTATTTATTTTATAAATTGGGGCTTTTTAGCACGCTGCGTATGCTTTAGCTAAATAGTCAGACCAAGGGGCAACCAATTCAAATTTATTCATTTTAATTTATAGAAATTGTCAAAGAAAATGTGCCAATTGAGATTAAATGGCAGGGAGCAGCAATAAGAAGCGGTCAATGCTAATTGCATCATCATCTATGAAATGCTGCGTATACGCCACGTGAAACTGAACTATGCAACTATAGTATCTACCAATTAGCAAGGCCTGTCTACCACAAACGTGGTTGTTGCTACAGTTTAGCTCTAAAAGCAATGTGGCAACCGTTTTATTGCCGTTTCTATGTATTGCCACGATGAGCCCGTAACGTCACAATCTCGGTTTGTGTTTTGTTTACATTCACTTTTTAGCACCTGGCGAAACTACACAAAAAAAAAAAAAAACAATCAAGGATGCGCAACAGATAGCAACTATTCGAAAGTGAAAATCGATATGTTGATTTTTGATTATTGTAGTAGCAAGCTAAAAAAACACGATACATATAAATCAAAATTTACAATTCAAAAAAATACAATTTACACAGTGTTAAGAACTTTTGGAAATGCTGTTGCCAATATAACTTACGTAGCAGCTTGATAACCTTGAATGATTTATTATATGATCATTTAATTAAAATGCAATAGATTACCTGTTTGCATTCTCATAACATATTTATTAAAAATGACATGAAATATTTATTATAAAATTCTGTTTTGGAAAACTCTTTTTGTTGTCTACTCACAATCGCGTGTTTAATTATCTCATTATGGACAAGAATTTGTGAAATAATGCAAGCTCAAGGGCTCTAAGGTGTAGAAATAATGAATGATGCACCCGAATAATGATGCATTTTATATTAGAACAATATTAATATAATACTTTCAGTATATACATTTTTCGAAGTTTATGAAAACAATATATAAAAATTTGACCTGTGCAAAGAAGGTTTATGTACTTTGTTTAATGGACGATTCGTAGTTTATTATTACAATTCTTTTTTTTACAGATTAGTATAAACAGTGTATACCAATGCCTTATAATATGCCAAGTTTTGCTTGGTTTCACTGTTGTGAGTACTTAAGCTGGCTAAGAATATACCACATTATCACTTATTCAATTATTGTAAAGTAATGTACAATTAACTGCGAATTTAGACTCAGTCTTAGGTATGCTATTCAATTTATAGCTGCGAATTTAAAAGCCAATTGTAGCCGTTTATTTTTAAATAAATAAAAACCTTATATTATATAAATACTTTACTTACTTAAATTAGGGACTCGACAGCCCGAAGCAACCCATTCAAAGTAAATGAAATTAAATAATTGCCAATTTTAATGGGATTTCCAAGTCTTGGTAGCTCAAGTCGAAAAAGTCTACGTTGGTAGACTTCACTTACAATGCAAATATTACTATTAATAAGTATGTATTGCACTTTGCCTTACATATCTACATATTAATATGATTGAGTATAATGTATTCTATTAAATGATTATAAATAGATATAGTTATATACATTTTTACTTGCTTGTGTATACAATTTTATTTTAAATGAAAATATTTGCAAGTAAAAATTCTCTAGTCGAAATTGCCCTGTACGTGGATCTAAAGTACGGTTAATATATAACAGTTTTTAATTTACTTTGTACATGCACAAATTAATATGTAGACATACATATACTCACAAAAAACACAGATATACATACATATTTATATCAAAACACATTTTTAGCACATATTTTAAAAGTAATTTTTGATACATTTGAAAATTTATTACACACAGTTAATATTGTGGTTTAACTTTAAAAATTCAAAGGATATGTTAAAGTACGGGCAGAAAAGCCGTATATGTTTAAAGGGATTCAGGTGCATACATAAAGAAACATATCAAGTTAGTCTGCGAGATACATCTGTTTAAACAGACGGACTGAATCAATGTATTAATGCTGATGAATGTGTTGTATATATTGTAAGGTCACAGATGCATTCTTCTGTTGATTATATACATATGCTTTATTAACCCTATTTTTTCCCTATCTTATGGGTGCAAGGTATAGGAAATACAAATATATATCATTATTACAGCTATGCCTTTTGCGGAAGTTTATCAACTAATAAATATTGTAAATAAATACTTTTCTTGATTGAATTTAAAATATTTAATAAATTTGCATAACATACATTTATAAATAAAGAGGACTAGGAACCAGTATAACATAATAGAAAAATGTTCCGAAATCGAAATGTTTCTGTATACACTTTTGGGAACATACGAACTTAAAAGGGGCGTTTTACTTTAGCTTAGGTATCTAAACATTTTATTCTATTATGAAAATATATGTAAAATAATATACATGTGCTAACATTTCAACGGTGAAACATATAGCGCTTAATTCAAAATCAAAGAGTAACACAATCTATACAACTACATATTTTGTGTGCAAACTGATGTATTCTGATCAAGTTCTCAAAAGTAAAAAAAATTTTCCTAATACAAAACCGAAAGTTTTTGAAAAAACTGCCAAACATTTTGGAATTGCTTAATAAATATAAACTGAAATGTGAGCCACTATAGCTAGCCACCTTGTCCACCGCCCATTGATTGTTGTTGCTGCTTTTTCTTGTCGAAGATGGGAAGCTTTGATTTAACTGCCCCTTCGCAAACCATTATACGCTGTTGTGCCGGCTTCTTGTCCAGTTCAAAGCATAATGAATCTGGGTTTAAGTGCCGTTTAAATTCAGAATATCGATGCGAATCGTATGATAGGAAGTTGGAGCCCAACGCAGATGCAGCTACAGCAGCCGCGACTGTACCATTGCCGTTACGATTATACACAGAAGGCGGAAAAGAATCCTGTCGCTTTCGTTCAAAGTATTCCACGATTTTTGCGATCTGCGCAGAGCGCGTGCTGGGCAACGCGGTAAAAGATCGATCATCCCACAGCAGCGAATCGGAGCTGATATCATCAGAGCTATCCGTGTAGATGGATGATGTGCGATTTTTGCAGTAGAGCAATTGATTTGTCGCAAACGGACTGCGTTGCAGCAGAGTGTGTATCTCCGAATCCAGGGCCAGTCGATTGATTAATCCGGCTGTGGCTGTCATCTGCGGATCACCGACATTCGCACTTACCAATGAATGGTGACAAGTGTAACGTCGTTGGTGTGTGGGCGGAGCTATTATTTCGGCATCTAATTCATCCATAGAATCGAGTGCCGTGGAGGACGAAGTATTACCGGCAAAGGGTGCGGTATCATTTTCTAAAAGCAGCACAGAGGATGAAGTTGTGGGGGAATCACTAAGATTCTGATGATGATGTGTAACGGCACCCGTAGCCAATTTAGCGGAAGTTGAATTAGAATTTGTATAGTAACAGCAACGACACAAACTTGCCAGTTTATCACTAAAAATATAAACACTTTTAATATAAATTTAAAAAAAATTTAAGATCACAGTGATTACTTGAGCTTATTATTTGCCAACGTGTCAATTCTCAGTTGCGATTTTAACTGATCGTAGCAGCAGTTGCTGCTGTTGCTTCCGCTGCCACAACCGACTACTAACGAGCCGATGCCGCATAATTGTCGGGTGTAATTAGTGTTAGTGGTAGCCGCATCAGATTCCTCATTAAAGCACGAAAAGAAACCACTTTCAATGGAATCGCGCCGGGTCAGGTTACGTTTAAGCGGCAGTAAATCGCAGGAATTTTTCAGTTCATTCAACTCGAGGTCTGCGAATGCAGCAGCGGCTGTTTCTTCGATCTGAGCGAAACACGTAGGCGGTGGGGTTTTAGAAGCGATATCTATTGCTGATGTTATACTATTTGACAGTTCCTCGCAATAATCATCACTATTTTTGCCAGAAGTAATGTCTGTGGTAGAATTCATAGGTGCTAGCGTATTAGTTGTGGTGTTTGCTTTTAATATTGCCGTAACTTCCTGTTCGCTGTTACTGTTCTTCAGGGGAGTTCCGTTACTTCCACGAAAAAGAGGGTGTGCGTAGAGGGAGTTTGCGCGGTATTTCCGTGCGACTGGCGTAATAGGTGGGCGCACAGCGCTGTCATCACTGCTAGACTCAGCGTCAGCGCAGTTGCCTCCTCCATCGAGATCTTCACCCTCTGAATTACAATAGTCACAATCATCCAGATCAGTAGCAGCTGATGTTATAAGAGAACCTATTGCGGCCGTTCCAGTAGCTGCCGCATTAGTGTTTCGCTGAGGTAACTTCAGCTCAATGGCGCTGTACTTCCGCGACAATTGCGGGGATACAGGTAGGCTCTTTGGTTCGCTGCAAGTAGCTGATATTGCCGTAGCAGTGGGATTAGCTTCGGTTTCTGTGCCCGGTGCCATTGTCTTCCCTTGTATGGCAACAAGCTCCTTAAAAAATGGCGCGGACATTTCAAAGCACGAGCTAAACAGGTCACCGACACCTGCTGCATATGTCTTTGGGTTGGCACCCAATATCTTCTTAACACCCCGAAGCTGCGCCAGCGCTGTAAAAGGATTTGGTTTCACTCCGTTGTGGTCCTTAGTTAACGATGGTTTGTACTGCGGATCTTTGAGACACATCGTTTCGCCCACTTTGCGCAACGTCAGCACCGCAGATACTGGTGGCACTGTTGGTGGTGTCTCCGGCACATTTGCAGTAGGTATAATCACTGAGGCTGTTTGAGGGCCACCATCTAATTGCCGTGGTGGTGTCGGCGAGTGCGTAGAGGATCGCTGACGCTGCATCTGATGGCAACGCGCTTTATCGCTGGGCGAAGTATGCAGTGGAAAGTGTATAATGTTCTCGCTCAGTGAACGGCGGTGCAGTAGAATTTCGGCTTCTAATTTCTGTGTAGCACGGCGCACACGTGATTTCAAAACACTTTCATCGTCCAACCAATTGGGCGTGCATTGCAAAGCCGCAGAAGCTGATTTACAACTTATGCCAGAACTAGGAAAACGAAAACCATTTTCATCCACGTCTCGTTGGTAGCGCGATGTCAACACACCGACTGGTGGGTTTGTTCCAATGGGTTTGTTCACAGGTATCGCATTTTCTATGTCACTACAGTTTGGCGAACAATTCACTAATTCCAGAGAGCTCAATGGACTCGCAGACATCGATTCCTGCTCGTATTTCTCCAAAAGCAGCATGAGCTTTATAGACGCATCCTTGAAGGTAGGCCGGCTTTTGGGATCGTACTGTGTTAAAAAAAAGAAATTTGTGAGTATGCTTAAAACGTTTGAGGAATTTATCAAAACTTACAACGCAACAGTAAAATGCCAGCCTTAAGAAGACAGGTGGCGTATCCATTGGACAAAGTTCAACAAAAGAAAGATAATCGAGACCAAATGAGGCAGTGCGTGGCATCAGATCTGGGTCGGCTTCGATGCGTGCAATAATCTCACACTGAATAATCCCGAATGAGAAAACGTCACTAGTCTGATCATACCATTGACCCTTAAGACACTCAGGACTAACCCAGTAAGGTGATCCAACTGTTTCTAGTCGTGATTTACCCCTGTAAGAACCCAAAATAAGTGTTGTAGTAAATAATAAGCAATATTCATTCACAGTTTAATAACGTCTTTATTTATAATTTGGTAAAAATATTGATTTTTGTAATGGCTGCAGTACTTGAATTATGCAAGGATGTAATCAGCAATAATCATTGTAATTTCTGATAACCGATAAATATCGATAATAAGAGAACGGTGAAGATTATCTATAATTTTGCAGTGTATACTTTTTTGTATTCGCAATCGATTTAAAACAAAATGATGCGATTCTGGTTAAAACAGACGTAGGCGGTTTTAATTAAAATAATTGTTTCTATTTGAATGTAGACTGAAAACCAAATTGCACTTACGATTTAACTGGTATTTTAGCAGCCAAGCCAAAGTCACCGACGACTGCTTCATATTGCCCGTCTGCAAGATGACGAATAAGCACGTTCTATTGGGGCGAAACGATTGTAGACTTTAGTTTTCCTTTTGCTAATAGTATTTACGAACTAACCTTGCTAGTCAAATCCCTATGAAAAATACCCGCGTCGTGCACATAAGTCATTCCGCGAGCAATACCCAATGCCAGTCTAATTTTCTGGGCAGCGCTTAGCAAAATCTCTTGATTAGCCAGCAGTTGCTCCAGTGATCCACCGTTTATGTACTCGGTAAGGGCATGCAGTTGTCCTTCCTGCACGCAAACTCCCATAAAGCTAAAAATAATAGAGAGCGTAATGAAAATTTCAATTTAGAAGATACATTTCTTGATGGAACAATAGATTCAAGGGGTTATGCTTTTTTTAAGCGTAAAACTAGAGAATTGTAAACATTCAACATTCAAACTTTCTTTTGAATTTTTCAAGGTTTAAATATGTAAATTAAGCTGCATAGTATGTACTTAAGCTAATCGATGTATTTTGTTAAATATAATTACTGATTAACCAAAAAAAGAAGCACTCACCTTAATATGTTCGCATGTGACAGTTTATTAAGCAACTGAACTTCCCTCAACATGTTAGGTCGATTGGCGCGCAATTGATTCATTTTTAGGACCATTACCTGCCCAGTTGTTCGATGTGTAACCTATTAAACAAACAAAGAAGTATTCGAATTTAATAATAATAATACATAAATAAAAAAAATAAAATCCTTAGAGTTTGGATAAAAACTACAGAAACACAATTTTTCGTGACAAATCATGTTAAAAGTTTAGCCTAAGTTAACAAAATTGTTTTTAAATTACCAAATTAAAAAAGAGTATTTCTTTCCTGTTAGGAAAATCAGATAAAAGTTTGTTGTTGTTTAAAGTAGTTTAAATGTTATCGAAAATATATTTTCGTGGCTGATACTTTTTTTTGGCTATTGTTGAATTTTCACTTTCATCTTAGTGAGACATGGCCATTGCGGAAATAAAACAACAAGAAAAAATTAGCAAGTGCCACAACAAAAATCCTTTTTCCACCAAAACTCAGATGAAGCAGTAATGCCAAAAACCTGTTGAACGCCTGTGACGTCCATTTGAAGCAAACCTGACAGCAAGTTACGAAAAACCCGCCTGCAGTAGTTTGTTACACGGACAATTTAGTTGCAGCTTTCAACTCGCATGCGGGGATATTCCCAAACGGGGGAAACAAGTTTCATAAAACGGCATTGACCACGTTTGACATCGATTGCATCGGCAACGAATTTTGTTTGTTGTTTTTTACTATTTCCACATGTAAACATGTAATTTTGCTTTACTGTTAACAAATATTTAATACGATTTAAAGTTGCTTTGCGTTTTTCGATTGAAAAACATGTTTGAAGTTTGGAAGATGCTGACTATTATTTGGTGATGCCCAAATGCACAATCATATTTTAAGTATGCACAATCTAGTCCAGCTTTGGCTGTTTCATGTCTGTTTAATGACACACAACCAAACGAGTTCCGCGGCAGTGAAATTCTTTAGCCAACCGCTTAGCGCGCCGAGCGTGCTAACAACGCACACCTATTGCACTTGCGACTATCTCCAGCTGTATTTCAATTTAATTTTAGTGAATTGCTTTATTACACCTGCATTCATGCAGGGCTCCATTTATACGAAGCATGAAGAAGAAGAAGAGGCCAGGCATTAGACAAGAGGATCGCGAATGTCGCCACCGTTGCCGAGTTCCGAATAGCAGTTTGAGGTCGTAGCCATTAGCAAAGCAAACTGTTAGCCGCTCGTCCGACTTGAGTGGAATCTGACCCAGTTTGCTTTCTTTTACGCCTGCTTAGAGTCTGTCTCTAGACTTTCAACTTGCTGTGCGCTGTTTTGGCTATGCTTCTGCTTTGTTGTGCAACTCACCAACGTCAAAGCAGCTAAACGGTTTTTTCTTCTTCACTATTTACAACTATGTTTACCGTGCTATGGATTGAAATATGTATTCCAATTTATGAATTACTTAACTAGGGAGCGAAATGGGTGACTACAAATAAAAATCTTGTTAAAAAACACATATACAATTTTGCAAGTAGGGAGCACTCGACTTGGAGATACCCTGACAAACAAAATGTGTAACATACATAAATATAATTTAAAAAAAATGATAAATTATAAATATATAAATTATATATTGAAAAAAATTCGATCGCAAACGAAGATCGTATTTATATACAAGAAGACTCTATAGTCTATATATGCTTCAGATATACTTTCCTTCTGGCTGTTACATACATTTTAACAAAACCATTATACCCTTTTTACCAATTTTCATTGCGTAAAAGAAATTATGTATCACAAATTAATGTGTAATTAAATGGTTCAATTACTATAAAATAAACGTTTGGGGAACATGGGACTGACTAGCATATACACTGTTCCCTCAAAAATTATACATTTGCCCAAGAAGATGAACACCGCAATCTATGTATTCCTGAATAATTTCTCAGCTAAGTAACCTGTAATTTTAAATTTGTTGTTTACATATAATATGCAAAATAATTAGTTCATACCAGTTAAATAAATAATCGGCTTATCGCATACCTGACCTTGATAATTCATGATGTATTTTTTATTGTATAAAATCGATTCTCGTTTTTTATGGGCTATAAAAATACATTAAATATCGTTTTCTTCTTTTAAAAATTTGCTTAAAAAACAAAAAACAATTTGTCTATGTTTCATATTTTGTTTTGAAGGTATTTCTTATACCAATATAAAATATATACAAGAGAAATGTATGATCTTCATATCTGAATTCAATGACTACATATTGTGCTTGTAAAAGTATGCTCTTGGCGGGAATTATTTTGAACAATTATTCATTACGACTAATTAACTTACATATAAATATGTAACATATCTTCAAACTTCACATGCACTGGCTGAAAAAACACACAATACAACATTTTAACAACGCATCGCCCGTGGTAGGTATAAAAGACCATGTAAAAAAGTGAAATGCTGCAACGAATAAGAAATAAATAATTGCTTTTTACCCCACTCAAGATAGGTACAGTTGGCTGCACAGTTCAGGCAGCGGGCAACGGCATGGCAACTAAGCCGCGCTTCAGCTCATTCAATTTCACATTTCAAATGTGAGAAAACATTATTTATTTGGCTGCCAATGGTGTGGCATCTGTTTGTTTCGTTGGATTGTACTTCACTTTGTTTGAAACACCGATGGTAGTCAATTTTCCGTTCATACATATATTGAAACCTCCATAAAGTACAATAACCGCCGTACACCCCCACTTTCCACTCACGCAATTTTGATTTTTTGTTTTGTTTTATCAAAACTATGAGATTTTGCGTGCGGTTCAAAAAGAAAGTGGAGATCAATTGCTTTTTTTTATATATACATATATATCACGGTTGATTCAAAAGCAAGAATGAAGAGTTACTGTTGGTGTGTCGAAGACTAAATATTATTTCTCTACTTAACCACACAACGGAGCTCGTCTGATTGTTTATTTTCAATTATGCAATACTCCGATATAAATAAGTGTTCATAAAACTTAAGAAAAAAACTATATATATATACTCTACTCGTTCTTGATCGGTATTGATCGAAAATTTAAGCTAAATTGAGATCGAAAAATATATTTATACCAAATGAAATATAGAAGAAAAAAAAATATATATATATATAATAAATCGTTTCTTCTTCTTATACTCTTTTATTTTTATAAAACAAGATTTTTTTTGAAATAAAATGACCTTAGTGATTTAAAATATAGGTAAAATAGCCAAATTTTCCATAAGCACATTAACATAATCAAAAACTTGAATTACATTTATGAAAGATTCTCGAAAGCATGCAACACGACAACGTATAATACTTGGCACACTTACAAATCTTACAAGATCGTGGGCAAAAGTAGCGAATGTGGCACGCGACGCGTGGACTTGGAAATCAAAAATAGATAGATGGGAAGAGATTGTTTGGCAACCAGCTTAACAGTTGACAAGCTAAAATCTTTATGAAAATTATAGGACTTTTATATAGAACTGCTGATTACTAACTAATTATATACTCAAATTTGTTTGTCAACTATTTTTATTTTTATTAACACGCACAAAATATTATCCCATATACATATATGTTTCTATGTTAAATATTATAATTATTTCTATTGAACAACCGATTAAATTAATTATATTTAAAATGTGTATAAACAAACTGTGCAATAATGACAATGACCACTTGAAAATGAACCAAACATTTCACAATATAGCCATAACCAATGATTGATAATGTTATATAAGGCTTCACTGACTTTCGTTCGATGTGCGTTCGGTTATGGTTTTCCTATTCAATGTTGTAGCTTTTGTTATTGAAAGTGTTTTTGTCGGTTGATTAGTGCGTTAAACATTTTTACTTTTCGCCAAACTAAGTTATTGTTATGTAAATTTGTTTTCCTTTCAAAACGCTGAAATTGATTCGACGAAATTACTACTACCTATCCCAATATAACTGTACAGCTGAATTGAAATATATAGAAACAAATGTTTTAGCGTTATAAACAATTTATTTATCTGGTCTTATGAAAACATTATGTAATGGCAACTCGATACAGATGGATTGCAAAAGACCGAAGAATTATATGCAAACAGCAATGATGGAACAATAAAAATGCGATGCGATGCGGAAATGTTATCAAATTAACCAAACTTAATAACGAACAAGTGAACGCACTCTATGCACAAAAATACGGACAGACCATAATAAAGTGTTTATTATGCGTAGCTGAAAGTAACACACAATGGATAACTAAATACTGAAAAGGCATCGAACGATCGTTCGTTCAGTGAACCTATTTATAAGATGAGAAATTCGCACGCAAAAACTGTCTTCGCAAGTATTTGGAAGCACTAGAAAGCATTAAACAAAATTTGATTTTGCACAATTACAATTACTAACAATTTTTAATTAATTTATACCCTTTTCACTATGAAAGTGACTTTGTTGCACTCACTTTTTTGCTACACATAATACCATTACAATGAAAAAAAAATAAAATAAAATAAATTATACGTGAGCATTGTGTCCGTGTGCCTTTTAAGCATTCCCGACATTTATCAAACATCATATTGTTATTTTCGTTTTTGTTAAAAGAAGGGAAAATGGTAAAAACAAGTTAGAAAACTCTAGTTGAGAAAAAATTGAAATTAATCAAACACAAAGGTGGACAAAATTACTTTTGCTGACTACAAAATTGTATTAAAAACTTAATTTGTTTAAAAAAGCGGAGTTGAATATGAAAAGTTTTAAGTAAATTTATTTGCGTGTTCCAAATATAATTTTTAGACCTTTTAAAGTAAGAATAATGCAGACATTGCTGAATCGACTATACTCTTAATGACGACCAAGAGTCTATATACTGTATGGATTCTTTTGTAATTACAGGATATAATCATAATCTTAGTTTGCAGACCAAAGCAAGCATGCACATTTATTGAAATATTTTTTGTTACACTTACCCTGTAAACTTCCGAGAAGAACCCGGATCCGATTTTTTCCTTGACAAAGTCATCCACAGAATATAATGCGGAGACTGCAGTGCGCAGGGCGCGGCATGAGGGGCCTGTGACAAGTCGGTCGGATGATATGGTTCGTGTAACCGGTGCCGGTGGAATGCCATTGCAGGCATTGCCGATGCTGTTCGTAGCGTTATTACCGTTATCGTTAACACTGTCATTGATCGCCGATGATAATGAATCAGCTGGCGGCATATCACTGGTTGCAATTCCGCTTTTATAAACCGGTGGGCCGCCAACCCTGTAAGACGAACACATGCCCGATGTGCTGTCCTTCCACAAGACTGACGACGACGAGTCCACTTGATCACACATTTTCACACCGCTATTGCCACTGGTGTCTGGCGGGCCAGGTCCACTGTGCTGGTTTAGGCTCATTATTATCAGCTACGACGTATTTTTTTGTTTTGTTGTTGGTTGTGGCAGTAATGGAAGGATGTGTTGATAATGAAGTAGGCCTTGACCAGCGGCAGCTCTATGAAGCTGCGATGGTTTATTAAAATCACATTGGCCACATTCACAGCACAACAGCAGGAAAGTTCGACACGAAAACGAACACTAATACGTATTACTGTTAGCAAATTAAATTTTATATTATTTTACAGGCACGACGTAGCACACCACTTACACTTTTGGCGTAGTAAATTGACAACTTTGGAAAATAAAAAAAAAATTAATCACAAATTTAATTTATGTTAGCTTTTGTTGATTTAGATGACAAGTCACTCCAGTAACTGTGACGTTATTTATGGATTCGTGAGTTTGGCACAACTGTTGGAAGATATCTGCAGTGGAAGCGCTTGAAAAATCTGCGGCGAGAATTAAAAAATATATATGTATAAAGCCTTAGTGAATGACAAACTTTTACTTTAAATCGAATTGAAGTGGGTGCCAATATAATACAAAAGATATATATAATTTAATGTAAAAAGAATTTAAGTCAAACTAAAAGCTTTATGACGTCAGCACACTGATTTCATTTTATTTGCGAAAATGATTCCTATTTTTCTTTCAAAAACGTGAAACGTTAATATACTCACTATAAACTGTACAATAGGACCATACATATACACGCTTTTGAAGTACGAATAAAAAAGTTAGAGAGCAAGCCGTCACGAGGCTTATAAACGATGACATAACACATTCTTTTTGTCTAATCAAAAAAACAGAACATGTTAGCAATTTGATTTGCACCTTCTTATCAGGAAATTTGCGATAAGATAGAGCAAAAATAGCCGAGCAAATCTACAAATTGGGCAAAAAAATGACAAGCTTACCAACAATGCTACATCGAAAAGCGAATGTAAATTGAACTCTGTACAGACACAATTTCGTTCTGGCAGGTAACACTACCAGGTGTATCACAGCATTCCAGACCTAAATGGCTTACAGTGTAACCCCAGTTTTTTTAATGCAATTTGCTTTTACAAATATACATCTGACACATACAGTTACCCATTGCAATTTAAAATTCTTAACGATAACCTAAATATCTGTTAAGGTTTATTTATATAAGATATTACATCTTAAGATTTCGTAGACGAATATATATATACTGTTTTTCCATTATAAATACAACGGGGTATAACGTTGAAAGATAATGAAAACGAAAGGTAATAAATTTCTTAAAACAAAGCGATTCAACGTTAAGAACAAAACGTGTAAAACGCAAATGTAACAAAGTTCACAAAGAAAGTCTGACGCCCATAAAATACAAATATTATTGTCCAACAGTGGAAGTTTAAAACTTTTTTCTTTAAGAAAAATTTACTTTTCCTAAATCATTAAATCATATATATTTGAAGTCATTCAATAAATCATTGACCTATTCAAAGAAAAGTTTCTTGTTTCAATGATTATCTTGATTTATTTCAAGTTCTACTTCATACCATATTATTTTTTTGAGTATTCAAATTTATTGACAATTTCAAAGTCCGCTAGTCTAGAGCAAGGTTAATTAGGGTTTTTATACCCTATATGCACTGTGAGTGAGTACATCGGTGTTGTGGTGAAGATAAAAGAAAAACTCTTTATAATTCTCAAAATTTTAAGTAATGCCTGATTAATTGAACGAACGAAGAAGGTTTCATTATAATCGGTTATTAAAGACAACGTGTGGGTAAAATTAAATAAATTCAAAAGCGCAGAAACAGTGCAGGGTATCATCGAGTCGGCTGATTCCGACTAGAGCAATCTTACTTGTTTTAACAGGTTAGCACCTTTTAATCGCTCTTTTTTTTCTTCTCTTCTCTTTTTCATTTCTCCTCTCGCGAAGTTACATTCCGTTAAAAAGTATGGATATCAAAAAGTCTAAAAAAGTTGGAGCTTAGCTTTTTACGTTAAATTACCAATCATTTTTTTTATAATTTTGAATTGAACTGATGCTATGTCACAAAAGATGAATTCAGAAATTTTGGGGTTTGAATGTGCTTTCGCCACTAGATTTCGATGTCGTGTAGAGGTGTTTTTCTTTGATACATATGTACGTGCACGAGAGACGTATAAATGTAAGGCTTGTGATCTATTTTAACGTCGCACAACGTAAATTACTTTAAATAAACAAATTGGTTTATTTTCGACCTCAAGTGCAAGTAAAAGAGGCACCTAAAACGAAACTAGAAGACGTACAAAAGAAAACAAGCGATATCGCAAAACAAATACACCGTGTACGCTGCTGGTAAAGCAAAGCAAAAACAAAAAGAAGGTGCAAAACGGAAAATATACGTGGTGCTTTCCGACTACCACCAAGCCCAATAAGTATCACCCAAATCACGTCAAATAGTGGGAAATGAGATATATACATATGTATGTATGTATGTATGTATAAGCATTCAACGAAAGCAATAGTTGAACATACATGAATGCATATGAGACTATGAATGGATTCACATAAGAAATTAAACATCTGTCGCAGCATTTGCATTTTCCGTTGAAAAGCGGCTTTCCACCAAACAAAAAAATACGATGGTATTGGAAAATTGTAGACACTATGGGCACAGCTACTCATCGTCTGCGCTAGTGTTTAGCTTGCTGTAAATGTGTGTGTTATTTTTACATTTCCGCTGCTTACAAAAAAATGCAGATGTACATGAGTGTTTAGCCAGCTCTCCAATTTAAACAGCATTCCAAGCAAATGAAGCCATAGGCACATTAAGTGAAACAACATCACTGGGTAGAAACAAAACAAACCTTACATATTTATCTATATATGTACATATACATATATATAGACAGATCTATTAATATTAGGGAATTAAATACATTGTTTTCCTTTTTTCAAAAATATTGATGTACTGTCCCAAGCAAAGGTCACATCTCTGGCAGCAGCACTTCCGACGAAAATGCAGCAGAAAAGAGAACGAAACATGTAGCATGTACACTGACAGACACACACACACACTCTCACAGGCACACACACGCCTACACGAACATTGTCAAGCCCAGGCATACATTTTTAAGAATGTTTGTGTGTACATATATTTGGACGGCAGAAGTCACATCAGAAAAGGAAATTGAGCATTAATTTTACAATTCGCAAATTTCTTAGGGACCAATTACATTCATATAAAGAAAAACCCATTATTTACCAGTTTGTTTTTAAGTGTTATAATCCAATAAGTGCGCAGTGCATGTATGCATTTTTTTCTGTGCTATTTTGCTAAATCTTTATTAAATAGAACACAAGCACAAATATGACACAAAAACAATGCATATTATTGTTTCAAAAGTTCGATTTTATATGGGAAGCGAAATTTCACTAATTATTGCGATGTCTCGTTTACTGTAAGCCATATACATTCATACATACACATACAAATGTAAGTTTTATTAGACTATTGGTCATTCAACATTATACTGTGGTCTTATGGGATTCACTTGAAATTGGTAAATATAATTACATTTTATGCGTTGACAACTTGTACTTTACTCTTAAATATACTCTTGTATATTCGCACTCGCGAAAAATGGTAGGCAAATAATCACGATGCGATTCCACGTCAACCTTCGTTTATATCTCGACAATTTTAACAATTAATTTACCAAGTGTGACCGTCTCAGAAAAAGAAAAAAAAACATTAAGAAAATGCTCAATGCTCAAATCTAGTATTTTTTGTTGTGCTATATCAGAGTTTCTTGCTTTCCACAACTCAGTCACACTTTAGTTTTGTTTTTTTTTTGTTTTTATCTCAAACAGCAAAATTACGGCAAAAACAATTCGGTGCAGATTTTAAAAAACAAATTGTAATATTTTTATTTAATATATTCAGCTACTTATTCTTTTTAATATACTTCATATACTTTCTGGCATTAAAGTTGTCCTCCACTTCATCCATGATTTTTACTTTCTTTCGCGGCTTTCTAGCCTCTAACCGCGACCTCCGCTCAGCGTCGGATAATGTGCTTAGATCCAAAGGCAGCTGATATAAAATAGTTTCACAATTTAGTTGGTCAAATAACCAAGAACATTTAGCATTATATAATTACCTTGATTATTTTCCGTGGCTCATGATATCGAATATTAATTGTGGATCCGTCAGGTTGCACCACAACGGTTGGATAAATGCGACAATAAACAGAACGATGTAATCGCGTCACCGATGCTGTAGCCGAGGATAGAGCTCGCGTTTGCTTTAATCCTTGAGTTAAAATCTTAAGCATTTTTATTAATTATACGTAGATGTTGTTTTAAGCAGATTAGCAGCACTTTTACATGCCTCCGAACAGTGTGACCAAATGTTGGAAGCAGAAAACTAAAATATGTAATATATTGCACAGCCCCGACAAACTTCGACAAAAAATATTCGATTGTTATTTATTTTTCTGAATCGATAATTATTTTGTGGGAGCAAGTGGTGTCCAGAATCATATGTAAGAAAAGAAATAACTTATTAAATAAAATTATTAAAAAACTTATTCTTGTAATTATTAAAAGTTGCAAAAGTAAGAAGCGGGACTCTGACATATATAAACGCTGTTTTTTGACATTTATTTGGTCGCTCGTTTGTGCTGCGAGAAAATTACATAACTTTTTTTCATTGCGAATTTTGAGCTAAAAGATTTGCCGATAAATCCTGAAAGTGATTAATATTTGAAAAATACGCTTAAACATTTGTTAGACACTAGTTTTAATAATCAAAAACCAAAGAACTTCATCTATCTCTGTTCTGTTTTCCAGTATTGCACGTAATAATGGCAGCACGTCGTATCGCGCAGTCTTCGATCAACTGGTCTGCTCTGGCGGAGCGTGTGCCAGCAAACCAAAAGAGCAGTTTCGGTGCTTTCAAGACGAAATCGGACGTTTATGTGCGTGCTGTCCTGGCTAACCCAGAGACCCCACCAAAAATCGATTGGGCTTACTACAAGCGTTTGATACCCGTTGCTGGTCTAGTCGATAACTTCCAGAAACAGTACGATGCCTTGTCGGTGCCTTACCCACAAGACAATGTGTCCAAGCAGGTTGATGCTGAAAGAGAGGCTTCGCAGAAAGACATTTGCGATTACAAGGAGGCTTCTGAGAAGCGCATCCAAAACTACCAGAAGGAAATCGCTCATTTGAAGGCATTGCTGCCATACGATCAAATGACAATGGAAGATTATCGTGATGCATTCCCTGAGAGCGCTTTGGATCCGATCAACAAGCCAACTTTCTGGCCACATACCCCAGAAGAACAAGTTGGCTATAAATCCAAGGAACAACTGGAAGCAGAAGCACAGGGACATCACTAAGCCCAATTGCATAACTCATGCGGCATTATTAAAAATGTTTTCAAATTAAAATGCTAACAATAATGAAGCGAAATTAAAAATCATTTAAAATGGAAATAAAATGTAAAATTTGAAACAAGTTGGCAGCTCGCCGTTACTTATATATATTCGCGACTATCGGTGGGTTATGTGCTCCTACGTAGCGAGATAAGCTTATCAATTACAAATTTTTAAAGAAAAAAAAAACCAAAAATACATAAATGCAACACATAAAACTTAATTCAACTTAAATAACAGAACATTTAAAATTACACAATATCGCATTTGCGATTCTTAACAATAACATTTACATAATATCGCTTAGTCCATCTCTATAACATTTGGGAACAAAGAAGAAATAACATATATATCGGTTAGGGCTCTGTTACAGTAATTTTTGAACCAATTAAAAGATTTTAAATTATTTATGTATTATGTGCATATTATTTTGGAACAAGACAACAGTTAGAAACAAATGTTTTTAAATCGTAATTTTTCTTGCTTAATTTAATTGTGAAGTTTTTTTTTTTTTTGTAAACAAGCACAGCGGAACTAGCTGAGCGATAATGGTTCTTTTAGAATAGTGTGTCCGATCGAACTTAGCCCAATGATTTGATACATTTAAGTTGTATACTATATTAAGGCACATAATAATAGTTCGCAACATATAATGCACAAATTATAAAATATTAAATCGAAAAAATTTGGATACCCAGGACGGCTGTGTTGCATGAACTATTTAACAATTTTGCTGTGCAATCGAAAACCGACGATGCTCTCGCGCCGGAGTAAAGATAAATCGCAGGCACATAAGGAGGGCGTTGTGGGAAAGTATGTGAAGAAGGACACCCCGCCGGAGATACCGGTGATCAACGTGTGGACTTCCTATTCAGATCAACATCGTTCAAAGAAAAAGTCGCTGCAGCGATGTGCCAGTACTTCACCCAGCTGTGAGTTTAAGCCGCGTAGCTCAAGCTCCAGTCGCAATACGTATTCCTGCAGTGATGTTCAGCCGGACTATTATCACGCGCGCAGGGCGCAAAGCCAGATGCCGCTTAACAATATACAATCACATCCGTCACCGGCTAGCACACAGTTTAGAGGTGGTAGTACCCAGCTGAGCCAGGGAAACAGCAACTACGTTAACATTGAGCAAATGGATCGTATGCGGCGTCAGCAGTCGTCCCCTCTGCTGCAAACGCCAACCAGAGGCTTCCAACGAAGCTATTCTACCCAAAATCACTCGCAACTGCATGGTGGGACTACCAGCTACGATGCAGATCAGGGGCTACTGAACGCTTCGTACGCAAATCTGATACAAATGCCGCGTCCACCCCCATCGCCAGCACAGTTCGCTTTGCAGCAACAGCAACAGCATCTCCATCAGCATCAAACACATCAACAAGCTGCAGCTACATTTGGATCGGTGATACGATTTGAGCCTTCGACAATACCAACAAAAGATCACCAATCGCGATTTCCACAGACAAGGTTGTTGAATATTGTGTAGCTCAAAATTTTATTTTTAATTGATTGCATATACAAATTTCTAGATCTCCGCTGGCACATCATCATCAACAGCACCAGCAACAACAATTAGCCGCGCATATGGTCAACAGTTATTCAAGCGATTCGTATCCAATATATGAGAACCCATATCGCGTCTCCTCCATGCGCGTAACCCAATCACAGCGCTCGGAATCTCCAATTTACAGTAACACAACAGCGTCATCGGCGACACTTACGCCTCATCATCATCACCATCATCATCATTTACCTATACCCTCTACTGGCTCATTGAGTGTTAGTGGCCGCGGTGGTAGCTCTGGCAGCGTGCGCGGTCCTTCTGCCTCAGTTCAATCTCTCTATGCGCCACCTCTTACGCCGCCTGCATCGAGTACCTCAACTGCTGGCGATACCAACGGCAACGGAGCACTGCAAAAGGTATCCTCGCAGCAGTCGCTTAATGAAGGCGAGGAACTGCCACTGCCGCCGGGATGGGCCACGCAATATACGCTGCACGGTCGAAAATACTATATAGATCATAACGCACACACAACGCATTGGAATCATCCACTTGAACGCGAGGGTCTGCCAGTTGGCTGGCGCCGCGTTGTCTCCAAGCTTCATGGCACCTACTATGAAAACCAGTATACGGGCCAGTGCCAGCGGCAACATCCATGTCTTACATCTTTCTACGTTTATACTACGTCAGCAGAGCCTCCAAAAGCGATACGACCGGAGGCTCCATTGTATTCACCGCCTTCGCATACACATAACGCACTGGTGCCAGCCAATCCGTATCTGCTTGAGGAGATACCAAAATGGTTGGCTGTCTATTCTGAGGCGGATTCCTCTAAGGATCATCTACTGCAATTTAATATGTTTAGCCTGCCCGAGCTAGAGGGATTCGATAGCATGTTGGTGCGTCTCTTTAAACAAGAGCTTGGAACAATCGTCGGTTTCTATGAGCGCTATCGGTGAGTGTTACCGGTTTTAGCTAAATCGCTAAATTGACTTTTAACATTACTGTTCTCTTCTTACAGTCGCGCTTTAATCCTCGAGAAGAATCGACGCGCAGCTGCTCACAACAAATTGCAATAATTTCACACACAGATATACTGCACATATTTTTACAGCTAAAATTCTATTATTCGACTACGCGTTGGAGTATGCAATTTAAATAATTCGGTTCGAGTATGTAATTTGTATGGTTTTATGTTTTGTTATGGTGTCACTTTGTAAACTGTGATATAATCTGATTTGAAGGATATAAGTAAATGTCGTATATCTTTTAACTGAATCTCAAAAAGAGCCCATGACATATTTTCAGCATTTTACAAACGTCACATCTTGCTTTCTATGTCTTTTATATATTTATTGTTGCGGTTTGTCTTGTTGCGTATGCATATTAAATTACTTTTTTGACTCAGTCTAAATGTGTTCAATTAATTATTTATTGTTTAGAACAGAACCAAATGAAGAAAATAATAATAACGATGTAAGGTAAGGCCATTTAATCAAATATCAACGGAAGTGTTCACTGATAAATATCATAAGTGGGCACAATTGTAATCATAAATGTGTATGCTGATGCCAAGACCATTACGCCGGCATAATTTGGCGTATACCGGCTTTTTTATGTTTTGAAACCGACTATTTATAGAAAACGAAGTATTATTTCAGTGCACGACATTCAACTCGATTCAACTATCAAGTGCAAAAACAAAAGCTACAATCGCCACACGATGGAGCTGTTGAAGCGCGCCGAACAGCAGCGAACTTCATTTATAAGTATTGGCACTGCACATTGTGCCTCAGTATCTTGACAGTCGTGCTGTTGTTGCTATCGTTTGAACATTTTTAAGCTTCCGATTGGTAAATTATTAAACACATTGCTCCAAGAAATGATTATTAAGGCGCCGAAAAATACATTTACATCACTGTCCTAGGGTAAGACGGGTACGGAAAACCCCAGTTTAAAGTCTTGCGTTAACTCTCTAGCTTTGTATATTGTTCAGATATCAGTGTGCTTTCCAATTTACAAGCTTTCAAGTGAAAGTTCTAATCCGGCTGCAAAAGACTCTATTTTACAAATTTGTTTTATGTGCTGAATTATTTATGGTTTATACAATGCTTAAGTCAGCAAATGTTGGCTTATAAATAAACATAAATTTATACATATGTACATACATACAAACAAGCATATAGAGTGGGATTCAGAATGAATTGCATTCATATTCCAACGTGACCAGTTTTCGATCAATACCCCTTCGAAATTCCTATTATAATGTGGAGTGTACACTAATTTAGATACGCATTTATCGGCGTCTGAATTGCCCAATTTATAGTAATATGCACATACGCGTAATAAGGCAATAGCCGACGGCTACAATTGTGACAAGCCGATTAGCGTTATCACTTTAGCGATAAGTGTATATTCAGGATGTTGTATACAACGTTACACGATTGTTGCATAGTCATCCGTTGCGCTATAAACGAATACCTGAATGAGTAGTCCAGAAAAGATTACTTTTACCCATTGAAAAGGGGTAAAAAAGATATATTGGTTTTGTGCAAATGTATGTAACAGTCAGAAGGAAGCATTTCCGAGCCTATAAAATATATATGTATATTCTTGATCAGCATCACTAGCCGAGCCGATTTAGCCATGTCTGTCTGTCTGTCTGTATGAACGCGTCGATTTCAGAGACTAGAAAAGCTAGAAAGGTGATCTTGGAGTGATTCGGTCACGTTTGTTTCTGAAGATCAATAAATCTTTCCGTTTTTTTTTTATTATCAATAATTATTGATTTTTGACACTGAACTATATAAGTTAAATATATTGGATTTTGAAAACCTCCCCCCGATTATCGATATAACCAAAACAAAAATAAAAATAAACACAAATCAAATACTACAAATTGTATTGTACATACATCAAACAATTTTAAATCATAATGATCACACATTTATTTTACGAGCAAATCAAGAATCTCTCTTCTGTAGTGGGTGCCAAGCGGGGCAGCTGTTTCTGTATTCAAGTAATTTCTGTATTCAAGTGCATACATACATACGCACGCAGAATTTAGTCTAGCGTTTTTTTTGGAATGCTTAAATTTAATTTTATGAAAACAAAAACAACAAAATGAAAATATGGCGCAGCCGATATGAGTTTGGCAGCTGAACCCGAAGGTTCGGCGAATTAAGCCCCAGTTCGGAATCTTTCTTTTTTCGTTGATAATTATTAATTGAATTTTTTTTTTTGTAATTTTTAACCACCTCAATACTAATTATGTGGCGAGAGTTTGTGTGTTCAGGCTTCAGGGTATCTCCTAGTCGAGCAGTCCCGACTAAAGCCATCTCACATGTTTTGTTTTAAATAGTCAAGGCGGCTTGATTTGTAAAACCTATGCTTTATGACATTCTGTGCTTATACTTTTTTATACGCCCGCTTTTAAATAGAACTGATATGGGTGTACGTACGTACATATGTATGTACATACATACATACATACATACATATGTACATATGTGTAGGAAATTGTTTTTAGATGGGCTTTTGCGTGAAAAAAGCTCGATTTGATTGCAAGTTGCAAGGTTGTGGACCGTACAAAAAAGGTTGCGGCCGTATTTATATGTAACAACTAATGCATATCAAATTATATTTAAAATAACAAACAAAAAAAACACCTGGTATTTCGATATCGTTTAATCATTTAAAGCATCATATATTCGTTTAAATATTCCTTAACAGCTTTTCATTTAAGCTGCGGAGTTGTACTTTGTACGCGCATTCTCATGATTGGTTGTCTGTAAATTTACCCAGCATTCCTACCGACTACTCCCAATCAACTCGTTAAAAAAAAAAAAAATTAGCGTGAATATAAATAATTGAATATACATACAAACAAACATACATATGTATGTATGAGTGTGCATAAGGCAAGAGTTTAACAGTCTTTAGTTGACTTTTTTTTCATTCCTTAACAACTTATACCAAAACTGGAACAAATGTAAATATTTGTGCATGTGTATGTGTTGGGTTTACTAGAATTCGATTTCCACAGTTATGTTCTTTAGAGTTTGTGTGCATTATTTAAGCGAATCAAATCTATACGTTTTTGTGTGTGTTTATTTATTAACATTTAAGGTTCGGCAGGCACTAGCGATTTCTTTCTTATTTTGATAAATGGGCTTAAAAGAATATATTCTGGATTTGACTAAAAACAACTACTGTATTTATGTAGGTTACTTACATTATTAAAACAGCTGTCTTTATAAAATGCTGTTGCGTTTAATTATTTTGCAGATGTTGCAAAACAAAAATAAATTCAGAAACATGTGCGGGGCTTATTTAGTGCGATCGCTTTTCGTTTTATTGACCAGTAAGTTTTTAATAAACCCTTTACAAAATGATGTGGCAAAATTAATTCTTTTCAATTAGTTTCGTTTGGAAGCGCACAACTAAACAATGGATTTACAGTAAATACTCATGACTTGACAGTGTTGGTCAATGCGAATAAAAGTTTTGTGATTTACGCTAGGTGGGTACTGGCGAAAAAAATTGTTTTTTTTTAAAATTATTATTAAAAGAAAAAACAACCGACAGCAACAACATTGAAGAAATTGTTAATGTGACGTTGGTCAAGCAACATGACGAGCATGTTAATGTGGATCCTAATTCCTTCGTCTGGCATAACGGTTTATTACACAATCAAACAATAGTTGTGACTGGTCGAGAAGCCGGTCATGTGGAGATCACCTCAACCAGTAATTCCAGTGACAGTTCAATGTGAGTAAAACTTCGAATCAATTTTTTCCTATTTTAACTGTGCACTCCTTTCAGCACCAATGATCTTTTTGTGCGTGTTGTTGTGGCTAAGTCTGAAGCAATTATTTATACTTCCCTGGTTTTTGGTTGGATATACTTTGTGGCGTGGTCGATTTCGTTTTATCCCCAAATATGGATAAACTATCGCCGAAAATCGGTTGAGGGATTAAATTTTGATTTTTTAACACTTAATATTGTTGGATTTACGCTTTATAGCATGTTTAACTGCGGATTGTACTTTATTGAGAGCTTACAGGAAGAATACGGCGATCGACATCCTCGTGGCGTTAATCCTGTTCTGCTGAACGATGTTTTCTTTTCGTTGCACGCAATGTTCGCAACAATAATTACAATCGGACAGTGTTTCATGTATGAGGTAATTGGTAATCAATAAGGAATCAGTAAGAGCTCTAAGATTACCCCAAATTTTCTGTTTGTATCCAGCGCGGACAGCAACGTGTTTCAAAAATCGCCTACGGCCTATTAGTATTATTTGCACTGGTCGTGATCATATCAGCAGGCTTGGCCGGAGGCGGTGTGATACATTGGCTGGATTTTCTATACTACTGCAGGTAAACTGTGAAATAAACGAATGAGCTAATAATCTAATATTAATTAATTATGCAGTTATGTAAAGTTGACGATAACCATCATAAAGTATATACCACAAGCTCTGATGAACTATCATAGAAAAAGCACAGTAGGATGGTATGTATACATACATATATTGCCCAGATAAATGCATCATGTTGATTAAATAACCCGTCTTTAGGAGTATTGGAAATATTTTATTGGATTTTACCGGCGGAACTCTGAGTATGCTGCAGATGCTATTAAATGCACATAACTACAGTAAGTTATTTGCAGTAGCAGAAAATATAAATACTAAATAAAACTTGTTTTTGTAATTAATTACAGACGATTGGGTTTCAATATTTGGAGATCCGACGAAATTTGGTCTTGGTTTGTTTTCTGTGCTTTTTGACATATTTTTCATGCTCCAACATTACGTGTTTTACAGGTAAATAACTTAAGTATATATCTTAAACGTCTTAAAGTATGCATATAATTGTATTTTGTATTTTGACGGGGGTACTTTAACTGTAACTAGCTGTTTAATTTTAAATGCTTTAAAATTTTCATTGTTGCTTTATTTTACTCAACCAGAGTTATTTTTATTTTCGGTTTTCACAGACACGCAAATTCAACGACAACCTCTGACCTAACCGACACTGAAGTGCAAAATGATGTTCAAAGAGGCCCAACTGAAAAATAAAGTTACGCTTACTCCAATAAATTGTTGACTTAAATCTGTATAAGTTTATTTTAAATATGTATGTATGTATTCATTAATTGTTGTTAACTCCAACATATTCTGAGAGCCGTGGCTATGAATGCAATACAGACATATAAACATAAATATAATTTTAAACATGTAAATATACTTATTACAATTTTATCATGACAAAATATGGTGCTTTAATAAACTCCAATATTTGTATAAGAATTTGCTGCAACAAGTAGAATATAGTTTCTACTGTGAACTTTTGGAAAATACTACCCAATAAATATATTTTAAAGTCTTGTAATTTGGTTTTTGTCTTTTATTATTATTATTATTATTGTTTCTAATCACAATAATGTGAAATGATTGAGTTTGCTAACATCTCATACAATTATTAGTATTTATCCATAACAAAAGCCATTAATCGAAATTTTTGTTTATTTTTAATCAACATCAGTGGATGGAATACCACTCATCTTTATGCGCACTTATCGACAACAGCTGTTTTCGATAGACCAGATGTTTGTTTTACCACACTGTTACGTTCGAAATGAACAAAATAAATCACTTGTTTAGCTTCTGAGTGTTAATACTTGTTTACATTTAAAACAATACATGTTATTGCTTGTATATTTGTTAAGAGACGTTATATATGTACATTGATCAGCCAATGTCGTGGGCAAAAAAAAGGTATTATCATATGATCACTGCCCACGAATGTATAAACATGCTAATACATAAGGTGCGATAAAAAATGTGTGCGCATTCTTAAATGGGTTAAATTCTATATAAAGGTGTCTGAATATGTATAAAAGAAGTATTTACATATCTAA
The DNA here is from genome assembly GCA_035043915.1 of Drosophila paramelanica. Taxonomy (NCBI): domain Eukaryota; kingdom Metazoa; phylum Arthropoda; class Insecta; order Diptera; family Drosophilidae; genus Drosophila; species Drosophila paramelanica. Next base: position 7,746,912 of record JAWNMO010000258.1, read on the forward strand.
CGGCTTTATGCATGGACACTTATTGATAGTTAAATATTAAAACACCATTCTTCCATTTCAGGATCAGCACCGATATTGTGGATGAGAAGGAGGCTTTAGATGCATCAGGCTCAGCGTCCCAGGAAAATGCCAACATTGACCATGATACAGACGATATGTAAGTCCAATAGCTGGGCTTATTATATGTGTGAATGAATTTGCATAGATGTATATATACATATTGGTGCAAATATATATCGCATGTCACTTTCTGTAGTTTGTTTGGTGCTGTAATTTTTACTATATATACTAATACCTCTACAAATTTCTGCATATTTACAGGCCAATGGAGCCGATGGCTTTTTTACAAGGTCTTAACGTAAGTAAAAGAGACAATAATGTAAAATATCTTAATAATTTACTATAATTTTCTTACAGTCTGGAAACTTGATGCAATTTAGTCAGGTAACCTTTGTGTGCGGAATATCACTTCCTAGGTGTACTTAAAGCGCTGTGACAGATCTGATTGCACAAGTATCAGCAGAAAACTAGCAACTGTAGAAACCATACTGGACATAAGCGTAATGTCAATCTCTAACAGTCCCATTGGCTTTATTTTGTATTTGGTAGTGACAACTAGCAGCGAGAATGTGTGTACACTTTGCCGAAACCGCCAATCGGCCTGCTCTAGTTTGATCTCTTGCAAAACGATTCCGGTCGTTTGAGTTGCGACCAAAATCGCGTTACTCACGTACGTCAGCAAGCCCAATTCCATAATGGATATGATCAGGAACACTAAGTTTATAAGCGCACCAAATGCATCGTAACGTTTTTTTCCAATTAAAGACTCGGCTATCGCATAATACTGATTAAAAAATCCAACTGTGATGCCTAGCAAATGACAAATCAACGAAAGGACTATTGAGAGCGACATTAAAGCCATGTACTTGGTGGCTTCATCGCATATAGTTTTGTATTTCTCTGCCAGAATGTCAAGTTCATCAGCATACATGCAGTAGCGTTGAACGCCGTAATAATTCGAGTGAAGATTTTTCTTGATTTTGTGCTGCATCAGATTTACTTGTTGCATTTGTCTTTTTAGCCTCTCGTTCAGTGTTTCCATCATGCTCTTTGCTATAACCATGGCTCCGAAATAGCAATTGTTTAACAAATTTGAAATTATCATTGGAAACAATTTATAGAGGGACCAGGCCCAGTGAAGCTCCGGCTCAAACATTTTTTGTTGCAACACCAATGCCACCTCAATAACGAGCGGGAATCCAATGACTTTAATAAGTGACAAAATCACTGAACTCCTTATCATGGCGCTGTCAATGTGGAGCTCTTTCAACATCTTAAAGAAGGGCACATTGCTCATCATTTTTGCCACCTGATTACTCATTAACATTTGAGTAAAGAAATTGATAATAGCCACTGTAATGTTCATATAGCTGTATAATTTAACAGCGTCGCGCAAATTAAGTCTTGATTTTGTATAGTCCAGATACATTTGATTGACGTAGATACTTGTGAATAAGGCTGTTACCAGCATGGCATATGTTAAATGGCTTTTTGAGAAGACGAAACGTTGCCGACCACGCCGATTGTATCTTATGGAAAAGAGTCCGAACAACGTTAACATAGATATTAGCGTAACGATCAATATAGAAACTATCTTGGCTTTGCGCTGATTGGGCTTCTGCTTTAACCGGATGTCCATTGTAAACGAAGGCAATTTACTGACTGACAACATTTTGGACACTTAAGTGAGGTTTTATTGTTTTCCTTGTCGAGTAAATGTTATCTTGATGACTTGTCGGAGTCCTAAATTATGCCAAACACCGATATCAATCAGCAATCGACCTGTGTTTGACAAATGCGAATGGAAGGCATCGCAACTGGAATCGGGCAGTGAACCATTGATTAATTAACAATAGGGCCAAAGTGGAATGTCATGAATTCAAATAGAAAAAGTGCTAGAAGGTATAAATAGCATACGCACAGGGCATGCAAGCGCTTAGTTATTAATTAGAAGGTCATCATATCTCATTTATTATTTGCGCTTATTAAAGATTGATTTATCTAAACACACAATATTTTTTTTTATTTAAGCAATCTATATTGCGCGAAATGATGCTGCAAGATATTAAGACACAGATTAACTCCTTGCCAAAGTTGGAAAACCACAATAATGGGGACTATAATTTTGGTATGGTTCTTGAGGAGCCGCCAAAGTCGCACTGGATGTTTTCAATGCCTTTGAATAAGCTGTATATACGCATGAACAAGACCTTCAATATTGATGTGAAATTCAAAACAAGAATGCCAATTCAGCCGCTGAATTTGCGAGCATTTCTGTGCTTCGTTAAGGACGTCAGTGGTCCTGTGCTGCGATGCCAAAATCATTTGAGCACAGATCCCAGTAAGTAAACATAAGCTGAACAAAATGTATTTGGTTTTTTTTAAAGTAAATTTCTTTTAAGCTAGGAACAATCAGAGCATGCGGGAAAGCTTACTGCGTTGTGAAAACCCTAACACTTCATATTGCGGAACATCAGAAGGGAAAAGTATTGCAGAGAGATACTCCGTGCTAGTGCCGTTAAACATGAGCCGTTCCAGCCGGCAGAACGATGGATTCGTCCGCCAAACACTTGCCTTCAGTTTTGCGTGTCAGAATTCATGCTTTGGTCGCAAGGAAACCTGTTTGGTGTTTTGCCTGGAAAACATAAAGTATGAAATTGATTTGTTAAAATTTTGTTTAACCAACTATTGTCTCTTACCAGTGGCGATATACTAGGCCAGCAAGTGCTATACCTAAAAATTTGCACGTGCCCAAAACGCGATCGCAATCAAGACGAACGCCATCTGGACAGTAATAAAAGCAAGTTGTTGTCTGGTGCATCGGATGATGAAGACCTAGACGCTGGTGCCAAAAGAGACGTCGCCGCACTTTGCCGAACGAAATAAAAGAGGAAAACGAAAGTAATGACTGCACGGATGTCCAACCTGTCCCTACTGATTGGGAGGTATCGCGGTCGTTAGATGGCGATTACCGCCTTGTAATAAAATGCTCGAAGAAGGACTTGTTATTGCAGAGTATTGAGGGTATTATTGAGAAGACGGCTGTTGCCATATTGCGAAATCCACAAAATTCTAAACTACGCAATCACGCTAACCATTTAATGAATTTAAAAAGTAAGTATTATTTGCTTTCAGCTGTGCTTAAAATATGCGTAAATATCTAAAATTTCATTTAATTACAGAATGTGCACTTAAATTGTCATAAGCTGGAATTTAGTATCTAACCCAATTAAAATAAAACTTTTTTTAGTTTTAACCACTTTCGACAACTATGAATTGTATGCTGTAACACAATACGTTTTAATTTTGTTATAAACTTTATGAATAGTTACAATTAAATGTATACAGGTCATTTATGACCTAACAAAAAATATAACATATTTACATATAATTTAATTTAAAATAAGCTATATGAGAAAGATAACTGTAATTAAAAGATTACAAATCTGTGTACCTATTCATTACATTACAATGACATTCTCTATTAATTTTATAATTTTGTTGAGTTTTACAACCGCTTTTACGGTCAATGTACCGCAGTGTTATTTTATTTATTTTTTTTTGTTTTTGTTATTTCTAGCAGTGCGCCACATTCTTGTTCTTTCTGAAAACACATGTGTGCGCAAAAGGCAAAGATCAAAAAGCAGATGTTATGCGTTTATTTGCTGCATGCACTTTTATCAATAAAAAAAAATATCCTTCTACTTAACTTTTACCAACTCTTCTTGACATTGTCAAATAAGTGCCCAGACTGCCGGCATTATAATTTATATAGCTTTCTCTGCTTAAATTCGAGAGCTGCACTTGGAATGCTCAGAAACCTGCTTGGCATATCGAATGCAGAGTGACTTCAAGAAATGCTCAAAGTTCCACTCAAAACTGAGACTTTTAATAACGTGAACCTATCGAAAACGGGTAAAAGTATAAGGTATATTGGTTTTGTGCAAACGGCTGAAACAAACAAAGTCAGCATTATTAGCGGAGTCCGTGTATTATAAGCGAAGATATGAAGCTACGTTTTGAGTTTTTATATTTGTGTACACTATTCTCCAATCAATCATATTTTATATGATCGATAATTATCGGCACATTAAAATCTGTCTTGCTTTTGCTTTATCGATATTCATTGATTTTTTTTGAGTTTTTTGAGCATATTTCCAAAACTATAAAGACAAAAATAAAAAGATTTAATATAAAGTTTAAAGATCAAATTTAATAAAATCATTTTTATGATTTTATTTTTCTAAAGTTCTAAAAAAATACATAACGATAATGATTTTCAGCTTAGAAGTTCTCCAAGAATTTAGTTTTTCGCAGTGTGGGCAAAGCGCAGCCGCTAACCCAGGTTGGTTTTCAATTTCTTGGCTTGTTAAGGTGGCGACCTTAATTGGTGGTGGAGCTCTGGCCTTATATGTAAAAGTGTCGTTATGTATGTGCATTGGTGTTACAGTCAATTTAAGACATCAGGTGAAACTGCCTAGCCAGGCATATTCGCTTGTTAGCCATTTCATTTTCACTCAAGAGCCAAGCGCACCCACTGAAAGCACTGCGAGAGGTGCGTCGACAGCAGCAGTAACGATTGCTACTCAAATTTGTTGTTGTTTTTTTTTTTTGTTTTTTGCAGTCGGTTGGGTTGATACAAAACAAGATAACTCGACGACAGCGATACAAGTTGGCAGAGCGCGATCTCCAGTTCGCATAGAAAGAGTGCGCCAAGCTGTGCGCGTAGATTTAGTTTTGTTTGAAATCGGTTGGTTAACACACGTGCGCTTCTTTTTACTGCGGAAACGGATTTTAAAAAAAATCCAAAAAAAAAATTAATAAATAATAAAAAAAATTAATTTCTCGTAGTTATTTTTAATAACAAAAATTGTCGCAGTCGATTTTTGATGCAATTGTGTAAACATGGTGGAAACAGCTACCACAACAACAATCACTCGCACGACTGCCGCGGTTCCGGCGAGCAGCAGTGGTGCAGCGGCCACGCCCACAGCGGCGCTGGCGCATCGCAATGATGAGACAACACGCGGCATTTATAATTTAAAAATAATTGCGTTTCTACTGTTGCTGCCATTTGTGCTATTCGCTGTGTTCCTCAAGCATCTGCTGGACTATCTGTTCGCGCTAGGACTCAAGGAGAAGGATGTCACCGGCAAGGTGGCCCTGGTAAGACTTTCCGATCGTTGACCTGTTCATTTTAAATTTCCCCTTAGCTGGTACGTTCAGAGTTTTCTTCTGTGGTTTTTCACTTTTACTGTGTCGGCCACTTTATGGGTGTGGCTCGATTGTGTCGCATATTGAATCGACTGTGCATTCCTAAAACAGTCATCTGGTTATATACAAAATATATACAAAGTATCTTTGCCCATATTTGGATACTAATATGTGCTACATACATATACATTCATCTGTATATCAATGTGTGCTTAAACCAATTTCAAAAGTCAATTAACAGTTACGGCAAGGTCAAGAGTTCTGCCAAAACTGACGATACGTATGTATGTATACATATATATATATATGTATATGGGAATGCTATGCATTAAAAAGTAAGCCGTGTTGTAGTCGTAGGTGGAATTCCATTAGTCGGACGTCATTAAAGCTCAGTTTGTTTTATACCTTGCCTACCGCTTACACAGATACTCGTATATTCGCAAACACAAACACAAATGCGCAATAAACAGGTTTTATTTTTTATTTTTTTTTTTCGTTTGTTTGTTTGGAAGATAACTTCACTTTTGTTTTCTTTTTAGCTTGTATATTGATGACGTCTGTGCAGCTTCGCAATGTCTGAGCTGAAAGTAAACAATGAAACCAAATACAAAGATAAAAATGATAAATATACTAAGGAATTCGTTAGAAGTTTGTTGTAATGAAAAATTATATATATACATATATGTAAATATACAGACAAATACTCAGAGATCACTTCAATTTAATAAACGACAAGGGTCACTCAATTATTTTAATTGCGGGGCCCATTTAAAGCTAACATAATCGGTTTTCGGATATGTATGCAGACATATGCACATACATACACATACCCCCATATTTGCATATTTACATATTTACATCAATAAGTAGCTCATTGTTCTCTAATAAAACCAATTAATTTGTACTAGTTCGTATACACAGAGCTTTCATATCGGTAGTATATAGTTTGCTAGCGAACATAATTTTCTATGTACTTCGTTAATTAACTGTTTACACAATTTTAAGGTGACAGGCGGTGGCAGCGGTTTAGGCCGCGAAATCTGCCTGGAACTGGCCAGAAGGGGTTGCAAGTTGGCTGTTGTGGATGTCAATTCTAAGGGGTGTTACGAAACCGTCGAGTTGCTAGCCAAAATTCCACGCTGCACAGCAAAGGCCTATAAGGTAAGCAATATTGGTAACTAATATATAATGTTAACTAATTGCTGTCTTTAACAATATAGAACGATGTCTCGTCGCCACGCGAACTGCAGTTGATGGCGGTTAAAGTGGAAAAAGAGTTGGGCCCCGTCGAAATTTTGATTAACAATGCTTCCCTGATGCCAATGACATCGACGCCGCAGCTGAAAAGCGATGAAATCGACACTATTTTGCAGCTAAATCTCGGCTCCTATATTATGGTATTTGCTAGTTCAAGAAATTAAGTTTGTTATTTTCAATAATTTTTTGATTTTAGACAACCAAAGAGTTCTTACCAAAGATGATTTCACGAAAATCAGGTCACCTGGTGGCAGTCAACGCATTGGCAGGTGAGTGCTATCAATCCTAAAAGGGAACATTTTTTTTAGTTTGAATTATATATCGCACGCATAGGTCTGGTACCGCTGCCTGGCGCAGGAATCTACACTGCCACAAAGTATGGTGTTATGGGATTCATGGATGCACTGCGCGCCGAACTGCGCCTCTCCGACTGCGACTATGTGCGCACAACTGTCGCCAATGCTTACTTGATGCGGACCAGTGGAGATTTGCCGCTGCTCAGCGATGCGGGGTAACTTAAGAACAATGCTCACTTCGGCAAATCAATATATAATTATACATTCTGTAGAATATCTAAAAGCTATCCCGGCCTATCTACGACTTATGTGGCAGAAAAAATTGTTAAAGGCGTGCTTTTAAATGAGCGCATGATCTATGTGCCCAAAATATTTGCGCTCAGTGTATGGCTTCTCAGGTGAAATTAATCAAAACAACTTACAAACGAGATTATCTTATTTGTATTTTCGTTAACTTGTTTTTTATTTTTAGATTATTGCCGACTAAATGGCAGGATTATATGCTACTACGATTCTATCACTTTGATGTACGCAGCGCACATTTGTTTTACTGGAAATAATTGAAAATGCAGAATTGAAAATGAAAAAAAACAGATATTCTAGGGCAAATTGTAGCTGTAAGTTTTGGCAGTTTAATTATTTATATAAATCGAAATTCAATAACTCAACTGTTTTTTTTATTTTTTGAATCAGATTTCCGATCCAACTTGATCGGGTTTCATTTTCTAGGTAACTCAACAAATTTTCACACACACTTTTAAAGTAGATATTGGATAAAAAATGTTAAAAATTGTATACAATTGTGCTCGAATTTCCCACCTCGCCAAAGTGTTTGCCGTATTAATAATAAAATCTGTGCTGCACTTACGAATTTCTGAACAGACAAACATTGTTGTGTTTGTATATATATATATATATATATGTATATATAGATGTTTGTAGAAGTGCGTCACATGTAACAGGTTATCAAATGCAGCCGAAAAATTTTAATAGGTGTAGGACCCCATATGGTGCATAGACTCAAGTGCAGGCAATGTGATCGAGTAAACTTTGTCATTTCAATGACTCTGTTCATAAACAAAAGCAGAAATAAACGAGAATGCTCTCGGCGATAGTGACTACGAGATACCCTTCTTTGCTTTTAAAAATGTATTGCTTAAATTTGAATATATGAGGGATTTTTAGTGAATAATTGAACAAAGATAACTGTAAGATTTAAGGTTTTAGCAACAGCTCTCACAACCTATCTCGTCAAAGGCCTAACTGTAACTTCCTTCCTTCCTTATCGTCGTCTTCTACTTTGCATCTTTCGCCACATTTATTGTTGTTGTTGATATTTTGTCAGAGATGGGAGTTGGCATGCTTACAGAAATACCAACCCACATACATATATATAAATTCGTTCAAAGATAAAATGGTACACCAAGTATACCCATTGTACGTGATTGAGAAAGGGTATGCAGCAGTGGCTGTGTCAACAAAATGCTCTTCACAAGCAAAAGAAGAAGCATCTCAGAAATAATTTCTAACTTCAGTTATGACATTTGGTGCACAGCAAGAAAGACCCCCAGCACCTGACTGCACAAATACACGAACATTGGCTATACAGATGGGGATGCATAGTGCACCCGTCACCGCATCACTCCAACCCTTGCCGGTTGGCTGCATTGCGCAGGCGTAGCATAGTTCCATAAATAAAACGAACTAATTACTTATGTGCTAGGGTTACAATTGCAGTTGCATCTGCACGCATGTTAAATCGAGTCGAGTGTTTTATAGCTCTGCCTTTCTGTATGTATGTATGCATGTATGTATGTATGTGCTCTTGCCCCCGCGTAGTTGTCGATTTCTTGCTCTGTCTATGGAAATTTGTACACGAGCATATCTAAACAATTTTTGATTTGCACTCTTTCTCAATTTTGTTTATCCCACTGTTAGTGGTTGTCATATTCCCCTTTTAAGCTCTGGCTACTAAACTTAATGCCCTCCCACAGCCGCTAAATGCGCACCGCAGTAATTTTACGTGAGCCAAGACGCTGTCTGCTTGCCGCCGCTCCATGTGGTCCAGCTCCTGGCCCAGGCTTCTTAAGCTGCCTTTGATGTCTTTTCATGTTTTACTTCAATAGCATTAATTTGATTGCCCTGTCAGCTGTACAATTATACTTAGATTAAATATATATTAAAAATCAAAAATACAATTTGGCTTAGTTCATTCGTCAGTTTATTATTGTTTTAGACTAGCCAATTATATCGAAATACAATTGACAACAACTTCCCTAATCTTATCCTATAAAATTATCTTAATTAAGCATTTAAAGGTGTTAAACTGAATTTAGTTAAGTGTTATAAATTTTGGCGGATTTGTGTAAGGCAAAAAAGTGATAAGCTTATTATATATAAAAAAAAAGAAATTGTATCGACTTTGCCCAGCCCTTACTAGTTTAAAACCTTCGGCTAACAATTGAAATTTTTATTTTTATACTCGTTCACGAAGTGAAACTAGCATATTGGGTTTGTGTAATGTCCGTCATGGTGTCCGTCTGTCCGTCTGGATGCACGCAACTTTTTTCAGCGCTATTGAAGATAGAGACTTGAAACTTTGGATATATACTTGTAGTTATCCTCTTCAGACAAAGTGTTAAGATTTTTGTGCCACGCCCACTGGGAGACTGGCAATACGATAACATGTTGATACACCTCAAATCGCAAATCGATAAGAAGTGAATACTTCCCACAGCTGGTGACCGTCCCCAAAGATTGCATCCTTGATATCCTGGTCACGCCCACTAGAATGCCCCCAGCGCCCCCGCCCCAAAAAATTGGAAATGGCTATATCTCCCACAATTTATGAGCTAGAGTCAGCAAATTTAGGATATACATATGTATATATGTATATTACTGGGAAGCTCCCCAAGAATTCACAGAAAAATATTTGCGGCCAGTAACCCAATCCCGCACCCGCCCCCACAAACTGCGAATATCTATCTATAAATCGGTTCCCTTTTGACAATGTCATGGGAGTTTGATATATGGGAGCTATGGAGTCAGACAACTTGATTTGATGATTTTTGACCAAAAATTTGACCTCCACAAAATCACTTTCAATGTTGTTTTTTATGCTAATTGTGACAAATAAAATCGATTAAAACTATAAATTCGCAATTCTAAATTTTGAAAAAAAAATTTTTTCCGAAATTCACAAGGGGGAGTACATGCTTTTTTGACCAAAAAATTCAAAAAAAAATTATTTTCAAAAATGAATATATTTTGAATGTGGAGTCAATATATGGGACAAATTATGATCAAAATGCTATCAAACGTGAAAATCGGTTCACTTTTGACAATTTTATATATATATATATGAATGCTATGGAATCTTTTATTTAAGAACGTGAATGAGTATAACGCAGCCGGTATCGCCCGACTGCAATGTTATGTAATGTATATAATTAAAAAAAATAAATTACAAAATTTGTATACTAAAATTTGTGTCCAAATTTTGATTTGAATATACTGATTTATTATAAATATATATACATCCTAAATAAGTGAAGTGTCTTTAAGTGCCATACAATTATTCGCTTGCTTCACTAAATTAATTTTTGTATTGTTCAATCGTATTTCACGTTGCTCTTGTAATATTTACACTTGTCAAACTGTCAACTCAAAATAGAATATTTATAATCTTTTATGCGACCGTCGATGAGATGCCTGCATGAACTCTAAAAAGTCGTGCTAAATATAGTATAAAAAGCGAGCAGCAGGCAGCCGATGTTAAAATCAATTTTGGCCCCATACTGCGGTTAAAGAGCGCATATGTCAGATTATTATAAATGCAAGGTGGGACGAGATCTTAAAAAAATAGAGTTATAGACTTTTGAAAAAAAAATAAAATAAAATAAGAGCGCTATGGTTGGGTGTGAGCATACATAGATAAACAAAACGATGACTTTAGAAAATAAATTTTTTCTGTTGAATATGAATATGAATATTTTGTACGAGAAAATAAGTGGCTAAAAAAATTAAATAGATTATGCGAACTATAAAAAAATAAACGTGTAATTATCTATTGGTCTGGTTATTCTATGCCAATCTCTATACAATCTCGAGTCTCAATCCTTGAAAATGCAAGATTCTTGCTTCTTTGCAGACGAACATGGCTGACTTGGCTCTGCTCTTGATCTTCTGATCACATTAAATGTACATATATATCTATTTGCAAGGTATTAAAGGTTTAATTTCAATGTTGTTGCAATTTAATTAATATAATAAGCTGATCTGATTGTTAGCTAGAAATCATTAGAATAAACTTAGGTAATCTATCTTATTAACTTTAAACGTGGACAACAAAATGTTGGAGCACTTTTGATTTGGTTCAACGATTGCTGAAAATGTTCCATATGATACACTTGACACTTTTATTTAGATTCTTGAACCGTGCATAAATACAGATGTAAATAATCATTTTGTACGCCTTTGGTTAGGGTCAAGGCCAGCGGCAAACCTGAGCTAAATAAACAGACCGAACAGGAGCTGAGACAGCTGTGTTTCGAATATCCTTACAAGCCACACATTTCAAGCTGTTTAATTATGACACGCAACTGTCAGCTCAAGTATCGCTGCTGCTGCTGCGTGAGAAAATATTATCCTTGCACCCAAACGGATACATTTGCGTTGCTCTCTGAATGCGCTGCAAGTGTGCTGCAGTAGCATATCCTTCAGCAGCTACCATGTAGCTGCCGTTGGTGTCTGTTTTGGTATCGGTATCAGGTTGCTAAGTAGTTGTTTTTTCTCTTTTTAATATTTCTTTTTTCAATAATTGTCCTGTGCATTGTGCACCCAGCTAATTTATTTACTTTTGGCTTTGTTTTATGATTATTTCAGCTTTTTTTTCTAAACTAAAACACATGTCACAATTTCCTGAGCTGTGCTCTATGAGAAAGGAACGCTTCACAGGACATTGTACTGTGATCTTATGGATTTCTCTCCGAGTTTGTAACTTCCCGTGACCTGCTTCAGCACTTTAAATTGGTGTTGACAGCCGAGCTGAGACAAAACCTCACCCTTTACGCAATTTTCGTTTTTCGAGTGCTCCATATACTTATAAAAAAAAGTAATTAACATTAAGGTTTTCAAACACTCTTGCCTAACACTCTTCATTTCGTACATATTCACTGTCAGCTGCAACATCTGTTTTGTTGCCGTTTCGTTAGTCGTGGGAAACTGAAATCAGCTCCAATTGATAACTTGCATAACATAAAATATATACATTATTGAAAATAAAATGTTCGTTCACGAGGTGAAACTGGTAAATTGTGTTTGTGGAATGCCGGCCGGCCATATGTACCCCTAATTAATTTTCAATAAATTTGTTTTTCCAAAATTGCGAATTTGAATTTTTAATCGATTTTGGTGGCCACAAATAATATAAAAACAACATTTAACCTGGTTCTGAGGGGGTCAAATTTTGTGTCAAAAATCATGTCAAAATTGAGAAAATTTTGGACATATAAGTCCCATATTTGAATTACCCATAAATTTGTCAAAACCGAACCGATTTTCATGTTTGGTGGCATTTTGGTCATGATTTTGCACTAACATTGATTCTACATTTAAAATCGATGAACTTTTGAAAAAAAAAATTTTTACATTTTTTTTTAAAATATCACATACTTCCCCTTACTCATTTTCGAAAAAATTTTTTTTTAAAATTGAAAATTGCGAGTTGGCATTTTTAATCGATTTTTCTGGCCACAAATAGTATAGAAAACAACATTAAACCTGATTCTGAGGAGGTCAAATTTTTTTGTCAAAAATCAAGTCAAAATTGAGAAAATTTTGGACATATAAAGCTTTTGGACCCATAAGTCCCATATTTGATCTACCCATAAATTTGTCAAAACCGAACCGATTTTCATGTTTGGTGGCATTTTGGTCATGATTTTCGATGAAATCGATGAATTTTTGAAAAAAAATTTTTTTGAATTATTTATTTTAATCATATTTTAAAAAAACAACATTTTATCTTACATTTGGTAAATCGAAATTAATGAAATATTTTATGAACAATCTTTCAGAATACTGAACACATTAAGATAAAGAAAGACTTTAATTTATAGAAACGGCTGTATCACTTACACTTACAACTCCGCTTAAGGTTTATCCATTGCTCTTAAACTGGAGTTGTGACATCAAGAGCATCAGCTATGTTCGAAACTATCTCAAGTACTCAAAGGTATTTAAAGAGATCAATTTATGCAGCAAATGAGTGTTGCAATTGGGTTAACTTCCTTACCAATTTCGAGTAGTGTGTCCCTCGACGAAGAGTAGATATTATTATATTATCTGGCGAAGAAAGTGGTTTTATTTTCTTTTTAATTTAATGTCACATCGCCACCGTCAATTCTTAATGGTACACGACCAGAGGTAAACAATTAAAGACAAGAAACTACAACAGAAGAATCCTTTTTCATACTTCATCATAATAACTTCACTGGGAACATCGATTTATTGGTTCATATATATACATAAAAACGCGATTTTGGAGGTGTCTGATTTGGTGCGCAGAAAAATATATATAATTTTTATATATATATATATATGTTTTTTGAGCAAACCAAGAGAATACTTTGAAAAACTATAAAACCATTTCCATTTTCCGTAAAAACTCGTTTCATTAATAGGTCTGGTACAATGCAACTATATGGATTAAAAAAAAAAATAAAAAGGCATTAGTCGAGGCTGCCCGGTTTGAAGATACCCAATAGCATGTTCTTTATTGCGGTATCATATATACATACGTACACACGCTGCGTGCTAGCTGGAGAACTAAAAGAAATCTGATCCGTAATACAAATCAGAACACAAAATTTGAAGTAAAGTTTCTCGCATACATTGTATAATACAAATTGTTATACCTGCAAAAAAGAAAGAGGAAAACAGGCAGAGGGAAGCGACGCCATAAAGGATATATGTTCTTGATTAGTATTATTAGCTGATTTGATTAAGCCGTGTCTAAGCTACAATTTAGATTTCTCTATAACAAACAAAGAACAAGTTTATAATAAGCTTTGTTTTTCTCGATATTTTGCCCCGTTTCATTAAAAGCGACAAAAATTGTTTTCACGTATTTGCATTTTTTTGTGCTGTTTGCAAAATTTAGTTAGCTTAGCTGTTAGACAAGAATTAATTTTCCAATTCATTTGTGTGATTTTCATGCCACTGGTTTTGGGGAGTTTCCCAGTTTTAAATAGCATAAGCATACATTAGCCAGGGGTTCTAATCCTGACACTCGCTATTCAGCTCAAATGAACTGCAGGTTGCGTGCTCGGTAAGTGCATCTAAAACTTTATTTCTAACTGAAAATAAATGCGACTTAAATGCTGCATTAACCTCAAGGCAGCATAAGTAATTAAAAACAGGTCCGGTGTTATTTATTTTGCTTTCGTTAACACTGTAAACAGTCGCACAGTGAACACGAAGCTGTGTGGAGCTAGTTAATATCTCGCTGCTAAAACAACATGTCGATGATCAGTGCTTTGATTAAAGTGCAGGCCGCATTGGCCTTGTTGTTGCTAATATGCGTCTGTCCGCTAATACTTTTGGCAGCTATAATTTACAAAATCTGTGAATATTTCCTTGCACTTTTCGTTAAGCCACGAAATAAATTAACAGGAGAGGTGGCTTTGGTATGTAAAAAAATATGATAGCAATAATTAATATATACAATATAAAATTATATTATATAATTATTGCACAATAACTAAAAGTTGTTTATTCCATTTGCATATTTTGCAATCCCAGTTTTTTTTTCATATTATTCATATTGATTTAATATTATATTAAATTTAATAATAGGTCACTGGAGGTGCTCATGGACTTGGTCGTGCAATAGCTCTGGAACTGGCTAAAATGGGCTGCAATATGGCCATCGCGGATATTGATTTACAAGGTGCTGAAGAAACAGTTAAACAAATCACACAGATTTATAAAGTGCGCGCTAAGGCGTATAAGGTCAGCAAAATGAGTTTAAAGTCTAAAGGCCATTAAAGCAATTTTAATACCGATCAAAGGTGGACGTGACCAGTTATTCTGAGCTAGTTGATATGCGATCTAAGATTTCAAGTGATCTTGGGCCCGTGACGGTCCTCATCAATAATGCAGGCATTCTTTTGCTACAAAACTCGATAGAACCTGCACCGACTGATGTTCAGCGTATGATTGATGTGAATTTAACATCACATTTTTGGGTAAGAATTTATTTCACAAAGTTTGCAAAATATGTCAAATTAATGATAACTTTTGATTTGAAATTGCATTCTAGACTAATAGCATATTTTTACCCACCATGAAAAAGCTGCAAAAGGGCCACATTGTTTCTATAAGCTCTATTATTAGTAAGTTTACTATGTTGATAATACCTAAATGGCAAAATAATAAGTTATTTTAAATTACAGGCTTATTACCTCTTCCCTACAATAGAACTTATGTTGCTTCCAAGTTTGGTGTATCCGGATATATGAAGGCACTTCGCATGGAGCTGGCCTTTGAACAGCAGCACAACATTTCCGCCACCACGGTGATGCCCTGGTTTCTCAAGACCAATGATGAGATTTCGGAAATGGCGCAAAATATGCACATCAGCGTTTTCTATCCGCTGATCAGTGGCGCTGCTGTCGCTCGTCGCATAGTTCAAGGGATGCTCCGAAGGGAGCGCGAAATAGTTCTGCCCGGTTTTGTCTCCATCATATATCGTGTCTTTGTGTGAGTTAATGATTAACAGGGTTAGTTATGTTTATGCTTTCATTCTCAAAATATACTCTCTTTCAGTATGCTTCCAGCCAGCTGGCAAGAGCGTTTAATTCTTTTCTTTTCTAAAAAATCAATTCAAACTTTTTGTGATTTGCGCGCCTGAACGGATAATATTATGTTTGTGGTAATAATTTACGTGCTATATAAAGAATCGATTTAAAATAAATGATTTAATTTTTGTCTTAAAATTTTATAAATTATAAATAATTTTTTTTTTTTTTAGATTTTCATATCCTTAAAGAATAATTGTTTTATTTCAATATAAAAGGTATCTAAAGAATCGATTTAAAAAAGATTATTTAATTTTTACCTTAAAATTGCATTTTTATAAAGGATTGTTTAATCTTTTCTTGTTGTTAGATTATATTATATTCCTCAAAGAGTAAATATTTTATTTCAATATTTAAGGTATTTAAAATTTACGTAAAAATAAATACCTTTTGAATTATATTCCTATTTTTTAATTGGATTTTTGCAAACAATAGTTCAGCAGATATACTTAATTAGTTTTTTTTTTTGGGATTTTTTAAAAACAAAGTTGTTAAGTAACAATATTTTTTTTTTTAATTAGATCTTTACTATTATTTGTTGTTTTTTGTAAATTATTAAAAAAATAAGAATTATTTTAATGACTTTCGAATTGTTCGGCTCAGCAGCAGATTCTTAATTATAAATGTAATTAAAGTTCTAATATAACCTAAAATAACATTATAAATTATTCTAGTTTGAAATGTTTAAAATGTTAAAATTGATTTATGTCAAAATAAGTTAAAGTTGAAGTGTTTTGCTGATTTATGTAGCAAACTTTCTGAACAATAACTTTTTTTTAAGTTTAATGTAACAGTGCATTTTGGTCCCTGCTAGAAACTCAATCTGTAGCCTCCTTGTTTATATTAATTAGTTGGCAACTAGTTTATATTGGCCACATTTGGGACACACTTGACGACAGCAATGACATGCAAATAACTCTTCCGCAATCTGTTGTTTTATTTGCCACTTTGATACAATTGGCAATTAATTTGATTTGTGGTAGATATTTGTTTTGGTTCAACACACTTCTTTGTCCATTTAAGAATAAATTATTTACGTTTAATTTGGCTTAAACATATATGTATGTTTGTTGATGAAAATTAAATTGCTTTTCAATCGGTTTCAAATTTGTGGGAAATCTTTGTCTCATAGAATAATCTAGTTTTTGTTAGTAAACAACAACTTGAATTATTTCCTATTAAAGTGGCGTTAATGATGCGTATGCTACTTAGACCGTATGCATATGGCTTTGCTGAAGTCCACAACGTGTCTCACTTTACGCCTCATTGGCATGCTGATTGAAAACTCAAATGTGCTGGTGTCAGCGGGTCGGTTTGCTTGTCTCCGCCACTAGCGCGTAAATTTTAATTTAAAAGGGCTGCAGAATTCGAGGGATTTCCGTTCCTGATTATCGACCAATTCCCCACTGGGAGACGTTTGACTATTATGATTTGAAATCTCAAAAAATAATTAGCTTTTAGTGCGTGGGAATTTTTTGAACAATTGTTTAATTTTCTCACACAAGAAAACTAATTAATTAATTTACGCAAATATTTGCAAAATTGTGCTTACAACAACTTATATATAATATATAAACACTAAATTGTATACTCTTCTCTTTTAGAAAATATTAACTTTCACACTAAATTTTTGTATAAAACTGAAATACAAAAATGATTTTGTGGACTTGCATGCATCGTTTGGCTGCTGCCCTAAACGAGGATTTTATTATGTTTATAAATACAGTCAATTTGATGTCAACTATTGAACTACGCACACATGTTGCAGCTCGGCTTCAGCTCCGTTGCGGCAGTTGTTAGCTGTAAAAATGTCAAGGGGTCAAAGTACTGGTATATTATAGTATGTACTAGAGCGACAGAGTGACAGAGTGACACTTTACCAGCGCAAACAGAATTTTGTTTTGTTTTTTAAAATTGAAAATATAATTGTGCACAAACAAATCATGGACAAATAAAGCAACTTTAACAGCGACCATGACATGGATGTCAGCGCAATCATTTGACATTTTGACAGCCAGATCCCTGTGTGTATTCGGGTGTGAGCCTGGTTAGGTTTAAGTCTTAGGTCAGATTACAAATTTAATTTCACAGACTTTACATTCATTTTCACTTCTTTACAGAACATGCAGGACTAGGAACTATTCCAAAAAAGGTGGCGCAAGGACAAATTTCAATTGTGTTGTCGGTATTCATTTAACTTCGCATACCGAAAGTTCATGTTTATGATTATAAAAAGTAAATTGTATCTGTTTTTATACCCGCCACCCATTAAACCACCCATGAGGTCAACAGGTTGATAATAAGGTGAAAACGCAGCTTAAAACGTGAATTGAGGGTGTATAAAAACAGAAATTACACCTGCGGTAAAAAAAAAATCAGCCGTTAACTACAAAAACTGCGAAATAAATGTGTATACAAATTTACATTTCAACAGTTTGCACAAAAAATATGAAATTTATTCAGACTGGGAAACTCTTGGCAACCCAGTTGAAATATAATTTAAATGCAATTTATGTGATAACGACTTCTGAAAAAGTTGCTTTATGAAATGCATTTCAATAATAATGATAAATTGAGGTTTGCATAAATCCTTTAATTTCTGTTCGCATGTTAGCTTAAATTGGAAATTATATTGATGTGTAGGGAGTTTTGCTCTAACGAGTAGTTGGCCTTTACTTACTATAACAAGTAAATGTGTGCTTTGATCGAAATTAGATATCCTATATCCTGTACTATATATAATTGTGTGTCTAAGCTTTTACCGTTTAAGTCCGTGTATACCGTACACAGATCAAGTTTATTTAGATTGATTAAATACGATAAAATGCGATAAATCGATATGTATCGATTCTTTTTCGCTCAGAGAATTTCTATCAATTTATTTTTTTCGATATCTAATCCGTTTCCTTATTATCAATAAAATCGAAGTTTAAGTCTTGGTTTTTATTTAGATTACTCGGAGATTATAAGAACTCGATTAACAAAATTTTTATTTATTTTGTTCCCTCTCCCATTGTGTTTTGGTTTTTAAACAAATTTAAAAAAAAATGTTGGAAAATTTCATAACAATCATACTTTTAGTTTAGAAATTATTTCAAAAATTAGTTTACTTACGTATGACTCGCACCAATGATAGTGAAATTGCTCTCATATCAGATCATTTCACAGACAAGGTCTTCAAGTTAGCCCAAGTTGTTTGGCTACCGGCCACTGTTCCGCTGCGACACGACAATATTCCCAGAATCCACTAAATTTAACAATGATGTAACAGTGCGTACTTTTTAGAGACAACAGAGACAGCAGTGTCCACGGTTTGGTTTTGGACACATGCCCAATTTCTTTTGGTAGCGCATAAGTGACAAATGCTCAAGTGGTGATATGTTGTGTGTTAAACGTTCCTGAATTGAGTTAATGCGCACCAGCAGAGCAAACAGCTGCTGTTATTGGGCGCAGAGCGTGTGCCAAAATGCGGTGCTTGCCAAAACATAAATTAATGAGATACAATGAGATGCAGTCATTCACACCCGCAAAGCTAAATGAATGAACATATGCATATATATTAAATTTGGCTAGACATTAAACTTATTTTGAATAAATGGTAGCTGCTCAGATAAAACAATTGTTAAATACCGTTTAATATTCATCGCAGAGGCTTGTCCCAAGATACGCTATAAAATAAAAAAAACAAAATGTATTTTGCAAAAATAGTGCGGAAAATGCATATTTGCATCGCAAATTAAAAACATATTGTCAGGTCGCTTGCCTCGACTGGATAAAGTACTAAAAATAGCCAAAGAGCACAGTGGTGTTATGCACACACACACACACGCACACACATGCACACATACATATGTGTGTGTGTGTGTGCATGCACTTGCCAGTAGCAGATGCATCTGAGGTACTGTGAGTAGAAGCCGCATACACTTGAGGCCAGGGACAGGCCAAAGTGATCAGCATCAACACTCTTTCCAATTGCCATCAGTTTGTCTCTGTGCATTATTTGCCTCATGCCGCTGATGAAATAGTTGCTCGGAAATGAGTTGCTTTAATAAATTTAGCTCATAGTCTCACTGTGTCTCTGTCTTTTTTGTTTTTATGCGATGGCAAGGCCTGGAGAGACAAAATGTTATATAGCTATAAAAAATAGTGCTAAAGGGCGTTCGGGGCGAGGAATTGGTACCTAAAACAGACTTCTACCATGTGTGGTTGGTTCGTTGAAAAAAGGTCCCCGGTTCGGTCACGCGCTCAGTTGAAAATGTAAATATAAATGCGCACAGTTTAGGGCAATCCGCTTTATAACTTTTTGTTGTTAGTAATAAATATTTACATTTTTATGCACATGTACCATGCACAACAGCCCAGCAAATTTCCTAGCTGCGCACAGATCACGCATAATTTCTATATACTCGCGCGTTCCGTTCTTGATCACGGGCAAGGCAACATTGCCAGCCCGCGATAATGGAAAGGAGAAGGGAATTACTGAAAGTACTGCAACAAAAACGCACAGACGCACATGTGCGCTTCTAAAGGAGAAAACTGAAGAGCAGCGAAAATACAGCAACAACAAGCGATCATGACAGGGTGTCGCAGCGACAGCAACAGCGACGGCGACGGTGACAGCGACTGCGACTGCGACGGGAGCAGAGCCCCAGAGCTCAGGACCAATTTTCCGTTCCGGGCATTTAAATATCGTGCAGCCAGTGAACGGCGGGTTATTGTCAGATAAAACGCGGTGGCGTTAACATCACACGTATACACAAAACAAATCACCAATATATATATATATATATATAGTATACATCTATATATTATTGAAATAGAATACTTTTGCTAGTGTTTCGGTGATTTGGGATTTCCCGCGCTCTTACGTTGATTTTTGGCAATTGGCCGAGCCGTAGAGACGACAGACAGACTGTGACGCTCTGTGCGTGTGTGTGTGTGTGCGTGTGCGATCTGCCGGAAGTGCCAGTGTGACAGTACCTGAATCTGTTAATACATATATGCATACACATAAAAATGTCTTCGATAATGAAGTCACAGCAGCATCCACTAACCATTCCCAACCACAGCGAAGACGCGTTCTACAAAAGTAAATCGAATCTAAATAAGACATTTCCCGAGAACGATTCCTATGATGCGTTTATGTCGCCACCGTTAAGCGCCAACTTCAGCGGTGGACACGAAGATTTTCAAGCTCTGAAGCTGGCTCAATCTAACAGCTCAAATAATGTTGGCAATTTCACCTGCGGCGAATTGCAGTTTCCGGATTTTTCACACCTTTGCTTTGCCACCGAGACGCCCAACTCGGTGTTGAGTGACTACAATAATTACACCGGATCCGACCAGGATAAGGATGATATTGTGTGTGCAGCCGCAAATCAAACTGGCATGCCCTATCAGCAGGGTCAGTACACCCAGCTGAACCGCGAGGATGTCTTTCGGTTCGAGCCGGAGGATATTGCTCGACTAACGGGCAACGGTGGCAGCAGCGGTTACAGCGAACTCTCCGGCCTGATGCAGGTGCCGCAAACCCCGTATACGCCGTGTAGTACGCAGAGCGCTCAATTGCCGGCACAGGTGATGCCGCTGAATCAGGATACTGATTATTTTAATTATGACGAAGTTAATTGTCAATCAAAAAATCAATCACCGTGCTCGTCGCCACATTTGGACGCCTGGCTGAACTTTAACCTCAGCGAATTAACATCGTCGGAGACAGCTCGCGAATCATCACCGAAATTATGCAACATGTACGAACCGCAGCTGCCGCAAATTGAAGTGCCACAAACGGAAACACCAAAAAAGCTGCCCTCAATGAACTCAACATTCGGCACACCAAAATGCACACCCATGTGCGGCGCCAATTATGGCGACTACTCCAATCTGTACAACGGTGCGGACCACCAATTGCAAGATGCTCCAATGTGCTCCTTTGGCTATGCCAACGAATTTTCAACGGAAGACTTTCAAAATAACATTTCGCAAGCGATTGAGAAACCAAATCGCGAACACAAAATTATTTGGACAATCGATGAATTGGATGAACTCAACGCCGCATTGGACATTAACGAGCAGCGGCCTCAGCATCAGTTGGGCTCAGCGTCCAATGAGGCTAATTTTGCGGTAGACAATTTAACAGTTTCGACAATTGAATCGCTTAAAACCGAGCAATTGCAAACGGTTGTCGGCAGCGATGATGATGATGATAAGGAGGATAATGACATAGACGAGGTGTTCGCCACGGCGGCCGAGTGTGAGCGGATGCTCGATTATGGAGACTTTGCGGAGGGTGAAACGGATCAGCCCGTTTCGCTTATTTGCCGGTGGACCGCCTGCAACATGGAGTTTGCACACCAGCATGCTTTCGTGGAGCACATCGAAAAGTGTCACGTGGATGTGCGCAAAGGAGAGGACTTCTCCTGCTTTTGGCTGGACTGCCCCAGACGCTACAAGCCGTTCAACGCGCGCTACAAGCTGCTCATCCACATGCGCGTTCACAGCGGCGAGAAGCCCAATAAGTGTCCGGTAAGCTAAAAACTTTAATTCCTGAATCCTGGGTACAGTAGGTGTCGCTATTGTATCTACTGGCAAGCCAGCATTCCCCCCAGCTAAAGGACTATTTATACAATTGTTATTGTTTACATAGAAAAGGCTGACACCAACAAACAACACAACAATTCTTCTGTCAGTACGCGTTTATTATTGTTATTTCTGTCCCCAGTTGATGTGACGCTACAAATATTGTTGTGTTATAAATATTTGTATATATGCAGTCACTGGAAGTCTAGGGCAACCTACTTGAACTGGAGCCGCCAATGACAATAGAAGTCTAAAGGCATTACTAGATTTTCCTGGAGGTTGAGTTGGTTCGCATGCTCTTTCAAGTGTTTGTTTTACTGAACTGGCTAACAATGTTGTATACCCTAGACTTGTGAAAAGGGGTATAATGGTTCTGTAGAAATGAATGTAACAGCCAGAAAGTAGGATGTATATACGAGCACAACTGCGTCCTTCGATATTTATAACTATAAGAGCTAAAAACTTTTTCTTTTAGA
The DNA here is from genome assembly GCA_035043915.1 of Drosophila paramelanica. Lineage (NCBI taxonomy): Eukaryota > Metazoa > Arthropoda > Insecta > Diptera > Drosophilidae > Drosophila > Drosophila paramelanica. Next base: position 7,769,655 of record JAWNMO010000258.1, read on the forward strand.
ATTCAAAATCGGCCACAGATCAAATTTGTTTCGAATGATCGATAACTTTTCGTTTTCCTAAAAATCGATAAAAATCCTAACTTAACCTATAACTTTTTTCAAAGAACTAAATTGCAATTGAACGGTTAAAAATTTAATTTTTTTTTTAGGAAACAAATTTCACAAGCACGTGTAACGATAGCTCGCTATGTGCAGGGTATCTACTAACCGGGCAGTTTTAATTGCTCTTTTTCTTACTGAACCCATCAACATTCCATTTTTGGGTGGCCTGTTGGACACCAATTAAAAGAAATGTTCAGTTTTTTTTTACCTTGCTTAACAACAGGAAGTTTGGCGATTTTAATTTTAAGCTTTATGTAAATAAATAAGTTCAGTTTCTTTCATATGTCCCTTTGAGTGCAAATACCAGCATATTAATATATTTTCTGTCATATGGCGCTCTGAGTGGAAATACCAAAATATTGAAATATTTTACAGTTGAGTTCTCACTTTGACAACTCGCAGTTTGATGAAAACAGTAATGGCAATATTCAATGACTGATTTTTATTCATTTCTGTTATTTTCATTACAGTTTCCTGGATGCAATAAAGCATTTTCACGTCTCGAAAATTTGAAAATTCATCAACGGTCGCACACAGGCGAACGGCCTTATGGCTGTCAATATAAAGGTTGCCTCAAAGCGTTCAGCAATAGCTCAGATCGTGCGAAACATCAAAGAACACACTATGATACGGTGAGTATTCGTCTCTCTCTCTCTCTCTCTCTCTCTCTCTCTCTCTCTCTCTGGGTAATACTGTATGCATGCATGCCCCTGTATGAGTGCAATGGGAAAGCAATTTGCCAACCATGTCAAAGGAAATTGAAGAGCTAACGGCATCGGTCGCCTAGCAGCCGCTTTCCCATTTAAACGCAGCTTAAACTTGAAGTCAGGCTGCACTTTTAAACTTAAAAGCAAGGAAATCCCTGGCTCTATCTGCAATCAGAATTTTCATATTTTATTTTCTAAAAATGTGCGTCGCTTCTCAGGTAAAGCTGTTGCACCTGTCGCCATCTATGTTGCTGTTGCACATGTGCACATTTCGCGTTTCGTTGTCTGATTGATTTATAGTTTTTACGTGTCTTTTTGTTGCGCCCAACGAAAAGAGCCGCAATAACCTCGTTGGCCAGCACGACAAGCTGGCTAAAACGGCTGACATAAAAGGATAGCAGCATCGAATGGAAGCAGAGAAGTTGGCTAACTAAATGAGTTACTTTTATGTGCCATGTAATAAGCGCCAATCAATTCCTGCTCTTTTTCCGTCCGTGGTCGTGCTGGACAATAATCTGAACGATTTGAGACTTGGACAACAGATGAGACTAGCACTCTTTCAAATTAGCCGGTTTTTAGAGTTACTTTAAATAAAATTATAGAAAATTTTTTTTATTTGCCAAAAACGATTTTTCATAATGTACAACTTTGTGTTATTTTCTTCTTTTTTGTAGAAGTTTTTTTGAAGTGCAACATTTTTTAAACAAATATATCGATTAACACCATGTTAGATAAAATATAGATACATCATTTAATTTTTACAATTTTTAAAATTTTAAAATTTTATAATTTAAAATTTCTAAAACAATTTTTCATAATGTAGAACCTTTTGTTATTTTCTTCTTTTTTATTGAATTTTTTTTGTGCAACATATTTTTAACAACCGGCCCGATTAACACCATGTTAGATAAAATATAGAAGGCGTCATATTTTTGCTGCCTAATTTTATGCATTTTAACTTAACAGTAACGAACGATAGAAATAAACCATTGCTTTGAAAAGTATTAAAAATACTATTTACTTGGGATTTTACTTCTTTCGTCCTTTTCTTTTATACAGAAATTAGATTGTAAAGTTAGAGACATTATAGAAAACATTTTAGTGTCCAAATTTTTGGGAATATCCGAATTAGCGGTTGTCCGCATTAACGAGATTGTATTGCACTGCGTTTTATAATTGATTTCTTTTTTTTCGTAAAAAATTTGTCTATTTTAATTTAAACTGGTTTTCTGTTACCTTCAACTGGCAATTTGATCTAGTTTAACATTTAGGGCAAGGAAACATAGATCACAATTAACGTTACATATATGGGGAAAAAATTTGATTGCTTTGTTTGGCGAGTGGCTTTCCATAACCGTTGCATACAATTCGGGTGCAAGTGCAGTGTGTAATTTTGCAGTGTGGCTGTGGCAAATAATAATAACATCGCAATCTTTTTGTTCTTTATTTAACAGAAGCCGTATGCTTGTCAGCTGCCGGGCTGCAGCAAGCGTTACACGGATCCTTCCAGCCTTCGGAAGCATGTTAAAAATCACGGATTAATGCGCCGCAAGTCTGCCAGTGGCACGGCGACTCCCAGCAGCAAAAGGGGGCCAAGGTACGCCGCAACTCGGAATCGGCGATAACGTTGCGAGGGCAGTTGGGTGCGGGGGAACAGCAACCGCAGCGCAGCAGCAGCTGTAGTGAGACGGTGCATTTAATGAAAAACGGCGTCAATGATGATGATATTATTGTGCAGCGGCTAACGGAAATGGCGCCGACACCGTCTTCAGTCAACCGCAATATCTGCAGTAACGACAATGTTGCCACTAATAACAATGCAATAAAATGTAATGAGCTGTCTAATTGCATTGTCATCATTGGGCCAAGCCAAACAGAAGCGACAGCAACACAAACAGGCAGCTCTAATGAATATAACGGGACAATCGGATCAACTGCAGCGTTGACAACATTTGACGGATTTTGCTATCAAAGCTGTAAGAGCGAAGTCGATGAGAGTGTTGGCATTTATTCGGAAAAGAAACGGGATATGTCGGACAGTTGCAGCAATAATTACAATGCCAATAATAATGACTGCTGCAACAATGAAAATATTGAGAAATTTAATGAGCTCGAACAATTGCTAAGTTCTACAACGGTATCACGTGAGCTACAAACGACCGAAACGGTTTTTGGCTCCGATGCCAATAAATGTCAATTGAACGAGTTTGTGTCATTCGAATATGTGCGCAAGTATCTATCGGATGCGTTTGACACGTCCAGTTCAAAGAGAGCAAAGAGCCCAGTTACAAATTTGCAAGAGCATTCACAGATTGTTAACAATTTTGACAACTATGACATTCAGTTCATTTGAGATTTACACAATTTAATTCATTTAAGATCTCAACCGTATTTAGTAAGATCAACTAAGATTTTATAATCATGTTTATTCATATCTGTATATAGTTAATTATTTGTTAAATTCTAAGCCCTTTAAGCTGATACTCTATTTGGGAACGTTCATTGTTCTCGTGCAATAGGGTTTGGCCGAAAAAACACGTTCCTCAATTTGTTTCTTTCCAGTGATTTGAAAAACTGTCTTCCCAACGAAAATTATGTGTAACTTTGTGTGTATATATTTTTTTTAATACAAATAGATATAAAATATTTTACTTATTGGTTGAGTATTAGTCAATTGATAATTTAAATAAAATCATATTTGCTTTAAAGATTGCTTTTGGTGTTTGTATACAAATAGGTAAGTAAACATTTTTAATTAATTAAATTAATTTTAATTTAAATTAATATGAACTTTTTCGCGCATTACTGACTGTGTTAAGATCGTGAATGAGTATCTTTATTATTTTGGGTTTTTTATAATTTCTAATAATAATCTCTAAAGATTGAGGGAGACTGCTAAATTTGGTGATAATATCTCTAAAACTGGCTCATTTTAGTGGGCATGGCCAGCAATTTTGATGACAGACTAGAAAATGTTGGAAAATATTCAAATTATATTGATTTGAGGTATATCGATGTATAATTATTCATTGTTCATTAACTGAATCAGAAAATAAAAAAAATAAACAAAATCCCTAACATCATTCGGACAGAAGGACGAACAAAATGACTAACATTAGATAAACTTAAAAAATGGCGGATTCTTCTATGAATAATTTGCATTGTAGAAAAGTAGATTGCAGCTCGATTAGATTAGGGTATTCTTTAGTCGAGCGAGTAGCGAATTCTTACTTGTTTTTGGTAATAAGGCCCACAGGTGTAGTTAAATGTGCCTGGCCGACGAAAAACAACCTGTCAAATTAGTAGCTCTTTCTGTTCTGTTCTCAACTTTAATATTAATAACCATTTATGCTCCAAATTTGCCGCCTACCTTGTGAAACTGCGCTTCGCACTTCTGTTTTTGTTGTACGACAATAGCACTAACATGCCTTTGGTTGTTTTGGGGGTGAATAATGAGTTACACCATGCATTTAAAAGCGTTGCTAGTCAGTTAATATGCAGACCGAGACTGGTCTCCATTACTAGCCACCTACACACACACACACACACACACACACACACAGACAGTGCTAACAATCGGACACAGAACGAACCGCACAAGCAAAAATATAAACAACAAAATGTAAAGCAATTAAAAGCACTGCTGCAGAACATGTAACGCAAAACGAAAATACCCATAAAACATGAACAGCTACCCAATTTTGGCCCTTTCGCTTTTCATATAACCGACTCCATGCTGTGGCCTACAAGTGGCTGGCGATTTGGCCCATGGCGTAAATGCGGATTTTGTTTTTAAGGTTAAAGAGCAAAAATTGCAAGCACTCCTCTGTGAAGCAGAGCAGAGCACTCCAAAACACACACACTCACATTGCCAATCGGGACTCGAAATGTGTTAGCCTGAGGCAATGAACTTTTATGAAAATTATACTGCATGGCGCTAAATAACTGTAACTATAAAAGCGCTAGATATGATTTTTGTTAATCAGCAAACAGACCATTAATAACACCAGGGGCTTTTATTCGCTCAGATAAAAAGCAATGGAATAGAGTACTTTATTAAATAAGGTACTTAATACTAGTACTAAAATATTATATACCTAATATTGTAACTAGTATATCAATTTTTTTGCAATGTTCGTCCTTCTTTCTGGGTGTAAGCAACATTTACACTGCTTTAAGCAGTGTTAATATTAATTGATAACAATAATAATAATGGAATATTTGTGCCACGCCCACTGAGTGGCTGGCAAATCGATAACATGTTACCGCTTCTAAAATTAAAAAATCGTTTTAATACATATTTTTACAATTTCAAAAGCTGAAGTCATTAGCCTCGCTCTAAAAATTAGCAATTTTTATAATATATAAAATAATATATATTTCGAAAATTTGTGCCACATCCACTTTCGCAACAGAAATTATAATTAAACAATATTTTTTCAAAATATTAATAGGTTTAAATATGTTATTATACAGTATAACGCAGTCGGTAACACCCCATTGGGCATATTTACTTGCTTTTGGTTGGTCAGCGGAATCTATTTATAATCAGTTGATCAGGAACTATATTTAATGATATATACCTTGGTGATAAAAGTGAAGAAACACAGATTATAAAACTTAACAAGTTTTTTTATAATTCATACGGATGAATTTTTAGTTGGTCTTTTCTAAAAAGGACATTCGTTGGGGTTGCCTCTTTTTTGTTGTTGTTGCGTTTTAATTAAAACGGCGTTGGCCACTTGACTAACAGCTCATCCTTTCCGTATGGGGTCGAAAACAAGTTTGCGCCGCTTACATTTTTCATATTTATATGGCGCCCCGCTTGGTTGCCCTGGCTGGCCTGGTTGGCCCGGTTGGGCAGCGGTTGGCCAACAGAGCCGACCTCAGTGCCAGAATTCGGATTTAGCCAGCGTTTTCGTTAGCAATTATGCAAATCGGGCGATTGCCACAGAACGATACGTGGAAAATTCCATGCATTTACAATTTTCTAATCAATGAAATTTGAATTTATGTCGCTGCCGTATATTTTCGAATGCTTCACGCGCATAATTGCACAATTTTGGAAATGATTAAGCCTGCGAATGTTTAATATTGAATATTGATCTCAAAATACGTAATTGGGAAGTTGCTGCGTACAAAACAGTACTTTGTTAATTGCAACTACATGTTTACAATTAAATGGTATTTAAATAAAATTGTGTATATATGAAATGCACATTAATAAATTTCAATATGAACAGAACTGAGCAGAACGATCAGCACGTTTCTGAATTGTAATTAAGTTTAAACAGTGACATTGCGAATATTGAAGTTGTTTTATAATTCATAAAATTACAAGCACCATCAACTATATATATCATTTTTACAATATTCGCGTCCTTTCTCGATTTACCTAGCAGTTGCGACACGTTTAAATTTTTAATTATATAAATTATTTTCATTAACAACATTAAATATTGGCAAAAGGAAATTAATGAAAATGCAATGTGCGCTATTTTGCTGCTATACATCAATTAAATTAAGTGGTAAACGGTAAAGTTATGAACAGCGATATACAAAATGGTCTTAAATATATACACTCACACACACACACACACACATAACAGAAATTAAAAAGCTGACTTACTAAACTGAATAGTTAACGGCGGTGTGCTTAAAATTCTGCTTTGCCGCACACCTGTGTAGCAAACAAAGGCATTAACCATAGCAACAACAAACAGCAGCATATGTAGAGGAACAAAGGAAACCGCAGCTTGGAAAACTTTCGGAGACGGTTCGTTGTTAAATATTATTCAAGATTGTTGTCTTTGAACTCTGAGGTTTTGCACATCCATCTGAAGTGCACAAAGCACAAGTACAATGTTAATAATGTTAAAAGAAACCACGTTTAAAGTTTGCTAATGTTTATTTATTGCTAACGATATTATCCAGCAAGTCGAACTGTTATCCTTTAAAATATCCAAGAACAGCTTCGAATATTTCGTATTATGTAAATTTATAGTTTTAACAAAGCGTTCATTATTCAAATCGAAATTGACGCATTGTGTTTCTGAAGTGAAGCTGAAAAGTTAATTTAAAATTATAATGAAATGCAATTAGAAAAAAAAAGAAAATACTTGTAAACAGTGAAAACTACTTAACGAACGGATAATGGGAAAATGGGGAAATGATGCTATAAAACGTAACAATACTTGTAATTTACACAATTTTCTTTAGATTTCTTTCTTTGTTTTTTTAGTTCGCATTCGCTGAAGGACTTTGCCTAGCGCGGCAACGTAAATCCAACGCTCGGCCTGCATAATAAAGCATTCGGTCTGTAATTAAAGTTTGTCGATGCCTGGCGAACGCAGTGTTAAGGACGCCAGGAGCAGCATCACAAAGCATCAGCAGAAAATCAATCCCCGCATCCTTCATTCCGCAATGCTGAGCAAAATAGAATTCAATTAACGCGCTTAAATTAAACTGCCACTTCCGGTTTTGATGACGTTTTAATCCGAGCCTGCATTGAACAGAGACATAAGAGAAAATTGTGCGGTCTGGCCATCCGGTTGGGCCGATAAACTGAGTGACTGTTGCTGACAACAACGGCGCCATATTGCATATTGCTTCTTGGCTGACGTTTTCAACGGACGGACACCGATGTCATTCAGTTGAAGCGCCCCAACTTGTGCTGGCAATGCAATTTTTATTTAATTCAATGCGATTATTAGTATTAAAGACAACATTGCAATGATTAATGTAATGGGCAAATGAATAAGTGCATTTGCATCGAAAAATGTGACACAAATAAACCATTACTAAGTTTAGTCATACTTAAAGTTGCAAACAAAATTCACGCTTGCATTTAGAAATGCACTTTTTTCTTTAGAGCTGCAGCTGCAAAGTCCACTAAAAGCCCTCTTACCATTTGCTCTTGTGTATTTTGGTTCTTGTCGTGGAACAGTGAGAAACTTCACCAAAGCAAATCTAAGATTTAATTTAATTGAATGAGGAAAAGTGGCACTCAAGTCGGTAGCGTTGAACTACAGTGTTCTAAAGCTGATTTAAGCCGGTTGGAGCGCGATTTTACAAAGCAAACGGAAAGCTGGTTTTAACACTGAAAATGGCCCTTACAAAGCGTATTGTTGATTTCAACTTGAAACAAGTTTAACAACGCATTCTTCTTCTTTCGCGCTGGAAAATCATTTCAGCGTTTTTAAGCATTGCTGTCTTTGTTTGTTTCGGTTGTATTTTTGGGAAAACCTGCTCGTGTCCGCAATAGTTTGCTGAATAAATTATTAATTGGAAATTCGAATCGGTGGCTCAAAGTGCTGCTCGCTGTCAAATAGTGATCACAGGTCTTAGCTTTTACAAGCGTTACATCGCCAAAGACCCTATTACGCAAATTGCCCAGCGATTGGCATGTTTTAAACGCCGAAGCAATAATTGAATATATCTCTTCAGCGACAGTTGAGCGAATGGGCGTGAAAAAGCCCCGGCAAATTGGACAGCTAACAGTGCGAATGCGGCACTCGAGGCAGAGAAGATGCCCGTTTTGACACTGCATAACTGGCGGTGTGATGGTAACGTGGCACACAGGACACTCAATTACCCTCAGAATACTGTCCACAACAATAACAAGCCGACTTAAGCTGATTGGCATGGGTACACAGCATATGCTCTGGAAAATACAAACATTAATGAGAGCTTTTGATTTAATGTTTGCCATACATAACTCAAATTCTTACCTGTTCGTCGTAGTCAAATTTACAGTTGCTATTCCAACATAGAAATGTAACGTGATCTCTTTGGCTTTTAACTATTTCGGATATTTCGATAATTCTCATGCCAAGAATATCTATGCCGTTAACCTGTAATTGAAAAGTTAAAATATAAAATTGTATAATACGATTTTTTGAGAATTGTCTGTTTGACACTTTGCCAATTATTTAATTATATTTGGTTTAATAAATCGTTAGCTGTATTTAATACAAAACCAGCAACTGCTTTTCGCTGGAATAGTTATGTATTAGCGTAAAGCAGTGCACTGCTTGAAAACTGTTAAAATTATGCTTCTGTTAAGCCATATAAACAGTTAACTGAACCACAATTTTGTAATGGCTGAAACATAAGCTGTTAAAATATTAAATGAAGCATTTGATTTTTAGACCAAGTATAAAAAATATTTATTACTTAGTACGTAAATCAATATTTAATGATAATGTTCTATAAGACAAAGTCTCTGTTATCTTTGCAGTTATTATCATTTAGAGATGTACACTGAGAACATAAACCTACCTTATATTGGAGGTTTGTTTTTAAGAATTTACCAACAATTAACTGACCTTCAATATGCAATCACCGGCCTTTAGTCCGCATAGCGAGGCAGGTGTGCCTGTTGCCACTTCACAAACCTGGATCGATAAAATATATATTTAGTAAACCCTAGTCAGGGGTTCCATATGATATAACAATACCCAAGGATATGGATCCCACTTGCTACGCGTCAAACGAAATCCGTATTCCTCGATTGTAGGTGCCGCCCGTGGTATTTTGATGACACGTACGGATGACTCTTGATCCTTGCAGATCGACTCTTCCTTGTGACATGTTTGCATTAGACACGTGTACCGCGTTGAATTCCGTCCAAACTATGAGTGAAACTACGTAAGAAATTTGAGCTACGCAGAATCGCATTAAATACGTGTTTATCGCGCGCCTACAAGAAACACACTGCCTCCTCAGTGGAGTGTTTTCTCTAAGCGCTTGTTTCGCGGTCGGCTTTCGGCTGGTTGGCAGTCTCTCGGCTGGGTTTTCAGTTAACGCTCACAGCATCCACAGTTGGCTTATTCAACGTTTGTTTATTTTGGAGATTTTTTTATGTAAAATACTCACTCGTTTTCGGTTAAAGTACATTTTTAGACATTTGAAGAGTGCTCGAAGAAGAGTAAACACAGTTGCTGTATTTGATATAATTAAAATTAGATTGAATTATCAATAAATTCAAATATTGATGGTTACAATTAAAATTTCTAAGCCACAATAATTGAAAAAATAAATAAAATATTTATTTTACTTTGCAATGTTTTTGTAAACAAATAAAACTGCCAAATTACATTATGAATGTTTCGTTTAGCACATTTAATGTCTTTTGCCATGAAACGCTTGTGTAAGCCAATCAAACTACCAATTATTGTACCGCACACCTACCACCAAATGGCCTTGGAATACATTAGGCTTAAATTTAAGCTTTTATTTGGTTTGTAATTGAAATTTGTTAAACTCAATGTACTAATGCTGTGCTTGTCTTCGCTGCTGTCGAATGCACAACATAAAATTTCATGTTTGTCATTTATATCTAATTTACAGCTGATCAAAACTTAATCGTTTGATTCGTGGCTCAGTTTCGATCAAATTTTTAATTGCCGAATATAAATTATTTCGATGTAAAGTAGATTGAAACAGCAAATAAATTGATGAAGGAAAAATTTGCAGTGCTTACAAGTTGCTTAAAAAAGCTTCCAGCAGGTGGCGCTTTGCAGTTAATTTGTGTTTCTTTATTTCAGTCTTCGCTTTGCGTAGCCACAGTTCGAATTTAGCTGTTTGCGTTTGCGCAGGTGCCGCTCGCAAGTTCCGTGAGCGCGAAGTGGAAGTGCGGTGCCGGCGCAGATTTGGCTTAAGTCAATAAACCAAATATTGGTAGTTTCACAAATAGTAAGTTAAAGTTGAAGTGGCCACAACCAAGTTCTTTCTGTGCGATAAATCTGTGTTACTTAAAGCAATTTGCTTTTGAACTTAGGTGAAAAGCTTGCATTTTAATGATTTTTTGGTTGCCTTCAAAATGCTCTGTGCGCCAAATAACAGTTTGTGTAATCTTTATGTCTTTTTAATGGTTAACATGACCTTCTGCCTACAGCCAGACACGAAGCTTGCTTGCACGTAATATATATTTTGATTTGTGTGCACAACTGTCCTTCCGCTAGTTTTAAAATGCACAAAATATGTAAAAAAAAAAAATTGACGAAACACCACTTTAAATTTAACGAACAATGCACGCCCACTCACTACATAAAAGTATATAAAAATATTTTTTTTTTATAAAAATATTGCACATTTGAACAATACGTATATACTTATTGTAATTGCGGTGGCGCCTGCGCAACAAGCTTTGACTGTTTGGGGTTTCTGGGTCTCTGCTGTTCGTTCGTTTCGTTTTCTTAGTTGTTTTACTTTTTTTTTTGTAGTTTTCTGTTTCTGCTGCATTTGTGTAACTGTGACGTAATTCTCGTGTGAATTTTGTTGTTGTATCGCCTTGTTGGTTAGTGGATAAAAACGAAAGCGGCAAAAACGACGCGTTAATTGTACAGTTGTACACATACACACACAAATGCATGGGCATATCTTTGCACTTGTGTGTATATTGCGTACATTGACTGTAATGCATTGCAAAAGCGCTCAGCTGTTTTAGTTGAGCTGTTCAGCTGTTCAGTTTGCCATCTGACTGGTGATTTAGTTTTAACACGCGCGCGCCAATGATTAGTTCATATTGAAGCTGTTGCTTCCGAAGTAAATTATAACAACGTCAGTTTAAGTTAATCGCGATTAAAGCAAACACAACACAAACAACGGTAAATGTTACAAAATTTAAATCATTGAATCTCTGGATTAATACCGCCTCAGATAAAGTATAGCGTGTTAATTCTATAAAATGGATATACTTCGATCAGTTTTAAAGCTTTAACTAACAATTTTATAAGCTTTGATTATAAGGTGAACAAGTATTGTGCATTCGGTTATACCCGACTGCAAAATTTTTACTTGTTATACTTCGAAACCATTGAAAATGGAAAGCAGGTATTTCCAATCCCAAAAAGTATATACATATATTATTTGTCTTCTGTCCGTCTGTCTGTATAAACGCGTCGATCCAGGAGACTGCAAAAGCTAGAAAGCTTTAGCTTTACTTTTTAAGTTCGTGTATACCATAGGCAGATCAACTGCTAGTGATCAATAGTTGAACAGTTTACTTCTTATCGATATTTATCGGTTTTCTGCTCCAGTATTTAATGATATATCCGAAACTCCAAAAGCTAAAGCCACCAAATTTAGTTTAATATTTGTATGTATTCTCGTGAAGCAGAGAATATTTCAGATTTTTAATATCGTTCTAAATTTAGTTATTCATATACATATTGTCTTTTTTTTGCCTGCAGCCTATTGTATATGTTAAACTTGTTTTAAATAGGCGTTTTTCTTATATAAAAATATAAATTATGTTATAAAATTATTATTCATTTCCACTATAAATAATTATGCTCATCAACGTTAATTTGTTTAATTTTTGATGGATTTAATTATGGCATTCGCTTCGCCTTTCGGTTCACGTTTTCAGCGTCACAAAAGTTTCATGGCCAATGCCAGTAAGAGGAAGAGGTGGGCACTCGTTTGACTGTAAGCGAGTTTATTATGTGTTTGTAAAAAGCTCTAAACACAAAAAAAAAAATTTCGGAATACGAATCTGTGTTTCTCTTAGTCGTACTTGAACAATTGGCTTTCATATTTTTAATTGAAAATCATTTCAATATTGGCGTCGGTAAAAAACGTAACAACTGAGAAGTTAAAAACAAACACGGAAGGGTATGACAATGAATAAATGAAAGTACGAACATGACAAATAGGAGTGCTCTGGTCGAGTGTGTCCACTTGTGAGATACCCTGTAAACAATAGTAACAGTAGTGTTTTTTAACGTTAATGAATTGTTGAGAAATATGCAAAAAGCGAAATATAGTCTGAATTTATGTTTATTTATTATTATTTTATTTATCATAAAAAAATAGCAATTTTAATGAATTAAAAAGTTCAAACAGACAGAGAATCAAAAAAACAAACGGATTTCATACCATTTACACTTGTTACAGGGTATAACAGCGTTATTCAGTAAAGCATTTGCGGATGCTGCGCTCACAGCGGCCTCACTGCGTATACTTGATGTACTTGAACTTGCGTTGCTCGCACTACCAATTTATGATATTACGCGGACACAGTGCTTGTTGCTCATTTTTTGCTCATTTTACTTGAATCTCATAGTTCCGGCTGCGGCTGCGGCTGTGGCCAACTTAATTGATTTAATTCGTAGCTGGGTCTTTTCAGTATTAGTGAATGCAATGCCAAAGTTTTGCTACCACTTTTGATTTATATGCGTAATTTTCCGTTATTTCGCATGCGTTGCCAGTAGCACCGAACGCAACGCATTTTTATTTGCTTCTGTTTTTTGGGTTTCGGTTTTTGGTTTTTGGTTTTGGTGCGATGCTGGCAGCCGTGTAATTTTCAACAGTCTGTTAATTAATTTTGTTTCGACGCTGTTGCCAATAGGTAACGTAAAGAATGGCTCGAAAGGCGCACATACATACATTTCTTAAATGGCAATATCAAGGTCCAGTGCCCTCTGAAAGCAAAATTCGTTGAGAAATATTCGCCGAGTGAAACTCGCAACCGATGTCTACGTGCTGGGCATGCTAAAGAGAGCCCCGGAATCTGGTTTGTTCGTTGTTGACACGCCCACTTAACTATAAGTTGAGTTAGCCACCCTTTTTCAAAAACAGTCTGCGTGTGTGTAAATGTTGGCATGCACTGTGCTGATAATTACATACGAGCCGTGCAGACCCACGTCTGCCACACATCCCAAGTGCTGAAAATGGCCCAAAATTTATGTTCTTCAGCATTCCAGCACCAATATTAGCAGTGAAGACAGCTTTAGCCTGGTATAAATAACTTGATTTGCTTAAGACGTGTGTCCTTGACGACGACAGCCAAGTGCTAATATACCAATAAATAGAAAACAAGAAGGGTGTTGCACTCGGGTCGAACCGACAGCACAATACTTGTGCACTGTGTAAAAAATCCAAAATAATACCAAATAAATTCCGTTCATACGGACACAGCAAGATGGACACTGCCCGACTATCCGATACCCTCAACTCTGCAATCTATTAAACCAATTTTTGTGAATGTAGCTCTTAAAGTTTCGGAAATATGCTAAAAAGGCTGTGGCGTAAAACCGATAAATATCGATCATGAAAAAAATGGGAAATACACGAATTTAAAAAGAATTTAAAAAGTTCAGGTTTTTAGTTGATATTGTCCCTGAAATAGACTAGATGAAGTCAAAGATTTTTACTTCTGCTTGTTGTTCACTTTTTATAACATATTAAACCAATTTTTGTGCATATAGCTTTTATAGTTTCGGAAATATGCTAAAAATAAGAAATTGGGTCGAAAAACCGATAAATATCGATACTAAAAACGGAATATAAACAGGATATGCATACAATACAAACAAGTTTAAAAAAATCGGGTTTTTAGTAGCTATATTCTCTGAAATCGACGGGTCGTAGCTGTTTACATACATTTGAACAAAACCCTTTTTTCAATGTAAATTCGTAACATTGAAATTGACGTATTCGTTTTAGAGTTTCGCCGTGACTATGCTGCAGCGATGCTATATAAAGGCACCGAAGGGCGCCTTGGGCTTGAATTTGAGCCGTGCACCATGGGACCCGTATCCGTGGGTCAGCGGAGTGCAGGCCGAGTCGAATGCGCAATTGGGTGGCATTTGCATTGGTGACACACTGCTGCAGCTAAACGGCAGAGATGTTTTGGGCATGCGGATCAGCGAGCTAGCCACGATTCTACGCGAACACTGGCTGACAGGCGCTGAGCATGCCACAATGATGATGTGGCGACAGCAGCCAACAGGCCCCGTTCCAACTGACGATCCGAAGGAAGCGGCACACGCTGTGGTAAGTGAAGAAATATACGATTCAAAAATGTTAATGTTACTTATATTAGGTACTCGCTATTCGAACTATAAACTAACCATATAAATAAATTTTTCAAATGTAAGATAAAAGAGTGTAGCTTAAATGCTTATAATAATAAATTTCTTATTGCAAATAATAAATATGTAATAAACACCCTCCTAAAGATACTTGCTTTACGTTTATACTCAAATTACTTCAAAAGCATAGCTGTCAATTAATTGAGAATATCCGACAATTTACGCACAATATACATTAATATACCATTTCTGTTACTTTACTCTCTCGCAGCAGAACTTTTGTTTTTGGCAACAATCACGTTTAAGTTGTTGCAGCTGCCTTGAGGGCGTCGCTTTCCCCTTACATATTTCATTCAATTTGCCACATTATATGCAGTACATCATTTGAAATTCAATTGGCCCAAATATTGTAAAGATACAAGCCCCAAAACATGCCTCACTCACAAACTTTGACGGGTCGCATTACAAATACATTTCAAAATTTCAATCAAGTCGGAAGAATGCGTTGTGGTTTAGTCGGGTCTAAGTGTACAGTTAGTATGCTACTTAATTATGGATTGGTCTAGTTTTCTTTGCTACATTCTAGTGATATTAATCCCAAATGAACATCGATTTTTAAATCGTATAAATACAAATAAATTTAACATCAATAAATTGATGTTTAGATTTTTTACATCACTTCTATGAATGTTGTTCATTTACCTGAAATTGTTATTTTCACGTTTATATTCGTAAAGTTGCATGCGCATAAAATTAAAATTGTTTTATTATTTTGCTTGCATAAATATATCCCAACTGGCAACATTTCGATGCATGTGCGCAAAATTTTATTGAAACTTGTTGCCAACAAAATGGAATGAAAATTATGCCCATAGGCCATAATTCTTATGCATCGAATAAGCTAAGTTTAACCAAACAACTAAATTTTATTGCACGCTCAACTTTTTTGTTGTTGTTATTTTGCAGCATCATGGCATTAATCAACAATCGCTGCAAAAGTTTGCAACATGCCTGCAACATATTGCTCAACTACTGGAGTGTCCTGTTTGCTGCGAGGTAAGAATTCATTTTAGATTAATTTTGAGATATTTTCTTCGCATTGCATAATTGGACCAATATAAATATATCTCAAATTAAGAAATGTAAAGAAAGCCTAGAAGTACATAATTGTCAAAACTGAACCGATAGAACGAACTGATTTGGAAAGGGAACGAATTTGTGTGAATGGCTTAGCTTTTAGATTAATCATTGAATTCTGTAAAAAAAAATCAAAATTTCAAATTATGATTATAATTAGTTTAAAGATCAAAAAATTAGCTGTTACCTTGTGCAACATTTTGTTAAGGGATATCAAACGGTATTGATTCACTTTAAGCAAATTTAAATCAGTTAACAGAATAGATTTTGGTTTCGTTAAAACGATGATGAAAATCGGTTCAGTTTTGACAATATTATCCGTTTTCGAAATCTAGCAAATATGAATTCGGAAACGTTACTTGTCCAAATTTTTGTCAATTTTGGAATGATTTTGATGCAGGGAAAGATATATGTACGTATGTATATAGATGTATATATGGCCAGTTTTTTTTTCTTAGCCACAAATTGTTCACACTTACGTAAATTAAAACGTAACCGGTTTAATAGCTTTTACGGTTTGTTTTGTGCGTTGATCGTTAGTAGGTCAGTCAGTCAGTCAGGGAGGATAAACCGTTTTTCATCTTCTTCATCTTTTATTTGTTTTGTTTTAACAGAAGTAAAGGATTGGTGGCGCTGTTGCCATGCAGATGTGAGCTGCATATCGATGAGGTCGGCTGCCGTTGGGCTTGCACTGGCCACTGTTGTTAGTTGTCAGTTGCCGGTTTTAGTTTTGGTTCGTCATTATCTAACTTAACTGAACTCAACTCTGGTCGCAAAACTTAGTTGGCAGTTGCCGCTTGTTTGCCTTTGTTAGCCGGCAGCCTCGTTTACGGCCATGTTGCTCTTCCGGTTTTGCGTTGATTTCGCTGCGCAAGTTTGTTGCTAATCACTTGACCGTGCATAAAGTTGAAACGTCGAGCTGTGCCCGTGTGCCAGTGATTGCGTGGCCACGCCCACTCCCACGCAGCAGGTATGCTGTCGTGGTTTTGTTTACACAATTACTTACAGCCCGACGCTGTCATGACTACAAATAACTGTCGATGCTGTTAGTTAATACCCACCCTTTTAGTTGTTGTTGTTGTTGCTTACAAAACCATACGAATCTATGTGTTAGCCTACTTTTAACATTTTATTTGTGCGCCATATGTTATTGCTCAGATATGAAAACGCAATTCATATATATATCGTCTGCTTGATAAATGTTCGCCATCCATGTGATTTGATTAGCTGGACGGACACAGCTGCCTGCCGGCACTTTGGCGAACTCCATCGAGCATCCTGCTATGATTGATTACCAAATTTAAAAGTCAAATATTGTCGATTAGAAATAACAGGCAATGCGCATATAGCCAGGCCATTTGTTTGCGGTAGCTGCTCGACAGCTTGTCTTTAAATTTAAATTAAAGCCTGATGCAGCAGCAATTATTAAAATTTAAAATAAATCTACAGTGGCTGGAGGAAAGTGTTAAACTGTTAATTGATTTATGGCTATTATGTCAGCAAACACATAAACCTTATTAATTAGACAGCATCAAATAGAGAGCAGATATATCGTCATATTCGCCATATTCAATGCAATTGCTTATGCCTGATCCTGAACATGTCGTCCAGGTTAAAGGTGAGCTAAAGATAGCCAGTTGCATCTCTCATGTTTGCAGCTTACATCAATTGTATGCATAATTAAGCATAATTAATGTATAAACTTTCAATTAGTTTCTACAGAACTGTCTGTCGAATATATTTCGAGCACAAGTACTCATATCTATATAGTATATATAAATGTATTTAAATAGGTTATGCATTTTGTGTATGCAAACAGACAAGTCCATTAGCTTATTAAGGGATTTGTTGTCTTTGAATAGATAGTATGTGTGTACCTACTGCTGAACTCAAACCATAAATAATATATTGAAATAACAATGTATAATTTGTCGTCTGTATTTCCTCTTTGTGGCTAGCTGTTCCTTTAAGCAAACCCAAAAATCAATAATTTGAACTTTCCTAAAAATCTGATCAAATTATCAATGTAATTTGATAATTTAATTAAAAGCATTCATACAAATAACTTAAAGTTGGAAGGAAAGGTCCAAAAATTTCCATTGCCAATGTTAAAGTTTTACTTTTCTCTTTGATACACATTGAAAATGGCTAAATGGGGTGTAAAATGCATGTAACAGGGATGTCCGAACCAGTATATATATTTTTGGTCTAAACAACGAGCTGAGTTGATTTAGACAAGTGCGTCGGTCCGTCCGTCCCTTTGACTTAAACTTTTAGAAGTTTATAATTTTTGTTTTTTAGATATCCTGCTCAGTTTCATTGTTATTGATTGGATTTTAAAACTCGATTTTCTTAGCAGATTTTAGAGACTATAATGCTAGATTCACGAAATCGGATTGTCATATTCTCGTAAGGCACAAGCAGATTAGAAATATTTCGGAAGCGCTATTCGCTCCATTTGAATGTTCTTGTTAACTTCCGTAAATTTTTATTAGGATCATAAACTTAGTTAAAAAGCTATTCAAGAATATAGCTTTCATAGAATATGCGGCGTGTTTTTCCTTTTGCTAGGTGGCTTGTTTAAGGATATCTCCTAGTCGTGTGCACTTTTACTTGTTTTAATATGCTCCTTTATGTAATTTAAGACTTTATTTTGTAGTTACATATTATTTCACTTTTGGCTAAAAAATAACAAATCGCTTTACATTTGTAATACTTGAATTTTATATTTGTAAATGATGGGAAAACCAATTCAAGCTGCTGTACAAAATTGCATCTATATTGCTGCATATTTATAGCTGCTCTTTTGCAGAACGAGATGGAACCACGTACGTACAGACGTTTATTGTATATGTACGGACAAAACTCATCAATTGAATTTCTATATAGATATTTGTATCCTTGTTCATCCAGTGAAAAGAGCATATTGGGATTGTCGTTTGAATAAAGTGTTAAGATACTTTATTTTAAATTTAAAAGTAAAAGCTTGGATTCGCTTATTTAAATCTTTATATATTCATATAAATATTTTCAGATAAATTGTTGTTCACATTTTAAGCTGTTGTTTGACAGTGAACGAGTATTGCCGTGTCGGTTACTTCCGACTGCAATTTTCTTGCTTGTTTTGTTTCAGTTTTTGAGACAATCCCCAATGTTTATCTGTGTGCATGGCAGACTGCACGTTTTTGCAGGTCGACGATGCAGCTTGAAAAGCACAAAACTGTTTTTGTGTGCATCGAATATAGTTGAATTATTTTAAATCCGCTTGTAATATTTTTCAATTTTGTTTTCAATTTCTATAGAAGCTTTCCACTCACAGTGGGGAGCACCGCCTTAATAAAGTATTCATTAAAAATCATAATCATATTGGTTGGAAACAAACATACAAATTGTTCTTCGATTTATTTCGTTCTTATGACTAACTGTATATTTTTTTGTTAACAACCGGTCTCAACTGCGACTGCAATGCAGGTTATTAAGCCACCTAGCTGGCAGTGCTGCAACGGACACGTGCTCTGCAATAATTGCCGTAACCGCTCTGTAAAGTGCCCGGTTTGCCGGGTGCCGCTGGGACCACGGGGACGCTGCCTGCTGTCGGATAAATTATTTACGTTGCTGGCGGAGAATTTCCCCTGCGATGGCGGTAAGTAGAGCTCATTCTTAATGGTCAAACGGGCAAGTGTGCCAAATGTTGTTGCCCGAAAACTTATTAATATGTCTTTAGTGCGTCAGTTGTTGGGCAAACTTTGTTGGCATATCTGCCAGTAATCTACCCAAAATGCTACTTAAATTAGCGCTGTCATTAGTATGGTGTCCCAGTCGGGGACCATCACACGCCTAAGGACTGGTCCCTTTTAGCTTGAGCAAAACAGCAAACTTTGGATCGTCATTTACATTAAACTTACCCAAAAACAGCAACAAAGCAACGCTAATTGTCAATTGCTTTGTGCAAGTGTTCAAAAGAATGAGTATCATAAGAACTAAGTAGGTGTTAAGCCTTTTTTAAAATGTTAAAAGCCATAAAGAAAATCCAGGTAAAAATTAAAGGCAGCAGCTGTTTAAAAACCCTTTTTTTTATTTTTTTGAGAATTCCAAAAGACTTTGTTGCTGTGTTTTTTTTTATTGTTTTTCTAAATGTCACAAAATTGCTAAAGTTTTTGTCTATTTTGAATTAAAAAAAGTTTTTCTTTCAAGTGCAGCTGTAATATTTATAATATTTACAGCTTAGCTAATCAACCCGTACTTTTCAATTTTATACATATTTTTTGCAAATTGTTTAAGTTTGTCAATCTAATCAGTTCCATAAGGACCCAAGCGTATTGCCAACTTGAGATAATGTGAAGTTTACAAACTAGATAATAAGCGAGAGAATTATTGCTTCTTAACTTTCTTGGTAATTGGCTGGCACTTAGTGCATTTTATTGCTTCTAAATGAAGTTTATATATTTTATATTTTCCACTAAATATTGATTTCTTTTTTCTATTTCTAAATTTGTAAACTTCCATTACGTTTCTTATTCGCCAGTTCTTGCCGGTTAAACTTTCAACAGTAGCTGCTGCAGGCAAAAGGATAATTTCAATATCAACAAAAGTTTTCAGCACCTGGCCAACAACAACAAAAGCAATTTTTGCAAGTGCGTAGCTTGATTGTAATTTTTGCATTTACTATACATATACATACATAATTGTAATGCCGAAATATAGATTAACATAGACAAGCATTTATTTTGCTATTTTCTAGTCAGAGTCGACAAGAATTGCGGCGCCGACGCGAACCGAAATAACAAACACATCAGCGCCAGCAAATGCACAACGGAAAATCATAATAAACCAAAAATGGCTTTGTCCAAATCAAGCTCGGGAAAAAGGCAAAGAAAAACTCTGATTTCAGTTGCGAACGACGGCCGGGAAGAGTGCGTGAAGCAAGTTCCGGAAATGCCGAAGGGAAATGAGCAGAGTGTGCAAGTGGAAAATAGTGTCAACGATGCAGGCCTGCAGTGTTCTCCGTTGGAGGAGCAAAGAATGGTAAAAGTCTTGAACGAGCTTATCCAGGACAGCAACAATATGCTCGTTAAACCAAAGTTAAAGTTGGGTAAGAAAAGTTGTCAGATTACAGGCCACGATCAAGACGAATTGTATAGCGATGAAGTTGCAAACATGAATAATGGCCAACGGCGCTGGCTGGGAGTGGGTCTGGGTGTGGAGCTGGGGCAGGTGCTGAAGCCAGCCAAAGGCCACCAGAAATATCAAAATTATCATTGCCCGACTGGGAAATCATGCGGCAGCCAAGCGAAACTTTTCCAGCCAGCGAACAAATTGTCAACCGTCAAACGAGAGACAACCGCAGACACTGAAAAGCGCTTGGATGCAGTCGCTGAAGTTGCACTTGTTGTTGCCACCAACAATGCGGCGAGTTTATCAGCGGGGACCCATAAAGAAGAGACCGACGCGGGGGAGACGACGTTGGTAAATTTGTTAAGCGGGCCATCAATAAAAACAAACTCAGAACCGTCCGAATGGCCGCTGCTGCAGCATTTGACCGGCTCTGAGCACAACTTGGCCGCGGTGCACTTTGATGGAACTTTTGGCCAACGCTTGCGTGTCCATATCCCGGCGGCGCCTCTCCAGAAACAGGTGTGTCTCCGTCTGAGCGAGACAGCATCGTCCGGCCCAGATGCCGGAAATAGGTCTCTTAAAGTGCATAAATTTTTGCTTGCTGTGCTGGCGATCGACGCTGGTCCGGCTGACAGCTATGCTGTGTTCCTTTGGCACCTCAGCCCGGATCCGGAGCAGCAGAGCTTTCAGGCAATCATCGAGTCAAAATGCACTCAGGTCAAATGGTTTGGCACAGCTCAGCCCCTCACACGTAGTTGGCCAGAGATTAGCGCTGCTGGCGAATTTCTCAAATGGACCAAGGGTCAGGGCAGCTGCACGGATTTTGATATTATCGTCAAAAGGAAATAGCATTCGTTATGCTTTAAGTTTTAGTCAGGGTCAGCGCAATTTTAATTTAGATGAGCAACTTTAAAAAAAAATGCAAAAAACTTATATGTTTTAAAAGTTTCAATTTAAATAATTTGACATGTGACATGTATAATCCAATTTTTTTGTAAATACAAAATAATGTACTCCGTCGTCCTTTTGATAAAACTACATATATGCTTTCTAAAATATATTTACTCTATTTACTTTTTTTTTGGTTCATAAATTTATTTTTAATATGGAAAACACAATTTGAAATGTGTTAAGTCAGCTGCATTTTTAATTAATAAAAGCATTTAGAAATATGCTTGTCTGGCCTGACACCCACTCAAACTAGCCTGTTACACACCCACTCACACACACACTCACATACACCATAACATGTCCTGTTCATGCCGACACTCAACCGCGAAAACTTGTTATACATTTTTTTTTGTCTACACATATTTGCATAAAACCAACATCAACAACTACAGATTGCCGCTGCATCCTGATAATTGACTTGCACGCAAATTAATGTTTTTTGCAGCTGTATGTAAAAAATGCACACATACATACATAATGTGTATGCATATGTGTATGTGTTTGGGAGTGCGGCTTTTCAACGTGAGTGGGCTGCTGGACACAGTATGTATCCACATATATGTAAGTATGTATGTATGCATATAGCAAAATACATTAAAGGTAAGCATTTTTCATTATCCAGAGTAACAGATTATATTAAAATTCGAAAGTATTAAAAAACACAATTAAACTGAAATACATACAATGGAAAACATTAATATTCGGTTTTCTTTCTTTTTAACTTCAAAAGCGAATAAAATATATAAAACTAAAAAGAATACTAAAGTAACGAAAAATTTAAGCTTTATTTAATATTTTTAAAATTATTTCATTTTAATACATGTTATTCACGTTTGAAGTTGAAAATATAACGAATATTAATGTTATCCACTGTGCTTACAAGTGTACATATGTATGTACATATAAAGCTCATTTGCACTGTAGTGTAACTGTTACTATTATAAACAACATGGACAAGTAAACGATTAATGCTGCCCAGCTAACGGCAGTTGCTCTACAGTCTAGAGTCTGGACTCATTCATGCACATACATACATACATAGCTTACACCCGTATTTATACAGCTACATACAAATATACTTGCACTCCAGTCTCTTGAATTGCGCCAGTTCGCCATTCTCTTTATTATTTATCTTGTCGTGTTGTGCCCTTTAATCTAAAATATATAAACGGGTATAATAAATTCTAATATCTATTTTTATATATTATTTATGATAAGGTACATACATATACATATGTATATGTATAATAATCAATTAATGTGTCAAATTTGGTTCTTCGTACAAAAAATATATTTACACTCAAATACACTTGAGTGCTAGGTATTGTCTAACCGTGTATACGCTCACTTTGACGTGCTCATACTCTTCGATTTGTTTTCTATACACACATTCATATTTATGTGTGTATGTGCGTGCTTAGAAATTAGTTTTTGCCAAAGAGCGTTTCTATCACCTGTGTTCCGCGTTCATTGTGTTTTTAAATGTGCATATCATTTTTTTGTTTGTATATACATATGTACACATATATTTGTTTGAGTTTGTAATTAATTTGCTAACAAACAATAGCTGCCGCAAAAATAAAAATATTATTCCGTGTTTGCCCGAATTCGTAAGACACAGCAGACATTGCGGCCGCATTGTCGGTGCTCCGCTGGCGTCGTCAAGTTCATTTGTTCTCGCCTCTTTTTTGTTTCGTTCACCATTCTCGTTTTCGCGCGCGATTCTTGTACTTTGTATTTGCTCTTCAGTCAATCAGCTGTTTTTACCGATATTTGAGTGCGTCACCCATATACAGATATTGTATGTTCTTTTCAATGTATTAGGGTAACATGACAAGTGAAAGTGGTGAGTAAATTGATTGTGGGAGGTATTTATCAATTAGAATTTTATGAATATACAAGCATACGCAAATGTTTTAATGCGTACGTATGTGTGTATGTATGTGTGAAAACAATTATATTGTTACATTACTTCTGCTTAATTTAGATGTTTTTGATATTGTGGCGGCAAGTGAGGGACCAACATTGCAAAGCTTTTGCAGAAGATCTCCTGATGAATTATATAGCTCTAAAGTCCAGGAGGTTGAACCCAATTCAACACCTGTTGCACTCTTGCGACGAGTCAGTGAGACTGTGACACACAGCATACTCAGTGACCTGGAACCGGAGACGCAACACTTGCTGGGGAGAACGCCTGTTGTGCCAAAAATGATGGACAACAGCGCCCGCAGCCACCTCCTCGATCATATTTGAATACAAAGGGACAGCAAAGTAATGTTAAGGACAGTGGCACTGGTGAGCATATTTCTAAATTTTCATTACAATACGCAAAGGACCTATTCTTATCAATAAATCAACTTTAAGGTATCTTTAAGATAAAGTTAAAGACGCCAAAACTATACGTTTATGTTGTTAAGAAAACGTTAGGCATCGGTGTTAACAGCAACAAAGTTTTCCAATTTAAGCTGAATAGACCTATTTTTTCAATATTCGAATATTTTAATTTAATCAACTTTTGCATCTGGAAATAACCGCACAACAACACAAACGAAAGTCTTTTTTTACCCGTAAATTACTGTCTTGCACATGCAGGCCAACACACTTTCTTAGAGCGAGCGCTATAAATAAGACGTCGTCGCCAGGATGAGACAAGAAAAAAAAAACTAAAAACCAGGCGTTCGTTCGATGATAGAGCTGACGCAGCTGTTGGCCAAACAACTGATTTTGGATTCAATAAACACATGCAAAGGGGCAACCTGCCAACGCATTTGGGGTGCAGTGTTTACTCAAAGTTATCGTATCACAGCTGCTGCACCAAGTTCAGTTTGGTCCTTGACTTTTGCCTGGCACTGTCTGCCCGGCGCTCAATTTATTTGGGCATTCCGGTTCAGACTTAGCTTCGTTTGCAAAAGCAATGTTTTCTCACATTGTCATCCTAATATTTGATATACCCTTTTTTTGTAAAAAGATATCTGAAATTATGTAAGTCAGACATTGGGTCAATCCTTGAAGACGCTAAATGCTTTGTATGTGTTCTTAAAGCCGGGCAAACTTGTGTTAGCAACCTTAGCATCTGGCTACTGGGTAGCTTCTAGTCGAGCATAATCGACTGACAAATTTTACAATGTTTTTTTAAGAGAGCTTATTTTGCTGGAACTGCCGCGCATATTTTCACCGCACCAACAGAGTTACGCGTTCGGTTGTTATTTTAAGCAAAACTAACTATAATAATTGTTACATTGCTTGTGCAATGCCGATTTTATTTATTTGGCAATTCTTGTTTTTGGCCTGCATAATTTGAATATAGTCAACAAACGCCAGTAGCATATATGTCGAAATACATATATGTTTATATATTTCCTAGCTGGTATCAAATTGTTTTCCATTTTACAGAAATTAAAATATATTTTGTGTATTTAAATTGCAGCCTGCACAATTTTGTTCTCCACTAAAGCACATAATTAAATGTGGTGCATTGCTCGATTTTCCGGTGCCTGCGAAAATGAAAATCTCCTTAGATTTCCAAGTGCTTGCATGAAAACCACCCACATTTTTATTTACTTAAATCTGCAACATGAATAACGATTTGCTTTCGCGCAGCCACCATTGATAAATGAGTCGCACCGGTTCTTTTATACAAATGTAGTAAATGTAAATGTGTACATAAATGCAAGTAGATATATGTATGTATGTACATATGTGTATGTTTATGGTTACATATGCACATTTGCAACGTTCAACAATTATAAATGTCTTCATCAGCGGGGATGTTTGCCATAGCTTATGTCAAATGAATAGAAAACTTGCAGCACATCTGATATATTGTGGAACGACGTTTCATTTGACTTGACGCACACAAGATTCTTTTCATACTTATGTACGTATGTACATGTATGTATGCATGTAAATATGTTTCACTTGCGCTGAATTGCTAGCCCTCGGTGATCGCACTCTTTTTGGCACCCTTAGCTGTCCACATCATTCATATTCCGGATTTTGATTTGCCTAAAGCCACTGACATTTTTTGACTTGAAGCAATATGATATGTGAAGGGTCATTTTGAGACTCGTGCAGGCAATTACTTAGCCATGGTTAGAGAGAGTTAAATACTTTTTAAATGCTATACTTCGAAGCTTTTACGTCTAATTGTGTGTTTAATTTTGTATAAAAAGGAATAACAAGTAAAAGTGTTTTAGGCTGGAACATCCGACTAGAAGCTAGCCTGAATCAACAAGAACTAGGAAAATCTCTCTCTTCCTCTCTCTATATCTTTTACTCCCTCTTTCTTTTTGTCTCTCTCTTTCACTCTCTCTTTGTATTTCCATTACTCTTATTTTCTTTCTCTCTTTTACTCGCTTTCTATCTCTAACTCTCTCTGTTTTTGGCTCTCTTTCTTACTCATTCTCTCAATATATTTATCTCTACACTCCACACTGAATCTTACTCCCACCACAACCTCTGTGTGTGTTCTTTTATACCCTAACATTTTTTAAAAAAAGTAGGATGAGAAATATTCCTAGAAACCTTTGATTTAACAATTTTTTCCAATATAAATCGATAATATTTTGATATCGATATATCGACGCATCGATAATTATCAAAACAAATTTCCAATCGAAATACAAAATCGATGTTCATTTAAAATTATCATCGCTACTCGAATTTATAAGGTATGTTGGTAAACGAATTGCGAACCAAAAGTTGAAGCATATTGAGTAAAATTTTCTTCTTCTTCTTCTCATGTAGTGGAAATTGTGGATACGTTTTCTTACTCATAAATCTCTCTATTTAAATATTCTTTTATAAGTTTTATTATTTGTGTGTAAAGTTTTGTAATAATTGAAATCAAAAATTAAGTTCATCTATGCAATTGCTTCAAAAAACTTTAGAGTTATTTTCATTTCCACCGGGCAGTTGTTGGAAATGAAAGAAGTTAAAGTGGCAAAAACAGCTCAAAAGGCAATAAAAGGTGTGAAAAAGAGCAGCAACAAGAAAATTCTCGGCGACCAGTCCTTTAAAATTAACTATCAAAAGTAATAATAAGCGTCTCCCTTTGGTCACAGTGTACGTATACAAAATATGCGAGAGTGCGTATCTTAAAGTTGATGCTCCAGAAAACCTTAATGACTTTCCCAAGTTGCAGTTCCAAAAGTACATAACAATTTTTTGCATAGTGCGTATGAAATATCGCAGTTGCAGGGCACACACACACATACACACACACACACACACCCTAACACACACACACACATACATTACTGTCACCCGATTTCAGAAGCCAGCTGAAAACTGAACTGGCGTCTTGCCTGCTTCATGCAACCTGGTGTGCACTCCTCGCTATCTTTGCTGACACCTTGTGCAATTTATGCTCAAATTTCCCTTAACCGAAAGCCTGGACAAAAACAAAAAATGGCATCGCCGCAAAACTTTTAAATGCGGCACATAATTCATAAATGGCGAAAGGAGAACCGGAGTAAAACTAACCAGGCGAGAACAGTTTGTTATTGCGCCGTTGAACGTGGCGGAGACATTTAAAATTAATTAAGCGATGTTAAATATTTGTTGCACTTCAAACGCGAAGTTCGTATTGAATTTGTAAATATTTTATAGAGCAGATAGAGCCAAGAACAGCGAACTGGACCAAAATAGTCAATATTTATTGTTGACATTAGCTAATTAATTGATAAGCCAACGCTTGTAAACATCACTGGCCACAGAGGATCTCACTAATTGCCTTTTCTAACCTATAATTCTGACATATTGGCATAGCCATATATATTATAAGTGTTTTTAATTAAAGTTGGTTTTTAAATTGATATATATACATATATATTTTTTTTTAAATTTATTATCTTTTAGTTTGTATTGTGTGTTTTGTGTTCATCTCTTTATCTACCTTAAAGGGTATTAAATCTTCGTCATTCCCAAATTAACGTTGCTTTGCTCTGTTTCGTTTCTTATATTCAAATATCTCTTATTTATTTTTTATATCTGAACATCGCTTGTGTACTGTCTCAGTTTGCTGATTGTTTCTATTGCTGTAGGTTATTCGTTATTTTAACAAATTAAAAGAGCGAATACCCGAGAGCAAAGAGGGCGAACTGGCGAGAGTTAGGTGGACAGTTTCGTTTATGTTTTTTATTAGCATAAGATATTGCAGTCGCAAGCGTAAATGTTCTCCCATATCTATAGATGTTCGCTGCTTTCCATTAAATTTAAATGATTCGTTGGAGCTTTGTCAGTTGAACGCGGCCGACTGGTGCGCATTAGATCTGAGATTAGTCCGATTTTTTTTTTCATTTAATCTTATCGTCTCAGTGCGGTAGGTCGCCCGAAAGCTGTTCGTTATTCGCAGTTTGTCTATCGACCTTAATGTGTTGTTTTTTAATTTTTTAATATAATTTTGTATTTGAAAATAGCTCAGAATTTGTGGTTGTTGTTGTTTGTGTTTGCGCGCAACAGTTCTTTGTAAAAATAACTTGAAAAACCCTCTTATTTATTTATAATACTGAATTAATTATATTGAAGTGATCAGAATTGTCTATTTATGATCAATAAGTGAAATGATTTCCATTGTTTGTGTTTATTAACGAAATTTTATTTTAATTTTATAATTTTAGTTTACTAGCTAATGCTAAATTAATTTCACAAATCAATAACTCGATGACAACTTTCTGTTTCTGCTGTCTTTAATTACGAATTTAGGTGTAGTTAGAAGGTTTTAAATATATAAGAGCAATTAACCTTGATAATCATTAAGTTGTTTAGCTAGTCGCATGATAGGAGGTTGGATCATAATTGACACGTGATCGTTCGACAAAGAACTGGCTCAAAATTGACACCAAATAGTGTAAACAATTAACAAGTTGATGATTGGTGACAAGTGGCGAGCAAACTGATTTATCAAAAAAAAAAAAAAATCTGAAAGAGGGGAAGCGAATAGCAAAACCGGTTAGAAAAATCAAATTAAGTGCTGATTACAATTGCTTAATAATTATGGGAAAATATGGCAGCTTTGTGAATTATTTCTCATACACAAAGTTGAGTTGAACTTAATCAAGCATTTAGATTCCAGGAATAATTACGTATAAAATATATATTCAAATAAAATATAAAATACAAACCTCTTCTTTGTATAATATCAGTTTGTGGAAATCCTAATATTTTTAATAATTTTATTTAATTTCATATCAAAAGAAAAAACCCCTATTTATTTATATATATAAAAATGTTTGTGCCTTCTACTTTATGTTGTTGTGCAACAGTAATGACATTATAGCGCGTTAGAATCGGAGACACGCCAATTTTGTAGCACCTTAGCCAAAGTGAGACTTCCTGTCGTTGCTGCTGTCGGTGTCGGTGTCACCTTTGCAGCTGCCATCGCAGCTGTCGCTAGCGCAGCGCAATCAGCGACTGTCAATCTTTGTTGCAATCTTTAGTTTGTTATCAGAGCGCTGTCGTCGCAGCAACGTCTTTAGATGCAAAGCATAACGGTTGTTGAGGCTGCATTTTACAATTTAACAGTGATACACGAGAGTGTGGGTGTTGGGTTGGGTGTTGCAAGGTGGCAAGGCTTACGTTGCACTGTTGTGCAAAAGAACGAGTTACGACCTATCAACCTATTCTAAGTATTCATTGGTTTGAATCTGCTTGATTCTTACAGGCAAGCACGTTAAGCAGTTGCAAAAAGCGCAGGCAAGCAATATGACACAATGTGGTAACACCGCTGATAGCCCCGCCCCTCCATCACATACTAAATTAGACATAAACAATTTCCCGGAGGACCACATTAATGGGTTGTCTGAAGTAGTCGGCGAGACGGAACAAAACGCAGCAACAATAATTTTAACGCCGGCATCATTAAATTTAACAAACACGCCGTCAAATGCTCCCGTTGGCGGCGCCAACAACAATATCAACAACACGGACAATGGGAGGGGCTATCCGGGGCATGACGAACACTACAAAGGACCTAAATGGTAAGTATGAATATTTACATAGTGGCTTGGGCGGTGCCTTGACATTTTGGGGCGCCCGATATGCCCGGTCTGTGCCTGTGTCTGTGTCCGTGTCCGTGTGCGCTTTTGCTTAACCCTTTGAATGCGCTTCCGGCACAGACAAGCCGACGTCCGCACTTGCATTGCACGCGTTTTTCGCATATCCCTTTTTGTCGAGGTTGTCGCTCATTGTTATACATTATATTTTGTTTTCTATTTATTTGATGTGCCAAAAGTGTGGCCATTATCCTTCGAAGCAGGCAACAACAGATATTCTTTGCATTAGTTGTAGCTTAGGTTTCACATATTTTTTGCTTCATAAACTAAGAACTGAACAATTTTGCATTTACATAAAAAGTGTTGCCAATATTGACTAATCCTAAAGCCATAAAGATTGTTACCAGTTGGTTAACTTGGTCTACTTTGACAAATTGATGAGCAAGGCCAAGAAGCTGTAAGCATTATTTATGGTCTGTTGAGAAGGGAAAAATAATTAATATATTTTCCTTTTCTTTTCGTAAATTTGAAAGCATACCTTGATAAATATTGGTAATCCGATTTCAAAAAATACTCCCGCACGCAGTTTGACAGGTTTTTTCAGAAATTCCATATAGCAATTGAGTATTTTACGAGTCTTCACAGAATACTCTAGCCAATTTGTGTTGAACACGCTATTTGTGAGCTGATTAGCATGCACAGTTAGCTCGTTGCCGTAGTAGCACGGCAGATATATTTGCACGATCATTATTGCAATGAACTGTATCGTGGTTAGGAAAACACCCGGATTTCGTTGCCAGCCCGTTTGTACCAGTCGATAGCCGCTAAAGCAGATGATTAAAGCGCTGAGGACAACTTGAGAGAAAGCGTATGGCGAAACCAGCTGCTGGCACTGTTCGGTCAGGATTCGCACTCGCTGGTGAAGGCGAAAGATGCCACGGATTTGTGGAAGAGCTGTCTCCTCTGGTTCTGCATGCAACGCAATCAATCGACGACTAAGTAAGCGGTAAAGCAAGGAAATGTGAAACATAAAGTAGCAGCCCACTGTGTCCAAGATGCAGTTTGAAAGGCAGCACAGTGTCATTGCCAGTACGTTGTAGCCCCAGGCATAAATGTAGCGCTGCGGATTGTGCCATTCGAAGGGCACGTAATAACTGAATGGTAATTCGTATGTGTCCTGGTAGAGCACACTAATGTATCCTGTGATGCCCACAGCGAGACTTCCGCCAATATACAAATAGAAGATGCGCTTGAAATGGCGTTGTTCGCGCCGCCAGAATTGGACTTCCTCAATTTTGTGCAGTTTGTAGGTAGCAGATTGGTCCAGCTCATCCATAAACTGTAAGGCCTCCTCCCCTCTGTACCAGATGTTAAAAATCTTGACGACCAAAACCAGCTCCGTCAGAGACATATACAAAACATTGCCGGCCTCTTCGATTCCGTTCGATTGCAGAACTTCCAACCACATAAGCGCTATGAAAGTGAATGTTAATGGCAGATGTAATACGAAAGGGTATATACCCTTTATTGGACTCCAGCAATCGTTTCCTCTTCGCCACTTCCAGATGCCTAGCCAGCGTTGAGCTGCGAGGAGAGTTCGTATGGCGGATATTCGATCCGTAGACTCAATCGAGGACATGTTGAGCTTCTCAATGATAAGCTCACAGCTAAAATTAGCTGCTTTTATAGACTTTCTTTCGTAAATTTCATCAACATTTTATAAACCTCTTCCAATGCATTTCATATGAATGTGGTCTTTCACCCTCGTCCTTTTCATGGTTCTCGTCCAAGGGTTGTCGTAAAAGGGGTATAATGGTTTTGTACAAAGATGTGTAACAGACAGAAGTAAGCATCTCTTACCCCATAAAATATATTTATTCTTGCTCAGGATGACGAGGTGAGGTGTTTTAGCCATATCCGTGCGTCTGTATAAAATAAAAACTCAACTTTTCGCGTATAGATTCTCCTAAAACAAGTTTTTCATTTTTGCTTCGATAAATTGGCTTGTTTTTGTTGATATCGATATAAATCGATTCAAGCACTTGGGTTTCCTTGCACATTTCGAAAACTGTAAGAACTAGAACCACCAAATGTTGAAACAAACTGCATTCACTATATCTACAAATTCTCATCCGAAATATAAGAAAAACGCACTTTAAATACTACTCTTGTTAAACCCTGAAAATGTCATAAAGATCGTACATTTAGTTTAGAAGTTATCCAAGAATTTAGTTTTTATAGTATTTCACACTATCCAGGGTATAGCCTAGTCGGGCGCTTTCGACAAGAGCACGCTTAGTGTTTAGTTTGTAACTGTGCTGTAATTGCGGCTCCTGATTGGAACTCTTTCTGCGTTTTTACTTAGGCGGGGAAGAACGAGTGGTTTTCTTTACCTGCAGTCCTGCTGCCCTGCTGTCTAATTGGTGTATATATTTACAAATTTAAAATCAAAGCAATTACAATAATTAACTCGCTCACATAATGATAACGTTAATTGGTGTTCTTTGTATATTGAATAAGTCACGCAATTTGAGTCTGTTATGTTTTAAATAAATCGGCTTAGTCACAGTCAGTCTTAGAAGAACTTCGACAAAGGCAATATGCCCGCATCAACTAAAAACAGTGAATATTCAAGTAGGAATTCTATGTTGCATTTAATGCTCGATTTAATGTGAAAGTCAAGCTTTTCCTTATCAATATACGTCTACGATACTGATAATAAAATTTTATTTTTAACGATCTTTTGTTAAATTAAATTAATCTATCTATTAGCATGCAAAAGATCCAATAAAATATGCAGTTAGATATTGGTTGCTTTATGGTTTATAGTAAATATAGAAAATTAATAGAAAGGGCTTTGTGCAAATCTATGCAAAATGAAGAAGGCTGAAGTCGTTTTTCAGGGTATGTCCTAGTCGGGCATAAGTGCGTTTCCTTGTGATGCAGCTGATACGTTTATTCGTTCTAGGTGGCGTCACTTAGTGCTTAACTGGTCTCTTGTATCGGAGCACGTTGCATTGCTCGTTATTTTTCTGGCGCTGTGGACCCTGGCCTTGGTATTGCTGACAGAGTATGCTGCTCCCGAGACGGTCATCATGCGGATTATACTGCTCTTTGTTGGTGCCCACATATCTGGCATTTTGGTTACATTTATTAATTTGCCAGACATGCTGGGCATGCTCTTCTTCGGTGTCCTCTACACGAATGTTGGCTTGGCTAATTTCGAAGGCTACGGTAGCTTTGAACTTTTCTTAAGGTGAGTGTGGCGGCGACGACACAATTTAAGTTTTTACTTACTGGCGGCTATTCACTTGCAGAGAATTGGCTTTGGTGAATATAATGCTGCTAGCTGGTCTCGGGCTCGATGGCAACGCATTTAGGCGGTTGTGGCTTATGATTCTCCGGTTGACGCTGGTGCCGACTATAGCAGAGGTGGCCATTATAGCTGTGTTGGCCTATTTCACCTTGTCCATGCCGTGGCTGTGGGGCATAGCTCTCGGGTAAGTGTTGAACGAGTGGTCTAGTCGAAAATTTGGCATATATAGAATTGTGTTCTAGCCTGGTCATCACAGCGGTCTCACCAAACGTTGTCGTCACAGTTATGCTTAAACTTAAGGAGGATCGTCTGGGCCTAAACAGTGGCATACATACCCTTATATATGCAATGACCACGTGCAATGATGTCGTTGCCATCTTCTTGTTTGGCGTCGTAACCAGCATAATATTCTCCTCAAGTACGTGCCAATCAAGAACTAACTGTCTTACCCTATGGGCAACGAAATAAACATGCTTCCATACTTACAGGCTCGCTGACACAAAAACTATTGCAAGGACCCATTGGCATTGGTATTGGACTTGTTTTTGGCTACCTATATGGCATGATGCTCCACTATTTACCATCGCGCAATGCGGTAAGCGTTCGGTGGCAGCTTTCACGGCGACAGTCACCAGATTCTGTGTAGTTATAGCATACTTACAGGCGTACTGCTCTAAAAAAGTACATTCTGTGAACACTTATACACTCAATCAGCGCATTTAATGGCACAAAACGCGCAAGCCCGACACTGCAATATTATTGGGCGGCAGAAGGCTTCAAAAGCTGTCGTACACACCGAGATCCCTCCTTGGAAAGCGTAGTGTGATGTACAAATAGTATATATGTATGTGTGTGAAAATCCGTATACATATCTGTGTGAGCATTGTGTCTGTGTATTCTTGGGCGCATTTTGCATAAAAACACACTTTCATCTAAAGCGACGACATTGGCGATGGGACTGGAGATGGCGACATTTGCGACGACAGTTACTGCCGGCGTCCATGGAAACTTATGGCAGCTCTGATGCAGGCAGCTGCGTTGCAACCGAGCAGCGAGCGGCAACCCAGCTCGGTTGCAGCCACAAAACTCATTGCCGCAACTTACACCGCTAATGGCGCGCATAATCAAACGCCATGGGTGGCAGTGAATGCCTTTGAACTCTCGGAAATACACACACCCGCACCCGCATACACAGTTATGTGCATGGACCACTCATAACTTTTGTTTTCCATTGCCGCCACTGCGTGAAACTGCAGTATATACAAAAATTTCACGCTGTGCTCCGCTCAAGACGCGACACTTGGATACTCGCATATATTCGCAACTAACTTTATTTATTATCAGTGTGTGCCGGTGCCTTCTATCAAGTCCTACTATCTATTTTTTTTTTCAAACCCATTAGCAGTGTAAATGTACTCGTTCATAAAGTGAAAAGAGGATATTGTGTTTGTGCAGTGTCCGTCTTGCTGTCCAACGCTATTCAAGCTAGCGACCTAAAACTTGCAATATTTACTTATGAAAACGAGTGTAATATAACACAAATTACACAAATTAAGACTCCATTTCTCAAACTACGATAATTTTGTCAAGCTTTCGATTCCATAGATTCCATATTTCAATCTAATTTTAAAATTTGTCAAAAACCAACTTATTTTCATGTTTTGATGGCATTTTACATTAAATGATTTATTGATGTGTAACATTAGTTTATTATTTCCTTTTTTTAATTATATTTTTATTTCATTAAATGCAAAATTAAGTGCAAAAAATATAGTTTAGAATAGCAGTATGAGGATTTCAAATGGTGTTCTTATCTTATTGTCTATTTATTTCATAAAACAAAAAATGATTACGTTTATTTTGATATAGTTGTCAAATTCTTGACAAAACTTTCACAGTGGCATGTTTTTAGATGTTTTTATATATTTAAACTATTTTTGGATCATCTTTACAGGTTTACGCAAATGGTCTGCGCTTCGTTTTAACAATCTTGGGTGGTTCCATTGCTGTCATGGGTAGCCGTTATATCGGCTACACCTCGGCTGGTGCTTTGGGCTGCGTTATGTTGGCGTTCATAGCAGGCATTGGCTGGAAAAGGGAGGAGCTGAAAATGACACCGCAGCAAATAGAAGCACACCAAGTAGTAAGTAGCAAGTTTTTTTTTTTGACTTTGCTTATAAATTTGGGAATTACAACTTTAAGTTTGTATGTATTTAAATTCATAAAATTGTTTACATTGCCGGTTACCCAAACGGTTTCCACTAAACAACAATTGATAAAAATAAATGTGGCCCCAAATTCCGCAATGATGCACACGAATCTGAGACGACGTTATTATGATTACAGTAGTTTATTTATTATATTA
Organism: Drosophila paramelanica; assembly: GCA_035043915.1. Classification (NCBI taxonomy): domain Eukaryota; kingdom Metazoa; phylum Arthropoda; class Insecta; order Diptera; family Drosophilidae; genus Drosophila; species Drosophila paramelanica. Next base: position 7,805,162 of record JAWNMO010000258.1, read on the forward strand.
AGATGTATGGTTTTACAACGTTTATACTAAATGTGTGTGTGTAATATTTGACTTTAATGAGTCTTTCGTGTTTTAACGTAAAATGCGTGTGTAGCTCAAGAGATTCTGGCACCGACTATCTTGGATCTCACCACACGCTCACTTGCTCTCTCATTCCTATGGTGTATTTTAATATCGACGACCACTTCGCGTTTTTCTCTCATGTCTGTTATGTTCTTGTTCTTTACGGATTCCTACATTCGGCCCTCCTGACGTAGGATTCGACCCGAATTCCTTCATGAACTCTGCCACAGTTGATGTTTGACACGGACCTTCTCCTCTCCTACCTTTTCAACATCATAGCGCCCATGTTTGTGAATCTTAACTACTTTGTACGGACCAAGATATTTCCCTTTTAGTTTTAACCCCACTCCATATTGTGTACGCTTAATAGCAACTAAATCATTTTCCTTATATTGTTTGTCAACCTTTCTTTTTTGATCAAAAGCTTGTTGATTTTCTCTTTGCAACTCTTTGATATTCTCCCTTGCTTCTTTACGCAATTCATTTCGTTCAACATCCAGTTCATCAATCAAAGCCTGCTGTGCTAATTCTTTTAAATCTATGCTTTCTGAGTATCGCATATTAACACCTGTCAAAATCTTAAACGGCGCAATCTTTGTACTCCTCGGCTCTATATTATTAATCGTCTGCTGTACTCTTCCTAAATGTTTATACCAACAGCCTGGACTTCCTATGCTTAATTTCGACAACATTGGTATCACAATTTTATGCATCCGTTCAACTTGTCCGTTGCCACGTGGTACACCTGTTGTGATCATTAAATGCTGTATCCTTTCTTTTTCACAATAATCCTTAAAAGCATTTGCAGTAAAAGCTGCACCTCTGTCTGATACAATTCTACATGGATTACCAAAAATTACTGCTTGCCTTTCTAAGCAACCGATTACCTCATCGACACCTGTACTACGTGTAGGATAAAGCCATACGTACTTTGAAAATGCATCAACAATCACCAATATGTGATTATAACGCTTTTTGGTAATCTCCAATGGTCCGACGTGATCAATGTGAAATGTTATTAAAGGTTTATCGCCTTTATCTATCGGCACTAGATACCCTTCATGTTTTCCAGCCTTCGCATTTACCAGTATACACTCTACACAGTTTGCAACCACTCGAGCTACTTTTTCCTTTAATTTTGGTATAAAGTAAGATTTCTCGACCAAATCTTGTGTTTTCTTTGCTGCAAAATGTCCCTGTTTGTGCGCAATCTGAATTATTTCAGTCTCCATCTGAGACGGCACGACTATTAGTTCTCGATCCGGGTCTTTGAAAAGAATTTGGTTCGAAATATAAAAGTCCTCATACCCCTGGTTCTCGACAAGGCTTCTAACAGCTTTCGTCCAGTCATCCACCATTTGAGCTTCTTTTAGTTTGTGCATCACACTTTCTGTAACTAAAAAACAAGCAACACGGCTCAAAGCGTCCACATGCCTCATTTTCGTACCTGACCGATGTTCTATCTCATACTCAAAATCTTGCAAGTACATCGCCCATCTGGCCACTCGCAAAGGTACCTCTTTCTTTTTCATAGTCATGGCGAACGCATTACAATCAGTGATGATTTTAAACTTTGTTCCCAAGACATATATTCGCCATTTTGTTAAAGCTCCAATTACTGCCAATACTTCAAGCTCATACGAGTCATATTTTTCCTCGCAAGGCTTTGATTTGCGACTCATGTACATAACTGGATGTAACATATTGTCCCCTGGATCTCTCTGCAAAAGTACAGCTCCAAAACCAAACTTAGAAGCATCTGTATGTATCTCCGTTGCCAATTTCGGATTATACAGCTTCAACACGGGCTTACTAGTCAACGCTGTTTTTAGCTGTTCGAATGCTACTTGCTGCAATTCTTTAAACTCGAACCTTGAGTCTTTCCGCAGCATGTCCGATAATGGTTTAGCAATCACTGCGTACCCATCTATGAACTTTCTGAAGTACGAAGTCAATCCCAGAAAACGTTGTATAGCTTTTCTGTCTCGAGGTATCGGGAAATTAGCTACAGCCTTAGTTTTCTCCTCGCTAGGTCTAATCGTACCCTTCTCGACAATGTACCCTAGAAAATCTACCTTGCTCTGCAGAATCTGGCATTTGTTCCAATTTATTCGCAGACCATTTTTAGCTGCAATCTCAAGAACTCTTTTCAGCTTTTCTAATCCTTCTTCTACATCGATACTTGGAATGATGATATCGTCAATGTAAGCTACTGCGTCTCCACTTTTAACTAATTCGCGCATGACGGCCATAATGAATCTACTAAACACTGCGGGCGAGTTTGATATCCCAAACGGGACAAACAAAAACTCGTACTGCCCTTTTTGCGTAACGAACGATGTATATTTTTGCGACTGTGGCTCGACCGGTACATGAAAATAACCGTTTTTCAAGTCCAACGTCGTAAAAATCGTTGCTCCCTGTAACTTTTCAATCACACTGTCCATCTGTACCATTGGAAAATTGTCTCGTACTATTTTCTCATTTAATTTTCGATAGTCACAACAAAGACGCTTTTTCCCATTTTTCTTAGCTACCAGCACGATAGGAGATGCAAACTCTGACGTACTCGGCTTTATTATCTTTTCTTCTAGCCAATCCTTAATTTGCTCGTCAACTATGTTTTGCTCACTATATGCTAAACGCCGTGGATGTTGGTAAAGCGGCAACTCATCCTTTAACACGATTTTCATTTGAACAGGACTATCAACATTTCTTTTTGGCTGATACTCATCAATTAATCGCTTTGCTCTGTCTGCCTGACTTGGACTCAGATGGTTTAACTTTATTTCGCCATCGACTTCCTTTTTCTCTAACGATAACATACACAGACTTTCAAACTCTTTGCGTAATTCTGGACAATGCTGGTCACCGTTTCGGTCACTATCGCTCTCATATCCCTCAGCAACAATGCGAACAAACTCTGTACCATTTTTGGTAACTTTCATGTCTATATTCTCTAGAATTGTTCTTCCCAAGATCGCTTCAAACGCCATGTCTTCATCTGCTACGACATGAAATTCAACATTCATGTTAATGTTATCAATCTTGACAGGAATAATCACGCTACCGAATGTTACTATCTGACTCTCGCCAATGCCGGTTAAACATTTTGCCTGGCCTCTCAAACTGCCATTACCTAACTTCAGAAAAACATTTCTACGCATCAAACACAGATCTGCTCCTGTATCCACCAATCCTTTAAAACTAACTTTTGAACTCACAACCGTTTTTAATTCCAGTCCGGATGAAGTAAACGTGCTTTTTGGTTTTGTTAACACTTCATCTTGCACAAGATTTGTTGACTTTTCTTGCTTAACTGGTACTTCGACCCTACACTGAGCTGCTCTATGTCCTGGTTTATTACATCTAAAACATTTGAAATCATTTTTTGGACAGTCCTTTTGTAAATGTGACTCATCTCCACACTTATAACATTTCCTGACCGTGACTGACGCTCTTCTGGACTCACTTTCTACTAAGCTGCTATGCGATCCATATTTGCTTAACGGCTTCCATGGACCTCGCATCTTTTGGTATGCCTCGATCTGGATCTTTAAATGTCTCATGTTCCTAGCTTGGTACAATATGGCTTTATTAACTTTTGAATCGGGAATTCCGTTAACAAAGTACTCTATCAAACTCTCGTCTTCCAAATCAATGGGCTTTGCTATTTCCATTAACGCATACAAATACTCGTTCAATGTTTCTTGCTTCATCTGCTGTCGTTTGCTAAGTCTTCGGTGAACTTCTGCTGATGACACTCTGACACTAAATTCGTCAAGCAGTGCTAGTTTCAATGCACTCCAATCGCGAATATTACGCTGGCTGCGAATAAACAACTTCGCTGCACCACTAAGCAATTGTTTGGCATAAATGAATATTTGAACCTGACTCCACTCTACCGTAAGCGCACACTCTTCAAGTTCTTCTATCCACTGATTGATGTCTGGAATATTTGAACCAGAGAATTGCGATACACTACCTTCCACGTCCTTTAACGTGAACCATGACCTCGCTACCGGTACATTTTCTATGTGTCGAGTCTGACCTACTCCAGCTACACTTTCCCCTCTGTTTGCTTCATTACTCGGCCGCTCTACAACTTCTGAAACACTTCTAAATAAAACTTCATCATCTGTATCATTATCACGCTCATTCGCCTCCGGCGATTGCAATCCAAAATAACCCATCAGCCTTTTTTGTAACTCCGCTTTTCTTCCACTCGTACTGAGTCCAAGCTCAGCTAATTTTCCGCGCAAATCCGTTACGAGCAATGCCAAAATCTCTTCGGTATTCATTTTTCACTTTATATGTTTTTATCGCAAACTTAATTAAACTTTAAATATTTTCAAAATTTTGCCAACTCGGCCAATTGCCGACGGTAACACGCCAAATTTCAATATCAGTGACTCTCAAACTTCATTAACATGTAAATCACCTGTCAAATCAATGTTAAACTAAAACTATGTTAACTTGACTTATAACACTATGTTAGTTTTTCTGCAATTTTGATCGGTTTTCCTTCATCGATTTCTTTTGTTTGTTTGCCTCCACTTCGTTTCGATTGCACGACAATTTTCTGCAACTCACCACGACCTTTCCACAGACAGTTCTCTCGACGCTGCACAAACTATACCCACAAGCCAAAGCTGCTTGCCTCTATTCGTCTGCACACGTACGTCTTGCTGTTCTTACTTCTCTGCTACACGCCTTTTGCCTTGATCAGCTCACCACAGCAGCAACACCCTAGCCTCTGCTTCTATGTTCTCTGTGTACTATCCCAAGCGTCGCGTCATGCAGCTCTCAGTAACGGTTCTTCTTCTGTCGCCTTGTCGCCTTGTCGCCTTTCGTAGTATTTTCGCTTCGAACGAATTTCACAACTTCTCGAAATTTCGTTCCGCCGCCGCTTTCTCTGTCGCACTTAAGTGACTTCCAACAGTTTTCCAAGTCTTCACTTGCAACTTTACTCTTTCATAACAATCTTTTCCACTACCGCACCGCTTAAACACGAAATTGTTAATACATCACACAGTATTGGTATATAGTTTATGTAAAATGTTCACATCCCGGTTGAGCCCCCAAAATTGTGGCCCCAAATTCCGCAATGATGCACACGAATCTGAGACGACGTTATTATGATTACAGTAGTTTATTTATTATATTAAGATGTATGGTTTTACAACGTTTATACTAAATGTGTGTGTGTAATATTTGACTTTAATGAGTCTTTCGTGTTTTAACGTAAAATGCGTGTGTAGCTCAAGAGATTCTGGCACCGACTATCTTGGATCTCACCACACGCTCACTTGCTCTCTCATTCCTATGGTGTATTTTAATATCGACGACCACTTCGCGTTTTTCTCTCATGTCTGTTATGTTCTTGTTCTTTACGGATTCCTACATAAATATGTAAAATTTATTTCATTTGTATTCCTTATTAATCTTCATTATTCGTATACATTTCGCAGGCCAGTGTTCCCAAGCGTTTAGATCTGCTGTGGAAATTTCTTAAGCCCGTTTCCTTTGCTCTAATTGGCAAGGAGATCAATTTCTCCGTGCTGGAAGGCCGCGTAATCGGCTATGGGGCGCTGCTGGTGCTGCTGGGAAGCCTGGTAATTAAAATATCCGACTGAGGATGAGCGTGTGGCTTGCAGAGCATTTATTTTTAGTCCGATGACCGGGCTCCGTGGTTTGGCTGCCGGATTTAAAAAAATTTAAAGTGAATATGTTCGGTGCTGCCATTTAAATGTTGCCTGCAAGCAAACGCGATTTTCTTTCCTTTTCTATTATTCTTTCGTTTTTGTTTTTGTTGCAGTTCCGCTTGGCTTTTGCATATTTATCCACATATGGCGGAAATCTGACGAGAAAGGAACGTGCATACATTACAATTTCCGGTTTTCCCAAAGCAACTGTACAAGTAAGTTTACCGTTACAACTGTTATGTCGCTACGGCTGCTGCAAAGGGTAAAAGGACAATGAGAAAGGGCAACTTTTCATTTCGGTTTGACATCGTTGCCGGACATTCTCCACACTGGCTTTAGCCAACCATTATCTGGGTTATGTTGTTTCCCTCAAACACTAAACTTGTACTTGCATTTGAATCCGCTGTTGCTAGTGGTACTTTTGCTGTTTATGCTCTTGACAATTGTCTGCAGTTGAACCGCAAGCGGCCATTTTGTTCGCATTGTGAACGCAGATGCATGTGATTGTCCGCCTTGCGGCTTACGCTCCTCTGTTTGCGGTTAGCCCAAATATAAATGTTACATTTACGTACATGCCAACCTGCTGCTGCTGCTGCTGACGTGCTTAACGTGCTTGTTATTGCGACTTTTGTACCTTTAAAACTTTGTCCAATATGCGGTCTGCATTGGTGTTATTCACTGTCCAATGTTTTGAAAACTAATTATAATACTGGTTGGTAGATGTTAAGTTATTTTAACACCTTTTTTTTTGTTTCATAAATGTTTTATGTATAAATTGACTTTATTGACTGTGGGCTATTTGCAAAACAATATATTGTGGTCTTACGTAACGTGACTAAAAAACTAGATAAAACTAGATAATGACAATGACAATAATGAGAAAAATGTTAAAAATCTGTTTCACATGTTGCTGCAAACAAACCCTTAATGATTTAATTAACATTTTCCAAATTTCAGCAGACGTAGCTTAACAGATGCAAATTTTGAAAAATTGTGCTAATTTTTTTTTTACAATTTTACAATACAATCTCTTTATAGGCTGCTTTGAGTCCGGTTGCTTTAGGCCTGGCTCGTATCTCCAATGACGCAACTGAGTTAGCATTGGCGAACAACGTGCTCATCATTTCGGTTTTGGCCATCATTTTCACTGCGCCACTGGGTGCCATTTTGATGCTGCGTCTGGCGCCGCTTTGGCTCAAGCACGGCGATGCTGAGGACATAGCTGAAAGACCGGCGATATCAGGCTCAGCGGGACCGGATCCACTGAATAATGTGGACGAACCTAATTCACCGAACGCTCGAAAAAATATACCGTAAAGTTCAGTAAGATAACTCTTAGTTAAATCAGTTTTCGTAGCTTCAAAGTAAACATTGCCAACGTATTGCCAAGAGTATGGGGTGAGGGTTAGACCCGGCGAGTAGAAATGTTTTTAAATATTTTAATCCAACTGTGTTTTGTATTATTCCTAAACTAACATATTCTTCACTTATTTGTGTACTTATTTGCATTTGTAATATAAAAATCCAGTTTAATTGGAAAATATATAACAGAATTTTATACTTTTCAATTTAGAGTAATGAAAACAGTTTGACCATTTCATACCAATCGTATTGAACGTAAGTTTGAACAAGCTCCGTTATTGTGCAAATTGCCAAAGTTGAAAGGTTCGCCTTGTTACAAAAGTTTTATAAATTGCCAAAGCTTAGCGGTAATCCCAAAAGACTAAAAGCGCTCCCAAAAAACAGTATGACAAAAGTGTTCCAAGAGCGCAATCGGCGAGTAATTTAATTGTTTTTATTGCAATGATTTAAATTTTCCAATGGCTAGTTATGAAGAGATTTGTGTTAATCTCCAACCTGGATTGGGCTTTCAATTAATTATTGGGGATTATCAGCCAATGTTAGTGTGTATATATTATATAGAATGCAAATATTATGAAATAAAAATGTATTTTTGTTTTTGTTTTTGAAAATTAATGATAATAAGTCTAACAGGATAGTATTAAAATTATGTTCTGTTTACGTTAACAAAAAGCAAGACAACGAGATTGAATAATTTGTTAACTGTAATTGTATGGTATAATGGCTTTGTGTAAATTTATGTAACAGGCAGAGGAAGGCGTTCCATAATGCGTAAATAAATTTTCAAAACTTAAGAGCGTTTAAATGTATGAAAAACCATAGCGCAAGTCTGTAGTATCTGTTCTTATTGAGTTTTTTCGTCACAAGATAAGATTTACACAAACATATTGAAACAATTTTGGTGGCTATAGCTCTTAAAGATTGCTGATGTATTAAAAAAAAAATCTAAAAAAATTGGTAAATAATGGTAATAAGAAAATGGAGTATGGTACATATGAAGTTTTAATTTTTAAACATAAAGTCGAACTTTCTAACTCCTGATTTTATTTTTCTGTAATTTCTTGATGATTCTCACTGGTCTTGTAACTTTATGCAAAAAATTCTTTGAGTGCTATAGTATGAATAAGTATGAACAAGTGAAAGCTCCCAAAATAATAAAATATAAGCTTAAAAAATGTTTGGTTGTTGCAGGTTTTTCTTGATTTTAAGGAAACGGTGAAAGTTACTGATCAATTGAAACAACCTAACTATAATAGTTTCCAAAATCGACACGTTAATGCAGGGCCAAATCGACTCAGCTGTTAATCCATATAAAGAATATATATACATTACTGCCGCATACTTATGCACAAAACCATTATACCCTTTGTAGCCATTTCGTTGGTGTTCTGGGTATAGAAAGCCTGTCGGAAAACGCGTTACTTTTGATATCCTATACGAGACTCAAAAAAAGAAGTGAATTTGCTGCCATTGCTAGTGTAGCTTGCACGATAACCGACACTTTTGAGTTAACAGACTGCTCTTCATCTGCGTCAAGCTCACATTGGATGTCTGTGTCCACAAAGCGGGGAGTGAATGGAAAGCGAGGGAGAATTCATTAGTGCATGATATTTTTGTGATTCGGTTTAAATTTCTTTTTGCCAGCGTCTATTTTAGCTGCACATTGTTTTCCACTCGTTTCGTTTTTTGCCATTTTTGTCGTCATTTTGCACTATAAAAGGAGCAAGTTAACAACTGAAGGTAAATTAGTGTTATTAAAGTTGCTGCACTGAAATAAGTGCGCAACTAAATGAGAATTTTAATGAAAATTCTTTGGTTTTGTTCCGTTGTCGTTGCCCTCTTTGCTGTTGTTGCTCTCTTTGCATTATTTTTATTACCATGGAAATTTGAATATACACTGCCGGACCCGGACCTATGCTGGGCTTCGACAACTCGCTTTACTGTGAGAATTTCCTCGTCAATGTGAAAAGCATATTTAAAATGCATAAAATCGCATTATTACTTCTGAAGTCAGCTCATTTAAATTATTTACTAATACATATCTTGAAAAGCGAATAAAACCAAACAAAAGAACCTCTTTAAAATTTGCAATTACCGCTAAGCAATTGAGTTATGTTGCCTTTCAATCACATTCAAATTGGTGCTTGGCACGCCAGCTGGCTAATTCCTTCAAAAATCGTTGCCCTTATCGCAGCCCATTTGAGTTCTTGTAGCTATAGATCAAGCTTATCAGCGCAGCAAAAGTATTTTCCTGTATAAAATAAATTTCAGCACTTTATTATTGTAATTTACATGGCAAATTCCCACGGAATAGAGGTCAGGTGATACCGCCATCGAAAGTTGGCCCACAGTCTATTACCACTGTGGAAGAGACACCCAACGCATAACAGAAATACCACAAAAATCACAACAAACTAAAAAAACAACAAGAAAGAGTACCAAAAAAATAGCAGGAGGCAAAAATCAGATCAAAAAGTTCACAAAAATGCCAAAGCAACGAGCAAAAAAAAAAAAAAATACAACTGTGCAACAAAAATTAAGTTATAAAATTTTAAGGGCCGAGTGCGGTTTAATTTCCAAATGCCACGCCAGGTCCAGACACAGGTGGGCTGGGCAGGGTTTGGGGCGTGGTCGGAATTTGGTTTGAGCTGATTACCATAAACACAAGCGAAAGTAAACTCTGGTTGACGTCGTTCTCGTCGTCGTTCTCTTCATCGCTGGCGTCGGAAGCGGAAATCAAGAAAACAAAAAGAACGAACTCAAATGAAGTCAAACTTGGTGGCCCGCACACTCAATTAATAAAGTTAGTTGCGTTTGGTTAGCCTGTTAAAAATGTGAGTTATAAGCGCGCAAATTATGGCTCACAACAAAGCCCCAAAAAGCCACACTAAATATAACAAATACGGGAATGAACTCGTCAAAGCAAAATAATTAACATGACGAAGACACATAAAATTCCACTCTGCCCGCTGGCAAACATTCCTGGGCTGGGTCCGCGTCGTATTAACATTATGTCTCTATGTCGAAATGTGACTCAATCACGTGATGGGTAGCAGTATCCGTCTGGTTTTCTTCGTTTTTTTGTTGTTGTCTACGCCTTGTCATTTGTTAATTTTAATACTTGTACTTTATATTGCCCACTTATTTGCTACCCAGGCACGCCATGGGCTTTATTAAAGACGTTAGTTTTGACCAAAGAAGTTAGTTGGTTTATTGCAAAATTTAAACGGGCTTAACATGGTTCAGAACATCACAGTATATTCGTGCAAATTTCTTTTTTTAAGCTAGTTGTGTTCGTAAGTGAAAAGTAGACAAAATGATTAAAGTCACGGCACTTCATCCACAGATAAGCTTTATTATCAACACAAGTGGAGAGTTTAAATTTTTGGTTATATATTTTGGATCACCAGATTTCACGACAGCGCCCTCGACTGTCGGGCAGGTAGCCGGGCTGACAGGGAAAATCAATCATCGCAACTTCCATAATTTTCTCGGTAGTAGCTCCCTCCAATTGCACTGATCTCGGTGTTGTCGATTCATATTCAGCCAAGACAACGCTCTCGTCCAGCTCCACACACAGATTTGGTTTAGCGCGAATAATCTCGTTATTGGGGCACTCAGTACGCCTTAGGCAGTACTTAATGCACGGTCGCGGTGCGGGCACATTGGTGAGCTTTTTACTGCATGCATAATGTGCCGTGCAATGCGCCTCCACGTGTGGCACGTTGTTATTTATATAGTACTGTTGGCTTGTTGGCACTGTTGTGGTCGAATTTTCCGAATCTCGGTGCAGTAGGCGACTTAACAGTGAACCGTTCACAGCGCCGATGAGGAGGCTAGCACAGAGCGCCAGCAAAGGCAGCAAAAGATTCATTTTTCAAATGTTTACACTTGGAGCCCTCAACTTGGAAATGAGCTTGCCAGAGTCGGGTGCTTTAAAAAAATTCGTTATCAACGAACTGAGTCGCAAGGATAACCTAATAACCTCTACCCGCACGCCAGACAAAAACAAACGTTCAGCGCTTGTTTATTCCACTGATTGACTATTCGTCAATACCCTGTTTTTATTGAATAGAAACGAAAATTTGTCAAAAGCAGAATTGAATTAGAAATGTTTTGCTTAAAATTTCTATCAGTAATCAACTATATTGATAATTTTTTGAATATGGTATGAGGAACAAAGTGGGGCTAGCTAAGTAGCTTAGAGTGTAGGGTATTTCCCAATCAAGTGCCAACAATTAATCTTATTTCTTTTGATTTGAATACTTTTACACAGGGTATAAACATTATGCCACTTAGTATGTAACGCATTGAACGACAGTCAAATTTCAAAATATGAATTGATCAATATCTTTCATTAATATATTTCACAAATTGCGATTGTTTCCCAGCCATTCTTCAATTTAAAAATTGGATACTCGTAGTAATTAACAGATTACGTTCTGTATTTTCTCAGTTTGAAATATTGATTATAATTTCTAATTAAATTTTGAAATGTTTGCTTACTTTTACTGCTAATTCCTCTTTTTGTGAATTTTCACAACATCGATAAGAAAAATTGCTAGATCAACCCAACATAAATTAATCGAGTAATATTTACTGCAAATTTTATATGACTACTATGTTGTTTTTTTTTTATTGTAAAACAACACAGACAACATTGTTTACATAACTAACATTTACAAAAACTGTAAGAAATGTTGAAGATGGAATTGGACCAAAAGACATGTTTCGCATTATACCTTAAAATGTTGCTACTGCAAATTAAATATTGCCAGTTTTTAGTTTTTATGATTATTTTTTTAAAACTTAGCTGTCAAAGTTAAGGCACTGGTCAATCTTTTACAGAGCGCTTTTAACGCTATCAATAAGACTAAATAAATGTGCATTAAGATTGCTGGAAATGATGCGCAATTGTTTTCCGTGCTGTGGCTGCAGTGAAACTATTTAAATAATTGACGTAAGTCATATCCAAATGCCGTCAGAATTAATTTGCGACGCATTTGCACTTTAAGATTAATGATGATTGTTTTCTAAAGTTTGGACGTCCAAAAAAGGCAGATAAGCCTGGGAATTTATTTCACTTCGAATCGAGCAGTTGATCACAGAGGCTCCGATTTGATGTGCAGTAAATTGCTGACCAGTTCCCCAAGGCATGTGCATAATATCTATTAACATTTATTGCCTTGCCGAAATGTTGTGAATAGGGAAACCGATGCTGTAGCAAAAGCAGACCGGAAATTGCCAAACACTGATACTTCCGCCGGAAATAAGCTCAATTGTTGTTGCTATTCGTGGTGTGAGAATCTTAAAAGCAGCTTAGAAGCCAACACTATGCGAACAACAGTACTTTAGCAAAGTTTAAGTGTACTGGCCAGAACACGGCTTCCCTTAAAGCGCCATAAACAGTGCGTATCAATTGTTTGATTGACGTAAACAAGAGCCTTGCAGTGGGTATAAACGACCGTGTAATACCCGTTCCCAGTACAATAATAGCTTAAACATATAAGAAGGGCTCTAGTAGGGAGTGCCCGACTAGGAGATAACCTGAACCCAATGATATTTCTTTACAAACATGACAAATTTATGGGTATTTCAAATGAGACCTATGTGTCCAAGAACTATACATGTCCAAAATTGTCTCAATAAAAAAAAAACGAAAATTTTTTTTTGAAAATTTATCGATTTTAAGTGAGGAATCAATGCTAATGAAAAATCATAATCAAAATGCCAACAAACATGAAAATCGGTTCGGTTTTTACAAATTCATGGGTATTTCAAATGAGAACTATGTGTCCAAGAGTTTTACATGTCCAAAATTTTTGTGTTATTTTCTTAATATTAAAATTGTTTGGAATATGTCGCAATTTTCCGACATTACATTTGTTATTAATTGTTTAGATTTGTATAGATAAATACTTATTATACATTTGCGAATGAACTGTGTAATTGTGAACTGTGTAATTGTGAACTGTAATATTGTTGCTGGTATAAAAACTTTTTCTCAGTTTTGTACTAGGCAGAAGTGTGTAAAAATCAGGTGAACGCCAAGCCATTGAGTGGAGCGAATGCCACTTGAGTTCAATTAAAACCGCACTTGTATTTGTTTGTTCAACAAATACACTTGAACAGTTGGGCGAGCACACAGGCCACAGGACTCTTTCCTAGCCCTTTCGGTCCCACTCCTTGCTGCCTGTTCCCATTATCTTTCGCCCACGCTGCTCCATATGAGCACTGTGGCAGTGAAAGGAAGTGGGTGTGCAGTGCTTTCAATGCTGGCTATTGTTTAACAATTAACCGCAAATTGAATGCAATTAAATAAATAACGGTGTTGAACCTTTGCGTAAACGCTTGTAGGCGTCGTTGCAACGTTACCGTTTGTTATGCCAGTGCCAATGGTTAAGTAAACACACGCACTGGTTTGCTGTTGAACATGTGAGCAGCCAGCTGTGCTGTACAAATGAAATGAAATATTATGTATACGTCACATTGGTCCATTTGCCAGTTCACCCACACACACACAAACAATTGTCGGCAGGCAGTTGATCCGACTGCTGGTCGAGTATTTGTTTAAGGCATTGTTGCTATTGTCGCTGGGCTAGTGGCAATTGGCAGCAGCAGCAGCAGCAGCAAAAACAATTTATTGAACTTGCTGGCAGCAACAACTGCAACTCGAGTCTTTGCGCACTGTGGATATAACGGCAATCCATTTTTAAACGTTTGCGATTGTGACTGGGGTGTGAAAAGATTGCCACACTTCCCGTATTGATTAATTACGGAATTCCTCTTGTTTTTAAGTCACGTGCTATTTGTGTTCATCACAAATAATTAACGCTGTACAAATCTGGTGATAACTTTTTTTTGCTGTTCTGATTTTTGTTCAATTCAACTGTTTTGTTATTGGAAAAAAATGTGCAGTGGTTTTTTAAACAATATGGATTTAAATTTGGTTTTTTTTTTTAGGTTGTTCAAGCAATTTAAAAATTGATTGTCACTGGAACTTATGTCATGTGTTTCAATTTCGTTATTATTGTCCCTGTGTACAGTGCACAGGCAGAGATGGACACGGGACCGCATGCATTCCCATAACAAATAGAAATATTTGAGAAACTGATTGTAGCGCCCAATTAGGTGACACGAAACACGAAACCCCAAAAAGTCAAATGTCAGTATAACATGCAAAGTTTGTTTGTTTGTTTTTTTTTTTTGATGATGCGCCGATGGACGCGTTTGTAGTATTTGCAGTTTCAGTTTGAAATGGTGCAATTTGATGTGTTTTGCCTTGTTTTTTATAGGCATATCACGGGGGGATACTTTAATTTTTATTTTCTTTTTTATAACATTGATCAGATTCCGGGCTGAGAAAGTGATTTGCAAACGAAATTGAATATATTTCGCACCAGTCCGTGTCGCATAAACGACTCTAATAAAAGGAAAAAAGTCACAAATACTTAGCCCCCATGCATAGCTATATAGTAGATGTATAATATAGAAGTTCGATTTATAAATAATGGGCTTAGTTGAAAATCTGTACAGGCTGCATTATTTCCCACGGAATAACTATTTGAATCATTCTTCGAATTTATATTAACAAAGATATGAAAAATGTTTTATTGCTGTCTTAGTTTTGCCCAGATAATTATGCAAACTTTATGATTTAATAGCAACAATGCTTTTGTATAGTACATTTTTTTTTGTCGTTTCCTCTTTGATGTTGAACGTTTTGTTTTGTTTTTTGCTCTTGCTCATTAATTGTAATTGAAGTCTGTAATTAAAAAGTTTGTTCGAAGCGTGGAGTCAGCCATTAAAACAAAATGATCCCAACTTGGCTTACAGGGTTATACAAACAAGCTGCCAAGAGCAGCACTCTAAAGACGGACCGAGTTGCAGGTGCCCTGAAAAGCTCGGCCTGGGCATAAGTTTTGGTTTAAATGGTGTGTAAATGTTTAACTACTTTTGGTCTATCTCTATATTTTACTCGGCCACAGTTGATTTATTTGCGCAATTAGCGCTTGTATTCAGTATCAATGAGTTCAGATATCTATATATATAACTGGAGGTCGGCTAATTAGGCCGTGAAATGGGCTTAGCATATTTATAGCTTTAAATTTATCATCCATATAATTGGATCAAGTTGTGGTGGGTCCTTCCTTTCTACACATATCATAAGGACCTCTAACATTCTCAAGCGTTGCTTTTCTGTATAATGTGGCACATATTCGCATATCAATTCAATTCGTATTGTAAATATTCTAATAAAATCACAAAACGACCAACGCAAAATCAAAACAAACTTTGCGACGTGACCCCTTCTCAAGCTCAAACAAAACATGTGTGCCTTAGATTAAAATGACCCACTACGAGGTACCCTGCATAAAGTTAAAACTTTCTTTAGCAAGTACTTCTACACAAAGATGTACATACATGGAACGGTTGGACAGACAAGCGGATATTGTTAGACTCGGATATTGTTGCTGTTGCTTCTGACACAGCTGCAACTTGGGCGACATAGGGTATAGCACTGACAAGGACTATATGGCCACGCTTTAGTAGGCGGGTCATTGGCATATTAAATATGCGTGTCATGTCCATGTGTTGGCGTTTTTGTCACCTTCGGGGCTGAATGATTGAATGAATGACCACATTCTGTGATTGAACCTTGAACCTAGACGAAACATTTAAGGTATAAATTTGTCTGACTATTCGCTAAAAAACGTCTACAGCAAAATATATATCTATTTATATGTTATTTAGTTATGGTTATTTATATGTTATTAATTATTGATTCTAGTATATATTTTAACAATATTCGGTAATCTTATGATATTTCTTTAAATAATTGTGTTTGAACTTTTGACGTTTGGAAAGTTCCACTCTGATTAATTGTATTTCTATTGCATTTAAAGAATTAAATAACATCACTTGACAAATTATAGCTATAGCGCTGGTAATGTATTCCGTTAATATATAATATGCTAATTTGATTAATCTCCATTACATTGCTGTGCCTGCGTTCATTTTACTGGCGACCAAATTAATTTTCCAGATATTCGCGTGTGCTCTAAAAAATGTTAACTACACGAATGTTTTAACAAATGTGAAGCACCTAATTCAAATTTACTAGGGTTTTTTTTTTTTTGTTTTTTTGGTAGGAACCAGGACATGTAAATTGGGCGGCTTTGCTCGGCTTGGCCTGTGCCCAATTAGGATAATCGTCGTCGGGAAATGTTAATTTAAATGTGAATGATGGTTTTCATTGCAAACAGCTAGAATGGTTAAACTTTCGTGCCGTGATAGTTGCGTGCGGTGCTGGCGACAGACGTTCCGCGGATAAAGCACAAACAGTGGCTTTGACTCTTTAATTCAAATTAGATTTGTTCGTGACAAGCAGTCATGATTGTAGCATTGACTGATCATAATAGCTCTTACAACATATATGTTTACAACAATAACAACATAACTGCTAATTCTTTGCAGCATCAAAATAAGCATGCATCAAAATGAATGTTTTTTAATTTTTTAAAAGTAAAAGTATTATGTGAGTAAATATGTGAGATAAACTTTACAGTCCGTTATATTTACTTGGCCTTGTTGCAAGTAGCAAAATCTTATCGCACGACTAACGAAGTAACGCCATTAGCAGCCATGGCTTCTACGACAAATAACGGCACAATAATAAAAAAAAAAGTCAACAACCGGACATTAACAATAACGGTTGGAACGACGGCGCGGTGAACTTTAATGAAATTCTGTAGAAACATGTTCTCGCCTGATAAGCGGCCATTGGTCAACTGGCTGCAGGGTTAGTGGACGGCATGCAATGTGGTGCCAAATGTGCACCACTCAGGCGAAAACGCGGAAGCGAGCGTGACGAGCAAGTATGGTGCGGCGGCGGGAGGGGCAATGACATAAACTATGAAAAATAACTACAAAGGCCAAATCATGTTACTGTAGCGCATAATTTTATCTGGCCTTCTACGAGGTTACAGCGGCACTGAGATGAACATATACCCAAAGGATTAGCTCCTTAATAAATGAGTATCTTGGTCAGAATTTAAGATTGTCGTCGTTGTTCTGCGGTTCTGTCAGCATACCCCCGGCATTGTTGGCTGACCCAACTCTCTGGCATTTATGTTAATGAAAAGAAAGCGTTTAACGCGCCACGTTTTACGTTCAACGCTCACCACCTGGCATTCAACATAAGCGTCATTGTTTTATTTTGAGCGGGCAGGCACCGAAACGTTTCCGTCGCATGATCCTGCGCTGAATTTTATGCAACGATTGTCAGTGCGGGCAATCCCACGCAATCCTGGCCCCTTCTCAGTTTCTTTGTGTACGCAAACAAAGTGCGAGATAAACTTTTGTACTGCCTGAACTTTGCCGTTGTTTTGCCATTGTACTTTTTGTTTTACTTACAACAATTCATTTTTTTTTTTTTTGTTGTTCAGTTTTACTAAAATGAGTTAAGCATAATTCAAATCAGACTAGCAGCCCGACTGTGGGTAACGTGAAAAGAATTATTTTCAAGATTTCTTTTTTCCAGTTTTAATATGTTGATAATGATATATATGCTATTGAACTTTTTCGGATTAAATTGAAGTAAAAATACAGATGAGCATCTCCGCAATAAAAACTAAATTATTAAGTAACTTCTAAACTAATCCATTGTATCCATTCCATTCCCGTCCATTGTATCAATTGTGTTTTTATACCCTAAAACCATTGAAACTGGCTGAAAAGGGTATAATTGTTGTGTGCAAATGTATGTGACAGGCAGAGGGAAGCATCTCCGACCCCATTAAATATATATTGTTGATCAGCAACGCCAGCCGAGTCGATTTAGCAATCATTTTCTCTCTCTCTCTCTAGCTGTCCGTCTGTCGATTTCAGAGATTACAAAAGCTAGAAAGCTGATCTTGGACTCTTTCGCTATACCTATACTAGAAAAAATCGATAATAACTGATAATAAGTCAAAAGAAATCGTTTAATGTATGTTCTAAAAACTAGTTCAAAAATCGATTATTATCCATAGTAACAAAAGGGAAAGGGTTGAAGACAATTTGATATAAACTTTATCTAAATATTGCGTAAAACCATTTTATTTCTTTTTCCATTAACAATCTGTTTAGGATATAAAAATACTGTAAATGATGATTATTTTCAAAACTTGCGGCCAATGTTAATAAGAGATATGTTCTAGGCAATCAAAGAGTACAGTGTATGATTTTTCATTCATCAGATTTTGTTGCAGTGCCAATGCAAAATGTGTTACTGTGGGCAATCAAGCAGAAAGCGCAGCACACTTGCTCTGCCCAATCGCTCAATCTAACGCCACAGCCAAAACCAAAATCTATGAATTATGTAAATCTCAAGTGGCGAACGCCGCAGACACGGTCTGAAAGCCTGTCGAGAAAAAATCAAACAAAATCGATTGATGTACAAATTTTTCTTAACATCCGCAAACAATTTGCTCCTGCCCGAAGGAGGCTGCCTTTTGATTTGTTCCCCAATGAAAGGCGGACCAGGCCGTTCCGAATGTTGCCTGGTTGCTTCATTGGCAGCCAGCTTCTAAATTATGTAGATGTGCTTTAGCATAACGCTTGCGTGGGTGTGTTTGTGAGTGGATTTTTCTGAACACTGAGCATCTTTTCTGCTCCGACGTTTTAAACCGTCATTAAGCTGCGCTCATAAATATCAGGGCGCCTTCGCCTCCTCCCCTGCCACTGACTTTAAATTTATGTAAATTTATTTGGCTTTAGTATTGCCCTTTTGCTGTTTCCTTAGTTTAGCCTTGTTTTGGCCGCTGGGTCGATGCCTGTAAATTACACTGAATTGCGGCCAGGCGAACACAGTGGCTAGTTAGTTTTTAGCTACACTTGTGTGTCACGTGTTTAATGAATTGGGTACTCTTCTTTCGACTTTTCCGATTCTACTTAGTCAGCACTTTCTGTATCGTACTTATTCTCGTTTTATTTCACTCTTGGACTAAGTGTATCGCACTGCATTTGAGAGTAAAAAGTTTTTTTTTTTGCAGTTTTCAAAAAAATCAAATCAGTTGAAAATTAATTTAATTCGCACTTGCCCTGAAAAGTTTTTCTTTATGTAGCTTTATGATTTGCCTGCATCCACTTTTTCCATTATTGGACAAAAAAGCCAAGAAACAAAATTTTAATTATAAAAGTTTGAATCGCACTCGCGTTGTCGCCTCCCTGCCAGTCCGTCCGTCTGTCAGTCACTTCACCAAAGAGCTGAAAATAATTCCTCGCATTTTAAATTGTTGCTAACGTTCAAAAAGTGCAGACATTGCCCTTGCCAATTTTACCAATATGATTATAATTTCTCTTTAAGAACTGCACTTTTCACTTGGTACTGTTTTATTTCTTCTTTTTTTTTCAATCTTCCACGCAGTTGCAAGTTTGCTGAATTTCATGTGAATGTCCTGAGAGTTTGCTTGGGGCGCAACTTAATTAATTTTACATTGCTTTGGGTTTTCCGCGATGGCTGTCAGAAAAGTGTTCAAATGATAAACGAGCTAATTAATATGCGCTAAAAGTTTGCTCCCAAACCAAAATAATCGGCTGAAATTGTCGCTTGTGGCGCAGCAATTATGCATTATGTGATTTGCACAAAATACCGTTTCTCTCATTTCTCCGGACTGGAATTGCACAATCCTCCAACCAAAAATGATGTTTGCAGCTGTTTGCCCGTTTTCGTTGAAGCCAGTTGCTGCTGGGTCGGTCAACGACTCGTTGGCAACTGCAACGTTGCATACGGAAATTTCATTAAAATTCATGTGAAATATATTGAGACTTGCATGCATAATGGTCACTAAGTTTGAAATGTGCAGAAACTTGTGTCAAGTGTTTCGCGCCCACCGCTGCCACACCCACACACACACAGATGTCGGCTTTTTGCTGAAATATGCAAATAGCTTTGCGGTGAGCGGGAGCGACGCTGTGTCGCAACTTGAAATAACAGAAATTTTGCAGGAACAGTGGCCCACCTCATCGGTCATGTTTTCCTGTGCGTTTTAATATATTTTCTAAAAATAGAGCTCAAGTAGTTGTGCGCTCCATAAAATTTCCTGCATAAACTTTAGAAAGTGCTGAAGTTTTTATAATTTAAGCCCGGCACGTATGCAGTGGCCATAGCTGTGCAAAAGCAGCTTAGAACTGCTCGAAATACTGTTAGTTCACTCTTTAAAAATTATTCAGAGCTATTAAGAGATATTTAGCATTTGGACCAAGTTAACTTACTTAAGAGAAACTGCGGCGAATCAATTCATTTGAAAGCCAAAAAATAAAACAAATCAAATTTAGGTTTACATCTAATGCTTTATTTGTATTGGAATAATTTAGAGTTTTTATAGGTATTGTTTCTTATACGCAATAATTATACAATGACCACCAATAATTACCAGAGAATTACTAATTAGTGACATTCATGAATACGTTTGGGCTGCTTTCATAGCTACCTCGAACAGATCTTATATTAGATAGCTTGATTTCAAGATGAACTTTTGCGTTTGATATTGTATCAATAATATTAATGCAGTTATTAGTCTATTATATTTATGTTTACTTGTCTGCTTCATTCGACAGAGCTGAAAAATTGTCGATCGTTAATGCTTCATTTAATCAGTATTAGTTTTTTAAGTAATATACACACACACATTTAATTTAGCTCTATTTCAACTATGTATTTCATATATTCATATAATTACACAGATATTGCGTATGTATGTGTTCATATTACGTGCATACATTTATCTTTGACTTGTTTTTTTTTTTTGGCATTATGAAAATGATAAATTTACAAGTTCATATACGATAATACAACGGTAGGTGCAAAATCTGATTATAATGCAGCGCGCTGTGTTCCTGTTTGCTGACAATGATGACTTATTTATACTCTGTGCTGTAAATTGCAAAAATGCTTGTTTTTATCTGATACTATTTGGGTTTACTTTAATCTTCTTGCTATTGGTGGTACAACATGTTTTCTTTAATGCTAGTTTACATATTAATGTTAATTACTCTAAACAGATGTTTTTGGTGCGCTTAAAACTGACTTGAGCGAAAGGAAAACAAAACCCAAATTATTAATAAAAATACCTTACAGCTAAACATTTTACAGTGGTGTTCCGGTTTGCTATTCATAGATATTTATGATTTCATTTTAGACTAAATAATATCACTATATAATGTTTGCTTAATTTACATATATTATTCACGCAATGTAGTTTTTATAAAGTACGTAAAATGTAATTCACATTCAAATATCTAATGCATATTTACATGACCTAGTTCGACTGGATTTGCCGCGCTTAAATATTCGTATATTGCAGTCGCATTTTGCATTTTATATTTTTCTGGATTTCTATTACTCACACACTATTTTTTCCGTGTGCTAATAAAATTGCTAATTAAATCGCTGGCAAAAAGCTTGAAATATTTACATAACCGATTGCTGAAACATTGTTGCCTGTATTACGTGTTTAAAGCAACCAGTTGAAAGGTAGTCTTACCTTTCTTTTCTTTTTTTTTTAATAAACTTTTTTGGCTCATCTTACAGAAGCATATTCAGAAAACAAGTATACGGCTGAGAAAATAGTTTTGCAGCTATATAGGATATTTGGTGTGGCCTATGCGAGAAAGTTAACGAACCTAAATAGACTTTCAGCTTTAGAAGTATGCAATTCGTTTCATGAATGTCGCACATTTGCGACTATTATGTGATTGCTTAACCTTCTTACCCCAGGCCCAATCGCAGTCTGTCGAACTGGCTATTGCGCAAACCAAAGGCGAGCAAAAGTGCTCCACGGAAAAGCAGACAGTGGGGCAAGACGCTTTGAAGGCTGCTCAGTGCACCGCTGTTACTGCGCGACTTGGAACTGGCCACAACTTCGGCGTCCTCGGGTGCAATGCCCAACGTATTGCTAGCGACAATAAATTGGAATATATCGCTGACCTTTACAAACAAAAGAAAAGAATAATTGGCATATGATTATAGTTGCATAAAAAATGTAGATAAACTCTTCGCTCTTTATTTAATTATTATTATTATTGAAATTCATCATTCGACACTTACCTCATTCCAGCCATAACGGTTTTTAGCTTGTACAATCGCCTCGTAGTAGGCACCTGGATGCAAATGCTTGATGGTGTACGACATGATATGTGTTAGGGGCTCCGAGGACGGACGATGTTCGGGAGTAAGAATAAAATCGTGCCATCTTCCAGGTTGTTGAAAAGTGTCATTCATCTAAGGTATAACAAAGAGGGCAGAATGACATTAGATTTGATTTTGTCTTGAAAGCTAGTTATCCCTGTAGTTTAAGACTGTTCAAACAATATAAGGTTTTATATACGTTTTTGCATATATTAATAATTTTTGGATATCTCCCCTAACCGCCCCAAATATCATAATTTTTGGTTTGTGTTTAGATTTGAATACAATCATTTGATTAGTTTAGCAATTATTCAGGTCATAGGTTTTACCAATAAGTAATAATAAAAAAGTAAAGAAAATCTTTTACTTACGAGTACTCGTCTGTAAAGCAGGCGAACCTCTTCCAGAGGCGGATAACTATCTATCTTCCATGTCAAATTGTAGCTGTCCGAAGAGCGACCCCATTTTGGGGAGTAAAATTCAGCAGGGCCTGGCCGACCCGAGAGTTCCATGTATTTGCGCGAGCGTCCTAAAGAGTTATCAGCTACGCAACTGTTGAGTGAAAATAAAATTACAATTATTTGAGGGTAATCCATTAAAAATTCATTATAATAATTTTGTTGGTATTGTTTGAATATTCCTATAAATTTGGAATTGCAAACCGTTTCTAACCTACGAATCAGACCGTTGGCAAAAGTTTTGGCTATGCTAAGTGCCGAGGGAGTTGTAGCAATAACCGTCAACTTAACTTATGCCAACGTGTTTGGACGGGTTGTGGTTACTCTGCTTAGTTGCTGGCAAAAACAAAAACTTTGTGCATGAAATATTGCTTCTAACGCTGTTGTAATATGTTTCAGACAGATTGACATTGATGTAGCAAAACTTGTGTGGGTTTATAAAGGTCAAGAGCAAAAAAATACATATATATACATATATAACAGGTAATGCAAAAACAATATCTGATTTTCTTCGCCTTGTTGCAAAGTTTGTTAACTTGACTAAATCGACATCGATGCAGTAAAGTTTTCGACGTTTATTGTCAACTACAAGTTGCCTGCTTGCGCAGTGCAATCTTTCGATTTAGCTGTTTCGGTTACCTGTAGTTGCCAAAGTCCTCCTGCTGAATGTGCCGTATGGTGAGTGTGTGCCGATTGGCTCTTGTGTTCATAATGCGACGATCGGTTGTTTGAATCGGAAATGAGTTTTGGTACCACGACACCTATATATAATTTATTGAAAATCGTAAGAGATTTGTATCAGTTCAAAAAAGATATCGAAACAAAAAACTAAAATCAGCTTTAAATAACCTTGGTGTATAAACCATATCGTATATTTTTGTGTCAGGATAGACACAACAAAAAAAAAACAAAGAAATGATACCGAAGAATTAAAGACTCAACAAACCGTTGCGACTGGATCAGCGTAAACAATGCAAACGAGTTTCGCTTCAAATCCCTCGCCAGAGTGTATCCAGGATTTCTCCACTTGAATATCCGGCGGGTCTGCGCGTGTTAACACACGTGCAAAGCCAACCACGAAAAGGAGAAATCAATAAGTTAAATTGTTGCAGTTAAATGATTCCAGTTATGCGATATTCGCCAAGCCGCAGGTTTCATTAGGATGTTGAAAATTGAAGAACAGACAAGTGAAAGTATATCAGATAAATATAAACTTTTTCTGTAATCCAAACTAATTTATTTAGTTTCTCTTTAAACATGCTAAAATATTAGATATTCACTGTAGTATTTTAGGAATTTTAATTTAATTTAAATTAAATTTCCATTAAATTCTTAAGAACGATCATATTAGAAAAATTCATCAAGTTTTTGATCATTCTACAATCTGAATCAATTGCAATACTTACATAAAACATCCAGACGCATATCAACCGTGACAGGATCGCCGACTCCGTTGTCGGCGGTGCACTGATAGACTCCGGCTTGCTGTCGTTCTAATTTGTCCAAGGTGAGAATGGGTCCATCACCAATTCTAGCTGGCGACTTACCGGTACCGCTCTGAAAAGAAAGTAATGTAAAAATCGTTGTAAAATTGCTTTGCATTTCAGGCAATAAACCTGTAGAAAATGTCTAAAGTCTAAAGTCAATTGCAGTTGGTCACTGAAAGGAATGAAATGAAACTCCTTGAATACGTAGTTCAAGAGTCAACTTGAAGGACTCTTACGGATGTAAAAACATCAAAATCTAGAACAGGGCTATATGGGAGAGATAGAGAGCGGTAGATTTTAATGCATAAGTCACAGGGGGTCAAGTGGGTGGTATTTCTCTTTCTCGTGTTTGGACAGTCAGCTTTCGACTGACATCGTATTGACTTCAATGGACAGGTTGAACAGGTTAGCTATGTGACGCCAACGGGTGAACACGTGTTGATTTCTGCTTCAAAAGCAAACTAAACACGAATTTTGGGTGGCAAAGTCAGTGGGTAGATTGCGGAAATAGGAGTAGATTGAAGCGAAATTAAATGACATACAACATTCCAGAAACGCAAAAAAAAAACGTCAACGTGTGCGTTTTCTTCTGGAGGCCAAACTACTTGCTGAAACACAGGCAAACAGAGCGATTGAGTTTCGCCCATGTCAAGTGCAAAGCAAGCAAGCAAATAAATCGAACGGAAATGTCAAATGCGCCAAAGTGCAGTAAGGCAAACGATGAATGTGCATAGCAAAAAGATAGTCAACTTCCTACACATATCTACACATATATTTTACTGGCACTGTTTCATTCAAAGTTTGCCAACTTTCTGGTAAAGCGATAGGTCGAAGTTGATTTCCGTTTGACATCTGCCAGTTTGTGTCAGTTATGTACATCAAAATACTTTGTGGCAGACACATGTGTGTAAATGATTATTCTAAATTTAAGCTTATGATAGACTCAGCCAGTAACACCTTGATCTTAACAATTGATTAACCGCACTTACCTTTTTGGTCCAATAAATTGATGGCACCGGGTTACCAGATCCCTTGCACTCCAGCGTAATGGGACCGCCCTTGCGTGCCTGCAGTTGGCCAGATGTGGGAATAGCGCGAACGCTGGGCGGTACTGTGTATGTATACAAGTATCAAACATTTCAAAATGAAATCTTATATGCGTTATATATTATCAAAACAGATTGCTGAATTTTGATTTGTTATGACTACAATTTTTTATTATCATACTTAAGTGTACTCACCCAATATTTCGACAGTGTGTACTTGATCACGATTTATTTTGTCACTGATTTGGCAAACATAATCTCCAGCATCTTGGGGCTCCAAATCGGATATCTCTAAATTATAACCATCTATCAGTCTTACGCGCTCATCCCGTGTGACCATAATGTTGGAGGCGGTGAGCACATTTGGGCCGCGGCGCCACAACAACACAAAGTTGCCTGCAAGAAAACGGGAGCAGAGGATTCAGATTCGAGAAAGTCTCGTTGTTAGCTGGAAAATTTATTGTAAAATGCCACAACACACACACACACACACACAAATAAAAAAAGCGGCAACTAACGTGTACATATATATATATATATACTTTCAAGTTGTTAAATAGATGACATTGAGGCAGGCAGGTTTTAAGTTGTAGTTGTCTGGCTTCCGCATAGACAAACACCCACAAGAACACACATAAGGCTATCTATCTTAAAAGCCATCCGCTTAGCCTGGCCCCATGTCGCTTTGTCTGTCTGCCGAGCTGTGAACATTCTACAGATTCCCTCTTGTTTGGCTATCCAATTGCTGGCAAGCTGCCGAGTGTGTCCTGCTATTTTCATCTATTTTTTAGTGTGTTTGCTTATATAAATGACATAATTTCAGAGATGTTGCTGGCAGATTTTTTTTGTTGTCTCTGTTTTGGTTGCATATTTTATACAACTTATGGTTTTTATTGCTATTACCATAAAAGGCAAACGTAAATTTGTTAAACGAGATTATATGGCACAAAAAAAAATATATATATATATATATTTATTATTTTATGTACTTAAGTTGGTAATTCCATTGACGATACATTCAAAAATAATAAACTACCGACCCGATTCAGAAAAACAAATGTTTTAACTACATAAATTTGTTTTAACTATTTTATCATTTAGATATATGTTTGCTTTGTGCGAGATATTTTTTTTTGTTTTTTTTTTATCAAGAGTAAATTAAAAATTTAATATGTAGCTGTATTGAGAAATTTAAACTGCTGAGAGAATTTTGAACTACCTAAAAAAGTTTATGTCGAATCGATATGACCCAGCTAAAATTAAGTATATATTGGGGGACAATTTCATATGTGCGCACATTCATTGGGCTTCGTTCCCCAAAAATTGCCTCTGCCGCCCTTTTTCATTGGGCGACAATAAAGTCGACTTAAACGCACACAATCATCTTTTTATTGTTTCGATTATTATTGAATCGGATTGGGTTTTCTCTGCTTGTACACCGTACATAAGTGTTGGCCATTTGTTTGGGGCACATTTGATGGCAAAACGGAGGTTTTATTCCACCCATTTTGTCAGTCCGTCCACTCACTTTCTGGTCCCGAATTTAATGCGACTTCAATGGTTTACCGTACGACATTATTGATATTATTAAGCACAGGAAAATATTGTATGCATTGTGCAATAAAAATAAAAATTTTATTTTACAACTCTTTTATTTTGAAAATGAATTTGCCGAAACAAGCGATTTAGTAAACAGGACGCCTTTTTATACACTATATCGTGTAATTTGTTTTAATTTGTTTGCCAATGATATGTCTGATGAAGGGCTTCATTTGTTTATTGGATTTGAACTTTTTATGTTCTCTTTGTCTTTGATTCTCTCACGTGTCGATTGCTACCTTTTTGAAATAAGTAATTGAATACTGTCGCCTGTTCGCCGTTTCTAAGCGATTAAAGCCTATTAGGGATTAAGTGTAGAAAAGCAATACATCAGTAATAGCCGCAATTAAAACATTACTTGTGTGTAAAACGTTGTTCAATTCCCGTCTCGGCAACATTTTCACGCAAGGTGAATGTTATTATACTCTTTCACAAATAGAGTATACATGTGGAATGTTTAACTTGTTCCAACTTCGTTGTATCCAGTTGAAAGGGTATAAAAGAAAAGGGAGAGCAGCATAAGAGCTATTTGCTGCCATTTAGCAGAAAAAGACAATTTCTGTAATTTTTTTTAACTTTGATAATCACTTTGTGCATAATTATATCACCTATTTTCTGAAATACGTATAATTATTGTATTTGTCAGCAATAATGCAATAATAACATAATTATCATCTTTAGTAGTTTAGCTGGGCATATAATTAGAGCTATTTTTTTTTCAAAAGGAAAACTACCGAATGACAATATTGCCAATATTTTGTGACAATATGCGCCTGCTGCCCGAACGATAATTGACGGGCTGAACGGAGTTCGTGCGCATTGTCGTCGATCCCGTCAATGTTCAATTTATTTTCATTTTACGGCGAACGGTTAATTGCATTTTATTTATTGGCTTGTCAACAGCAGTTGCAATTAAAACTCGGCAAGTTTTTCATTAAACTGTGTCGCGCTAAAGCGGGTTGAGCCCAACGATTAATTATCATTCTGTATCTGCATATTTTGCAGAGTGAGTTTACCTAACATTTTTTTGCTCCAAGGATTGGAATAATACTAAAAATTATTCTGAGCCATTAAAGCGACATATCGAATTTTGATATTGTCAGAGCATGTCATTAAAATGTTTATTTTAAAGATTTTCGATACAGAATCAAGATAGAAATGGTTTTAATTATCTGATTTGATGATGCGGGATGGTGTGCCTGAAATTTATAATTTTCATTTGATAAATATGTTCGTTGGCTCGGCAGTCAGTGCAAGGGGCAAGGGACGAGCACATTGAACGGAGAGCTGTTGACAGCTGTTGGTTTTGCATTGTGGATGCCGGCGCTGACAATGTTGTGTTGCTGCTGTTTATAGAATTTTAAATTCGGAGTGACATTTTGCCTAAATATATTTGCATTTTACTTAGCATAATGTTTGTGGGCTGTGCGGCTTTCGGTAATCAATAATGTGCGCATTTTGTTGGGCACTAATATATATGTATGTATGATTTTTAACGTTTCACTTACCCAGATTCTCAACCTGGCACGGCAGAACGAGCGTGTCACCCACAACTGCCCGATAGGTGTGACCACGGGACAGAAAGCGTGGTTGGGCCGCAGTCAACGACGTGGAAGAAGAAGACGTAATAGGTTGTTGGTTGCTGCCCAGTGAGTGGGTGTTGGTACCTGAAAGTTGGTGTAAGAGAAAGTAACAAAATATATAGATGATATATTAAACATCAAATATTGTCTGCGAAAGGTGTAAATTCTTGAAATTTTCGTTTCGTTTCCATATGAATTAGCATAAAAATATAGAGCTATGGTCCTGCACTTTATGTTCGGCAGATAAGACTTCCGGGCGGGTCATAAATATTTTCAATGGCGTATTTTATTTTCCTTAGGGCATCGTTTGGTTTGAGTCAGCATGGCCAGCGAAAAAATTGCGATTAGAGCGGTCCTTAAGCCGTTTCAATGACATTTTAAGAATCTTTACCAGACTGTTGTCTGCTGCTGCTGCTGCTACGATAAATGTGCGCAGCAAGCCAACTAAACTGTGTCCTTTAAGTACCAAGCAGTACTTAGTCAAGTTTCAGTTGAAATACGAAAGCAGCGTAACAAATTTGATTACAATAGCAACAGCAACAGCAAAGTTCGTGGAAAATAAACTTTTGATTCGAAAAGGCACCCAAAGGAGCGAGCGATTGTTGGCGTTGTGCGGACCGACACTAAAAAGTAAGAACAGCTATGTCAGCAAACCGTCTAACGGCTTCCTACGAAAGTCAAAGTCCTTGCCCAAAAGTACACACGCTGACTGCAATTTAACGACGCCCAGACACATGCACACTTGGCACCATTTTCGGTGTCAAACGCTGACAACCACGCCCATCATCTTAGACGTTGTCGCCGCTCCGATCCGGTGGAATCAACCTTTGCCCCAAGCTAGCTGTGGTTGCATTCTACAGAAATTGTTTTATTGAGACAAACTACTTGGCCAGTTTCTTGTTGTTGTTTGTCTGTCTGCCCGACAATGGCTTTTATCACCTTCACATTAAAATTGCCAACGATTTGTGGATAAGAACACACGACTGCTGTTTTACACATTCAGCTAAAAATTAATGCTTTTGCATAGTTTAAGATATTTTGTTTACTTTCAATATAAAGATAGTCATACAAGTTTGCATGTACATTTTTATTCAAGCTAAATTCACAGGAAATTTAATGCAAACGTTGGTTCAGTGATGAAAAAGGTATTTGGTTTCCTCCTCTCGCTTTCATTCTCGTGGATAATAGTGCATTCTAAGAGAGTGCATACCTTAAATGCACTTAAAATAATACTTTATTCGGTGCAGCGAAGACTCAACGGTGCTTTTTGTTTTTTGTAAACTTTGGTCGCTTCCGCAACGAGTATCTTTATTTTCTTGTTGTTACTGTTGGGCGCTAAAAGTGTTGAAGAATGGGCTGAAATGTTTTCTGTGTGTGTGTCGAAAACTGTGTCGCACACACACAGCGTTGAAAAAAAACTATGGCACACCCACTAGTGTGTGAGTGTATGCATATGTGGCAGTGTGTTTACTTTAGTTTAGTGTCTGTGCTTACCACAAATGCTGCAGCCAGCGCCGCCACACAATAAACTCGATTTTGAAAAGCGCAGTTGTTGCCTAAATAATTCATTTCAAACACACATTTTTTAAAGTGTCCTCGGGCACAGGAAACTGCTTACCTACACAAATACTGACAGAACTCAGTGAGCGGGGCAACTCTTGACAACATATTGGTTAAATCTTTTGCCATGGGCTTTTGTTTGTTGGGTACATTTGTGCTGTTCATGGCTTTAATTTCAATGTGATTGCCACCAAAATTGACGTTCTCATTGCTGCAACTTGATGTTGTATTTTACTGTACCATTGCTGACAGCAGTTGCAACTACTCACAATTGTCCATGCTGCACGCTTGTCACCTGCGGCTTTAATAACAGTTTTACCTGTATGTTCCGTGACATTCGATTTGCAATTATTTTGTCTGTGCTGTTACCGTTTGCATATGCACAGTGCAAGGTGTGACTATTATTCGCTGATTTATTCGTTTTGATTGCGCAGGACACAATGCGAAATAACCAGTGAAAACACAGAGTTTGCTTCATCATCACCACAAACTCGCACACACACACACATACTCGTGTACATGTGAGACATATGCATAGTGCACCCCCCTCACCGTTTTATTTGGTATCTTTTCTCATTTCCGCTGGGTCGCTCGACAAACTTCAGCGGTTGAGTTTACACGCCACGACACGCTTTCAACTGAACATTGGCGGTGCTCTGGGCAACGCTGGGTTTAGATGTGCTCACCTGTACACATGGACACCTATACAAGCCAGTAGGAGCCACATTTTGTTTCATTAAAACATCTACCACATATGGTGAGCGTGTGTGTGTGTGTGTGAGTGTGCGGTTGTTCAACGTGGTGTGTTTGTAATCAGCATCTTTGCATGTTTTACTATTTGTTTAGTGTTTACTCTTTTGATTTTTAGCGTTGGTCTGCATTTCACTCAACCAACGAAAATGCGAAAACAACACAAATTTCAATTTCCTCTCAGTCAAACTGTCTGTCTGTTAGTTGAGTTATCCATGCAGCAACGATTGACACATTAACTTGATGCGGAACATATTTTTTTACTCATTTACGTAGTGTAAACAGTTTGTTTTTAATTTTTTTTCTTTTTAATTATTGTATATTGAATTTCTGCAATGGCTGACTTGCTGTCCGTCCATCTTCTCATACGAACACAATATTTATCGCCGCCATTAAAGCTAGTAGCTTAAAACTTAATACTTGGAATATGGCATATTCGTGTATACTCAGATCAGATTAAATTAAAAATGATATTCGTTGTTAATAATAAGTATATGCAGAACTTATTTGAAACCTAAATCTATTGAAAATAGGTAAAAACGGATAGATTTATTTTTTATTCTACTTTTTTATTCCTTTATTATTATTTAATTGTTTTTTTTTTATTTTTCGAAACAATATTAGGAATAGGGTTTCAATAAATTTTGCTGTACTATTCGTGATTTTTATACTCGTTCACGAAGTGAAACTAGTATATTGGGTTTGTGCAATGTCCGTCATGCTGTCCGTCTGTCCGTCCGGATGAACGATGAAAGATAGAGACTTGAAACTTTGGATATATACCTGTAGTTATTGTCTTCAGACAAAGTGTTAAGACTTATTTGCGGCCAGTACCCCCACTCTCCCACCCGCCCCACTAACTTTTGACAATGTTATGGGGGTTTGATATATCGGAGCTATGGAATCTGTCAACTTTACATGTCAAAATTTTTGTCGATTTTGGGATGATTTTTTAAAAAATTTTACCCCCCCCAAAATCATTTTCAATGTTGTTTTTTATGCTAATTGTGACAAATAAAATCGATTAAAACTATAAATTCGCAATTCTAAATTTTGAAAAAATATTTTTTCCAAAATTCACAAGGGGGGAGTAGATGCTTTTTTGACCAAAAATTTCAAAAAAAATTTTATTTTCGAAAATGAGTATATTTTGAATATGGAGTCAATACATAGGACAAATCATGATCAAAATGCCATCAAACGTGAAAATCGGTTCATTTTTGACAATTTTATGGGGGTTTGATATATGGATGCTATGGAATCTTTTATTTAAGAACGTGAACGAGTATAACGCAGTCGGTATCGCCCGACTGCAATGTTCTTGATTTAATTTTTAGTTTTTGCGATTTTTATCTCGTTCATTTCTAGATTAGCTTTATCAAAAGGATCAATTTCAGTTTTTCTTCTGTAGGTTTTTTTTTGAATATTGTGTTGCATTTTAATATTTTCAGCTTGCAGCTGTGTTTGGGGTATCTCCTAGTCGATCACTCCTGAATATATATATGTAGAAAACACCTGAATATTTGCTTATTTCACTGCTCTTAATTATTTTACGGTATTTAATGCAAACATATTGTTAATGCGCTCTCAGCACCACCAAGTTTTTATACAACAATAGTTCTTAAGTTTAAATTTTTCGCAGTGTTATTGACAGTAATTTAGTGGAGTAACTAGCACTACCGTTGACATGACAAAGACTCGCTGTCAGTTGCCAGAAAACTCACTTGGCTTCTCCATCGAAGCATTTATCAAAATCGGCTTTTAGATGCGCCCTGTGAACTCTGGATCGGAACAAAGCACGCCATCATCTGGTGCCGAAGTCGGCTTTCAAGCAACAGAATTTCGGTGCAATTTCGGGAACAGCAATGCAATGTCATTCAAACGGTGAATGCCTTTTACCTGTTACCACCCCCTGCCACACCAGACCACACATATACTACATATATATAAATATATATATGTGTATCTACATCGGGCATATCTGCATATGTGGGTATGTGTAATGGGAGGACCATCATTTGACACCCAAAATATGCAAATGGTGCCAGCTTGTGCTGCTTCTGCTTTAAAGGCCCGGCTTTCACACGGGGCGTGAACCTGTCAAGCGTTTTCGCTTGTTGATAGTCAATCTATTCATCTTTCTAACTGGTTTCACATTTGAAAGCTGCCAGTCATTTGGGTTGCTTTTGGTGCAGTTTCTGTGCTGGCGTTTGGCGTTTGGCAGTTGTTGGCAGTGAGGCGGGCGCCGAATCTGTTGACTTTTATGCACATATCATTTGCATAACATTATTTATCCATCCGCCCAGCGCATTAAATTTTGAAATTCCAAATAAATCCGCCCAGTGAAATGGTTTTCACGCTATTTTTCGTTTATTCTAGCACTTACTGTGCTGCACTTTGGCATCTTCCTGCGCATCCGGTTGTCTTTCATCCTCAGCTGCGGCTGATTCCAACTCAAGTTGGGTCCTGGCGCTGACAGTTTCTTCCCTTGCATTTCGGACTGATTCTGGTTTGATTTGCGCATGTTGTTGAGTGTGCAACTGGGCGCCAATTGGCGAATTGCTCAAAACCGAAAATGATTGCTGCATTTTGCATATGTGAAATGTTGTTTATTTTAATTTATTAATTGTGCAAAAATAGTCTATTCTAAAAGAAGGCTTTATCCATTTATTAAAAAATAAACTGTAATAATAATAAATATATTTTAAAGATATGTATCTATAACAATTTTCAAGATTTAAACTTTAATTGGTTGGAAAATTCCTTAAACGACTCGACAGTCGATTTTGTTGTCGCTCTCTGTGGCTATTAATTTTCCGCGCCTAAGCATTGTACGCAACATTAAACAATGCAGAGCCAGCGAAAAAATCATCATTTTCAAAACACAGATGCTCGGCACTCGTTGAAGAAGAAGGGCTGCTTTGGACAGTCGTGCCCACATATTTAGTTGGAGGCAATGTGGACATTGCAGGATAGCGCATTAAAAATTTAAATTAATTAAATTAAAATGCATGGTGTTTATGGTTGTGTTGTTGTTGTCTTGCTTTTACTGGCCGACGAGCCAAGCAATTGCCTACTTTGTACGGCTAATGTGGCCGGGAGACTTGCTCCGGGTTTCTAAAAGCCGCCACAGCATTTGCATAAAGTATAATGACCATCATCCCGGCTATCGTTGTACACAACCGACAGTGGGCATTCAATTTTCCGCTTTTTATGCTGCTCAGCTGCCAGCGCCTTTGAACTTTTCGCATTTCCCGTCTTGGCTGTCGTGAAACATTTGTTCCACACTTTCTTGAAGACGCTTCCGCACCGCATGTCCAGTTCCTGGTTGTAAGTTACTTTGCTCCATTTTGCATTGGCTCCGGTTATTTCCGTTTCTCAGTTCTATCCATTTCGATGGTGCGTTAAATTTCAATTCTTTTTTGTCTCTTTATTTCAACAGCTTCGAGCAGTTGAAACTTGAATGAACATGAATCGTAGCTGATTAATGCAACTTTCTAGTTAATCTTAGTAGCAAAAGTTTGATTACTGTTGTTGAATTAGTTAAGCTTCAAATAGAGCACTTTAATACTGTTTATATCATTTTCGGCTATTTTAAAACTAAATTGCTTTGCGTTAATTTGTGGTCTGTTTGTTTACAAAGCGTGTTAACGTTTATCCCTCTAATTTAATGAGCAAAGTAAACAAATTAATTGAAGTTCACCATTTTCAAATTGTGCGCAATTAACTATGTTAAAATTAAAGCAATGGAAAAAAAAAGTTTTGTAAACCAAAGAAGTTCAAGCAAACAAATTGATTTTACGTAATAAAATCAACAAATCTGTTGAAACTAGGTTGCACATCCCTGCCAATGCACTCACACACACACATATATATATATATATATATAGACATGGTTATAAAACGGAAGTGTGTTACGCTGAACTGCGACTGCCAAGTACAGGCCAACTAACTGAAGTCAGCACAGGAAGCGGAAACAAGTTGTGCACATAAGTAAAGAAAGGAAACATGCGCACCATGCGAACCATATAACAGATTGCAACAACTCAAAGAGTATAAACAAAATAACGTAAAATCAACAAGAGCCTGACCATTTTCAATATACTTAATTCAATATATGAAATTAATTTCAAAATATTGCCATATGATGCACATTTGTCGATACACTTTGATACGCTCTTTCCTATGGCTAACTATATTTACTTTTACATCCGGACTGTATGCAAACAGTTGCCGACTTTATCAAAAGGTTGGCAAACTATAAAAGCAATAGCGAAATCAATTTGAATAAATTTAAATAAATTTGATTAATTTTCGTTAATGCATTTGCGGTGGATATTTGTTTTCTTTTTTGTTTTAATTATTTTTATATATATCCAAACAAGGCTTGGCAATGATTTTAAATAAAAGCCAGCTTTGGTTTTTACCTATGATATTTTATATGGGGCTGTCAATAACAGAACCAGCAAATTAATGCAATCTGTGCAAATTAATTACGAATTTAATTAGCGAGTCTGTGTTTTGCATTTTTAAAGGCATGTCTGCTGAAGCGGCAGTTTATTTAAAAGTTTTTCATTCACTTACACAAAAAAGGACATACAAAATTTGTATATGTAAGGAAAATAAATAGTGACAGAAAATATTGTTTATGTTTAGTTATGGAAAATGTTTTACAAAAAATTAATTAATTAATTTACCCAATATACAAGATCGAACACTCTATTTCCTACATATGCTCATGTTATTACGACCAAATATCAGACGTGCAATCCAAAAATATAACAAATTGACGGATGGATCCTGATAAACAATAATTTATGTCACCGAAGAAACATTTTTCTGTTTGTTAAACATATTCGTAGAACTTCATCATATTCTTTTACACATGTACTTTTTTAATTTGAGATAAATTTAGAAAACCAATTTTTATGGTCTACTATTTACAGAAAACTGACTCACACAATTTAATCTATACCATCGTGCACATTACGTTCATACTATCCATCATAATTGTGTTTGCCTGTGCCTGTCGCTTCTGGCGTTGTTTAGCTCTATAAAAAATTCGCTCTTAACATGCACGCTTAATTTGTATGGAAAAAGAAGTGGAATCGTTGAAATCGGATCCAACCGACAGCGCAATACTCGTTTTTAGTGCAATAATAAATGAAATGTGTAAAAATGATAATAATAAACAAGACTTGAACCTAGGACCTATCTCAAAGTTATCGAAGCCAACCAAAACCCAAATTAAATTATCTAAAAAACTAAAATAATCAAATAAGAATATACGCAAAATTCTATTAGAGTATCTCCTAGTCGGGCAGTTCCTACAAGAGCACCCCTGATTTTTTTTAGTTCATATGCCTTTGGCTGATTTTTATGCGCGATTGCCAGCAGTTTTTTCTAGGCTACTTCCAACTAATGTGTGCCTGCCATTTTTCAAAGGACAAATAGTGCCTCATGTTGAGGACATCAAAGGGTTAAATCCTTGTTCTCTTGTCCTCGAAAAATACGCCAGCTTATAAAAGTTTATGTAAATGTGTGCGTTTTTACACGCGTTTTCATGTGAACAATCCTGCGGTTAATAAGCGACACACGTCGATTAATAAAATTATAAAGGATCTTCCCTTTGTTGGGTGTAGTTCATGTAGGATGGTGGTTACCTGAGCGTGTCATACAGTGTAGAATAAATTTATATCAACTAAACCAAATTTTCGCTTCAAGAATATACAGATTTTCGTCCCATTTTTAAATATAGATATATATAAGGCTAGAATAGAATCTGAACAACACCAATATCTGCTTTGTGGGGCTATACCTGGAATCCTGATTACTTTTTTAATACTGGTATACTACTAATCAATTTTATCTCTCTTTTGATCGTAGAATCATTAATTCAAACTAGTTATGCCGTTAAAATACTGTTCTACTGCTATCTAAAGCTGATTTCAGCGCTTTTGCTCTAATCTTAAAAATCCTTTCCTTATAATAAACAAGTTAGAAGGATTCTTGTTTTTTTATTAAAATTTTCAGGACTTATTAGGAGCATTAAAATGTTTGTACAAATTAGAGAGCATTTATTTATGTTCATTTATGTTTTATCGATTTTTGGGGTGATTGGAGGGAAGTATGCAAAAGCCGGAGTTATCGAAATCTGCAGCTGCTTTACGAACATAACTCACTGTGGTACTTCTAGCTCTTATAGTCTCCGAGATAATTTATAAAATCGAAAGATTTGAAATCGATTTTTATCGATATTAATGAAACGAAGCCAGATGTCAAAAATAAATGATAAACTTTTTCTGGGTATAACAATATAAAACTAAAAACTAAATGTGCTTTGTGAGTTGGATATGCCTTCTTCTGCCTGTTACATACTTTTGCACAAAACCATTATACCCTTTTTACCCATCTTCAATGGGTTCTTTTAAGCTGCATCGTTGTAAGCAACCGATTCCACAATGTGTGTTCCTTGTCTTTCCCCTCATATCCCAAAGCTGCAGTTTAGAGTAAAGTCCTGACACGTGTTTTGCTAGTTGCAGTTACTGTACCTTCAAATTGTTTTCTTATGTTTATCTGCTTCCCACCCACACCATTGCTGATACAAAAACCGAAACCATTTTGTTGGCAAATCTCGACCGACGGACAGACAGTCATAGCCAACTCTGCTTGTGTTTTTCTGTGTTACACAAGAAACTTCAATATTTTTTTGCGCCCAACAATAAATAGCAAAAGAGAATCAAAGGAATTGGCTCAAAAGAATGTCAAGCAAATATTAACCTTAGGCTATTCATTAAGTAGTCTTTTGCTCATATGCTTTGACTTCACATTTTCCCCCCATGTTGAGGCCCTACGGCTGCGAATTTCCTCAACCTTTGCGTCACTCATGTTTTATATTAAAGCAACCCATATTTGCTTTTAATAAAGTCTCTGATGCATGCAGAAATTGTATTAAAATTGTAAACAACCATAACAGTATCGAAACCAAATATTGATTTTCGTAAGTAGTCACTTTTTGTTTATAGTTTGAACTCAATTAATGTTGCACTTAAATCTGCAAACACAATTTCTTAATTTATTACCAAAAAAAAACTCCAATGTATGTTAGTTTAGATATTTTTCGCAAGGAATTCGAACGTTAAACTATTTTTACGAGTATCGGAGCTGCGTATC
The DNA here is from genome assembly GCA_035043915.1 of Drosophila paramelanica. Classification (NCBI taxonomy): domain Eukaryota; kingdom Metazoa; phylum Arthropoda; class Insecta; order Diptera; family Drosophilidae; genus Drosophila; species Drosophila paramelanica. The sequence continues at coordinate 7,843,120 of JAWNMO010000258.1, forward strand.
GAGTGAACAATGAGGCATTCATGACTTAAACCCCTTCACTTGCTGTTTATTTTAATTTCTGCATTTCCTTTTTATTCTCGCCCACGAAGTGAAAAGAGCATATTGGGTTTATGCTGTGTCGCCTGTACTGCTGAGCACAACCTTTTTCGGAGCGCCGAATAATAGAGATTAAAGCTAGAGATTTTAAATTTGGAATGTGCATTTGTATTACAAAATATGAATATTTCCCACAATTTTACAGCTGCACAAATCAGAAAAGCCTATATCTCCCTCAGTTTTAAGCTTAGAGTAAGTCTCCTGTTTAAATTTATGAAAAAATATGCCAGTAAAGTCTTTAAGTAGTTCATGGCAAACAATTTGCTGATTTTCGAAGAAGAGTTAAGACGAGTTAAGAAGATTTAAGAGTTAAGTTATTTACGATTTTGAATAACGTCCGACAGGTGGCAGGTGGGTTCACGGTATCTTTAAGTGGGGTGCTACCAATTAGACCACTCTTACATTTTTCTGTTAAATATTGCGGACAATAAAAAGCAGTTATTGCCGGCTGCAACTGATTTTATATTGCCTCAAATTGTCTGCTGTCTACAGCTTTCGTCGCGAGCAGTCAAAATCATAATGGTGGTGTGCTGAGTTGTCATTGCTGTCCACTTTTACGCTCCCCGCCAGTGCGTCGGCCATAAAACGCACCTGATGCAAAAATTGCTTAATTGAAACATAAGCCGCTCTAACTTTGGTGACCGAGAAGGCAATGAGGGCCAAGAGCGGCATGAAAATATTCAAATTTTCAGCCGGCATATTAAAAGGCGCCATCGTTTCCCTTGTCGATGTCGTCTGCGATGCGACAGACATTCAGCAGCTGTTTACAATGAAAATTTCTAAAATTTACCATTCAAATGTTAAAGGTTAAAGCATTATTCTAAATTTGTTTTACTACGAATTTAGACTGAAACACAACAATTTAGACGATTGTTAATAATTCATAAGATTAACTCGCAGCGGTCTGATTCTGGATTTATCTTGTCGTGCTATTTGCTTCTGACTTTAAATTGTCACTGTCAGGTTTGCGTCTGGAGTCTTGGCTCAATGTCAACGGGAACGTTTTGTTGTGCGTTCTAATCGCAATTTGAAATCTGCTAGCACGACGAATTCGTGGGTTATCTCAAAATACCGCGCATCAGTTATACTTTGCAGTTCCTCAAGGCGACTGTTTTATAATGTTTTCCAAACATTAAATCAGAGCTCACGAACAATGCGGAATAAAACACACCCGCTGGAAACTCTTCGTTCGTTTGCACATTAATTTGTTTAAGTTTGTGCTGGTTATTCTTGGGGAGGTTGAATTCTAGCTTTTCGTTTTTTTATCTACCGCGCACTCGTTGATATTTACCCCCGATTGTAGTCAAAGCTGTTGGGGTTGACGAGCCCAGCAGGATATCAACTGAAGGTAAAGTCTCAGCGCGGTGCTTAGCATCTCAATTTGTTGTGGCTGGGTAGTTAACTGAAGACGGCGTAATTTTATGGGGAGGGGAAAGATTGTGTTTTAGGCAATGTTGGCAAAAAAAAAAAATATTTATTTCTTGACTCAAACGCAAATCTAATAAGGTAAATTAATTGAAGCTCAATTTACTATATGAATTAAAGCTTAGAAAAAGTTTATTTACTGTAATAATGTAATTTAGTTATTCAGGAATTTTTCAATATTCTCATTCACAAAGAACAGACATTTAGTAGCTTATTTGGTAAAGTATGTAAACAAAAATGCTCTGAATTGAATTTCTTTTAAAAAGGAAAGTACAGGTGCCTTGGAATCGCCCCACTCGAGTGGAAAATTAATATAAATAGTGAATGCGGCCGCAGCATGAAACTTTTTCAATTTGTGAGCCCAGACAACCTAAACGTAAAATAAACAGAGATACAGAGATAGACAAACACGAAACTAACTAACACATACACTAACTGGACCACCAATCACCACTACCAATCAGGCGAATGCTGACCTGACCATCAAGGAACAAAATAATCGAACTAAAATGATGCTTGATTTCTCGAGAGTAAGCTTCAGAGTTTCTGTCTATTTCTGCTATGCTTTTTGTTTGCCACTGGTTTTTTGCCAAGCACAACAAAACTTTAATCATCTTGTTGGCTGGCTGCCGTAATTCCATATAAACAATATATCTTTATAAATCTTTTTCTTACTGTTTAAGTATCTATACAAAATTTTAACTCCATGCCACTTTAAAGTCAAATTTTCTTCTTTACGTACACAGAATTTTAACCCTGAATTCAGCGCTAATTTAATAATCAAATCATTTCTCGGCCAATTAGCATTTTACTCGAACTTGCCCAACATCCTTCGTTTCGAGCTATTTATAATTTTTTTCTTACGGCTGCCATCGAAACGTGTCTTTTAACTAGACTTGCCCGATTTTGGCATAGATTATACATAATCGTCATCTAAATGATGTTTAGGCAACCTTTTTATTTTGTGTCAGGGGCAACAACAGATTGCTAATCAAGCAGCAGAAAATAATAAGTTGGCAATGTTTCTTATAACTTTCTGTGTTATTATTAAGACTATTTATTTACACTTATCGTTGTTTTTTTTTTATTTTTTTTTAGCATGTTTTCATGTTTACAGACCAGATTTTTTGTTGGTCGACACGTTCCGTTCTACCGGTTGTCCGGGTGTCTGTCATTAAAATTGCGTCTCCCGCTCGACAGCAATGGCGTGGCAAAGTCATAAAGTACATTTTTTAATTAGAGTCACGAGTAAAACAAAGCAATTAGTAAGGCCGTCAGAGCAATCCTTTTACTTGCCTTTTTCTTCCCTCCAATTTCACGGAGTCCCTTATTTTTAATTTCTCTTCCATGTTTTGGTCAAAATTTACGCGCGGGCGTGTGAATTATTAAAAAAGTAAATTACGAAAGAGTAAATTAAAGGGCCGGATTCCTTTGGCGGGTCAGATTCTCCTTCCCAGCCTTTTCCCGTAATGTATGACCTGCGAGTAACACTTGCTTCCTATTAGCGGTTACTCAGGTTGAGCGATTAGGAGTTTACAATTTTGGACTTAAATAAGCCTTGCGGATTGTTTTCGAAAATTGAATTTGGCTTTAAACCGTCAAATTCCCTTAAGTTGCATTATTTGATTTGCTTGGCAATTTTGACCGACTTCCACTGCCGAGTCTGAAAATCTGATAAATTTAGCTAAAGCCGCATAATTACGCACACTTTACAGTATTATAGAGCGCTCGAGTGACTCTGAAATTACTTCTAAAATATCTGATATAAAATTATATATAACCACTTACGAACAAATTGCGAAAATAATTCTAATAGCTGTCAAAGCTGGACAGAAACAAAAAATATTTGCATTAAAATTTTTAAAAAAACAAACAATATAATTTGTTCATAACAAACTATCGGATTTCGAAGAAAGAACTAGTCACGTTATCGAAAAAGAACATTTTTTTTCTGAACGAGTTCTTGATGGTTCCATGGGCTTAACTTTTATTATTAATCGAATCATATCATATTTCACGAATCAGATGAGCTATTACATTTTACCTTTCGGTATATAGCCTGATATGTATATGTTGTATTTGTGGCTAACCGCTTTTTGTACACATCGTTGTTCGTCGCCTCGAGGGATTTGGGGAATGGAAATTGCATGAAGCTGCTGCTGGTCGGTCATATAGCAAGACAGAAACGAAAAACTAAAAAAAAACGCGCATAACTCTTGGCCTAAAGAGATGAGTTCGGAAAGTTTTGAACTTGCCCCAGTCGCGTGGCTTACAAAAAACTAACTTATTAGCACCAACTGTTCTCTGTTGGGGGGAAGGGGCGGCTGTAGTTTGCTTGTTGTGGGTGTGGTCTGCTGCTGCTGGTTGATGTGGCGGGCAGTTAGCTTTTAGTTTATATTTACTCCCATTTTGTGTGCGAACGTGCGGTAACAATTTTTGCCTTTCGACTTGAATTGTTTTGTGCCAGCACTGTGTGCAGCGCAGGACATTGACATTTTCAGGAAGCCTCGTGGCCTAGACCCAGTAAATTTATACAATAAGTTCTCACTCCATGAGCCAGCAAGTTTGTTGCCTCTTTCAGTTTCTTGTTGCAGCTCGTGCAGCATCCGTCGTGCACAAAATTTATTACACTTACATTTGGTGTACAGTATTTACAATTTACTTTGCGCATTCAATATATATATATATAAATATATATTTTTTTAAAATATTTTGTATTTGGGTCATATATCTAATAAAACACAAACTATTAATCGTTTTACTTCTGTCCACAGTCTGTAATACTATTAAAACATAGCATTCGACCTTTGTTTTTGCTGCTCTTATCAAGCCAAAGTGCTAATGCTTTTAGTCCAGTTTACACTAGCTAACACCTTGTATTTATTTAAGCTTTATGTGCTAAGCTTAAATAAATCGCAGCAAAATTTAAGACTAGGAATATCGCAAAGAACATTTTTTTAGCATTTGTTTTATTTGCTCCAATGCCAACTACAACAAAAATTCGAAATGTTTTCCTTTGAAAATAAAAGATTTATTATATAGAAATAATATAATATTTTAGAAACAATATAAAGTTTACGTTCAGTTTCTATACGATAATTTGAAAAGCGATGCCAATTTATTTTAAGAATTCAGTTCAACTAAATTAAATTCACAAATATTTTTATTCGATACGATTTATTTAAGGGAGTAAAGTCCTTTCGAAGGCAATTGAATTCGTCTTTTGGAGTTGGCAACTCTGTAGTAGCTCTTGAATCGAGTGCGGGTGGTAGTCAACTGGAAGCGAACGACGCACTAAAATTGAACTGTATTGATTTATGACGGAGGTGTGTGTGGCTTGAAAAGTTTCGCCTGCAAAGCGTAGAGAAACAGAAGGCCAATGCGGGCCGAGCTTCATGAGCAAGTTGGCTTGTTCAAAGTTCAATGAAGTATGGAAGTACTCCACTCTAGCCAAAGTATGGTCAGAACTGCGGAATGCGGCACGCAGCTCGACTTGATCGAAGTGCGAAACTAATACGTGGCACAAGTTGTGTCGCCTGTGGGCAGGATTGAAAGTTTGTCAAAGTCAAAAACCCAAAGTCGCTGGGCATTCACCGTAGTGAGGGTATCTGTGTGGGCGTCCGCTCGTCAGGCATTAGCCGTGCATTAGTTGGTGGTGCATTATTAATGCTGAGCCATTTAATTTGTATACTCGTTCGATTTGCCGCGTGTGTTCATCCCAACCTCAATACGAATGGGGTTGGTTGGTTGCCTCGACTCGGTCGCATATTGCCTGTTCATGCCTGTGCCAATTATTGTACAGATATAACTTTTGACGTTTGCGTGTCTGTATCCGGCTCGAGTCAACTGACCTCGTGACCTGTTGCATGACGCTCGGACTGCGGCGGGAAATAAATTACTTTGATTTATTTGTAAATTATTTAGCTGCTGCTGTTGCTGTGCGTGATTTGTAACAGATTTCAAATTACACTTAATTACGATTTCATGTACTTACAAAATTGCTTGGGAGTGTGAGGTGGGTAACTAACAACGCACGATGAGCATTATCGAATAATGGAATGTTTCTTTGTTAGCGATTAATTGAAGCAACAAAACAACAAAAGAATGCGATAAAGAAAATCGATTGTCAACTAGATCTGATTATAATTTATAATGTAAATTGCAAGCAATATATAATTTAGCTTAGCTGCCCTTTACGATGCAGTTATACATAGTTGCTGCGACAAATGTTGCCAAAGACGCTGGCAATATTGTCGCTTGTTATTGCACGGCCCGCAAACAAATCTTTTGGGCATCCGTTTTCAATGTTTACGCTTGGCTTCGGCTGTAGAACTTTATTATTAGAAAAGTTTTAATGTATTTGGTAAGGCACGAATAAACCCAACACAGAACAACTAAAACATCCGAAAACAACCTAAACATGAAATGTGAATGAATACGAGAATGCATGCATATTTAAAATGGTAAATTAGACTTGGTCGAATTATTTATCGATTGAGCGAATCGCATAATCTTATTAAACGCTTCGAGAGCCGACAAAACAGATGAGTGAAACCAGAACCGGAACCTGAAAGTTTAGCTTAGTTTTTGGCAAATTTAAAGTGAACACGAATGCCGGTTTCAAGGGCAGTTGAAATGTTTATTCATTCATATCAGGTAAACAAATCAAAGTGAGCTCGACCGAGTATCACAATTTGCATATTTGCATACACACATATAACTTAAACCTTAAGTTGCGACTCGTAGCTGTGTGGCTCAACTTAATTTGGGCTTTAAACTTGTCGCTGTTGCTTCCATGGTTAAGGATTCCTTTTGGTCCTGTTGCTGTTGGGGCTTGCGTATGTAGGTCTTGTAATAGAAGTCAAAGAACATGGCGAACATAAAGATGTTCTGAATGAAGCCGATGAACGCGATAAACGCGGGAAACTGGCACGGATTCCGCACGATCACAAGTAAAAAATGCAACGTTAGAAAGCCAAACTGCAGCAGCTGCAACTGCGTGATGTGCCGCTTCCACCAAAGCATCTGTTTGACAGCGCCCAGCGAGGTGGCAAAATAGTAGGCGTACATCACGGAATGCACCAGCAGATTGATCAGACCCAGCATGGTGCAGTGGGAGCCCGCCAGGAATGTCATAAAGACGGACACACCGAAGACCATGCCGGCGTGGTGATACACATGCAGAAAGCTCACTTGCGAGTTCTTTTTGCGCAACACGATAAATACCTGCAACGGAATATGATTCGTTTTATCAGAAGATTTTTAACTGTAAGTGGGCTTATGCAACCTACCGTATCGAATAGATCGAGGTATTTGAGCAAATAGTAGCCGTAAGATGCATATATCAGGTGCATCATTTGTGGCGTTGTGTTGTGGTGCTCCACAGGCTGGCAGGTGAAACTGAACCCGGGCTGAAATACCGAATTCAAAAGCCCGTAGACAAAAACAATTGTGTTCGCCACGACCTGAACAACGTTATATAGCTGCATCACAAATTTCAGTTCGAGCGGGCGTCGATTTTCCATCCATTTGGGACCGAACCGTAGTACAAATGCCAAATAAACGGTGATTATGAGCGCCACACTCCACAAATTGCCAGTGAGCGGCAAATGAGCGACGCGCGGATCTTTGTGCTGATCGTACAGATCCCGCACCGTATAATACACATAAGCTACAACATTTGGCGCCATTGCAACGCCGAGACTGTCACAGGACTCTCCCTTGCCTTTACACCTTTACTACGAAATGTGAAAGCGGACGCCAGCAGTTTGCACAGCTCGAAAGTCGGTATTCTTCTGAGCAGAACAAGACTCACATTCCACATGCTCAAGCGTTCGCTAGTCCAGTCCATGGTATGGTAATGACCGCTAAATGATAATCATTACGATCGCCCAATTAACCTATGCAAAACGTCGGCGGAATCGCTTGTAATTGAAAATTACAATTATAATGTGTCACTCTTTAGGTTCTGTTTATTTGCTATTTTTCGTTTTCTCTTTATATACACAAGTGCTTAAAGACCTGGCTGGCATTTTTGAGAGATATATAGATAAAAATTCTTTTAACTACTTAAAAAGTCAATCAAGCGTATTGGAAAGTTGGTCGTTCCAGATAGATAGATTGATGTCCCATCCACTCCCATCGACCTTGTCAGCACTGGTGTATTGCATGACCTTGTTGCTGGGTAGACATTTGGTCAGCACCTTCCCGGTTGGCCAAAACCAACATTTGCATTTTCCTCGCAGACAATAAACGGGCTGCAGCTCATTTACACAAATAAACCATAACCGCATGACTGTTGGCGATGTTGGTCAATTCCATTGAGTTTGGCTTGGCCTCGTGCTCGGGAGCGGTTCTTCGGCAATGGCAAGTGCCGCTGGTAGTGTAATAACCATAATGTTGACGTTTATGGCGGCACCAAACAGCAAAAATAATAATGGTAATCATTTTGCCGTTCGCCGGAAGTATGCAAATATACGAGACGACCGTGATTCAGTAACACAAGCCAGATGACGAGGGAAGGTCGTGAACGGCGTCAAGGATATGGTCAGGTGTTTGGTTGGGTGAACGCCAAGGACCACGTCTAGGCCTTAAGGGTGTTTTGTTTTTGGGCAAATGATGCGTTAATGAATGGAATACATATATGTAGAATTACCGCTAAGGCAAGTTAGACGCTGTTAAACTATCGGCTTGAAGAGAAAAAAAAAACGTGCGTGTGAATTTTGCAAGTTGAAAGCGAAGAAAAAGGACGTATTAGTTCATAATTACATAGAATAATACAGTGTAAATTATTTAATATTCTGGAAGCGGATTCTTACAAACGATAGAACTCATTAAAGACCCTTACATATATATATATATATATATATATATATATATGTGTATGTATATGTGCAGAGAGCAAACAGCGGGGCGTGAGCAAATATATGCTGGCAATGCAAACGTGTTGTCTGTGTAAATGAAAATAATAATCTCTCGGCAGGAAATGAAGGGAAATTCAACAGGAAACTTTTGTGACGTGCTGCAAACATTCCGTGCAAATAAACCAATTCATGTGCAGTTATCGTGCTTATGCCTCCCTGCGTGCATTTAAAAGAAAATGTTAATTGTTATATATATATTTCTTTAATGACCCATATTTTCTTGAATTAATTTTAAACTTTTAGTGTTCTGCCATATTTTTTGTTAAGTTGATTGTTAACATTTACTTTAAGCCCTGTCCACACTTACAAAAGTATTTTTAAAAGCTACTTCATTTAAGAGCTACTGCAACAGTTCTACCAGACTTTTGCCGCAAGGCCATAACATTTTATTTGCTCAGTGCATCGCTGCCATTAAAGCCATTTGCGTTTAACAACAACAGTCTGTGCGTCTGTGGGTAATTATCGCGTCAGCAAGTTGCCGTGATAATGACTGTCTTTTCATGGCGAAGATAAGTTAAATGCCATTTTCTTTCCGAGATTATTTTGTGCGCAAAATTTGTGATAAATTTAATTTAAACAATTACGATTGTTTTAGTCGAGAGCGCCCAAATTCAGCTGGCGTTGCAAGCATGCCAACAAACATACACAAATCAGAAACACATTTTACTTTTGCACTATGCAAACTAAATTGTTGGATAACTTCTAAACTAAAAGTTTGAGGGTTATGAAATATTTACGAGCTAACGAGAGCATTTAAATCGTTTGTACCAGGCCAAAGCGCGAGCTAGCCGAGGTATCCAAAATGCGATCTGCGTCTGCTTTTAGAATGTTCTGTATTCTACGAGATTGTTCATCAAACGGGACAAGATATCGAAAAATAAAAAAAAAGTAATCTTAATCAGCGAACTATTCCAGTTTTCGAGATAGTTGCATTTATATAAATCAAGTCAGCTCTTCGTCCTGATCAAGAGTATCAATGCCTTCTTCAAATCCTTTTTATCTAATATTCAATGGGTTTTAAAATCAAAACAAATAGTATTTTTTGGTATAGTCACACGTAAGCCAAAATCAACGGGTATTAATCCGTTACCGCCCAAAAAAGGACAACAACATATTCGCCGTGTATTGATCGTCCTGCTAAGCTTTGTGCCTGCTTACAGTGACAGCCATTACGGCGCTGCCAAGGAAACAAAAGAGGCATTTATAGAAACGATTTCGCAAAAATATGACAAACAATCAAAACGTATTTGGAAAAACCGCAACACGGACAACAAAACATGCCAGCTGAGCCCGAGATTTGTTACCCAGCAGCAGACCCGGGCAGCCTAGTGCTGCCAGAGCGCTGGGCGGTGTTGTTGTTGTTGTTGTTGTTAATGGAGATGAGGCGCGGCCGGCGTGAAGTTGGAAAAATAGCTTTGCCGTTCGTTGCACAGAGGAGGACTGATGAAAATTTATTGCTGCCAACATACCCAAAGGGATTCGCAAATATAATACTACAACCACAGCGGGGCGGATCCGACAGTTGGACGGATGAGCGCGCGAACAGATGGCAAGAAGGCGTCGTCGTCGACAGTGGCAGAGACAGAGACAGCGGCAGCAACAGCGACAGCGACAGCGGCATCGACGGAAGCGAGGCGACTGCATACAAACACGTACAACATGTCATGCAGTTTGCCAGTCCCCTCCACCCGCCTACCCCCTGCCCAGATCTAGATCTGGTATATGCGCTCGTTGCTAACACACTTGTAGTGTGTGTACGTGTGTGTGCGTGTGTGTGCATGGAATTTGTGTGCTGTGAGTGTTATAGCTGTACGACAGCTGAGCGTGCGTACGTACGGCAAAACTAAACCTATGAACAATTTTCCAAAAGCAAAAGCAAAAAACATACAAAATGCGGTTTTCGCAGCGTTCCGCTCCGCCGTGAGGAAATCTCTAAAAAATCTGTTAAAAATATATGCTTGCATATGTGTATGACAGATAGAACACGCCTGGGGGCGAGAGAACCCCATTTACCGCGACTTTCATCCAATTCCAGGCGGCGTTTCTGTTGTACAACGTGCTCAGCTTAGCCGAGCTGCAGGCACGCATTCCGCATGTTTTGTTATGAAAATTTAAGTGAAATCACTAAAAATGCCAAACAAAAACTGCTAGATATGCAGATAAACCAGGCTAGGGAATCGGGCCGAAACGTATTTGTTGTTGGCAAGTGGAAATCATATTGCTGGTAACGTGTACATTTATGAGAAACTTTTGTCAGTTTATAAAATGTGAGTTAATGTGCATCCTTCAAGTACAGCTAAATGGTTTGCTTGGCACGTACAACAGAGAGAGAGCGAGAGAAAACTTTAAAAGAGGTCAAACATAGTATATGTCTAACTCTTTGGTACCATAAAGAGTTTTTTAGCTAATGGTCTCGGCCACTCAATAAATATTTGTCAACGACGCACAACGTCCATCGAAGGCGATGCAATAATGTTTCGGACCGTGCCGCCAATTTGGTACGAACATCCGGAAGTCCTTCGTTCGCCTTCATTCTTTTCTGTTTCGATGTCAATAGCTACGTTTTATTGCTATGTCCTTTGCATTGACTACACGAGAAGGGCCAAAACAAAAGCGCCCAAAACAGCATTGCTGCTGGAATGGGTGTGGCACTCGCATAGCTAGTTCAAAAATTTATGATCAGTGACAAAAGCACATTTCCACCTGTGATATACATTTACTGCTGCTCACTTTCTGTCTGTGCTGCCATTATTGTTGCGTGTGTGTGTGTGTGTGTGTCTGTCTCTTGGTTTTGTTTTTATTTTTGGGTTTTGGTTTCGTGTTGTGTACACGCCTTTTCAGTGCCATTGTTACACATACGCCCCCCAGGTCGACCAAAAACGTTGCCAATTCCACGGTGCGCCACGCATCGATGGCCCTTTTATGCGCTTCGCAGTTTTCACAGTTCTTTTTTTTGTTCGCTCTTGCCTTGGATTTTTGCGATAATGGAGACAAATGTTGGGCTCTTAAATTTATCGATTGGTTGGTTGGTTTGTGAAAGTTACCAAAGAAAAATATGGCCCTGGCATGCGAATTTGTTTTTATTGTTGGGCTAGCTGGAGCATGTGATTCCATTCTGGGCGCTGTTCAGATTTAATGTTTAAAGTCGAGCACCTGAACTTTCAATTTATTTCTTGTTTTTCATTGCCTAATAGAAGCAAAGCAAAGTCGTCGCCCAGCGGCAAACAATGAATTGCGCTCTGGCCAAAATAAACTTGCGCCAAGATAAGCCAACTATTTGTGCAATGTGCCCGGCGCTGCCCCGCTGCTCTTGGCCACCGTTCCAAAATCTTAGAATTTGCCTGCTGTGCCCGTAGAAACTTTCAAATTGAAAGTTCATCGCATTTTGCCAGCTGTGCTGGCTCCAAACTGGGAACGCACAGATGGCAACCAAATTTGTTGAACATTTGTGAGTGTCTGGTTTCGATTCGGTGATGCTTAAATTTTAAATATTTTCTTTAAGGTCTGCGCTTGTTGTGGGCCACATATAACCTTTGGTATTAAGCGTTGATGGCCTGCAGCAGCTTTAACATGTACATCCGATTAACTGCCAGATAAACGCGGTTATAACTGTATGTGTGCGAACTTGCGTAAGCGAACTTTGAGTTTTTCCCGCTTATTCAATTCCAGAGTTGTGGTCCGGACCCGGCGATTAGGGCTTAACATTAAACACTGCAACGTGCTCGAGGGCCTCGGCTCTCGGATTTATGCAGTGTTACATTGTCATTTAAATAGGGTCGGGATTGCTGAATAAAGCGCCTGTTCGCGTTTTTTCCGAGCTCTTTTTTTTTACTACATCAACGCATAAATGCAACTTACGTTGAATGCTATGCCAAACAAAACAAGCTGGTACTCAAAATGATTCACTGGGAGATACCTAATCTGCCGGATTGAATAACGTTATTACATATATACTGTTTTTTGTTTGAATAACTTTGCTTTTACGTAACTGCAAATCCGATATGTAAAATAAAAAAATTTAAAATTTATTATAAACAAAAAAAATGTGGTTGTAATAGGTTTTTATTTCTTAGAGTAAGATCACAAAAGAAAAACAGAATATATTCGAATACAAAGCCAGTATATCACTATCGCTATAAATTATATATATTGATAGTAATACAAAAGAAACTTCTTTCATTTTATCATTCCCTTATTTATTTAGTGTGTAGGGTATGTAAAATGTTGAGGGCGAAACGATGTAGATATAAATATGAGAAAATACTCGTACACGTAAAATGCATAAGCTCTCCCATTCCATCCCCATGCCCGCCAAAATGCCAGCGGCTTCATGCATTTTACTGGCGCTGCCATTGTTCACTGGCCAGGCTATATATACATACATATATAAGTGCATATATATAAATTGTGACTAGAACTTGGTCTGCAATTTCAGTCAACTAGCAGCGAATCACTTACCTCGATTTGAAATGGCGGCATCGGCGCAGCAGGCCGCTAGTAGCACCCATCCCAGGCTAATTACAATCAAAATGGGACAATTCATTTTCCGTGGGGCTTCGTTGATGGAGCGGCTGCACGCCGTAGAAGCCGAAGCGTTGCCGTAGCGTATGCTACGCGGAATTGTTTTCATTGTTTTGCGTACGCCAGCAGCACGTCTAGTTGCGCGCCCTTTGTTATTAAATCGGTTGAAGCGGTCTCTTCTGCGTCGCGCGATGTGTTCCCCTAATTGATATGGTGTGTCAAAGACTCGAGTTCTCTTTAAATTTTCGTTTCTTCAATTTTTCATCAATTCATTTTATTTTAAATTATTTATGTTCACCTTTCCAGTTGAACTTCTCTGTGCTGACAAATTCTGAAAATTGGAAAGATATATTAAAAATGATGTAAGTGCATATTTTTTTTTTTAAATTATTAAGTGAATTTAATATGCCTTTTATACTTTGTGGCGTTCGACTCCAAACTTTAAGTATCAAATTCTGATAGTACGGATTCTTATTTTATAACATCATAATCATAATTTATTAATTTAACAAAACAATTTAGAATCGAGCAGAATGAGGATATTAAACATAATATAAGTAATTATTAGAGTAATAATTAGAGCGCATATTAAAAAGCTTGCAAATTAGTGCTGTGTTTTTTTGTTGAATAGATGACACAACAAATTAATTTAATTGACACAGAAAACTTAACCACCAAATGCGATTATCACTAAAATGCTTTTATAAAATAAACATTTTTTTCTAAATTATTCCGTTGGCTACTTTTTATATTCGTGCAGGAAGGAACGTTCGGATGAACTTTTTTTGGAGTCTTGTAACTTGGCATGTGGTCTGGAAGTTACCTGCATCAGACAAAGTGTTGTGCCACGCCCACTGACAACATGTTGATACACCCCAATTCACAGATCCTTTTATCACAAATATATCCTACAATTTGAAAGTTAGATTGCCGGTGACCTCTCATAGAAGTAGATTTACAATATTTGGCAGATAGTTGTCACCTAAAATCTATGTTGACCGAAATAACATTAGCAATGAATACAGTTTCCAATTGCTTTAAGCTGTGAAAGAGTATTGTGCAGTCAGTAACGGTCGACTGCAAAATTCTTTATGTAGGTATATGCAAATCGGATATTCCGAGAAATGAACGAGGGTAGCATTTAAGTGCCTAACAGAGATGAGGACCAAAGTAAACTAAACTTCAACTTTAAAGTTCATCGCCAAATAACGAATAGCTCTTAAGGACACCCTTATACGTGTACACACACACACACACACACACACTTGTGCACGCCTCTTGGCTTGCTCCTATTTCTGCTCTACCCGCTGTCATATTAAAGGCAAAGTTTTACATAATTTAATGAGTTTGCTTTTCGTAATGGGTCTGTGGGCGGGAGCAATCTGGTCAGTGCATGTGTTGCCCTGGCTGTGGGAACACTGAAGAAAAATAAGCAAACAAAAAGTTCAAATTATTTCATTATCACGTCCGTGCAGAGCAAAACTCAAGTCACAAAACAGACAAAAAAGAATGTACTTTAAAGCTATAAAAACGGCTTTGTGATGTTGGAGTGCCGGAGGCGAGTCGCGACGGCTCATGAAAAATAAAGTTATAAATTTAGATTAACCCATGCAGCCAATACGACTTCCGAGTGGCCTACCAAAAGGAACAGCCGGCGACTGAGGCCTGTGCACTTGCACGCTCATCCGTCTTGGCCGTCCGGCTCACGGCTTTACGGGCGCTCACAATACCCATTAAAGTCAGTGCGCTTCTGGCGTTGTATGCGTGTTTGAGAGTGCGCTACGTATAATTATCTATCGTATTCATTATTACCAGGGACAGCCAGAGCGGGGTCGACGGCTTGGCATCAAGTTGAAACAGCGCATTGGGCTTATGTGCTTGACGCTTGTCCTCGAGGAGCAATAAAATATTTGTATATATTTAGCTTACTTGAAGGTAACCTAAGGCAGGTGCTGCTACATATATATATATGTTTACATATATATCACCGCTGGCCATGCAGTTACTCAAAATCATGCGGCCAAGTATTTTATAGAAGTGGGATTGGGTCGACAGGAAGATAGGAGCTTTTATGTGCCTTGTGCTTGCGCAAAGCTTTTATCATGTAGGTGGCAAACAGTCGTAAATTAACAGGCTGGCAATAAAAGGGGAGTAAAAGGTTGAACCATATCCATGGCCCATTGTCATCCGTTAGCCACCTTGTCTGGCACACTATTAGTCTCTCTGCTTTTGTCGGCCAAGGTTATCAGTTTTATGGATGTTCGGCCTACAGATTTTAATATGTGCTTGCCACATGCTGTTCGCTTAATTTTTCTTTTATTATTATTTATGACAGCGCCGCATGGCGTCCGCAAATGTCTCGCTGGACATTCGGTTTATTTCTTCTGATTTTATGGCTTTCCAAAAAATATTGTTCAGCTTAAATGTTTTGTTTATCTGCCAAAAATCAACCAATTTTTTATTTGACCAAACTAATAACTAATGAATTATTAATAATAGAAATTTTACATTGGTATATTTGTTGCCATTTGATAGTCAGCCCACTTTTACTTTCGCTTTCAGAGAATTTTGTACTGTGGGATATTTTCTAATTTGAAGCAAGAGGTTGCTTGCACAATTAGTTTTTGCTGGTTTCGCTGTTAAACTGATTTTCTGTCGCCAGCCACTGAGTGCCAGTGGGACGTAAATGCAGGGAAAACAAAACTGGCGGAAAGTAGAAGCCACGTCTTTTGTCAGATAGTTGCTGTGGTCGACAAGCGAAACTTTAAAATGGGTTAATTGCATTGTAAACTAGACTAACAAATGGCAAACAAGTGCGGCAGGAAACAGAGCAACAACAAAAAAACAAAAGCAACCACTGAAGCAACTTTGGTATTCGCAGGAGCTTTCTTCGGATTCGATGCAAGCTGTTGGAGATTTTTTAATCTGCCAGCTGGAAAGAACATCATTAAAATTAGCAGAGCCAAGTTTATAAGTCCGCCAAAGGCGACAATCACCCAGCAGAGCTCATTTCACGCTCTGCTGCAGACACACTGAGCACATTGGTTGGGATCTTGTAATCAAGCCATCAGCCTACGAAACATGAATCCTTATGAGCCGAAAACAAACATGCACAGCCGAAATCAAACCTATTTACGAAAGATGGCCTTTTGCCCAGTCTGCGATATTTTGGAAGAGCGTCTGTGTCGCGACGATTGAAACAGCCGAAATGCGGAATGTGGCCCAGCAACAGATTGAAATCGAAATGATTAAAACGGTGAATGTAAAACGACACACGCACACTGGATACACTGGATATGTTCAAAGTTCAGGCCATGTCTTGTCACAAGTTGGCCAAGTCAAAGAGTATTGACACAGCAACAAATTGTGGAGTTGGCACGCACGCTTGCACTTATCATCAAACGGCGGGCCTCACATGCTGCAACGTTCCCTGGCCAAAGAACTTTTCATATAAAAGATCTCAGATCCGTTCGATAAAAGATTATTAAAATTTTCCAAGCGACTGCCAGAAGTTCACTGCATCAGTTTTTCAAGTACTTTGGCGGGGGCGGGCTGGCTTAAAGGTTATCTGTGCCCTGTAGACGCTTTCTATACTTCAATATAAGTACTTGCGCGTCTATAAAGTTGGTCGACAGTCTCAAGTACTCAAGTTGAGTCGCGGATTTAGCTGAGCGCTGCGACATCAGATACATACATACATATAAACAAAATTTTTGTATTTTATGGTTAGGGGCAGGCCACTATCCACTGGCCATTGGATCGATGCTGATATAATTCCGCCATATAAAAAGCAATTTGATGTTTGCATGAAAATGGTAGTTTGCATTTTTGCTGAAGCACACATAATTCATTCACTATAGACAGTGCGCAGGTCCTTGCCAGCGCGCGGCACCTATGTAGTTGAGGCATGAATTGCTATTAGCAGGTCCTGTGGGTTGTGTATTCACTTAGCAATTACGGGTTTATTTATTATGCCGAAATGAATTATCCCTTACCGCCACAGGCCACAGGCTGAAATTTCTGCTTATGCTGCTTTTTTCACTGTTCGCATTTTATTTTCTTTCTTTTATGCAAGCAAGGCTTTCATGCTTGCCTCCTTTGTTACCTGAGCCTGTCAACCAGCTTGTTTGATGTCAACGTCATCAACGTACAATGATCCATTAAGTGGAAATATGTCTGTCTGTTTGTGTTTATAATTATGCATGAACTTTTTACATGTTCCTTCACATTGCCTATCATATTGCTGGCCAACATTTGAGTTCAAAGTAAAGCTAAAATTTAAGTAATTTTAATGGAATAAATACTAATAAAAATGAAATATATCATTGCTCAAATATAAAATTTGTATTGTTTGGCGGCACGCTGACCTCGGCAATTTAAAAAAAAAAAGGCATCACTCGACATTTGTAACAAATATCGAGTACAACAAAATCCATAAATCTAACAAAATGACAGCTAGAAATTTTGCAAACAAAAAACCGCAGCTAAAAACCAATGTTCGGAATTCAGAAAAACTTGTTGAAAAGTTTAAAGACCTAACCGCATAGAATGACCACCAACATTTACAACAACGGAGCAATTACAACTGAGCTGTGGGGTCATGGGGTGACATAAACGTTTGGCAATCAAACGACACCTCCGAAGAAGGGTAACTGTTGAAGTATATATAATAGACAAACATTGAGCAAATAACGACTCTAGGGGCAAAAGGCAAACACGTTGATGCCCCAATTCGGAGACAGCTGCTACGAAAAGTAAACGTGTAAACGTGCTTTGGTAATGTTGAGTAGTGAATATTGAAAATAAATCCTCACATGACATCGAGTTATGCAATACAAATACTCAGCAATATTTTCATCTGCATTTGCACAGCTTCCGTAATTTTTTTCCTTCTTATTTGTATTAGATAAAGGGTAAAAAAAGGGCAAAAAAAGCAGATTTCACGACGTATTATTTTTATGTATTTTTCTGTGTCAGTTGTTATAGGCTTAACACCGTTGAAAAGGAAACGTCGGGGAATTTGGCGGGCCAACCGCCCAAGGTGACGTGTACAAACACAAAACACAGTCACGGCGTCTTATCAACAACAACAACAACAACAACAACAACAGCAACCGTCAGCATCGTGTTAAGTCAACAAGGGCAATCATAATATGTTGTTGGCAATATTGACTGTCGATGTTTGACCTGCTTGAACTTGAATTAAGGGTTGAATTCAAAAGGTGTTAGGTAAAGTGAAGCCTACCTGTATTTATAACCAAGACCTATTCTCACTTAATCAAGTTTACGTTATCTCAGATTTTATTTAATCATAAGTGTGGTTATTAACACCGAATTCAACCTGAAGTCAATGCATTCATTCATCCTCGTCAGCCTAATTTTTTTGTATATTATATACCCATTAATTTCCGAGCAAGTTTGTTTATTTAGATGACGATTCGCTAGCAAAGCCTGTTGCAGCCACAGGCTGCAAGCTGGCTGCACAATGACCGCGGACCTGTCACAGTTGACAGCGCAAATTGATCAAACGATGGGCGGTGGTGTCGCACACAGTCAAGCAGCAATATTCACCTTTTGTTTGCAGCGACAGCTCGAGACCAAAGTACACGATATACTCTGACAGTTGACAAATTGCTTATGCAAAGTTACTGTTTGGGTTGACAGACAGCTTGTAGATGTATCAGATTGACTCGCTATATCAATAGTCAAACCAATTGAAACAGCTAAAGAGCTGTAACATTTAGGTGTGTGCATGGGCATTAATAATCCTATCAAAAAATTTGAGCTGCAACACTTATTCAGGATCCATCCTGCGGCAGTTTAGCTAAGACAGCTTGCATGCATTGTGACGAACTCAGTTCCTAAGGCAGAGCATGCAAAACTTTCTGCCACTGACTTTGTCCTGCTTGTCAGGACCACTTGTTCAACGCTTTTCTGTTCTCTTTTGTTGTACTATTTTACATCAGTTTTAGATGTGTTCGTGTTCGTGTGTGTGTGTGTTTGTGTGTTCGTATTTATGCATAAGGCGGCACAAAAGCTGTTGCTTGCTTGCCAGCTTAGGCGCTGGCTAAATGCTTTACCCGCAGGGGTCAGACACACGACACGTACAAGGACTCTTGGGCGTCTCACAATGTATGCTCTTGGCCATACCAAAGTTTTTCTTTTCACAATTTCTTTGGTGTTGCCTTATGCTGTCCGTCGCTGTGTTTCTTTCAAACTGTTCTCTGACTTCGTTGGTGCTATTAACTATAATTACCGCATTAAGCGGCAAAGTGTCTTAATATTCAATTATAAGTTTTTTCATCCGCATTGCCTTTCTACATTTCGTAGCATACATTTATGCGTGTCTTATGCTATTTGCTGCGGTCTATACGAAAAGTTTGCTGATACACAATTTGGCTGACTTTCTCATGATATCATTTTGCTTTTGCTTTTCTTGGTAGTCCTTTTAACGACGCTTGAGTGCGTACAAATTATATCACTAAATCTTAATGTTTGTATTGCTTTTGATTTTGTGCCAAAGGCTATTCGAATTTTGTCGACTGTTTTGTGTATTGATCGCCCGCCAGCCCGAGTATGTACGCTATGCTGCCAATACCCATTTGTTTTATTGCTGCATCGATAAAATAAATTGTGTATGCTGCCTGTCGTCGCTGATAATGGCCTAGTTGAAAGTTTCGACATCGGCGATGGTCTTTCGATACTCTGCCAATTACACATGCCACATACTACAATGCTAATGAAATAACGAGCATGTACTTATGTAACAGCCCCGCAGACAACCAAGACTCGACTGTAGTGGGCATCTTCCGGAGACATCGTACAAATGCAATTGGAGCAGCCCCCACGCACTTCAATAAACTAATGAACACTATTAAAGTCAACAACGTGGGCGCTAGGGCCGCCATTCATTGCTGCCACCGACAGAATTTTAATTAAAGAATCATAAAACGCTAATTTCGCATATTAATAAACACGACACACTTACTACACAGCGCAGAGTCGACTCTAGGAGTGGGGACTCGCCTGTGCGGGGCGGGGTGCAGAAAAACATGCACAGGACTCGGCACAAGGCGACACGCACACGAAGGCAATAAATAACGTAGTTTACAGATTTAGCTCGCTTGGAATATAAGTAGTTGAAATTAATTCAGCTTAACGTACACACATGAAAAATTTTAACTCTTCTATGGCCAGGCTTTAGAAAATTGAATTCAATTTTATAAACCATCCTAAGGATTTTGTCGCTAAAAGTCACTGTAAAAATGTTGAATTTGAACAAACATTTTTAAGTTAGTTTGTTTTATCGAAAAAACGTTTATTTTAATTGCCGCTTTATTAACTTGATGTGAAAGGTAGAAAGGGAATTCCTTTTATTTATTTGTTGCTACATTTAAAACATTTTTACTAAGTTGCGTTTTAATCAAAGCTCTGTTTTAGGTTCTGTTAGAAACGCCGCAACTTTTTATCACAAGTTTTTTTTATCAAAATCGGATACATTGTTAAGCAATTGTTGTTGAAATTTAACTATTCTCAAGAAAAAAAATAAAATAAACGGCAAAGAAAGGTGTAAGAACATTTGCGGGCGACTTATCCGCCTTTCCATGTTTTTATTACAAACCTTTCAGTTTCACAATAGCAGCAATTCTGTTTGGGCCACAAAATAAAAGGTCGAATAGCATCCGTTAGGGCTACTTGTTAGCCTATAGAATAACAGAAATTTTGTTTGGAATTTCGTCAGAAAATAATCTAAATGCAAACGGAACTGTTTCTTGCCGATTCCCTGCAACAATAGATTCCACAAAAAGAGCTGAATAACGAAATTTAATAAATTAAAGCTAGCTTTTGAACTGAGAAAACTTTTCGCTACAAAGTATGCAACAAAAAAGGAACAATACAATAACAAAACAAAACTGTATACATATTTGCAAATTGTGTAACGCAAACAGCACAAATGTCTTAAAGCCCTCCAAGAAGGAAAGTAAAATAATTGGTCTTTCAATATATATATATATATATATATATATAAGTTTAGGCAATAGCAACAGCTAGCAACTAGGGAGACAAAGCGCTGCATAATTAGAAGAAAGCCGGGGGGAAAAAAGGTTGTTGGCAGCATAGCTCCTGCCAATCCATCAGCTAGTCGAAAAGTGAAACTCTTACAAAGATTTCTTATATTTATTACACGCAAAGTTTTTGCGCGAAAGTTGCTGGTGTAGAAGCACAAACATGTCAGCAATGAAAAGACGCATAATTAGTAAAAACTTGACTGAAGCCATGAAAAATTGCTTCAAATTGGGCGTAAAAATTGTGCACAGTGGCTTTTAGGTAAAAAAAAAGTACAGTTCTTAAGTACCACCTACAGCCTGCCCTACACTTGTTCGATATCCTGGTCAATGGATGAATGACTGAAAAAGTCTTTAAATAGATGCAGCTCTGAATAAATGTGGCCCACACTCGGCCAGTAAATAAAGTTTACTTGAATAAATTGCTGTAGCCTTTTAAAACAGTTTCGAAACCAACAGTTACAGGATCCAACATTTTTGCTGTGTAAGCATACATTTTGGGCACAGATTGCTCGGCGACAGCCGTTGAGCTTTTACAAATATTGTAATAATAATAGTCAAGACTGTGGCAAACATGCAGAAAGTGGCCTAGCAGTGGAAGTTTGCAACTGTCATTTTCTGAAAATTGCTGAGAGAAAATAGTTCAGGATGTTAGCAGAAGAACAAAGTCCTGTGGACACACACACACACACATTTGCATAGACGTTAAGAAGTCTGCATGAAATTTAATTAAAAATGTTACAACAACTACAGTTAAGCTGGACGACCTTTGAACTGTGTGCTTTATATTTGAGTAGGCAAACATTTATATATATATATAAATATGTTTTCGTTCCAGCTCTGGCCATTAAACATGCAGGCGGACTTGCAGCACTGTAGCAATATACCAATTTGGCAATAGCTTGACTTGATTGGAATAGAATAAAAGATTGAAATGTGTATCGATACAATAATTTTATTAAAGGCTTCCCCCTTTTTAAAGCTCAGTTGTGTCTTTAACTTAAGTGTGCTCAAGTTGCTTACTAGTTTGGCTTGTGCCGCTTGTTAACTGACTAATCGCATTAAATTAACACGTACAAAACTCTTGGCAGCTAGCAAAGCCAAACAATTACAAAGCAGATAGTTAAAGGCAAGAAGTGTGTTGGTAAAGTGAACGCACAAAAAAAAAAGAAGAAATAAATAAAAAAAAATAAAACGTCCAATCCAATAAACTTGTTATGGCCTTTGTTTTGTGTTGGCAAAAGGCGTTTATAAATTACTTAAAGCGCTTAATGCGGCACGAAAGAAAGAACAGAAACGTTCAACGTTGCCTCAACGGCAATCCACAAACCGAGCGGAGAACAACTTGTGGCGTGACCACCACAGACGGCACCACTGCAGCAGCGCAATATGTTCTTGCTGCCGGCCGGGCAAACAGATTAAACCGTATCATGTACCAGCAAATCCAAAACCGCAGGCAGACAAAAGAGTGAAAGCCGAGAAAAAGAAAAAAAATAAAAGCGTGCGCAAACTTTAGGCGTAAGAAAATCCTCTCAATTGATTATCAATCAATTTTTGTGCCAATGTGTGGCAAACAAAAAAAAAAACAACAAAAAAATTGAGGCTAAGGAAAACCAATGGAGCCAAAGTGGCATGAAACAAAGGCAACATTCTGGCTATGCCTTGGATTTAGGCTACTGCCATGGTTCGACTGTGCTAATGGAATTAAAACTGGCAATTTCGGCTAAAGTGGTTGACAGGCTGTGTGTGTGTGTGTGTGTGTGAGTGTTGCCACAGTCAAGTAATAAACGAGTCTAACCGAATTAGTCAACACAAATCAATTGAATTAGGCGACAGATAGTGCGTGTGTCGGCCTTAGGTCGGTATGTGCGGTTAGGCAACCGCGGCTAGGAATGCTGCTACCAAAATTGAGATGCGCGCCAAAAGCAATTCGTATACAGCACTCACGTTGGCCAAATCGGGCTCTCAAATAAATGCCAAACAACAACAGCTGCAAACGACTTATTTATGCATCACATGGGCGGTTCGGATGAAAGTTGGAGAAAGGAGCTGACTAACCAGTTTGAGGGCGTGCACGTCTCAAATTAAATCCCTAATAATAATTAAGGATTATTCTACGCATCCTCGAAACATTTATTTTCATTTTCTTGAGCTGTACATTCCGGCAGGTATTTATTGCCATTAACAAAAACAAAATAGAAATTCCCATCCTCAAGCCAGAACATAAGTGTGTGCCACAATCGTTGGCGTGAAAATTGTATGTGGTGGTGGCGTTATTAGAGGCAGCGCCCGAAATGTTTTTGGCCATTTTTCGAGAGCATCCTTTGTTTGGTGCTCCGCCCCACTTGAAATTGAATGAAAGTCGTAGAGCATGCATATTACGTCGTAGACAGGAACACTATGTATATTCAAGTAGAAATTTTAGCCCCATGCTTTTCCTTTCCATTTTCTTTCGCATATTGGCGCATGTGTTTATTTCACATCTCGCATGCCGCACAGTTTTGTCTTATTTCATGTTGGCATTTGCACAATTCCATTTTTTTTGGTGTGTTGGTTGGAAGGTGTGCGTTTTGATGGAAATTTTGCTTTACTTTTTGGTTTCTCACATTTCGACGCCTTGGCATCCCGCCTGTGCGCGATGGAAGTGCCTGAAGCCACCGCAAAACAATGAAAATTGGTTTTGTTATTTTACTTATTCTTGCACGGCACCAACGCATCGCCTGTTGGCTAAGTTTGCGGTTGAAACTGCGGCTGAGTCTTTTGCCAAAGACGTTAGCTTTTTATTGGCCGTGTTATTGTTGCCGTATTTATTTGGCAGCAGTAAATGTAGCGAAGAATGCACATTTTTGCGTCTTTCGCGGCTGGCGTACTGCCCCATTTTATTTGTGTGCTGTCTTTATTTTTGTTCTGTTTATGGTGTTGGATATTATCCCATAAAATATAAAATGTAAACACTGGTAGGCAGCCAGTCTGTCTGTGCCCGTCCGTCCTTGCCGCTGGTTGACTGGTTTTGTCTCTTTAGCACGTACACGGTTATTTCCTTAATGTGATATTCAGTGTCTTGGTGTCAAGGACTCGGCCCGATAGGCAAGGTCTTTGGCAACAGTGAAAATTGGCCAGTTTGGACATTTAACTCATAAAATCTTATATTTTTAAAGTGTTTGCACAAATATTTAAAAAAATGTATTACCTTATTTTAGAGCGGCCCAAGAGAGTAATCTGGATAAATATTTCTTTGGTTTCACGTATTAATTTCTCTTCAGTTTTTATTCACTTGATGGAGTTAACAAATATTGCCTTTTCAATAAACTTTAAGTATTGGCTTCTTTAAGTAAGTTAGTACATTTGGTTAACGCTTTTAGCGGTACACAAATCCACAATCAACTACCCTGTTCAACTTGTTCACACTTGCGGCCACTATTTGAGTCTTGGTATAAGTAAGAGCTATCTTTTGGCAGAAGGGACCGAAACCCCGTACGCGCGCGAAACGTGTCAACTTTGTGTCAGAGTTCACTTTCTACTAAACGCTTTTTGCTGAGCGCATGTTGCCGATTACCGTTATTTGTTCGGGCAGCGCTCGGGAAAAACTTCGTGTGCGGTCGTGGCAAATCGTGCTTTCGCCTCGCAATAAGAGTTGGTGAGCGAAAACAGTGTGAAATAGGTTGCGCTCTCTCAACAGTTATGTGGCCAAAGTTTGGTAAGTGGTCTTAAGGATGCGGCGAATTCAACAGCTCTCCTCTTTTAATCAGCCACGGCTGATGATAACAATTTTATATTATGACGATCGTCAGAAGTGGGTTTATGTCGCCGGATTTTCTAAAAACTATAATACTTCCAAGAACTTTTGACAAATTTTTATACAACATTTTAAGGAGCAAAAATAATTTTATTTTTGTGAATTTCTCCTTTTCTGTTCGAAATTTCAAACTACTCCTAATTGGTTGCACCGAGTGACTCCGAATTATTCACTTTGAGGGGTAGAGTTTTTCCACCCTCTGCCGTGTGCCTGCAACATGTCCGTTCAAACATTTCGCTCTGTTCGAACCAAGTTGTTGCATCGTCAGCCCAACCCGCTAAACCACCCACAAACAAGAGCAGGCAAGACCGCTGTGCAAAAACACGCTACGGACGCATCGGAGAATCAAAATAGCGAAGCATGACCAACAAGCCGACTTGCGTGTAATTAAAACCAAACAGATTCGTAGAAGCTACGCTGCGAACTAACGTTGGTTGGTCAACCTGATAAGAATGTCGCCATGAAGGCTGCGTTCGTTCGGTTTGTCAGCATTTTATTGTTGTTGTTTGGCAACAGGGAGAAACAGAACGAAAGCGTTCACAGTCTGTCCGTTATTATGCTGATGATGATACAAAACAGTCCAGAGGTCAGGATTAAAAAAAAAAAGTAAAAAAAATAGCGCCGCTTGGTCATAAGCAGCGACACGCAAAATATTACATTCTCCTAGAGGAGCGGGAAAATGTGTACATAGCATACAAAAGCCGTCATGAAATTAATTTGGACATTTTTCAACCTTTCTGGTGCCGCTTCGGTTTTTTGCCATGGCAGCATGCTTGTTGCCAGCAACAGGGATTTGGACTTAATCAGAAACAACGGTGGACGTTTTTATAAATTTCGTAGTAAACAAAAAGTCAAGTCTCCCCTCTTTGTTAAAAATTTGCATACATAAAGTCATAGATTCCGTTGACGGCGGACCAGCTGTGCGGCTCTTAATAATTTGAGGAAAACAAAAAAAAAAAGAATACGATTGGTCAGTCAGCTTGCTATTATTATTATTTTGCGTTCCCAAAATGAAAATCAGCCACAGCTTGACGGGCAACAGAAAATCAAAATGATCAACAAATTATTTTTTGAAGAGTTTCAGAATTATATGCCCACTTCAGGTAATAAATGACTAAGAGATTTCCATTTTCTTACATTTGACGCCATTTTAATACAGCCAACCTGAGTGCCGTCTGATTAAGGGTAAAAGCAAACACTTTTGATGCACTCAGGTGCACTCACAGGGGGACAAGCGGATTATGTGTCAGTTTCAATTTACTCGTTAGTCGACGCATAGGTGGCACCGTGTAGATATATCCATGGAAGTCACGGGGTGTCCCAAATGGGTAACTGTTCGGGTGGGGGGAGTGGGCGCTGGGCTCACAGCGAGGAGAAGAACTGCAAACAGGCAAACAAATAAACAAGCGGCAGTCAAACACGCAGCGCTGTGATTGCCGGACATTTGCTCAAAAAGGCAAAACAATTGAATTGAATTGACAAAAGTGCGGACCCCGAGAGGGTGGCTGGCCCGAGGGCTTAAAAGAACTGGCTGGCAACGGTGCCGATGGTATTAACCATACCTCTCTGAGGTCAGCTGGTATGCGTGCAGTCGAGAGTCCGCGCCATCGCCACTGTGCCATGACCAATCTGTGCATTGTCTGTTGTCGGTTATTTTTTCCTATTTTTTTTTTTCCTTATTTGTTCGATGTTGTTTGCACTGCACTCGAATGCTTTTTGCAATGTAAACAACCGCTCTTGACCAGCCCACTCAGGCATATTTTCACGTGTTTTTTTTTTTATTTTTTATTTTTTGTTTATTTGCCTTACTGTGGTTAATTTCCTTCTTTTTTTTGTTTTGTGTTTGGATGCCCGCAAATTAGCTGAATTTCAGCAAAGCCGACGAGGCTGTTCTCAGTTTTTGTTTGAGTTTGGCGAGTGGCCGGAACAGATGCGACATCGTCAGGGACAGCCACCCCTATGTTTGCTCGTATATCCTTGAAGCTGTTCCGTCTGTTTCGGAACTTAATCCGCTTAAAATTTGAAAGTGCTAATAGTTTTCCATGTTACATCCCTGACTTTTGGGTCGACGAAAACCATCCACCGGAAAACTAACGCATCCCTC
The DNA here is from genome assembly GCA_035043915.1 of Drosophila paramelanica. Classification (NCBI taxonomy): domain Eukaryota; kingdom Metazoa; phylum Arthropoda; class Insecta; order Diptera; family Drosophilidae; genus Drosophila; species Drosophila paramelanica. Next base: position 7,870,051 of record JAWNMO010000258.1, read on the forward strand.
TTCTTTTTTTTTGCAAACAAAAAAAAAGGTGTTAAGACCCAATAACTTATATGCTTAAAATGGTCAATTGTGGCTGTGCATGGCAATGTTTATGCTCTCTGTATTCATCACATACAACACGAGAATGTTTTGTGGTAATTGCATTTTCAGTCTCCATATTATCATGTCTTGCAGCTACTTATTTTCGTAAATATTTGTCAGGTAATACTCTTCATACTCGTTCACGAAATAGATGGAGTATATTGGGTTGGAAAATTTGAATATATACTCTCGTTTACAAGCGTCAGGCTAATTGGGGTTGTGGCAAATCGTTCAAATATATTCATCTCGGTGTCAGAAATCCATATCTCCCATAATCTTAGTGCTAAAATCATCAAATATCAAAGAAAGTTTCCTGGTTTAAAAATCACAATTTTTCCAAAATTACAAAATATTGTTTGGAATGCTATTATATATTGTGCCTTATGTTTGCAAATGCGTTTATCAAATCAATATAAGCTATAAATGAACAAACGCCACAATTATAAATATTCATTAGGAAATTTCCTGTAATAAATACATTGCTAAAAGAGCAATTATTCATAAAACTAATTGCACATGGAAGTAAGGCCGGGTCGTAAGGTGACTGGAATCACGAAGGACAATGAGTGCTTGCAACAATGCATTTATATTATTCTTCTGATATGCTAACATACTCATCTCCTCCCACAATGGGGCGTGGTTGGCCGCTGCAATATTACATTATTAATATTTTAGCACTTAGCTAGGCATAGCAAAACATGCCGAAATGTAACAGCAAAGTAAAAGCCTTGGGACAACAACAGCCACATATACTCACAAATACACACACACACACACACACACGAACACACACGTGTGTGAACCCTGAGTAGGACACATGTCTGGAATCAGCCGGACATCCTGGCGTGCATTGAGCCTTGGTGGGTTGCTCTTTTATTTATGATAATGTTTGGCCATTCGTTTGGTTTATTGTGCTAATGTGCCGCAATTAAGATTAAGAAGATGATTTTCCTGTTTCCGTGCCTGCGTCCGTTCGCCTGCGCCAGCCAGCAATGGGCGAAAGCACGTGTGCGACCGATACGCCCACGTTTATGGTCTATTGCACTATTGGTCACCTATAAATAATTGCATTTATACGCTGTAAATGTGTTTGTCACATGCTGAAATATAAATGGTTTATTCGAAGAATTTATATTAATATTAATCAACAGCAATATGTTAAAACAGAAACCAGTAAGCGGCCCAACTCATGACTAAAATTCGGATATCTAATTTTAAATTTGGTTTGTTTTCTTCTGCTTTAATTAAAACTGCAGCAGTCCACCTGCCAATCTAATCTGTTGGTGCCTCAATAACGAATTCCGAACTGTACAAATGGTGTCGGTTTTTGCATTTTTGCTGTGCCGATTTGTGATTAATGACTCGAGCAGGAGCTCTGCCACCGATCGGGGATGTGGCCAATGTCGCGCCGTACAAAATCGTGCGATAAAAAGTCTTAAACATCAATTTCCTTTGGTTTGGGCTTTTCTGGGTACCGTGAGCATTTATTTATGACAATCATTTATCATGGTCAGACTACAAGGCAAATTTTACGCGATTCCGCCTCACCATTACCCTGCATATTGTGCTTGCTTCCGCAGCATTTACTGCTCTCCCTTCTCTTTCTCTCTCTCTCTTTCTGCCTTTTACTTCCGTTTGTTGCAAAACTTGTATATTAAAATCGAGATTTACTCTGCTCCCTTTTGCATTGACTTGTGTCATTTCTGTTTACATTTTTATCAGTGTATATATACGCTTTAGATTCGTTTTAAAATAATATATCTGAAAAATATTCAACTCTTCTGACCAATTAAGTGATTGGAATTGGTAGTAAGGGAAATAAATTCAATTTCGATTACTGAAATGCAGTTTAAATTGTCTTTACTTTCCCTTCGATTGAATTCGATTTGTTTTCGTTTCATTAGACCGATTTGTATTGCCAGCTTCACGATACCGTGTAGTATAACATTTAATTGCTGCAAATACCTCAGGGGAAATTGGCAAATCGGTAATCATAGATTAGACGAACATTTGTAATAACTACAAAACTTATACAAACCTGCGGCCAGAATGAATTCCAATTGAGATTTTTGCGCACGTATAGAAGATGCATTTCCTGATTGTTTGTTTGCATCTTTGGTAAGCATGTGCGTTGGCAAATGGCAAAACGGAATGAAACATAAATATATAATGTATACGTATGTAGATGCAAACGGAATCCATGTGGGAAATGCAAAAGTTCGCCCGGTATGGGAATTTTGACTGTGCAAATAGCTGCACGATAAATTAAATTGAGATGGGGCCCCTTCACCTTGCTCTTCATGTTTCATGTTGTATGAGTGTGTGTGTGTGTGTGTGTGTGTGTGTCAAATGCAGAGCTTATATAAATTCCACAAATCGAACATTGCCCGATGGCTTCACCGACAATCTATGCATGGATAGAAAGTTTGTAAATTAAAACGTGCGGAAATCTCTCACACAACTCTAATTAGCTGCGTGGATGCGGCCGCAAAAGTGCAAATGCTGCATTTGTGTTACTTGCCCCAGCCAATTTCGCATTTTGGGTTTCATCACCTGCTCCCTGGTGTCCTAAAGGGAATAAACGAACTGCGTTTCGCCGAGATTGATGTGATTTATAGACATGTAGTTCGTATATTTCTGCCGCTCTCAGTGTTAATTGAACTCATGGGCATCCCGCCATATTGCCAACTTAATGTTGAATATTATACACGCGTTCACGTTGCGGCACAGAGATTCGAGCGTGGCCCTGAAAGATGCAACTCATGCCGACCGACCGACTGGTTGCCAAGTGGCACTCACGTTAACGGTAATGCTGGCGGTCTGTGTCAATCGACAATATTGACAGTCACGGCACCAAAGTGGACACAATGGCGGTCGCACCGTGGCAGTCTCTCAGCTGCTGTTAAGAAGCAATCACGAATTTAAAGCTGAATCGGCAAAGAGAGGCCGACATGAGGCTGAAATCGGGAAAAAATGCGCCCACAATCTCAGGCGTGTGGTGTTCAATTTTCTGCAATATCATCAACTATAAATTACGAATATTGACGCACAACAACTGCAAGTACGTGGCGTGATAATGGATATTTGTCAGATATGTGAACGTTTTAAACTCCCGCCCCAAAAAATCGAGAACGCTCTGACGAGCAGCCGCCCAGGGTGCAAGGGTGTCGGTTGTTTTCCCGCACGGAATGGACTGGAACATAAACATAAAAAGGTAATATGCCGCAAGGGACTATTGGGACCAAATGTGTGGCACTCTGATTGCAGTGGAGTGCAAAATAAACGTAAAAGAAGGACAACAATATAACACAGGAAATGTACGAAATGGCGACGCCGAAGGTTTTTTGAAATGATTCCGCAGGTTTTTGCCATACTGACAGTTTTTTTAAGGGTGACACTGGCCCGTTCTGATTAGCTGGGCGGCGGAATATGGGTCCAAATCGTATCAAATGCTCTTAAGACCCGAGAACTTCTCGGGGACGACTGATTCATTTCTCAATTTGCTGTGTCAAAACAAAATACGTAAAACTGTATTTGAAAATTATGCAGAATGCATACAGTGAATAGCGAAAGTTTTCTTATAAAGAGTTTTATCTTTTCTAAGCGAAAGCGTTAAATTTTTTAACAAAAATTGATAATAATGAAAGTAACAGTACTCAACAGCAAAAAATTTAGTTTACATCTGATTTTGTGATTTTGAATGTAAGAAATAAACTTAATAATAATTAATAATAATTTATAACTTATAAGCATTATAAGCTTTATTTACAAATTACGAGAAAAACTGATATACTCTATAAAATTGAAATTGAGTGCTTCTGCCCGTTACATATATTGTCACAAACCATTATACTCGTTTTACACATTTTTAATGGGTGCAGTGAATAAAAATATTGTGCTAACTTTGCATTTCCTGCGCATATTTTCTTCACATTTTACAACAGTTTCCTGTTTCCGTTCAGTCAATTTTAAAAATAAGCCAAAGGCTCATCTCCACGCTGCTGCAAGGACCATTGTTGTTGTTATGCTCGCCTTTGCTCGTTTTGTTGTAAGTTTATATCCTGTTTCTTTAGTCTGTCGTTGAATTGTTTTGAGCGAGCGCAAATACAGTTATCACATTCCCTAACCCACATTGTTTTTTACTCTAAACATGAAAACATTATAATTCACCCACACTTCAAATTGAGCAATAAATATGATCTGCTTATTGTGAGGGTATAGCCTTCAAATAAATAAACAAGCTTGGTCTTCGGATGACTTTGTTGCGACTTTCGAAAAAAAATAAAAAATAAATAATAACTGAAGACCCCAATAACCCGGAATGCTGACATCGAACAAATGTCTGTCACTTTACATGAAATTTCTACGAAAGCCCCGTCGCATGCAATAAAATAAGAATTTACAATTAATTGAACCGTACAAATTATATGACATTTATGAAGCAACCGAAAAGTAAAAAACAAAAAACAAACTAGGAAAAACAGAAACGGAAACACGTTCCGCAACCGTAATGAGGGCTGGACAGAAAGAAAAAGGGATTAACAAACCTTAGCAATGTGCCGCCTGCACCGTGTGCATGTCTAAATGCCAAATAAAAGCGTTGAGCTAAATGAAAACAAATTACTATTGCATGTGAGGCGAGGCCGACTCAAGGAGGAGGAGGAGGAGGTGAGCCGCACCAACCCCAAAAACACTCACCTCAACACCGCGCGCACGCCTGAAGACGTCAATCAGAAGCCACGACCAATGCAATATGCTCCAGGCTGCAGGGTGACTGACAATGCAACAGCCGCGTTACAGGACTTTAAACACACGAAAATGTGCTACAAAATCGTCGAGACTTTAACAGCTTGCAACAAATGAGCAGAAACGAAACGAAAAAAATTAATGAACGCAGCCTGGAATGGTCAATGGTGGGAGCTTAATGACATGGCAGTTAGGGAGTCAAATGATGTCGCGACTGGAATTCGATATTGCTTGTGGGCGTGGCCGGATTGCGTTGATAACCTGGTGTCTAAACGACTTACCGACTTACCAACGTGTGCGTGTGCGTGCCTCAGAGTGGCAATACCAAATAATTTGACTTCAAACATTTGAGCTCACATGCTGTAAAGTCATGGAAATCGAGTCGAGAAAATGCTTAAGCAAGAACTGAGTTTATCTCACATTTCTGTCCAACAATACCTAACCACAGGGGATTTGCTATTGCGATAGCCTCGTATTCGTATCGCCAGACACTGTGGGGTTTCATCTATATGAAAGCTTGCGCGATAACAACAACAATGAATTGCCATAAATCTCAATAAAGTTCTCGCAGCGGGAAGAACCTGGAAAAAGCAACCAATGCAAAACAAACAACTGTTGACAAAGTGCAGAAACAATATTTTAAATTTGATTATCAAAAGAGTATGACGACGGCGACGATTATATGATTTGTATATCAAAATGCTTGTAATGTATTTGCAATACGAAACTTCTGGTGCCAAACCAAAGGGGGGTAGCATGAAAAGTATGGCGTCATATGCATATGTGTGTGTGGCCTTTGGGGTTGTGCGTACAAACTTTGTTTATCTTATTAACAAGTTTTTAGAACGGATAAGGTGAAGCGAGGTGGTTGTGCACACACGGGGTGTTTGAATAAATCAAGTTGCAACCCTTGTGAACGAGACAAACAATTCAATTTTCATTGTTTATCAATTTTCTGCCATTTTGGGCACCTCAAAGCGCCGTTTTGTAATTAAATTTGGAAAGCTGCCAACAGCGCATAAATCAGGACACAATGATGAGACTCAAAATAATGTTGATTATGATTGCACGCGAGCAGAATTGTTGGCAGCCTTTTCTGTCTGCTCGAAACTCATGGCCAGTCTTGGCCAGACTGTTCTGGGGGGATAACTTCTTGCAGAAACTGTCGAAAAGTGCAAGCGACGCAATCCCAAAAAATATATAAAAATCCAAATAAACTGTTCATATTTTGTGTCTATTCCCGCCACAGACACATAAATCTCACAGACAATAAGGATGCTCTTTGTAGCTCGAACAGATTTAAATTTATGACAAACTGATGATTATACTCCATGTTGCCGGAATGAATAACGGATGGCGGGCCACGCGTACGACAATCCGCCAATGAGACAGTAAGGAGTATGAATGCGCGCCGCGTGCCAAACAGTTATCCAAACTTTATGTGTGTTTTTTTATACCCTGAACTCATTGAAAATGTGTAGAAAGGGTATAATGGGTTTCTGATCAGGATCAGGATATATATACTATAGATTTCAACCTTTCGTGGTGAACGACACCAATAATGCTATGTTCAGGGTATCTAAGCGTCGAACTCTCCCGATCCGAGCACGCTTGTTGTATCTGTATAAGTGAATTAATTCAGATTGTTAACCATCCGACACTCTGTCAGCCACGTTCGATATAATGCAGCCACGTGACTAGCGTGATGCGGCGCTTAAGACAACAAATGCAAGCGGAAGCCGCAGCAGCTTTCAGTGGCAGCAACACTTATTTGAATCTTATTGAAAGGTCAACCAAAGTGTGGCAGCTGGTCGTTTCGCCTGTTGGCTAGTGTTGATGCTGGTGCTATTTAGTTAATGCCGTTGTTCAAGCTGGGCGAGTCGACGAGAGTGCTCAACAAGCTCGAGGGTCGGTTGTACAATCAGCACTTCATTAGACGCGTGGCCAGCCGCGTAATAAAAAGCCAGAACGCGGCGGGGCAGACAAATAATCACAACAAGCTGGAAAAGAACTAAGTAAGTGGAGTGCGGCAATTCTTACCCTTTCTGGTTCAAGCTGTGCGCTGAACTGTGGCGCACACTCTGAGCATGGGAGTCGTCTACCTTATCGGTCTGGTCGGCTGTTTGTCCAGGACAATGGGGGGGCCTTCTTGTTCCTCTGGGCCTGGCAAATTTGAAATTGATATTCGCATGGCGTGAAATCAGTTTCAGTTTTCATTTCGTTAGCCCATTTGCCATTCGGTCTCCCGTTCGGCCTTTAACTATTTTAACGGCGCGCCTTTGTTGCGCTTTTTGTCCGGAATCGGACAGCCCGGCGCCCTTTTTCGATGACGGTTGTTACAATTACAAGGGCCGACCTGTCGATGGGCCACTTGATTTATTGAGTTGCATAAACAGAAATGGCAACGCAATCATGTCGCAACCGAGGCAACCGGTCTCGCATTTACCGCCACCCGGTTGCTGCTAAAGGAATTTACCGAGTGAGCTCAGCTTTCAACTCAATTGCTTCACAAGTCGTTAGGCGTCATCGAGAGGTGGATGCTGGCCAAGGGCAGTGGTTAACCGTTGCTCTGCCAGACTTGCACTTCATCCTCGCATAGCACTAGCACTCCACCCACCCATCATTCTAGCCCCAATGGCCAAGCCGCAATTTTTGGTTGCGGGTCTCCTGCAACGGCAGCACTCACAGTTCCGTTTCGCCCCCTATCCCAGAGTATAAATCACAAATAGATTTCTTTCGTTTTGCCGCTGAGACCCCTTGTCGCCTGGCGCCAGGGGCTGATGTTGGGCTAAAGTTTATGTCGGTTGCTATGCGAGGAGTTGGTCGGTGGCACTTTCTGCTGCTGCTTGTTGCGCTTCAATAAGGTCGGAATGGCTCAAAAATAATGTGAAAAGTTCCCTTTAACAATTTTTTTTGCGCTGCTGCTGCAGCAGCGGCGTAAAAAACAATGCTCCAAGAGAAAGTAGACAGTAGACACACACAAACACACACACACACACACTTAAATGTGGCGTGCTGAGCCTTTTGCTGCCAAAGGATTCACTAGAATTTACTCCTTTTCTGCGTTGGCTGCCGCTGCCTTGTTGAAGTTATGTGACTTTGGGGAATTGTCAGCCCCACAGCAGCCTTTTGCTCTCCCCACTGCACATTCTGTTTGCCACTTTAGGTTTCGCTTTGCTTTACAGTTGCTTCTTTGACTTTTACCAACTTTGTTTGCAAGACATTCGCTTTGTTGTTCCTTCTGGTTGGGAGTTATATCTGTGACTAGTGCAGCCCCCTTTAGATATTGATAGTGAAAACTTGAGCAACTTCCGGTGGCTAATGTTGCGGAATGTAACCACAGTACGAAGATTGTCAGGGTATGTATGTAAGTGTATTTAAATCAGGCTTCCTAATGATGTGTCAGGACATTTGTTTACCAAAAAAAGACGGCAATCGCCTAAGCAAATTAGTTCACCAACAAAGGGCACCGACAATTAATGCAATTAGCTGTAGACTGTCCAACAGAGATAAGTCAGTAAAGAAATGGGTCTGCCGTTAAGATAAACGACGGCAGCTGCAATGCCTGGCTATCAAGTGCACTGGCGAGATAAGTTGAGAAGGCAACGGCGGACAGACAGACATCAATGACAGAAAGTCTGTGCCGCTGACTTGTGGTGTTCTTCCAGCCAGCATCTCAATTAAGCAGCTTTAATTGGCCTAATTAATTTACGCTCAAGCGCCCTTGAAGTCTAAACGTGTTTTCCACAGCTTGCGCAGCCGTGCGTCACGCTTTGAAAAGGGTTGCGGTAGTCTGGCCCGACTTGGTAGCCCTGAAATATGCATTAAGCCACAGATTTGCCACTCGCAACAAAAGCAGCGGCGGCAGTAATTAAACAGCAGCAGCAGCAGCAACAGCTCCCACCGGCTTCACACGTTTCTGAGACGCAGACGAGCACGAAGATGATCCGTCGCTTGCCAACAAGGTGGGATCAAATCAGCAATCAGCGACAAAAGGCAGCTTCTGAGTTTTTATTCATTTCATTTTGAATATCAAGTTATGCGTTTAATGAGCGGCACGTGTCGCACACCAAACCAACACCCCCCAACATTGTCCTTGCTTGTGGATGTTTGCTATCCACATAACAATTTTGTCTCATTTGTAACAAAATGTTTCATTTTTTTTTTAGTATTTATTTCATAATTAATAGACTTATGCCAAGAATCATCCCTTATGAATTCGGATATTTAGGTTCTTTCTTAAATTTCAAGTTTTCAACAAATCCACTTTTAGTTAATAGACAAAAACTATAAAAACTATGATCTTGATCAATTGGGATGCCTTTTTCCGGCCATAAATAATTTATATATTTACTTGATGAAATGTGCAAGATCATGAATATGCAATGGATAAAGATAAAGCGCTGCGTTTCAGGGTGGCAAGTGGCAAGGAAATGGTTCACAATAAAAATTCATTACGCAAAGCGAAGAGAAACGAGAATGCCGGAAGAGAAACCGCAATCATTTTTCGCCAAAAAAAAAGAGGAAAAAGTAAAGAAAGAAAATAAATAAAATAAAAATAGCTGCAGCGCCAGTTACATTACATGAAGAAATATAGCCGCTGCGAACTGCTGTCCACCTACTTAAAATTAATTTCGAGACGGCAAACTAACCGCCAAAGAGCCAAACAACAGACGCCGGCCACATCCCCCGCGGCGTCGCGTCGATGTCGACGACGTTGTCCGCCACGAAAGGGTGGGAGAGAGATCGGTGAGTGAGGATGGGGTTGGTACCAAAAGTAACAACTGCCAAAACGCTGTGCGGCACCGGGGGGAGTGGACTGGGTGTGGTCGTTAAATGTGTAAAAGGGGGCGCCGTGACTTTCGGTGCGTATGTCAAAATATTGAAATATTAAAGCGAATGGCTACAGCAATAACGAGTCGCTTTACTGGGTGGGTGCAGGTCACCGCTGCTCACCCCGCCGTTGCGGGCCTAATGAATGTGCGACGCACACGACAGCCTCGTAAAGCGCCGACGACCGGGTCCACCCTCACACTTACTTATCGCAGTGAAAAACCAAATTAGTACAAGCTACAAAAGAGGGGCGTCGATTGCAGCAGTGTGATAACAAAACGCGTGCGCGCGATTTTGAGCTCGCCGCGGGACAGCAAGGCGTCTAATAGGACTAGGCCATTGAGTATGCCAACAAGAGCACTCCCGCCAGGCTTTCAGTTTAAAGCTCGCTATAGATTCGTAAAAATGTTATATAAATAGAGTGCGCCAGACAAAACCGACCCGCTGCCATGGTGGAATATACACATTAATGAAGCGTCGCTAAGAGCAGCAACGCTCTCGAATCTCATTTAACAATTTTATTTACCGCCACCCTTCCCCTTAGACATAGTCATGTGTGGTAGCTGCTTTCTAGAACATTATAATAATAATGGCTCGTTTGCCAATGCCTCGAGGCGCTCATAAAGCCATTAAGCCCCTCAACCCTTTGTGTAGCTCGTAATTTAGAAACGATTTCTCGTTCGGCTGGCGTTCAGTACAAGCCTCTGAAATATTGGCCCGCATTCACATTGGGCGACCTTCATAACTAACAGGAGACCAAGGTGGAGGTGGAGGTTAGCAAAATAGATGCCAAACACGCCAAACTCCCAGCCTGGGGATCGGCATTGTCAAGGATGATCTCGCCAAGCTGCCAATTTGGTTGGCTGCAATTGCTGTTACCAAAGGGAAATAGGCAAATGTGAACTTTATTTGATGATGCGCGTAGGTTTTTCACTTAACCTAAAAGGGTAACCAGACACGCTGCTAACTGCACTGCTGCAATCGTTTTTTTTTGTTTTTGAAAAGCATTCGCAATGCGAAGTTTTAGTGCAAAGGCGGAAAGTACCTGAGCAACCCATTACCCAATGGGTTCCCTTCAAAATAAATCAAACACCGGCGCGACACGGCAAACAAGCAAAACAAAATGGAAGCCGCATAAACTAATCCGGCCATGGAAGCGTACATACTCTCGGGAATAGCCAGACCGATATGAGGCACTCATACCAGGCTCCAAAAGCGAGTATCGAGGCAATTCAATTATATTTTTTGCAATAATTTTCAATACACTTAAGTGCAGATATATATGCCATTGGCCTCCCCGCACACCTTCTTCCGGTGCTCGGCGCAACTTCGTCGGCAGTTTAGAAAACAAATAACAGTCAATACAAAACTGTGGCTCCCGTTCTCCAGCTTCTACCCAGGCCTCCTGTGTGGCAGTCTAGCACATTTGCTTATGTTGCCGCAGCTCTGTTGCATATTTTCTTTACTTTATTGGCCAGTCAGTTGTGTATGTTAATGGAAATTGAACCAGCGATTGGCTTTTTGGTTTGGTTTTGAACTCTGAAGAGTCGGGTTCGCCAACTTCTTAAATTATAAAAGCGACTGGAAATTAACTTAAATTGTTTTGGGCCTCGTTATAAAAGTGGATTAGAATCGGTTTATGCATTAGTCGATTACGCTGTGCATAGAAAAGCGTTCCGTAAATGATATCTGTGAGAGCGCAGTAAATTCAAGCCAATTGCTTACAAATCACTCGAAAATTGACATCGACGCTGATAAAACGTCGCACATGTCCTGCATTAAGTGCAACTCCTCGAGACAAGGATAGCTTCAGCGCGCAGCAGCTTTGCAGTTAACCCAAACTGACATTGACATTCGATATTATCGGAAGCGAACGATCGGCAATTGAAAATTGCGCAAGAAAAGAGTTTATAAAATGCGGCGGACAGACGAGCGATTGGGGAGAAATTGGTGAGCGTGCTGAAGCTTATCTAAGCGCACTTTGTCACAGCTTATCAGCATCTCTGCGCCTTCGGGGTGGAACAGCGACTGGGGTTGACGCAAAGGAGTTGCACTAAGAGCAGCGAGCTGTGCACAGATAAGTTGCCCGCCCCTAACGAATATACCCAACAGTGCGGTGATTAAAGCAATTTACAGATTGGACGCCAGCTCTCAAGTACGCTTCAGCGGACGCTGCACAGGCTTCAATAACTTTAAACTGCTGCAATGCACTGCAACTGTTGAAGTGAAATCAAAAATAATAATAAAAATAAGAAGCGCCAACATTATCAACAACAACAGCTGCAGCTCTTGGACAGTGTGGCTGGGAGACATCGACTGGGATCTATAGTGAAAATCTTATGAAACGCAACCATTTGGAAAATCCAGCCAATACTTTTATTGTTATTGCTTCATGTAACAGAGCAACAACAAAAGCAAAGAGGGGATAGTAGACGGGAGAAGCAAGGACACGGCCCTTTTCAGGCGCCTTTTCACTGATGCGCACATATGCTGCGACTTTAAGGCACTTTTGTCAGCGTGTTTACCAATTTGCAGAGTCGATTGACACGCTCTTCAAAATGTATATACTTGAGTGGCGAACTATTGTTTTATTTCCCCATTGCCATTAGCTTGAAATGTTTTTTAAATTCCCAATTTAAGGCAACAGTAAATCGCTGCCTTCACTTGGCTCTTAATACACGTAGTAGATACCAACGGCACAATAAAAGTCAATCAGCATCTATTTCAATTAACCGTAAGTGAAAAGAATAAACAACGGATTGAGCCAACGAAATCCGGGTCACAGGCAGCGGGGATGAGTAAAATGCGGCGTTGAAATGTTGACATTTTCCCACCTTTCGAATGTCTTCAGAAATCGTTCCTGACAACATATATATGTATATTTTGTGTGTGTGTTTGTGAAAAGCTTATTTTGATTGTCACTTTCAGATCGCATTTTTAGTCGCAATCTGCCAACAAATATGTTTTGGTAACAAGCAAAAATCACAAAAATATTCAATTTCAAACTTAACGAACTAAGATACCGCCGATCACCCCAGTCACCCCATAAGGGTGCCAAGCATACAAGTGTGTTTTGTGCCATATGCGAGGGCTACGATGCTAATTATATGCAAATAGTCTTTTAAATTACAAGCTGCGAATTACTGATTGAACAATTCAGGGGCAACTCTCAAGCATCAGTCGCAGATTCGTTTTTCAGTAAAAATGTGTAATGATGTGCAATGAAAAAAGAGAAAAACACACGCACACACATGTAGCAATCGGATGGACATTACAGGGGAATGCGATACAAACAGATTCGCATTTAAATTTAAACGAAATGAATTGAAACGATTTTAAAACGAATGAGCACACTAAACGCCACGCCAATAAAATCCCTTTAATCCCTTTTAGTGTTTGTTTCGCCGATAGCAGCAACAAATCGAACTCCATCAAGAACAATTTGGATACAAATACACGGGATTGGCGGGAGCAGCACCACTTAAACCACTTAAATTGACTACAGCTACATAAACACGAGGTCCATTAAAAATAATTACATATACGTGGGTATTTATTTTTAAATATAACATGCATATGGATCATGTTAGTATTGATTTCGTTTTTGATTTAAATTTTTATTGATATATTGGTATTTATTTTTTAATTAAGAAACATGTATATGAATCATGTTTATAATTGATTATAATTGCAAAATTTTTAATTAAATAAGCAATTCTAAAATAGTTCTACCCAATTAAGTCTATACTCAAATGATATATGTATGTAAAAATTGTCTATCAATCGATTATGGCGTTCTTTAAGTTTTAATGTTTTCGTCATTGTGGCGTGTATTCACTGTGGCACAGCTGGCTGCAAATGTCAGGGGAATCTCTACACAGGAAAACACACGCATTAGTGATTAGCATTACTTTTGTTGTATCCCAAGGGAATTTTAGATTGCTGAAAGAGAAACGATTGGATTTTGTTGATATATCTAATCTTTTGGATCAACGAGGCTATGAATTTCGTTTCTGTCGGCTAAATCGAAAGATTTGTGAAGATTTACATTTGAGCATCTGTCTTTATTCTGGCAAAAATACATATACATATTTATGTTCGTAAGGGAATCATATAAGTGCGTTCATTAGCTCACAATGCATTCGTCTGTTGCTGCTTAAATATTTTATTTTCTGTTCAGATACCCTGAACCCTTTGGGAATGGGTAATAGGGTATGATGGCAGAAGGAAGCATCTCCGACCTTATATATGTATATTCTTGATCAGGACGATAAGTTCAGTTGTCCGTCTATCGGTCCGTCTGTCTGACAAAAAACTAAACACCTAAATTTTTCGATTTGTAGGTTTTCCTAAGCCATACACAGAACGGGTTTATATAATTTTTTTTTGTTTGATATCTTGTTTATTCGATTTTATTACATATCCCAAAAGCTGTCAGAGGTAAAGTCACCAAGTTTAATATGTTATGTGCACGTAAATCGGAAGCAGATGAGATACATTTCGGTATTTTAATATAACATAAAGAAAAAAACAATTAAAATACTATTGTTTTGGTTAATTGATTTGAACTTATGAATATATAGGGGTTAAGCGCAGCTGCGTGAGTTGCGTGATATGTTTGTAGGGTATTTTATATGTTGTCAGGGTATCTCCGAGACGGGCACTCTTGACGAGAGCCACTTTCCCTTGTTTTCTTTTTTGTGATAAAAGTGCGAACAATAATACCTGACCATAGATATCAACATGAAAATACAATTAACGCGCTAATGTCGAGCAGCACATTACCGCCGATGTCCGCTGGTTGTGGACATAATGATTTTGCGTTTAACAGCCGCCCGCGTTGAATTTGTTGCCTAACATTGGGCGCACACAAACCCTTTGCTCTGAACTGGACCAGGTGGGGACTTGTTGGCTAAAAATAGCCGCGAGTGGGCGGCACATGTAAGCATTTTGGTATATATAATTTTTGTTGTTGTTGTTGTTGTAAAGCCCGCCCAAATGCAGGCATGTGCGTACACACTGATTTAATTAGCAAGTCTTTAATGGAAACAACAACGGGACAAGGGGGGGTTCGGTCATTTTATTCGCTAATTGCATTGCAACCTGTGGAGCACAAGTATCAAAAACAACTATTTGTATTTGTACGATTTCTAGCTAAGGCATCTCTAATTAAGGCGGCCCTTCCCCCCGCTGAGTGTTTGTGCGGGTGTATCCTGGCAAATTGGTTTGTTTGCCTTGTTTACCGGCGCATTTGCCGCTGCACGTTAACTGCCGTTGCATAACGGAATTATGGCGCAGCAACAAAGTTGCGGTTTGGCCCAACCCAACCACACTCCCGGCCCCACTTTGATTTTCTAATTATGCGAAGTTCGCAGACCATTTGGTGGCCACTAACGCGCGCGTTGCAGCAATTTACGCATTCCAGAAACCGAGGAGAAAACCTGCCCAAACCACCTGCATTTGTATAATGTACGAAATTAACATTGAAGTATTCTGTTTCCGTTATGACGAATGGTGTCGACAAGTATCTTTACGACTAGACCTGATTTTCCAGGCCATTTTAGCAAAATTACGTCAGCAAAAACGCTCGCCAAGGGATCCTCTTTCATCCACCCCCAATGAACCAGAGGCTACGCATAATAAATGCGAGGAGCTCACTGAGGTGTTTCCCCACAGATCTCGGGTAAATTGCAATACGCAGAAAAAGGCACGAAACACAGCCCAAGCAGATAGACTTGTGTGTATAAGTATATATATCCGTATATATTTTACACACGCAAGTATGTGTGTGAAGGTTCAGGCCACAGGATAACTGAAAGTGTGATTCCGTGTGTGGGGCCGCGCCACGAAAAATAAGCAGAGCCTTGGTAATCTCGAGCGATTGGTGGGCAACAAAAAAAAAATAACAAAAAAGAACAACAACAAAAATTGCGTTGAGTTGTAAATGCCACGCAGGGATTTACGTTTTCATTACGTTTGTTAAAAAGAAAACCAGCTGCCCGGCTGCCTGTGTCTGCCAGTGTATGTTTGTTTGTGTAGGTAAATTGCTCCGTATATTGCAGGGTGCTTTTCGTGTGTAATTTATGTGCTTATTGTCCTCTGTAAGGCCTCGGCCCGCGCACAAGCAGGCGGGTGCCCGCCGTGAAAGATTCAGTTTGAACTGGTTACTGCCCCGCTCTCACTTGTCAGCTTGTCCCGTAGACAAGTTCACCTTTTTACCAACCTGGATGCGGGCATAGTCCCTTCATTCTTGTAATGTTTCATAACCGTCGGCCGCTGTTCCAGGTCGCTGTGATCCTTTGTGACAGTTTAACTGCGCGGCGGCCTTCAGAGCAGCTGCAGCCAGTGATGCTCTCGCTTTTGGCTACCCGTTCAAAGATTCAGTGCCCACGCAGAAATTAAATTTAATCGCTGTGGAACTTTGTCTCCTACAACAGAGTGCCCCTCACCGACATCCCTCGAGAGGGTAATAAAAACTCCCAAGTTTTCGCTGTTGCTACTTGTTAATGTGGCACTTGTGCGGCGCTGTAGCTGCTTCTGTTCCCTTCCCGTTGTCCTTACTGGCTAAGTGGCAACTTCATCATCGCGGCCAGCGATGCGCTTGAAGTTTCAATCTCGAGCTAGCATAATTGTATTCAACAAGCTGTTGTCGCTCCAGAATCGTTCCTTTCGCCTGCTCACCTGACTAGTGTATCCATGCAAATATTTTGTATTTTTCATTTTAACCCACGTAAATGTAAGCCACTCACAGCACGCGGCTTTTTGTTTTTATGCAGATTACAAAATTTATTAGATGAGTTTCTTCATTTTTTCGCTCTCTGCGTGTGCAAGATATTGTTTATAATGTGCTTCAGCTTTTAATTTGCTTTTTTGTGTGATTTAATGCTTTTGCCACTTGAACATATTAAGGATGATATTCAGGAGCCTTGAATGCAAGCAGTTTGTTGCTAAATTCAAATAGTTAAATATTACATGGTAACTCGAACATCCTTATACCTGAATTTGACCGTAATTATTTTCTCTATTGACTCGAATATAGATTTGGGCCACAGGTGAACGAACACAAAATCAGTTTACTAATTTGGCTGGAAATGCAATAATTACATGCTTACATGGGTCCCATTTCCGAATCATAACTCACTGCGGCCCCCAAACTACATGCAACATGTTGCCGTGTCATGTTTAGGGCTTCCCAACAACATGGAGGCGACATGTGATGTTAGCCAAACGTGAGCGTACCAAACACATTGTTGCGTTGTAAGGCTGACTTGTTGAACAGTTGATGGTATATTAAGATTATGTTAATGAGTTCATTAAATCACAAACAGCAAGCAACAGCCCTGGAGAATAACAGACTAATCCAGGGGCGAGAGGACACACGCCCAACTACCCTAGTTAACAACTATTCTATTGACAGCTACTAAATGATTTGGCCACAATGGTGTTTATGCTAAAGCAGGACGAATGTTTGTCTTTGTACCCAATGTCAGACAGTTGGCTAATTGTGAATGACATAACATGCCACTAATAACGGTGAAATAATAACTGAAATGTCTTCTTATATTTCAATATTCGAAGAATGTTTCTGTTTAGCTAAATTCAATGGGATGGCTGAAAATAATATCAACTTGATCGATTTGTGTATTTGTCAATCTGATTTATCGAGTGTTTCGATTTGATGGCGTGGAAATGTGTACACACACACACACACACACACCCACACAGATGCCAGCACATCTGTTGTGCACCAGATGCACAGACAGGTAAACAAACACACACACACACAAATAAACCCGCACAGAGTAATGATATGCAAATAGCATGCGCTTTTCAGCGACAGCCGAACAGCTCTCTGTGCATGTGTGCGTCTCTCTGTTTGCAGCCACCAAAATCCCTTGAAAACCCCATTTGAATCTCGGCTGAGTCGTCCTGAGCTGCCATCAGTCAGCAGGTGAAACCCGATGCAGATGAGCAGTCGCTCAGACTGTCATCCGAGTGTGTATGTGCACATTGCATTAGCTCCATTCCCCCCGTTCGATGATGTTCGATGTAAAACTGTTGATAACCAAAGTCATCAATGTAGATGACCCCCTTTCGGCACATACGCAATACACCTCGACTATTGCACTTTGAGATTGAATTAAAACCCGTACGAGTACGAGTAGTCAGTCGGTGTGTGCCACTTAATGTACCGTAATACTCGTTGCAGTTTGCTGGCTAATCAAATACAATTTGTTGCACTATTCCGCAATTGACCCAAATATGAGGACGGATCTCTAAATAAATGTTGCTGCTTATCATATTTTATACATTTTGAACCGCTTTCCCAGATTTTTGTTTTGGTTGTTGGCACGTTGAGGTCAATTTTAAATTATACACTTCCGCTTCTCTGCTCCGGTTTTCGCTCGATTGACGCTGCCTGGCAAGGGCCACTGGGACAGCAATTGCCGCTCACCGGCGGCGTCCCGACTGCTATCGCTCCCCGAGTTGTTTTCCTGCTGGGGTCGCCCTGTGTAAATATTGAAATCGATTCAGTTTTCGTAACTCGCTGTGCTGTGTCTTCCGTTCCCGCCAAGGCCAGGTGACTGCAGCCCGTCTGGCGTTAGCCGGGATTGTGGTTTCTCTCTGCTTCTTATGCCTCTATGTCGTCGCTGTTGCCGGAATTGGTGCCGCCTTTCCCTCTTTGCGCAAGTGGATTACGGTGTTTGGTTCTGATTATAAATCATCTTTATAATCTGTAAATCGTGTTTGGTTAACATAATGGAATACATTTATTTTATTTATTGCAGCTGTAAGTTTTAATAAGATTTCGCCAATCTTTGTTGTCTGCAGCGCTTCGACACAGCCCGCCATTCAAAAGTCCTGCTCCGACTGTTTTACTTTACGCCGTAAAACTCCTGTGTGCCCGGCGTTTAAGTTGAAGTGCACTTAAAGGCGCTCGGCTGCTTGGATTGCTCTTGCGTGTTGCCGCGGCTGCTCTTTGGCATTGCTTGCAATTATTGTAAATTGTTCGGTGTCATTTACACACTTTCCATGCATTTTCGCGGCCAGAACTGTTGGCTTTTCGCTTCACCATTTTTTGCGGTTCTCGCTTCCTGCTCCTGCCCCCCATTCAAGTGAGTGTCGTCTGAATGCGCTCCTGCCCTTTATCAAGCTGCCCACAGAAAGGAGCTGCTCCGCAACTGCTTCAGTGCAGATCATTAAACGCATTCACAGCAAATTGCAGATACATATAAAATGGGGGCGTGGCAGACAAGACCAAGCATAGCTATTTGCGTCACTTGCAAACTGCACAGGTGAAGCAGTTTAAAAACACGTTGGGCGATAATCAAGGTCCGGTCTTATTGCAAGCTCGGTGTTTCCTGTTATATATACTTTCAGCATGATACAATGGAAAAGTTAACAGTTAGAGTTTTCCGAAATACGTAAATCTACGCTTGGTAAATCGCGAGACATTAAACTCAAATTTATAGCAAAGGACTTTTTGTTACGCAGAACCTGACATCTGGTAGAGCCTCTATGAAATATGTGTGTGTGAAATATGCATAACTCTATTCAGCAAAGAAAGCCTTAAATTGAAATTGGCACTCTTAGCAAAGACTACGTAATTGCCCAACCAATTTTACAAGTGTGGACTCGATTCGAGTTTAACTAATTCGCCAACATACAATTAGGTTTATGTATGCGCATTCAACAGATTCAAAGGTACCACTAAAAGAGCACCAGTGGCGCTAAATGCTGACGATGATTATTTCAAAAAAGGCCAAAACGAGGATTTGAAAAACATTTGCCGCTCACTCTGCGAGGGTGCGGTCTGTCGGTGCTGCCTACATATGTACGCCGCTTCAGAGCTGGCAATTTATAGCTGTGTATTTGTCTAGATAGCATTTTGGGGTTTAAGCGCAATTTACCAGCAAATTAAAGCGCAGTTTCATAAACTAAAGCACACACATTTGCAAAACTGCCATATGTCGGCTAATGGAAGTTGATGGTACGCGTATACCCTATACTAATACTTACAATGTGTGCTAATTTAATAATAAATTTGAATTTCCAGCATATTTTGTCAACTATTTTTTTGTTTAATTACTCAAAGCGCAACTGTTGTGTTTTTGTACATTATTATTTACAGAATAATATAAGCATTGGGTATTTAACAGTTATCTCTGCTGGATGCCCTTTCTGTTGGCTGCTTCCAAATTGAAAAAGTTTTTGGCTTTCCCGCTAAAAGTTTGGCTGTGCTCCTATGCAATTTATTGAGAGACTACGCTCGCATCGACGCATATTGAAGAGTCCCGCTGCGGCTCACATTTCTGTGATTTATACGCTGCTTAGCTGCAGCGTGGAGGAGCGTTAGTTAAAGTGGAATGTGTGTTTGACCCATACACAGCAGGCAAATAGGTTCTAATTTAATATTTTCACTTTGTGAGTGCGAAACTAATTAAAAAGTATTTAATATCCGTAAACATGCCCAAAAATAAACTGTACCACGGCCCCAAAAACAATCGCAAATGCCCTAAAAAAAACTTGTTTCCTCTAAAATTGCGCTTCGATGTACTCTTTATTATGGCAGCGTTTGCATCATCAACAGCATTAAAAACAATGGGACACCACTGTGTGTTTATAGCCTTTATTGTTGCCCTAATGTCGCTAGTGTTGCCAAAAATTTTCGGTCCGATGTCGCTTTTTGCTTGCTCATTACAATCATTGCATATTGCACTGGAAGCCATTTTGTATACCCCACTTAGGGCTCATTTCTCATCGGAAGTGCTTTGTTTTTGTCCACCCAACTTTTGGAAGTCAAAGTTGGTGCTGCTTGTCGGGCAGTTAACGGCCTTTCACACCAGCAACAGACTATGTTGACCTTTGCCACTAGCGTTGTAGTTGAGTAGCTTAAATATTTTTAAATTTTTAACACTAACAGGAAACTTGTTATTAAATTACTTCCATTACTGACGAAGCGTCACGCAATGTGCAACAAAAATTAAAACCTGATATTTTTGTCAAATTTTACTCATTCATCTTTTATTTCATTCCGATAACTCTTTCATTATTTATTGGGATTATTTACTTTCTTGTTTTTATGTGAAAATTATATAAATAACTAGTACGAACGCTACAGTCGGGCGTTACCGACTGCATTATACACGCTCACGTTCTTAATTTTTATTTTTTATTTATTTTATATTTGTGGGATATTTCCATTTTTGCGAATTCGGGAGCGGAAGTTGCGCGGGAAGAAAATTTAAAAAATTAAAAAAAAAACTCAGAAACAATATTTTTCCAAAAATATATAAATTTGTTTTTCTAAAATGCATCGATTCGAAATGTAGAATGAATGTTAATAAAAAATCAGGACAATAATGCCATCAAACATGAAAATCGGTTCAGGTTTGACAAATTTATAGGTTTTTGAAATTTGATACCTATTGGACCGAGAGCTTCACATGTTTAAATTTTTCTACATTTTGGCATGGTTTTTGACGAAAAATTTTACCCCCTCAGAATCATTTTAAATGTTGGTTTTATTATTATTTGTGGCCACCGAAATCGGTTAAAAATGCAAATTCGTAATTTTAAATGTTCACAACATTTTTTTCTCGAAAATGAGAAAGGGGGGGAGCACATGCTTTTTTCCCAAAAAAATAATTTTTCTACGATTTGGCATGATTTTTGACAAAAAATTTGACCCCCTCAGAATCGAATAGACGAAATGAGTGAATGAAGTTTATTTCAAAAGATCGATAAGCCTTTCCGTTTTCTTATTATCGATATACATCGTCAGACTTCATATTTTGGGTTTTGGGAACATCACCTCAATCGCTCAATATACCAAAAACAAAAAACAAACTTGGTTTATACATACATTTCAATGCTCTAAGTTTAGATAAAACTCAAGAATTTCATATCCAAAGTGGGGTTCAGCGCAACTAGATTACTGAAGCGCAAGGAATTTCAGTTTGTTAAATGCATGTGATTATAGTAATAAAAGAGCAGAAGCTGAAAAAATACCATAGGCAATAATGATATTAATATGAAAGTCTTTACTTTATCAATGTCAATGCATATACTCCCTCTGAAACATATCTCATCGCAAACCTAAACAGCAAAACGGCTTTAGGAGAAATAACAACACTTTGTAGTAGTGTTGTCGTCTACATATTATAATATGGTATATTAAATATTTAAATACCGTAATACTATACTATCAAACAATTCGGTTTATCTCCATTTGTTTGTGTGTTTTTTTTTTTTTGTCATTGTCAATCATGACGAAATGCACAGCACAGGAAGTGCAAAGTCTTGTGAAACCGAAAATACATTCGCTATTGAGTAGAGAAAATGTTGTCTAACTGTAACAGACTACATCCCACAGACGATATGTAATTGTAAAATGTTTTTGCTACTGTCACTTTGCAAGTTTATCATTTTTGAAAAGTGCGCAGAAAGCAGAGGTCCTCAGACCTTAACCACTTGACAACGCATAAAATTCTGTACAGCGACTTTTTGCAGTAAATACTGCAATAAATTGAAATGTCTGCGAATGTTTTACCAAAAAGAAAAATAACGATGTCTATGCGATTATTTATTTTTTTACTGTTTATGTCGATAGGAAGAGTTTATTACACTCGTGACTTTGCAAAAAAGAAGTTCTGTGCGAATTACATAAAATAGTGAATTTATTGTCATGGCAACGCTGCAACTAGTCAATTTTTGCTGCAAGTCGACCTGCTCCAATTTCCCCGCAAGGTGCAAATTACAACAGACGCTTATCGAAAAATCAGCGAACTTATGCAATTAAATGAGAACACATATCGTTGAAATTGATAAATGCAAATTATTATAGAACAACAGCCATAGCAACAACGGTTAGTAAATCTGCACCCCGAAAGCAACTATCTCATTTATCCAATTAAGCTAAATTAATTAAAATGCAAATTGACTAATGAGTTGCAGCGATTTTCACCCTATGCACTTGATTTCGAAGGTCGTTAGATGAGGTGACTGCCGCGGAGGTTAAAGAACATTAAAATGTGTTTTAATAGCATGTTATGGCAAATTGTACAGCTGGGTAACACGCATACGCCGTGTTGTGCATTGATCAAGCGTTCCGATAAGACGGTCCCAAGCAACATTACGGGGTGGGAGCGAGCACGTGCTCTTGGGAAACCAAATTCAATCATATGTGCACGGCTTTGTGCATGCAGGTGTAAAATTAGAACACATTAATTTACATATGGAAACGGTTAGTTATTAACAAGCTTATGTCGACTGAGACTAGAGAATCCTGCTTTGATTTGATTAAAAGCGTATTAAGATTCCAGTCAATTTATCAATAAACAAGTAATTAATAAATAAGCTGCATTTCTTAAACTCTGGAATATTGTTTAATAACAATGAATAAGAGAATAGTCAAAAAATAGAGCGGCAATAAGTAACAAGACAACAACATATTTAGCCTATTTATCTCAGTTTGGCTTAATTGTTATTTCACAATCAATAATCAATCAATATACTGGCTTTTCCTAATGAGTGTCTGATTGTCTGAGAAATGGGTTATTCTGGCACTTGACGGACTTGGTTGCGTCAATTAGTGCAAGTTGGAAAATGTTCCAATGTCTCAGACTACCCCAACTTGCTGGTTATCCATTCCTTATTTAAATGCGTCTGTGGCTATTTTCACATCAGCAATTCAAAACTGATTGCGGTCCTTTAAATTGTCCGTTGTAAATTGTTACATGTGTTATGTTTCTGCCGACCTCATTACACATACTCGACATTTATCAACGTTTTATTATTGGCAGTTGCTTTCAAATGTATTCAGTTCATGTCACATAAAGTCGAATATGTTTCGAATGAGTATTTAATAATTTCGATTGTACCGATTGAATAATGTTGGTTTTTACCGCAAATATTTATTGATTTTCCGATTCAGTATAAACATATATATTTGAGATGTAATATTTAATCCGCTCTTTCGGCTTTCAGGTTTTGCCTTTGTTGGCAAGGAATGGGGTGAGTATTGACGATTTACCTTTTTGTAGTTAACTTTTCAAAGTTTCTTTAGCTTAAACGATCCCAGTATTATTATTATTATTATTAACAACAGGCGTTGCTGACCTTATTGTATGCCTGTATTTTATTATTACTGAAACGGCCTTTTGAATGATTAAGAGAGTTTTCTTTTGATTGAAACCTTCTCGAGTTTTGGCTCTGCTTAATCTCTTTTATCCTCATCAGTTTTCTTAAAAAAGACATTTAACAGCAGCTGCTACGGATACACAAGCACATATTTATCCGAACAGGTGAACAATGGAACAGCAAAGCCTACATTCACCATCACACATTGCCATTGTTTCCGTTGAATATAGTAGAGATTTATCAGCCAAATGTCACCACGAGTGAATATTTATATGCGCTCTGTTTGGTCCTGGCTGCTGCAATGGAATTCCGCGACAACTGATCGCCGAGCCAGCGGCAGCTTCCTGTCAGCCGCATAGCCATTTCCCAGTCAAGTCACAGTGTGCGCAGCGTCTTCATCTGCATGAGTGTGTTTGGGGGCTGCGAATTAGTGAAATGTACTTGAGATTCCCATGACTGTCACTGAGCTGAATTCCCCTTCTTACACATTCGCAAACGCATAGACTCCCGGCTCGAGTACTCGCCGTATTCGTGCACATTACTCAAATGTGTGCCTGCTGTCGGCTTCCGGCTTAAGCAACGCTCTGTCGCTTCCATTTTCATAGTCATTGCTTTGGCATGTGCGAGTGAGCGTGGGTATATAAATTAACATAATGTTTAAGTATGTGTGACAAGCGACTTCTGCGTTTCAGTTTATGTGAATTTATGTTGCATTTAAATTGTCTATATATATATGCAGCGTGTGTCCAATTAAAATCCGTTTGCAATAAAAATACTCTGAAAGAAAGCTACACACATTTCAGTTCAATCAATACAGATGCATTAAAAGTCTGCAAATTATTATTGCTATTTATGACTTATGCTTTTCGCAAAGATATCTATTTATCTCATCATTGAAATGCCTTCAAGCTTGTGGTTTTCAAATTTATCCCGATAAACAAAACATTGCACTAATAAGTCAAACGAAATTCATCTCCACAATTGCCAATTGCAATTCTAAAGCCAATTCAAACTCAAGTTTCTGTTCGCTATCTGGTCCAACATGGACCGGCCTGTACTGATAAAATTTATTACGCATGCGACACGCGTATTTCATTTTGTTTGCTTGTTTGGCGCGTTATTATCACCCAACGTGGCGTATGATTAACATAAAACGACAGCGGCAACGCACGCTACCTGCGATACATAAAGCTTTGGTATATCGGAATTTGGCTTTTCAGCTGATTAACATAAATTTCTGGCATATTACCAGCAGGCCAGATCGACAGCCAAACCGTCAGACAGGCGTGGAGTGGTATGAGTGCCGCTCTGCGGTTACGTAACGAGCAGGCTTCCGTTACGACGTATCTGCATAGTATATTTTATGATACGTGAACAGAATATTATCGACTTCGATCTTCCTCGTGGGGCCCAATTCGCACTTATTACCAGTAAAATTGATGAAATCTTTGCCAGCACCAATTGGGTATTTAACCTTTAAAGTCTTGAGCCGCATCATCGGTGGAGCAACGCACAAGGTGAACCACCACGCATTGTTTCGCAATGAATAGTCGCTGTTGGCGTGAAGATGGCTCCGTTCTGTTCAAAGACACAAAGGCAGCATTACTAACGGTCGACAATGCCAGGCAATCAATGGGATATTGTCGCTGGCAAAAGGCGGAGGCTAAAACAAATTGCAGCAAATCGCAGGGTCGGCGAACGAAGTGCAACCGGTTTTACAATAGTGAAACGCTGCTGGATTTAAACCTTGAAAAGCAATAAATTCCTAATTGAAGTCAGTTGCCAGGCAATGAAAAAGCAATGCGCACATAAATGTATTTGCTTATATCAGCTTAGATCTTTTGATTTATTTATTTTACGCATTATCTTTCTCAATTGAATTTATCGGCACAATCCCAAAACCTTTGTCAGCGAGTGTCAAGACTCAACAAAAATGTAAAGGGCAAAAATGAAAAGTGCAATTTTTACTACAAATCACAGAATCAAGAATTGCCAGCAGAGATTTATGTCCGACAAAGAAGCCTGCTACCTGAAAAGTGAAACACAAGCATTTTGCTGCACTAATTACCTGAAAAGCTTTTCGTCAGGCTGGTAAACTGCAAAATGAACTATGCAGATGCAACTAACGACATGATTGATGTCAGTTGTCAGGCTTATATTCAGCTCAGATCAGAAAATATTTTAGGACATTCGAAATATTTTCAATATATCTCAACTGAATATCCTAACACCTTTGTCTGCGAGTGTCAAGATTCAGTAAAGTGTTAAAGGCAACAGTTAAAAGTTCAATTTTTACCACAAAGAAATAACATTGAATCGGGGATTGCCAGCAGAGAATTATGTCTGAAAAAGGATTGTCCTATCTAATACCAGCTTGCTACCTGAAAAGTGAAACACAAACATTTTGCTGCACTAATTACTTCATAAGCTTTTCGTCAGGCTGGTAAACTGACTGGCTGAGGTTAGCTAAGCTAGTGGCGTTGTGTTGCAAAATGAACTATGCAGATGCAACTAACGACATGGTTGGACAGACAAGGACATGCCAGTCCAGAATATGATTCAAGCAACCGAAACAGGCTCGGCCCTGCTGATGATGCGTACATTGTTTTTGAAAGTCGATGACATACACAGCTGGCTCGGAGGTATTATTAAGGCATTACGCATGCACTTAAGGCTTTCATTAGCTTGTAGATTGGCGCTATTTGGAGAATAATAACGAGAACGTGGCACAGCAAGGGAGGCTGTTGTTGGAACCGAAGTCGATAGTCGGAGAACAGAGCACAAATCCAAATGTCATGAGCTCAACAGCAGACAAAGCAAAGTAGAAGGCAATCACAGGCTGCACCACCAACAACAGGGAACTGTTGATGACAGACCTTACCCAGTGACGGACCCTGTGACTCACAAATGCCGTACAAGCGGAAGTCACTTCAGTCAGTGACTGAAGCTCTCAATTGGCTTTTACAATGTTGTTTGCCAGCTGGCCCCCAAAAACAAACCTTTCGAAGCGTTTGCAGCACACACAAATGCAATTAACACGCCAACAGACAGAGCGGAAATAGACCGCTGCTGGCCAATGACGGTCGAGCATGTGTCTCATTTGGCTTTTGGAAATTGGCCGTCCTGCATTTTACGTCGGCCGTATGACTTTCGCTTTCTGAGTATGGCTTGCAAATTACATGTCTGATGACCCAAAGTCAATTAGCTCGAAATTAACGTTTTCTGAGGGATGCTGAAATAACCGACTCAATTGATTTACTGATTTTTAATGGTTCTTTGTATATTTTGTATTTTGCTATGAAAATAATTTAAGTAAAGGTCTTTTCTCTTTGCGATAGTTGTTTTATGTGAAATTTTCAATATTTTTCGGTTCATCATTTATGCATAATATGCATATTAAAGCTGAATTGCTTAAAGCGGTGTTCGTTTGAGTATTGCCAGCCATTCCGCCCAGGTCCACAATAAACACACTCACGCTCCTTGTCACATTGACAAACAGGCGCACACATGGAAACATGCACACAAATGCGTTCCTCATTGAGTGCAAAAAGCATTGCCCGGCACATGAACCATTTTGCAAATGACCAGACGTGAGCCCTCCATTAGCCCGCCTGGCCACTTGTTTGCCCACCCGCCTGCACCTTCGGTAACCCTGTAAACGGCCCTGGTGCGGGCCAACGAGCCCCGTTTGTTGCCTCATGTTTGTGAAGCCTGCGCAAGACCAATTTTCATACCCTGTCTGCATGAACTGTCAGTATGAAGAATGATGATATATATACATATATATATATTTTTTTTCAACAACTTGTATAAATTATGCCATTAAGTATGCACTTTTTACTAGTTTGGAACTGTTGGTAATAAGAGAAGAATAAATACAGTCGCTGACTGCAAAACTTTTCAATATTTGTTACGGCAGCTCGACGCTGTGTCGATACAGGGTATCTTCGTTCTCGACTAGCGTTCTCTTATTTGCTTGTTATTGTTGCAGCTGCTGGCATCTGTTGGCCATATCGTTCTATTGCTTCTGCTATTGTTTGTTCCACTTGACCACTAAAGCAGAGTTTTAGGCGCTAAAAGCTAAACACCAAAATTCAAAAAGCAGCTGCTACATGCGAGCTAGCAGATGCAGAGTAGCTCCGGGCCGAGCACTTTAGTTCATTTCGCTCGCTCTGCGCTGCACGCCGACTTGTGCTTTGACAGGTGCCTCGAGCTAATATTCTGTGCTGAATGCCCGAAACGCCTCAGTAAACTCACCACTAATTGAAAATTTCCATTTACACTCTATCCTTCACCCCCCCCCCCTCTCTTTCTCTGATCTGGGACCAATGCATCGCAATGCAATTAGTTTGCCAAAAAATATTGTTGCATTTTATTTATTTTTTTTGCTTTTTCAAAATTGAATTATAAGTTTTTTTTCGAAAGCATTCACCCGGTGGCTTTTCTGATTGATCGGCGTAAACCGAAAAATCAGATTTTGCTGTGTGACATTGGAGTTTGCGGTTTGGTTTTTAATGATTATATCGAGGGACTGTTGCTGTTATTTTGGCAGCCTTTTATGCCAAGTGAAATTGCACAGCGAATCCAACCGCTAAATAAATAATGCATAAATTATGAAATTGTGAATTCAATTAAACGGAATGCAATTCGATTGGCACACTGCGCCAAATGACGAGCGATCTGAAAAATTTCGGAGCACAAATAGTTCGGGGGCGACCAAATATGTATAAAATAGAAAAATTAATTGCTTATATAAATATGGTAAATCAGTGAACCTTTTATAAAAACAAGCATGGAAACTTAAATAAATAATATATGTGATTTATATTTGCTTAATCACTGGCTAAAGTTTAATCAAGAGTAAATACTGAGACTCGGACGAAGTAGAAAGTTGCAGTTGGTTTGCTATAAAAACAGCATAGATAATATATTTTTATTTTTTTTTGACAACTGCAACTTACTTTACGAGAACAATTTGTCTGATGCATTCATCAGATAATGGGTATCTATTCGACAGCAGGCCAAGTCTGATATACAAAGTATAAAACATAAAACGCGCTGTTTTACGCCAAGCAGCAACCACGGCAAATTTATAACATGTCCTTGTGCATCTTGACGATTATAAATGGCAACCGATAGGAGTAACTTTGTTGAGCTCCGGTAAATTTATATTTGCTGCGGCTGTGATACCTCTGTCCTAGTTTAGCATGCTGACAATTTTTCAGTTAAGTGGTGCTCTGTAAAATGCATTTTAATTGATACTGGTTATGTGTGTGGTTGGCAGCAAGCTGCTGACAAATTGATAATCCACATCCAGATCCTTTTACCCAAGCCAGCAATTTGTGGTATCCATTAGAAATCGTCGAGGAAGAGTGCAACTTTGTTGGCCGCCCGGTGCCACCTGGACGTATTAAATAATATTGAAACGTTTATTCAACGTAAAGTGTGTGTGCATTCTTTTGCCTTTTATTGGCAAATTGAAGCTAGCAACTTTCCGGGCAATTTCACCTCGTTGGCAAATTCTGCAGTCAAACGGCTTTGCACGTCTCAACTGTTTAAATTTAATTTGCTGCGTTTCTGACTGCTGTTGGCTGTTGGCTGTTTAAGCCAGCAGCCAGCCCCCGTAGGTCGCAGGTCTGTTTTCAGGTCGCCAGAAATCAACATTTCTGGGGCGACGTGCGGAATCGAAGAAAATGCACACCAGCAGACAGGCGAGTGCACAACGCGCACGGAAGTAGTTACCGTCATGCCAAATATGACAAATGTTGTTGCTTATTTCCCCCACCCTTACTTAGTTGGTTGCCAGTCTCACAAAAAGCGGAACTCCGCCGGCTGACACGTAAACTGCATAAATATAAACGCAACATGAAAACGTGCTAGCTGCACGGAGGAGCCCGGCAACTTCAAGTTGACAGCCAAATACCAAAGGAAGATATTCGAGTGACGATGGAGATGCCTATGCGGGTGAATGCACCCACAACCGAATGCAACTCGGACGAGGCGAAAAGTTAACAGTGGCTTTGCATAAAATTTAACAAAAATTCTTCTTCTCTTAAAAGTCAACTTGGTCTTCAAATACCAGCAGTGTGCTAGCCAACACTAGAGGTTCATTCATATATATGTTTCCGGCATGCGCATCAAATATTTAAAAATTTGATTAAATCAAGTCAAGTTATGCCAAGGTGAAACAATGTTGCAATTTACAAGCAGCTTTCGGAAACGGAAGTGTAAAAGTAAAACAAGTACGTTATATACAAGTTCTTAATTATTATGTTTTTTTTTTAATATTTCGGTATTTTGTATTTTGCTTGGTGGGGGGATGGGAGGTTGGTGAAACTTGAAAGGTGACTCTAGCTTAAAAATCTGTGGCAGATATGGTTATTCCCGACTTTTTGGTGACTCTATCTTTGAAATTATGGCAAATATTTACATGTTATCGATTTACGATCTGAGGTGTATCGAAATATGTCAGCGAATTACAAGTATATGTCCAAAGTTTCAAGTCACTTCAATAGCGGCAAAAAACTTGTATACATCCGGACGGACATTTTAACAAGTTAAATTCGATATTATTTCAACTTGATGGGCACCTCAGCAGATTCAGTGGTGAGTTTATATATTTATATATATATATATATATATATATACATATATATATATGTATATAGGCATAGAATTGTCCGCCGCTTGAATTGCCTTTGCATTTGCGATGAAAGCAATGCACTCGTTTCTTGCCGATGAAAGTAGATTCACTTTTCCAATTGGAATTTGCAAACAAAGTGGGGCGTAACTGGTTCCACACTGCTCGACGGGAAGATATCCTTTATCGCAGCACAAAATTAGTTATAAATATAAATGAAATGAATGAAAATGTTAAGAACAGAGTGCAACAAGAAAAACAACAGCTTTTAACACAAAAGTGTTTCTGTGATCTAAAATTCGAGTAAATTAACTGCATTATGCTCATTTTACATAAACCCAATTGTCAGGCATCAGACTTTGCCTGTATTTCTGTATTGGTATAAATACTGCAGTTGGAGCATGCGCTAGTTTTCGGTATACAATGGGCTTGCTTTGGAGTTTAAGATTTTGCGTACATATATTCAAGCGTACATATAACTACTTTGGATCCTAAAAGGCGCCTAATTGATTTGTTGCGTAATCCAGCTTAGCGACGCGGCCTTAATTAGCGACATCTTCGTGATACTCAGGGGTGGGTTGGATTATTGATGACACACATATTCCACATCGCGCTATACCCGAATAGCTGCCCTCATTCATCAATAGGTATTTGGTAAAACACATAATCTCTTGCAAATTCCACTGCTGCAGTCGGATGTTACCGACTGCGCAATACTCGATCTTTGAGAAAATATATAAAGTATATTTTGTGGGTGCAGGTTGGCTGTCGGACGTACACAAACCCAATATGCTCCATTCACTTCGAGAACGTGCATAAATAGACATCTCGTGCACGCGGCACACACGCGCCAAGCCCAACATATTCAATCCAGTTTGTGCAAGTTTTACACAAACATCGGAGAAATTTAATCAAACCACAACCCTTTCAAGGAACAAAAATCAAACTTCCAATTTGCAACTAGGCTGAGCAAAAGTTTCATATTACCACCCAGAAATCCCAAAATGCCGAAGCACATTCCACGCTCAGCAATTACAGCTTGTATTAAAACTTACTTGCGAATACATATGTACTCAAAAGAGGGCGGTCGAAATGCTGCCAATTTTCTGAGTGGGTGGGCTAGTAGCTTGTGGCATAGACATATGTATGCAGTGTATGCATATATATATATATATATATATATATTCTTTTTTTTTAGGTAACGCTGGGGCGAATTTCAATTTACTCTTGTTTTGGCTTGGTGGGCACGCGTTCAATAACCGGCAAAGACCGACAACAATAAAAATGTCGAAAACATAGTAAACATTAACGGGAAAACAATTTTCATAAATCTAGAATTATTACCAGGCGCCACAAATCGCTGAGAGAGAGAGAGAGGGGGGAAGGCGAAACTTGAGTAAGCAGCGTGTCCACTGGAGCAACAAATTTGCACATGAAAGATTATTAAAAATAGTCGACTACCAGATATGCTACACACATTAATATATTACATTTTATTTTCTACGCTTATAGAGTGCAAATGAAAAAAATAAATAAATAAAAAATATGTCTACACTATTATTTGTTAAATAAAATCTAGCTGACCTTGTCGAAAGCAGCAGGAACCGCACACGTGTTTTTTTGCAAACATGCGATTGGGATGCTGCAATCCCCTTTGCCAATAAACTTGCTTGAAAATAAAAACACATATTTTCAACGCATTTAACACACAATATTTTTCATATATGTACGTATGGTGCGCATTTTTCAAGGCACAAGCTGTTTTTAGGGTTGGTTCTTTAGACAAATCCTAAGAAGGGGACGATTATACAATTTTCGAGCATTCGGCAAACAAGCTTCCGGATGCTGGACTGGGCTAAGCCAGCACATAAGTCACATAAATCACGCTTTGTGCTCACAAGTAGATTGGGATGCGACCCCAGAAGCGTTCGCGCTTTGCATTGTCTTTTAATTCAATTTGTGCAATCG
Organism: Drosophila paramelanica; assembly: GCA_035043915.1. NCBI lineage: Eukaryota > Metazoa > Arthropoda > Insecta > Diptera > Drosophilidae > Drosophila > Drosophila paramelanica. The sequence goes on from JAWNMO010000258.1 coordinate 7,902,461, forward strand.
GCTTTGGGCTCTTTGAAGTCCACTCAAATTTCAATAATTCTCTTTGCATCAATATTCAAACAAATTATATGGCTGAGATGTGGGGAAAATCAAGCGAAGTAGGAATGAGAGAAAGACGAGGGAAGTCGATTGGCTAAAGCCATCAAGTGTCACTGAAAGTCGTCTATTGAGTAATTTTAGTTAACGCAAACAAGGCAAACAAGCGAATGCCACTTGAAAGTTTAAGTGCTTATAGACACACTTTTCAATGGCTTATGAAAATCTTAAGCTGGCAACAATGGCAGAGAAAACCGAACTTGGGGCGAATACAAAGGACGCGCAGACAGACACATATGACAAAATAAATAAAATTGAATTTTCGAATTGCGAAAATGAAATCTCGTTGAACATGCAGTAAGCTGAATTTTCTGACATCATATGCATGTTCATAATCCTGTCATCAATCAAATATTTCATAATTTGCTGTTAACATATTACGCATACTTAGCGAAGCCTGATTTCATCCAAAACATATATTCATAATGCAATACAATATTCTTGGTTTACATAATAGAACGAAAAAGTTTAATAAACATGGAATTTCTTGTTCTTGTTTCACACATACAACACATATTTAAAGGTGTTTTGCACTCGCATTTCAAAAAGCATTTTGTGTTGCAAATTAATGTTTGCATATGCGAATCGGCGTTTTCTGTATTTCATAAAATTCAAATGAATTTCAATTTCAATAATATCAAATTAAATAAACCGAAGGTGTATTTATGTGTTGTATTATGGTTTCAGGCTATTTATGTAATATCTGTCATTTATTTGTTTTTCTCTGTGCTATCTGTTCACAAAGTGCAAATTGCACTTGCTGTCCGACCGTCTATCCACATGAACACAACAGGAGACTCAAGACTTGACTCGTTGCAAACAAAAATCTTTTTAGTTGTCGCGACTACATCGGAATAGATATAATTTATTCCTCCTCAGAGTCACAAAACATGCGAGACATAATAAATTTACATTGCACACAAATGCAATTGGTCCTGCACTTTCGAGGACATCCAGTAAGTGTCCTCAAATCGTGAATACCATCAGCATGGCAGCAAGGCAGCTCTTCACAATACAGCGCTCTGATTTGATGCATTTTTTGTGAGCTCTTCACTCAACTCCTTTGAGTATAAACGCTTTTAGCGAAAAGACATCGCAGTCTAAATTCCAAACCCACACAAAGCCAGGTGCATACCACTCACAACCCGCAATTGCCACATACCACACACACACACACACACATATTTCTTACCAACCCGTATATAGAACTGGCAACGCACATCGTTGAAAAGCGCAGTTTGTGTGCTTAACACTTAAATCCGCAACACGAATGTTGTCTCTCTCTCTCTACTTGAAAAATTAAGCAAAGAAAAAGAAATTCAGGTGAAATTAAAAAGGTAAAATGTGCCAAGAAAATTTCTGTAAAAAATTAAATAAAAACAAAAATATGCTGTTCAGGTTTAATTGAAATGTGAAATGCTTAACAATGTTGATGAAAGACATTTGCTATTTTCTTGGGAAAGATGCAATTTAGATTGATTGGAATAAAACCGCAAAATATGTTTAAAATTTATTAAATCGCAAGGACAATGCTTGTCATACTAAAATATAGCAAGTGTCAGATATGTGAGCATATGAAATGCATATTGCATTCTAGTTTATACACTAACTGAATTTGTGGCATTTGTTTGCTAAAATCTGCAACGACTGTCAATGGGATTTCATTATAAATAAGATAAAGGAAATTTAAAAATGTACATTGCAATCGACTGGACATTGCAAATGGCATTAGAGAAAATGTAATATTTTTCAACAAATATCTTTGTACTCAATACAGACTATAAGCCTATTTCTAGTTGTCTTTGACATTCCATTTCATGTATATTTCTTTTTTTTTATTGCCAACTGATTGGCAAGCAACAAACTGCATTTTGTCTGTTCAGAGTGCAGAAATATCTTTGCACACTTGTTCAGGAACATTTTCACACATACGTGAACTTTTTAAACCATTTGTGTGTGGGATATTCAAATTTATAAATTATGAAATTTTATGGCTTTGAGGCATAGAATGTGCAAAAATATTATTTTACACACGTCTATGGCCGAGCATATTTTCATGCCTCTGCACAGTTTATATTCGTGCTTGCCACACCCACAACCAGACAGGCCCAAATGACTCAGAGGGTCTGCACTTTAACATATATTACATGAATTTAGGTTGCCGAAAATGGTAGTCCGACAGTACCGGCAGAGGGATATTAGGGCTGAAAGTTGGCCACAGCCACAGCAGCAGAGCAGCTCTTATCTAAGTTATGAATATGCAGGTGCTTATCGCGAGAATTTGAGCATTTTTGCGACTGCACGACTGGGTGTAGGTGTAGATGTAGGTGAACAGACAAGCTAAGTGTGCACAAGATTTAAGCACCTGTAAATTTTATTTATGATCAAACCGTTTTTGGTGCAATACACACATAAACATACACCTACGTCTGTCCTTCATTTTTGCAACCGGGTTTTTCTTTAAGGGCCTTTCAGAGTGCCAGATAAACTTTGTGCAGGCAAATTAAATTGTGATGAAATCTAAATTCGATTTTACTTTGAAATAACAAATAATTAATTTTAATTTTGCTGCTCATGCATAAATTCGATGCTTATCGCTTCGCAATCGAATGTGCCCATGCAAAAATTATACAAATTTATTAAAGCTAAACTTATTTCCGCTCAATTTTAGTTGCCATTAGGCGCAACAATTAAATTTCGAATTGTCAACTAATTGGTCATTTAGTTATTGACTTCAAATGAATGTCACTTCCTGTTTTCATTTTCCCTGAGCTATCAGATCTGATTTCCCACACTGGGCAGCATTCGCACACCCCTTTGAAAAACATAAATGCCCTGTTTGTTATATCAAATACGGACTTAATCAGAACTAACCACAATATTTATGTACTTAAATAAATTAAGTCCGCAATCAAACCAAAACAGCATAAAATATTAATGAAGCCAGTGAATTAAATTACAACTAATAATAAAAACGGACCAATGTATGAGTATCCCTTTTAAAAATACATAATTAATGAACTTTACAAGTTTGCAAAGTAGAACAAATAAGATTGCTCTAGAAGGGAGCACCCAACTCGTAGATACCCTAAACACAGTGGTTTCAATACATACTTTTTAACCACATTGCATTCATATATACATACATATAAATAAAGCAAAATAAGAAATATCTTCTAAACTAAAAGTCAGATTACTATCAAATTTTCAGGATTTCAGAAGAGCAAACAAATCTACGAAGAAAACGTGTGTTTTTCTCATCCGAAATTCGAAATATCCAAAATCTGCGTGTATTTAATAATAGCTTTAATAATTTCCTCAAAAAACTGGCTGAAAACCCGATAATAAAAAGCGGCGCATTATCAATAAATAAACAAGTTCAACATTCTCGATCTTGTAATGTTCGAGATGAACGTTTACACACTCGTCTAGTGATGTTGACCAAGAAGATATATATATATACATTTTGCACAACATCATTATACACTTTTGCCCACCATCAACGGATTCAGGGTAGACAAATCCCATTCAAGCAAAGCTCAGAGTCAAGTGTTATATAAAATTACGATACAAACGAAAATCACGACGAATGATTAATGTTGGAAAGAAAGCGATTAAAGTTGGCCTTGGGTGTAACGCATTTTACTCACGGAATCATTTATCAAATACAAACTGGACACACGACGAAATCAAAAAGAGTCTCCGGATCCAGCTTTATTTTCCCATGGCTAAACGGGATATGTGATAATGCATAAAAGGCGTGCACAACCCGCTCACGTTTTGCAGTTACCTATGTCAGCCCCAGTCGCGCATCGGTGCTTTTTGATTTGACTGACCCCAAAATGAACAAAATGAAAAACGGCGAACAGACCGACGCACCGACTGGCCTTGCAAAAATTTATTCTTGCATGTATGGCATATGAAAAATGGAAGGCAAACTACAAATACAATAAATAAATCCACTGGCCGAAACCGTGTTGCCAACATTCCCAGTTTGTTTTTTCTTTTTTTTTTTCGCAATCGGTCCAACGAGTGACTGACTGGCACATGTCAATCAGAGAACGGAGCCATAATCTCTGCTTGACACGAACTTAAAAGTAATATGACAAATATTTCGCAATCTGTGCGCTGTTCTGCTGCTGAATTCGCGCAGCTGTCTGCAGCCATTTTTATGCCTTCCTTAAAGGGCATTATAATTATATCAGCACTTGTGTAAAACAATCATTTTATATATATATTTTTTTGTATTCTTGTATTATTTTTTGTTATTATCATTTTATTTATTTATTTTACTTTTTTTCATTGAATATGATTTAAATGTGTCTGTTAAAAAATTGAATGCATTAATTTCGAAGAAGGTAGTGTACAAATTTAACCGATATATGTGTGTATATTGCTGTTGTTGCTGGTCATCGCGAGACCCGCAATTCTGTTTAAATGAAAATCATTTTATTGTAAATACCTTGTGGCATATATCTGATGCCTGACATCCCCTTGTTGCTGTTGTAGCTGTTGCCGTATCACCTCCAGTTGGCATGCATTACATTAACCTGGAGCTCGTTCACTTGTTGGAAAGAAAGCTCAGAGCATATTTTTGCATTTTTTATTTATTTACTTTTAAAGGATAAATCATTTTTTATTTATTATTTTCCGAAATGCATACGATTTCCTTTTTCTTTTTTTTTAATTTTACTTAAGTGGTTGGCTGTTAACTGATTTAATTTACTGTGCTCTACCATTGCTCATCTATTAATTCAGAATGTAAACGTGTCACGCAATTTTGTGGTCATTACACTGTTGTAAAACCTGCGATCGGAACAATGAATACTACATAACTGGACTGAAGGATACATACGAAGTGTTTATTGTGTGGCTGTTGAGTTGGTTTCAACCCGAGTTTCTGATGCATGATGAAGTTTGGCCATCAAATATGGGGCGTAAATTTACAAATTTGGTTTAGGTTTCCCTATCCTAAATTTTGATTGTTTGTTTGCTTGCTTGACATTTGGCAGTGTTGATATATGCACACATTAACAAAATTAGCATATTAATTAAAAATTGACGAGAGTAAATAGCCGAAAACACAACTCAATGTTGCCAGCCATACGACAACAGCCCCAAAATTAATTCAACACACACAGAACTTGTGGTTGCCATCATGGAAGAGTTGATGCGGCTTACTCCTTTGGAGACTGATAATGCGGTTTTCGAACGGAAGGACTAATCTGATGAATGGTTTTTGATTTTCTCCTTCTTACTCGTTCAGGAAGTGTTCATCTTGCTGTCCGTCCAGATGAAAGACTTGAATCTTTGGATATATTCTTGTAGTTATCGTTCTCAGACAAACTGTTAAGATTTTTTGCCACGCCCACTGGGAGGCCCTCCCCTGATCGTAAATCGATAAAATGTAAATATTACCCACAATTTAAAGATAGAGGCACAAATAATAACATTATAATAAGGAACATGAACGAGTATAACGGAGTCGGTAACACCCGACAGTAGCCTTTTTACTTGTTTAAGTTATAATTGCTTAGAAACTTTGGGTAATTCTTTTGCCAAACAGTGTCGTGTTGCTGGCCAATTCGGTTTCAGCCTTGTTTTCATTTAGTAAACTCAATTTGCAGTTTTGAAATCACATCGAATGCAAACGTTGGAAGAGAAAACGAACGTGTGTTTGCGGTTTCTTTGCATGAGGAAAGCCAATTGAAATGTGAGTTCGGCTGCATTTCCGTCAATCAATTATAAATCTAAAGTACATCTTACTGTAACGGCAATGAAATACTTGGTTTATTTAAAACTCAATCAAAAATTGAAAACTACAAAAATTAAGCTGCTCAATGCAAGAAATATTTCGTTCAATCAAGCCATAACTTTATGGTAACAAATTGTTGGAATTTCTATGCAGAATTGTGTCAGTGTCACCGAGAACAGTAGTTAAAACAGAATATTTAGATTAATCGCTGTTAATACCAGACATTTGCTACCGGATTCCAAGGTACAAATACGTAATTGCTCAAACAAAGTTTGGGAACCAAGCCAACCGAAACAGACATATGAAAGCATATGCGCCAGTTAAATAACCTTAATTCTGGGGCTGGCACAACTAATTACTCGACTAATATTTGCTTTAACGCATACACAAGCTCAAGAAGATGTTGAAACTGGCCACATAAATCTCGCCTTGGTCCTCATTAGGCAAACTGCAGCTGCGCAGGCCGAAAGCACGAACTCCTCATAACTCCATAAGAATCGTGGTTAGGCAAGGAGTAGGGAAATGCTTGTGCACATTAAGAGGCGACTCATCTGCAGGACTATTGAATTTTCCGTATGACCAACTTTATGGCAGTCAGACAGAGCCACATGCTGAACTGAAGAATGCTCTGGTCGAAAATAATTTTTCACAAATTTAGATATTCCCTCTGTTGGCAACTTAGTCTGGCTTGTCAGGCGTTAATACTGATTGATAGATAAACATTGCGACGCCAATTAGCGTACTAACATGAAAATTCCAGCCTGAATTGGAGACCCAACTCGTAATGAAATTTTCAACGAAAAATTTGTGCAAATCATTTCATTGCTTATGCTGTCGGCCAGAGAAAGATAAATATTAATAACTCAGTTGGTCAGCACACAAAAGGTGAAGGCTAAACCGAGCCCCATCGCCAAGTTGCAATCGCAGCAGTTTCTGTATGCAGCTCGGTTCGCACTGCAAACAAATCCGGAGCAATCCTCTGACAGGCAAAACTGAGTCTGAGACACAGCCGAGCATTTTATATAACAGCAGCAGCACGAAGAAGGACGAGTGAATATTCGAATAGTCTTGTTGTTGATGACAATACAGAAAAATGCAAGGCAGGACAAAACAAAGTGAACGCCAAATAGCCTCGGCGCATAATAAAGTAGAGCCAAGGATAAAGTAAGAGGTGAGGCGTAAGCAAAAATAGAAATGTTTTATATTGTTGTATGTATATGCTATATGGTGTATGTAGAAGTGCACAGCTATTCATGCCCTATCCGCATGGCTTGGCTAAATATTAAAATTCATACGCCATGTTGTACGGTCAAATCACTTTTGGGCTATGGCCTTCCATGCCACGTTACCAGCAGAAACGTAAAACGACAACAACGACTGTCGACCATTTTCATGTGGCAAACAGGAGTACAGCACATTTTGCATAGGGCATTTTCAGACCGAACGACAGCTGCTCTGAAACAATTGCACAATTTATGTGGCATTTAGTATTTGCACATCATTCAACTCGGCACAACTATCCGGCCACCTAATATCTACTGCCACGTTACCGACAATACCCAGAAACAAGCCGTTAAGCATTAAAAAAATATTATGCAGGTCAGACACTCACTACTACAATTCACTTCCCTTCCCCGCTCAACACATGCTTGAGAACTAACGTGCAGAATATTACAAATTCAAAATGCTAAATGTGCAGTTAGCTTATGTATTTATGTAAATCCCTCGAAATTGTTTTGTCCCGCGGCAGGTGATGTGTGTGTGGCATTGTTCGCAAAACAAGCTGCACATCGTTTGAATAAATATATACATATGTATGCTATATACCACAAGCTGTCCCTTTTTGCTGTCAATTGTCAACATTTCAGATTGATGGCGTGGAATCTCCGAAACATCAATTCCCCATTCAATTTTGCTTAAATTCAGTTTTGCTATATTTTCGCTTTATTTTATTTCTATAACTACATACCGAAGACAATTTAAAGCTTGCTTTCAGGTATATTCGGAGTTAAGCCATTAAATTTGCAGAATATGCGGAGGGCAGTCCCACAGATAAGTGCATAATTTATATAAATTTCTGTGTCTGTGTTAACTTCTATGTGTGGAGGAGCTTCTATGCAGCATGTTTGCTGGCCAACATCCTGGACTTCATTTTCGTCATAACTAATTTACTGAGAAGCATAAAATAATTTAAGATAATGCAGTTAGACCAAAGTGCCAAATCCGATTTGTACACTACACGTTGACCACGGTTCTAAGTTTGTACGATTTTGAGGCGAAACTTCAATGCATATTAGATACACGATTAGGTACAAGAGAATATTGAATGCCTCTGTGATCTCTCGACATCTTTAATTAAAGCAACACCCATTCTAGGGTGTTCTGCTTCCCAGAATGGGTATTTGTATCCGTTTCCGTTTGATACACTCAGCTTTTGAATGAGACGAGTCCAAACAAAGCGTCGTCCGCTATTGTTTACCAATTTTATGCAAATCTCCGTCAGCCAACAGTATTAGCTGTTATCGTGTTGCCAGCATAATTTTGTAATTGAATAATCGAATACATTTAATAATTTAATTTTGAAAGCCTATCCCGTTAAAATGCACGTGCTCAACGCTTAATCAAATAATTAAAATCTGAAACTATTGCTGGGATTAAATTCAAGTTTCAGTGCTGGATATGTAACGGTACAGAGATGCAGGCCCGACTGTCTGTTGTCGAACAACATAATCAGAACTTGGACTTAAAAAAAACAACAACAACAATACGCAAGTAAAGCGCGGCTGCGGGCGTATTTTACTGTTGATTCCGCTAAGCCGAAAATTCGCTTTAAGTCCAACATGGACGCACCCTCTACCTTATGCCGAGAGGAGGAAAAAACTTTCAGTTTTAGGGGATGTCGCGGCCAATTGAAATTGAGACTGTTCAGAGCCTTAGGCCGGTTGTACCGCTATTGCAAACTGCCACCCACAACCAGTGGCTTACAGAAAATCTGCTGCCGTGGGCTCTACACGACTTTGTCAGCCAGATTTTAATTCAATTACATCTGTAGCTGCAAGTTGTGTGCAAATATTTTCATAGACAAAATTAAAACGCAACCTCCCTGACCAACCGACCGTACCAATTTCACTGAAGCATTTCACAATGCGCGCCCAACAACCACCCAGCACAACCCCCAGGCTAAAGCGTGTGCCGCTATTTGCACTTGTGACTGATGTTTTGGGTGCAAATAAATTTGGTCAAAACATAAAAAAAAGTGGGGAAAACGAACATTACTTTCCAACCGCTGCCATTCGATATTTGGCAGAACACGTTGATGAGTCAGCATCAACAACATTAGCAACAACATCGAGCCACGAAACAATGCAAAATCAATCTACAGTAAAATAATAATTTCAATAATTGATATATTTTAAACACAGATTCATTTTTGACAAAATTAGGAGCTATGGATTCAAGCGGTTTACATGTAAACTTTTTTGCTAATTTTGGCATTTAACAGTTTTAGTTTTGTGTTTTATGCTAATTGTGATAACTACAAACAGTTAAAAAAAACCAATTGGGAATTTTAAATTTTGTAAAAAAAACTTATTTCGAAATTAGTGAATTAGGGTTCAATAATGCATAATATTGCATTTGAATTGAAATATATTTAAAGACGTTTCACATTTAGCAGCTATGAATCCTAAATCATTTTTGTGTCTTAACTATCAGTCGGACGGAATTATACAATGTTCACTTCGGGGCCGAGTACAAAAATGAATGTGAATACTATATTTCCATTTCAAAACGCATTTTAGTTTAATGCTCAATCAAAGAACTCAGGCATTTTTGACAATTGTACAATTCTCATAACTGCTCGTCTTGCTGTTTTTCTAAAAAAAAAATTTAAAAGTTCAATTTAACCTTACCTTATAGCAAATCTGTTAAATTTTTGTATACATCAAATTTCAATAAGAAATTGACTTTGCATACATTTGCAGACAGGAATGCCAATGAATGTGTACACCTCAGTTTTGAAGCTGCAGCTTGAAATTGGTAGCACCTAGCAATCGCCCGTAAGTCATTTGAATACGAAATACTCGGAATAATTAAAATTAAGACAAAAATCGCTTACAAATAAGCCGCAACTTGGCTTTCGCATTGGATAAGCAATAAAAGCGTAGGGAAACTTTCACACAGGAAGTCGCTGTGGGGGGAGGCAAATCTGAAGAGGAAATCGAAATTTGTTAAATGGAGCAATCGATGGATTCCATTGGCTCTGACGTGCGCCACGCCACGCCCCCTCGCGATTCCACAGTTTGGTTTTACATTTTATCGCTTGTACGTTTGCACCATTTCAATTACAAACAATAACAATAAAATGCGGACGAAGGAGGCTACGGGACGGACAAGTCGTTAAAGTTCAAGAAAGCGCGTTAGCACAAACACAAAACACAAAAAAAAAGAAGCTAAAAGTGTAGTGCAAGGAGGGAATTAGCTCATACGGAAGAGGCTGTCAGTTAACCTCCCTTTTCCCACTCATATATTTATCGCCATGAACTTGGAACATGGAGCATCGAGGGAGCGTATTGTCGTTCGTGCAGAAGTTTGGTGCCAATGCGGGAATTGTAGGTAAATGTTGCAGTAAAAAAATTTAAATATAGATTTTTTTTTCATTATATTCGTTTGCTTTTTGCTTTTTCTTACGTTAAAGTGAACACATTGGGAAAATCGTTTGGCTTCTTCTTTTCCCTTAGGTTGTTCTATTTTTAAGTGCTTACACAAAGTTTTCATGGAATCATTTACATAACAGAAAACGCACATCGAACACGTTTCCCGCACGAGTCAATAAAATCCAAAAAAAAAAAAATAGTACTTTATAAAGTTGTTCATTATTTTTAATTTGGTGAATTTGTCAAAGCTTTAGCATTCTGTTTATTTAATTGTTTGTTGAGATAATTCTGTGAAATCGCCTCAAGAAATACTTATTATTTTTTGGTATTTTTTCAATACATGACAACTCTCAATTAGTTGTTTTTGATGGACTTACAATTTCTTGAGGGAATGTGTCATATAATTAAAACCATTTTCAATATATAATATAAACTGTTTTCGTTACAGTCCATAGATGAAACCTTACAACTAAAAACTTATTTCATTAGCAATTTCCATCAAAGCCAGATCCAGTCGAAACAACGCGCTGTGGTCCTCGATGCTGTGCTCAATTTGATTCAACGCTAATAAAACTCCAATAAAATGAAATTTGTAAGAAATTTTGTTACTCTTGGCAATCACTAGGCACAATTATCATTGACAGTTGTACTGAATACGTGAGAAACGGCGGCCATGTGTTAATCTGAAGTTGTCCGAGCAGAGTGCAAGATTACGGCCAAGGAAACGACACGGCTAAAAAACCAACAAAGAAATGTATATATACTCAAGCAAAAAAAAACATAGACATAAATAAACAAAAAAGAGAAATAAAATAAAAAAAGGCAACGGAAAACTTTATGGTCAACATTTTTAGTTGCGGTCGAATGAATACCAAAGTGTATTTCATGAACAAGACACATTAATATAGCCACTCGCTTACACCAACACACCCGATACATACTTACAAATACATATATGTTTATACAGATGTACGACAGATTTGGGAACACACACATACGCAGCGATGGGAGAGGCAATCGTTGCCTTGGCAACATTTGTTATATCAAGTGGCCACTGCTCATTGTTCGCTTGGCTCCTTTGCCGCACTTTTATTATTATTGATGACAATTTTGAGCAGGCAATAATAGGAGCATCTTCCTTGTATCTCACCGTGTGTCCTTTGAACTAACTTGTGCTGCGACAGAGTCTTGAGCACATCAAAATAATAAGAAAGCCAACTAGGCTCAACTTGGAACCAAATGAAGATTGTGTTGAACAAAAGTAGTGCGTGAAAACTTTGATAACGTCGAAAATGGGCAAGTTTATAGTCTTGATGGCCAGGCTTAGATATATTCTTAATAAATGACAATGCAAAGTAACAGCAAGTTACGCTAGCGAATAAAAATAATCGAGCGAAAGCAGCTAAAGAAATGAAATTCAACGAAAGCCAAATTTCATTAAGTTGGCAGCAGCCGTCACGCAAAACTACGGCAAGTAAAATGTAAAAGTTTTTCCCCGAATTTTTCATTTCCATAAATATGTGTGGCAGAAATGCCACAAAAAGACCCACAAGGCAAGATAAATTACCGGAAAGTGTAGTATACTATACTGACATCTGCTGTCCTATTCGCCGCGAGCGCTAGATTTATTTCTAACGCTTTTTTTGCCCCACAACAAAGTTAAACCGGCTCTGATGCAGCACATCACAAAAATTTTTGATAATTTTTGCTCCTGTTGGAAACAAATGTCTGACAAGCACGTGCTCCATCAATTTTATACTCTCTATTCCCTGCCTACTTAGTTACCCAAGTTGCCCAAACAAGCGCACACACACACACATACACACACACATATACACACTCGCATATTGAGCTGACACAGCCAATTGATTAACCCAAGCCACGGCGAGCTGAAGCTGAGGCAAATTCGCGAGATGCGACGGCAGCGCGGCAAAGTTAATTTTGAATCGTTTATCAAGTGATGTGAAGGTGCAAACTTGTAATGCATCTGCTGCCAGATGCCAGATGCCAGACTAATGTCATGGGTGAATTGTGCACCTTTGCCGGGCGGCTCAACTAGCTGCTGCTGCTGGTGGGGATGCAGGTCATAATGAAATTGGCAGCAAAATAGCGCCCAAAACAAGATGAGACAGAACAAAAACCGTTGGGAACATTGCTTAGCTATTTGGTAAATTGATGAGTTGTGCATATGTATGTCTACATTATCAAAAACTAAAGTAAATCAATCAATATGTTTACTTTAGTTTTTATCGAATAGTCTGGTAAATCAAGGGTAGACTGTTAATATGTGGCAACTGCAGTTTTTGATGCCACAGCATCCGGCCAATTTTAAAACACTTAACGCCCGATGACGTTGGATTTCTGATTGTGCAATCGGCGCAAAAGTGAAAAACAGTGCACACTGAATACGACCAATACGAGCACATTTTTTTATGAATTATCCTTGACACGTATACGCCTTGAGGCAGCGTTGCCCCTAACTGCTGAGGTGTAAACATTTCCCGCTCGAATGAAGCGCCCAATGAGGCGACACAGACGAGTGCATAAAGCATGCTCACGGCCAGCACATGTGGCTTGCTAGGGTAGCCCAAAACAAATACGAAATGAAAAATCACAAAAAAGGTGAGCAAATATTGCAGCTAGTCTGCTAGGCTGCGTTGACAGCGGTAGCCCCTACAATCGAGTCAGTAACAAGTGCAACGTAGTTGGAAAAAACCAAAGGGATATTATCTAAAGTAATGCCAGCTATTATTCTGTAATAGCTCCCAAGGTGCGATGTTTCTTTTTATGCAGGTGCAACCGAAAAGTTCGGGTTCCTCACAGCTCAATCGTGAAGGCGTTGGCCACCACAACAAAGGCGACTCTCAACCAAGCTGAGGTGTAGCTGCTATACAACGTGTTAAACAAGGCATCCGTTCTCGAGTACGCGTATTTTCCGATCCATTTATCACAGCAAGTGCAGCATCAGCAGCAGAGCACCGGAGCGGCTCCCATAATAACTGCGCCAGTGCAGCCTTACAGCAAAGATGGTTGGTAACAAAGCAGCCTATAGCCAGCCCCATTATGTGTGTGTGTGTGTGAAGTTCGCGCCAGTTAACGGAAAAATGCAATAAAAGCAGCAAATGTGTTGCTTTGTGTGGGTGCTGCTGTTCAGCGCATTTTATAGAAATTGCACTCGGGCCACCCATGCAATGCCCATTTGTATGCAATAATTTCTTTTGCACCGTTGTGAATGGCTTTTATTATAATCGCTTACTCCCCCATTACAAAAGCGGGCCAATTAGCGAGCGTTTAATACAAACGATTTCAAATTGAAAATATATTAAGTTAAAAATGCCATGCAATAGAAGATAAACTAAAGGCAAGAATAAAGTAAGGTGAATTTCATATAAAAATATCAAATCAAGTTTGAGGTTAGTTGGCTCAAATAGTGGTGCCCATCAAGTAGTCAAGTCAGGAAACTGATTACACTTTCTTCCAGCTCAAAATTAAAGTCACATCTTGTTAAATTGCAGCTGTTGAAGACCCAAAGCAATTTACATGCAATCGCAACAAAGGCCATAAATTTAAGTCCACTGCCAAACGGGGCAAAGCCCTGCACCAGATTTCAGGGCTGACCACATTCAAATTTTGCCAGCCACACAAATCCGCGCTGAATGGCTTTGCACTGAAAGCAAAGCGAGTTATAAAGAACGTACCATAGAGAACTTATTGAAAGTGGCTCGGCTTTAAGATACCTTATTGCAGAGCCCAAAAGTAAATGCACAGCCAAAGAACCCAGCGTTTTACTACCGCCGCATGCACAGGGTATAAAACAAAATTGCTACAAGGGTTAACATGGACATGGACAAGAACAGTCGTGCAAGCGACCGCAACAATTTCTACAGCCATGGGCAACTTAATTTCAATATAAATAAATAAAATTCGTACAATGTTTTCTTTTTGGGGCTCTTTTCAACATGATGTTTTCGCGCAGCTGCCAAGCTGCCTGCCATGTCCTGGCAATCAGGCAGAAACCAGCTCTTGGAATACGTTGATTTAAACTTTAAAAAGCTGCATTCAGCAGATATGGCCTTAAAGCATGGGTTTTGTTTTTTCTTTTTTTTAAGGAGCCATCAGCCCTGAAAATGTTGCCTTTTGTAGCCGCAAATGCCACGAAAAAATTAAGATAAATTCAATTTACTTGACTCCAGAAGAAGGCACACACAAATAATCCCATTTACCGCACTTATTGCCGCCACACATCCGGTCAACAAGTAGTTGTTGGTTGTCTTGCGTCGGCTGGAGTGGCAGCCAGGACGAGTGCCGCTCTGGCTTTTGTCATTTCCACATAAGTATAAATAAGTGTAAGAGAGCGCCTGGCCGTATGGCTGTCTGCATGTCCGCATCAATAGATACTTACTGGAACGACTGTGGTTATACTTTGGCTCTGCGTTTGTGCATGTGGCATTGAAATTCAATAAGGACGACTGTCCTGGCTTACGACACACTCGCCTTCTTCTAGCCAATAATGTTTGTTACATTCTCGCAGTATCCACAACTGTCGTAGCCATGTCCTGCTGGGATACATATATATACACATATATATTTGTGATGACTTTCATTTCTATGAAATTGATTTCCGCTTATGGCACTTTGCTGTTGCTTACATGTTGCGTCTGCTGCAAACACCAAAATGATCCCACTCACAGACATTTTTTCAGTATTTCTTTATCTTTCGATCCACTAATATGCCATCAGCCTGCTGCTGATTAAGATAATGAGTTCATAAAATTTCCCATTTGGCCCACCTGTCCATTCAGTTTGCACTCAGTCCATTTTTATGAAGCTGCTGCTGTCGAAATTCCCCAAAGGCATTATGATTTCCAATTAACAACGGTAGCTAACTGTTCTCCTGGCGCTTTTCTCACAGCCCGCCAAGATGTTAATTGCTTCTAATTAGGCATTGCACATGCACTTTAAGTGGCCGACAAAGAGAAAGGAGCCGCGCTGCTTACCGTACACTAATTAAAGGACTCTTTCAGCAAATAAAGCGTCTTTCAAGAATTATTTTTCTATGGCTGCAATGAATTTAATTGGCCTAAGAAGTTGGAAACTTAATTGCTTTACAAGCGTTAATTGCCCAACGGATGCGTCACCAAATTGATTACATATAATTACAAAATGGCCCACAAAAGTGCAAATTTGAATAACTGGCTTAAAAACAATGCGCAAACAAACAAATCGAACTAAACAAACATTGGTAAATGGAATGAATTAACAATAGCGAAAAAGAGGCTTAAATTTAAATGAAAACCTGAAAAATAAATGCTTATATTAAGCTATATTGCTCCAGTTATCACTCCAGCCCCATTTTGTTGTCGGTGGTATTTGCATATTCGTGGTCGATTCTGTTTTCAGTTAGAGTGCGATCAAAATGAAATTGCACTTCATTATATAACCATTAAAACAACTCAATAAAATTCTAAATTTGCAGAGAGTACAAAACGAATTACGGCCAAAATGACGTATGTGAATGTGTGTGGGTGTGTGTGTGTGGTTGAATTTAAAAGTGTGTGCAACATGCAACACAACCATAAAAACTTTTTCAATTCAATTGCGATTATATTGCGCGACAGGCCACAAATTTCTGTTTATTTCTATATTTACTGCCAACTGCCAAATCCACTGTGGACAGTGGGCATAAAAAGTTTTCAGTTCTAGTCAAGCAATTGACTGCAACCACAAAATACATTGTACTACTGGCATTAATTCAGAAGCTTTTAGCTGCCAAATGCAGGACAAATGCTACTCTGGCTTAATATAATGAAATGCAGTCGATGCAGATTCAAGCCTTGGCAGTTGACAGTTACCTGAAAGCGATATATACTGTCATAGTTTCCGAAGTGCCACTCTGATGTGTCATTCCTCGTTAGTTCTGTGACCTGGCAGACGTCAAGCGAGGGAAGTTGAAAGCCGTTGCCAACATTGCAAATTGAGCAAACGTGAGTGGATTGGATTGTCACTTAAATCCATTTTTAAGCCCAGCGCCGTTAACGGAGTGTGCACTCTTTTACAACACTCTGGAATCGATCAAAATCAATAATAAGGTTTGTCTTTCAATCGAGTACTAATATTATTTAACCCAGTGTCCATTGTGAAAATTCTATGTGACAGTCAGATGGACGCATCTTCGAACCCATAAAGTATTTATATTCTTGATCAGGGCGACGAGCTGGTTTTGTTTAGCCATGTTTGTCTGTCTGGCCGTCTACAAGATCTAGAGACCTCGAATTGAGACTTGTACATGGCAAACGATCGATTCATTTCATCGATAAATCTACAAAAACGTCCACTCTTTTGACCTGATTGCTCTTCATATGACTTTTAAAGCACTTAAAGAATCTATTGCATAAAGTTTAATCAAATGCGACACGCCAATTGGCAGCAAGCACAGGCTATTTTCGTGTTCATGTGCACACACACACATACACACAGGCACTATTTTTCATTTTACTTGGAATTTTTCTTGTGATGGTTAAGTTAATTTTTGTCACAAATATACGAAACGGTAATTTGAAGCTGTCAGTGAGAAATGTGCAGCTGATGTTGAAGTCGGCGTTTTTGGCTTTTTATACTTTTTTAGCTGATCAATAGTAATCCCTGTTAGAGCCTTCGTACTTGTTCTGGATGCATTTAATAAAAATAAATGATTTCCAAAACTTAACAAATTTTTGTCACAAATTCTTTTTGCGAAATTTTGTAAAACCCATACACTGAACGAATAATTTATGCGGAACAATTTGAGTATCTACGAAAGCAAAATCTATGAGCTGATAAATAAATAAAATAACAAGTATGTCGTTAGACGCAGCCCAAGAAACCCGCCAAGATGGATAGAACAAGCCAGTAGGCGGCAATAAGGAAATGGGAAAATTGAGGGCCAATACAATAAATGACATTCGAGCTGTTTGGCAAATTGTTGGGGCGACGATGTGATGCTTATTAGGGATGTGGATCTAAAGTTGCGTCCTGTCTTTAGCCAACTTTGGCATTGTTTCGTGGAATTCTTTCAGGCAATATGTGGTGATTATTAAGATTAATAATATGACTCGCAGCCACAGGGCAGCTGGCTAGCTGCCCGGTTGATGTGTTTTTAATGAGTTGGCCGGCAACAAAATCGCCGCCACCACCGCACCACCGCAGAAGCAATTAAAGTACATCAATTAATATTAAATATTTCAACGGCAATTAAATGAAATGATTCACAGTCACCACCGATCCAACCATAAAATGATTCGATGTGGCCAGTGATCCGCCGGCTTATAGTCGTCAAAATGACAGCCAATCTCTGGTATACAATGGAAAACTTTGTCGGTATTCCAAATGAAATTTTCATTAACCAGAAGAACGAAGCAGCGGCAGCCAAGTTTCAAGTGAAAAGTTTTCGACTTGCGCCAACTGGACACATGTTACAAAATTCGCAAATAAATTTTCTGGCTCTGCGAAAGTTTCCACGCATTCGAAATGCAAATGAAATGCCCGCGATTGTTGACAAGCGGACCAAAAAGCCGGGAGTGAAGCTGATGTTGAAGTTGAAGCGAACAAAGTTGAGCCGAGGCTGCATTTCTCATGAGCGAAGAAATGAAAATATTTCAAAAAGCATTTCAATTGCTCCAGCTATACGCGTAATTGAAATTTGCATTTGTATGAGGCTTGCATACAAAAAAACAAACCCAAAAACGTGAACTTTGCCCGGCTAAGACAAGCAAAAAGGAACTGTGAACTCCGCCAATGGCTGGCTAACTTCCAGCCACAAAAAAAAACCACAAATAAAAAAATATATGAAAAAAAAACAATTAAGCGTTGCGTCGTGGAATTTTGATTGCAAATTTTCACACCCCAGAGAGTCGAGAGTCGAGTCGTTCTTAGCCTGGGCAAAGTGTCCTCAAAGAATACCTCATGCTAATTTTTCAGCACATTAGAGCAGCTAATATATGTATGTATATTTCTTGAGCCACACGGAGATTAGATCGTCTTTCGGTTTTCCTAATGTAACATTGGCATTTTACCCAAAAATAAACGAGAATGTAAAAACCCGGTGCACCAGCAAAGCCAGAATGCCCTCGTTTGGTCAGACTGCAAAGAATTCTAAAAACTTCCTTAAATCAAGCAAAAAAAATAGAATACTTTAAACTTTTGCCAGCCAGCTACGGCGAGGACCGCAAATTGTTTTAAGCCAGACAGAAGGCCGTACACACTCGCGGAAAAAAAGTACAAATATTAGTATATGTAAAAAGTACAAGCCACGCGAACTTGGCATCCTCTTTCTGGCCACTAAATTTCAACAAGTCCGTGAGCAGCACAAAACAGCTCAAACACTGTAGCGCACAGTTGGCCAAGAAGGCAACTCAGGCCGGCAAACCGTAAATTTTATTGCATGACTTGATTAAATTCGCATGCAACCCCAGCCGACAACCTCAGTTAGACGGAGGTCGAAGTAGCGGCCAGTCAATTCAAAAAAAAACAAAAAAAGAATGAATGAAATATAAAAAACAAATACTATAGCGTTTCTGGCTTCTTTTTCTTGGCATTTTCCTCATTTTTACGTTTTAACGAAACTTAATGAACTTTCAGTGTCACTGCAAAAAGCGTCGCTTGAAGTTAATGTTATGATGTGTGTGTGTGTGTATATTTTGCAACGGCAAATGCAATATTCGGTTATGTTATACATTGAACACATTTTATACACTGAAAATGTGTAAAAAGGGTAAATGTAGCAAACAAAAGGGAAAGCATTTCCGAATCCATTAAATACACGTATTCTTGGTCAGAACCACAGGCCATTTTTTTCAAAATTTTAATAGCCCGACTTCTTTTTTAGTTTTTGATATCGATTATCGATTTGCAACCTTGGAAATCATTTAAAATTTCCATTTAAATTAAAATTATTTAAAAAAATCTAAAAATCAAAATACAGCAAATTTTTGCAAATTAAGCTTTATAAATCGACGCATTGTTAATTATCAAAAACATTTTCTAATCCGAAGTAAAAAATCTATCTCACAGTTCAATTCACAGCTGAGTTCAGGGTACCTGCTTGTCGGATGCTCCCGACTCCCCTTACTTGTTAATAATGTATATATGTAAGTTTGTGGGAGCGATTATGAGGGAAATGTTTTAACGTTGGGTCCGATTCGTTGGTTTTCCAGATAGAAGCCGACCAGTCTTTAAATTGTTTTTTGCTATGAAGACTTGCTTAAATACGCTTCACGAGACTTAAAAGCATTTGAAGTAATTAGAATGAACAAAAAAAAAAAACTTTACTCTATAATGCTCGACTAGACAATACTCTATACTAAACTTTGTATTAAACGTTTCGGTTTAGAACACATTTAACAGATGCAGTAACAATTGTTTTTATGTATGTGTGAAAAATATTTATTTGCAAATAGTCTTTAAGATAAAGGTTTTACCAAAGCTAAAAGTGAAGTAACTCGGTACACATCGAATTATAATGGGTAGATTTTGGAACATGATGCTGCGCTGCGCAACATTTAACGAAGCTTAACCTCGTTCAATGGGAAAATACACTTAACGTACACTTTGCGCTGTCATTTCGGGCGCAACTCAAGCAGCAATTGTGCAAATACTTTGGGCCAAAAGGAGAAGTGGGGTAAAAGTGGTCGAGAGAGTCGCCGGAACAGGTGGCTGGGCGGAACAGGGGGCCGGTGAACTTTTTCAAGTTGCAAATGCAAGCAAGAATGATGAATGATTTTCAGGTAGGAGCCACTACTCCTTATGGCCAAAAGCCTGCATTTTAATCGAAACGTTAACGCTTTGTCAATGGCGTCGACAGTATTGGACGCGTCAGCTATAAATTATGCAAGAGACCTGAAGCAGCCGCAGAATGTGTCGTTACCATGAAGCGCAACAATGAAACCGAAATTGAAAGTGCGGCAACTCAACGCCGGAAATCGGTCTCAGATGACAACGTCATTTGGTCAGCGACATGTCAAAGACACGGCGATGCTCTTGTGTTTACTTAAGCAAAGCGCAATTATGCCATGCAACCACAATTGTGTGGGTGTTTCAGTGAGAGTGTGTGTGTGTGTGTGTGTTGAAATGTGATGCTTGCGGATCAATTAACATCCAATTGCAATGGTACTGGAGAGGGAAACGAGAACGGCCCGCGAAAGTGAACACTATGCAAAACCGACGAGGCAATGAACTTCACTCTTGGCTCAGTCTGTATCATATTACAACAATTACAATTACTGTGAGAGCTATAAAAACACAGCATGCAGTACGCAGTGTCACAGTTGTGAACCAACAAGGCAGCGCTTTGCTGCCCCAAGGATAAGCTAGTGAAGAGAGTAACCAAAGCCATGAAGCCAGCCAGCAGTGTGCAGCGTCGGAATGGCCAATATACGAATATTCAAATAAGGATCAATGAATTACTTAGGCCCGGAATGCTTTTGCCTTTGTTGTTGCTGTTGTTGCTGTTGTTATCCATGACAATGAGCTCGACGGCAGCGATAATGGCACCGCTGCCAGCAGCTTTGCCCAGAAGTAATTACCAGGATTCGAACACGGAGACGCTGGCCGGATTAGCAGGATATGCGAGTGCACGACACTATTATGGAGCAACTACGGCAACACTGGATGATGGCGTAGGCGACTTGGCAGCGGCACCATATGCAAATTATGAGCCAAACGCCGTCAGTGTTCTCGATAGCACAGCCGCCGGCTTTGTGCCATCGACCGCATTACACAGCTACAGCAACGACAACGACAACAACAATAACAACAACAACAATAACAGACTGCAGTCGGAGTACGATGCGCGGCAAGCGGGCAAAATCGATTTTGTCATTAATGCCGCAAATTATGAGCACGATGCCAATGAAGAGCAGCCTGACGTCTACTATCAGAGCTATTCATATCAGCCGGGGGAGGCAGTGCCGCCACTGCGCGATTATCATATTCAGCAATTTGCCAATTATCGGCTTGCAGCCGCGGGCAGAGAGGCGGACAGGGTGGCACTACTGCACCAGCGAGAAGTCAACGATGGGAACACTTTTGCTTACTCCGGCAGAAACTTGCCTGTCAAGCGGGAACAACGGGCACCACACGAACAGCAGCGGGGGGAGACACGTCCACAACAAGTTGTGGAGGATCAGCAGCCGCTCTATTCCCAGGCAGAGCGTCACGTTGCCGTTCAACCGGAGAGTGGCAGTATTTATAATTCATTGCCGCCGATTACAACAAGTGTTCATCACACTCCTTCGAGCAGCAAAGCGATCGCCGGACTGCCGTTGGCCAAGCATGTTGAGATCACCAAGCACGTGCCGATAACGCACTATCAGAAACAACACGTGCCGTACAAGCAGCCGGTTCAGATACGCGTTCCCCGGCCGGTGATCGCGGCCATTCCAAAGCCGATTCCGATCAAGATACCCGTCACCAAAACAGTGGCCGTTCCACAGATGCAAGAAGTGAAAATACCAGTGGAAAAAATTAGGCCAGTGCCCGTCGAGAGACCGATTCCATTTGTGGTGGAGCGCCGGGTGCCGTACCGCGTGGAAAAGCCAATTGCGACGCCAGTCTACTATCCGTATCCCGTTAAAGTGCCCGTAATACGCACAGTGGTGCACAAACAACGCACCCAATACGCAATTCCCACCCAAGGACTTGGCTCACATGGCGGCTGGACAACAGGTAACCATCTGTTGGGTTAGACATTGATATCAATATATATATAAGCATTAAATATCAATTTATTAATTTAATAAACTTATTATGTAAGTATTTACGCTATATCTAGAATAATAATTTGTTTATGCGGCTTCGAACATTTGGCAAGAGTTCTGATTGGTCACAGGCTTTTAACCCTGGGCGTCTAGAACAAAATAATTGCAATTAGTGCCAAAGAGTAGTGTAAAACTGCAATGAAACTCAAAAACTTTCACCCCTCCCCCCCGCAGCTGAGCTGAGCTGAAGCCAAGACAGAGTCAGAGGGCAGGCAACCTTCAAATGAAGAAAAGTAGCCAAGTAAAACTTTTTAATTGAGCTAAGATCCAACAAATGCGGCTAATAAATATGTATTGAAGTGCGGGCTGGCAATGCAAAGGAAGGAAAGTGCAGGAGAATCCAGCTGCTAATTGCCAAATGTAACTCCAACAAGAACAAGTGCGAACATTGCAGTCGGGCGTAACCGACTGCGTAATACTCGACTGCTTGAAGCAGTCGAAAACTGTCTTAATTATTATGGTCAATCAGGCTCTAAAACTTATTATCGATTTGGGATTTGAGGTGTATCGACATGTTATCGATTTGCCAGTCTGCCAATGGATGTGGCATAAAAATCCGAACAAATTTATATTTCAAATTTCAAGTTTCTAGCTTCATTTGAGGGACCTGACGCACAACCCAATATACTAGTTTGACTTTAGGGAACGGGTAGAAAAACTAAAGCAATAACAACAACGTCAACAGCAACAACAAAAGCAACAAAGCTGCGCAAAATAAACGCGACGTTCAACTTCAGAAAGGCGGCAACGGAACAGCAACAAAACAAGCCAAAAAGTAAAGTCTTGACTCAGTTAGCTAAAAGCGCCTGCGGCTGCAGCTGATGGAATTGCTGCGAGCTATTGCCGACTAATGAAATTAACTCTAATTGACTCGGAAATTCTATGCCATCCTAGTTGCTGCAACGCCAGCATCTTTTACCATGAAAGACAAAATTCATATTTTATTTATATAATTAATTATAGTGTTTATTCACCAACAAAAAAAATATATATATAAATTGAGTGAAATCAAAATTAGAGCGCATTGCCAAACACGCGACCACAAAATGGCGAAAATGCGGTAAAATCATTAAACCTAATATTATAATTGGTAAATCTAACAAATGAACTATTGTGTGGTTTCCTCATTCACATTAATGCGCACACTCTATGCATACATATACATATATATATGCACAAATAAATATATGTATTTGTGCTGCTGCTAGTGGGACGGTCAACATAAATTCATAATTGCAGCACCCGCAAAACCACTTCGTTAAGAATTCTGTGGCCAGTTTGACAACTGGACCTGGCCAGAGCCCGACGAACGGCAAATACGAAAGCCGCAAATCGCAATGAACATGCACGCGGTCAAATTGACAACCGCCACGTTGTTGTTGCTGTTTAAACAGCTCTCCAGCGTTGTCGTTATACCTAGCATTGAATGAATACGTATAACTTGTTCTTCGTGATGGATTCCAATTAATTAAAAATCAAAAAAAAATATGCTATCCATGTAACCGATGCGTCGTATAGTCAAATTGTCAAATTTCAAAAAGCATCAAAATGACTTTATAATTTGGCAAATGACTCCGCATTTTATGGCAACAAAAAGAAAGGGGCAGGCGAATACCGGTGGGTTCGCTAAACATAAACGTTAAAAATTAATCAGCACTTCCACCTCAAAACTTTGATCATTTCGGCGCTGCTATAACAACAGGCAACCAGAACTTGAAAGGGTTAAACGGCGAGTCCCTAACGCCGGTTGGTTGTTGGTTGGTGTGCGAAATGGGGCGACAAAAGGAACCGGTTTTTTGAAAAATTACCGGCAAGCAACTGCAGCAACCGAGCGAAGCCAAGACCGCAGCTCGAAAAGTTTTGGCTCATTTGGAGGGACGCGAGGACCCCTTTCAGAGCCAACAGGCAGTTTTTGGTTTTTGGAATTTATGTGCGACATAAAATGTTGGCTCAGGTGGCAGTAATTTTTGATGCCAACACCAAGTTGCGTTACTTAGTGTTAACGTACTTTCTGGCTTGCCTGATAGCTTTAATTGGTTCGCTTGTGGTGAAAACTCACCGGGGGTAACGGTGCTTTTCAGTTATATTCAAGCGGAATTTTCCATATTTTACATAAAAAGCGCTCAATTTTTCGGACGACAACTTGGCGTATAAGTGATATTTCATGTTTTAGAATTTATGTGCTGCTGTTGTTAGACCGGTGCACACATACACACACACATGTATGTGCGTGTGTTTGCATCGTTAAACCGAAGTGCAGCTAGTGTTATATATTTTGCGATTACCATAAACTATTCAGCCTTTAATATTCTACAAAAATGTTGCTGGCACACACACGCACACAAAACGGCATAAAAGGATTTATGTCAAGTGAGAGAATGGCGCGTTCGTTGGAAGATCTGGAATCGTGCTATACAAACTTTGTGTACAAACAGCAACTCAGGCGAATAATTGCAATTAAAGTGCGCAATTTAGATACTAAAGGACAAAGTACAGGTGCAAAATTTACATGGACAGGGTCAGTTGGAATAGCAAACAAAACTGCAAAGTTGTTGAAATATTTCATAATAGATTATCTCAAATTTAACAACTGTTGACTTGCTTTCTAGCCAGATTGTAATTAAAGCTGTCTCTGGATCAAAAACACTGACGTGCTCTATGAAACATATTTTAAATTGTGGCCATTATTCGAGCCAACAAAACTCATCATAATGCATAATGAGCAAGAATGATGAACAACAGTGCTGTCCGGACAGGGACAGACACTGCACCAGCAACGTTGAATAAATACACGAATACAATCAACAGAATAAACAAAAGTTTTCAAACGTGAAACAACTCCTGAAGACCTGTTGAAGACATGCTGACAGGATATTATTTTTCGTCAGCCGTGACACAAATTATGAACTCGAGCAACATTGCAGCAAATATCCAACAATACTACATAATTTTCGCATTATAAATCAGTTCGAAATTTGCTAAGCCAAGAAACAAAAGTAGTTGGTCGAGTTAAGAGTTAGAAACAGTTCTTTATCAGCACACAATTGTACAATATTTATTGAATAGAAAGCTTTAAACAAAAAACAGAAAACAAAAACCCTTCAAGCTTTTAAACAACACATTTATGTCAATTACACATACTGTACTTGGTGCTTACGATGCTATTTCCGAGCGGAATGTCTATAAAAGGCCATTTGTATTCGTATTCCTGTTGCAGACACAAATGAAAATATACGCGGCAACCATCTGGTAATTGGCAACTTATTTAAGCAATTTATATTCCGAGTTTGGCGTTACAGCCAGCCAGGTATACGGGCAATACGTAAATCATTTTATCCAACCGCAGATATGATTCGCACACATGAACTCAAATAAGTATGTGTCGGCGGTTTGTGAAGCACGTTTCTCGCACTGCGACTGCGGCTTAGATGGGCATAACCCTATAAAATCCAAACAGACTGCGAAAAACTAAGCCAGCTGCAGCTGAGGACCAGACACGCTCAATTGTCTGCACATCAAGAAGTATCAGCTTGAGACGCCTCCGCGTTGAGAGGCGTTTCCTTTGTAGAAAATGGTTAAGAAGGGTATAATGGTTTTGTGCAGGTGTATGTAACAGGTTGAAGGAGGCATATCCGACCCCATAACCAACATATATTATTGATTGAGACAATGTTAGTGCCTATCTATCTATCTATCTGTCCGAATTTAGACTAATCCATGGCACACGCAGAACAAGTTTTTGTTCATATGATCGATAACTTTTACCGTTTCCCCAAAATTGATCAAAGTTTGCAGCAATCTCAAATTTTTTAAGCTTCTTTTTTCTTTTTATTCGAGCAGTCAAAAACCCGTTTGCAAAAATTTTATCAAGATCGGTAAGGTGAGGTAAAATTTAGCAATTTTCGTAAAGCACTTAGCAGCAAGCATTGCCTGAGATATTTTTATTTTATTGTATATAATCGATAGCCTACCCCATTTTCTTTTTATCGATGTTTATTATTTCGTTTTAATAGGTTTTTAAACATATCGCCAAAACTAAAAGAGTGGAGCCATCATATTTTGCAATTTGTTCAAGTATACCATAAGCTAGCTTTAAATATTTCTTTAAATATATATTCCTCCGCCCAATTTTCCGCCCAAAAATTTCAGAACAACAAAAAAAAATTGCAAATTATGTACTAAAGAGTACCTTTTTGGCTTGCACAAACATTTTAATGCTCTTATTAAGTACTTGAAATTTCATAGTTTTAGTTTAGCGCGAGCAATTTTTGTATTAATGTTCGTGCACACATGCAGAATATTAATTTTAAAGTGCTGTGTTTTTATGTGTATGTGTGAAATGCTGGGTTCAGGGTATCTCCATGTTGGGTGCTCCCCGACTAGCGCCTTTTTACTTGTTATACCAATAACGGGGGATAAACTGTATATCCACACTTAGCTGGCGAGTGCTTTCTAAAAGCAATCAATAAAATGCGAATTAAATAAGATAAACACCAATTTAATCTGGAATCCAGTGTGGAATATTAATAGAAAAGCATATGTGTGCGTGTGTGTGTGTGTGTGTTCTTTTATTTGCGTGTTATGCGTGCTTCGCTCATATTAACTATGTAAAAATCATATTTTCAAAACTTGTGCAAAAATATTTATACATATAAATAACTCGCTGAAGCAAACTTTTTTTTTTGGTAATATTTTGCGTCTGCAATTGGGAAAGCAGGCGAACAACTTTCATTATGCAAAAGTTTTTTAATAAAAGTACAAACATAGTGGCTGAAAATGGCACACACACACACAGAAACACACGCCCACCCACCCACACACAAATACACACGAGAAGACATTATTAAAACCAACTGTTTCCTTTGCCGCCGA
Source organism: Drosophila paramelanica (assembly GCA_035043915.1). Classification (NCBI taxonomy): domain Eukaryota; kingdom Metazoa; phylum Arthropoda; class Insecta; order Diptera; family Drosophilidae; genus Drosophila; species Drosophila paramelanica. The sequence goes on from JAWNMO010000258.1 coordinate 7,929,631, forward strand.
ATATGCTTATAATTGTGTTTAGAGTGTGCAATTTTGTGTGTGTTTTATCTGTATTTATCTTTATGCAAAAACAAATTAAAAGTTTACCCGGAGCGACAAATTAATGCAATCATGGATATAAAATTAATATTAATAATCAGAGTTGATTCAAAGGCAAACATGTGCGTTATGTTAATTTATATATTAAAAAAGAATAGTTAAACATTAACACATTTTTCGAGCGAAATGTTTATTTTCATAATAATAAAATTTCCTTTAAATTACCATAAAAATAAATCATATTAAATATTTGAATAGGGGCACCTGTGTAAAATGTGTCGATCTATTTGAAGATGAAGTAGAACGGAAGAAAACCCAATCATCAGATAACCACGAGTTATCAGCTATATTAAGTGAATATACCATATTCGCACTCATGCACACATACATACATACATTTTTTTTTGTTGTATGCAAAATAAAGTGCTTCAAAAGTCACTTAAAGTCTGTCGCCAGTTCCCGCCCCGCATAAAGAGCGTAAAAAATGTTAAATGATAAATAAAATTTACAACCGCAACAACAAGAGCGACATAAACAGCAGCGCCAACAGCGACATGCGAACTCGCAAGCGACGAGAGCCGACAGGGATGCCGCGTTGAGGGGGGGCTGGCCAGCGCGTATGGGGCGAGTGAAGGAGTTTTTGTTGTGTTGCAGGCGACATAATAAAATGCAATTTAGACATCAAAAATACAGTAAATGGAGCGAGCGCAGAAGCAGCGCCAAAGACATGGACAAAGAACGCGAAAGCGAGAACGTGAACGAGCAAGTGAGTCAGAGAGTCACAGACAGCCACATGACTGACAAGTGGCTGACAAAGGCAAAAGCAAAGGCAAAGGCAAAAGCAAATACAAAGGCAAAGGCAAAGGCAAACGACCACAAGAAGGGACGCAGGCACGAGGCATGCAAATGCCGAACTGTGCGTGCGAGTTGTTCAAAATGGCGGCGAAAGACGCGCACTGCATGCAATTGAGTTTTATTTTGTCACGAATAGAAGATGAAGAAGAGAGAGACTGATGAGTGATATATGTATGTGAGTACAAACATATATACAATAATATGTATGCATGTTGTTGGAGTGTATGTTTTGTCAGTTACAAAATGCGAATAAATTGTTATAATTTAATGACAGTTAATGTGCATTTAAATAAGCAATGTCAGCAAATGTGGCATTAAACTTTGACTGACTAACACAAAGCACTGTTCGAGAACAATCCAACAAAGTGCAAAGTGATAGCAGGTCAAGGCAGAGAAAGAGATAAGGTTGAGAAGAGCTGTGCATTCCGACTCGTACTAGGTAAACAAAAGGTGTGCTCTTAATTTAATTAGAGTTTGCGTGCTGAGTTTGACTGCTGGCTGACTTGAATTGCTCGTTGTAGGCAAAAGGGATGTCCCGTTGCCAGCTCCAGCAGAGGATGTAATGGCCTGGAAATTGGATTTTGCTGTTTGAGAACAACAACAACAACAACAACAACAGTCGCCTAGATGAATTCCATTTCATTTAACATAATTACATTGTGAGCGCTTCAAGTGAATAAAACTTAAATAAATACAGACGGCTACGCATGATAAATGCAGCGTTAAATTGCAACTAAAAAGCCTCGATTTCTATAAAATGAGTTAATGCGGCGGTTTCGTCTGTTTTACACTTTTTTATGTGTTCGTGCAAACGCAGATTGTTGTAATGTTAAATGATTCACAAAATTGGTATGAAACACACGCTTTTGGCTTAACAAAATTAATTTTACAACGCGAACAATGCACATTTGCATGACAGAGTGCACGGGGCGTATGCGTAACGTACTTATCGCTATACAAAAATGAAAATTGAAAGGCTTACACTATTGGGTGCATCTACCACCAGCTTTTGACCTTGTGCAGAACGGTTTTAAACACCGGCACCTTAACGGGAAACGGCTTGGGCACCTTGATGGGCAGATACTTGACCACCGTGTACGGCACTCGCTTCTCGACCGGCACTGGAATGTGCTTCTCGACGGGCACCGGCACCAGGCGCTCCACCGGAACTTTGAGCTCCTTCTCGATCGGCACTTGGACCTGCTTCGTGATGGGGATGTGGATTGGCACTGGCTTCTTAATTGGAATGATGACGGCATGCGAGATGGGTATTTTGACCGTTTTCTCGACGGGCACGTGCTGCTTTTTGACATGCTTCACGGGCACATAGTTGATGATATCCACATGGTGATGCGACTGCCCGTGACCGTCTTCGTGTCCACTCGATTCGGCCAGAAAATTGGAGCTCTGCTCGTCGCCGTCGGGATGCTGTTCGTAATCACTTGGTCCGCTCGCGGAAGTGCCCGATCCCGCACCCTCGTGAGGTGTGAAATAGGAAGCATGCTCTAACTGTTGTTGTTGTTGTTGCAGCTGCTGCAGCTGCTGCTGTTGATGCTGTTGCTCCTCGGCGTGATGTTGCTGAAACGCTTCGTATCCAGAATTCAGAAAATTTCCCACCGAAATTTTGTCGTAGGCGTAATGGTTGCCCGCCTCTTCCTCTTGATGCTCCACGGCCCCTTTGTACGGCTGGACAGATGAGGGCGTCCAGGAGCCCTGCTCTGCCCCATTGAAAGTTGGCAGAAGGGCTGCGGCGTGCCCGCCAACAGCAGCTGGAAAATTGTATATCGCTGGCCGGATATGCTCCCCGCTGCCATAACCGCTTCGACCTGCATCCGTGTCGCCGTAATCGTTGGCTGATGCCGCCACTGCAGCGACGGCCGCGTCCTCGTGCTGCTCCTCGTAAATTGGTATCTCTTGTTTTGACGATGCCACCGCCACGGCCTCGGTGTGCGTGGGCGCCACTGAGGCGTAGCCGTTGCTAATGTGTCCCATGCCCGAGAGATTTGTGAGCCCATTAAGCACGGCCCCCACTCCGCCAGGCGAATCGCTCCTGTAGCTGCGCCGCTCCCCCGACGCCGCATCGTACTTCAGGGCGTACCGATGCGATGCCTCGTGAAGCTGCTCGCCCAGCGGCAGCCACCGATTATCGTACAGAGCCCTGCCAGCTGCCATGTTGTGGCCATAACTGCTATAAGCGGCTGGCTGAGCGCCGTTTTCCGTGCCCCTCGTCCACGCTGGCATTGATGAAGCTTGCGAGGAGGCCGTCGTTGCGCACACAATTGCAACAGCCACAAAGAGCGGCATCTGCAGAACAAGATTTTGTGAAGCCTATGCAAATATTCTTTAAATTTGTAACAAATAGTGCGATAATATCGCACTCTTTTAAGCCAACTCACCAAATTATTGTTGGCCATTTGGCTTGGGTTTTTCGGTTTAGGGTTTACGTCGACTTTCTGGCTTTCAGATCTCGATGGTTGCACGGCTGCAATTGAAATGTGTGCAGTTTGCATTTGGCCCGCGTTTTTATACAGCAGTTTTCTCAGTAGGACAACACACAAACAACGTCCAACGTTTTCCTATTACACAATGTGCCGCCTCAGTACCGCAATTTTTGTTTATAGAAGGCGTCGTGCTGCCAGGCAAAGTGAGTGTCTTGCAACTGTTGACCCGCCCGTTCCCAGTTGTGTTTCTGTGTTGATCCCTCTCGCTTGCGCCGACTGTTTCCGATATATATATATATGCATAATGGTAGTGCCATTGATATTGCCATTTCCAATTCTGCACCCATTTCTCTCTTTCACCGGGCATTTATGAATTAAGTTACGCGATCAATGCGAATCATAAAGCCCCCCGAATAACAATAAAAAAACACCTTAAATGAAAACCGGCTCAGACATAACAAAGACAATCACAATCGCTGTTGGTACAGCAATAAAGTTCAAAGTCATTTTCCATTTTCCATGGCGAACGAACGACAACGAGGAATATACCACGCGGCGGCACGCGCCAACTTAATAATGAGCTGGGCAACTTCATTACAAACCTGGCACGATCACGATTTGCCCGAGTGCGCGTCGTGGCCTTCATAAGCAAAACAAACTTGCACTCATTCAAAGTCGCCTTCTTTGTCATCATTGTTGACGTTGAGCGGCTCAAAAGCGGCTCAAAAGTGGTTTGGCCAGGAAAACAGTCGAATCGCGAACAGGTCAAACTGGAGCGCACTTTAGTGTGAACTGACAAAAGCTGGCTGCTGCGATTTTCTGAGTTGACTTCGAACTTTTTAACTTTTTTTTGCATGCACTCTGTTTAAATGCCCAAAAAGGTTATTTTTAATTGTTTAAAGATTTTTTTCCATTTGGCCATTGTTCAGTTTGGGCTTAAGCCGCTGGAGTCGGTCCATGTCCGGAGTGGAAAGGGGCGCGGCCAAATACGAAATGAAAAATACAAAAAAAAAAAAGTGAACGCCTTTTAAGTGCACCTGCAGACATGATGCTGCTGATTATATTTTTCTTGCCAAGCGTAACAGCTCGTTAGTATTTTCAAGTGATTTCCACTTATTTTCTTTCGCCTCGTCTCGGCCTTAGCCCCACTTCACTGCAACGACAAGGCGAAGGTAAGCGGCGGCCCAGGCTAAAGGAAGTCTGCTGATTTGAAAGGAAACAAACATTTTGGTGGCCTCGCTGCTTGCTTTTTCTGTTGTTGTCCACTGGCCGTCACTTTTTTGCTTTGTTGTTTTTGTTGTTTGCTGCTGACTTTTATTTTCTTGCAATTTACGCTTACTTCATTTCAATTACAATTACATGATTTCCTTCTATCGGTCGGTTGTGCAATTTAATGGACGTTAACGCAAAATTGCAGAAATGATGCAACCGAGGTCAATTTTTATTTATTGGTAACAATAGTTATTCTGTACAAAGTGCACAGACCACAAATTCAACATGCATCAGCAATATAAAACTACCGAAATCTACATATATAAAATAAATAAAATACCTACACAAATGGATGTTAATAAACGAACTAAAATGCTTTTCAGCTGTTGCCTTGCTTTTGAGCCGTTTTAAAATGTTCGTTTTTGTTTTACCAGTATTTTGTCCAATGCCGAATATTTCAATGCATATTTGAATAAAAATGTCAACGTGTGTGCATATACATATATATATATATGCATATACATATATGCATATATATATGGATATATTCGTTTGTTTTCATGCATTCATATTTTTGGTCTTGTTTATTGTAATTCTGAAAAGCAATTGTAAATTTGAACGGCATAACGGATGCAAGGACAAAGAATAGCAAAATAATAATAAATAGCGGCCTCGCAACGAGCGACACAACTAGTTTCCTAGTTGACACTTGGTGGGCGTTACACACGGCGTATACACAACGTATTAAAGGCGAATTAGCACAAGCAGCTTTGGAGTCCCCCGAGAACTGTTACCCGAACTAAATGTGGTACTTAAAGTACAGAATTCACTGTGCATTATATGTGAAGTGCCATAATAAGCACGAATATGAGTTGCCATGTTAACACACACACACACACACACACAGAGACACACGTGGATTGCGTAGCGTTGACGCCAGTTTTTTAAGCTCGCGTGTTCTAGTGTCGGGTCTTGTAGTTTAGTTCGTCTTTCATAAGCGACTAACTAATTAAGATAAGTATGCCTGATTTTCATATTAATTGCACACAAACGAACCCGTTGCGCGCCTCTTATCTCAAATGCGTTGAGCAAAGCAAATCGTCAAATGTTGCCTGGTGACCGATGTGCTGGTGTGTGTGTGTGTGCGAGTGTGTGTGTGTGTAATTCTTGGTTTGGTGTGTTGCAAACATGAAGAGCGTGCTTTTGAAACGGACGTGGCTTACATGAGCATGTGTTTTTAAGCCTCGTTGGGTACAAAACAATTAATTTTGTGCCACGCCCACTCACATGCGCGCTCAGCAGGAGCCAGCCTCCTGTGAAATGTGAAACATAAAAGTACGAGAGCAACACCAACCGGAAACGGAAGCGCACAACTCTTTGCGCGAATTAATCACACAACAAGCACAACAACAACAACAACAACAACATTGACTAAGTACAACAGCAACTACAGCGAACAGCATAGGAAGGACACGGTCACGCATAAACCGTTTGCCTGGACGACGGCAGGCTCACATTACATCACTCTTACTTTACTCCCGGACCGAGCACTAGTTGAGCTCTGCTGACCCCGCTGCTGACGGACAGCCGGACAGCTGGACAGCCGGACACATACCCTTCCAGACGGTCACTCAGCAGCGCCCCGAGACGACAAAGCCCCCTCCGAGCTCATTAATATGCTTGCTTCCCACCCCTCTGGTTGACCCTTCCGTATGCTTAACCCGCCGGGGTTTGCGTGATGCCGTTCCGTAGTCGTCGGGCGTAATTCTGATGGGGAAACGCACCCATCATTTACCCATATCCGTGGGCCTATTTTCGGGCATATTTGTCAATCATTTTTCGTTTTATTGTTTTTAAAATGCGCGCCAGGCAGCCACTGGCAAGTGAATTTAACGGCCCGCCTCGCTTTATAATGCAAATTAAATAAACATGATTTTTATACGATTTCGGTGCGTTGCGCTGCTTCTTGCCTGCATTGTCTGTCCGCGCCTGAACTGGCCTTTCCAGTCCTTCCTTCTTCTGCCGTGCGAGTTGGCAGTGTCAGTTTTATGGGTCGTCAGCCATTTGCCGAATGCGACATCTGCAACGCCTTCGAGTGTAATTTAATTGAATAATTAACTTTTTTATTGCTTCTGTGTGTATGTGTGTGTGCGTGTCTTCATGCACATATATACATAAATATGCAAAACGTGTCATTTTAATTTACGAGCATGATGTTTGTGTAACCGCGACCAGATAAAAAACACGCGCGGAGTTAAGTATACGCCCCGTTTATAGTCAGCGCTTTCCTGGATCCAGATACACACATTGCTTTAGTTCATTTTTTAACTGTTACAAAAATTACACTCTGAAAAGGAATTTTTATTGAATGTTGAATGAAAATCGAATCGATAAAATCATTTGCCTGCTTCTCTCCTTGGTTTGATCCTTTATCTGTATTAGACAGAGATAGGATGTTTGGTTTGTGTAGGTTTGTGCTTGTCATACTAATTATCGAGATATTTCAAACTCAGATTTTATAAAAGCCACTATCCTAATTAATATTATGATGTATAAGTAAATTTAAATAAATTTAAAAATATATAAAAATTATTTTTCATTACAGACACGACTCCCAACGCCGGATCTGCAATAGCAGCTGCCATTTAAGGACAAAAGGTGAGTAAGATAAAGAGAGAGAAAGAGAGAGACAGAGAGAGAGAGAGAGAGAGAGAGAGAGGGGGGGGGGGCATATTGCAAGGATTCGGCGATTTAGGTTGATATGATATGATATGATAAGATAACCGGGGAATTGGGGGTCATTTTCAACATTTTTCGTCTAAATGCGAATAAACCCCGAAATTTTTGAAAAAAAAATAATTATTTATTTTTTTAATGAAGAAAAAATTTGTTTTTCAAAAACATCGATTTTTAATGTAGAATCAATGCTAATGAAAAATCGTGAACAGAATGCCATCAATCATAAAAATCGGTTGAGTTTTGGCAAATTTATGGGTGTTTCAAATATGAGACCAATTGGTTTGAGAGCTTTACATCTCCAAATTTTTCTCAATTTTGGCATGATTTTTGACCAAAAATTTGACCCCTCAGAATCAGGTTAAATGTTGTTGACTTTATTGCCGAGTTAATAGTCCTGCCTGTAAAAATATGCCTAAATCCAAATCCATAAATACAAACTTTTTAAAGAACACAGTGGTCAAACTTCAAGCTTAAAAAAACTGTCAAAAATAATTAAATACTAATAATAAATTCTATGCAATTTTCATATCTAAGACTACCCTTTTATGTTTTATGTATATAAAAGCGAAGCTCAGCTTGTCGTCCTGAACAAGAATTTATATTTACATTATGTTATCGGAGATGTCTTATTCTAACTCTTACATACATCTGAGCAAAACAAGTATACCGTTTTTACCCATTTTCAATGGGTTCGGAATCAAAAAATGAGTGGCAAAGTTGTTGTCGGGTCTAACCAATAGCGCAATACCCGATCACAGGGTAATTAAATGCAATTATAATAATGACAAAAAACGAGTCTAAAAACCAAAAAATAAATTTGTTAGCGCGATTGCAATTGACACCTAAACCAATATTAATTAAATAATAAAATAATAAATTTAATTTAATTTATATTTTTTTTGTTTATACTGTGTGTGAGACATCATCGCCAGCAACCATTTAGTTTTGTATTTCACAAAACTGAAGTCAAGTTATTAAATAAATAACTTGATTCATCTACTAGCCGCTAGATGGCGGTACATTAAGCTATATTGATTCAATTGATTATTTTCAAAAATATACCGATATACTCCTTTCATTTCGTGACAGAGTATAAAAACGCCTCGTCGCTTGACGTAGTCGCCGTTGCAAAACTTTTAACCAACCCTGACAATTTAAGCTCCGAAAGAGTTCAAATGTTGCACTTGTTTTAGCAGTTACCGTTCCCGTTATTTGGCCAGCGCAACGCTTAAGCTTTATTTAAGGATTCTTTGTACAATTTGATGGCTATATGGTGCGTATATTCAGCACAATGTTCGCAATATCTATAAACGTAATTGGATGTGTGGATGACTTTGGCTAACAGAACTTGGGAGCGCGGTAATACGGCTCCCACGACAAGACGCAAGACTGAGCAAGGCACACGTCGGCTCGGACGGAAATTGGCAACAATTGTAGCGCCCCACAAAATGGCAACCATAAAAAGTTTTATGAAAATTTCTAAGCGCGCCGCGACCTCAAAACTCCACATCCTTTGGGGTTGCTCGGCCATCAATTTTCCAATTACTCGACTCGAAGTTGAGTGCATGTAATGTGACTGTTAGCAAGGCATAACTGTTACGGGGAGAAGAAGAGCGCATTTAAAGTGTTTTTTTTTTCTGGGTTTTCTTCCACTTGTCAAGTGGATTGCAAATGCCAACTTGTCTTCAACGTTGCGCCTCTTAATCGCCGCGTCTAATTGCAAGAATGCCGCTAGTCGGCATCGGCTGAAAACGTCAGCTGGCCTTGTTTCCGCTTTATGGTCAGATGAGTTCCGTTTTTCGGAGGTGCAACAGCTGCAGCCACTGTAAAACTCTAACTTGCAACGGCAACACAACTTTTGCTTTCCTTTAAAAACGCCGGAAAATTAAATGTAACACCGTTTCATAAAAATTAATAAAAATTTTACATTTGGTATTCTTACTAAAGCAGACACAGATTGTGAATAATTCTGAATTTCGATATCACCATCAGAATATCTAAAAACAACCCACAAATCATAATTCATACATACAATTCAAAGGTTTTATTAAGTCCTGCAAATTTCAGATTTCTGATAAAGTTCCTAAGGGGTATATTTGTGTGTGTGTGTGTGAATTTTTGTTTTTGTATGTTTGAACGCAAATATGTTAAACTTTTTGTAAAAACAGATCGCAGGGTTCCGGGTATCACCTTATCTTCTAGCCTCCTACCTTCTCAATTTTTTAGTTACTAAACTTTTTAAAGGAAACATTTTCTGCTTAAAACCTGGCCCTGAAACTTGGCAATGCGATGTGGCTGTAAAGTTGGCTAAATATTTGTGCATTTTGTGGGCCACCTCAGTTTTAGACGCTCTTTTCGGCGTGCAACAGCAACTATTTTGCACTTAGCTGCAGTTGAAGCATAAAATTGATTTTTAATTGAAAATTGTTTGCATATTTTGTGGCAGCACCCCTGTTGTTTCGTGTGCTTGCATTTCAAATTTTAAACCAAATACACTCACATGTGTGAGTTCACTTTGCAAATTGAAAACTGCATGAGGCTAAATAAACTTCAGAGAAATTCAGTAATGCTGTCGACTTTTCCAAAGACCAGTTGAAAGATGGTTAGCCCATTGGATGCAAATTAATCAATATGCTTTAAAATACGTTCAATATATGAATAGTGCTGTAGGTGGTCCATATATTGAAATATTAACTCAAGTCAGTAAAGCACAACATGCAGCGACAACAACATATTCTATATACATATATATATATAGGCATCCATAAAATCAGCCAGAGGTGTATAAAATATTGGCAAAGTCGCAGCGCAAATAGGAGCTCTAACAGCCAACCGGCCTGCAAATATGTTGAACTAGGTCAGGCTCTTAACTGAATTCGTGTGAAATTCGCCGCAGTTGCATGCCCCACAGAAAACCCACACCCTTGGGCGCTGCCTCAACAAAACACAACGCAACACAACACAACAGAACGCAGGAGAGCATGCGCTCCTGGTATGAAGCGCCGCCCCAATGGAGCCCCTTCGGCAAATTCGCCGCGGGCAATTCGCTGGCCTGTGTTATCAGCCCCTTAGTTATTGTTGTTGTTGTTGTTTCTGTGCTAGCTCTTTTTCAATTCTGCAATTTCCCTTTTGAATATCAATTGCATTTTATTATATGTATGTCCTTTTATTGGTCTGTTTTGTTTTCTGTTACCAGCCCCCATAGCGTGTCTTCAGGCTGAACACCAGATGCTACCTGCAACAAATGCAACAACAACAACAACAAGAACCACAGAGAACAGTTGGGCCATACCCAAAGGCAAAAGTTCGCACCACAATAACGACAACATTTTCAGAAGTTTTCTTGCCATTTGGCTTTGTCGAGCCGTGTCGTGTCCTGTCCTGACATTGCCAAAAAACCACAGAAAAGCTCGTACCGCGGTCGCCTGTGCCATGTCTCCTGTCTGCCGTCTGCTGTCTCATGTCTCATGTCTCCAGTCATAAACAGCGTTCCATTCTTGCAGCTTTGTGGGCCATGTGCATGTAATTATTTTTGCAAAAATATTTCAATGCAAATATTGTAGGCCCCATTCCGCTCCGTGTGCATACTTTATGCACTTTTGCTTTTCGTTTGACAGCTCTGAATGTATATGACCGAGTTTTTGGCAAATGTATTCGCGAAAAAAACATAAGAAATTTGCTTTTTTTTTTGGAGTAGAAGCTATAAAGCCGCAAATTAAACCAAAAATTGTAAATTGTATTTACCGAATGCCGCAATAATAAAACAACAATTTCATATGCAAATTAATGTCGGCACTCAGGGCCAAAATGAGCAAACTTAATGGGCAACAAATTCGAATACGAACACAAAAGTGAATTTGCTCAGCCAAATATTTACTTTTCAAGAGGCAAAAGCCTTAACACAGTTACCCGAACTCTTCCTACGCCCACAGCCGAATAAGAAATTGAATGGGACGGGAGTTCGCTCAAGTAAACGATAATTATCAGACATATACAGACGACATGTGTAGATGTATGAATACATACCCTATATCTGTTGAGAATGTGAGCTGCGCACTCTACTACTACAAAATAAAGGGTATTTTGTAGTCGAGCGTTCCAACTTGTTGGATTATTTTTTCCTCAATTTTAAGCAAATGTGCTAAGAAACAGAAGCAAGCGCGAGGGACGACAGCCACAGCAAATTTTCACGCCCTCTGCAACTTTTGCGCTAACATTATTTTATTTAATTAGGTAAATGTATGCAAATCCACACACATTCCTGCATCCATATACGGATACGCACATGAACATACATACATACATACATAGCTGAAAGTAGCGCAACACATGTTGTTGTAATTACCATGAAGTTTAATAAAGCTGCCTGCCTACTGTACTTGTAATTATTGTAAATACGTCCCGTACATACTGTGTGTGTGTGTGTGTGCAATAGAAGCAATGTGTTTTAATTGTTGCCTGTAAAACTTTAAAGACATTTCATTTTGAAAAATTAACTACCTTACTTAGGCACAAGTGTGCTTAAGTATACCTAATTGTTGGAATTTTCTACCAATTTTTAGCTGAAATAGGTTCAATATTTGTTTTTTTTTTAATTATCATCAATTATCAAAATTTCTTTCCTGCGGCTTTCTGTTCTTGCATGCAGACTCCTAAAAAATTGTTTATATTTTATATTATTTATATTTTTAATCATTCAATGAAAAAAAACTTAGGTTAATTAAGCTAATTCTTAATCATTTAGACCAGTTGTGGCGTATCAAACTTTAATTCCAAGAATATCGAATTACCCTAAAGTTTGCTTAACATTTCGTTAAGATTTATTAAAGATGTCTATTTGCTTTGTTTCCGAGAAGACTTTTTTGATTCGACTAAAATGCAAATATGTCCTTAAGAATTTCATAAATTTGCCCTGTTGATCAGTTGCCATCGCTGCCCTGGTTCCAAGAAATTTTAATTTGCAAAATATTTTAAATGTAAATTTCGAATGTTTTCAATGAACAAAACTTTGACTTTTACTTTGATAATACTTTTTCTTTATTAATATTTTTATTGAGTTTGTGTTTTATACATTTTTTTTCTTGCTTGATTTTTGTTTTGGGTATTATATTTATTTATTTTCCCGCATATCCTTCTCGTGATACAATTCTCCCACAAATACAGTATGTGTGTTTGCTTGTAAATATGATATACAATAAAAATGTTTATACAATTAAGGATACAAAAGTGGTTAAATTTAGGCTTAACTATAAATGATGTCTTCCGATAATTAATAGCAAGTTATGTTTTAGATAGATAGGTTTAAAGTACAAATCATAGTAGGAGTAATGATAGTGTTAGCGTATATAGTACAACTTTTATCGTACACATTGAAATCACTTTGAACTTAGACTAAGCAGCAAAAGCAGGTAATGAATTCAAATCAGGTAATAACAAAATCAAATCAGACGTAATTCAATTAACACAAATTAAAATCAAATTCAAATTCATTATAATCGTTATCGCCACAACACAAAATTGCTAAGCTTTTAGCTGTCTCTTGCTAAAACATTGAAGGCCATTCGAAAATGATTTACTCACTAAAAAGCGTTTTCATATGCAGTTTTCTTTTACATTTTCTTTTTAAAAAAATTATGCAACTCAAGAGAGTGTTTGTGAATGTGAATGGCTCAAACCATAACGCAATTGTTTTTTTGAGCTTTACATATGTCCGCACAAATAATTAATTTGCCTTTAAATCTTTGCGTATCCGGATGTACTTGTATAGCATACGTACATATATATATATATATATGGTATAAATTTATGTGTCGTAAATATTCCGTCATATGCACATGTCGGGTATCATTGATTAGCTAATGGAAATAACGTTTAAGCTTTTGCGTGTGTGTATATATACATCAAAATATTTGTTTCATCTGCAAACGCATATTGGCATTTATGTTTGTATAATCGTAAAAAAGAAATTTAGCTACCCTTCGCTATTACTTTCACGTAACTTAAATCAATCAAAAAATACTAGCACATTTGGCTGGCCACTAGCCCGATTTGAATTGCTTCTCGCCACATTCCCAACCGATCTCTGAATGCTTCTCGTATCACTTCTGGGGTCTGGGCCAGCATGCCAAGCAGTAGCGCCGCGGAAAGCCTTAGACTATATATATTTTTTTACAATGTTTCATTGTTCTTTGTTAATATGTTGAGTTTAGATATTGATAATCGCATCGTACGCTTGCTGATTAATGTCAGTTGGGTTAATATCGTGTCATTTTTCAATTAACGCACTCGTGAACTTGGTCTGAAAGTAAACGAGATATAAATTAGTAATCGAGATTTCAAAAAATTCTATATATATATATTATCAGACCTGGACGATTGGGCGGCACTCTGGCGTTTGGGAGTATTCGGGGTGGTGCTGACAGCTGCTGCCGCCCGATTGTTTGGAGTGCGCGCGCGGCCAGCCGTGGGCGTTGTCGATGTGGGCGTGGTGGCCAGACTATACCGCTTCGGCTGTACGATGCGACTGGGGGATCGAGTGCTGCACTTGCCGCTGCTGGCTGCGTCCTGTGCGTGGCCGACTCTGCAGATTTGTGGAGAGGAAACATTAGCGGGATTCGTTTTACTTTTCGTGACAGTCTTGGGTGTGGCGCGATCGGGTTTGCGATCGGTGGCATTTGGCCTCGGACTTCTGCCATACCCAGTTGCAACAAATCATACAAAATGATAAACGAAAAGAAACAATAATTTAGCAAAAGAATGTTCCAAAACGAAATTTTTATAAATCGCATGCTGAACGCTGATCTTCACTTACCTGCCCGCCGGATAGCTAACTGGCCGCGGTATGCGCGACTTCGGCGCCGAGCTGCCGTTGGTCGAGTTCGTCGAGGTTGGCGTTGAGCCGCCGCTCTTGGTGACCTGCTCGCAGGCCAGCTCCTTGAGCATGCTGGAGTCTTTGCTCATGAGCTCCCACTGGATCTGGAGCCGCTTGAAGCGATTGCTCTCAATTTTGCGCTGCTCCTGGGCATCCAGGGTTTCGCGTCGCTGCAGCGCCGCAATGGAAATGTTCGGTGAATTGGGTGGCGTCGAGAAGCGTTTAGCCTGCAGCTGCTGCAGATCCGATGCGGCCGCTGCGGCAGCGTCGTTAAACGATACCTTCTTCTGCTGGCTGAGCACGCGGCTGACTTCCTTTTTGAGTGCCGCTGCATCGTACTGCACCTGCTCGCCGGAAGACTCGAGAATGGCCGCGATTTCAGCGTAATACTTAAGCTCGGAACGTGGCACCGAGACCAGAAAGTTCTCGGCCCGTGCGCGGGCATCCAGATCCTTGCGGGAGAGTCGCTGCTTGACGACGGGCTGAGCTGGCGCCGTGTGCTCCTCCTCCTCAAACACTTCGGCTAGCTCGTCGGTTGAGCCGAGGGCGTAATTAAATGGCGGCTCCTGCAAACTGCGACGCTTTTCCAGCTTCGACAGCTGCTGCGTCTGCTTGGCCTCAATCATCGAGTTGCGCTTGCTGCGCGCCTGCGCCGAATTGGCCTTCCGCAGGATGCTGCGTGGCATCGGCTGCGGCGGCGTTTGCCCAGTGGCCAACAACTGTCGGCCAGCCGGGCTCGTCTCGACGCCAGAGTCCATGCGCTGCTGTTCATATTGATACACATACATCTGCTTGAGCGGATCGGCGTCCATCTCAGAGTCGGTCAGCAGCGTGGACGAGCCGCGATAGCCAGAGCTGGGCGGCTGACTAGAGCCCGAACTGGACGCCTCATCGAGCTGGGTCTGCGCCTGCAGCTCCTGCAAGTTCTTGGCGCAGTCGCACACATTTGGCCGATTCCGACGAATCGGCGGCGTCATGCAGAATAGCGGTCGCTGTGAAAGTTCCTTGTCCAACTGCCCCGATATCTGTCGCACCTCAGGAATGTGCTGCAGCCGGCGACGGTACTCCACCGGCAGCAGCGTGGCCAGCGAATGCCAGTCGGAGATGTGCTTGTAGTCCAATGTCTTAAAGAGCTCGTTCCCGTTAGCACTCGACTGGCTGCCGCGCTGCTTCTTCAGCGAGCCGGCGGAGCAGGCGCTGTCCAGCGTCATCTTGTAGTTGAAGGGCGAGAAGATGACATCGCTGCTGGAACTGGTTTTGACAAAGCCCAGATCGGGCAGCGCATAGTTCGGATAGATCACGTAGATCGGCGCCTGACCCTGTTCGCCCAGATTGTGCAGCTTCGCCAGAAACGAGGGCGGCACACAACGGTAACGTTCACTGAGGCTGCTGTGCGTTGTGCTCAGCGATCCGCAGGATGTCTGCATGGAGCGCGTTATCATATCCGAGCTGGAGGCGCACGAGAGCGGTCGTGTGCCAATCGAACGACGCGTCTTGAGCCCCCCACCCATTGGCACCTGGGTCAGCTGCTCCGAGTTGCTCGCCTCCGACAACAGCTGGCTCAGTTGGGTGCCCGCCTGTGTCTGTGTTGGTGTTGGTGTGCCTGTTGGTGTCGTGGTCTGTGCCAGTGAGCTGGCGGCCAGCTGGTAAAGCTGAGGATTCCGGAGCGGCATACTGCGGCGTCGGTGCGCCGGCGAATTGGTGGCCGTCAGCGAGCCCGTTGAACTGGAGCTGGCGCCATCGTCATAGAACACTGGATCGCAGCGAGTGCGCAGCTGCCTCTTGGGCGTCGAGGCCGCGTCCACATCCTCGTTCTCGTTCTCATAGTTGTCGTCCTCGTCGTGACGACTCACGGCGGAGCCCTTGCCAGAGTCGTGCATGCTCTTCTTGCGCAAACGCTTCTCCAACGAGCCGCTGCTGCAGCTGGAGGCAGCGGCATCGCTCGAGGGCCAACAGCCCGAGGAGACGTCCATGCAGGTGAGCGCACAGGCCTGTCCCTCCTCCTGGACGCCGCTGCTGCTGCTGGTGCTCTTCTGCTTAATGAACAGCTTGACTAGATTGAAAGCGGCCGCATTCGAGTTGCCCGACGAGGCTGACCCGGAGATGAGGTGAGCTTGGGAGGAGTTCTGGCTACCTTGAGTGGAGGACACCGCGCAGTTGCAACGATGCTTGTGCCGATGTGAATGCGAATGATGATGGTGATGCTGTTGCAGCTGCTGCTGCAGCTGCTGCTGTGGCGTTGGCGTGGGCGTGGCATCTTTGTGCTGATCATCGTTCTGCTGCTGCAAGCGATCGGATATTGAAGAAACACTGATCGAGATCGGCATCTGGCACATGGGGAGCAGGTTGCGAGACCGCGATGTGCACGATTCCATGGTTGAGGTGCTAATCGCTTGGGAAACGTTTAACGGTGCCGAATGATCCTTGGCCAGCTCATCTGGCTGCTGTCCGTCCAAACTGCCGCTGAGCGTCAATTCGCTCTGTAAATTTGGCAGGCTGCTGCTTTTGCGTACGCTGCAGTGCGGCAAATGGCGGGTCAGGACGATGGTTTCTCCGGCGCCGCCGCCACCGTTGTTATTGTTGTTGCCCGAAGGATACCTGCGAGCGGGCGAGACAAGAAGAAGCGAGCGTCTTTACAAGCGCAGGCACAGCCAGCATTGCACGTTATAATTGGTTAGCGGAAAATCTGCGGATTGGTTTTTGACAGCAGCAACACGCACGTAAAAGCCACAACTAACGCCGGGCTACCTGATGCCGGATGTTTATACCATCGATCGATCGTAAAAGCGGTATATTGGTTGTGTGTTAAGGTATGTAACAGACAGTAGGAGACATTTCTAACCCCATAAATTATATATATATATATATATGCTTGGTCGAATGCTCGTACGTCTGTCCGTCTGTCTGCTATGAACGTGTCGATATCGGCAACTATAAAAGCTATAAACTTCGGAAAATTGATAAAAATGTACAACAAGAACATTTTTTAACTTATTTCTTATCATTCGGAAACTATGGACCCGAAATGAGTATTTCATTATACAATAGAACTAAAAGAATCTTCTGCAGACAGTTTTTTTGTTTCACTGTGTATTTACATACATAAACTATAGAATTTCTTTAGAAGTAATCTTATAATTAATTTTCTTTAGTGGGCGCCAAGCGCAGCCGCAGCTGGATTCAGGGTATCTCCTCGTCGGGCATTCCCCGACTAAATCACTTTTACTTGTGCTTTATGATAGCGTAATAAATTAACTAATCTAGTGTATTTCCGAGGGTCGTAAAGAGTGAAGTAGAGAATGAGAGAGAGAGAGAGAGAGAAAGAGAGAGAGAGAGAGAGATCTGTGCCCCAGTTGAGATCTGCCCACTTTGCATTCTCTCGCCTCGAACAGCCAATTTGTGTGGCAGGAAAATGAAACTAAATTGAACTAAATTGAAATGACCTCACAGCTGCAGTTGAACCAACCGAAGGCAAAAAGGGGGTAGCCTAGACATCCGCGATGCGATGCCAATAAAAAACCAATCTGCGTGAATATTCATGTGTGTGTGTGTGTGTGTGTGTTAATGTTTGAATATGTGTTGGGGTTTCTTCTCTTACCGCTGTAGTTGAGCTTTCTTCTGATTTTGCGGAGACTTGCAAAGGAACTGAAAGGATTGGGCCGAGCGCGACATGGATACCTCCAGGGCCTTGTTGCGCTTCACAATGTCCTCCAGATTGCTGTGCAAGTTGATGCAGTTCTGTTTGTTTCTCACGGCGATTTCCGAGGGCTCTGCTGTTAAAGGAGCAATGAATTTAATTGAATTAATTAATAGATCAAATCAAAGACTTGCCATAGAAACTCTCGTCCGAGTAGAGAACGCTGCCCTCAAAAGCGATCGTGTAGTTGTCCTTATTGCAGGTCAGTATAATATCACCTTCGTCCGGATACGGATCCATGTCCAGCGAGTCAACGGATATGTGCGACTCCTTGACGGGCGAGAAAAGCAGCTCCGACTTGCAAAACGAGTTGTCGATGAGCTCATTGGTCGATGTTGTCGACGTTTGCGACATGTTGTATGCCATATTTTGCATATTGTTGCTGTTCTGAAGCTGCATCTGTTGTTGCAGCTGCAGCTGCTGATGCTGCTGTTGTTGTTGCTGTTGTTGCTGCTGTTGCTGGAATAGCAACGACTGCTGCAGGCGACTATTGACACCACCAAGGCTCTTGCAATAGGCTGGCAACTGGGAGAGCAGGGAGTGTATATCCTCGGCCCGGAAGCTTTCCATGTCCACCTCAGCCAGATTGGCGTCCAAGTTCTTGGCCAGATCCTCATAGTAAATTAAATCGCCCATTGTATTGTACGAAGCTGAGAGTGAGCTCAACACACTGCGCTGCATTCCGCCGCAGCCATCCCGGTAGCCGTAGTCCAGAAACCACTGATAATCGGAATTGTCGTGAGTAAAATCTTGTGACGAAGCCAGCGAACAGTTGATATTATTGCCACCGCCATTACCACCACCATTACCACCACCAACACCACCAAGCATACCATCTACCACATGTTGTTGCTGCTGCGCGCCCGGCGTTGTTGCATTGCTGTTGTAATCAGATTCGGGCGTGGCTGACATTGTGTTGTTTCTGTTTTGTTGTCGGTTGCCTTTCGGGAAGTTGTTGTTGTCAGGCTCAGCGTTGCTGTCGTCACAGAGGAAGAGACTGCTGCTGCTGCCGCTGGCACTGATGTGGCTCACCTGCTCATTCAGTATGATGCTGCGCAGGGCGCTATTGTAACGATCCAAGTTGCTCAGAACAATGGCCACATTCTGCTTGAGGCTCTCCTCGCTCAGTTCCTCGGCGGCCTCAGTTGGGGCGTCCGCATCGCAGCTGTTGCCGCGCTGTTGCAACTGTTGCTGCTGGCAAATCTGTAAATGTTGCTGCTGCAACAGGCGATCGTTCAGCTGTTGCTGCAGATACCGTTTGCCCGCCGTCGCATGCGCTAAAGTGAACAGCGAATTGTTGGGGCTGTTCAGGGGTATCCTGTAGTGCTGCGGCGACTGTGGTGTCGATCCTGGCCCGCAGGCGCTGGCCAAAACAGTGTTGTAAGCAGCCGTGTTGCCGTTGTATTGCTTAACACCGATCGGCAACGATTGCTGATTTATAGCGCTGTTATGATGCTGCTGCTGCTGCTGCTGCTGCTGCTGGGCTAAGCGTGAATTTAAATGGATTGGCGAGTTGTGGTTAGTTGTGGCATATGTGGGTGAGCTTTGTGGTGGCTTGCTTTGTGATGAGAATTGATGTTCGATATGGCGGCTGATGTTGCTGATATTATTGTTGTCGTTTATGGTTGAAAAGTCTGTCATACCACGTCGAAATTGAAGTCCTGCAAAAGAAACAAAATATCAATTATTGAAGTGCAAAATAAACTAGTTAAATGAAATTATACAAGATTCGTATTCAAGAATTGGATGAAAAACTGACGTACAGTAGGAACTCGATAACCGCAACCCTCGATACATAAAATTCCTAATGAGGTGACCAGCAATCGACCTGAAAAAATTTGAGTCTCTAGCTATATAACTTTCTACCAAAACAAATACAATACAACACATACAATTTGATGATATATATATATATATATATATATTTATATATATGTGTTATCAATGATATATATATATATATATATATATTTATATATATGTGTTATCAATTAGAGCTTTCAGGTTTATCAGTTTTTGCGATCACAGAGGCGAAAGGGGGCTTGGCAAAAGAAAATGTTCTGTGCTTTTTGGGGTAGCATTCCAGCAATATATATGCAAAATTTGCGGACTCGCATAAACTGTGGCAGATATAGCAGTTTCCGATTTTTAAGAACGGGCGCAGCGTTCAAGTGGGCGTGGTGGCTCTAGAATTAAGATTATAAAATTTATCGATTTACAATTTTAGGCGTCATCGGTTTCCGATGCCCCCTGACGTGGGTACACACAAGTTAATATCCAAAATTTCAAGCAAAAAAATTGTGTTTTTAAGGACAGACCGACAGACATCAAGATAGATATTGCACAGAACCAACACATGAGTATAAAAAGTGCAAAAATAACAAATGTGTTGAAAAAACAAATTTTCCAACAAAAATGTAGTTTTCCGCGAAAGAAAAAGCTTTAACTTTTCAATTTTGCGACAACTTCAATTTTCTTTAGGTTTAGTAACGTAATAAGCTTTTCTCTTAAAGAAAATTAAAGCAATGCCACTAATGCGCATTAGCAAGCCACACATTTCGCTGCCCCCTCCCCTCCATGCAGCCAAGCAACCGAGCCACAAAGTAGAATACGACAAAGAAGAGGCCCAAGGCAGGCAGCTTTGTGGCACATGCAACTGAAGCGAGGGCAACGAAAAGTGGAGTATTGGCAACCAAGGGTGATTAAAGTTTGGGGTGTGAGCGGCGGGGACTTGCGTGCTATAAGGCGGTTACCGCTAGAGGAGAGCGACTGCAAATACCGCAGTATTATCAAAAGAATCGCTTTCCTTACAATTTTAGCACGCGTTCACTTTCTGTGTAAACAAATTTATAAAGGGTAAAGGGTATTACTGTACTTTAGTAATATGACATTTTATGATATAAAACCCAATTTTGAATTTCAGGCAAATTAAACTCCGAGTACGTTTTTGCAGAAGTCGATATGACAGGCCTAAAGTGAGGTCTGCAAACAAGTGCAGCTTGAATTTCATTGCAATTAATTATAAGTTAATTGAGTGGAGTTTTAAGTTTAGTCAAGTTTAGTTAATATAAATATTTGAAAAGCCAAAGTAAGTTCAAATCCAAGTAAATATATAAATAAAAGTTTACTTAAATAATAATAGTTAAAGCTGCGCACCTTGAGCCATGTTGAAATTAACAGAATTGTTATTGTTATTTGTTTTGTTGGTTTTCTTATTTATGTTTTGATTTTTGCCGCCATTGTTGTTGTTCAGATAGTCTTTTTCATTGTTGTTGTTGTTGTTGTTCAAGTTAAAGTTAGCCGCATTCTGTTGATGTTGGTTTTGCTGAATGCGCTGCTGCATTAAATACTGTTGATTGCAGGTCAGCCCAGGAGTTGTTGTTGTTGTTGTTGTTGTTTTTGTGTGGCATACCACGCCCTGTTCACGAAGCTGCTGCTGCAGTCGGCGTCGCTGCAACAATTGCTGCTGCAGCAGTTGCAACTGTTGCTGCTGCATGCATTGGTAATATTGAATCTGCTGTAGTTGCTGCGGTGTCAATCCGTTGTTGCTGCAGTATTGTTGCTGTTGTTGTTGCTGTTGCTGTGGGGCATAGTAGTTCTCCTTGGAGGAGCTGCTGCTATCACAACCACTGCTGGTGCTGCTGCTGCTCGTTGCAGCAACATGCTGCCAGCACGTCGTGTTGCCGTTGGCATCAGTGCTCAAGTTGCTGTTGCGGGGACAATCAACGCCAGCGCTGGCACACGCCGAGCAGCGCTGTTGGCGCCGTTGCACCTTGGAAATGTCTACGAATCGCATGATGTACGCAAGCAAAAGCAACAACATCGAGTGGCACAAGTGCTCATCAAATGTTGCTGCAACAAATGTTGCCTGCTGCTGCTGCTTCTGGTTTGTTGCTGGCGCAGATTTTATTTTTGGCTTGTTGACGGTTTAGACCAACGCAGGGACAGGGCCCCAGAAATTTGTTTGTTTTCTTTTCACGTGTTGCCAAGTTCTTAATGCTCTTTGGCGATTGTGTATTTTTAGGTATATGATCTCTTCTTCTTTTTTTTTTGTTTTTTAAGGGTTCACTCAATTGATCGGCTCCACAGTTTCTGTGTAGAGTTTGCGATCACTCGCTTTGCTATGCTTTTCACACTGCACTTTTCATTTTGATTTCTTTTCACTATTTTCTATTTTTAAATATTGTTTTGCTTAATGCGTAAGTTTCTCTGCAAGACACAGGCACCATGTTAAGTTATGTATGTGTGTGTGTGTTTGTGTGTGTGTGTGTGTGTGTTTTTGTGTACAGTCACAAAGTTTTATAAATACATACAAATGTAAGCGAACATATGCACAAACATTTATATTTTATTTATATTTTGAGTTGTATTTTGTATTCGTTCGCGGGCATTTACATATAATGTAATTTATGAGTTTTCTGCATTGATTTTAAGTTTTGTAAACGAACCGAAAATTCAATTCAAAGAACTTTTAATTATTTATTATTTAATTTTTTTCGCGCAGCAATTAAATTCCTAAAATAAACTTCTGCACCCAACAATGTGTTAAATGCTACTGTTTTTCCTCAGACAACTGGCAATTTACAGGCGAAGCCGCAAATTTGCAGCTCGTTTTCAGTTTGGGCAACTGCCCAACGGGTCCTTTGGGTGATATGCATAAATTACGCCACATTGCCAACTTGCCAACACGGAAACAGAGTTCCGTTTTAGTTGTTTTCGCCATTTGCAACCGTGTCGCTTACAACAGCAAAATCTAATTCAAATCTGACAGCCAGACAAGTTTGCCAGTGGTATATATTTACCCTATTATATTCAACGGCAAAAACCATTTCTATGAATACACTCGAAAATAATAAATATAATCAGCACCGGTGCCAACAAACGGACGCAACACTTCAGCCAGGTGTTTGACATTTCTGATGGCTGACATAAGCATTGGTTAGAATATGTATGTTCAGATTGTCACCAAAGAACCTGTCGCTGGCATGCAAAATGCATAAAATTTCCAGGATAGACAGCAAATAATATTAAGGAAAATTGGCGAGCACGTCTGCAGCGTCTTGGCCATAAGCACACCTAGTTTGGCAGAGGGCGGTTTTGCCACACAAAGGAAATTAGCCGCCACTCACAAAACTTATATATATATATATATATATATATATATATATATATATGTATGAAAGAGAAAGTCTGCTTTAACATAAAACTGGTCATAATATGGTAGATGCTCTCAGGAGCAGCGCAAACGCAAAAGGAACTTGCAGCAAGGACCCATCTCATTATGCTTGTGGCAGCAACAGCTACCGAAGCAGAAGCAAAATGGCTGCCAGGCCACAGACGGACAAGTGTGTGAGAAGAGTCCAACTGGCAGCCGGCCAAAAGCAACGAGGAAGCATTCTGCTGCGCTGCTGAGGGGGAGGGGAGCTGGCACTCGAAAGGAAAACAACTTAAAGCATCGTCGTGCACGCAATCGATAAATTGAAATGGAAACGGCATCCATGGTGGTGGCTTAAGGCAATCCAAATAGCCAAGCGATTACGCAGCAGAGGATTCGGCCATGCACTCAGTTCTGCAGCACATTTGCTGTGCGTTTGGCACCTTTGCTGGAAATAGGCAAACACGTACAGCTACCGCAGGCAATGTTGTGTGGCTGCTGGCAATTAAATCTCGAAATACACACATCACACATTTGGAGCCGTGGACCCAAGTGAAGATAACGGTATTTGGTTTTTATGTGCATCTAGCTAAACTTTCGTTAGCTGACGTCAGCCATTGTTGCAAGTGCCGCTATCGAATCGGATGCACTATATAGTATTCTATATAAAATTTCTGGTGTGTTGCGTTTTAGTTCAACGCACTTGTTGGCCTACATTGCAGTTGCAGTTGCAGTTGCACCAAATGGTATGCAACTCTTTCTCTCTCTCTTTTACTCTTACAAATTTTATGTTGCCAAACGACAGGCACACAAAATGCAAATGCATTTGCTTTCTATTTCTATTTTTTACCGACACACACAAATCCGATCAATGCGGAAGTGGAAAACTAAAATTGTGGTTAGATAAAACTCTCTTTTAGCATTTTGATTATTTGATGATCTCATTGCCAACTGCAGAAAACTCATACAAATTTTGTCACATTATCTGCGCGTAGTCGCGTTTTAGCCCGTGCAAGAAACAATTTCACAGTCACAAGTTTGGCAAACGGTACGTCAAATGATAACGTTGTAAGCCCCATTTTAATCTGTAGATACTGTGTTATGTGTTTAGCACTGCGATAGTGCGTCAGTCACTTAAGAATTTAACGAGTATCTGGCGTGATGCTCGCCCACATTCATTTAATGTTTGATTAACAGCTGCTGCGCATTCCAAAGGGGTTAATGGTATCGTATCTAAAACGTACCAAACAACAAATCGAGAATATCTTTGAAATGTTATCTACTATATATATTATATGTATGTGAATGTATATATACATTTATATGTATAAAATACAAAAAAAAAAAGAGCACATTTAAAATATTTTTCACAAATGACTCGACGCGCCGCACATTTTCACGGTTGCACAAGCCCAAGGAGACTGACTGAAAATACACGAGCGAACGGCGATGCGTCGACCACAAACAACAACACACACACAGAAGCGACGTTGGCAACGACTACAAAGCGGCGACCGACGATGTGTGGCAGTCTCCTCTCCCAGCTGGGGCTGTGTACATGATGGGGTCTGTATGTATGGCTGCTTGCTTGCGGCGCCTCCCAGCGTCTCTCTGTGCAAGTGGAAAGAATGAAACGCAACCAAAGCCACCCGAAGCATCAGAGAGTTGCGAGTCGAGCGCATTCGATGATTATACAATGTGCACCAAAATTAACCCCAAATGTCAAAAAAGAAACACAAAACAAAAACGAAAGAAGTAAAAATGTTACGAATACGTCCGTATTGTACAGCATTAGAGCGCAATTTGCAATTTAAAAAATTGTATTTAAATGAATTGAAATAGAATTTCGAGTGTGTGTTCTGTTCCGAGTGAAATAAAATGAAGCACTCAATCTTGGCAGGCGGAGGGTCAGGTCAGGATACCACATCGTAAATATTTAAGATCGTGATCTGATAGAGCGCATATGCACGTGCCGCAACTCAAGTGCAACATCTGCATCGTAGACATGCTCATTACAGATAGTTTCCAATAAAACTATTACAAATGCGCATAAATTTAAATGAAATCCAATAAGGGCACAATATTATGCCAGACATGGTGGTTGGTTGCATTGGGAGACTCATAAATAATCGTGAGCACATCCCCCACAAACTAACCACTCAATTATAAGTCAACCCAAATGCGCGGCAATTTCCAAAATAGGGAAAGGATCACAGTAAATTGATAAGACATGTTTTTAAAAAATTTTATAGTAAATATTTATCATTCTTGCATTTAAGTAGGTCAAAGATAAAACACATTTCAATGTATTCACATTAATCACAAAATTTTAAATTTATTTTTAAATTTTTTTTTATATATGGGATTGGGCCACCCCTGACTAAGGTCACTGTAAATTGAGACAAACGACAGCAGCGAGCGAGAGTGAGTACAGAACATTCGCAATAATAATGTATTTAGTTATTTTACTAGCGAGTTAAAATAGCGAGTGGGGAAGTAAATTGCAAAGGGCCATAGCACTCTTTTAGGTGCTCTGGGAAAATACTCATTGAATCGCTTGTCGAGCGCAAATGGGAATTTTCACAGAAATTTAGAATACAAATGAAAGCAATAATAACTTGCATTTATTTGAGATTTTCCAATTTGCGACTGTGGTATTCATATGCATTTTTCGGCCTGCCTCACCTATAATCAAACTGTTGTTTTTTTCCCCAATTGTTAGCTGAACTGTTCTGTGTGACTCATCGCGTGCATTTCAAAGTCAAAGTATGACAAATTCATTTTCGCCCCCCCACAGCTCGCTCGCTGAATTGGCGACAAGCAAACGAAAAGCAAATTAGCGAGCAAGTTTTGGCCTTTTCGACCACCCTCGGCTTGTGACCGACCTCCTACTTGCCAGAGTTTTAATTGTCTTCCACAAAAATAAATTGCCCAGCCATGTTTAGTTGAGAGCAAAAAATTTTTCTTGCAAGCAGTTGATTTTATTTGCTGTGGCTTCTTTATATATTTTATATACCTTTTGATGGGTTTAGTGCGTAGTAGAGAGGAAAGCATGGTCAAAATAGCTTTAGTTGGTTGACAAAGTTAAAAGTTACAAAATGCAAATAATGTTTTCAAAATGAGTAAATTATAGTTATTAAATTTGAAATGCAGAACAATTTATAGCCCCAATTCATTGATTATGGAAATTTGTTCACTATTCATAAAATTCCAAATTTGATTTATTAGGTTACCCAGCTAGTGAAAATATTAATGACATATTTAATATTTTAGCTTATCGTAATTATGTCAGCGCCCAAGAGCGATGGCACTTTTCGAAATGAGAAAAGGGTGATCTGGCCCAACAGTTAGCAGGGCATGTGGTAACGGGCTAATTAAAGACATGCAGCTCGACGACGCTCGAGTGCAGAGCTGGAAATGCGGGGGTGTGTTTGTTTGCTTAGAATGGTAAAAACAAATCGACAAATTTAGTGTGTGTTCGGTTTTCACAAATTGAATACCCAATAATTCAGTTTTTGGTGACATTGCCGCGCAGACAGCTGCCACGACTCAATTGCACAAATTGTGTGTGTGTGTGTGTGTGTGTGTGTGATTTGCTTGGAACTCCACCAGCTGCCGGGCAAAGACCGCGACATATGTTGCAACTTGACTTGACACGTCCGCTGCTGCTGCTGTCAGTTCGAGTTGCAAGTGTGACAGCCACAGAAACAATATGCTATATATCACATTATTGATACGCTAGCAAATACTTAAAATACCAAAACATTTTTCAAAAACAAATTGCGTACTTTTCATTGCGTCAAATCGAGTGAAAGTCTTTTTCCAACCGCGCATGCCTGAGTAGTGAGTGCGTAATAGCCGGCCACATAAATGCGGAATAGTCTAGTTGGTCCATAAAATGCAGCTTATCAATTCAAAGCGCAGCGGGACCAACGCAACGTGGCGGCTTTTAATGCGACAAACCGACTCAGCAGCAACATGACAGACAACAAACGCAAGCAAGCAACATAAATACATACACATACATATATATATACATTTTTTTTGTTATATAAATTGGTCAACATTTTCAATCACACAAAACACAAATCCAGTATTTCATTAGACTTTCAACCGGTTTTGACAAAACTTCCACAGTTTTCACCTTGGGCAACGACGTTATTCGCCAACAGCGAAATGACTGGGAGTACTCAAGATGGACTGGCGACAAGCCCCCCCAAGGCCCCAGTGGCAACAACAGTTTATCAGACACACAAAACTAGTGTTAATTGTTATTGTGAGCAATAGTTTTCTCAGAAATCATATAAATTTATATTCAACATAAATAAATTTTCAATTTGAGATAACACACATTTACTGATATAAGATAATCTGTGAATGTCAACAGAAGTTATATGTATACAATATATATAGTTAAGAATGATTTGCCTTTAGTTTGAATTAGAATTAGAATACGTAATTCGATTAATGAACAAACAGGCGGGCAGGCACGAGATTCTTTTCCGTTAACCAGTTGCATAGTTCATGTCACGAGATGATAATCCATGACACATTTGTGACTAATCATACGGTCATCCAAGCCAATTAGAAATCGGTCGCACGAACCGAGCAGACCACCTAACAAGCACACCTGTGGAGTAATTATCGGCGGCGGAGAGGACAATTCCATTGAAATGCAAAGCATGTCAATTATTCAGCTATTAGCGGTATAGATTACAGCCAAGCAGCTAGATGCATGATGGGAAACCACAAGTCTTAGTATTTATATTTGCATATTTGTCTACTATCAACTATTATATGGGCAGGCCCCCGGCGAGTTGAATGCGCTTGCGCCAAACAATGAAATGCAATGACCTAGTGCAAAAATATTCACGTTCGTCTATCATATATGAGAGTTTATTGTTAAGTAGAAGCTAGTATAACATGAATGTCTTAACATACAGTTTGCGTACAATAGGCAATGCGAATATAACTAACAGAAACTATATGCTTAACAATTATTATGCATAGAGCCAAGTATTTGATATAAGTTGAGGGCAAACTAAAGGTGCAAACTAAACTGTTGTCTACGCAGCGCAGTCCCGCGATTGATAGAATAGAATGTAGCCGGTTTCGGAGGACTTGTGTATGTCCGAGGTGAGGCCGTAGAAGTCCTCGATGGTGGAGGCCTCAATTTTGTCGACCATGTCATCGTCGAAGAGCAGCCAAAGTCCGTGGCTTTTCACAATGCTTATATAATGGCCGCGATTCGGTCCCGATCCGCAGTGAATAACAACAGCGGTCAGATCGTACAGCCTGTCCGGATTGACGGCATCGTCCGAGGTGTTGAACAGGCGCAGCTCAAGCGGAAAGACGACACGATGCGACACCTTGATGTGACGATTGAATTGCTCCATATACTTGAAGCGCTTCAGGTGCAGCGCCAATATCATCGGCAGCTTCTTGACACGCATGCGTTTCTGCGCCTCCTGGTAGCTGCAACAGTTGTCGCACTTGAACTTGTTGTCCGAGCAGAGAGTCTCCGTGTTGCTGAAGCAGCGCAAACAGTGCGTTATCGAGGTGTTCTGATCAACGTCCACCTGTAGGTCGAAGAAGTTCTCGTCCTTGCTGCTCACCGTCTCGCAGTTGAGGCAGCGCGTCTCTGATGTGAGTATGCCCTGGAAGATCTCGTGCACCCAGGTGGGCTCCGTGTTGGCCCCGTTCGTTTGTGCTATTGGCGTGGTCGTCGCCGTCAGACACCCATTCCCATCCAGCACGCTCGTGGTACCGCTCAATGAGCCCGACGAGTTGCTGCAATTGCCGTTCGTTGCCGTCGAATTGGATGTCGAGGTCGACGTTGAATTCGACGAATTCGAATTTGATTTTGTGGCGGTGCTGTTGCTTGGCGTATGGCTATTGGTCTGGACAGGAACGGAGCCGCCATTGCCCGTCTTTCCGGTGTTGCGTTCGGCGAGAATAATCTCGTTGATGTGATTAATCAGAAAGTTGAGAAATTCATGAGCATCTTGCTGCATATAATTATCGAACTCTTCCTTCTCCTTGCGCAATCGCGTTATAAACTTTTTGGGCGCTATCGATCCGACCTTCTTTTTCTGCGTGGCAATGCTGTAGAAGAGATCGGCCAGACATGAGAGCAGGGTCTCTTTTGGCCTCTTGTTCTTGGCCTTGTATTCGAGAACCTTTTCGCGAAACGGCTTGCAGAAATACAGTGCCTGCAGCACCGAGTTGCTGTAGCAGGTGTTGCCAAAATTGACCAGCCCGAAATAGTGCTCATTGGGCGGAAATAGGTCAGAGCCGATCTCGCGCTCCAGCTGCGAGACGTTGGCGCCCATGGTAGCTACCGGGGCTGCCGCGGCACAGCGGTACAGAAAACCCCACACCGTGTTTGCTTAGTGTCGATTATTAGGCAATTAGACGATTATACTATCGCTCACAAGTGTGTGTTCGTTATCGAAAATTATGTTAAGAGCCTTGGCTCGATTTGGTATTGTCTACAGAGATTGCAGATGCGCAAAACAATTTTCTATTTGTCTGAAAATAAATAATTTTGAAGAGGGGATACACGTGAGTTTCGTTCGCATAAACACAAACAACAAAATTAAAAATATTTTAATGTTTACTTTGCTTTCTTATTTTCTTTTCTTTTCTTTTTTTTTTGGTTTTTTTTTTATTATTTCATTTGAATGTTTTGTTGTATTTCACATAGCGACATTAAAAACTAAGGAATAAATTGATAAATAATATTACAACTAAAACGGCACTCTCGTTAAGAAAATAAAGTATGAAAAAATCTCTCTCTGCAAATATCCCCTCTCCAAAACATATTTTCAAACATAGTGTATCACGTTCTCTTTGCGATTTATATTGCTTTAACTTATATTTTGTTTATGGTAAAAGATCGTGAAAATAGAATTGTATTTATGGCAAATTTATCAACAATTTTAAAAAGAAAATTTAAAAATAATACGTGAAATATTTTGAAATTAATAAAGATGGTTAAAGATGATTCCACAGAACTTTAATTTATCGTGCCTGAAATGACGTACATAAATACCTATAAGCGGAGGCTAAAAAACCGACTGAAACATACACTCACGTCAAGTTCTAAATAAACACCCAAACACGAGAGAAGAATTATTCAGCGGGGTTAGTTTTATTATAAGATTAATACTGACTCACTGTAAGTAAATAATCGATATATTTTACATGATTAAATGGATCGATAACAGTTGATCGTCCATGACTAACATCAGCTATTTTTAGTGCATTTAATGACGGTTAATCAGTCAGAGAGGTGATTTTTTTTTTTTATTTTCACCGCTAGAAGTGCGCTGGGAAAATTCCGGGCAACTGCAACGCTTCTCTGACGTGTGCCAGTCTCGCTTATGGCAGCGTGTCGTGTGCCATGGGCAATGCACTTGACACTATACCAGACTATAAAAGCCAAAGCCCGTTGGCCGATAAGCTATTAAAGCCCATTGCAAGCCAAGAGATAAACAGCTCCACTAAGCGGAAGATTCAGTGAGAGCTAAAGGCGAACTCATCAAGAAAAGTCAAACTTCTTCAGTCAACACATCAAGTTAAAAAGACAGCTAAGGACTAGCCAAGAACCAAGCTAAGCAAAGCCGAACTTGTTGGATATTTAACTGCAGTCAGCATTTCAAGAAGCAAATCACAAATAAATAAAAAAGCCAAGGACTAGCTTGAATTAACAAAGGGCCAGTCAATCGTTTTAGCCGTTTCGTAAACTACACCAAGTTGGATCATCTTTTAATAATTTGCGGAACTGATGGTGCACATCAGAACGGTCAAATTCACAGTTTTGGGCGGTATCCAACCGAACCAGTGAATCATCTATCTGGCAAATTGCTAAAAATTCTAGCATAATTTTTACAAACAGCCCGTTAAAGAAGTTGACCTAGATTAGATTCTTAAATATCGCTTTAAGTCCTAATACACCAAAACAAAAAGAAACTAATATCTATATATAAGAATGTACCAAAAGCATTAATATTTAATGAACATGGATCATTGTAGAGTAAAAACAGCAAAGCTCAATTAAAATAAACCCTTAAAAAACACTTAAAAAAAAAACAACTGCATCTTTTAATTTAAAAGTCGACAGAACTTGTAAACTAATTAGATTAAGGAAAATCCCAATGGGCCTTTTTCCAACATTTCGCAAAGTTTACGGCAATTAATCAATTAACCAATAGTTAACTATTTCATGAATTGCCGCAATTTTAGATGCCAATTTACTAGTCAAATTCATATTCATTCAACTAACTATTCCTTGAATAATTTTGACAACATTTAGTATTGGGTCGCATTATTGTTTTTATATTTAAAGACTCTATTTAATCAAAGGGTTTACTCAGTCAGAGATGAACTTTTCCAAAGCTTTCGATACTTTTTACCTGTTTTTAATTTATATCGCCCAGTCAGCTGGCTTTATTCGAATGGGTAATTTTCTGAATTGCTAACTAAGCATCGCCGACTATAAAACAAGCTGCGCCGTGCGAAAAGTAAACAGTTCGCCAGGCAAAATGCAACCAATTGTAAGTATCGGAATTTGTAATCATTTCTACAGACAGGCACTTAAGCCATTTTTATTACTGCAGGTTTTCTTTACTATTCTGTTGGGCCTCTCGTCCCTAAGTGCACAGCCCCTTAATGTGGACCTATCCAAACCTACGATATCCACCTTAAACGACAATCAAATTAATACACGTCAAGTGCCAAACACAATCGCAATTGTATCAGATAAATTTAAACCAGAACCATCCAAACCAGTGCAAACGACAACACAAACACCTGATTCGAACCTTGAGAGAACTGAGGAGGAGGATTATGCTAGCTGGCTGCTGGCTGCTGCACTTAAAAATGAAACCTCAATGGACCGCGTTAAAACAAATTCTTCGAATACAAATTCGACATCAGTGTTGCTGAAGTCGAGCACTGAGAATTATGCTGCAGCAACTGGCCATAAAAACGAAACATCAATCGATCACCATAATACAAGTGCATCCAACGCAATATCAACATCAGATTTGCTGAAATCGAGCACCGAGGAGCCAATTGACAATAATCAAAGCTTTACGACTGATGGCCCTGATTTTGAGCCGCAACCTGTATTATTCGAGCCAAGATTAAGTGCAAAACTTTTAAAAGTACTTACAATTTTGGGCTAACATTAAATGTCTGTTATAGTAAATAAATAAATTTAAATTTGAAAAAATTGCACTGTTATTTGTGATGAAAATATTTTTTTGCGTTGTTCGTTTTGGAATAATTTGTAAAAAGTTTTCCAAAAGTAGCAGTGGGTTTTCCCCTCGATTTTTTAGTGCTATTGGCAGGTAAATTGCAAAGCTGGTAATTCAAATCGCAATTAGTGTCAATCATTACTGCAACGGTCAATGCAGTTATGAATCGAGCTCTATACCAATACAATTATGGATAGCTTGGAACAAAACTCGTTTCTCTATCCGAAGAATAAATAGTGCGGAATCGCTCATTCAATACTATTGTATATAAGCGTGATTCCGAACTTCTCAATCGCATCGTTCGAGACCGGTCAAACGTGTTTATATTATCTATCTTTATGCACGATCAGAATTACTGCTATCGGCTATATCAAATACAGGTGGAAATTGCACACGCTCAGTGCACTCCAACACCTGTAACTAGAATGATCAGCAGAATCACAGTGAGTATAGTGCACTTTTACCGAATTGTGATCTGTGATTTAAGGAACTTTCGCAGTTGCTGTGCTTCTTACTGGTGATTTGCGGCTATATCGAGCATAACCATGCCGCCACAAAGGTGCTCTACGAATTCCAGTAAGTTTGCTGCTAAACTGCAACTGAATGTTTGCTCAACAATAATTGTCGATTGCCGTTCTCAGCATTCGCGAAGTGCACAGCGAACGCAACGAAACAGGCGCGCTGAACACATCGAACAATGCGACGGGGGAGCCCGAACTGATCATTACAGGAACGCGCACATCCCACTTGATACTCCCCGGCAAGGACACGAATTCGAGCAACAGTGTCTACAAGGAAACGGCAGTCTATACGGCTGATGATAGCGGTTACCATGTCAAGTACAATCTAAGCATAGAGCCACTTGAGCTGGACACTCGTCTCAGCGGGAAATCCCTTAAAGTGATTGTGGGATAACTGTGAAACAAGTATTATCGAATCACAAACTTGTGAAATGTTAACATAAACATGAATCCTCTATTGAAGAATAGAAAATGCATGAGGACCAACAGCAAAATAGTAAAGCTTCACAAGTCAACACAAATTATAAATATTTATAAAACAAAAAAAAATATTAACAAATATTAATTTCTTACCGTTTATGAAGTTTTCTTTTGTTGCGGAATATTCCGGTGAATCCCTGGAAATGGGTTGACTTCTCGTTCAATGCTAAACCCAATTTCTGAACAACACTTTCGCGGCAATTGAGAAATTAATTAACGATGCCCGCAATTCAAAGTGTAGCAGAAATTTAGAGGAATGTTTTTCCTGCAATGAAAGGAAACGAATAAGGGCATAATTAACTATACAAATAACACAAATAGCTTAAGTGAGGAAAACACAAATTTTAATTATGCACACAAATATACATTCACATTCATTTAGATGTGTGTGAAACGATCCCCCAACCTTGGGCACCGTTGAAAAACTGAGAAAGTCATTGGCTCATTAGAACTGAGAATAAGAGAGAGAGCGAGAGCCGCAGCAGAAAGTAAAAAAATAATCAAATAAAAAAACGTGCTGTTCGCGTTGCTACCTTGTGGGTCAAGTGCGCGAGTAACAACAACAACAACAATAACAAATATGTGGAAGCTGCCGGATTATATAAGAGTGAGAAAAACAGCAATAGAATTGGGTCAGTCGGGGCATCTCATTGAGATGGAGAGCAAATTTGCTGCAACGGTTAATAGAGCTAATTAATTAATCAAGCGGCTGACGGTGACGATAAGCCTCCGCCCAAGTCAAAAATCGACGCATCGCTGAATTTTAGCTTAGTTTTCTTTCGACGACTAAACGGAACATATCGCCACCGCTAAAATCAAAAATTACAATAATAATATGGAACTCTGGCAGTGCTGTCTGGCAGGCTTTGCGCTCGTCTCGTTTTGCTGCAACGCTTCGATCGCGCATCCTTTCGCCACCAACTACACCTACGATATTCTGCGCCTGGCGAAGGCAGCCCACATTAAGGCTTACCTAACCGAGGGACACCAGCAGCCGTGCGACAACTTTTACAAATATGCCTGTGGCAATTGGCCGCGTTTGCATCCAGCGCGAATCTACAATAAAAAGACCAACTACATGGAGGAGCTGCAGGAGCTGTTTGTTCGGAAGAGCGCCGACATGCTAAGGGGCACAAGAGCGGGCGGGGACAGCAGCGCCGATCGCACGCTGAAACGCTTCTTTAGCTCCTGCTACGCCCAGGCGAGTGACACGCGTTCGGCGCTGACGACTCTGCTGCAGGTAACCGATTTTCGGGGCGGATGGCCAGAGATCCGGGTGCCATCCTGGTACCAATATGAGTACGACTGGCTGCAGGTGGTGGCCACGCTTAAGCGCCGTTTGGGCGTGGATATACTCATCGGCCTGGACGTGGTCCTCGACTACAAGGAAGAGAGCATGCATCGTCTCAAGCTGGGAGCGCCGCAGTTGCCACTGGGCCATCGCCGGCAGTATCTGGATGCGGGCTATCATGATGCTCGCGAGCGCTACGAGCGCGCAATCAGAGAGAAACTGGAGGGCTACTTTCCGGAGCAGCCGGCACGCTGGCACGGCGAGGTGGCGTCACAGGTTCTGCAGATTGAGCAACAGCTGGCCAAGGGATTGCCGCACGATGCGACGCTTACGTTGGAGCAGACGACCCGGCAACGCACTGCCGCCGACATGAAGGCCGCCTATGGCAGCTTTGTGGATGTGAGCCGCTATCTGCAGATGATCTTTAACAATACCATATACGTGGAAATATACGAGACGCCCGAGGATTACCTGTCCAATCTGGTGGACGTGATCCGCAACACACCCAAACTGCATCTGGCCAACTACACCATCTGGCGGGCATTGGACACCCTCGACCGGGCGCGCGTCCCATCAACAGTCCAGCCCAGCATCTGGTGTGTGCAGCTGGTGCGTCAATACTTTCCGCAGCATCTTGAGAGCCTATTCCAGCGCAACTACAACAGCATGCAGATGATCAACGAACTGCAGTCCACCTGGGCGGACATCAAGCGTGTCTTCCGCGAGGACCTGCAGGCATCCACAGATCTGCACTGGCTCACGCTGGACACCCGCCAGAAGGCCATCTCCAAGCTGGAAACACTGGAGCTACAGTTCCGCAATCACGACGACAATCAACTAATACGACAAATATACTCCCTGACCTTGCACGAGAATCAGTTCTACCCGAATCTGATCAATGTGCTGCAGTGGCAGACGCAGCGACACCTGGCCAAGCTGCTGGACGAGCCGCTGCTAACGGACAAAGTGTACAAGGTGCCGCACTACGAGCTGACCACCAACAAGATGCAAATACCCATCACGTTCATGCAGGCGCGTTTCTTTTGGGATCCCGCCTATCCCAACGCCCTTAAGTACGGTACTATAGGCGTCCTTTTGGCCCGCCAGATGCTGCACGGCTTTGACGACGTGGGTCGACGCTTCGATGGACACGGCTATCGCAACAACTGGTGGGATGTCACCTCGGAGAGCTCCTACGCTCGACGCGCCCAGTGCTTCCAGGAGCAGTACGCAGTGTTTGTCCAGTTCAGGGACAAACCAATCAAGGACAAAGGCCTGCTGAGTCGCATTGTCGCTGACAATGGTGCTTTAAATATCGCATATCGCGCTTACACAAAATGGCTTAAGAATACGGCCGAGACAGCGGCCATCTATCAGAAGGAGCGTTTGCCGCTGCTTGATCTCTCGGAGAAGCAGCTCTTCTACCTGGCCTATGCCCAGCTCTATTGCTCGGACTATCCCGATTCCCTTGAAGTTTTTGATGAGCTACCTGAACAGTTGCGGGTGAACACAGCACTCTCCAATTCGGAGCAATTTACGAATGCCTTCGGCTGCTCCAGAGACGCCAAGCTAAACGAACGCTTCAAGTGTCATCTCTATTGAATGGTTCATTCAAAAGAGCTAAACACAATTTTCTAATTACAACACACATATATATATATACGACTGTTACAAAGAAGTCCAATAAAGTTTTGCACGAAAAATAAGACATTAACCCCAATACTACTTTAATTCGCTCGCTCTTTTCTCTCTACAGCCCTCTCTCTGTCTCTCTCTCCGTCTTTCTATTGATAACCCACGATGAACTGCGGACTTATCAGCGTACGCTTTGAGGCTGGGCGGAACAATGATTGGAGCGACTGTGGACAGTGTAGAGCGACCCAAACATGCAGCAGCATGTCCGAATCCGGCTGGAGAACAGTTCTTGTGGTGCTGATCTTGCTGCTTGTACGCTTCGGTCAGGTGCCTGGTGATGGCGTTGGCTTCCAGCGCATCTTTCAAACGGAGGAAACGGTGCGTGCGAACAAAGCGCACGAGATGCGCCGCCAAATGAATCTTCGTGCCGATCCCTGCATTGACTTTTATGAGTACGCCTGCGGCAATTGGGAAACGGAGGCAACGCCGCTGTCGAAGCTGGAGCACCGCATAGATGCGGAATTATTGCGGCTGCTGGACGAGGCCGCACACCGCAAGGATAGTGCTGTGGCGCGTCAGGCCAAGGATTTCTACCAGTCCTGTGTCGTGGCCAAGGCCCAACAGAGCCAGCAACAACAGCAGTTTATCAGCGAGTTCATTCAACAGAACGGCGGCTTCCCGGCAGTTCCGGGCTCAAAATGGAGTGCCTATCACCAGGAATACAACTGGCCAGAGGTAATCGGGAGATTACGACGACACTATGGCATGAATATCCTGATCGGGCTGCGCATTAGCTACAACTATGCCAGCGTGCAGGAGAACAGCATTTACCTAAGCGAGCCGACCACTTTGATGCCCAGCGAGCTGTGCAGCAGACGCCAGCTCGATAGACGCGATGCGGCAGTCGAGATTATCGAACGGATGGTGGCCGCCCAGCTAAAGACCTGGTTGGCAATGGACAACGAATCGGCCGCCCGTCTAGCAGCCGAGATTATCAGCCTGGAGTTCGAGCTATGCGGTGGAATGCACAGCCTGCAGCCTTGGGACGACGAACTGCAACTGTACAAAGCCAATTTCACTCGCAAGACGCTAGCTGAATTTGGCCAGCTGTACAATCTGGACTTTAAGTCGTATGTGGCCAGCATCTATGACCAGATCATCGCCAGGCCAGTCTATATGTCAGCGCCTGCCTACTACCGCCAGCTGCAGCGCACGCTGAACGCCCGCAATGGCAGCCAGATAGCTAACTATATTATGTACCGGGCGGTGGCTGAGCTCACGTTTCCGTTGGAGGATCTG
This sequence comes from Drosophila paramelanica, assembly GCA_035043915.1. Classification (NCBI taxonomy): domain Eukaryota; kingdom Metazoa; phylum Arthropoda; class Insecta; order Diptera; family Drosophilidae; genus Drosophila; species Drosophila paramelanica. The sequence goes on from JAWNMO010000258.1 coordinate 7,967,129, forward strand.
CCGGAGCAGAGGCCGGGCTACTGTTTGGCCAAGGTTAAGCAGCTGTTGCCGAGTGCTTTGGGCGAGCTGTATGCGCAGCAATACGCCAGCGAGGAATCGAGACAGCAGCTGCTCAAATTGTACCGCCAGCTGCAGGACGCTCTGAAGCGGAGCTTGAGCGCCGACTGGCTGGAGGAGGGCAGTCGTCGCGTGGCGCAGCGCAAACTGAGCGACCTGCAACTGACACTGCCGTCTTATGAGCGACCGCTCGCACTGAGACTGCAGCTGGACCGCAGTAACTACTGGCACAATCTCCGCCAACTGTTGGGCGAGGTGCACTCCGAGCAGCTGCAGCGCCGGCTCGAGGAGACCCCAACACTGCCAGCCGATCCAGTGGAGGCGTACGAGACACGCTTGCAATACCGCCCAGTTCAGCGGCGAGTGGAGCTGGGCTGGGCGCTCCTGCAGCCGCCAGACCACGATGAACGCTATGGACAAGCTCTGCAGTACGCCACACTGGGAATAGCGCTGGCGCAGGAGATGGTCAAGGCTTTTGATGAGGTGCATTGGTCAGTGGGCTTGCTGGAGCGCGATAACTGGGACGCACTGACCGCCTGGAGGTATCACAACCGCAGCGAATGTTTTGCCCGCCACGTGGAGGATTATCTCCAGGCCAATAGCACCGCAACACAGTTACTCATAAATAGCAGTGCCGGTCTGAACGTCGCATTTAGCGCCTACCTCACTTGGTTGGGTTTTCAGGCGCCGAACAACGACTTTACGCGACTGACAAAGGAGACCCTGCCCAGCTTAAACTTCTCCAATACGGCGCTCTTCTTTTTAGCATTCGCCCAGCAGCACTGCCAGCCGAAGGCGAGCGAACGTGACGAGCAGGACATGTATCCAAATCTTAGGTACAGTGTCCGCCAGTCACATAGCTGGACGCGATTCGCGGTAAATGGACCGCTCCGCAATTTAAACGATTTTGCACGCGAATTCCGTTGCCCGGCAGGCGCACCCATGAACCCCGCAGACAAGTGCATAATTTACTGACCAGAAAAAAATCTGTTGCTATAAGTTCAAAAGTCTTCCTTAGCGCATAATTATTTTTGAATTATTTTATACACTGTTTATAAGCAATAATTCACTTTATGTTGAATTGAATTGAAATTTTACCAGACATGTTTAAATTGTTAAATAAATATGCATCTCACCTATCTTTATCTTAAACTGAGTTTGAAACATGTGAGCACGTTGCAGTCGGGCATAACCGACAGCGCCATACTCGTTCACTGGCACTAGGTGTAATAATAAATAAAGAAGAAACCTACGATCTGTCTTTACAAACATTTTAACTGTACCAAGATTTTAACCTAGGAGATGGCTGCTTTCATACAGACATACGGACGGATAGGGCTAAATCAACTGAGCTCGTCGTCCCGATCAAGAAATCAAGAAATGCTTCTTTCTGCCTGTTCAGGTTCAGATTATAAAAAGCAAAATAAAAGAATGTCAATGGAAGCCAACCAACATGATTTGAGTTAAGTTATTGTTATCTTATTTATTAAGAAATATTGATTATGTATGAATGCCAAATTTCTCTAGCTTCATTCATGCGGACAGGCGAACGGACAGACAGACCTTGCACGAGACCAATATGCCCTTTTCGGTTAGTGAGCGCGTATAAATTATATTAGTAATATTTATTGTTAATAATATTGTTTTATTGAATTTCAGAGCAATTGCGACGGCGGACGTGCGAGGTCGACTTTGTTTACTTCTCTCAAGTCGCGGAGGAGCGCGTCTCTATGGCGATAACCCTAGAGACTGAAGCTCAGATGAGCGCACACTTGACCCATTTTGCCAAGTTCATGAGCGAAAAGTGACACGGCCAAGCGGCGCTTATCAACCGCAGCGGGGCTCAGTCGATTCTGAATGCTGAGATGAGTACCACACGAGTTGCTCTGTTGCTGCTGTTGTCCCTGTTCCACTTCGCAATGGAAATTCGTGGAACTGTTGCGGCATTTCGGTACAATAACATAAATCGCATTAATATGCCGACAGGCGGACTGACGCACGCTGCAGCCATGCACAACCAGAATCACCACCAGAACAACAACCATGTTGAGACGCGGCAGGAGCAGAAAGTGCGCCAGACCATGTCCAGAGACATAGAAAAGTACATGAACCTGAGCGCCGATCCGTGCGTCGACTTTTACGAATACGCCTGCGGGAACTGGGGTGGATTCCACACCCGCCAAATGCGCGACGGGCAGCTGATCACGGCTCAGAAGTTGGTGGAGGCACGTGTTGCTGATCAGCTGCAGGATCTGCTGAGAGTGCCGTTGCCGCCGCAGAACCATCTCAACGAATACAGTCCGGCCGGATTGGCAAATGCGCGCAAGGTGCGCAGCTTCTACGACGCCTGCGTGGCCGTCGAGGCCAATGCGGCCGAGCGGCGTCAGTTCCTGATGAAGATTCTGCGTGAGAACGGCGGCCTGCGAAATGTGGCCAACTCGCACTGGAAGCCGGACAACCATTGGCTGCAAATGTTGGCATCGTTGCGCCGCAACTACGGCCTGGACATACTGATCGGGCTGGACGTCGACCTCAATCTGCAGCAGATGCGCGGCAACAGTATCTACCTGGGCGAGCCCCGGCTGACCATTATACCGGCGGAGCACTGCAGCGCAATAGTCACACAGCAGGCGAACGTGCGCGATGAGATCTACGAGCAGATCCAGCAGCAGGTGGTGGACAACATGCGCGACTGGTTCGCCATGGAGAGCGGGGAAGCTGCTCGCTTCGGCGGCGACATTGTTCGGTTTGAGTTTGAGCTGTGCAAGCGCATGCGTGAACAGCAGATCATACCGGCCGCCGAGCCCGGCAGTCAGGAAGCGGGCCAGCAGCCTGGCTATGGCGGGCGTTCACGCACCGGACAGGAGCGGCTGCGTCAGCAGCCAGGCGGCGGCTCACTCTATCCGAGAATGACGCTCGCAGAGCTAACCAACAAACTGGGCAACTGGCTGGACTTTAAGCTCTTTGTGGAGAGCATTCTGGAAGATGCCTACGCGGACTATGTGTACCTGCGCTCACAGAGCTACCTGGCCCATCTGGTGCGCACGGCGAGAGCGAATAATCCGATCACGATTGCCGGTTACATTATGTACCGGGCACTGCTGGAGCTCAATCAGCCGCCGGAGGAGCACGCCATGCGGCGACCGCGCCAGTGCGTCCATGTGATGCAGAGACTCTTCCCACAGGTGCTGGGCGACATGTACCAACGGCACGTACAGCGCGACGACGCCCAGCATGACGTGGAGCAGGTGTTCAGTGACGTTGTGAAAGCCTTTGAGCAGCAGCTCAAGGTTGAATGGCTAGACGAGAACGATCGACGAACAGCCAGAACCAGATTGGCCCAATATCACATACAGCTGCCGGACTATCAGGGCGCCGATCTCGCCGAGCTGCACTTTCAGAAAACCGACGACTACTGGAAAAGATTGGAGACAACACTGCAATTCAATGCCCGGGAATATCTGAACGCATTGCGTGGCAACGACTTTGGACAGACCGCCGACGGAGATGTGAATGCGTTTGACGTGCGTGCGGGTCTCGTTTCTCGCCAGCAGGCGGTACTCGTGGGCTGGGGTTTGATGCAGGAACCCTACTACAACTACTTCTATCCGAAGGCACTGAAATACGCATTGCTGGGACATCGGCTGGCCAGCGCACTGCTGCAGGCCTTCGACGACGAGGGCTGGAACAGACAGCCACAAGCGACGGCGCCCTGGAATGAGCTCTCCATGGCCGGCTACCGGAATGCTAGCGAGTGCCAGCGTGCCCAGTACAGCAACTATTTGTCGGATCAGCCCGACGAGTTCCGCAACGCAACGCGACTGCGAGAGATCATTGTCGAAGGCGGAGCCCTCAATGTGGCTTTCAATGCATACTTGGCCTGGCTCGAACTTGTCGATCACAAGCTGAAGCACCTGCTCTATCGAGAGACACTCCCCGAGCTGAACTTCACCAACACACAGCTCTTCTTCATATACTTTGCCCAGACCCGCTGCTGGGCCAAGCCCGGGGAGAAACTGGCTTCCGATGCACTGCCGCTGATGCAGCACACACCACAGCGCTGGGACGTAAACGGGCCACTGAGCAATTCGGAGGAGTTTGGGCGCGAGTTCGGCTGCGCGCCGGGCACCCAGATGAACAACGGCAACAAGTGTCTAGTTTTTTAGTTTACACTTGGATTTCAAGTGTGAAGCGTGAAGGAACAAAGTACTTCGGGGAGTTTAACCTGAGAATGCTCGACTAACGCATCCTCATAGGAGAAAATGAATGTTTTGTAAATTTTGGTTAAGATTCAGTATGTAATGCATATATATAAAATTTGTAGGACCGGATAAGCTAATTTGAGTTTAAGATAAGGGCAACGCAATAAAGAACAGCAAGAACATGAAATGACTATAAATAGGAGGGGCCAACACACACACACACATTTACATGTGTGTGTGTGTCAGCGCCAATCGAAGCAGTTAAGCGTGACATGAGACTCAGTTTCAAAGCAGAATTAAGCACTTGAACACGCAACGCCAAGATGCAAAAGCAGAAAAACAATATTGCCAGATGTGCACATATATATATATAACGATATATATATATATATACTTATATACTTGCACATATGCGTACTTGTGTATACCTATAGATACAAAGATACTGCGTATGTGGGTCGTTGCTGGCCTTCAACTGTCAATCGATTACTGGTACAACTATAAAATGTATGGATTTATGAGTGCGTGTTTCCGCTTTGTTAAATATTGGATGCGAAAACAGAGACTGCATCCCGAATCCTGTAAAACTACTCAAATATAATAAGAAATAAGAAATTTGTACACAAAATACTTTTTCTGATATAGCAACGCATTGATAATTAACAAGAATTTCTGTGTCGATTTTTTAACATATTTAAATTTATTTATTATAAATTTGATAGTATGCGTTTTTAGTAACAGTTGCTTGGTTTACAGTGAAGTAAAATTTGCATTTTTGTTGGAAAAATAATTCACTTAGAACGGCTGCGATCGATTTCAAAATTTTTACAAAATAAACACATCATATCTGCATATTTATATGAATATGTATATTTTATAAATAAAACTAAGTGATTGCAACTGAGTTTTCTTCACATTAAAGAACTTTGATTGCACAGTATAAAATTACGCAAACAATAACACAATATGGAATCAAATTATTTATACAGCCAGCAAAGTGTGTGATTCATATTCAAGTAGAAAAGCAACCATAACAATAAACAATAAACAGTGAGAATAATAATATGACCAGAGATCTCTCTTTCTCGCATCCAGTTGAGATTCATAATTCAGTCGAATCATTAATTTGACAGGTAATTCAAGAGTAATTCTCATTGGCTCGATACACAATAAGTCTATTTAAGTAATTTAGTGGTATGTTAACATTTCATTATTCTTTCTTCACATATTTGCGTTTAATTAGTAAAAAAGCAATTAAAAATAAGCTTAAATGCATTCAATTGAATGTGGCAGCACCTGACTCACAAGAAACATAAAACAATGGAACCCTCCATGTGGGGAATGTGCAGTGCACAAAAATAAACTGGTCCCCGAAGTTGACAGCGTAAGACTATTTGATAAATCAACTACACAAATCCTCCAATAAATCAAACAACTCCGACAACTCTATATGTTCTTAAAAGCAAATGACCCAATTTTGTTCAAGCAGCCGCCAAACAAATCGAGGAGTGAGAGCCCCTGCCATTTATTCTAATGATTCCCGACTGGTTTCCGACGCTTGTTTTCTTGTTCTTGATACTGCCGGAGTGTTCCACCGCATAGCTACATACACATTTGGCTGTTTGCTAGACATTATACATTATATATTATTTGATTTACACATTTTTGACCTCAATTTTGGAATGTTTTACGTTTATTTCAATGGGCATCAACAAATTTTGTTTCTTTTTTAGAGTGGTAATTAAGTGTTTCCTACGGGAATGAATTAATATTGCATTTTCTGCATTTTTAGAGAAGATTAAAAGTCCTACAATAATTGCAAACCTGCACTAAAAAGTGTCAATTTATTTTCGGAGAATTGAGTTTTAATTCTGTTGCGGCAACTCTCGCACACACTTGAGTGTGGGCGTTGATGATGTCTTTACCGGATCATATATGGCTCGTATATTCAAGTATGAATACTTTACATTTAACTTTGGCAAGCAATATATAAAGAAATTCATTTCGCTATTCAATTATTTACTTTGCTTATTGTTCCGGCGTCAGCAAATGTGCGCCCATATTTGGCATCACCTTGTGCCAAAACCGATTTTCGTGACAATATAAAGTTCTTTTGCCATTACATATATAATTTTACAGACTTAACGAAGTTTCTGTCAATACTAAGGAACACAATCAATGAATTTGTTTCAGATATACATATATATATATATATTCATACACTAATCAGAAACTGGTGACTATACACACAAAACAGCTGGTTTATGAGGGGGTGCGAGAGAGCATGAGCGAGAGATAAAAAAAGAGCAAGAGAGCGCACACACATATTTAATAATGAGAAAAATCGATTTTTCAAAACAAACGCCAACCTTTTGACTGCACTTAGTTATAATCAAAAATTATTGTAATCTCCTTACAGATTACGTTTCAGGGCTCAGCTGCAAACGCACTTACAGTAAAATAAACTACAACGTGAACAAATAAATTCCAATACGAACGAAACTTTGCAACGCACCTGACATTTGTTATATGTACTTATATTCGACTTCCAATCCAAAATGAAACATACAGATCTGCATTTACTGGTAGTATTAATGTATATTAATATTCAATGAAAAAGTATAACACTTGTAAATTAATCGATGTGTCACACGAGTTTCTTTGGCACTTGCCTTAGATTACATTTATGTGAACTGCACTACGCACTGGAAATGAATTTCTCAACTCGCTCAGAGAGCAAACGTTTGGTTAGGGTGCGGTGGGGGATAGCGGACGTGGTGAGTTCCGCAGAGCGCGCCTTATACACTGTATACACTTATCGATTTATCAATAGAAACAGAAGCAAATCATATCAAATTTATTTCCATTATATAATTTGTGCAAGCACTTTTTGTTTGTAACAGTTGAACATAAATCTTTTACGATTTTCTTTTAAATAAAATAAATCCAACGAAAGCACCGAACGACCGAACGAACGAACAAACCCAACAAACGGGCGACGGGCGACGAGCAACCGTCAGTGTGTGCCGTTGCTTTGTAACTCATCGAGGCGCCCGCGCTCGTGCTCATGTTCGTGCTCGCACTCTCTCGTTCCACGGTGCTGCCACAACATGGGCAGAGTCGTCGACAGTGGCGTTGCCTCTCAGTCAACGTCTTCCAGTCGCATAAGTTGACCAACATATGTACATATATAAAAGCATAATAAGCAACGGGAAATGGAAAGAGAGCGACAGAGTCTTGTTAGTCACCCATTGAGGGAGTGCATGCATTGAAACAGTTAAATTGGAGCAGTCGATGGATGACACACCGCCAGACTACTTGATAAGCGCTATAGAGAGCACCTGAATGGCAATATTCTGCGAGAGCATAGTCATACAAATGTTTATGTGAATGATCAGATACACAGGTGCAAGTGTACTCAACGGAAATATATTTTTTGCTTAATAAAAATAGCGTATGCTAGTTTTATAATTAATATATAAAAACGTATTTTTTTTTTTATTATACAATTGTTAACTCTTTCATTTGCATTTATACTTATACTTAGGCCGATCGAATGCAACTTTAGCCCGACGAATTATTCACTGTCAATAGACACCAAATGCAAAGCATTTCCAATGCGCAGGCCCATAACACAAAAGCATTTCTTAGATGACTCTGGTGTGGGTCTTAGTTGGTTGGAGTCAGGGGGTGTATTATATTTATGTATTCTCGGGTGGGTACAACACACAATATAAATTGTGGCAATTGAGCTGGTTAGGCACACATTCGCCTTTACCATGGGATTTCGAAGTAGCAGTTGGGGCAGGAACCTAAATCTGTTCCCGTTCTGAGTCACAGGAGTTCTCGCATTATCAGACTGCATGACTGCGAATATTAGCCGCTAATAGCTCTAAATAAACAACAAGGAATAAGAAACATATGGGAGTACTTATGCATTTATCAGTCGTTAACTCAAACTGTTTTTAGCTATCAGATAGATTGGTCCGATAAATATATATCTAGTTACAATCACAATATTGAATCTTCATTCGCAGTGGCTCGGTCTGTGACTTCGTATCGTACCTCAACTAAGCAGGTAACTAAGGGGCATGCTGATAAAACAATTATCTGCATTTCCTATTGCATTTGCACTTGCATACATATTTATGTGCTATATGCATATATACATATTTAAGACAACAAAAAATATTGCTGCTAAATACGATATTTTAAGAGAATAGAAATATCAGATTTGAAAATCTTCGCGTACTTTGAAAGTGAAAAAGCGATAAACAAAGACGTGATAAAAACAAATGGGAAACAAACCAAAATGCGCTTGAGAAATCAAAATGAAACTGAGCACAAATACGAACAAACGAAACAAAGCGGAACGGAAGCTGAGCTCAAAGCGAACCGAATGCGGGAGCGAGTTAAATTAAATCGCTGCAGCAACAGCAACAAACGAATCAACGACCAACTGGCATTTCTTCCATTGGGTTTTGGCTGACGATCGAAATATGAAATCACGAATATCGCTTTCCATAACTAATAATAAATAAAGTAAAACAAATGCAGAGCCTGACATAAATCAATTAACGTCTAAAAATAAGTTAAGCTTACGATACAAACGCATACACATACATGTGTGTGTTTGTGTATGAAGATAGAAAAAGGTGCACCTACAGGTTGCTATATGTAATTACCTCTTTTGCATTGAATTGTATTAGGCAATTATCTCAGCAAACATCTGGCGTGCTGCTCCGCTGCTGCTGCGCGCCCTGAAGACAACGCCTTCGTATTCCACCTGGCTGCAAATTCCACTCCACTCCTATTGCAGTTTTCCAATGTGGAACGTTTCGTAGGAGTTGTGAGGGGGCACACACAACTTTCGTTGCCAAAATTACGATTTTTGTTTTTTGTTTCTTTTCTCCTGCTCCCGCTGTTCAATAATTTACTTTTGAATCGCTGCTCATTTATATGTATGTGTTTGCAGTTATGTCAACTTTGGTTGCTCTTTAATCTTCGATTCGCTTCATTTTGTTGTTGCAAAATTGTGTGTAAATTATGGACAATGGAATGATGTACGTACACCCGCGCTTCGTTCGTTTTACGTGTTTTCGATTGGAGTTTATGCCACACGCATAATTGAGCGATCGCAAAAAGGAAAAGTCGTTTTGTCGGATTTTGTCGTCTGTAATTTGGCGTGTAAAACTAATTTTAATACGCAAACTTTCGACGTTGTGTTGGTTTCTTTTAGTTTTGTCGCAGCCAGTGTGCACACACTCTTCGAGTGCTGCAAAGCAACTCTATTAGCTGGTAGCTGTTACCAAACAAGTGTGACCAGAGTGCTATCTCCTCACTGGAGGCCGATGCTTGCCATGGACGACTACTCAAAATTCAGCGTACGGTCAGCCAACTTATGTAGCAGTTGTGTAGCGCAGAACGTTCACTTCTGTTTTTTTTCGATGGCAATTGAGTGCACAGAAATCGATAACTTTTAGCGAAGCGGCAGGCGAATTGTTTATTCGAAGAATGATTAATAATGTTTTATTAATTGCATTAATTATATACTTAACACGCAAGACAATCTATGGGACGCTTGAGACGCAGTGTACCAGTAAAGAGAATTCAAATTGCCTTGGAGCGGACGCGATTGACTTAAATCAGGATGAAAGTATGTAAATTAACAGTACTTAATAACAATTTTATCATATGCGTACATGTTTCAGGGCTAAGTAAAATCCATCATAGCATACAAAAGGCTTTGGCCAGCTATGAGCCATGCAGCTCTGATGCAAATGACGTCAATTGCACATGCTACGCCGCGGGCATCAAACGCGATCTGGCGCCCTACAAATCAACAGGTTTCACGCGGCAAATGATTGAAAGAGCTGGCAAGTACGGCACGCGGTACAAAATCTATGAGAAGCAGCTGTACCGTGAGGAAAACTGTATGTTTCCCGCTCGCTGCCAGGGCATTGAGCACTTTCTATTGCAGCTTCTGCCCAAGTTGCCCAACATGGACCTTGTGATCAACACTCGTGACTATCCTCAGCTGCATTCCAACTGGAATCACGATGGTCCGGTTTTTTCGTTTTCAAAGACGAATGAATATCGGGACATTATGTACCCCGCCTGGACGTTTTGGGCAGGTGGACCTGCTACCAAATTGCATCCCACTGGCATTGGACGGTGGGATTTAATGCGCGAAAAGCTGGAAAAGCGGACTTCAACTATTCCCTGGCATGACAAACAAGAGCTCGGCTTCTTTCGCGGCTCGCGCACCTCGGATGAGCGGGACTCGTTGATTTTGCTTTCGAGGCAGAAACCGCAGCTTGTAGAGGCACAATACACCAAGAATCAAGCCTGGAAATCACCCAAAGACACGCTTGATGCTCCCCCAGCCAGTGAAGTTTCCTTTGAGGACCACTGCAGATACAAGTTTTTATTTAATTTTCGAGGTGTGGCTGCTAGCTTTCGTCTAAAGCATCTTTTCCTGTGTAAATCACTGGTCATCCATGTAGGCGACGAGTGGCAGGAGTTCTTTTACCATCAGCTGAAGCCATGGGTGCACTACGTGCCACTGCATAGCTATCCCAGTCAAGAGGAGTACGAAGCATTGCTAGAGTTCTTTAAAAGCAATGACAACCTAGCGCAAGAAATTGCTCAGCGTGGTCACGACTTCATTTCGCAGCATCTGCGAATGCAGGACATCAAATGTTACTGGCGCAAGCTTTTAAAACGTTACGGCAAACTGATTAAATACGACGTTAAGTCAGATTCTACAATGAAACGCATAGGCGGTCTCAAGGATGAACTTTAGTTTTCATTGCTGCAACGAATACTACTTTTAACTTTAATTTTCATGGTATACAACTTTTTTGATATTTTCGTACTCGTTTTTAAGCAATAATATTATACGCATATTTAATATTTTAATTTAATATTTGACGATGCGGCTGTTAACAAAAATGTAATGAAATGAAAAAATGCAAAAACAATTCAATAAAATAATCATATTAATTTAATATTTGACGATGCGGTTGTTAACAAAAATGTAATGAAATGAAAAAATGCAAAAACAATTCAATAAAATAATCAATAAATAGACTACAAAACTGACTTAAAGATAAATACGAAATATTGAACGACGCGTCATTTTCTTGTTACAAAGGGGACACTTGCGAGTCGACTGGACGGCAGCTTCGATGCAGCTCTTGCAGAATACGTGGCCGCACTTGGTCGAGGAGGGTTCACGTCGGCGCACACTGTCTAGGCAAACCGGGCACTTGTACGACGCATCATTTGAATCATTTATTTCAACGCGTTCTCTCTTGGGCGAGGAGGGACAAAATCCGGAAGCCTGCTCCACCAATGTCACCTGGCTGCCAGAGTTGTTTAATGGGGGACGCCGATTGATCCGTACAGGCTCTTCGAATGAATCCGCTAAATTAATGAACGTTGGGAGGTGACGTCTGTGCTCAGGTGTGCATAGATCTATTATTGTATCTGGAGCGCGATCTCTTGCAGACCGAGGTAAATTAAATTCAACATTTGAAAGATCAATCAAATCTACCGATTGGTCTGCAAAGGAAAAATCCTTTTAGCGACTCTACATAGTATGTTGCGTCAGCCTTACCTGTGCTATTTCTTGGAACAGTGCGTCGAGCATCTACGATTCTTGGTGTCGAACTGGTTCCCACTGGCCTCAAGCCAATTTCAGCCAAGTTATTTTCCACATTCTCACAGAAAAGACAATCTGAAATATGCGCCAGAAGTTAGAAAACTGTTGCATGTGTAAATATATTAACGAATACTACTTTTAACTTTAGTTTTCATAGTATACAACTTTTTTGATATTTTCGTACTCTTTTTTAAGCAATAATATTATACGCATATTTAATATTTTAATATTTGACGATGCGGCTGTTAACAAAAATGTAATGAAATGAAAAAATGCAAAAACAATTCAATAAAATAATCATATTAATTTAATATTTGACGATGCGGTTGTTAAGTAAAATGTAATGAAATGAAAAAATGCAAAAACAATTCAATAAAATAATCAATAAATGGACTACAAAACTGACTTAAAGATAAATACGAAATATTGAACGACGCGTCATTTTCTTGTTACAAAGGGGACACTTGCGAGTCGACTGGACGGCAGCTTCGATGCAGCTCTTGCAGAATACGTGGCCGCACTTGGTCGAGGAGGGTTCACGTCGGCGCACACTGTCTAGGCAAACCGGGCACTTGTACGACGCATCATTTGAATCATTTATTTCAACGCGTTCTCTCTTGGGCGAGGAGGGACAAAATCCGGAAGCTTGCTCCACCAATGTCACCTGGCTGCCAGAGTTGTGTAATGGGGGACGCCGATTGATCCGTACAGGCTCTTCGAATGAATCCGCTAAATTAATGAACGTTGGGAGGTGACGTCTGTGCTCAGGTGTGCATAGATCTATTATTGTATCTGGAGCGCGATCTCTTGCAGACCGAGGTAAATTAAATTCAACATTTGAAAGATCAATCAAATCTACCGATTGGTCTGCAAAGGAAAAATCCTTTTAGCGACTCTACATAGTATGTTGCGTCAGCCTTACCTGTGCTATTTCTTGGAACAGTGCGTCGAGCATCTACGATTCTTGGTGTCGAACTGGTTCCCACTGGCCTCAAGCCAATTTCAGCCAAGTTATTTTCCACATTCTCACAGAAAAGACGAACTGAAATATGCGCCAGAAGTTAGAAAACTGTTGCATGTGTAAATATATTAAAATGAATTCACTGACTGCTGGCTATTTCGGCTTCAATGTCATCATTATGTCCAATCTGCCAGCCGTCGTTGGTTAAATCCATTGTTGGAGGCATCATTTCATTGGCTGTCCGAGTTGTTGCCAAATCGACACTGTCCCCATTTGAGCTACTGTTGCTGTTGGCGCTTGAATTGTCCATTAGTCCGAATATAGGAGAGTGATATCTATCATTGGAATTATTTGCAGAAGGCTGCAAGGACTCTGCATTTGTAAGGATACTATCACAAGCTTGACGGGAGCACTTACCGGAGGCGACACTGAATCAGGAACGGAAATATTCCAAGCACCGGACATCGTGTATTTTAATCAAGAATTTAAAAACGCAAATTAGCAGATGAAATTAAGGCGGCCACGGAAAAATTAAATTGTATCGAAACACAGCTGTCCAGCAGCTATCGCACTTTTTGTGGGAAAAACGAGTGTTGAAAAACGAAGCGACATTTGGCAATTATCGCTACGCTACACGTCACATCAAAACAATATATTTGTTACTAGAGGAATATAAGTGGAAAACTAACTGCAGTCGCCATGGACAAGGATAAATTCACGCTTCAGTCTATTCGGCAAGATCTTGTTGATAATAATCTGCAAGCAAAGGCTATCATACAGGTAAGTGTACATATACATACATCTATAAACCTCAAGTACAAATTCCTAATTCCAGGATATACTGAACAGTAGGTCTTCCATTGGTGAATTGGAGGAACTCAATGAGGCAGGGCGGGCAAAGTTGTCGGCAATTCGAAAGAACATTGAACGGCTGGACGATTGGGCTCGTGACATGGCTGACCCAACACTAGCAATAGAGGTGGACACCCATCGGGAGCAATTCTCTAAAACTTTACAAGCATTCCGCAAGGCCAACGTCTCGACCATGCTGGAGATCGAGAAAGCCAATCGTGAGGAGCTTATGGCCATCACGGGAGAGAGTGATCTGAGACAGCGTACAACGACGAGTGCGCGCCATAATCGGGGCAGTCTTGTGTCGCAGGAGAACGACGTGACAGAGAAAATGCTGGCCATATCGCGGCATCTTTCGGAAACAACGCAAAAGAGCGCGGTTACACTGGAGACCCTTGTCGCCTCCTCACAGAACGTTGAGGCCACCAACGATGAACTTCACAACACTGCCGGCAGCATCACCCAGTCTGGAAAACTATTAAAGAAATATGGCCGGCGCGAGTGCACCGACAAGATGCTTCTCTGCTTTGCGTTTTGCCTGTTCCTTGCTTGTGTGTTCTACATTGTACAAAAGCGTCTGTTCTAGATTAATCGGAAGATCTGCATGTCAGCCAGTTTATAGTTGGAAAATTTTAAATAGTTTATAAAACTAATAGGTGTATGATGTCCATAATGTGTGTAAAATGCTTTCTTAATTTAAGAATTATTAATTACATAGGCACGTATTTAAGCGGAATAGCAAGAAATATTTATTCAAAGTCACGCCAAATTGTTTTTCAATAAATACAATTAATGATAGATTTTTCTAGTAAGGACAGCGAGGAATACCGCCAGGATTTGTGAAACCATTCGTGTTAACCAGTCGACACATATCCTTGTACGAGCGCTGATGATCTTGCACTCTAGCTCTGGATCTCTGATGCTGTCCATAGCTTTGATCAACGTAGCCTTGATATAAAACAGTTCCTGCAGGGTTGTAATACCTGCTATTTTGAAGTCTTTGATCGTAAAACGTTCTTCCGCCGATAGAAACTGATGCCAAGCACAAGCAGATTATAGAATATTTAAATGGAATATGCATGCTTTTTTTTGTGTGCCTTCGAATGAGCTGATTATTAGTCCGGTTGCTCTATTTATGGGATTTCTATAACCTTGCACTAATTTAAGTGCCATTGGCTGAGACGAACTGATAACAGAATTGATTTAAAATTAAAATTCAGTAAACTTGACGTTTTCCAACACTGCAATGCCGGTGTGCAACAGCTGACAGCACTGGCACAAATTGTTTGAGTTCACTTTTGTTTAGATTGTAAAATTGCCGCAAATTAAACAACCACTATTATGAGTCGCACTGAGGAAATATTCGAAGATCTAAAGTCGCACTTTCGAACTCATAGTAAAATACGCGAGCAGCGGCCGCACATGTCGAAGGTACGGTTAATTGCATACAAAACAATTTTGTCTGACGCTGTCATTTTGTTAACTCAATTTCGTTTTTGTTTTTTCTTGCCGTAGGTTCATTCCGTATGCTGGAACGCCAATGGTTGCCACCTGGCCTCGGGTTCATTTGACAAGACCGTCGCTGTGTACTCATTGGAGCGGGATCGCTTCGTCAAGAGCAACGTGTTCCGCGGCCACACTGCGTCCGTGGACCAATTGTGTTGGCACAAAACGAATCCGGACCAGTTCAGCACAGCTAGCGGGGACAAGACAGTGCGCATTTGGGATATACGAGTTGGCAAATGTGTTTCAGTCACAAACACCAAGGGCGAAAACATAAATATCGCCTGGTCACCGGATGGTAAGACAATTGCAGTGGGCAACAAGGAGGATTTGATTACATTCATCGACACGCGCACCAACAAAATACGCGTGGAGGAGCCGTTTAGTTTCGAGGTCAACGAGATATCGTGGAACAACACGAACGACTTGTTCTTTTTGACAAATGGCATGGGCTGCATGCACGTGCTCAACTACCCCAGTTTGGAGCACCAAATGACGCTAAAGGCACATCCCGCCAATTGCATATGCATCGAATTCGGGCCGACAGGTTTGCGACATTCCTATTCTTTATTTACAAATGGGCCTTGTAGCAAACGCTTTATTGCAGGCAAATACTTTGCGACGGGATCAGCGGATGCGCAAGTTTCACTCTGGGATGCCAACGAACTGGCCTGTTTGCGTATGATCAGCCGCCTGGAGTGGCCCGTACGCACCATATCTTTTAGCCACGATGAGCGGCTTATAGCCTCTGCCAGCGAGGATCTGGTCATAGACATTGCCTACACAGAGACGGGCGAGCGAGTCACCGATATCCATGTAGACGCATCCACCTTCACGGTAGCGTGGCATCCCAAGCAGTATCTGCTGGCCTATGCCTGTGACGAAAAGGAAACGATTGGCGACAGGCGGCGAGATGTGGGTAATGTGAAGATATACGGATTTCCGGAGTAGCACAGAAGTTCGTATACTAAAAGAATCAGTAAGAATAAGTATTTTTGTCTAGTTACCATGCATACAATTCGAAAATATTTAACAGATTTCATTAAATCTAAACGACCATTAACAACTATTGTGTTCTTAATAACTAATATTAAGCAAATGTAGGTAAAATAAAAATCGGATATTGATAGTATTACTTTACTGATTGTATACAATAGTATTTGGTACTTAAATAAATTGAGAGCCTGTGAAGAATTTTGTCTGGAATTAGCACAATCATTTAATAATATTATAAAATAATTTAAGGCCAAGAAATAATGTTAGTACTTATTTGCTTCGTTGGCTTCGAGCTTAATAAATTCCACGAAATGCATTATGTAAGTAAGCCAACGAAACAGGAGTTAAACCATTAATAATACAAAAAGACTTCAATACAAACGATGCGCCTGAAAATAATATAAAAAAAAATATAATATATCGTTCATTTGAAGAATGTGTTAGCTGTATTTTGCAGTAACAACAACACTCGTGATTATCTAGAAATCAACCAGATTTTAAATAGCTGGTGGATAATTTCAGCCATTAACAGCAGCACAGACACTCAGTAAGGAAATCGCATTACGCTTAATTCAGGGCTTTCAATAAAGTCTCTTTGGGCTTTATGATACTTGCCCAGATTACAACAGAGAGAACGATATTATTGTAGCGTTATACACCATCGCAGTTGCTTTGTGTCTACGGTAAAAAGCCCACAAATAGCATGGAAAAGCATTTGCAATTAGCCACCGACTCGACCAAAACCATTGCCAACCGCAACCAAGCAAATGCTCGCTGTAAACAGAATTCCTGGTTTGGCTCGTAATGAAAAAGCCTTGCAATTTGTGAAATTTCGAACTAGTCAAACGAAATACTCTTCCACCTTGATGACTACAATATTGGCGTGATTTCAGCATTATAATTCGCAAATCTCTATATATCTGAAGACGAAACATATGTGTATTTACTTGTATATGTATATTTATAAGCTCGTTTTATTTCAGTGTAATTATAATTCTGAGAACAGAGTACTTTTCTGGTCGAATTGGCCTTGAATGCTCCACAGTTGCCATGTTTTCCGTTCCTCTTTATGCCTTTTAATTAATTACCAATTTAAGCATGAAAGCAAGTTTCAAAAACCTATTTTAGTTTTAAATAAAGTTATATTTTTTTGTAAATTATTTTTAATTAAATTTAATCGAGCGTTTTAAATTACAATTGCAAATGGTTTGCGCAACCTGCTTTAAAAATTATATATAAATTCAAATTAGTATTATTTAATTATTTACCAATTTAAGCATGAAAGCAAGTCTGAAAAGCCTATTTTAGTTTTCAATTAAGTTATATTTTGTCAATTATTTTTCATTAAAGTTAATTCAGCTTTTTATATTACAATTACAAATAGTGTTTAAAATTATATATAAATATAAATTATTACTAAATACAGCATCGATCCCAACATATAATTCTTATTGCAATTAAATGTCAAATGGAAGCCAAGTGGATTTCTTATCAAAAAAAAAAACGAAAAAGAAAATACCTCAAGACACCTCAGAATCAATATGTCGAACGGAATTAGCTCAAGCTCGTTGGCCGTGGCTGCTAAAAATCGGCATTTTTTATAGGCGCCTTCAATTCACTTTGTAAGCCATTCTGCGCCAATAAAGTCTCGAGTGAGTGCCTCTAATATAAAATTGAATTTAAATAAATGGAGTCGAGGCCGTAAAAGCCAAAGGCACGACCCGCCGGCGCACGTTTCGAATCTGATTTGATTTGTTTGCTTGGAGGTATTCGATGGCCCCTGCCACGCCCAGAGCTCGCCCAGCACTTAGCCAAAATGTAATATGCAACAATCTTTGGCAGCGGCGCATAATCAACATCATCGCCAGCAGGAGCCAAAAGCCAAAGGCGCTGAAGGTTTCTCATAAATCGCCGGGTAAAAATATGCCAGGAAATAGCTTTAATTTATTCACGTCGAGGAGGCGGCATTGATTAAAAATGCAACACACTGCACCGAGCCGATCCTTCTGCACTCAAGTATCCTTGCGTTTATCTTGGCAGGCGCTCAGCCAAATTATGCACATGTTGTCGACACTGCCACTAATGAAAACAGACGGACGGACAGATCAAAAATGACTGCAAATTGACAGTGGGTCTGTCGAGACAATGTGGCATTGATTTAGGCAATTAGCAGCCAGCATTGTTGAGATTTCAGACGTTCTCCTCTTTCTCACTCTCTCTCTCTTTTTCTCTGCTGCATAATAGCCATATATGTAGCTCATTCGTGCACGAGCTGTTTTTAATGGCCTTAATGGCCATAAGCAACAAGGAGTCTACGGCAGGAAATGTGCCACCAGCTGATGCTGCTTTTAACTTTTTCACTTTTCTTTGAGTGCGTGATTTTCAGTTGTTTTTATTTTTTAAATTGCATGCAAGCAGCGACGGGCGCTGAGTCTATTCGGGCTAAATTGTTTATCTGGCTTACACGCAGTCATATATTTTTATGTGACAGTTGTAAACTTTCGACAGCCACATTTATACATTTCATTTATGGAAATGCCCTATAAATATTCTCTTGTTTGGCCAATTTAATGTTGGCCTGTGCCTTTGTGCTATCTGTCTGTCGGGTTAAAAGGCTTAGATTTGAAAGGCCCTTTTTTAAAATGTTCATTGTTGTTCAATTAACAGGGTTCATCGCAAAGTTTTTCGGCCCGACAAGAATATATTTTTTGGGACCAGCTCTAGAACTATCCGCAAAAACACTTCTGGCCTGCGGCTTCTTAAGACTCTTAGCCAAAAAAAAAACTTTATGAAAATGTAAGCTGTCTGTTTATTGCTTGTGTTTGTTTGTGTGTGTGTGTATGTGTGTTTGTGTGGAAGCTGTGTGTTATCGCACACATCGCATGATTATCATGTGACAATGTGCGCACTAAATAAAATCAGCATTTTCGCATTTCATCCAGAGTCAAGTGTGTGTGTGTGTGTGTGTGTGAGTGTTCGTTCCTAAAAGCCCGCCGCACTAAGTTTGTTTACAACTGTTAAATACGCTTTTTGCACGCCTCCAACTTGGCATATCGACTCTTAAAAGGACACTCGGCTTCCTATCAAGAGAACATTCAATTAAAAGTGATATCAAATATTTTAAAATAAACTAAGAATTCCCTTTTTTGCTTATGCAAACCCATTGTCACACGCTGCATTATCGGGTGCCTGGCGCAAAAATCCAATTTCGTGTATTTATGTTCAGGGTTAATTCGAACATAAAGATAAGGCACAACATGACGAGCTACAATTGACGGATACGAGTCCTTCAACACGCTCGGCTCCACATAAACTTCCTGCGTTCCTTCCCTTGGCACCTGTGCGAAAAACTTTTCTATTTACAGCCCATCAAGTCGGCTTCATTTTCGTTTTTGTTTTTTTGGTTTTTCTTGTTTTCTTTTCTTTTCACACCCAAGTAAAGTTTGGTGTGTGTGTGTGTGTGTGTGCTAGGTGGATACCTTTGTCTATTTACTGCATACTTGTTGGTTGTGTTTTGGCACATTTTATGCGCTTTTTACAATGCGTATCCTTTTTGCAAGTCGGCTTACCGCTTTACCTTTTATTGCATTAGCAAAAAAGTTGCTCGAGCACGTGCAAAACAGATACACAAAATGGAATACAACTTTGGCGATATCCAGATCCTTATTATGTCCTAGCAACGTTGCAGATGCGAACAATTTTGACTTTTTTCCGGCCGATGTCTTTGTTTGCGAATCATTTCTGCTGCTTTTGTCAGCGACCTTCGCTGTTATTTCTATTCTGCAATTTACACTTCAATTTTCAGAGCCAGCCTTAAACCAGTTAGTTGGCCCCGAAAAACTGTCTGTTGACCGGGCCCACAAATGGCTGACCTTAAGTCCGAGGGGCTTATGTCAGACAATACGTTATGGGAACATATGTATGTATGTATGTATGTGTGTGTGTGTGTGTGTGGAGCACATTCTTAGCTTTAAGCTTCGGTGGCAACCATTTAAAAAATTGCGCAGAAACTTATTTTGCTGTGCTTCCAAGTGTCCTTATGGGATTTAAACATTTGTTTGGGATTTGACAGTTTGCACTTCATTTAGTGCTGGAGTATCCGATGTACATAAAATTCCATTTGTTTGTGGCTTCTTCTGTACAACAAAAGGCCCAACTTGACCAACTTGACTCAAATTATTGTCGACTGAATTTATAAGAATTTATTGGTCTTCTTCACATTTAAGTGGATTAGCTTTCGTTATTATATTATTTTTTCTTTATTTTTATTTTATTTATTTTCTTTTTCGCTATCAGAAATTTTCTTTCTCTCTTTTTCATTTGTTGTTCTTTGGTATAAAAACATTTCATTTATAGAATAGGGCTTCAAATAACGAATTCAATTTTGATTCATCATTAAAGAACATTATAACTCAACTAAAAGAACTAAAAGTGTCGAACAGCGAACATTAAAATATGCACAATCCAGTCAACGTGGCTAAATGATTCTGCTTAGCATGAAAATTGCGTTAAATGAGGCTTTATATATATACGTTTGTCCCACAGGAATAACAGGACTCGGCTGGTTTGAATTTTGCGTTCTTACTTGTTATTTTACATTATTTCACCGCACAGCTGGCATCAATTCGTTGACACTGCAAATTAGCAAAGTTTCAGGACGTGCCAGCAACTTTTCCCAATTGAATTATTTGACTCTTGTCAGGAATCAAACCAATTAACGGTACATTTTCATTGTACCGCCGCATATTCAGGTGGCATCGCGATAATTCACTTTGAAAGCATAAAGAACAAAATGTGAAATATTTATGTGAAGACACCAAAGCTTAAATGAGTTAAAAGTTTTTCATTGATGGAGCTGCAGAAGGAAAAAAGTTGTTTTTTTTTTATATATAATTTTCCAGCGAACGTCAAAATGTCTTCACTTCTATGAATCTCATAAATCTTGGTGTGCTTAAAGTGGTTTATTCATTAAATGTTCATTTTAAGCCAAATTGCAGAGAAGATTTCATTGTATGGTTAAAATAAGTACTTGGCCAGATTGAAGGTTTAATTTAAAGTCCGTTCGAGCGGACTTTTGTGTTCTTTCTGCTGTCACACATCAGATGGCGATGTCTGTTTTCTTGGCCAGTTCGTGAAATCAAAGTTGTGGCCCGCAACTGTAATACCGTTTTATTGCCATTGCCGGCGGCAACACAACTCGAGCTGAGGCGGTGGCTTTCTAGCACGAAACTTTGCCATTTGGCCTGAAATGCTTTTAATCTAACAACAAAGTTGCTTCGAACTTGGAAGTGCTCGGCGAACTTGGTATTTAGTTTTGTGAAATGTTTTCCAATCCGGGCGCCCACGAATTTAAGTTGTCCTTGAGCGGCCAAGGATAAGCTATATGGTGCATGTGTATGATATTATATAAGATACAAATTCATTTTGTGGTCCTTCTTTTAACTTTTCGAAAACATTTGCGGACTTTTCTATACTGAATTCAATCGAATCGCATCAAACAGGAACCAGAAGCAGAAACGAGCAGTCAGGCAAAAATATAAAATCTTAAAGTATTTTAGTGTTCAATCAGAAAAGTGCTTTTAGCTAATCTATCTTTGGTTTCTATACAAAGTATGAACGTTGCAGTCGGGTGTCAACGACCGCGCAATACAGTATAACATTAACGACAAGAATATTAGCTTTATTCGTATATATAAAAGAACACATTCACATTTTTGTTTTGACCAAGTTTTGGGAGTTCTCACATGTCAAAATATAGATAAAAATAACGCCAACAACAGTGGCGACAATTTGTAGTTATTGCACAAACCTAATATACTCTGTTCGGAACGCGAAACGAGCCTTAAACAGCCTTAAACAGTTGAATTAATTAAAAAAAAATATACAAAACGTTCACTGCTAAATACGGCTTTTTTACTCCCAATAAAAATTAATTACCGTTGCGAGTCTGAAATGTTGGCTTTAATTATGGCGACGACCCAAAGCGTAGCGCGAAAAATCAATAGAGCCGTCAAGCTGTCCGGGCAGGCCCGAAAAAAGACTCAAACTGCCGCACTGTCAGGTTTAAAGTGTTGAAGGCTAATCCAAGTTGATCCAAGAATTTGGGACTCTTTCGCAAATAATTGTCAGGCCACTTGTCCCAGCTTAGCGCTGGGTCGTTTTAAGATTTTGGATTTTTTTTATTAATACAAATAGGAATAAATTAGTACTCTTATTATAATTCCAATTTGGGAATCCGCAAAATAATTAAAATTCAGAAAGTGACATTATTTATACACTTAAGTTGGACGTTTGGAGCCAAGCTGCGCAAATGTCCGTAAAAAATATTCGAGATAAAAATCAGGAAAAAATATTATATTCCTGCAGTGTTGATGGTGAAGGGGGGATGGGGGGATGGAAGCACTTGGCCTCTGTTGACTGTGTATCTATGCTAAACTGAATGACTGTTGAATTCTAATTATTGCACCGAGAGGCCTTTCAGATACAAAGTATAAATGGCTCAGATGGGAAGAGGGAATTGCGAACCGTTCTGAATACTTTGGCATTGTTGTTGTTGTTGGTGGCATCAAACAGATTTGGCTATCATAAACAATGTTGTTGCACAATAAGTAAATTCAGAGCAATGGAAATCTGCGCGGCTCAATCAGTTTATCGATTTAATGCTGCTGTCATAAAACGCAAAATGTGAAACTGGCCGAAGAAAAAACGAACAGGGAGTGATGCCGAGCCCCCCTCTTCTCCACTTTGTTACCCTTTTGCTACATAGGGCCATAAACTGCTCGCCATGGCCGGTGGTAACCTGGGCCCCGTTCGAGCCGCACAATGCGGGTGGGGGGCATCACTTCCCCCAACTTGGATCGCTTTCCAACGCAGCCATAACAGAAACCTAATACATTTTTTATACTTAATGCGAGTCATTTTAGAAAACTCGAAGCTGTGAGGGCACGTCGAGCCCGTGGCAAATGCGAAAGGATATTTAAAGGTCATGCAACGAGTGCCACCTTGAACTGGCCGGGTCTGTTCAATAAGCAGACGCTCTATTTTTTGATTGTCCATCACCGCCTTAAATTCTTCCCTAGTTGCTGGTAATTGAAAAATTCGGAACAGCATTCAATGACTGAATGAGATATATTCATACAAACACTGCAGTAGGTGTGTCCCGATTCTGCCACAATCAACTGTGTGTTGGCATTGGAAGATAGAGCAAATGCCCGGCCTGTTCCCTGTTCCCGGTGGAAAGCGCTAAAACGAATATGGCGACATCAGGTGCTGCAGTATCAACTCTGGCTTTGTTGCTCTTTCAGACACACATACAAACGCACATAAATTGATTTATTGGCCATATCTCGAATGTGTGTGTTCTTAAATTTCAGGCCAATGTCTGCTTTTCATGGCTAAATACAGCAACAAACTTTCCTATGACTGCTTTTATTTCCAAAAAGGATAGCATTGAAAAAAAATATATATTGCTCAAAACAGTTTGTTTTTTATTTGCCTTCAGAGTGCGCTTATTTTTGTATAGAATTTTCATTATAATTTTATTATACTCGTTCACGAAGTGAAAAGGGTATATTGGTTTTGTGCAATGTCCGTCTTGCTGACCGTCTGTCCGCCTGTCCGTTTGTCCGTCTTGAAGCTAGAGACTTGTAATTTTGGATATATATTCGTGTGCACATTTTAGTTCTTCTATATGCTTTAAATGACTATATCTTGGCCATTTATATTTGGGAAAAATATATATCGTTATACTCTTAAAAGTCTATAGGATTGATATCCATTCAATATTTTGAAATGTAAAATTTTCGAGATTTTGACAAAAATCGTGATGTTACCCCTTGTCATTTTTTTCGAATTTGGTCATATCCCGTTAGTTTGATAGCCTAAAATTTCGGTATATTCGGTATATACATCACTAGTTTATCAATTATTATTATTATTTTTTGTAGTAGTTATTGCTATTTGTGTATTTGCTTTTACGATAATTCGACATTTATGACTACTTTGGGCGTACACATAGGGGTTTAGTGAATCAAAATTTATATAATTAGCAGCAAGTATTTTTAGTTTTATATTTTCTTACTCGTTCACTATTGAAGCCAACACTATTGAGGCTAGTTTTAAATTTTTTTCAGACAGATCACAAATGATTAATCAAAAAAAGAAATGTACCACAATTTAAGAGCTACCGTTACCAAATTTGGCAGACAGTTTTCTGAGGAACTCCCCCAATTTCTGGCAGCTGAGAAATAATCAAATAATCAAAAAAAAAAAAGATCAAGATTAATTTCGAATGTTTTTCTTTAGCTGTTATTCTACTGTGAACGAGTATTGTGCAGTCGGTTACAGCCACTGCAACAAAAAACAACTCATAAAAATACCTTGCTCGTAAGTTTTAAATTCAGTTGAAATTTAATGTAAAGTTTACTAATAATAATGTACTGTGATAATAATAATAGCTTGAGGCTAATGTTGACCAACCAAAGAACAAATACACCAACTCAAAAAGGGGGCTTGTTTCCAAAATTCGTGTAATACGGGTTATTTCAATTAAGTGTAACACGTTTGGAATAACAAAACATTTCGATATCGCTGCAATAAAAGCAAACAATTTTAATTAATTCCATCGACGATACTATACGCCCAATTGATTTGCTATTTGAGTTTTATAAATTAATTTCAATTCAACGTAGCGAAAATTAATTTTCCGTTTGTGTACACAGATTATTTGATTTCATTTGTTTGCATTGAAATTTCATTCTGGGCCACTGCTGAAATCAGCTTTAGTTTAAACAGAAATGAAAATGCAGCTCGAATTGAAAGGAGCAAACCTGACCAATATGGCCAATAAAATTTACAGATTTCGACGCATATGTAAAAACTCATGTCTGTTATTTAATAGGAATGCCAAAAAAAGCAAGTTTCAAGGTCTCAATAGCAAATAAATGGAGCGAGTCCTTGCTGATTTGATAGAGCCTTTCTGGACATTCAACGCAAATGAATAATAAATGCAGAAAAGTGCAAATTAATCAATAGTTGCGTAACCATTATTCGGCAGTGAGTAATTAAATTCTAACAGGTGTGATTATTAATAAATTAAACAAGTTTTTATTTATAAAAAATGTAAAAGTTTTCTAAAAGAAAAGAAAAGCTAACAACCTCGTTCCGCATATCCTTTGAAACTCGTTTGAATGAATTCGCGAGTGTGTTTTTGTTTCGGAACTTTGTTTTGGTTTCTTGTTTGTTTTTTCTACCCAACATTTTTATTTGCCTGCGCCAAAATACCGTTAAAGCAGCAACAAAGCATTCATTGGGGAAAATTTAAAATGTATGTGATTCCCCTTATAAATTATATAACTTTATGTGTGCATCTGTGGGCGTGTGTAATTCCGTGTGTATCCTGCCCTGTAATTTTCCGATTCACTATTAAATTGTTTCGCTCCGCTAAGTTCGTGTCATTGTTCCTTTCTCGGCTCTTCCTTTAATTTTCCCTAATTTATCACGTGACTTAATGACAATTTACAGTTCGGCACGCCTCCCTTTCGAGCTTTCTCATGACTGCCCATTGCCAATAAATTGGTTCCCAGCGCAAAAGCGCCCGATTTCCGCTTCCGTCTGTTGTTCATTCCGTTGTTGCCAACTTATTTATGCATATTTGGTTGGCTTTTGTTAAAAGAAAAAAATATATATATTTATAAATACTGTAATTTTAATTGTCCATTGCCAATAAAATTTAACTAGTCATATTTGTTATTTAGGTGTACATAAATAGCCCATTTATTAATCTATACATATATATATTTTTTTTACATTTTTGTTTTAAGATTGTTAAAACTATATTTAATATTTTGTTTTTGTTTTACAATCCATTCATAGGGTATGTTATTTATATTGTCTTTGTCTTTCTTTATATTGTCTTTGGTTACATTTTACGTATATGATTATATCTATATAGCTGCAAATGAGTCGGAAATTATAGTTAATTTATTTTTAATTATTTCAATAGGTTAAGGAAGGGTAAGGGAAAATAGATTGATTTGATTGTTTAATCAATTTGGTTATATTATGTTGAGGTGGGAGTATCCCCAATTAAGGTGCCAACCATTGAGATCCATGGCAAATAAACTTGTTGTGTTTAGTATTGTTGGCAAGAATGTGTGTTATAGTTTTGCTGGGGGGAATATTATCTAAATAAATTTTAATTTTTATGTTGAATATAATTTTAATGGCTATAGTTTCGAAGTCAACATTAACACCGATTTGTAAGTGTTTGATAGATTTATGCACTAGCAAATCGATTTATTGCCATATTATTACATTATGAATGAGGGTTTCTTGGAGAGAGATATTAATGGGTGCGTTTTATTTTAAGTATTAATAATAACCTCAGTAGTTATTTTATGTTCAACTAGATAATTTCAAGGCACATTTAAATTAATGGAAAATTTTAAAGTAAATTTAAGTGAGGTATAATAAATACAGATCAGATCACACTCAGAGTATATTGTGTACCCGAAGGATCTTGGTTTTCCGGAGGTTGTGCAAATTGCTGCCCCACTGTATAGGACGATATCCCGCACAACCTCCAGGAGACCAAGCTCTTATCTAACGTCAAATTAGTCTTAGGTTTTAGGTTCCGATTTAGGCTCGTCTTTTTTCAATTGTCTTAAGGTTCTCTTTGGGTAGCATATTTTTATTTGAGATAAATTTGGGGTCTAACATGGTTACATCTTCTGATCGCAATAAGAGACTCGATTCCATGTAACCATTGATATTTTTTGATCAATATATTTAGTGGAAATTGTGGGATCTGTGTTATTTGTTGGAACAGGTTGCCGTTCATTGTTTTGTCTTTCGTGGTATATTTCCAAAGCTTTCTTTCTGTCTACATTGTTTAAGGTTTTAATGATTTCTATGTCTAGATTTTTTATAAATACGGGACATTTGCTGTGCAATGCATTATGCGTGTTACTGATAAGTCCGTACTTTCTGCAATTGACGCAGTTGGTGTTTCTGTTGCATTTTTCATAGTCATTTGTGTGTTGTTTTTCTCCACAATTTGCGCATGTTCGATAGAAGTGCTCGCATACTTGGGTAGTGTGTCCAAATCGAAGGCATTTCAGACATCTTTTCGGCAAGGGAATATACGGGCGGATGGGTATCCTCTCGTATCCAATCAATACGTTTTTGGGTAGCACTGTGCCCTCAATAGTCACTATAATAAGACCCGTCTCCTGAGGAATATCGCAGAAACTCCTGGCGATTTTGCGCACGTCCACCACGTTTTGTTTTGCCAGCTTCTTTTTGATTTCCGCTTCGGGCATACCACGTAGATCTTCTGAGTAGATCACTCCCTTAACATACGAAGTGTGAATTCGAACAGCGACTTTGATTCCAACGGAAAAGGTTTTCAATTGTTGAATTTGATTTGCTTGTTGGGAATTTTTGGTTTTAACTAAAAGGTCACCCATGCGCGTTTTCTTGCATAGCTCAACTTCACCTCCACACGTGAAATCAATGACGCTCTTAATTAGGAACGGCGAGACATCAAAGAAGTTTTTACCTGTGTCAGTACGCGTGATTGTTAAGAATTTGGGACCAGTTGTTTCGGTTTCTAATATTTTTGGTGTCTGGCTTATGGATTGATTATTTAAGTTGATTTGATTAGTGGTATCCACCATGTGGGAGCCCGAAGGATCAACCATTTTGGTGCGCTGAATTTATGCCACTTGTGTTAGCACTTGTCTTTTTTTATTAATTCTGATTTTCAGTGCCGCCTCGCGGCAAACACGTCTGTGTCCGATGAATTCTGATAGCGAACTGATTTTATGAATAATGTTGAAAACTTTCGCTTGCGATTCTGCAGTGTAGGTACAAAGAAATTAATAATGAAGTTACGCTCAGTGAAGGTCAATCAATTATTCTACATGTGAGCCAGCCCCTCGCAGGCAGTTAATCGAATTTATTAGACCGGATGTTTGTTATCAGCCCAACAGAGTACTCAGCCGCAACAAAGCACGCTCCTTTGGCCTCACTCGCCGGCAATAGGTTCATAATATTGCCAATATGTGCTCTGGTGAGGAACTACACATGCACACTCGCTGCCATCGACGCTAATATTTATGACCATGTCCTGCGGTATTTGTTAGCGGACAGGCTTCGGTTCGCGTCTGCGGGGATACGCACATAAATTTGAGCTTGGCACACAAGTCAACTTTATCTTTATCATCGTCGTTAGCAGGCGTATTAGTATGACAAAACTTCCTTTTGGCCAGCTTACCAGGTTGCCAGGTTTGATGAAGGATGGCAATTTTAGACTGTCGAACTGGAACAATGTAAATCAATTTATTATACACAAAAAAAAAAATAAAACACCCTTAACAGATGGGGTCTAGTTCGTTTTAAATATAAATTATAGATTATGTTGTTTTTTTTTTTTTTTGATTCACACTATTTCTGACAACACTCTTTTTTTAGATCAGATCAATCCCACATTCATCCACTCACAGAGTAGACAATGGGTGTGTGCCACTTTATTTTCCGAGACGTCAACGTCAACGTCAGTGTCCATGTCCTGCCACATATGGCTTTGTCCCCCTGCCCCCTGGCCCTCGCTGTTCATGTATCGTCGGTTTGCCGCTGTTTTGCTTTGTGTTGCCAGTTTGTTTTCTGCTTTATGCTGTTGCTGTTTATGCCGTTCACTTGTTGGACAGGAAAACAAAAGCGAAAAGTCCACACAAAGTGGCCGCTAAAATAGATGGTAATTTCATTATTCAAATACAAAAAGGGCGAGCTCAAAGCATATAATAACTGGATGACTGACTGACTGACCGACTGACCGACAGACTGACTAAATGCCTTTCTGGTGGCTGGCGTGTCCTTTAACGATTTGTTTACTATTGTTGTCTTTGATGCATTCCATTATTAACTTACTGCTGCATTCGTTGAGTCCTTTCTCTGTTAAATGCGTCGTAATTTCTATTGTTATACATTTAATAGAATAGTCGTTCACGCAGTGGAACTTGTATTTTAGACTTGTGCAATGTCCGTCATGCTGTCCGTCTGTCCATCCGGATTTAAGCAACTTTTTTCGCCGCTATTGAAGATTTGAGAATTGAAACTTGGGATATATACTTGTAGTTAAGTAAAATGCTAAGATTTGTGTGCCACGCCCACTGAGATACTGTCAAATCGATCACATTCCGATACACCTCAAATCGCCAATCGATATCCCACAATTCTAAAGATATACCCAAAATACAAAATTGTTGATATGTAAACCTCTCGGACACATATTTCCAACACCCATATATTTGTCAAAACCGATTTTAATGTTTGATGGCATTCCGGTCATGATTTTTTATTAATATCAATTCTATATTTAAAATTATTGCATTTTTGCAAAAAAAATTTTTTATTTTTTTTTGTAAAAAACTATGTACTCCTCCCTTAAACATTTTCGAAAAAAATATTTTAAAAATTTAAAACTAGCGGATTTGCATTTTTAAATCGATATTTCTGGCCATAAATATTATAAAATTAAATGTTGTTAACATGATTCTGAGGATGTCAAATTTTTCGTCAAAAATAATGGAAAAATTTAGAAAAATTGGGACATGTAAACCTCTCAGACCTATATATATATTTCAAACTCCCATAAATTTGTCAAAACTCAACCGATTTTCACGTTTAATAGCATTCTGACCATGATTGTTCATTAATATTGATTCAACATTAAAATTAGTTGAATTTTTTTAAAAAATTTTATGATATTTTTGGAAAAAATATTTTCCGAAAAAAAAACTTTGTGAAAATTTAAAATTTTGAGTTTGCACATTTAATCGATTTTGGTGGCCACGAAAAGTAATAAAAACAACATTTAACATTATTCTGAGGGGGTCAAATTTTTTGTCAAAAACTATGTCAAAATGTAGAAAAATTTAAACATGTAAAGCTCTCGGACCAATAGTTATCATATTTCAAACCCCCATAAATTTGTCAAACTTGAACCGATTTTCATGTTTGATGGCATTCCGGTCAAAATGGGTAAATTATTAAAGTTTGATATCGTTGAATTAATAACGAATTCAAGCTTATAGTACGGATTTGTGTTTACTTAATTCTGGGATCTCTTAACCTTTTGTTTGGAAAAATGCCTGATTAATTTATTTATGGTAATTCCGTTAATCTGAGAATACCAGAGCTTTTATCAAAATGGGTTTCATTGATTATTTACTCCTTACCCTATATATATATAAATATATCGCCCTGATGAATGTGTAGCCTTCTTCTTAGCAGTTTTGTTAATGCCTTTTTAGTTGGCCTCATTGGCTAAGCAGTTGTACGATTAATTTATTTTCTCGACTTTTGATTATTTCTGCACTTTAATTTATTACCTAGCATTGATAAATAAATACCGCATACCACTTTGAATTATGTCTAGATTGCTCATTCGAAAACTAATTAATGCATTTTTAAGTGTAATGGGAAAATAACAGAAGTTTAGGCTATTAAGCACCACTAAATGTTGAAGACAGATTTGTTAGCAGTTCGCACAGTTTATTAAGACTAAATGGAATTTTATCTCTGTGGGATTTTCCACTCAACATGATTAAACGGACAAAATACAAAAAAAAAAAGTAACTAACACCCGGCGTTTAATTATAATCTAATGTTAAAAGGAGGCAGCCCGATTATATTAATACTCTAACAGGAAGCAACACAGCGGATAGATTAACTTATTGACCCTAAGATTTGGAGCGTGTTGCCTTTTGGCCCTGCTTTCCCCCACGTTGGTGGTGGTATATATAACCCCAGCTTAATTTAATTTATCGGCTGAACAGAAGGTAGAAAGATGAGATAATCAATGAACATGCAGCTGCGTTCTAATTACATATTCGTACTAACCAGTAATGTTTAATTAAGATGGCCATAATATATATAGATGGATGCCTGAAATGCCTTTAAGATTGCTTTTCGTTTAAATCACATTAATTATCGGCAATTAATTTGCCTGCAGTTAGTGCGCGTAAATCACTCAGATACTCATACGAAGTAGCATAAATATTGATGTACAAACTGCGTTCAAATCAACAATTGCATTACAACCTTTTGGCCCATTAGCCGTTGATTTTGGCTTGTGGGACTAGTTAGCGGGTGTTAATAGCTCGTTTGCGTGTCGCGCAGCTAGTTGTTGGCTGCTGACTGAATGGTGGTTGTTCAATTAGTAACTAATAGAATTGTCTGTCACGCACATATCTCACACATCTGTTTGTTGACCGGGCTCTGGGTGCCATCATTCATGTCGCTCAAACAATTGTGCAGTCGGACAAGTGAATTTGTCATGCTGCTAAAGTAGAAACAAAGCCAAGGCCAAACAAAAGCCAGTGTGCACAGATGTGTGGGAGCGGGAGAACGACTTAGAGTAAGATAGATAGCACAAGATTGGCGTGGACTATAAGCGATTCTGAGAAAAATTTGCATGGGCATTTTAGCAGCTGATGGTCATAATATGTTTTCTGTTTCAACTAGCCAGTTTTGTATATTCATAAACTCAATATGTTTGGACGGGACAAATTATCTAACTGCAAATAGTGGCTTGAAAGTTACACACACACAATTATGAAATCCTTGTCAGCAGACAGTAGAAATTCTCTATACCGTTGTTGTTCTCCCTTTGACAGTGGCTGATAAAAAAGATACAAAAACTGTTACTTAAAACATTGTGTTTGATATTTTTTCAGAAGTGTGTATATATATTATGTATACATATACCCCTGTATGTGTATATGTGCTTATGTCTCTTCTCCTCAAGCATATGTACATGCATCGCGGTTCAGTGAAATACACATACACAGCAATGCGCACGCCTCTCTCCAGTTGTGTTTTACTTACGCGCTCTCTCAATGTGTGTTCCACTCACTGGGTTGTTTTGTATATGACATTGGGCCAGCGCTCATCGCATCGCCTCTTTAGCTCAGTGGTAGAGCGTTGGTCTCGTAAACCAAAGGCCGTGAGTTCAACCCTCACAGGAGGCAATACTGGAGAGCATATTTTTTTTTTTTAAAGTTAATTATACTTAATTTGCGTTAGAAAATATCCAGATCCTTCACGTGACAACAATATTCGTTAGCTTTTTAAAATTTAAGTGTTTTTTTACATTAGTTTTGTTTCAAGTAAAAGAGTTTTGGTGTCTGCGCAAGTCGATTTTCAACAAAAAAACCAGGAGACACGATCTTGTAAAAATGTTGCTGTCTTTGTCTTGCTTGCACACATCAGTTTCAACATATACAAGTCGTAATTTGTATGGCTCATTTGGCTAACACACTCCCAGAGCCTCTTTAGCTCAGTGGTAGAGCGTTGGTCTCGTAAACCAAAGGCCGTGAGTTCAACCCTCACAGGAGGCAACATTTGTAAATCGATTCTTTTTAATTTTTTTAAATACGTTTTTATATATATGTTAATAAAATTGTAAAAACATTAGAAAATTTTTAATTTTCTTAATTTTGTTTCAATAATTTTTATATTTTTTCATAAAGAGCTAATTGCGCTACGTGGTGTGGAGTAAAAATATTCAAGTGGTGCGCTGCGGAAACCAAATTGTGTCGGAGTCATAAATAGTTCTAATGCGCAATTATTTTCGTTTACTGTTATTTTATGGCCAACATACTCGCACAAATTCATACTTATACTTGTACATTGAGCACGTTTGGGCCTTTAAAACTTACGACAAATAAGAGTTGTACGTCGTGCTCTATAGGAAGTGATGCGGGCGCTCAACTCGTAAAATAAATACATATATCTGACCAATTCTAGCGGAGCGATGTGTTTGTAAGTGTGTAAGTTCCACACGCAATGATATTCGTTAGCGAACGTTTGGGTGGGTGGAATTAAGGCAAATGTTTGTGACGCCATTAAAACGGGAAGTAAAAATAAATTCAAGCAAGCGAATAAATTAGCAAAAACTGCCTAACCTTAAATATTTACCACAGAGGACTGTTAATTAATCAGTGGAGTGTGTTTTGTGGGGCGCTTCTTTTGTAAGTCAAGATTTGTTCTGCTTAGCTTTTCTGCGAAATCAATTTATTTAGTAAATAGATGAATTAAACAATTTAAGAAATTAATTTTAAGCGGCGCTAGGACGATTTTTATGAGCTATTTATTCAGATTTATTAGGCAGCCTGTTTCCATGGGTGTTTTTACCGCCATTTAAACACTTTTTTGGGTAATGCAAAAGGGCACAAGACACACAGCTTTTGGCTTTTTAATTATAAAGTTTGTAATGTCAATTAATGCGGCGGGTTGATGTAAATACCCAAATTAAGCTCATCATATCGGCAGAGTGTGCCTCCCAGTTCATATAGGGACGTTCTGAATTGCCCATCTTGACATCGACCGCGAGTGTAGGCTGTAAATTAATGCGGTATTTGCGCCCCTGGAAAGTATGCTTAATATTCAAAAAAGGGCTAACAGAACGGCAGATGGAGAATCGTGAAAATGCGCCCATTTTTCCTCGTGGCGCAAAATGAAATGACATAAATTTAAACCGTCTTGCCTCGACCTAGGTAAGTTTGTATTTATGAATTAATAAGGCAACTGATGGAGCCTTGTGCTCGGCATTAGCGTGTCAGAGGCAAAGTTGGGTGCCCCGTGGCTGCAACTAATTGAAGGCGACAACAGTGCGACTGGCGCGATGTGAAGTTCCTTTCTTGTTTCCCAGGCCGGTTTTGTTGTTGCTGTTCATAATGAAGACAGACAGTGTCACTGGCAGAGCCCGCCAATGTGAACGCGAACCGAGGCAAAGACGTCCTCGGCAAATCAAATCAAGGTAATTTAGCGTAAAAGACAAAAAGCCGTCATTTCATTTTCATTCATGGCAGCGGGTTGACATACTTTCCATTTTGAATTTATGAGCGAGACATAGCTGCCAGTAATTTCTATGCGCATCTCTAGCTTCTGCTTTTTTTCTTCTAACCTTTGTCCGTGTTTTGATATGCCGCCCCATCCGCGCACTTTGCATATTGCTTTAGGCCTGGGCCTATAGTCAATAAACAGAATCCAAGCAAATACGTGAGACGCCTCCGGTTTATGCTTAGTATGCAGGTGATGAGCATTACGCCCATTTCACTGCCAGCCAGTCTCCTTTTCTGCGCGCTATGTTGCCTGATTTTCAAAAGGACCTCGCTGCACTCTTTTTCGCCTTTGCACTTTGGCTCTTTATGAAGCATACTTCAGCACACACGCACACACACACACATACACACGCACGCACGCACATTCAGATGATAGCAGCATTTGCCATTTCTCGTTTAATTTCAACATTTTTTTGTAGTCGTCATCGCTGTTGCTCCTCCTCATCTGGTCTGGGCCAGGCAGTGCGCGTGCCGAAAGGACATGAAGTGAGCCCTTTGTTTCCCACCCGTTTCTCACCCGGTTCCTCGCTCGTTTGGCCTGTGTAAAGTAAGTAAATGATTGTTGCCTGGCTTGAGTTTAAACAAATGCTGAATTGTTGACGCTTTTTTTGTGTTTTTTCCCCCCTTTTTTTGAATGGTCGCCATTCATTTCGTTGCCTTTTCAGTTATTTAAATTTTTTGTTTTTAGCCATTTCACTGCCTCTAACATTGTATGACAAGCATTTAGTTCATGCACCTTTTGAATGACATTGTTTTTTGTTTGTTTTTCTTTGTACCTTTACCTCTTCAATGAGACAATAAGTTTTCTTAGCTGCAACAATTCAATGAATAACTAAAATGTCATAAATATCTAATTATGAGCTTATCATATAGACTGAAGAAAATGGCTTTTATGTCCTTTTATCTCTATTTTAATGGCAATCCTTTGATGAAAAACACCTGTCTATCAAATTTACAGCTAAGCTGCTCACCTGTTTCCACATATTATAACGAAAAGTTGTAAGTTTTATAGTTATTTTATTTGTAGTATATTTTTACATAAATTTTGCTTGTCGCACTTTGATAGACTGTTTGCCCTCTACATTGCTCCTGTTTTTATATATATATATATATTCAATGTTTACTTTTGTTAGGTAAAAGTTTACTTCGTTAAAGTTTATTTTAACATATATCATTTTGTGTAGTTTAATACTTGCTGAACTTAATTCTAAACATTTATAGATAATTCCATATCATTTAAATATATACGAATACGAGCTACGTTTCCTCAAAACATTACTATAGATGGGGCTTAATAGTTTCGTTTAGTGTAATCGCAAGCAATTTGCTATAATGTACATATACATACATATGTGATACATACGTGAAAAGTTTCATCGTTTTATACAATATCTCATTTTGCGCATTTTTCCACAGAAATTTTTAATTATATATGTTCGTTCTATTCAAGCATTTTGATTTGCTCGATTGACATCCAAATATATATATTATTATATATGCATGTAAATATTTATGTGTGCCAATGAAATATCCATAAACAGAAATTGTGTGTGTCCTTGTCAGTAAGATAACAATTTCAACAGCAAGGCAAAGTATTTTAATGACAGCAATTTATTGATTGTTTTTTTTTGGTGGTTGTTAAATTCAATGCGCCTTTAAGCCGGAACACAAATTCAAACCCGCTTAGTTTCGACACCTTTCTTATCAGCATACAGAGTTCAGCAAATTTTTGGTATGTATTTGTAAATTTTACGGAAGTACGATACGTCAATTTTCCTTTAAATGTTTTTTATAGATTCATATATGCAAATCCAAGCGAAGAAAATTATAGTTTATAGTATATAATATATCTTTCCATTTGGGGAACAAGGTAATAAAGTGAATTTTGGTTTTCTTAAGGTGGATATTCACAATTCACAAATTCCCATAAATAACAATGTTTAAATTATAGCTTATTAAATAAATTCAAGTAAGTTTTACTTATAAATCCTTTATATATGTTTTTTCTTTTATTCCGCAATACACTTTCCTGATACTTTTCGAACCTTAAACACTTTTCTGTTACTTGCTTTGCATTTAGAAGACAATTTTGCGCCCAAAAACAAAAACCTACACATTCATCATATATATATATATAATGAGTATGTATGTATGGGTAAGATATGATGGATGATGTCTGTGTGGGTGTGTTTTTTCACTTTATTGGCTAATTATTAATGGAACGTTGTTGCCATTGTCATTTTCCAAAGTGTGGCAAGTGTTTCTTTGTGTATTTTACTTTTATTTATATTATCTGCAATGCATTCTTGTTGTACTATGAAGAAAATTTAAATTCAATTTCTATTTGACTTTATTTTAATAATTTATGCTTCAACTATTTCAAGTGTATTCGGATAGTCTAATAATACTTTAAGTTTTTGCCGTTTAGCTTTGCCTGCAATACTCCCTATAAAGAAAATTGGGTATGCCATTAAGAGTACATATTAACTTTGTTTGTTTGTTTGTTTGTTATTTGTTTAAGAAGTGACCCGTATTTAAATAGTTCATTTGAGTTGTATTGGTAAGATAGCTGGATAAACTCGTACAGTTTGTCTACATCTGGCCCTAAGTATAAATATAAATATGTTTGTAAATTTATTTCTACATTTGTTCAAACTACGTTTGTTTGTTCTGTTTTCTATCATTAACTTTTCTATTTCTCAATTCAATTTTCAGATTTCCTGTACTTGCTTTTGCAATTAGTTTCATAAAATGTTTCCCTTACGGATTCAGAGATATTTCAAAAACGTATCGAATTTATGGCAAAGCATTCGTCTATCCGTAAGTTATCGATCACCTCTTTCGGTTTCAAAGTAATATTTTCATTATGTTTTAATTAGCATTGTTTTAGCTTTGATTTGAATTGGAACTAGTAATTGGTAAATAAATTGTATATTGTTTTCATATTGGGGATTGTTACTTAAATTGTACGTTCAAAATGCTCCCATTGGAATTAAAGGTGGGCTCAAATTATGTTAGAGTAGACGTGGCATTGGATAAATAGTTCTCAGTTCAAAAAATTCAATTGAGATTCGGTTAGTTTTACTTTTGCATTCTTTGCTAAATACCTTCATATACATTTATATATATATATATATCTATATACCTTTAAGTGTTGCAATTGTGTATGCCTTGTTTCGATTCTTCAGATTAAACCTACAAGGGGTCAACTTTGCAGGATTGCGACTGGGAAAGAGTAGAGTTCGTGTTTAAATGATATTTTACATTATCACAAACTGAAGCAGAATCGGGGCGCAGGATGTTTAGTCCCGAATGAAAACGAATTCATTGTAGTGATTCCAGCGATTCTCCTCCGTGTCCACGCCTGGCTTGGGCTCGGCCGCAGAGCCGGCAGTGCCGGAGCCGCAGCTGCCAGCCATGCGATAGCCTTGATCGTGTAGATTGTCAAAAGCCTGCTCGATGAAGCAGTGCTTTAGGAAGAAACGCGACGTGTACCGATCCGGGCCGCCGTGATCGGGATCCCGTGACTCATTCAGCGTATCGCCAAACACCTCGCGGCACTGGGCGACGCGTCCGCAAACCAGGATGCGCGACAGCTTGCGGAACTTGACGTCGGCCAGGCCGTCCTTGCCGAACTGAAAGCTGCCGCGGTAGCCAATTGTGATGCAACCAGGTGGCCGGGCATCCCTATCGCCGCGTATGCACTCCAGCATGGCGATCAATTTGAAGTGCTCGGCCTCGCGCTGCAGCCGCTGGCGTTCACGGAAGCCCTCGGGCAAATTCAGTGCCTTGTCCCGCAGGAAGTCCAATATGTACCGGAAAAGGACACCGTCACGGTCCAGAAAATAACGGCCCTTGCTGTCCTTGGCCAGGGACTCGCGACCCTCAGGTCCAGCAAACAGCTCATACAGCAGCGTCGTCTTGTCCTGCAGCAATGTCGCCAGTGTCGTCGTATAGTGGACACCGCCAACATTCAGTTCAACAATTTCGGGCATTGTTTCTTGTTTTGTTTTGTGTTTTTTTTGGCTTCACTAGTTTTTGTTGTTGCTACAGTTAGTCAGTTGCCTGTGGCACATATGGGAAACGCACTTCAATGTTTTAGCCTCACAGGACTTTCTTTTCGCACTGATTCGCTTGGTCTCCTTATTATTGTTGTTGCTATTGTTGTTGTTGTGGGCTTAATGGCGTTGGCACGCGTTGTTATCTACCTTGATTTCTACCTCGTTTCGAGCGTTTCGTCCGCTACGCGTGTCCGCACTCGCCGAGCTCTCGTGTCGAACTGGTCTCCTGGCTGGCAGTGCCTGTGGGGCTTTCGCTTGCCAAACACGCTCGTTGGTGTGGTGTAAAATGTGTGTGTATGCATTGTAGAAACTTTCGAAAGAGAGCGTCGGAGAGACAACGAGACACACACATAGAGAGAGAGAGAGGCGCGTGAGTCGCGCACACGTTGCATTTGTTTTGTTATTGAATATTATTTTGTTTAACAAGTGGTTAAATTTTCCAATATTTAGCAATATTTTTCTGGGCATGGGCATCTGTGTAAAACACATTTCAGCCTTGAATGAGCGCCTTGCAAGTGTGCGTTTGATGAGTGATTTTCGGCAAACTTTAATTGTTGCACGTTTCCAACACTCATACGCACTGTGGCACATCGAACATTTGTAAGTGGCAGAGAACTCTTCTTCACCAACAAACAACAAACAAACAACAAAAAAAAAAACCTCAGTTGGCCATTTTTGGGGCAACAGGCGCTGACAATTTGACACCTTGGCACTGACATTTGCCCATTTACCCATTTACCCAGTTGGGCATAGCTCGGGGCAGCAAACGTGCCTCGCACGACCAAACGCAACTGGTTGGGGCTGTTTCACCCGCCCCACTTTGGTCTTGGGCCTGTTGGCTGGCTGCCAAGTGGACAGGCTCTGTGCCTGGACGGTAACGCTTACCTGTGCCCGTGTTAAGAATTCATGTGCCTGTTGACAGACACTGAACACTGTGCTGTGCTCGGGCGGCATAGATTCGAGGCCACTCTGGCGCCCAGCTGGCCAGCATAAATATCAGTCAGCCGCAGCGTTATAACTGCATTTCTGCGTTTAACTCCACAGTTTTGCATTTGAAGTGAAAAGTTTCGCTTGAGAAAACTTATTTGCCTGTGAAGAGGTTTTTATGAGCCAGCTGCGGCTGCTGATTTTGTACGTTGAATAAACCCAAACCCTTTGCTTTTCTTTTTTTAGATGCGGGCTTCATTTTTTGTTGTTCGACTTGTTTTCGTCCTGTGGCACACTCGGTTCATTTCCGTTTCCTACTGCCTAGTGGCTGATGCCCATTCCATTCACGTGTTTTCGTTGGCTCGTCGTCGCTTATCAGTCGCCTGTTAGGCTCGGTCGCCCTCCCACACCCAACCACCCTGCCCCGACAGCGTCTTCGAGTGTTTGCGCCGTAGAACTTGCGGTTTTTCGGAACACATTAAGATGGCAGCAACAATTTACGCGCCATTACGCGGCACGTGTTTTGTGTATGTTAGCGAGGGACGGAGAGCAGGCGAGCAAGAGCGAGTGAGCTGGCGATTGATGGGGGCGGAGGGGTGAGCTAAAGAGAGCGGGCCGAGAACATAAGTACTTTGGGGGCTAGTGTGAGTGCTCCCATGCTCTTCTGGCTGCGGTCTGCGGCCACCCCACCCTCCATGAGGCAGGCGTTGCGCAATCGTCCCCGGCTGGATGCTTTTTGGTTGCCTCGAAATTGATTTTGTTTGCCTATGTGTGCATGTATGCGTGCGTGTGCGTGTGCGTGTGTGCGTGTGCTTGTACTTGTCTGGAAGCATGTAGCATTTTGTTTTGACAACACGCCAAATTGTCGCTTCAGTGGCAAAAAAGGCAGCCCACGTGCTACCCTTGATTTGTTTGTTTACCTTTAAGCAAATGCTACTTTTAGCTGCTAATTTTATCGTAAAAGCACATGAAATTTTGGAAAACTCGAAACGAACTTAAAGCTGTTTAAGCATGTTTTCAAAAGTATCCAAAACGAAATACTTTCAGTCAGCGTGAAATGAATATCTATCAAATTTGGGAATTCGCATCTGATTGGCAAGAAATCGATGTCCAAAATAGCATTTCGTATCTCAAGGTTAACGGCTGTCAATCAAATCATTGGTGCAAATTGTGAATTTGATTTTGTGCAACGATTTCGCTCAATGCCAATTCGAATGCAAAATCCAAGCAGCACTTGTCAACAATGCCAAATGCCAAGCCAAACAAATCAACAATACATACTTACTGTATGTACACACACACACACACACACACACACACATACACATAAACCCGAAATTGACAGCCCTTAAATATTGACAGAACTAATGTAAGAGGAATTACAATTGCTGATGTTGGCAACCGATTAGCAGAGTATCTCTTTTATACATCAGTTATTGATTTGCGGCACGGTGCTGGCGGCTGTTGATGACTGCCCATTGTTTAGGGTACTCGTAACTCGGCAATGGATAATTGCCAGAAGGACTCAAGGATATACCACTACCACCACTAATGTGTGGCAATGTGATGAAATTTGTTTGTGCATCTATATAAATATATATATATGAATTTAATTTATTTTTATATGTACTCCGTATTTGCCATGTCGGACATGTTGGCTGCTTCAGTGGCTGTGCATCCTCGAGATACTCGTACTCTCGACAGCCGCCTGCGCACGCAAGGAATGCAAATGTGCGCCCGGCTGCTGGGCAATTTAACACCATGCTGTCGTCGGCGTGAAGGCGCCGCGGGGAAGGACATGCATCGCAATAGATTTAATGGGACTGCATGCTGCCATATATGTAAATAAAAAATGCACAAGTATGCAGCGAACAGCAGCAAACAAAAAAGTGACGAGGCGGACTTTGAGACGGGGATTTCGTTATTTATATAATAACAAAAAAAAAAATACCCCAGAAAAGAGACAGAACGATATATGAAAAGAAACAGACAGTTTGCCTGCTTGTGTGTTATCGTTGAAGCTGATTTTATTTACGGCTTACAGCAACAGTTTGGCATTCCCACGCCCCAACCCAACCCCCCTTCGCAGATGACGCTGCATGTTGCAGTGGCATTGTATGCGAAGGACATTCCCAAAAGTACTCGTTTATACGTAATACGTATATATCCATTATGTGTGCGATGCCTTCTATTTGAAACTGCTGAAAATATAGACGCATTCGTTATAAAATATAAGCGACTGGCTTTATACAATTTGAGTGGATTATTCAGAGCTGACAAAGTTAATGCCTTTCAGTCCGCCCCAGGCAGCAGCAGTCAACACAAAAGTAGTCGTAAATGTAAAACTACTATTTGCAGGCGATGTTTGCTTTTGATAAACTTTACAGTTACAATTTGAGTCATTACGTTGAATTAAAGCTGTTAAAGTTGCTTGAAATTAATGTGATGTCGGGTTCAGCTTGGCTTAAACTTTTTCAATTTGAATGAAATAGCGCGAGAAAGTTCAAAAGTTTATTTGCCTGCCCCTAATCACAGCTAATTGTTGGCAGTGAGCTTATTCGAGCCAGCTTTAAATAGAACCGTTAGGAGGAAAAATATATACTGAAAAGAGAATGTGTGGAAAAAAATAAATACATATTAGCAAAAGTAAAGGGAAATTAATAAGAATAATAAGTTCAGTCGAATCCCGATAATTCAAAATTTCAAGGGAATTACGAATTACAGGTTTTTTTTTAAATTATCGGGGCTTTTATGTTTACATTGATTTTAAGATTTCAATTAATTTATTTCCTTTTTTATTTACAACTTACTTAATTTAATATGAAAATAAAAACAGAAACATTAAACATTTAAAATAATAACAAGCTTATGTTTTTTTTCGCCTATCTCTTCAATTGTTTTTTCCAAACTAAAAAAAAGTATATTCGGAATAGAGCAAAACAGTGCTTTCAAAAATTAATTACGAAACATAAGAGGTTTTATGTTTATTGAATTGCAAATTCGAACAACAAGCAGATCAAAATGTACAAAAATTTTACTAAATAACGAGATTTTTTCAAGGGTTCAGGATATATACATATAAAAAATATATTGAAATAGAAAATCATTGACCGGATGGGGCAGTTTCTTTTGTTTTTGTCCTTGCTCACAGCTCACATAAGAAATTCTGCAAATCGTTTATAGACTATAATCGGTGATGAATATAGTCGATGAATAAGGGCCGCAAGTGATGAATTCGCTCGGTTCAATTCTTTGTTGGGTAAATAGCAATGCATTTTTTCCAATGACACTGCGGCGAATTCGAGCGTTGCTGCAAATGCAATTTGCCCCAAATCTGGCATCAGTTCGATGCGATATTCGCCGCTCGTTTTCGTAGTCGTTGCAGACACTCGCAAAGCAACTATAAAATAGAACTATAAAATAAATATAGCTCGCCCATAAAATTGACAAACACAGAAGATACTTTGTGGTCCGTGTGTAATTACTGTTGAGCACATTCAAACGCAATTGAAACTGATTAATAATTTGATTTGATGTTTTGCCGCAGCAGCTGCAACAGCAGAAATCAGCGATCGGATGCCGCACAAATTCAGCGGGGATTGGCTGCGGCGCTGGGGCGCCCTTCCCGGTGGCCACTGGGCCACTCCGTTGATTGCTC
Source organism: Drosophila paramelanica (assembly GCA_035043915.1). Taxonomy (NCBI): domain Eukaryota; kingdom Metazoa; phylum Arthropoda; class Insecta; order Diptera; family Drosophilidae; genus Drosophila; species Drosophila paramelanica. The sequence goes on from JAWNMO010000258.1 coordinate 8,009,921, forward strand.
TGTGCGCCTTCGGCAGCCTGCTGGACATCTCTCGAACAGAGCGCACCAATGTGGGTGAGTTGTGTGCACGGAAACTATGTGAATTTATTGTTCTTGGCTAAAAATGGTTATGTAATAGAAATTTTTACGGCGCCATGTAAATATGGCTGGCATTTTCAATGTTTGTGTGCAAGTGCCTCTGTGCACTGCTCAATGTGCATGTGTGTGCGTGTGTGTGTGTATCTGTGTGTGCGCGTATTTTTATGCCCCAACGAAACATATGGCAACCAAAAGCATCAACAGTGGAATGTTGTGCGTGCGGCGAATTCGTCAAATTTGTTTTGGCCATGTTGAATTCGTAAACAGAATTTGCAAAGCAAAACAAAACAAGTTAAATTGCTAATCGGAATGCCCGACTAAAAGATACCCTGCACTTACAAACATTTGAACTCTCTGCTTTCAAACATACAACAAAATCACACAAACACACAAACAAGTTATAATAATTTATTTTAAGCTATATTTCAATATTAATGTTAACCAATTTTTGTTGTCTCAAGCTTTCCTAATCTATCAAATAAGATTTTAATGTGCGATGTTGTGGAATATTCATAAGTTTTTATATACGGACGCGCAGACGGACATGGCTAAATCGACTAGTGATGCTTGATAATAATGTGTATGTATATTTTATGGAGTTGGAAAGATCTCGTTCGGCTTGTTACATACCAATGCACAAAACTAATATACCCATTTTGGGGCATTTTCACTGGGTTTCACGCATAAACAGATAAGAATGCTATGAATATCTGTTTTAGACAAATTTGTTTTATTTATTTATTTTTATTTTATTTTAATACCCGTTCACGAAGTGAAACTAGTATATGGAAACTGACAACTTTACATGTCAAAATTTTTGTCGATTTTGGCATGATTTTTGACCAAAAATTTGACCCCCCAAAATCACTTTGAATGTTGTTTTTTATGCTAATTGTGACAAATAAAATCGATTAGAACTATAAATTCGCAATTCTAAATTTTGAAAAAATATTTTTTTCCAAAATTCACAAGGGGGAGTACATGCTTTTTGGACCAAAAAATTCAAAAAAAATTTTATTTTCGAAAATGAATATATTTTGAATGTGGAGTCAATATATAGGATAAATCATGATCAAAATGCCATAAAACGTGAAAATCGGTTCACTCTTGACAATGTTATGGGGGTTTGATATATGGGAGCTATGGAATCTTTTATTTAGGAACGTGTTCTTGTTTTTTTTTTTTTTTGTATTTCAGGACTCATCTATGAAAGCACGAATCCTGATCTTGAGAAAATATTTCACTTGGCTATTGGCAAGGCGAATGAAGAGAACGAAGAGCTTAAATTGCATGGCGTGGCGGTAGCCATTGAGCCAAATAATGCCTTCGAAACGTCCAAAAAGCTGTGCAAAATGCTAAGGGTAGGCAATATTTAAATATATATAATAAAATCTGTTTGTAATGGACAAGAATATTGCAGCAAAATTTGGTTGCTGTATTTGGACCCACTACAAATCTGGCGGCTCGTCACGCCCTGAGCATTTGCGATGCCAAGGAGCTGCCCTTTCTGGACACACGCTGGGACTTCAGTGCTCAGCTGCCCACCATCAATCTGCATCCGCATCCAGCGCAATTGGGCGTGGCGCTCAAGGATTTGCTCACCGCACTGGACTGGGAGAGCTTCACCATAATTTACGAGTCGGGCGAGTACCTGGCGACGGTCAATGAGCTGCTCCAGCTGTATGGAACTGCTGGGCCGAAGGTAACCCTTCGTCGGTATGACCTGGATCTCAATGGCAACTATCGGAATGTGCTGCGACGCATACGCAACTCAGAGGACGATTCGTTTGTGGTGGTTGGCTCGATGGAGACGCTGCCCGAGTTCTTTAAGCAGGCGCAACAGGTGGGACTGCTGACCAGCGACTATCGCTATATAATTGGGAATCTGGATTGGCACACGATGGACCTGGAGCCATATCAGCACGCGAATTCGAACATTACGGGGATGCGCTTCGTTTCCCCAGAGAATGACCAGGTACTGGAGGTGGCCAAGGCATTGTACGAGAGTGAGGAGCCATTCCAAAATGGTAAAAACAAAAAATGACCAATCTCAATTTTAAAATCCTTTCAAATTCAATTAAGAGTCCATTTACGTGTGCGCATATCCATAATTGAATTTGCTGCAAAAATGATAAATGCAAATAACCATTAAGCCATTAAGTCATTTCATGATATCCTTTATGGCTTTTTCCCCTGTTGCAGTGTCCTGCCCGTTGACCAACAGCATGGCCCTGATCTACGACGGCGTCCAGCTGCTGGCCGAAACATATAAACATGTTAACTTCCGGCCCATTCCCCTGAGCTGCGGGGACGACAGTGCCTGGGACAAGGGCTACACCCTGGTCAACTATATGAAATCGGTGAATGATGCGCGCGAATAAGAACGAATAAGAACGATTCATAAATAGTGAACATTTGTAGTTGAAGCTCGACGGCCTCACGGGCCCCATTCACTTCGACTATGAGGGACTGCGCACGGATTTCCAGCTGGAGGTCATCGAGTTGAGCGTTTCGGGCATGCAGCAAATTGGCCAATGGAGCAGCGAGGCCGGTTTCGAAATGAATCGACCCCCTTCGGTGCACGCCCTCGAGCCAGATATGCGCTCGCTGATGAACAAAAGCTTTGTGGTGGTCACGGCCATTGTGGGTGGAACGGGAACGGTAGTGGCAACACCACTAAATAACTGACAATTTCTTTTGCTGCAGAGCGAACCCTATGGCATGCTAAAGGAAACCGCCGAGAAGCTGGAGGGCAACGCCCAGTTCGAAGGCTTCGGCATCGAACTGATTGATGAACTGTCCAAGAAGCTGGGCTTCAGCTACACATTTACCTGCAACCGGACAATAAATATGGCGGCATAGATCCCAAAACTGGGGAATGGAACGGTATGCTACGCGAAGTAATGGACAACGTAAGTGCCCGCCCAGGGTCTGGGTAATGGCCATAAATCGGGTCGAAGTCGTTTATATAAATGAGCTCAAAATGTTCAAATTTCATAGGAAACTGTGAATGTGTGTGTGTGTGTGAATGTTTTATTGTGTGTGTGTGTGTGTGTGTGTGTCTGTGTTCAAGGACATATGAGTAATGGTTTTTTAAATCGAAAATAACATGAGTACATTGAATTTAATTGAATCGGATTAAGTAGATGCCGTGCTTATCATAATCAATTATAACCATATGCGGGATTTATTTACTTTGCATATCCGCAACAGTCAACGGGTTCTGGCCATTTTGTACGTACACAATGAACGGTATTCATAATTTATGTGCCTCTCCATTGCGTATGCGTTTTATTTGCGTATTCATTTCAATTTACATAGTGGGCATAAAAATAATTGCCCATTTTTAATTATGAATGGAATTTACCTAACATTATTTATTAGCGTGCCGACATGGCCATAACTGATTTGACCATGACATCGGAGCGTGAGAGCGGTGTCGACTTCACCATTCCCTTCATGAATCTGGGTGAGTATTCACCCAATTATCGAATTGATTTATATCATTCTAAATTCTCACAGGCATAGCTATTTTGTTTCGTAAACCGATGAAGGAGCCTCCTAAGCTGTTCTCGTTTATGTCGCCCTTCTCGGGCGAGGTTTGGCTTAGCCTGGGTGTCGCCTACATGGGTGTGTCCATCAGCATGTTTATCCTGAGTCGACTCTCGCCAACCGAGTGGGACAATCCGTATCCTTGTATCGAGGAGCCCACCGAACTGGAGAATCAATTTAGTTTTGCCAATTGCCTTTGGTTCTCGATTGGCGCCCTCCTGCAGCAGGGATCCGAGCTGGCTCCCAAGTGGGTGTCCTGTAAACGTATCCCTAACGTCTACTATACTGTTTGTTTGTTGTTGTTGCAGAGCCTTTTCGACGCGTGCCGTGGCCTCCTCATGGTGGTTCTTCACGCTGATTCTGGTCTCCTCCTACACAGCGAACCTTGCTGCCTTTCTCACGGTGGAATCTCTCGTAACGCCAATAAAGAATGCGGATGATTTATCAGAGAATAAAGGCGGCGTCAATTATGGGGCGAAAAATGGTGGCAGCACCTTCACCTTCTTTAAAGTGAGCAGCCACCCCGCCTGCTACTTGCCACGAAAATTGAGATTTGTTGTAAATTTTAGGACGCCAAATATCCCACCTACCAGAAGATGTATGAATTCATGAACGACAACCCCGAATATATGACAAACTCAAATCAAGAGGGCGTCGATCGCGTCGAGCATAGCAACTACGCGTTCCTCATGGAGTCCACGACGATCGAGTATATCACAGAGAGACGCTGCACACTGACCCAGGTGGGGGCTCTCCTGGATGAGAAGGGCTACGGCATAGCCATGCGAAAAAGTGAGTTACCCTGGAATTTTAAATTGAATTGTCATTAAAAAGTTGGCATTAAAAATTAGACTGGCCATATCGGGATGTCCTGAGTCAGGCGATACTCGAGCTGCAGGAGCAGGGTGTGCTGACCAAAATGAAGACCAAGTGGTGGAAGGAGAAGCGCGGCGGTGGCGCCTGCTCGGTAAGTGTTCGCATATCCAAAGAGACTTTGCCTTTGCCCCTGGGTGTGAATGTGTCTGTGTGTGTGTGCGCGCGCAGGATGCAGGCGGTGATGCTGGCGCACTGGCTCTCGAGATAAGCAATCTGGGCGGCGTTTACTTGGTCCTGGGCGTGGGAGCCGCCTTCGGCGTGTTTGTGTCCCTGCTGGAGATGTTACTGGGCGTCAAGGAGCGCAGCAGTGAAAACAAGGTACAAGCCATGCTCCTCTTCTTCTATCTGGCACCCGTTCCCTTTGGCGACCATTTCGCTTTACTATAAAGTTGGCCTGTGTTCCCAAAAACACACACACATGCTCGCAGACACACACACACAGAAAGCAACACCTCGTTTTGCTCATCACAATTTACGCCATCGTCGTTGATATTCTCATTCGATAACAATGAGAACAGGAGGTTAAGGATTCGGATGCCTCCTCGCTGGGCTTTGCGAATTTAGGTGGCGTCTATCTTGTGCTGTTCGTGGGCAGCTGCTTTGCCAGTGTTTATGGGCTGATTAACTGCGTGCTGAGCATCTATTGGACCGCACAAGAGAACAAGGTAACCACGACGAGAAGTGGCCGATCTAAAAGTATATATATATATGTATATGTTAACAGCTACTCGTCTGCTTCCGACGCGCGGAAGTTTGTGTCATGACTAAAAATGGGCATGTTAAGGTCAATTGTAACTTAAATATGTTTCAACAGCTTCTACAAGGACTTACGGGGCCACTCAAAATACATCAACTCAACGACCTAACTCTATTAATTTCTAACGAAAACTCAAACTTCATATCCCTCCTTTGAATCCAATATAACAAAAGTTCTTTTGAATGATTTTCATTTCCAATAGTTGTGCCAAAAGTTCTGCATGTCAGTTAACGGTTGAAAATGCATGCCGCAAGTCAGTGTAATCAAAATTTTAATGAGTTTTCTATATATTCGCAGGTTAACTTCAAGGACGAGTTGCTAGACGAACTGCGATTTATTTTGAAATGTTCAGGCAACACGAAGGCGGTCAAATACCCAAAGAACTCCGGCAGCAGCTCGCATTCGAGTGGCAGTTCCAAGTCGAAGGGTTCTTCGCTTTCTGTGGATACACTGCCAGAGGATCCATCAGGTGCCGATGTGGAGGCAGTCAGAGATAGGCGTGGGAATCTTGGAAAAAAATAACCGCAATTGAATTTTAGTACATTTTATCAATGCTTGTTTCAATGTGAAATAAATTTGTTGTATAGCTTTTTTAAACGTCCAGAGCTTTGTCATTTTGTTTCCAATTCCAAACTATTCAGCTTTTGAAAGCTAACAGAATTTTAGCTTCGCTTCAATACCACACTATCTAACATAGATGGCGCTACTAAACTTAGGGAAAGAGTTCAAATCCAAACTCGATTCCAATGACGATTGAATGAAATACAGAAATAAGTCAAAAGTCAAACAATTTGGTTTTCTGTTAAATACCAATATATTTAATATGTTTTATAATATTGCATATACAAGTATAATGTCTCATATTTAATAACACACACAATATCTATTGTTTATTTTGTATTTTCTTTTTTGTTTCTTTGTATATCGGCTTTCCGTTTCTGGTAGACACTTAGATATTGAAAAGGTAAAATTGTAGTAAATATGTATATAGGTCTGTAAGTATATATAAATCTTGTTTGAATGTTTTGTATCTTTCTGGTGTGTATAAGTATGTGAGCTTTTGATGTGTATGTATTTATACTTTGTATAATACAGGTTTATCCATTGAAGTAAGTATAAACTAGCTACTATGCATATATTATTATGCTGCAAATACACACACACATACAGACGCATAAGCGCAAACACACTCAAAGGACTAATGAGGCGTAAGGATATTGCTATTTCTTTGCATAAATTATGATTACCTTAGTAATTTCGGTTTCTTAAATGCTATCTCATATATTTTTTTGAAACTGTATTTTATGTATTCTTGCAATAGTTCTATTTAATCTTCAGTTTAAAAGTTGTATTTTCAATTGCCAACATTTAACGACACAAACATGATATAATACCCAAATAAGCAGTGTTTTAAATAATATCTGTTTTCTTTATAATATATTTTCGTATAAACATACATACATCATGATTGAAAGAGCATTATTTGAATTGATATATCCGGTTAGATGCTGTTCAATCACGAATTACATTTATTTATGCATAAATCACACAAAACACTCAGTTATCATAGTTAGAAACATAATTGAATTAACAACCAGTATAATTGGAGCTTTTCATAAGTTTTTTAATGCAGATCCGAATTTCGATAATCTACCATTTATAGCTGTTCAAGTATATGTGATATCTTCGATCCACAAATCATTTTATCATACTGGATTATTCATATATTTAACAAAATTAATATAAGTTGGGTACAAAGCTCTTGCTTATTCTGTGTACCTAACGCTAATGCAAAGTTAAAGTTGAACTTATTATGTTTATATTTTTATTTTATTTTTGTTTTGTTTTGTGTATCTAATTTGATATCGAATTGCCTGCTAACTTGCTCAATATTATTGAACAGACGTCAGGCGTCACTTCGGTGGGTGTGTCAACGTTAAAGTTGAGAAATGTATATATGTAGTATCATTGTTTCATTTTTGTAAGAGTATAGAAAGGAAAAACATTTTGCAAATAATATTTAATAATTAGTGAACACAAATAATAATTTTATTTTATGATATATAGCTCGTTTAAGTCTCTTATAGTTTGATTTCAGGTGTCGTTCTAAACAAACAGTTAAATGTATGACGCTTTTATACTGAGTTCGAGTTCAAACATATCTTAGTGTGAATTTGAATTAAACAGAATTTAGTATTATTTTTTTTTTTTGTATCTTTCTTTCAGTGTTGTAAGCTCGTAGAATTTGTCATTGGTCTCGTATAAAAGTATTTGCATTGTGTCCTTTTTCTTTATTTATAGTTTTGGCTAAAGCTAAAACATATACATACATACACTCATACACAAACAACAACAATTTGCTTATAATTAGTATTTTAGATTTAATATTAGTTTGGGATATTTGATTATTGATAACATATTGCAAAGGTCTTAAAGCTTTTAGGCTAAATATTATAATTATACATTGAAAGCGTTTGCATTTTTGTAAAACTGTTCGCTACAAAGAGTTGGGAGAGTCAAGGAACCATATCAAATGATCCTGAGTTACTTTAGCTGAATACATAATAATAAATTTGGTGTTTCCTTTAAAAAGTATAAAGAAATGTAGTTTAATTAATTATGGGAACATTTCCCTTATATTGTCTAACTATACAAGTTATAAGTATGTATATTCAAGTATGTATATGAATTAAATAGTTGATTTAGCTTGGTATACCAATTTTACCATTACTTAATTATCGAAAACAAAGAATTTAATTTTATTTAAACTCAAAGCAATGAGATCCTTAAGGTCTTAAGGTAAAGTGATTGATGTGTACTTTGTAAATGTTTTTGTAGTTTATAAAATTATATAAAGTCTCCGTTTTTTTTTTAGTTTCTGTGTAAATCATTCAGTATTTGAATTTTACATCATCCGTGTGTTTTTTTTTGTTTTGTGTTAGATAGTGTTTTTTTTTATATGCTTTTTATATCCATCTCAAAAAGTCATTAAAATAAATGCGTTTTGTTTTGTTGGTTGGTTTCTTATTGCTAAGTACCAAAGTGTTTTCTGTATCCAACGGTTTTTAGCTGATGTAGTAAATAGTTTTTGGTTGTAGTTGCACAGATATATATATATATATATATATATATATATATATATATAGTTTTTGTAGTTTCGTTCTATGGTGGGGCTTTGCGTGTAGTTTCAAGTTACTGAGTTGTTTTGCCTAGTATTTGGCTAAAGTTATCTAAAGATTTTTATCTAACTATTCAAAAGTAAACGTCGCTTGTCCGGAACTTTAGAGAAAGGCTTTTAAAATTGCTAAACGTTTGCGGAATGACAGAAAGACGCATGCGGAATTCATACACACAACTTACATCCTGAATAAGCTGTTGTTGTTGCATTTCTATGTGTGTGTGTGTGTGTGCTTCTGCTTATGTGTGGTCCTCTCAAATGACACTCATGCGACGCCTGCCATTTCCGTAGCCCTCGGCTCAGTTGGAGTTGGCCAACGTTTCGTGACACACCTCCATATAGTCTGGGTCGTGCATTATGCCCTTTATCATGTCCTTGAGCATTGTGTATCGTGGAAATATCGGATATATCTTTGAGCTGCCGTACTCTTCCTGCAAATATGCGAAAGCGTAACAATGAAGCAAACAAAAAAAGTTTCCGATAGGGTCAGGTCAGTTCATGTCACTTCTTGCTCACCTTTAGCACGCGTATCAAGTGCCGCAGGCCGAGATACTTTTTCAGCAAACGATACAAATCATTAATCAGCTGTGTGTTCTCGTGCTCGATTTGCGCCGTTGTCATATCTGTGGGCAATGCTCATTTAATCACCGTTCAAGCTGGAAACAGCTATTGACTTACGCTCTAAACGCTCCATGCGCTCCCTGCGCTCAGCGGCCTCCTCAGCCAGTCTTGCCGACGTTTTTACGCCCTCACCAGACTTCTGTGTCTTCTCCATAATTGAACAGGCGCGCATTACGTATGAGGGAACGGTCTCCTGTTTCTCCTGTCGGGGAATATCGACTAACGTCCAGTACTGGGTCTCCAGGCGTATAACTTCCTATTTATAAAACAGGCATCTTACACATTTGAATGTCACATCGGCAACAAAGTACGAACCTTTATCATTAGCTTTAACATGGGATAGCGCTGAAATATGTTACGATGACTCTTCGAGTCCCCGTACTTGTTCATTAGGTTGATCAGTGCCTTCTTAACCGTGTCATATGACTCCTCCAGGCGCAAGCGAAGCGAACGTAGCCGTTCATTTGTCTCAATGACCTCATCACGGGTCATACCACTGGGTGCACCTTCATCCTTGACATCTTGGACAATGCGTCGCACGCTCTGCGTGAATTTGCCAACAAAGTTTGTAGTTGCTATTAACCGATTGATAAAAAAAACAATGTTTAAAATTACATCTTAATGGAGTTACTTAAGTTAAAAATAGAATTGTACGGAAATTGCACGATACACTGTCATTCAGTATGAAAATGTCAGAAAACTCGTACATTAACCTTTTCTCTTTTACTCTGCGAGCCATGCGGAAATTGTTCGTCTATGGTAAGTCGAACTATTATGCCATGATGATTCGCATGCATTAAAAATATGAAAACAAAACATTTCTCTTAATTTTATAACGACAGGTCTTCACGCGAGTTTCGAACCCGCGAAACAAGACACAAGTTGTGCGGCCCTCTACGCAGTGCACCAAAGCCACCACAAAATGTTCTGTAGCTAGCGTACGTTTTCATAGGCTACACATTTTGTTTTTTATTTGTGTTAGGCATATTTCTAAATTTTTTTTTTATTTTATTACCGAACTTTTTCAAAATTGTTTTTTTTTTTTAAATTTGTAAAACACCTTATAATACCAATTTTAAAATCCATAATCCATTAAAAACATATTTAGAATAAAACATACGATTTTTGCGAAGTAAAAATCCTTAGTAAACAAATTTAAATTTGAATATACACAAAGATCCTAAGATAAACATAAAGATGACATCATTTTAATGAAACTGAAATGCAATCAATACGATTTTCTTCAATATTAAACATAAAAGCTCAAAAGCATTAATTAAACATAAAATGTGTAGGGTGTGATAAGCATTCATAATTTATACAAAATCATTTGTTTCTTGTTCGTCTGTTACTCAATAATTAATTTATGTAATCTTCTACGTAGTTTATTCGTGAATCATTTTTACTTGTGGTCCTGACTTGTGCGTACATTTGATAAACAAAAGATTTTAAAGGAAAGTTTATTAATCAGCAATTACGTATTGTTGGTTTCATTTTGTAATCCTTCTCAGAAATTTTTAAGACAAAGAGTGCAAATGAGAGAACAATCTTCCGAATCTCCCGCATTGCGTATGGCAACGACTAGAGGTGTATGATTATATATTTTTATGCGACGGGTTTCTTTTCAGTATATCGTAGCATTTCCAACGATCAACACACGACGGTCAGCACAAGTGAGCGAAAATAAATGAAAACGAAAAGAGCGCAAACAATAAAAAAGAAATTAAATGTTTCGTATAGGGAAAATAAGAGCAACAACCGAAAGCCAAAGTGTCAACGAACGGACGCTTTATTGACTTTAATTGCTACAAAAAACAACTTCTAATTGATTGAAATAAGATTTTCACAAAAAACAACAGTTGGGTTCAAGGACAACTGCAACAACAACAAAAAGAAAGAGAATCAGAGAGTGTGGTGTGAAAGAGTGGAAAATTCCATATATCTATGTATATATGTATCTATATAGCATTTATAATCTTGTTATAGAATTGTTAATTCGCTTAATGATCTCCCAGTTGTTTATTTTTAATTGCACTCGTTGTTGCCTTCTTTAACAGTGGGCCTTCGCACACGAGGCTTGTCGGTGGGTGTGTCTATTTTATTGACTTTATATTGTTATACTCGTTCACGCAGTAAAAAGAGTATATTGGGTTTGTGCGTATAAACGCAATTTGAAATATGGAATACATAATCGTTATACACGATTCAAATAAAGCGTTAAAAGAGCGTCATTATTTTTCCGCCCAAGGCATATTAAATAGTTTATTAGAGAACTTCACTTAAATGTTGTCAGATGACAAACTAAAGTTTCAACTGTGACGTTTGGTTTTTCATACACTGTGAACGAGTATTGAGCTGTCTGTTACTTGTTTTGCTGTTGTAATTTGCAACTGCATTTCCACACGAAGCTGCAAATAATACGTGTTTGTATTGCTTGATCACGATTTTGCTTATTTGCATAATTGAAATTATATTTACAACTTTTTTCATCTCATATCTGAATAGCTTTTTGCCAGCAATGCATAATAATATACATACAGTATGTTGGGCATTAATGTTTTTTATTTATTTTTTTTTTTATTATTTTCAAAGCTAAAAAGTTTACGATTTTGTTTTTCTTTTAACATAAATAAACGTGCTGTGGGAAATGTGTACACCAGTTAGGCTTTGTAAATGTTCAATAAAGATAAAAGGCGACCTTCAATGTTTGTTTTGTATTTATTCCCATATGGAAATATTTAATTTGAATACTTTATCTAAAAGTTAAGCATTTTTTATGACTGCAATTATTTATCTTTGATTGCTCAACGCCAAGTGCTGACGACAAAAAAAGTGGTTGAGTATTGTTTACGTCAGCAAAGTTTTAAGCAAATATTAATATATAATAATAAAATAATCCGACGGTGGCTTATTTTGTATTTATTATTTAAAGAGTTTAAAAAAAAGTTTAGAATGCTGGTTATAAAGTTCAAGACGTATTTGTCTGTTAACAAAAAAAGTTAAAGTTAAAAATTAAGTAAATAAAACAAAACAATTCACGTTAAATGACATTATCGATAAAAACTGGTGTCGCTTGGTAAACTTGTTTCGCGACAAACAATGTGCGAATGTAGACCAGTCCTACTACTACCAGGAGCCAGTGCCAGTTTACCAGATATCAACATCGTAACGATCGTACGTGTTAATATGCATAATATTAAGTCAAGATATAAATACATATATTAAATAGCAGACTGTTCTTATTGTCGACTTGCCACTAGGTCCACTGATACACCTAGTTTGTTTTTCGTGTGCATCCAATTTGGCGTTGATAGCGAACATCTTTGATTCGCTCTCTTTCTCTCTGTGTCTCTCTCTTCAAATCTTTATCGCAACCCAACGACCTTGTTGGCGCCACTCGGCTCCACTCCCAGTTGAACGGTGCTGATATGAGGAACAACAAATCGCGTTTTATTCTCAACGAATCGGTCTTGACCTGAGCTTTTGAGCGGAGCGGAGCGACAACTAATGAGCAAGCCAGCTTTTGTTTACCTTTAGCTTGCTGCTGGCACTCCCGGTTTCCCCTGGCACCCACCGGCGGGGTAAACCGGTTGTTGCTAATTTGGCAAAAAAAAAAACGCACACACACAAACAAACAAGACACAAACAAATAAACAGCAGCCAAAAAAAAAATATGAGCTTGTGTATGTGTACAAACATATCGAATTATGCGCACACACACAAAAGCAACTCAAAAGACAACCTTAAACGAAACGCGTCTCCAGTTGTGTGCTCATCCATTGTGTCTCTTCATTCTTCAGTCTTATTTTGCGCTCGACTGACTGCAGCCGTTGAAATATTCGTAGTGTGAGTCGAGTACATGTAGCTACATATCTTAAAGATATTTTTATACATAAGCACGGTCAGAAACTATTTGCAATGTTTTATACATAAGAGGGTTCTGTACGTGTGCGTGAATTTAAAATTTTTCAAGTGTACCCATATTGAAATTTGTGCGTGGCAGTCAATGTGTATCTAAACCACTCCGCGCATATTTGAAAATCAGTAAATTGCTAAAATAATTTTTATTTGCCCAAAATGCATGTATACATCTTCAATTTTATGGAATATTGGATATCCACACAAAAATTTGAGAGCGTGTTGAAATAGAAACGAGTGTTTGTTTGAGCCCTGTCTCAATTTTAGCTGCGATACTGCTCGTTTTCAGTGTGTTCAAAAAAAAAAACAAAAACCTTTTTTATCTACTTGTAAGTTTTATCTTGCATACTACTTCATAGAAAAAAATTTGTTTAGTGACGAATTTTTGCTTTAAAAAGGAATGAATTGGAATTGGGTTTTTCACGAGTTACTCAGTTATTCATCAATGAGTGAATGAATGAATCAGGCTTATGCTGAAGACTGTTAATCAGCAAACCAACATAACTCAAACAAAAGCTGCTGTTTGGAAAAGCCAATCGCAATTTTAGCTCTAAAACAGCGCTTTATCTAAAAGCGAATAAGATTCATTATGATTGGCATATTCGTACTAAAATGAACCAGTTATCGAGTTAGTTTTGAGACTTCCGTGCTATTTCCAGCTGACAAATGCATAAATAAGCATAAACATTTCATTGAGTATCTGGCAGAACCACTCGTTTCTGTCATTATGATTATTGAATAGCCAGTTCTTTTATTTGTTTTGATGATGTCATGAACAGTCGATTGCACTTTCGACTAATGCATCTAAACAAAATCCTTTAATTGAAATGCTTAATTGGTCGTAATCAATTGCGTGTTCGAATCGTTGAAAATTTAATTGATATGAAAGAGGATATGGAAATTATCCATTCATCTAAATTGCAGATGTGTATCACAATTATATATAATTAGGCTGGATTTCTGGGTGCCAACAATAATTACGTGACTAATTTTTATAATTGTTCATGACAGCACTTAATGAAAAGCTGGTTGGGTGGGGGCAAAACACCTCAAATTAACAATACAAAAAAATGCCAAAAAAACATAAAGTATATGCGATAAATTTTTAAAACACTAATGTTGCTTTTGCTTGGATTTGGGATATCTTTTAACTTAATTAGAAGCACATTGGTCACGGCCTATGCACAACAAAACGGAAATTACTTGACCATAATTTCCAGAATGAGATCATAATGCATGAGGTAATGCTAGGCCATAATACTGGAAAATAGCCAAACAATGACAGATTGTTTTAAATAAACTTATGCAAGCAAAAAGTTGAGAAAGCCATGTGTTTTAATATTTTAAACAAACAAAGACCTATCTTTGATTTTTGTTCAAACATAATTTTTCTCAGAAATGTTTTCATATAAATTATTTCCATCTGGCTGGAAAATATCATAATGCCCGCCAACTGTCCGAAAACTGTGTGTCAAGGACAGCACGCTCCCAATCCCTCCGCCAGTTCCCATTAATCAGGACACTAAATGCGCTTACGAATGTGACAACGTCTCACAAATCTTAGTCGCACGTGTTTATTCCCCTTTGATATTTGTTCGCGTAACCCCTGCCGAAATCGGTTTGGATACGACAAGCTGGGGAAATGTTTGCTCAGCTCGTTTTAATTAGTTCACGCTGGAGCCCTTTGTTTCACTAATTGACCGCATTTGGCAACATTGACAGCAGTGACTAGTCAGTTTGGTCCCAAAACGAAAGCTACCCAAAAAGGCGTGTCCATCATTGGCGGGCAACTGGCTGTTACGTGTTTGATTTATTAATTCGTGCGATTTACCCAGGCACTGAGATTGAGCTAAATCGATGGTGACATCGATGCAACTGCAGTCGTGACCCATAAAATAATTTATGTATAGATGATTTATTCCAAGCCAGGTGCTCGTGGGAGTTGCCAGAACGCGTACCATAATAAAGGTGTGAATATCTTTGAATTTCACAGATTAGTCATATTACACGCCCCAGCTGCCACATAATCGGAAAAAAATGGTAATAATAATATTTAAGTTGAAAAATATATGACAAACATATATTAATATATTTACAAAAGTATATTAGGCGTAAAATGATTGTCACTCGAATCTTTCCAGGTATCCGATATGTAAACTAAACTAATTTAATTTAAATTATTTAGATTATTAGTTATTCAAAAAGCATTGTTTCTAGCTAAATAGAATATGCACGAAAAAAAGTGTAAACTTTATTACTTTTTCAAGTTTATTAAACTTTCAGCCATTTGGGTCAATATCCAATGGGGGGAATGCGTAACATGTCGATTGTTAAATTCAATTGTTACGATAAATTGGTTACATTTGTGCCACGCTCAAGCAAAATTTGCAATGCAGAATAAACATTAAATTCAATGTAAGTGGCTGTATTTGAAAATTTAATGTACACTCCGGTCCAATGGTTTAGCGCCACTGAATATTTGATGTTAGTGTATTTGTATGGCACTCGAGGGAAATTCATGCGGTATATGTATTTGTATTTGCACACATACATACATACATACATACATACATATATGAATGCGGCTACATTGCTTGTGTTCGGCATTCTCATTAAAACTTGAAGTCACTTTTGCCGCCGTCATTCGATGCTACTACTTTCTTTGCATTATTTAAAGCAACAGCCTCCTTCTCAACACATGTGTGTGTGTGTGTGTGTGTGTGTGCGTGTGTACTTGGCTTGACAGACCTGAAATCTTGGTAGCCCCAACAGGCAGCACAAATAGATGAGTGCCACGCCACAGGAGCAAACAAAAGGAGCCCAAAGGCACTTGTTGGAGCTGCTGTTGCAGCCTGGCAGCTACAGTGGAGCCCCAAATGAGAAATGTGGCTGTGAATTTGGTTAAGCCTAAGTTTGCCTTTGCCTGGCTGAGGCCCAATTTGCGCACTTGACTCGCACAAAATACACAGCACAAAAGTAAAATGGGACGAGAATAGTAACAGTCGCCCAATTGGATTCGCAGTTTGACGGAGAGGTTGTGACACGCATGCTGTGGCAGTAACAACATCGATAGACAGACAGACAGACAGACAATAATTACAGCAGCAACAACGATTGTATTGGCGCATCACAGCGACAACAGCATTGATGCCTATCAGCAACAACAAAAAACCGAAAAACAACTTCGACAACCAGCTGTCAACTTGTGCAAACTAAACAAACACACACACACACACACACACACATGCGCGTGGTTAGAAGAGAACGCATTCAGCCAGCGAGACAAATTGACAGACAATTTAGCTGTCAATTGTGCGTCGTTCGTTTGGCGGCCGCTCGGTGGCTTTCTGACTCTGTCGGCAGCCGCAGGAAACAACTTGGCATTAATTTGCCTCGTCCTGCGAGCAACAAATGCAAAACAGCACAATATAAAAATGGCCATTTGATGGCCGTTAAGCTGCTCGGCAATAAGCCCAATAAGTAACAAGCTAGCTATAACGTTGCAGTCGGGCGTTACCGACTGCATTATACTCCTTTCCGTTTTAAGAAATTTGAAATTTAACCAGCAATCTACTTGATAAATTTGGTCTCTAGCTCTTCATGTGTAAAATATATTAGTTTCCCTGATTCAAGGGGGCGTGGCCGGCTTTGATATGACCAAAGTCACAATCCTTTGGAAATTTCACCAGCTGTATGCATAACAAGTTTTGCTATTCTAGCTTTAAAATTGTGAACTTGATCGATTAGCGATTTTAAGAAACCATTAACCATTTGCCACGCCCCCAGTGATCGCAGCCCATAATCCCTAACTACACCCGAGTATATACCCAAAATTTCAAGTCTCTAGCTTCATACGCACAGGTGGATAGGCAGACAGCAAGACGGTCATTGCACAAAACCAATATACCCTTCTCACTTCAAAAAGCTGCTCTTTGGACCACTTCAAGAGCGGGAAAACCCAGGCTAGGCAGTAAATAGACAGCTGTTTATTGCACTGCGTTTGTTTAAGGCTGCTCTCCATTTGGAGTCGACATGACTATCAGCTCAATTGGGCGTGTTTTTCATACATAGAAAACTTTGTCTTGGTCGGACAGATTGCCAAGCTAATCCTAATCGTAAGCCATGCGCCACTTCAAACTGACCGCACGGACTGCCGTAAATCCCACCGCTCAACTTTTCCGGATTTCCATATTTATTTTGCTTTTGCCAAACATTTTACAATTTGCATGGTGCATCTTTAATCCGACGCCGCTGAGTGCATATAATTTGTTAGCCCGACTCTGACTTTTGGCCTTTTGGCACAACTTTGGCAATTAGTACTGCAGATCTGGCCAAGTGGTATTTGTGGCAACCTCTGTCCTGTCACAAAGGACAACCTTGTTGGGCAAGTAACTTTGACAGCCACTTGTAGCAGCAGTTGCCACCCCGCCCCGCCCACTGCCGAGCCACTTGCACTTGTTATTATTGCATGCTGTACGTTTTTTTCTGTATTTTTTTACTGTTCTCCACACTTTGCCATATTCTTGTGTGGCCGTCTTACGTCGAGCTTATATTATTATGAATTTAGTGTACAACAATATAATTAGAGAGAGTACAGATAACAGTAACTATGAAAACAGAAATTACTGCGAGCTGTAGGCGATGATTTGCGTTAGGACAGTTTTCAGAAATTCTAAACAAAATATCTCTAGTTTGGCGGGTAAACACTAAAATCTGTTAGAATTTTGAGTCAAATGCACAAAGTTTCTTATAATTATGAATTTTTCATATATTAATATGACATCATTTTTTCACTGAATTTAAGAACAATAATAATAGTAGAAATTAAACCGAAACTCTTGTTCGGATTTTTTTAAATTTGCAGCGTCTTGAGTGTTTCGTATGGAAAGTTGCAACAGATTCATTGTTATTGTTCACAGTCCAGGGTAAAAACAAAGAGCCGCAGCGAAAAGGCGCATCTGCGTTTTGTATTGTTTTACTTTTGCCCCATTTTATGAGAACAAAGTAAAGTTTTTGTATGTTTGCGTGCGGCACATAAAAATCATTTTCAACAATAATAAGAAAAGTTGGCGGCAGTGTTTGGCCTGCGGCCCAACCAGCAGCCAGATCAAAAACGCAGAAAGAGCAGCAGAAACCAACATGACTCAAAACAAAAAAAATAAAACAGCGCACATCATTTAAATATCTGCGCACGATGCCGAAGTCTTAATGCTCTGCCAGAAGAATACAAAAGACAATATACCAACAAGCTGCATATGGTATACCTTGCGATACCTTTTTGACCAGCTTGTTTAATGCACAATAAGACTTTTGGCTTATATTGCGTATATGCCATTCAACAGCAGCGTAAAAAGTCGGACAGTGTGTGCATTTATTAAACGCAAATGGAACACTGAAATATGAAAAAGAAAAACAGATCCGTGCCATTAACTGACAGCATCTGGCTGCACTCCATGGCAATGGATTTCATCATATTCCGTATACGCACCATTGAACGACCGAATGCCATTATGCAGACGGATTGAAATAGTATTGAAATAACATTGCACTACCTAAAAACGAGCCGACTTGGACATCGATTGGGCATCCAAAAAAAAAAAAGAAGATATTTATAATTATGCTCGTCCGTTATATGAGCGTATGAGAAAATTTGCATGGAAATCCGCTTAGCTGTCAGAAATGCATTTAAATGGCATTTGCATTTTGTTGCTGCCA
Organism: Drosophila paramelanica; assembly: GCA_035043915.1. Lineage (NCBI taxonomy): Eukaryota > Metazoa > Arthropoda > Insecta > Diptera > Drosophilidae > Drosophila > Drosophila paramelanica. The sequence continues at coordinate 8,028,616 of JAWNMO010000258.1, forward strand.
GGGCCACTTTTGCTGCTGCCGCTGCCAAGTGAGAGTATAACAGGACGACACTTTGACACATGAATTAAACTGAGCCGGCACAAGGATAACGTTGCTGCTGTTGCTAGTTTGCCTGGCATTTCTGTAGCCAAGCATTGTAAGCCACTTAATATTACAACGGTTTTCAACTTCATGTCACGTATGTCGACTATATAAGCAAACGAGCTTAGCGTTGAGCAGAGCCCAAGAATCACTGTTTTAAATTAAATTTTATTACTGTGCATTTTTCTACATTTCATTACGGTTATTTCTCACACTTAGATAAGGACTGAATACTCTTACCTCGCTGCATATTTCTGTCTGTCGGTTGTCTATTTACCACTGCTGCAATTAGTATTATATCTCATTGATGAGCTTTTCTACGAAATGTCCACATTTCAATTATCAGCTATTGTCTAGTTGTGATCGACATATCCGCCTGTTCCAAAGTTAAAAATAATACATGCGTTCAGCCACTTTTGACGACAAAAACAAACCGTGTCTTTTTAAAAGCCGCCTGACTCACAAGAACCGAAAGACGACAGTCACGTCGACCATCCCGCAGCCAAACAACTAATCAGGCAAAAATACTCTCTGGCACGCTGCTCTGCACGAACAGAGCCTGTCCATGTGTGCGATTATCGCCATCGGCCAGGTGCCACGTAATTGGCTAGGACACACTTCACTGACTCTCTCGGCCATAAGCGCTTTTTTGAGGAATATGACCACAGTTTAGCAGCCAAATGCTTACATAAAGCACCTGTCGAGCTGGCCGGTTGCAAGCGACAGGGCGCGCAAGGACATTTGTCCGTGTTTTGCTGTGGCTGGCAGCTTGCTGCAGCTTTTCGCTTGCTTATAAAATAAAATTTGCCTACGGTTTAGACGATAGCTGCTCAACGGATCGCAAAACATATGGCTATTGGGCTGGCAACCCATTTAACCACTCGATTGAGTGGTCCCCACCTTCACTCGATAAACAGTTTCACTTCAGTTTACGTTATTTCTAGGCCACAATTGTGCGCTGAATGTTCTATAAATAATTTGTCCATTATAAAGCCCCAGTACCAAACTTACATATTTCATATAAATTGTGTTTTGCCATCAAATGAATGTTTCATTAGTTTACTAGTTGCAAAAATTTATCAATAAAAATAACAAAAATTCCATGTTCATAAATAAAAATTCAATGAAATACAAAAACCATTTTTACCATTCAACAAATGCAACAGCAAAATTCAAATATAAATGCAATAAATGGTTGCCTAAAAAAACAGAGTGTGCATATAAAAAAAACTGTTACAGTTCAGCTTAAAAAATTTAATTTAAAAATGAATGGCAATTTCGTCTGTGTAAAATTGATTAAAAAATAGAACAAGTATTATAATACAAATAATTTGTTGAACTTGAACTAATTCTTCTTCTGCAAAATAAAATTTATAATAAAAATTAGAATTGATATGCATTTAGTCTCAATAAGGCTTTCTTATTTATCCAACTAAACAACATATACATTTTGACGTAACTGTACCAAATGTTGTACCAGTGTGTGTGTACACTGGTAAATCACCACAAATGCACAAAATTTTGCCATTTTTGTGGTTAAAAATGTAAATTAAAACGCAATTTTCCAATTGAATTTATTTAGGTGGTCAACATTTATGGTTTTTTTACGATTACATATTTTATTACATTAACGCGTTAAAATCAATTATAAAGTTGCAATGTTAAAGAAAACATTTTTTTTTTTTGTTTTTTTAAATAATTTTTGGTCTGTCCACAGCTCCGATGTTTTGTTAATACTAATTGGCTGTCGTGCTAGCATCGGAGCATTCGGAGCATTGTTTATGGTTTTTTTAATTTATATTCATCATTAAAGGATGTCGTATGACAAATTGGCAAGCCACCAAAGTCTTGAAAAACATTTCCATGGAATCGCCTTTATTTGTAATCAATGTTTATCTTAGATCTCTAATTGGATGTGTCATGTCAACAATATTTTAACAGCTGTTGAAAAGATTAAAGCTCTTATTCACTCTCGATACAAAATAATCTTTATAACAATAAGCAACTAGTAAGATCGTCGCAGTTGGACGTTATCGACTGCTTGATACTCGTTAACGGTCTTAACTATTATTATTTTCGATAGTTTCGGTTTTTAGAAACTTGAAGTTTACCGGCGAAAAACTTGCATTCTAACGGACAGACGTACATTGCACACAACCAAAATTCCCTTTTCACTTCGGGAACGAGTATAAAAATATTTTTGGAGTGGGCTAAAACGTCATCGATTAAGGAAAGTTACTGTACAGAAAATGTGTCATATGTGATTGCAGGTTGATAACAAAATATAAATAACAAAAATATTGATAACCTTTTTGTGTTTATTTGTGGACGTCTTATCGTGCGAAATATTACTTTCAAGAAATATATATGAAATATTAACAATTGAGTACACTCAGAGAAGAGTTTATGTTCAGAAACATTCAATTTAGCTCTTGTCATTCATTTTCGATAATTGTGACGCAAATTATACTCAAACAAGAAATATATCTTTATATACGCGAGCGTTTCCAGTTGTTGCGTTCACAATAAATACAAATGTTTCAGCCGCAAGAGCGCAGTATAGATTTGTCCAACGGCAAGAAACGAACGAACGCGTGAGTTAGAATTATGAGTTACACGAACATTATTGAGCTATAAAAATGAGTTTCGAGGCTGTAAAAAAAGAATATTGAAAATGAACAAGAATACTAAATTACACAGACATTAAAGAACTTTAAGAAATTGTTCTGAGTTTTTAGTTATTTTAGTGATTGTGTTGTATTTCAAGCAAAGTTTTGCGGACTCCACTTTAAAGTCCAAATGAGTCTGGCCACTTTTGTTGTGCTGGTAACTGGCGAAGTGCCGCAATAATTTGAAGCTTTAGCAAAACAAAACAGATGTCAGAAAAAAGTAATTCAAAAGTTTACCGCAAGGCAAAACATGCAACAACAACGAGAAAAAAAAAAAATTTGACTGAACTTGATGTCTAATTTAAAATAAACCTCGGAGCAAAGAAAATTTTTGGCCCGGCTAAAAGCCAAAACGCAACCGCAATAAAATTTACAGTTTGAAAAGTTTGCTATGTAAGGGTCTTACGAATTGAGATAACTAATGAAGGATCTCTGCTCACTTGCATTTTAGACCCAACACCGCAGACAGCTCGAAAGCGAACGAATTTAAGGATATGAACCAAACGAGACACAGATTTGCCGGTCCTGCACTTCCGGTGCTGCTACTGCTCCTTGTTGCCCAGGCAGCCGGTCGCCCTTCGACGGAGAGTGAAAGCGACATTGCATCTTTGCCACCGGATGTGGACAACGTTGAGGTAAGAAAGGGTGCACTGAGTGCCTGCGATTTGTCCGAGCCTTTACCTAAATGACTTTCCTTGCTGCAGATCCACCATGTAAAAGTCGTGGATGGTGTTATGTACGAGGATCACCCGGTGATCATGTACAAGGAGGACTTTGTCAACGAGGACTACGGTTAGCTTGAACATGGCACAGCTCCGTTTTTGAAATCGCTTATATCTATTACTATTCGCATTCAGATCCCAGTAAGAACGAGACCAAAGTGAATCATCCAAAATTGTACAAAAATCTAAAACGCATTCGGCATCACCACAAGAGACCCGCTTCCGAACCAGTGGCGGTTGAGGAAAAGATTCTCTTCGATGTGTTGCCCGAGTCACCAATTATAATGGGCGATGATGAGACTGGCAGCGACAGCTTTGAGGTCGCCCAGCTCGTACAGCCATCGAAGGAGGAATCGCTGCAGAAGTATCCCAAGAAGTACCACAGTCGCCAGCGTCGTCAAGCCTACAATCCCTACGCTAGTCAACCATATAGGCTGTCGAGCTATTCATATTCACCTCATTTAGTGCCCATCGTTTCTCAACCGAACCAAATACGGTAAGATATATTTTAGCAGTATATAAGGTATGGATACAAATAATTTATTCCGATTGCAGTAATCCAGTTCGTGGAAAACCACCAATATATCAAGGAAAACTGTCAATCTGGGAAAAGCAAAATCCTCACTTGCTTCCACCGTCTACTGACAACAACTTCTCGATTGGCAATCGTGACGGATTCATGCCGGACGAGAACAGCCTGTTCCACAATTCAAATCCGGATAATGCTGATTTCTCAGTCTTTGATAACCCCACGCCCAGGCCCAGGCCCACGTCGAGACCCAACAACAATGTAAATAACTGGCAATCACCGCCACTTGAAGGTTAGTCCGACCCAATCGCCGCTGATCGACATGAAATTATCTGAAATGTATATTTTGGTAAAATAATAGAACCAGAGCGAGCGCCAGTTTGGGGCCAAAGTGCAGTTCGGCGACCGAATAATGGTAAGTGATCAGATATCACAGGATCAGTTTGTGCCAGAGCTAGAGCTAAAATCCAACAGTCACACACGTCCGATTTTTAGATTATAATTCCATCAATGTATCTAAAACAGTATTTGCTGCTTAACAATAGCCATTAACTACTCTGCCACATCTCAGCTTCTGCTTGCCTCGCTTTCTTTCTTTCTTTCTCATACGACCGCATTCACATTCTTATTACGTCACAGTATGGAGCGAACCAACAAGCAGTCCAATAGCCGGGGCAAGACCGATAACCACCCGCCGACCACGGCCAGCGGTGACCACCAGCGCACCACCACCACCACCACCACCACAACCAACTGCAACCCGTGTGTCTAACTGTGTGTGGGCAATTATAAACTGCTGCTCGGCCGGCAGCAATCAAATTCGATACAACTGTTTCGAGGAGTTCGGTTGCCATGGTGCCTTCTGGGATGTTAATCCTTGTGCAGCTGAAATTCGCAACATTGCGATTTCGAAATTACCAAACTAGTTTGCATGGGCAACGGGATTGCCTTGTATGGCTGTGTGTGGATCGAAAGTATTAAAGATAGCTATACAGGAAATCATTTAAATGTATTTTAAGCGTAGTGCGTAACTCGAATCGAATAAACAATCCCTTTTACCACTAATAATATTTCGTTATGATTTTCAATCAATCGATTAATAAATGGGTGTGAAATGCATGAGTGTGTTCTTCTTAACGGTAATACCGATTCATTTTTATGTTCTACTAATTAACCTATTTGTAACTTTATACAGCTTAACTGTTGGCTAACAATTATTGAATAATGGTTGATGTTTTATTTCCGCTTAATCTACTTACATTAAACCCAATAGTGAATGCAGAATGCGTTTCAACTCAATTAAAATTGCACAACCCACAATCCTCGGAAACACTCAGGCACTTATCTTTTAATTAATCATTTTCTATTGCATCCTTGACGCTGAAGAGCATCCGGTGTTGAGGTTGTGTAAATAATATATATACACATATGATCCAGGGAACAGTTGTGGTTGTTCAGTGAAGTGCAAATTAGCTCCTATTTGTTTGGTTAACAGACAGGCTTCTAACGTAGATGCATGCACTTAGACTGGCACGCCACTAAACTGAACATATTGGCGCCTTTTAATTACAGAAAATTTTGCAGCACCCTCAATCCAGAATGCAGCTGCTTCCTGGGCAAGGCCACTTCAACCACGGCCGCCTGCATTTCGTCAAGGTGAGACTACAACAGAAAGCTCAACTGACGCGACTACCAAGTAAATCAATTTATTTAATATCACACAGATACCTTACGGTACCCACAGGAGCCCAGTTATCCGACAGGTACCGCCTGTCATCGTGCCTCGGAGATGTGCTGCAGCCTCGGCAATCTGGGATCGCTCTACGACTGTTTCCATCGTCAGAACTGCAAACAGAGCCTCGCGGAAATACTTTCAACTTGCTCCTAATGCGTATTTAATTCAATTGCCAATTAAGCCCTTTCGAATTAAGTAATTGCAACAAAATAGTATATATATAAATATTCTATTCCCAAGCCTCATCCGAAACTCCATAGAACAACTTAATTCTAGTCTTCTGTTTAGGACTAAGATGCATTTTACCATTTTAGTTTATAGAAAATACATACTTCAAATGCACTAAAGATTATAATATTACATAAATTATGTTTTGTCAAATTTAAAATGAACTTTAAAGCATAAACTTTAAACTTGTATCTGTAAAATGTATGTATCTTAGTTATGTATCTGCCGAATGTCGAACTGTGGCGGCAACTTGGCAACAAATTTTGGTTGATTTAATTTGCCTGGCTAATGTCACTTGCATTGGCATTTGCAGAACTAAGACCCAAGTAAGGCGATTATGTTGTGGGCATTGTAATGCCACGCCCACTTTGCTACTATTGTATTTTGGCTTAATTGATTTCTGTGCTTTAAATGGGCCAAGAACAAAATGTTATGTTGTACTTACCGCTGCCGCTGTCGTAGGATCTTGACGTGGAGCCACTGGTATTGGAACGTTTAATCTCACGCCGACCCATGCTGTCTCTGTCTGCGGTTTCCTGTTGCTGTGGCTCTTGTTGCGGCTGTGGCTGTGGCTGTTGGCCACTGGTCGAGGATAAGGACGTGTTGCTGGCCACGTGGCACGTGGCAAGAAGTGCGCAAGCAGTCGATGAAGCCGCTTTAACAACCACAGAACAATAGCTGGAACTTAATGCAGCTGCCGCACTGTTTGAGTTGCAGTTGAGCGACGGCGTAGATGCGGTGGCCGAATATTGTTTGGCCTCCAGCAGGGCGCTACTGGATGTGGTGGGGGGGAACTGAAAGTAGTTAACCTGCAGCTGATTACCAAGCAAATTGACGGCAGGTTTCGTGGCCAAGTTGCTGCCGGTTTCGACGTGGCTGGTGCTGCTGCAGCGCCTGTGGTGCGACCGATGCTGATGCTGATGCTGATGATGTTTCTGCAGCTGGCTTGTGCTGCCTGTCGTTTGGATTTGATGCGGCGTGGGCGGCGGCGGGGGACAAGCGTTGCTGATGCTGCTGCTGCTGGAGGAGGACGATTTTCGCAGCGTTGATGGTCTTAACCCTTTGACAGGGTACACTGGGTACTATCGCCCAGCAACGCGTACCCAATCGCGGTGGTCTCGGTCACTGTTGTACCAAATGCCTGCAATGAAAAGAAAGACAGCAGCCGTTAATCGCCATCGCAATCGCCATCGCCATTGTCGTAATCATCGTAATCGTTATTGTAATCGCATCATCGCCCATCGATAAGCACGTTAACTGTACGCAATAGCTCCAGATTAAAGGCAAAAGTGCACTTAAAGCGAGCTCGGCGCGTGGCCAGCATAACAACGCACGTTGCGTATACGCCCCGTTAATGCTGTGCGGCAGCATCGTAAAAGCCAGACCGCGTGGCCATTAACCAAGCCAAACCATTTGGGACAGTCTGACATTACGGTCAGTCGGTACCAATTTTACCAAATATTTGGCACATGAAATCATTTTGCGCTAATAAAATTTCACAGCCCACTAGGCGTATCATTGATTTGCTGTAAACCGCCAACCACAAACTGGCCATGCCCGACGACGATAAGTTCGCATGCTTTTACAATTTTCTCCTAATGTGATTTGCATTGATTAAGATAAGATAGTTAAATATACTCGGCAAACTTCATAAATCTCAAGTAAGTATTAGCAAAAATTTCCTTAATAAATTTTAACGAGTTGCCAGCTATAATTTAACCATAGAGCACAGCTGAAGCATTCAGAGAGTATTTGTTGAAGCATTATATTTGTCGAAGCAATCGAATCCCATTGGAGCAGCCTTCAGAATGCATCCCATATTTATGGACCTCAAGGGAAATGATTTCAGTGGTGAAAAAAATCAAGCAAGCGATGAAATAACAAATCAGCGGCCGCAACAGGAGTGGAAATAGAAATCAATAATAATCAGATTTGCTCAGAGTAAGCTCTTTCTAGACCTTTCAGCGCAACAGGTTGCACTTGCAATATGTGAGTGAGTCAGGACGCTGGAAAAATAAGTCAATTAACTGTCAGAATCAAATCAGCAACTCAAGTGCGGCGTGTATTGAGTAATGCTGCGGTAGTAAAGTAGTTTTTCCAACAATTTAATTATATTGCCTACACACAACTAAGAACCAAATGTGATTATAGCTGCACAGCAAAGCAGCCGCAGGACCATAACCTTGACATGCCCAAGGTGAGCCGGCAAGCGGTAAATACAATTCAATTTAAATGCAATGCAATGCCTGTCAATAAGGCAAATGCTCGCTGGCAGAATTTCCGTCTAAGCCGCCATATTTTTTTTTTCTGTATACCCTAAACCCATTTAAAATGAGTAAGAAGAGTATAATGGTTTTGTATATAAGAAAAGTTTAGTTAAGAATTATTGTCTAAGATGATTTAGCCATGTCAGCCTGTATAACGCTCTCGAAAACTACATTCTAAATTGACATCGATACAAATCGATTTAAGCACATCTCTATAAAAGTTAGAGCCGCCAAATCGAATATATATGACTTTGGTAAAGAACCCCACTCACTCCGAATACCAAAATACGCTTGTACATAGATTAAAATGTTCTTGTCAAGTCCTCAAAATTTCATAAAGATCGCACTTTTAGTTTAGAAGTTATCCAGGAAGTTAGTTTCCATAGCGCAACCAATAAGTATAATTTATAGCTGGCACCTTGCGTGTGAATTTGTATTTGCATGCATATGAATGCAAGGGGATTGAAATGTTTGTAACGAAAGAGCGCAGGACTCCGGATATCTGCTGCAGCATTCATTCTTTTTATTTGCTGATGTAAAGCAACAAGCTGATTTGCTTAGTTGCCCAGTCAACGGAAGGGAGGTTGAATGGTCTAATTCCTATGCACAGCGAATATGCAAAGGATACGGACAGTGAAAAGGAGAGGAAACATAAAACTCGGTCTTCCACATGTTGCCTCTAATGGGTTCGGATTCGGATTTCCATAATATGACACCAGATAGGAGAGAGACACAACGACAAAAGGAGAGTGAAAAACAAAACAAAAAAAAAACGCAAACAAAAACAGCAACGTCAAATTCAATGAATCTCATGGCTCAGTTTGCTTGCCGAACCAAGCCGGATCAGGCAGCCAGGGCCGGATTAAAGCATCAAATTGTTAGCTGATTCTTTTGCCCACATAGATCAAAGCATGCCACAAGCCCGTCCGCTCGTATTTTGTATTGTGCTTCATTTGTGCTTAAGCCTGTCATTGCCAGTTATTCATAGAGAGACGCTCGTCTCTGGTACGGCAACGACAACCATTTTTTAATCAATTCCTCGAGACACTCTATCAATAAAACCAACTGGAATACGGGCAAAATGAATAATGTCCTGCCATGGCTTTTGCCTATTATTGTTCTTCTTTTAGTTCTTGTTCTTGTTCTTGTTCTTGCTGCTGCCCATCTGCTGAGCAAGTGGAAAATCCGAGTTTCCTTTTGACGCTTAACGCTTGCCTTCCCATTTCATTTTGTCATTTTCCGTTTTCCTCTTCCGTCACCAGTTATGACATTATGGCCTCCGAAAACATGGCCGCCTTTGAACATGTCAATATTGTGTTGTTTTTTGAATGAGCCAGCAGAATATCATCACCTGATATCACCTTTAAATCGCATGCCAAACACTGTTGTAAGTAAGCGACCCGGTCTTAACTGCTCTCATAATCACGCCTAGTCGCCCACCTGGGCAAATGGAATTTAATTTGTTTTAATACGCACCGAGTGCCTGTCTATTTTGCCTTTGGTATTCGCTGCGCTTGCGGCATCCTGTTGAAAATACTTTTGTTATAATATTTGAGTGCCTTTCCCACATTCCACTCACATCCCGTGCGCAAACTTAGCTTTTACATAGTTGATGGCCAGCGCTCGACGGCCTCATAGTTAAGCCAATGTTAACTTTTTTAATTTGCAATAACAATAAAAAAAAAATACAAAACACGAAAAAAAATCCACCTTCTTTGCTCTACACAAAATAATTCAACAAGTTTTATGCACAGCCAACACTCATCGACAAAGTCCTCGTCTGAGAATATTTGTGGCTCTGCCACTACAACCACACACATGCTCCTGCTGACTGTGCGGCGACAGTGCAACTGAGGGGCACGGGGTTGGGGTGGGGAGTCGGAGAACAAGTGGATCACTTGTGCGAAGTCAAACAGCCATCTGATTTATGGACAGCAAGTTCAAGCCGAAGTGGTTTATTCAGACCGCTTCCACTTTGCGGGCAGGTGAAATTTCGAATACCTGTTCAAATTCCCAAGCTCTTCAATTTACTATAAAATATGTACAGGCACGCTGGGACTGCAAACTGTTGATAAGAACACTTTTATACTAATAGTTTCATGTAATAAATAGTTATATAAAAGGAAATAATGATAAATTAAAGTGCGAGTCTCTATAAAATTTACTATTATTATTATTGTTAATAACGATTTAGTTGGATGCAATCAACATATCTTATTTTAAAGGGGAAACACATATTTTCACAGAAATGAACTTCTTTGGAGCTTGATAGATATCCGGCCAATGTTCTCGGTTGCTCAATTAGTACTATGTCAGCTGAAAGTATACGGACAGGATGCGTCAGGAGCAGCGACAGCAGCGACGACACACAGAGACAAAGGGTGCGCGGCATGCGGCAGATCCTTTAAAGTTAATGCCGCTGTCGTTTGCCAAAAATCGATTACTACACGGAACACAAAAGCAACTGGGGCGGGCGGGGGTGGTGCGGCCGTTGCAGAGGCGGGCTTAACGGGTGGAAAGGCTTTGTGCGAGCGAGCAACATGTGGCTAGTGGGAGTCGAGGCGTGCCGTTAGGCGGAACGTGGCGCGAGTTTCAGATAAAAAACAGGGCGAAAAACCAAAAAAAAAACTGTTGAACTCACATTACATCCGAAGCGTTTTTTTATTGTCACGAACCGCGACTGGGCAACTTGATTGAATGCGTGTGTGTGTGTGTGTGTGTGTGTGTGTGTGTGTGTGTGTGTGTGTGTGTGTGTGTGTGTATTCAGTGTGGATGTGCAAGTTGATAAACACTTGAACGCTTGAAAAGGTAGCCAGCCCTTTGGCCAGAGAGCACACAGCTCAATTGCCCTCGGCTTAAATAAGCGAAGTTGCACATCCTTCAACAAGGCCAACTGCATTTGTGCGTGCGAGCTGCCGTCCCAGATATTATGAGCAGCTTGTTTATTTAAGCCGCAAGGCCAAATAAAACTGTAAAACTGAGATGGAAAATGAAAAACAAAACAAAATACAGCTCTGGTACACAGGCAAAAAAAAAACGGACACAAGCAGTGGTCGCAGTAAATGCTTTTGTTTTAATTAAAATTTTATGAAATTAACAAAAATATTTTTATTGATTGCCCATTTGCGATGGTCTTTTGCCTGTGGCCCACATCAGTTGCCTGAAATATGAAATGTGGAAATGTGTTCAAATACGTTTATGCAAATGACAATGTGCTACTACAGCTAAACATAAGTAAGAATATTGCAGTCGGGCGTTACCGACTGCACGATGCTCATTCACGGTAAATGAACACCTTACGAAAACTGTGTTAAAATGCTTAATTGCAAATTTTCGAGAAAAAAATTGTAATTATTAGGCAGGAATTTGAGGGAAGCTCATCCGAAAGTTCTGTTGGATTTTTAATGGTTAATCTGCCTTTGAAATTTAGTGACTCCAGCTCTTAAACCTCAAGGCAGATATCTGCATATTAACAAAAATTCGATGTGTATCGATATGTTATCGATTTAACAGTCTCCCAAGTTTCATATCTCTATCTTCAATAAACAAGTGAGATTGCTCTAGTCGGGACCGCCCGACTAGAAGATACCCTGAACCCAGAAATGAACACATACACACAAACTCTCGGCAGTTGATGAGTATTGAGGAGCCTGTTAAAAATAAAAAATAAAATTTACTAATAATTACCAACAAAAAAATAAATACTTCACAAGCGGGAGTTGAACTCGGTACCTCCGTGATAAGATGCACAACTCTTACCAACTGCACCACACTACCGCATGTTTCGCGAATGATATAACATTACTTAAAGTCGCAAAAAGTCAAGGAAAACGAAAATTTTGCGCTTGTCATTAAAACGATACAAATTAATAATAATTATAATTATGAATAACGAAAAAATAAAAGAATTCAACATTGCTTTACCATACCAGCGCTGAATTCGAACCCAGTCCTCCGCGTTATGAGGCACAACTCTTACCCACTGGACCACGCTCTTACTTCACTTCGTTGTGCTAAAACTCAATTTAACCGTTGCAAAAAAAAATTCCTAGAAAAACGCAAGACAAATTTTGCATATGCATATGTATGCGTGCACATGTACACAGAAATTGCCAAGCAGCTGCGCTTTGCCCCACTACTGAAAATAGATTCTTGATTTGCTCGTAAACTAAATGTACGTAGATCGTTATGAAATTTTCAGGACTTATTCAGATCATCGAAATGTATCTACAAACCAATTTGCACGTGTGTAGTATTTGATTTACTTTGTTTTTTTGGTTTTATCAATATTGTGGGCGATTGGGGGGAGGTATCCAAAATCTGAAACATTCAAATTCTTCGTATGTTTTACGCGAACATAAAAAAATAAATTTAGTGGCTCTAGCTTTAGTAGTTTGGGAGTTATGCTTAAAAAAACGAGTCAAAAAAGCGATAAATATCGATAATAAGAAAACGGAAAGAGTTATCGATGTTTTGAAATAAACTTGATCTGCGTATGGAATATACGAACCAAATGAGACCCAGATCAGCTTTCTAGCTTTTGTAGTCTCTGAAATCGACGCGTTCATACAGACGGACGGACAGACGGACAGACGGACAGACAGACAGACGGACATGGCTAAATCGACTCGGCTAGTGATGCTGATCAAGAATATATATACTTTATGGGGTCGGAGATGCTTCCTTCTGCCTGTTACATATGCACATACACAAAACCATTATACCCTTTTTACCCATTTTCAATGGGTTCAGGGTATAAAATAAAAACAATCCAAAAAGACGAACGGACCCAATATACTATTTTCACTTGGTTAACGAGTATAAACGTTTGCCTTTACTTTATACTTTATAAAATAAAAAAGAAGAAGAAGAAGAGGAAGAAAAAAGGAGGCAGAGGTTCTGCTTGCAGCAGGCGCTCAACTGTGAGTAATTTACGTTTATTAAAATACCATGGAAAATATCAAGCTTCGCTTGCAGCAGTCAGTTGTGCTACAGTGTGGCAGCGAGGCATTCTGCCACTGTGGCACTGTGGCATCAGTTGTAGTTGTAGATTAACGCCAGCTTGGGCAAATTCAAAGCTTACTTAGCTCTCCGGCTGCCGGTTGGCAAACGGTTGTGCTTGTGTTTGTCTCCCCCTCTGGCATTTCGTCCTGCAAACAGGTTAATTGAATTTGCTGAATGTGTTGAATGCGCGGCAAGTTGAGTTTTTAGCAAGCGAGGGCAGTTTGGTAAACCGTGCATTGTGCATTCGACTGGCTGCACTCACAGCTCTCAGTCTACCCCCAGCCCTTAATCCATTTTTCTTTGCGCTCTCTTAAGCTCGCTGTGCTCCCCCACAAAGCTGTTAAGTATTTTGCCGCTACAAGTCCATTTTATGCCTGATTTCAGGCAACGCGCATGAATTAGTCCACAGCCAACCCACCTGTGCATGCATGTGTGTGTGTGCGTGTGTGTGCTGTAACGTTAATTATTCTGCGAAATGGATTCAACACTCGCTACACGTAACGAGGCGGCAATGAACAAACTTTTATCGCCATTGCTGTGCAATTTGGCGGCCATCACAACAGCGTCTAGTGTGTGTGTGTGCTTGTGTGTGTGTGCGTGTGTGTGCATTAAATTCATTACCACAGCACAGCACTTTGCACTGACCCCTTTCGCCCGCATTAAATATGATGGGCTCTTCCTCTTCTATGTTGTGGATAAGCAGCTTTGAAAATTTGCACGTCATACGCACACAGTTTTTACGAGCGTTCCACAAACAGCGAGCGGCTGCAAAGGGTTGACAACCCTTTTTCGTTTTTCTTCTTCTTTTCTTTTTTTTTTGGTCCCCAACTTGCTGTTACACAAACATAGATACATATATGTATGTATATGTTTGTGGTTATTCGGCGACTTGAAACTTTTACGATGTGTTTTCAACAGTTTCTACGTGACTTTTCAGTTGGTGCAGTTGGTGCCTTTGATTTGGGATAACGCCAGCTGGAAGCGCACTGATAGCCCCCAGTCAACAGTTGGCCACACTCTCACACAGACACACACAGACACACACACATATACAAAAAAGGATCTCCTATTAATTACATGGCGCATTGCCATGGAGACATGGAGACGACAACTGCACTCGGAGCGTAATTGGAGCTGTGTTTGTCAATTCCAATTGAGGAGTATCGCTTGGTAACTGGTTGGCCCGTTTGATGGCCACTGCACTGCATGTATAATTGATACTGCATACACGCATTTGCAATTTGCATCAGCAGCCTCGTTTTGAATTCATTTTTGGATACCAGATACACACCGGTTGATCCCGTTGCCATTGCAATTAGCCTCGGGACGACCACAGCGAGGAAGGAAATGGAATAAGAGAGAACCCAATTATAGTTTTCATTTACCTGTCGTAAATCACAGCTTTTCAATGGTGCAGAAAGAAACGTCCATAAAAAGGTTCAACGTAAAAATCCCATTTGAAATGCAACACAAACAAGTAAGAACGTTTCAAGCGGGTGTTACCGACTAACTCATACTCGTTCAAAGTAAAATAACAGTTTAAGAAACTTTGATAACTACATAATTATTATTGTTGTTTTAGAAAATATCGTTGTGAAGGAAATCAACAGCAATTTGCAACCAAATTTGATGATGCCTGATTTCAAATTATTGGGAAATATCAAGCATACCAATATACTATAAATATAGTTTTTTTTTTATTCAACATTTCTATGAATTATGAAACAATGGAATCTGAAATGAAAACAGTGCTAATTGGACGTGGAAGAGCCAGTTGAAGCGGACGGGTCGCATGGACCCCATTTGATTTAGCCCACAGTTGGCTGACTGCTCGGATAAGCCTGCATGTGTGTGTGTATGTGTAATTAACAGTACTGAATGTGGTCGGAAAGTCTTTCGTGAGAGCTGCCGTTAATACAAAATAAGCTGCTTAAGGAACAACGAATAAACGGAACAGAACTCCACGAGAACGTCAACTAACTGTTGAAACGTGGCGATATAATCATTCGCATATATTGCAAACAAAATAAATGTGTCAGTGAAAGTTGGCTCAGGTTTTGCAAATAGAATTCGACATCAGCTCTGTGAGAAGTGATCCATTATGCTTAAAGCACATCGCTTCAGTATACTATATTGTGTGTTGTTGCAACAGTTGATGTATAAAATGCTTGCACATAAGAATATCTTAGTTTTCTTTTTCTCGTATTACTCCGTTGCTTTCGTTACCATATCTACACACCAAATATACATATCTATCTGACTATTTTATTTTTTCTTCATTTTTTCTTCTTTTTGTTGTTCTTGTTGTTGTTGTTGTTGTGTTTGGGGCGACGCTGCTTACAAGCTTTGCAATTTTATTCAAGTGATATCACAATGTGAATGTGGGAAACCATTTTTTATTTTCAATTTTCGTTGTCGATGACATGACAAAGTGCCCTCAACAAGCAGGGGACAACAATGGCGGGCGCCAGCCACACAAAGGGGCGTGGCAATTCTATGTTAAAATATTGCCGCCGCGACATCCTTGCCAATAAGTAAAAGAGCAAAAAAAAAACGAAAAGAAACTTTGGAATTCTATAGTGCGATATGCATACTGATAAAAGGATATCGCTGTCCGTGCTGGAGGGAACTACAAATTTCGATTTGAACGATGGCAACGGCAACTTTCACAGAAGTATAGCTGGCCCCAAAGATCGAATTGGCCCAAAACTAGTGCCAAGCTTGTCAGCTATCGACACCTTTTCACCGGCTGTTTGCACGGTAATATTAACTGGGCCCATTTGCGTCATCTGCTCTTCTTTTCGTCCGGACGAGCTTACTAAAATATTGATAAAATTCAGGTTTAAATTGTTAATTAAACACAGAGGCAACGCTTTTGGCTCTCGGTCCATCTCTTCACTGGGACGCTCAGCGTCGGGTGTCCTTCGTCCTGGTTTGCTTTGCCATTACGGCTCGTAAGTACTCATTAACATAAGCCACTGATTTTGTTGGCTGCATTGATTTTAGTCGTCTTCTTCTTGTTGTTGTTTTTTTTATTTTTTATTTTTATCTTTGCTATTTGTCGGCTGGAAGGAGGACTCGCGACGAGAACTTGTTCATTGACAGCCACATTTAAATTAATTTTAATAAAAACAAATTTTTAAGCAAATTTCGCGCAATTGCCCCATTAAATATATTGTGCATAGAGAGTGGCCAAATGAAAGTGGCCAATAAAGGCGAAGTTGCAGACCCAAATGAGGAAGACGAAAGAAGCCGAAAAGCCCGAATATAAAATATAAATTAAAAAATAATATCAAGAAAACAACGAGCAGCGAAGCAACAGCGACAAGGATAACGACGATGAAAAGTGGAATTACGCATAAAATGCCGCAATTGAGTTTTTGGACCGCACCCCGAGTCGAAAACCGTACAGAATACAATTTTCATGGAATATATGCGTAAATCTCGACAAATTTCATTTGCCTGCCGTCAATGGCAACAGCAACAACAACAACAACAAGTCGAAAATGTACATAACCAAAAGTCATACAAGAAAACGACTGGCAAATAATGCAAATAAGTTCAAGGCAAAGATTCTTGACGCAAATATACCCTGCATATGTTGAAATAATTTCTAACACTACTTAATAATTTTTTTTAATTTTTATATAGATACCTAAGCAATACCCTATAAAAACACAAATAAATTTAACCTAAAGCGAAAGAGCGCAAATGTCGGGGAAAAGGCCTCATAAAATGTACACAAACTCTGAGACACACACACACACACATCTACATATTGTGTGTGACTAACGGCAGATTATAAAATGGTTGCTGCACTGTTTCATTAGCTCTGCATTAATACTTTCGCCGCCTTTAAACGCTTCCGAGCGTTGCGAACTTTTTTACGATTCGCTTTTTCGCTTATGGAAATCACTGCACACTTATCCAACGCACACTCACACACACACACACACACACACACACACACACACACTGGCACACTCGAAAGGACTTAAGCCAGTCCGCTGATTTACGTGTTGTTAAGCCCCGTAAATCTTTCGGATCCTGAAGCGGAAATAAGTTATAATTGCATACGCGCCCGCGCCTTGATGTCTGCATCAAAATCACTTAGGCACATTTTTGATTAGGGGCGGGGCCACATGCACACATACCTAAATACGGTTATAGGTGCTGTATAAGCAGCTTAAAAGAAAGTTGAGTATCTGCGTGTCTTAAAGCAGATTTGCCTGCGGGGCTAGTTCCGGTATTCAGTTTCTCCATAAAATCGAACAAAAGTGGTTCTCTGAAGCACCGCTATTGAGTAGAAAATAAAAAGCTATTAACAACAACAGCATTTAGCTACACACACACACACAACCTTTCACATTTTTCCCAGCCATTTCTCCTAATTGCTTTCTGGCCAGCTTCGCATACAATTCCTACGGTTTACTTGCAACCGACGTACGTGCTGGGTTTTTGGTACATGCATTATTGTTGTTTCGCTCTGTTATATTTTGTTACTCGTTCAAAACGTGAAACGAGCATATTAGGTTTCGTACTCTTTTCGGCGCTATTGAAGCTAAAAACTTTAACAGTGGATTATATATATTTAGAGTTATTTGCTGCAAAGTGATAAGACTGTTAGGCTGGTAAATCGATAACATATCGATACACCTCCAATTGTAAACCGATTAAACTTAAATGTTTTAAAGTTAGGGTCGCCAAATTTGGTATACAGATTGATTTCCGGCCCCACAAACCACCGGAAATTTGTATCGCGCACAATTTTAGGTCAACAAATTTAGCAGAAAATTTCCAAATCATCTAATTAAATCTTGCCTTCACAAATTACAATAAAATTGATATTTATTCAAAATAACAAAATTAATTTCGTTTAAGCTGGAAAAGAGTATAACGCAGTTGTTAACACCCGACTGCAATGTTCTAACTTTGGTTGTTGTTGTTGTTACTGTTGATAATGTTGGCTGCTGACCAACTTTGTTAACAGTTTTTCTGGACTGTAAAAAAAAACTTGTCTTCTTTTTATGCGCTCATTTGGATTAGTTTTTTGCAGCAAGCTGAAACGATTTCTCTATTTCGCACTTGGCGCTGTGTTTTAGCCACACAAAGCGACTGTTCTCCTGTCCGTCCGGTTCGTCCTGTTATCGTGTGTGTTGCTCTGTTGCGTGTGGAGTGCTGCTGATGTGCGCTTTGTGCACTTGTCAGTTGTCAGCAAACAAGCAAAAAATATAAAAAAAAAACAACAACAAAAAACAAAAAAACAAAATAACACAAACTGTACAAAGTAAATATAAAGGACATTAAGTGGCGTTTAACAGGGCGTTGCAGCAGCCACAATTTGCGCGACATGAAGGACAGTGAAAGCAACAACAACAAGCTGGCTTGCGGCACGTGGCCTGTAAATGAGCAGCAAGCCGAACATTTATTAGCATAATAAGCACATGGAAGCATCGACAATGGCAGCTGGCAGCTGGCAGGAGTCGAACTGCTCGACAAATTTTGGACTTACTTATCATTTTATGCCGCGTGGGCGTGCGTAAATCCTTCCGCAAGGATTTCTGTGGCGCGCTCTAAGTGTGCACACACAACCCCAATTCTGGTGGATAACTGTTGCTTGCTCTGCTGTGGGCAACTCGTCAATACAGGAACAGTAGCTGTGCTTTGATTTTGCCGGGATCGCATAGAATTACCTCCTTCAGTTGCAGCGGCCAAAAAATATATTCGTGCACGCGAAACACTTGAAAACGCGACAAACGACAATAAAAACAGAAACCCGCTTAAAACTGAACTGACATAATCGGACAACTGTTCGACTCGGTTAGCCTTTGGAGGCCCTTTTTGGGTGCTGCTGCTGCTGTTGCTGCTGCTACTATTTAGTTTGGTGTTTGTTGTAGTGCGTTGAACGCGTGCAACGTACTATCAGAGCGAGGACTGTCGACGAACTGTGCGTTCGGTGCTGTTGTTGGAGCAGCTGGAATTTCAACAGGCGCACTGTTATACGCCGCGTAGCACAGATTCGGCGAGCGGTGTGTGCACGAGTTGCACAGTGGGTTTCAATGCCGACGCACACGGCGTATGCGCAATTTACCGAGCACCCACCAGCAGTGAGAGAGAAAGAGAGCATTGTTTACGCAGCGACAGCGCAACAATTTGTTGAAGAGCGACGAGGCAGCCGCTTTAAAATTGTTATACGCCAACAGGCAGGCGAACATTGACATCGTTCCCACTTTCCTCTTCTTTTTTTTGTTTTTTTGCGAACCTGTCCTGGCCGACCTACGACCGGAAGCAAAAAGTCAGCGCGATAAGCAAAGGCTGCTGCCGGGCCCAGCGAGCTGCTAGCGCCTTTTTATTGGCAATACGAAAAGGCGAAAGCAGCTCTCACCTTGGCCGAGCCTTGACAATTGTGCAGCAACAGGAGACGCCGCACAATTCATTTTCTTGTTGCCCGCCTCACATTAGCATAATGCCAGCGAACGGGCCCCAAATGGAAATTGACTTAAGCAGCCTGCAACTCTGTTTCAGCGTTTGCCGCTCCGTTTTCTTCTGCGGCAACTGTTGCTCAATAATCGCGTCGAGTCTTATCTCGGCTGCCCGGTCTCCATTCGAATTGAACCTGGCCTGGTCCAGTTTTCATAAATATGCATGGGCCGCAGAAGAGTTTCAATTAAATTTACTCAAATTGTGACCGCCTCCTTGCGCTGCTGGTTGATCCCTGCTGGTTGTTTGCCAAAGTTTGTGCCCTGCCCTGCCCTTATCCTGGCATGTCCTGGCCGCTGTGCGTGGCTGAGGTCAAGAATTTGCATCGAAAAATTCGAAGGAAAACAGCCAAAGAATTTATTTGGGTTTTGCATTTATGATGAGCAGCAGCAGCAGCAGCAGCAGCAGCAGCAGCAGCCCGGGTGATAAAAAGTAAGATTACTCAAGGCGGAAGTAACAGACGCGCAGATACCCTGTAACCAACTTTTTGGGGGTGGTATCCAAAATCCGAAATAATAAAATCCATTTGACATTTTTAGCGCTGCCTTCGATAAATATCGATAATAAGAGAATGATACAGATCATCGATCATTTAAAATAAACTTGATCCGCATTTGATGTATACGAAATTAAACAGTCCGATTTAAGTTCTCTAGCTTTTGCTGTTCAAGAATATATATCATTAAAGGGATCGAAGACGCTTTCTTTAGCCTGATACAATTATGTAATTTATATGTAAGAAAAAAATAAAAAAATTTGTATAAATATGACAAAAATTTTATATAAAAAAAATTGAAAAGAAAAGCAAGAATAATATTTTAAAAAAAAAGTAAAACATGATGTACAAGAAAAATGTGAAAGAGAATATGAAAATAAATTATATGTAAAAATTTGTAAAAAAAAGAAAGAAAAAAATATTAAATATGTACAAAATTATATACTATGTATAAGAAAACAATATGCATAGATGTATAAAATAAAATATTTAAAATAAAACTATTAATATATTTTTTTTAAAGTAAATTTAATTAATTCAACTTCTAAAAACTAGCTCGTTTTGAGATCAACTATATGCTATGGTTTCGGCTTACATTAAGTCAACATGGGCTAAAACGTAACTTTAGAAATCGGAATTGTAATTCGACTTTGCAGTACTTCTAACCCCATATTTATTATACTTAGGTACGGTTTCCTTGTCCTTTTTTTTTGCAGTGTACACTTGCACTAAACTATTATACCCATTTTAGCGATTTTCAGGGTATATTAAAAACGCAAATTAAGGCAAACTCGCTGCCCGACACGAAAGTGTTAAAGTACGAATTTATTTCAAAGGCGAATCAAGCGACAACGCAGACTTCCGCCTTGACACGGATTCGGACACGGCGTCTCGACTCGGAGTTGGACAAAGACTTGGTCATAAGTCCACGCAGATCCGGCTTAAATTGCTGCACGCGCAAGCACACACACACACACGCACACACACACATACTTGTTTGAGCGAAGATGAAGCGACTTGACTTGTCCACGGGCAAACATAAGCGAAAGAAGAAAAAAACATGAAACGTGCGCGGCCTGCAAAGGACGTTGATTACGCAACAGGACTGACTGACTTGCTGCTCTTCTCCTTGTCTGCCACGCCCCCGTTGAATTATTCCTGTTTTATTTCTCAACATTTTGCTAGCGTTGCACACCCACAACACGACACACACGCACACACACACGCACACCCCATGTTCATCACACACGCCCCGGGGCGTCTTAGCAGCTGGCTACATAGTATGAACCGACTTGGCTAGGTTATTGAACCACATCACCTGTTGATTTGGCTCATCAGATATTACATTATATAATACCCGCAAACAAAGCCATTTTAAGGCTTTGATAGCCGCAACGCTTAAATGCGAGCTTAAGATATCGGTGGCGTTCCTGCCAGTTGTTAGAACAATGTCAATTGAGTTAATTGCACACAAAAGATACCAAGCAGACTTCTGGATGAACTGTTAAATAAATAACTTTAAATGAAAAGAAAAATGAAAATAAATAAATACATACATATTATGGATAGAACCAATGCTTAAGCTAAATTAGTAAAAGATACAAATCCTTTTATTTGCTTTCATTTCTACAAATACATATACAGGAAATGCAAATGAATCGACTTGATTAACAGTTGGACTCAACAAATAAAACTGTATGCAAACTCTGTACATCAGTTGCTCTCAAAATGGCTGCCGTTTCGAGCAGCGCCCTCTATTTGTGAATGCAATAACAGAATGTAACGTAGCTCGCTGTTAGGTAAATCTTTTTGCTGGCCACCCGCCAATAGATGGCGCACTAAAATACATTCAAAACATTCAAAGGAACTAATTACTTGCAAACCTAATTGCCTAATAGCCAACTGTAAATTTAAAATATATCACAAGGAAATGTTAATTCACGTTAGTAAGCTTGTGTATTTGTTGTTTTGTTTTTATTATCGTCATTATCGTTTTATTTTGTAATTGTTTTAAATATTATGAACTACATTTGAATTGTACAATCTAATTAATAATTAACATTTAGCCCATAATAGTACACAAATATGCGCAATAGGTATAGTTAGGTAGTATATTACTTTTTTATTTTGTTTTCATTACGTTTATTTGCCTAGCAACATTTACATTTACTTAGGACTAATATTTTATGAATTACATTCAATTTGTTTGTGTTTTGATTAACATTTAAGATTACTATCTATAACAAACGTAAATAGCGTAATTATTTCCTTAGCGTTCAGTTTTCAATTGGATTAACGATTTTTCACAAAAAGAAAATTTCGTAAGCCACGTGGCCCCTGGCGGGCCGATCTATTTACACACAGTGGTACCAGAGAATATTACGTATTCAATTCAATGCAAATCCTAAGCAAATTTTTTACATACGATTTGAAGACTTCGTTTAAGCATCCTACAGAATATACAGTTACAATTATATGCTTATATGTGTGTACGAATATTTGCAATTAAATACATTAGGCATAAATTATTACATAATTGTGCTAATTGGGTTTTTAAGTTTGCTTCTTCTATCGTTTTCATCGCTCAGCTAATTGAATATTTTTCTGTATTTCTTGTTATTTATTTTTTTTTTGATTTTTTTTCTTGTTTGATGTTGAAACATTTTATGTACGTTTTACGCTTTGTTATTTGTGGTTGCTTTTTATGCTAGGGGTTTAAAAATAATATGTACAAAGTATGACTTACGCACTAAAAATATTTGCATAGGTTGTTATTGTTGTTGTTGTTGTTGGTGAATAATGCAGCCGAAATTTCTTTCAAAGAAATTGTTAATTGATTTCTTTTTTCATTTGCTCGTAATTTGCGTTCATTTTAATTTGTTACTTTGTCAATGCACACAGAATTCTACTAATTATAAGCGCTAAACATTGGATATTAGATACTATATGCTATACGTATGTACGTGTGTGTGTGTGTGTGTGTGTGTGTGTGTGTATGTATATATTTTAAATTAGAAGCGACCAGATAAATCCTGCAATGAAAGAAAACAGAGAATTCCGATTAGTTAGTTAGTCAATACAAATCTACACAGAGTATCCCAAACTCCAATCAACACTTCATAAAGGAACAATCAGTAAATATACTGACAACTGGCCAACGGCACATTTAAGCTTCCCAATTTGGTTAATTTATTCATTTTGGGCACTTGACACTCGGCGTCGAAATATTCATAAGCGATAAGCAAATGTGAGAGATTCAAGCCATAAGCCTCAGCCTGGCAATATTTATGCAAATGTGGTAGGCAAAAAAAAAACAAGATAGCGAAATAAAAAAAAATGGAAAACTACAAAAGACAGGCTCAAATTGAGCCATAAAAACGACAGTGCTAAACATTCAAGGCGAGAATTTAGCAGCGTGCTGGCCATAACAATAAATTTCGAGGGCTTCTCAAACTGTTGTTGCGAAAGGGCGAGTGTAAAAATCAAAGCTCGTCGCTTATCAGCCGTTTTATTAGTTTCGGCTTTAAATTATTTATGCATAAGTATGTATATGTTGATCACGCGCACTTTTTTACAACCGGCAATTGAATTTTATATGCGCACTTTTGGCCCGGCCAGTGCAGTGGGCCAAAAGAAAGAGCCTACTTATGTGCGCCGTCAAAGAAGTTTATTGCCGCCCCCGGGCGCATTTATATCGCCCGACTGACTGCCGGTTGGCTGTGATTAGTCGCCACGCTCGGGGCATATTTGCACTCGCCACACACTGGGAGTGAGAAACAATTGCGCTCTTGTTTGCCAGTTCGCCTCGACTAAGTCCTGCAGGCCTTGCAGTTTATTACAAGCGTGTCGCTGTTTACTTTATTACTTGTAACACACACGATGGGTGTGTGTGTGTGTGTGTGTGTGTGTGTGTGAGTATTCATGTCTGTCACGTCATTATCCTTTGTCGGCGCAACAAGTGTTTCAATCGCAGGGCTTTGTTTGCCGTGTGTGTGTGTGTGTGTGTGTAAAGCAAGCACACAAATCCTTAAGGGTCTTAAGCAGCTTGTGCACAAGCCGTTTCCTCACCGACTTGCTCTTGCCTCCACACACACACACACACATATATATAGATATGTGTGTGTGTATTTTGGCTTTTCCTGCCACTTGGCAATTGTTTTCCGACACTTGTTTCAAGGCGTCTTGCCAGTAAAAGGACCCAGGACGACCTCCATTCGGTTCGAGTTAAGTGAGTGTAAATGTGGTTTGCGGCAAGCACTCAAAATCCTCACACCCCAAACAGCTAGCTAGCTGCTGTGTCCTTAACCGTTGAGCTTCCCGTCGGCAGCTTAAATGCTATTAAACTGCTGACAATTTGTATCATTATAAATTCCGCGCTGGCAAATTGATGCCACCGGATTGTCAGCACGTCAATTAGTCTGTCACCTTGCCTCAGGCATAATCAGATTCTCAATCCGAACAGTTGCCCAATTAGCCGGATTGAGTGTGCCACTAGCTGCTCTCCTGAGCACTGGCTAATTCAATCTATTCCGGGCTAATCCCCAGACATTTATTAATGATGCGCGGGCATTAAAATTTCATCAAATGGAGCAATACAATTGAATGGAATTGAGAAACTTGTCGCTGTAACAAACTTGACTTCTTGCATTATTTAGCGAGTTGCGGACAAGTTCCAACACCTATAGGAAACCACCTTCAACTCCCAAAAAAAAAAAGAAAATAATAATATAAAAAAAAAGCGAAAAACGAAAAACTTTTGGGTCCCCGTTGCCTAGGCGTTGTCCTGTAGGCCAGCATACAATGCCGCCAATGTCAACCTCAATCTGAGGCAAACACACAAAAAAAAGCAACAGAAATCGCGCATTTTGGTTTTTGTTCTCATTATTTTTCTTTTCTTTTTTAATCGTTCACAAAGTGAACAGAGTATATTGGGTTTGGGCAGTGTCCATGAAAAGACCATCGCTATTGAAGCTATCGATTTGACCCGCGTCAAATAAGTTGTTTGTATTTGCGTGAAAAATAATGAAAATCTTTTCAAGTTTTCAAAAAAAAAAAGTTGACATATGTTGTAAATCTTTCGAAATCGATGCCAATGTTTGATGACATTTTGATTTTCAAAATCATTCAAAATCATCTACTCTACTATTTTCACAAAACAAAAATTGCTTTTAAAATTTAAATTTGCAAATTTTTAGATTAAAAAATCTACTCTTTAAAAAACTTTATATTTTTAATCGATTGTGGCAAAACCAAAAAAAATGGAGGGGTCAAATTTGATGTCAAAAATCATGTCAAACAAATTTTTAACTTTCGGATTGCATATTTTATAACTTGTTCAAAACTGATTCGATTTTCATATCAGATAGCATTTTATGCTATACAATTTTTTGTGAACGAGTAATGCAAAGTCGGTTACACCCGATGGCAACGTTGTAACTTGTTTTTGTGCTGTTCGCCGCTTTTCAACTAATAAATTGCCCTAAAATGCTTTTGTGTTTCACGCGCGCTTTCACCGGGGCAACCAAAGACAGAACGAGACCCGACCCCCCTTTCCCAACCCCCCAGTCAAGCTTTCCCCCGCCTGTAACCACTCTCTTGGCATGCCATAGAACAGCTGCAGCCACAATTTGCGTGACTTTATTATGTGTCAAGTGAGTCAATCTGTGGACGATGATGATGACGAGCACGTGGAAATTGAGATTTCCTGCGGGGAGCTTACAGTTAACAGTTGCCATCTCGCCGAACGCTCGCCTGCAGGTGGCGCAGCAACTTTAGCCGTTTATTGACATGTGTCGCTGCCGGCTTATTAAATGGCCCCGGTGCGTAAGTGTGTCCTTAAACCAGCCCAATTTTGTATTCTATTAAATATGCAACACGCCGACGCAACTTTAAAACATTTGCATATAAAATAATAAAAAAAAATTGGAAATTTTAAAATTTATATATGAGCAATGCTTAATGCTGTCAGTTGGCGAAATTATAAAACTGAAAGATGGATAAATGGGGGAAAAACGAGAAAAATGTAAATCCGCTCAATGCTGGCTGCAATTCAAATTATTCACTCAAATGAAGCGGCAGCAGCCAAACACAAAAGTTTGCACTTGGCATAAATTTCGAAGCCAACACCCCGCAACACCCCCTCCCCCTCTCTGTCAGTATGCCCCTGGTCCCATGACAAAGACGATTTGATTTTATTTTATTAGCACATCACACGATTGGCGCCAGAACTTGACAAAGTTACAACTTTGTCCTGCCGCTGACTACTGCCTCTCTCTCTCTCTCTCTCGCTCTTTCTCTTATTCTCGATCTCCCCTCTCTCTTGACAACTTGGTTTTGGCCAAAAACTTAGAGATTTTTTTCTGGTCGCTTTGCTGTTTTCTAATTGTTGGCTTACAAACTTAATGTGGAATTCAATTTGTGCGCAATGCACGGGGCGAATACCAAGACGGAGGCGGGGCGTTTAAAAAGTTTTCCATGGCACTTCTTTGGGGTTTTTTTTTTCGTCGCCCGTTTCCGTCGGTTTCCCACCACCACGGAACAAACTTGGACACAAAGCAAAAATGCACACTGACAGCTTAACTGACACTGAAAAAAAAGGCAAAGGTATTAGAGCTGACAGTTCGGCCATACGCGACTGATCAATACGCTGCAAACAGGACATTTTATTCATCGATACTTGAAATGAGCCGAGCAACTCGCCAAGCACTAAATTTTTTGGAAATCCTGCACATTAACTTCCGCATGGCAGGCCAAGCTTGGCTCAAACTTTGCCAAAGCGAATATTCAATAAAAGGGGTAAAAGGATTAAAGGACACGCTCAAAATGTCGACCAGTCGACCTATAAAAAAAAACAAAAAAAAAAAAAGAACAACCTCTCGTAAAATATGCGAAAAATTCAATGTAATTTTTCAATATTGGCTGCACTTAACACACTTGATTTAAGCGAGGCAAACAGGTAAATAGCCATAGGTTTTGGCCGTCGCAACAGAAACAACAACAACAGCATTAGGGACATGAAGCGGACTTGCTGTGCATAAGTCACCCTAAGGACGTAATTAATTTTTCAGCATTTGGTTCGCTGCCGCCTGAACGCTCACAGTTTCAGTTCCCGTTCCCGTTCCCGACGCTCCGAAGGTAGATTCACGTTGCCTTGACGAATTTGCGCCGCGGTCGCTAAAGGACTTGCGAAAGGACAGCCTCGGGCCGCTTGGCCAACCAAATTAGCGTGGCCATTACGTGGGCGACACCGGCAAAAAGGGGCTGGGAGGGAAGAACTTGGGGCATAAGGACACTTGAATGCCACGCACACACACACACACACACACACACACATGGATAGTAAATGCTGGCAGAAGCTTTTACATATTTTATGACTCCGGTAAATTGACTTAATTTGCTATAATTTTGAAGCACGCGCCGCTTTAAAGCGGCAAATTGAAAGAAGGAAACTTATTTTTTTGCTTCTCTAATTTCTTATTTCTTATATTTTGTTTTGGCGTTTTGTCGAGGGGAACACTTGACATTGTATTATGATAATTGAACGCGTGTAATTGCCCTCAAGTTGCGTTAGAGAAAAACGTCAGCAGTCAGCTTTGAATAAGGCATCCAAATGGCCATGAAAGATTCATGACCGGGAAATGGAGCGAACTAAGGCGATTTGTAGATATGTATGAGTGCCATACTTATAAACAGGATAAGAAAAGAAAAAAAAATGTTAGATCGAGAGCTGGTTGGGGGCGACTGACTCCATCCACTCTCTGGCTTTTTTGCATATTCATAATGTATCGCTTTATGCGCCGTGATTTTTACATTATTAACATAATTTATGCATAACTGTCGCATTGAATGGCTTTTAGGCTTGACACAAATTGAAAGCGAATCGTCTTTGAATCGTGAATCTTTACTCACTTTGTAAACTGTGGTGGCGGCCAGCTGCAGCTGCAGATGCTCATCGGATCCCCAGATTAAATTGTACACAAATATTGTCGGATAGATTGGGCCCAGCCACGTCTTAAACAGTAGAAGCGTTTTATTGGCAACGACTGCGCCAGCGACGACTCAGTCAGAAATTATCGAGCTAATCTAATGCACCCAGGATGGCGGCGAGGTGACCACGCTCGGCTGTGTGTACTGCACCCGGGCATTCAGATTTGCTGTTGCCGTTTGTGTGGCCAATTCCAAACTATTGCTGTTGTTGTTGTTATTGTTGCCTAAAAGCAACTGTTGCTGCTGCTGTTGCTGTTGCTGTTGTTGCTGTTGCTGCTGCTGCTGTTGCAATTGTAACTGTGCCTGCAACTGATTTAGCTGATAATCTGCACTGCTGTTGGAGGTGGCACCACCAGAGCTGCTGTTGCTGTTTGTACTATTATTGGTTAAGATCACATTGGTAGCATTCGTATTGACCGCGGCCAGCGGTATGTTTATGTCCAGCACGCCGTCGTATCTCATCTCCTGCTGCAACAGCTGTAAAAGAAGAGCAAACAATTTGTAATTTGACCCGATTGGATTTAGTTAGCCAACTTACCTCTTCGACGTTGCACTCGAGACCGCCCTGAAAGTTCTCCAAGTTAAATTCGTCAATTTGCTCGCTGTTGAGCGCCTCCAAGCATTGCCCTATCAAAGTAGAGGCGCAGTTATTATCTGCATTCATGCAGCGGACAGTTAAGGACAAAGACAAATGGACACGGAAACGGAAACGGGATAGAGGAATAGAAGAGATGCATCAGAGAGCTGCCACAGGAGAAATCAACAAACTTACCCTCCAAACCAGAGGCCAACTGCTGCTGCTGCTGCTGCTGCTGCTGTTGCTGTTGTTGCTGCTGCTGTTGCTGTTGCCGTTGCTGTTGTTGCTGTACGAGAAGAGCAGCATTATCGGAGCCACCATCCAGCAGGACGTTGCTGTATGTGTTGAGGGAGTCTGACGAGGGCTCGCTGTTGGGATACGCAGGCGACATTGTGGTGGTAACTGAGTTCGGCGAGAGCCCCTGCAAGGAGCCAAAAGAAAGACGATTTAACAATTTGATCATGCACAAAAAGAAAAACCAAAAACTGATTCGTGATTGCACTCACATCTCGCGCACTGTGCAAACAGCCGCAGTTGAGCGAACGGTGCAGCAGGCACTGTGGCTGCGGCTGCGGCTGCGGTTGCTGCAGCGTTTGGTAGCCGGGCGCAGAGACGGGTCCGTTCAGTGAGTAGCCCTGCGGTAGCTGTGGCTGCTGTGGCGGCTGGTATGGCGGTGGTGGCTGTGTGGCCAGGCCAGAGGCGGCACTGAACCTGCTCCAGCCGTACGATCGTTTGGTTGCAAATACAGAAACAGATGTTCATTTTATAGAGCAGTTCAATAAAGTTTGTGTTTGTGTGTGTCCGATACAGATACAGATACAGATACAGATATATTTATTAAGATATAGCATGCAAGGATCGGTTCTGTGCCCGGTTGTGTATGCTCTACGCATGCAGGCGACGCACAGCGCAGTAACGAAACAAACAAACAACAAAAGAGGCCAACACACAAAATGATAACAATAATAATAATAATAATAGTAAGAAACTGACCCTTGCTGCTGCAACATGTCGCTCTGGAGTTTCAGCTCATCCGCCATGGAGCCGGCCAGCTGGTCAAGTGCCTGCGCCTGCGCCTGCGTCATTGTCGTGTTCTGATAGTCGCCCGGAAAGCCCCAGTCCGGCTCCAGTTCCAGCGCCCGTATCGGACTCAGCCGTCCGCAGGAACTGGCATTCGATGAGGCGCGTTGACGAAAATCGGGCGAAAGTTGAAAGCCGCCGCTGAACCGCAAAACGATAGATAATTGTAAAAAGAAAAGAAAATGAAAAAAAAAACACACAAAAAGAAAACAATGCAAAATTCAAATGTAATCAAAATCATTTTGATAATAAAATAAATTTACAAATTTAAATCAAAGTCAGCTAACTTTTGAAATCTGCACAAAATAAAAGCCAGCATTCAAAACTACTTATTTTGTAAATATATTTTTAGGAACTACCGAAATATAAAAATATAAAATTGTGTGGCAAATCTACAAGCTACACAAAATTCAAAATAGCTCAATGAATGAATTATAATTTTGAATAGGAGCTATCCGATATAGTGATTCGATGTTGATATGATTATTTATATAATATATAGTTGATAGAAACAGTCAGACAAATTTAAAAACTTTATAGATATATATATCTATATCAATTTTATGACCAAATAAGAAAAGTTTACTTTACTTTAAAATCTGTTTTTCTATAGTTTTCTAATAAATAAATATAAAATATTTTTATATATACAAATATCAGAAATATATTACTTTAATTTTGGATCTACGAATCTATTTTTCAAAGCTGAACTTGCTTGCTCCATAAAAAATAAATAGTTACCTGTGCAGCGGACTCTCTGGAAATATATCCAGCCCCTCGCTGACGCTGCTGCTCGGCGAGGGCGTGGCATCGTTGAGACCGACAGCACCAGCCTGACGCAGTGCCTCCACCCGCTTCTTGGCCCGACCGCGCCTCTTCTCGTATCGCGACGTTTCCATGGAGGCGGCGCGACGTCTAACCGATTTGCCGGGCTTGGCCTCCGGGTTGAGCATCCACCAGGATGATTTGCCGGTGCCCTCGTTCTGCACCCGCATAAATCGATTGTGCAGCGACAGATTGTGCCTTATGGAGTTCTGCAATGAGTCGGAAACCAAACGTGGCAATTATCAACTGAGCTGAGTTTTCTCTCCGATTTCGTTTTTTCTTTTTCTCTCTTCGTTTTTTTTTTGCGGAATTTGCAAATCTTGCGATTGTGGGTTAAGGAGTTCGATTCAAGTCGCGCTGATGTAACGATTTGTAAGCAATTGCGTTAACTTCCTGTCGGAAGGGGGGTTGGATTCGGTAAGGTCTTGTGCTACGTTTCCTTTTCCCGGTTTGCCATTCAATTGTCTGACGACATTTTTATGGTTTTTAGAGCGCGCACACACACTCGCACACACACGCACACACACACGGACTCTAATTGGAAGTTGTCTTCACTTGGCTGCCATTCTTATACTCTCTCGCCCCCCGCTGTCCCCGTCCCCATCGATGTTGTCGTTGTCGTTGTCATCGTCGTTGCCTGTCGCGTTTAGCTGTCAATTCATATTTTATAACAATAGTCATAAATATCGTCATGCGCAACGTAATGACAACAAATCGAAAAGGAGACAAACCAAACAAACTCCGCGACTAGTCCACAATTTTTAGCATCGGCTCAATGCTCTCTGTCATAAGGTAAAAATAAATATGTATACGTATATAAAAAAAAAAAAACAACAATTATATTGCAAACACACACTGCTAAAAACAATCAAACACGTTTAGCGCGGATTTGTCATCGGTTACAATTTGAAACGAAAAAAACACGAATTGTGTAGTGATAGCAGCCAAACTAAATGGAGCATTACAAACTAGACTAACTGTAAAAGCAAAGCAGCCACAGATTCTCTGCCCCAGCGCCGAACTCAACTCCGATCCAAATGCGATGGCGGCTGCGATGCGTCGCGACTTCAGGCGGCACATTGGCGCCATTTATCACCGTTGCGAGGCCATGTGTGTGTGTGTGTGTGTGTGTGTTTTGGTTGGTGGGTGGTTGGGTGTGACGACTAAACCTGTCCGCAGACAGCAGACGGCAGACTGGAGATGGGGCAGACAGGAGCAACACCGCCAGGGTGCAGACCTTCTAATACTTTTTTTTTTTTTTTGCAAGTCAAAAACTTTTACTTGGCGTCAGTCGAGTCCTGTTGGCGTCTCCTGGCGTCGTCGTAATGACATTTTGGTTTTGGCCCACGCACACTAACACACACACACACACAAACACACACACACACACACATACTTGTTTGCCACTTTACCCTTTCTGATATCTAGTTCTTGCATAAAGTTATCATTTTTATTTAAATGTTTAAGTGCGTCTTTTTTAGCCCCACACCCCAACCGCCCCCTTTTGCATTATCCCAGCGTAATGTCTGGCATTTGCAAGAATGTTTGCCTCTCTTGGCAATAATTTAAACAGCGAAACGTTTTTATTATGCTAATACGCCTAGATGAAATTATCTTACAATCCGCTGGACAGGAACCATTCCCTTTTGCCATAACAGGAATAAATTAGTTCAGTTAAGTTGTCACATGTCAAAAAAAAAGGATAAAGCTGCACTTATAGAGTTTTCCTACTTCATTTATCCATAAATATTCCATCTATCCCACTTTTAAAGCTAGAAATGGTATTTTCTGAGGATTTGAAAATTTAATTGTTCACACATTTTTAAAAAAAAAATGAATGATTCCAGAATCGGTTTGGCACAGACAAAGCGACGAAATATAAATATGAGAATTTCAATAATTTTAATTTAATTTCTAAATATGGAAACAAGCCTTGATCATTCAATGCAGTTTTGATAAAAAAAAATTTTTTGATTAATTAGAAAAAATATCTGCTAGGAATTTGTTAATTTAATATGTCAAATTAGGTCATAATTCTTGACACAAAAATTTTAAGATACGCAATCGAAAAAAAAATATAATTTTGATTTTCGAAATTTTGAAGAAACATTTTTTTCTAAAAACATGTAATTTTCTCCTATATAGAAACATATTGTATAAAGAATAAATCTAGGGGACAAGCCATGGCTAAAATGACAGCAAGCATGCAAATCGGTTATGGTTTGAAGTTAGGGAAGGACCGACAAAAAATTTGGCCATGTTACTAAGGAATAAAGGACAGTCGGGGGACCCAACTTTGCCGGGGGCCATAAGGTCTGCACGAAATGCTAACAAATGGCATTCTTAATTTATGGCACACACTTCATTGAATATTCATAAACTTTAATCTATCGAATGCCTTCCAAAAAAAAAAATGTTCAATTCATCTAACTAATTGGCGCTATTAAAGTGGAAGATATGTTTGCTCATATAGATGGGGACTGCCAGCCAAACAGACTGCGACCACACGCCGAGCCCAGGATATTCAAGGATAGCAACCGGCAGCAGGAGCAGTTACCAGGGCGCTGCATTATGCTCATGAGGCGGGTGGAGGAGGAGGAGGAGGAGGAGTGTTGGGGTGTGTGTGTGCTCACAATGCGTATGTGGGTCATACTCAAGACAACCCCCAAGCCACTCGCAAAATATGAAAAGCAATCGCAGAAAAGAGCGAGCCCGCCTGAAAAACGAAAGAAATGAATGGAATGGAAAAAGAAAAAGAAAAAAAACAAAAACTATGCGAAATGGTTGCTCAATGGCTTCATTGAATTTGCTTGCAACAAATAGGCGAAAATGGAAATGGAAATTTAATACGTATATGAGCACAAGTCCATTTGTCGCCAAGGAAATTCGCACACACAGAGGCGCTGCTCCCTTTGTGTACACACACACACACACACACACACACACAATTAATGTGCACCGAGCGTGAATTACAATGAAAGAGCAGCCCAGCCATCCTCCACCAACTGGTTGCCAAGAAGCGGCTGGCCTGCCCACAATTTGACCCAGTTGTGCAGAAATAGTTGGAACTGCCGATGCCAATTACATTTATTAGAGCACAGTTTTTATTTATTAGTCAGCCAGGATACATTTCTGATTCATTTCTCTATAATTTACAAGACTAATTGGGCCAGGCTAATGCTGCAATATATTAAATTTATCCGAGCGCGCTTTATGTTTAGCTCCAATATTTCAGATGAGACTGATATCAACCCGATATTAAGTATGCGTATTTCAAGGCTCAACAAGCAACCTTCTCTCAATTGAAATTTCTTGGTATTTCGTCTCAACCATGTCAAGCAAGGAAAAAGGACACCACACGAGTCAAGGGTATATTTGTACATAAATCAGATACGATCCATTCAAATGCTGCATAATCGGTTCTGTCATATTATCAAAATTCTAAATAAAAAAATAACTTGAAATACCCGTTGTGTTCCATTTAATGAGTATATACTCGTATATATATACTAATATATCTCGAATAAAAATTATACGCAGTGGCAAATGTTTGGGTGCTGCCAGCGCAAAATTGGAGCGTAATAAAAAATTTGTGCTTTGAGTGAAATAAATGCCAGTTAGCCAGCCAGTTCAGAATAATACGGCAAAGCCAGATAGCGCAGATCCATATCGATAGAAAGTATATACGTATATAGATGTATATGTGTGTGTGTGTGTATGTACAAACATTGTGCTACTCTAAAATGAAATAAAAGTATAAATAAAAATAAAGAAATCGCGCTCGAATGCTAAACAGCTGCGGCAATTCTCACACACAAATCAAATGAACCCAATGCTGAACCCAACGCTCAACGAATCACACAAAAAACCAAAAAAAAAATACAAAAATACAAATACAACAAAAAAAAAAAGATTATTCGCATTTAGATGTGAAATTGAGATATAAATTTTTGAAACGACACACCATGCACAGGTTCAGATTAAACAACCCCAATGCGTCCACCCCCCACCCGCCCCCCTCTACCCGGCGCCACTTATTGCTGCACGCCACGATCCAGAATTAAAACAACCAAGCCAAGTTCAATTCAGTTAACACAGCCATATTTCTTCGAGTTCGCTTTCATTCTTATTCGCTTTATTTTCTGTGTTTCAATTTGAATTTAATTGTTTTAACAAATTTCGCTAGCCAATTTGTAAACACTTTGCCCCGAGACTAAACAAATTCTTATACAGACACGATGTGCATTTGCGGGCCCCAAATTGATGGCCTCGGCATATGTTTATGTTTACTCCAGGCTAATTAATTGTTTAAACATTTTATCCGCTCTTGACTCCAAATGTGGCTCGCGCGTCTTTTGAAATCGGACAGTTGTGTTTTTTGGCCTGGCGGGGGGTGAAGGGACTGCGGTGAGAAATAATCCCAGGCAAACTGGCGATAATCATGATGCCTATCGAAATTTGCATTTTTAATTCCCATTATCGTTTTTTTTTTATTATTAATTGTCCACCATTTATCATCCACCTGTTAAGGCCAAAAATCAGAGCCAAAACGTTTGCTATATATTATTTCTTATCAGACAAACGATCTGTTTTGGCCAACTTTTTGCTTTCATTTGTGACGCATGCAAAAAACTGATAAGATAAGTAAGCATCTGAGGGGAAGGTATACAAATCAAATCAAACATGTTAAGTTTTAAAGTTAATCTATCCATTTGTATGAGAAAAAAAACATAGCATTAAAGCACGCACGAAATCAATATACAATTTACAATTGGTTTATCAAAAAATGATTTGAGGCCAGCAAACTTGAGCAAAACCAACCGAAATAGCAAAACTGCGAGCCGACTATCAAATTGCCGTCGAAAAGCCGATGATGCTGATATGGCCCATTCCTCCCCATACTTCCCCCCTCCCGCGCAGTCTGCTAAGAAAGTTGGGCAAATATTGTAAAGATATGCGAACATAAAACTAGCAGCATTATCGAGCCAATGATGATGTGATGATACGGGTCTGATATGAAGCGCAAAAGTTTTTTTGTTTTTTTTTTTTGTTGTATCTATTTCTTTTTCATGTTGGTATCTTTGCAAACTTTTATGAATTTGTGTTGGCGACAAAGCCAAAAAAAAAAGAAACAGAAAAGTTTGCGATTAATCGCTGAAATAGTGGCGCCTGCCGGCAGCGGAAATGAAAACGGATGGAAGCTGAAACGGAAGCTGAGCCAAAATTCCTAACTGCAGCCCGTTTCAATTTCACCTGCGCGACTTTAAGCAGCGCACCATAAAATGGCCATCAAATAGAAAGCCACACAGAAGCTCGGGTCGCTAACAAGTGTACTGCAAGTGTGTGTGTGTGTGTGTGTGTCTGTCTGCCACTCATTGAAAAAGTCGGGAGTGCACTCCATAAACAGTTCATAAGTGTCGCGTTTGTCTCGACGACACTGGCAAGAAGCAAACTGAATGGCCAAAAGGTTCTGCAATACAATCAGCCAAAGGAGAGGGCTAAAAAAACTTTACCCATTCAAGGCTACAACAACAACAACAACAACAACGAAATCAAGCCAAATTATGTACAATTTGTGCGGCGGCGAGGACATTGCCCCAAAATGTATGCAATCGAAATGGAATGGAATTGAATTGAGAGCTTGTGCCACAGTTTGTCTGTCTGTCCGTTTGGTTTTGTTGGGTTTGTCCGCTTATGAAGTTGATGACATTCATTAAGTACTTGCACTGCACTAGCCAAATCCCGGTGCCGGTCTCTAAGCCGCGCCCGCTGGCCATCGCTTAACTGTTGATTGATTATGTGGCAGTGTCTCGGAGCAGGTTTAAGAACAAGGCTTAAAGCGACCGAGCGACATAAATTGAATAGCCCTTCTTGGCCATTTCGAGCTTTAACACAGCTCAATCGTTATTTATGAGCAAGTGGAACTCGCTGCCTGCCTGCCCATTCAAATGATAAACGCACTGTGCTTCCTCTTTTTTTTTATTTGGTTGTTGTTGTAGTTTTGGCCAACAGTTGTGCGAATAAAGCAGCGGCAACCAAGCTGTCATCGTCTGTCCGGGCAACGGCCACGGCCACGCCCACACAGACAGGTTCTTCGTCGCGCAGTGACAGGAACAATTCGCGCCGCTAACAATTTGCAGCCCTGTCAGAAATTTGCAACACGTTTCGGCGTTAAGTTCACCAAAAATATAATTTTATTATCTTCAGCGTGGTGGTCAGTCCGGGTCCAGTTCACGTCACACACACACACACAAACACACACACACATATGTTCGGGCTGGCGGGTTTCCTGAACTGTTGCAGCCAAAGCATAAAACAGTTTATCTTTTGGCAAAGTTTTTATTATTTGTGCTGATCAGTTTTTAGTGGCTTCTCTTTTATGGCGTTTTTGATTATTATTATTATTATTGTTGCAGTATTATTTATTGCTGCCCCCTTGTTTCTATGACCAAATGAGATAATTTCTCAATAACTTTTTAATTTATTTACTCATTATTTTTTGTTTTGTTTCGCTATTCCAAAAACCAGTTTGCTAATGTATTATTTATAATCTTTAAAGTTCATTAAATGCCAAACTTTGGCACTTTGAAAGCGTCTCAGTCAACAACAATTTATATTATATTATATATAATATATATTAAAGGATTAGCAAAAACTTAAGTTTTATAATATAACTAATTGTCTGTTGTATCGCTTTTAACACCCACTCAATGCCTTTTGCCTTGTAATCCATACAAAAGCAAACTGCGCACTTTGGCTACATTTTTTTTTTGTGAATAATTATGGCTGAGCAGGCGGCAGACACTTGAGAATGCCAGACGAATATTTGGCGCATAAATCGTGCAGCATTCAAAAGTAAATTTATTTTGCATTTTTATGCGAGCCAAGCAAAAACATTACAATTTTACGGCCTAAGGCAGACGCTGCTGACGTTAATTAGTGCAACAGAGTCGAGCGTTTCGCTAAAAATTCCAACGTTTCGAGCGAAAATAGTGGAACGAATGCAACTAACCTCAGACAATGCAAAACTCATTGCAGGCCAGCCAAATGCGACGCAATTAGAAGCTCAAAGCGGGCCATAAAAAATGTTGTGCATGTTCAGTGTCAATTGGATCAGTTGCCTAATAATATATGCAACATTTTAAAATTTTGACTGATTTAACAGCACCTTAAAGCATTTGCATAGCTATAGTTGAGCTTTCAGACAACCTTGAAAATAGCATTAAAGGCATTAAAACATCTGACAGAATGAAGCTTTCACTTTTTGATATGACGGAAACGCTCGTAACGGTTTCTTATTTGCTTTGACAATGGTTTCTAAGAATTATGTAATGGTTTCAGACTTATTATATAAGTACAGTTGCTCACTTCATTTATTTGCTGTATATATTTTTTATACCCTGAACCCATTGAAAATGGGTAAAAAAGGGTATAATGGTTTTGTGCAAATGTATGTAACAGGCAGAAGGAAGCATCTCCGACCCCATAAAGTATATATTTTCTTGATCAGCATCACTAGCCGAGTCGATTTAGCCATGTCCGTCTGTCTGTCCGTCTGTCTGTCCGTCTGTCCGTCTGTCCGTCTGTCCGTCTGTCCGTCCGTCTGTATGAACGCGTCGATTTCAGAGACTACAAAGCTAAAGCTGATCTTGGTCTCATTCGGTTCGTATATTCCATACGCAGATCAAGTTTATTTCAAAACATCGATAACTCCTTCCGTTTTCTTATTATCGATATTTATCGCTTTTTGACTCGGCTTTTTAAGCATAACTTCCAAACTATAAAAGCTAGAGCCACCAAATTTATTTTTTTATGCTCGCGTATAACATACGAAGAATTTGAATGTTTCAGATTTTGGATACCTCCCCCAATCGCCCACAATATTGATAAAACCAAAAAAACAAAGTAAATCAAATACTACACACGTGCAAATTGGTTTGTAGATACATTTCGATGATCTGAATAAGTCCTGAAAATTTCATAACGATCGTACATTTAGTTTACGAGCAAATCAAGAATCTATTTTCAGTAGTGGGGGCAAAGCGCAGCTGCTTGGCAATTTCTGTGTACATGTGCACGCATACATATGCATATGCAAAATTTGTCTTGCGTTTTTCTAGGAATTTTTTTTTTGCAACGGTTAAATTGAGTTTTAGCACAACGAAGTGAAGTAAGAGCGTGGTCCAGTGGGTAAGAGTTGTGCCTCATAACGCGGAGGACTGGGTTCGAATTCAGCGCTGGTATGGTAGAGTAATGTTGAATTCTTTTATTTTTTCGTTATTCATAAATATAATTATTATTAATTTGTATCGTTTTAATGACAAGAGCAAAATTTTCGTTTTCCTTGATTTTTTGCGACTTTAAGTAATGTTATATCATTCGCGAAAAATGCGGTATTGTGGTGCAATTGGTAAGAGTTGTGCATCTTATCACGGAGGTACCGAGTTCAACTCCCGCTTGTGGAGTATTTATTTTTTGTTGGTAATTAGTAGTAAATTTTATTTTTTATTTTTAACAGGCTCAATACTCATCAACTGCCGAGAGTTTGTGTGTATGTGTTCATTTCTGGGTTCAGGGTATCTTCTAGTCGGGCGGTCCCGACTAGAGCAATCTCACTTGTTATATTTTACATTTATCAAATACGAAAAATGCAACCAGAACTTATTTTAATGACATCTTCAATTTATGTTTATAGACTAATAGACTAAAATAAATATAGTATAATTAAATGGCGGCTACTTTTACGATCAACCAACAATTAGAATGCTAATATATTACTGTAACTATAACTAACGAATGCAAAAAAAAGTAAAATAACAATATGAAGAAAAACGACCACAACAAATTCATTTGCCAAACGGAGGCACGGCTGCTTCCGCGTCGCCATTGCCGCTGTCGCGCTGCTGTTGATGCTGACGTCGCTGCTAGCAGCAAAAAGTGGGCGTGTGCCAGGCGAGCGTCTACTACGCAATTGCCGGTACAGTTAGACGAGACACGACACGGCCCGACCCGCAACAACAGCAACACCTACAACGACAACGATAACAACATATCGGCAGCAGCATACCAACAATAAGCCACAACAACACAATAACAACAACAACAAATGTGTAGCATGCCACAGTCTCAGATCAGAGCGTGAGAGTTTGAGAGATGGCGTGCGAGAGAGCGCGAAAGAGATCCACAAGAGGGGCTCGCACAAGGTTAATATTTATTTATAAATAAATATTATAAATGCAAAAAAAATTGCTCTCTTTGTTTTACAGCGAGAATAATTCTCGCGCTCTCCCCCCGCTCTTTGTATCTATTTCTACATTTCTCGCTCGTTCGCCGTTTTCGATATTTCTGCTGTGCACAATTATTCCAGTATTTGCACGTTTCATTTTATGGGATTTGCCAAATGCAAAGAAAAACAAAAAAAAAAAAAATAAAAAATATTTTGCCTTTTCGCTTTTAGTCGCACAGCCCCTTCCTTCCTCATTGGTTTTATTGTGTTTTAGCGACGCGTTCGCGAACTTATTGTTTGCTTTATAGAAAAGTGCTTGGCACAAAATGCGCCGCAAAATGCATAAACATGGCTACTTCAGAGGAACGAGCGTTAATGCGGCGTATACTTAACGTGTGCAAAATATATTTTTGTTGCCAGTAGTAAATTTCTGGTTCTGGATCTGGCTTTGTTGTCTATTTCTTAGTTTCTTGTTTGCTAGCTATCTCGCTTCAATTTGTTGCTATTTGATAAATTTTACAAGAGCGCAGCTGCATTTTTTTACTTTTATTTTTGCTTTTGCTTTTGTTTTTGCTGGTTTGCTAAGACGCAGTTCGACTCGGCACATGGCACACGCGCACCGCACCGCCCCGCCCCGCCCCTGCCGCTGTCAAGTGGCCGCTCCAAGTGTCAAATTGATTACGCAAGCGACGTTGGTTAGTTAAACGCAATTAATGAATGGCATTACTTAGCCCTGCTTGCGGGCAAATGTGGAACATGTTTATTGCGTTTGTATGCAATAATGCATAATGAGTTCTGCTCAACAGGTAGCCCCGCTGTAGGTGCAAGGCTGTACCGTTAACCACAACGACAACGCTCAATCAAGTGATAAATCTAATGTACTCACACTGAATGAAGTGAAGTGAAGCAGAAATGCAATAGTGAGTAATTTACGTTATAAAATAAATCCTAATCTGGACACCTCCCGGAATCAGGCGCCAAGGTCACCACAAAAAACGGGCTGATAAAAACAAATGCACAAATTGGCCACTTGATAATGTGATAATTGATAAAATACTACTTCCAATGATACTCTTTCTTATCAATTATATGCACGTTACAGTGTAAGATGACTAATTAATATATTAGTTAAGAAAATGATGAAATATACGAGAATTTTTCAGTTAATTACTAATTTATGAAAACTACAAAATGTTGAGACAAAAATAATTCTTAAATTTTAGGATCGAAGCCAAAAATAAAAATATACATTTATACACATAAAAACATATACAGAGAATCACACGCGAATATACTTGGTTTTTTTTTTTGTTAAAGAAAAATAATAAAAAAATAAATAACACCGCAAGCTAAAGAGGAAGAAAAACTTGGCACAGGTTCAATGGCCAATCGACGTTGGGAATGAAGACGAACGTGAACGCGAACGTTGCCAAGTTGAACGCAAAGCCAAATTTAAAATTCCACAAATGTCATTTCAGTTTTTATAGAAGAAGAAGGTGTCGCTGTGTGGCCGAGCACCGGAGCTGGGGCTGGGGCAGAAGAAAATGTCAGAAAATGCAACGTGTTGCATAAATTATCCAAAGACTCGGGCAGAACTCATCAAGGGATCTGTTCAGTCGATGCCTCTCGCACTGTCACTGTCACTTTCAGCGGCAAAACCGGAAAGTTGCATTTCTATAAATAGCCATGTGTCCACATGTTGCAACTGTAAGTTGTGCACTTTGAAAAAAATCAGGTAAATTCTGATACATTCCAATTAATATTGTACTTCAATTAAGAATGTATTTACGATTAGCTTACAACGGGATTTTCTGCTAATATATTTTTAATTGAGCTTGATCCCACTTAATTTTAGCATATTCAACAACAAAGTTTATTTCTGTCGCACTTCCATTAACAGTGTTCAAAAATTGAAGCTCTGACAACAATCGAGATTAATCTCACTGAATTTAAGAATGTTTCTCCGAGTGTAGCCTGTGTCTGCACCTCACTGTTTTTGTTTGCTCCACTGGAGTCCTCCTGGCGGCAATCGACGGGTGTTTTATGCTAACTGCGTACTTTCTTAGCCCAATCAGCACTCGTCTCAGTTTTCCCCAGAACACGAATCACACTCACACTCGGGCTAACAGCGTCATCGGTGCGGTGCGTTCTTCAGGTTGACGTTGAGGTTGTCTACGTAGCGTTTTCTTTATCACGCTATTATTTTTTGCGGCGTAATCGCCAAAAAGAGACAGATAGGCAGAAAGTCAGAGAGAACGACCGACCGACAGGCGGACAGACAGATCGAAATGCCAACATTCGACAACTTCCGCGAAAATAGCAAGAACAAGAGCAACAATTATAAACAATAAACGAACACACACTTTTGTTCCCAGCGGTGAAACACACCAAAAAATCATCATCAAAATGTGGCCATTGCGATTGGTTCGATGGAAAAGTAGTTTCGAATGTCGCCGGTGCAGCAAATTCTTTGTGTTTTGACAAATGCGCAGACAGCGAGGTGTTAAACTACAACAACAACAACAATCACTCACTTACGTATTATAATATTTAAAAGAGGGGAGCATAAGCTAAACATTTCTGTTAGAGAAAGAGAAGGAGACGCAAACTGGAAGAATCACGTGCATGACGCACAACATTTCATGCGAATGCGATTGTATTCATTTCGGTTCTGAAAATGATAAGGCTTTCCTAGACTCCATGTCTATTAGATACGGAAAATATTCGATAGAACTACTAAATTGAAAATTGGGATAATTTATAAATGTAAATTATGTGATTTCCTGAAACAATTTCAATTTGCAAATGCACTCCTGTGATGCACAATTTTAACAGAATGTCAATGAACTTGCGCCAATTTGATAGCTGACAAATATACATATATATAATATATATATACATTTATATGCATGAACTTATCACCCAAGCGAAAAATGTAATTACATGTTATTTAAATTTTTAACTTAAGTCCACAATTATTGATTTGATAACTGATTTTTGCATTTTGCGTCTCAATGTTTCTAATCCTGATTGGATTGAGCACAAGATACACAGTCAATATGAATATGAATGAAAATTTTATAATCTGTCTAACTGCTCTTCTATTTACGTATGAATAGATGTAAACAAAACCAAAAAAAAACGTTTTTCAACTTTTACGCAAAGATAAAAGCGCATTAATTGCAGCTTTCAGCGCCGGAGATGCACCACGCAGAAGAGCAAGTTGGCATTGGGAAGGGGT
The DNA here is from genome assembly GCA_035043915.1 of Drosophila paramelanica. Lineage (NCBI taxonomy): Eukaryota > Metazoa > Arthropoda > Insecta > Diptera > Drosophilidae > Drosophila > Drosophila paramelanica. Next base: position 8,071,762 of record JAWNMO010000258.1, read on the forward strand.
GGGTTGGGCAGGTTGACGGTAAGCAAAACGAGCTATAAGATTTCATGTATTTATTAAGTAACACACACACAACAAGTGGAAACGACAATGCAAACACCAGACGACGACAACTATGACGAAGGCCACTGACCGACACACAAACAAGCTAAAGCAGAGCAATTTGTAAAAAATTAAAAAAAAAAAGCACACACAAACACACACACAAAAAAAAACAAGAGAAAGAAACACTTATTTATGGATTTGGCGAAGAAGGAATACCCTACAAACTTTCTTCTGGTTACTTTGTTTGTTTTCCTATCAAATCTATTACTTATCAAATGTGACTAAATGTTTTACAACAATTACAATTACAAACAAAAACCAGATAACAAATCCCATTTTGAAATATAAATTTATGGGCAAACAAAAATATTTACGTATTTGCTGCAAACGCAACTATAGCAAATTTGGGTCCCATCTGATGTAATTTTAGCATTTCAATTAGGTGAACCTTTTTCGATATATTTTTGATAACCTTTATGTCGGGCGACTCTATTTAACCTTTTGTGTTACACACTTTGTGCCGAAATCAAATACCCGCTGCAAGTGTATTAAAAAAGCACACGAAAGAAAGAAAAACAGAAAACAAAAAGTAAAGCAAGGCAAACAGCGCAAAAAAGTGTAGCACAAAATAGCCGACTCTTTCTCCCTCACATCATTCGCTGTCTTTCTCTCTTTCTCTTTCTCCCTATCACTGTCGTTGGCCATGAACTTGACCATATTCGTTATTAAAGGGCAAACATTCAGCGAAGAACAACATTTGACTTTGGAACTAGCCGAATAAACCAGTTTCGGTTATGCAATAGCCGAAATTATAATTGTATTCAGACAGGGACTCGAACTCACCTTCCAGCCAGCGCTGCTATTCGAATCGCCTTTATCCTTAAAGTATGCCACATTCTGCACCATCCACTCGTAGATCTGGCTCAGCGTCAGACGCTTGTCGGTGGCGGAGCCTATGGCGTGCGTTATGAGATCGGCATAGGACAGATTGCCCCATGCATTGCGACGGGATGAGTTCTTTTTGGCCGCATTGGCATTCTGCATGGCCTGCTGTGGATCTGTGAGTGGGGGCAAATGAGTGGAGTGTGCATGTGAATTGGGCAATCGAAGACATATTGGAGAGGGCAGACTTACCACCTGGTGCCAGCTGCTGATTGCTGGCCTTGGTGCTGTCCAGCTCATCGACGGGCTCCACAAAGTTCTCTGGGCGCGGACATGGCCAGGTGTTGGAGCGGGCGCGAGTCTGCGGCTCGAAGCCCCCATCTGTTGGCAGCTCGTTCACCAGTTGCTCCATGTGCAGCCCATTGCTCGACCGCTGATTGGGCCAGTCCTGTGCGAACCCGTCCATGATGGCAAACAGTTCGTTCTGGAGTTGCAGCTTTTCGGCTAACGTCAGCTCGCACCAAAACTGAAAGCGCTGCTCCGACTGAAAAATTAGAGAGTGGGATAGAGACGAAAAGAGAAGCATAAGTTAAATTGATTATGGCTAAATGAAGCTGTTAACAGCGACCTCCTCCTCCCCCACACATATGTACGTTCAATTGAGTTAATGTCAATTGCCCCCATTTGGAATCTCGTTAAATCATTTTGCCATGTCATTTTGTCATTAAACGCGTTCTGAGACGGCATTGCTGACACGAAACCGCTTTTCCGGCTAATGGGGAAAATGATCAAAATTAACGCGATCATGGTATTACCCAGGCTTAGCGGGATGCAAAGAAAGAGACAAACTAGACGCCAGGCAAGTTCAACGTTTTTCAGGAAACTAATTGTGATAAAATATTATATGCATAAAATAAATGAGTTAATTTTGTAAAAAAAAGAAAAAACATTATTAAATTATGCCTTTTTATTTTTGTAAACATCTAAATAATTAAACCAATGTTCAAATCGAAAATCAGGTTCCCAACATAAGGGCGATGTGTGGTTCGAGCCAGAAACCGACAAATTATATATATATATACATATAATTATGTATATATATTTTTTTTTAGTGTACAGGTATTGCGTTTGCACCAAGTGCAAGTTACTGGCTATGCTTCTGTATATATGTGTATGTGTGTGTGTGTATGTGAGCACTTGCTTCTATCAAGAAGAAGCGCAAGCGAGTGCGGCTATGGGCTGACGATAATGCTCTGGGTTATGATCTTGTTGTACGCATTGCTCAATTGAGTTTAATCAAAAGTGAACTGGAACAGTCGCTGCACCCGATTAAATTAAGCATAGCATACTAATCGGTGGAAAGACATGATGCACGCAGTGACTGACAATTAAAATATGCTTGCCAACATCAACTTTATCAATATTCTGTCTCTATATTCTAAAAATATAAACTTACATGTTTATATACACTTCTCGTTCTTTTAATTTTTGGTTCTTTTTCCTTTTTGTGTGCATCATTATCAAAAGTCTATTGACACTGGCCGCGCTGTCTGCAACGGGACAGTTGATAAGCAACTGAAGATTGACTGCAGCAGCTTGACGAACTTTGCACGAATTTCAAATTCTGTTATCTCTCTTCTTTTCATTTTTGGAGCCATATGCGCGCTCTTCTCAGGCGTATTTAATATAGGCTTGTATGAGATTATGTATCTTATCGAAAGAAGTTTTTTTTTCATTTAAGCATGCAAACGCATTGCGCCGCAAGCTCAATTTTAATTTCAACTAACGTTTTCAAATTTGCTCATGATAACAGCCGCCTGCAAAGAGAAAAATGCCGATGAGCGAGTCGACTAGCTGCTCTCTTGAAAGCCGGAGAGCTTTGTAAACAAATACAACTCACGCACAAACTCGCGCTCGCGCTCGCAGAGAGCGCCACAATAAAGCACACACACACACACAAACTGAATATATACAATAAAATTTAACGAAAGAGGGGCACAGCAACGGCCGTTGATCGCCGCAAATGTTTTTTTTTTATTGAGTTTGTTTTCATTTTTTTATTTTTGCTTAACATTTCTGAGCAGTTGCATTTTTTTAAAATTTTTTTTATAATTTTATAACAGTGGCGCACTAGGTCTTCATACACATACAAAAATAAGTACATATATATTTATATATATATTTATATATATGTACCTATACACACATACATACATACATGTAGGAGGCAGAGATGGCGACGGCGAAATACCTTGAGACACCAGCGCAGAACACGGAAGTATGTATGTATGTATGTATGTTGGTATGTATATCAATCGGTGAACGTAGCTGTTGTTATGTTAAAACTACTATGTGTGTGAGAGAGAGTTTTTACCTGTGCAGGGAGTTAGCACAGATGTTATTTATGCCAAGAATATAAGCCGCCCAGCAACAAAAACTTCTCGGGCCAAAATTTAACTGTGGCATGCGAAAAAACCAGGCATTAAATTTGTAATAATGAAATTTTTTAGATAAGGTTGCGTCGCAGGTTTTTTACTGCTGTAAATAATGAAAACGAATTGGAAATTGGCTACACTCGAACAGCAGGAAAAACCGCACAAACAGTCAACTGAACTGCACCTCAAACTGACCTTAGACACTAGCGGCAACAGCAGAATCGAGCAAAACAAAACTCGAGAAAAAAAAAACAAAAAAAATCCATAAACACTCTTTAGCCAATAGTAGTCATATAATTTTCAAAGCAAAACAAACTAACAAAAAAAGAAACTATGCACACACATATATATGTGTGTGTGTGTGTATGTATTTGTGTAAGGTAAAGATGTCAAAATTTTAATTGTCTCGATGCTTGATGCCTGCCTCTACTATTTTTAGCTGTATCTGCAGGCATTGACAATTGCTTTGCGTTTAAAAATAGCCCCAATGTGTACAGATCAGAAATCAGAAATTTACATACATATTTACATACATATCTGTACATCCATCGGGCAGTGCAAAAATTGCGTCGCACAACGGAAACCCGTTGGCAACTTGTTGCTACCAATGGCGTCAAGATAATGGGCTCAAAAACTTGCGACAAAAATAAATATGAAATTTCGGCACGTCACAAATATTTGAATCTAAATAAACAAATTACACACATATATTTATTTCGCATTGCAAATAACAATATGTATAACAACAATTATCAAAACAAAAACAGGGCTCGAAATTAGATTGACGTGAGTTGATCTCACGCTAGAATTTAAAAATTTTGCGTCATAGATTTATCATCGTATATTGAATCAAAGGTAGGTCCATACCAATACAATCATGATAAAATAGGCAATAATATTTGTTTACAATTGACAACAACAACAGAAATCAAAACAAAACTTGCCCAACAAAAAGCATCTAGACCCACGCAAGGGGAAAGTATAAGCACATATATATATTTATATATTTATATATATTTATATATATGTATATGAATATACACATATATGTGCGAATGAGTCACAATTGGTGCTCCAAGTGGACGTAACACGAATTTTTCACTTAAATATGTGGGCGTGAAATTAGCATCTGATATTTGTACATTTTTACCAACATAGTTCCAATTCTATATATTACACAATTTGCCAATGGATCTGGCCGAATTTGTCAAATTCACCAAAAACCATTTGCATTTTCAATGTCACCAAACGGAAAAACGAAAAAGTTGGCTCTGACAGAAAGTCATTAGCAAAAAGTGTCCCGTTCGAATTCGTCTATTTAGCAAATAGATAAATTATCTACCTATCCATCTACACATGTATTAATGTATGTATATATATATATTCAAACACCTTTAACAACGTCGAGAAAAAAATGAAATAATTAATATGAATAAAAAGCAAGAAAGAAACTGGCGAACAAACAAGAAAATGAAAGCAATAAACAAAATACACAACATTAAATAGAGAATAAAATCAAAAGAAAGACGCAAACACAGAGATCAGCAGCAAAACAAAAATAACCAAAAACTTGTTACGTAATTTATCTAACGGGGTTTTATTTTTTTGTTTTGCTTTGTTTTTCTGTTTTGTTCTTCTCGACAATCTTAAGAATATTTATTCGCTTACATTTTTGACGAGGACGCCATGTCCATAAATACACACAATACAGACACACATATATGCGTATGTATGTGTGTGTGTGTGCATTTGCTTAAGGGAGAGTTTGCCTGGATCATTATGATAAGCGCAGTTTGGATCGAGAGAGAGAGAGAGAGAGTGTATAAGGAAGCATTTATCTGCTGCTTATCAGACTGGGCTGCTTACTGAATCGCAGTTAAGTCTAACTACCAACAGATGCGAAGAGCTCCCGACTTTTGGGCGCTTGGTAGCCATGTGAGAGGCTATTATGCATGGATCAGCAGGCAAACCCTCGCACATGGCCAGGTTCAGTTACGTGGAAGTAAAAGATCTTCCCCACATACATAGAATCTATATATACACACACACACACACACACACACACACACACACACACACACACACACACACACACACACACACACACACATGCCTGGCATAACTCGTCAAACAGGATTATTAAGCAAAGTATGTCAGCGCTTGGCTTTGCTTTAAAGACAGCATCTCGCACTCGAGAGGCGGCCCTCCGACGAGAAAAAAAAAAGCACTGACAGCTGGTCAGCAACGGCAACAGCAGCCACCTCAACTGGTCTCGGTCTGGTGTGTGGCTTGGTGTGGTCTACTTCGACCGCCAAAAAGCCAACTCTGACCAGATCTCTGGCCAGATCTCCGCCAACACCTCGTGGGCTCGCGCAACACGTAAATGAAGCCGACCGGGCCGAAACGAGCTCACTTGTTGCCACTCCAAAAATATATTGCACAGATTGGACAACAGTTGATCGAACGACCTTTCGGGCCGCTGAATAGCATTTCTCGTTCATTAAAAAGCTGCACATTTACAACTTTCCCAAAACACATAACAAGATAATTTAGTAAACGTGAATATGCTTTGGAATTTATATAAGTATGCGCATAGTTGACTTGATTAACTAAGTTATGTTAAATGCAATTATATTCTATAATAAAATTAGTTAAATAAAATTTAAATTTATGTTTTCATTAGCCATATTACTATAACTAACTACATCCTGTACTAAACATAACAACCGTTATATTCGATGCTCGCACTCGTCAACTTTTGCACTTGATGCACTGGAAATGTTGACGCTTTATCACGCTCGCATGGGGCTCTCTTATCACACCCGCAATGAGATAACACACAAAAAAGACACAAACACACACACACACACACACACACTGTGTATAACAGTCTTTGCATACGTGAAAATTTTCTGTCCCTGTTGCCATGTGGCCAGTTAACAGTCCAGTTGCCTCAACTCTGTGTATATATAGCTTATCAATTGACAATCCCCAAATTAAAACCTAGCACAACACATTTCAACTTTCGTGCTGCAAACATACAAACACAAACATACAAACATAAAAACATAAAACCTAATTCGTTTTTGTACATGATAAATATGTTTTTTGAAGGAATTCCTTTAAAAAAAAGATATTGATTCAAAGGAAATATAGTAGATTATATCCAAACCTAAAAAGAGAGGTAACTCTTTATTTTTAATCATTTTTTGTGATATTAATTCACTAATATAAAAAAGCAAAACTTATATAAACATGACTATAAATTTGACTATCGATCAAATTATTTTGTTCTTCTTTATTTGTTGATATTGAAGTAGTTTTTAGAACCAAATCAGTTGATAATCGATTATTGCAAAGTTCAAATTTGTAACTTGTAAGAAAGCGAATCAAAGAAATACATTTCCAAATCAACATTTGTAAGTTTTCAAAATTGATTTGAAGACCTTGCAAAAGATAAACAGGCATATCTGTAAATGTTCGTGCAAGTGTATCGGATTGCAGCTATTTTCCATAATTCTGTCATTACTTTTCATTAGCTGCTGGACTTAAGTAAATCATCTCGACCCTGCACGCGCCCATGCACTCACCCCCTCATGCCATCTTCTTATTCATATTCTGCTGCTCTCTATCTCTCTCTTTCTCTCTCTCTCTCTGTCTGTCTTTCTGTTTCTTCCACTTTGCTCGATCAGAGCGGGAATGCAAAGAAAGCGCCCAAAGAGACGACAGTCATCGTCGCCGCATTCTGGTTTGCACATGCCTCCAATACTCTCTCTCTGAACGGGCGCCTATCGAAAAAGTCATTTAACTTGTCCCGCAATAATTAATAACCAATCAATAGCAAATAGAGTATGTGTGTGGGGAGGGCATTTGGTTGTCGCACATTCTGATCAGAGCGAAATATTGTTGTTAAGAATTTATTAACTCAACTATCGCGGAAGCGCATTCAAATAAAAGCTCATTAAAAGTGCAATTCACCGACTCTTTCGCACTTTTGTTGAGCTTTACACGTGCCGAGGAAGGTCAAAGAGAGAAACACGCGCGAGGCTTTTGCAGGGGCGCGAATCGAAGCTGGCAAAAGTCAGTAAAGAGCAATTTGTGTGTTTCTTCTTACTTGGTGCCTTAAATCAAAGTATGTTCATGCCAGAAGAAAAGGCCTCTGGTGAATGATTTATTTCTAAATAACTTTTCAAATATTCCTTTAAAATAGAAGTGAACTCTTTTTTGGACACCGTCAATAAAACTGCTAACTGGGCACACGAGATATGCCAAATTGCAAAGCACGACCATATAATGTATATATGTATATATATATGTATATCCATATGTATGTGTGTATTTGAACTACCACAGTTCAGTTGCAGATAAGCCATTTACATAAATATGTACATAAGAAGCACGTTCAGCACTTATCGCTGATCACTGGAAAATCGACCTATTTAATAAAAATTATTAGCGCTTAATCACAATTCAATGTCAATGTACTGTATTGAAAACCTAAACGAATATAAAATTGTAGAATGTAAAACTGAGAATTGAGCAGTTTAATTTCATTTGAAATTTCTGTTGCTCATCAGTGATCCGTAGCTAATATGCCTGGCTGAAAGGGTACAAAAAAGAGCAAGCGACAACAGCGACAGCGACACGCGCTGTAGTCGCTGCTGCTATCAGCGGCGCGTGCTATTTTTAGACGCATTATCAGCCGTGCTCTAATTAAGATCTCTGCACTGAGCTTTCAAACAAAACGCTCACTAATCAAAACTAAAGCCCTGCAGTCCACAGAAGAAGCGCGACCGCCAATATGCCAAAGAATCGAACGCTCCACTTAGAGATATATACAATTGGAGGAGATACAGAAAATCTTGCTTAAATACTTAACTAAAAACGTTATTTAACAAGTGTCTCATGTTTGACTTTTCGTAGGTGTTAATTGGACTTTAGTCTGATATAAAATAACTATACTTTTGAGTATTAAAAGTATTATAATTTACCTGTCGAATTTCTTTTGGAATTTATTTGAGTTTGTTGCCTCCTTTTTGTTGTTGCTCCTTGTCAGTTTTTGTTTAGTTTATTATTCGTATTCTTTTATTTGCCTTTGTTTGTCGATTTTCTTCACTATATTTGTCAACACATATAAAAGTCTCTTTATACTGAATTTGTGTACTCTTTATGTACGTTGTTGTTGTTATTTTGTTATATTAAACAGGACTTGTGCCGGGTTTTTTGTATTAATTCATATTTAGCTCTGTGTTAAGGTTAACTGTCATAATTTCTTGATCTCGCACACACGCACGTGAATCAATTCTACACACAGATTAGTTAATATATGTATGTATATGCACGCACGCACACACTCTCACGTATTCATGCACTTGTTGTTGGTTTATTTGTGGGCGGCTTTTGCTGTTGCTTGAGCTATAAACATAGAAATTAAACTGAATTTAATTTACGAATAATAAAAACATATAGATATGTATGTTTGTACATATTTAAAATACAAGAGCAAATTATGTATAAATGTAAATACGCATAAAAGCTTTTCAAAGAGCGCGCGCTTCTACTAACAAACACAAAACAAAAAAGAGAGGGAGTGGAAAGAGAGAGTGAGCGCGAGATCGCGTCACGTCACCAATTCATGCCAATTGGACGCATACAGAAATTAATTGGAATTCGTATAAGAATTCAATGAAAGCAAAGCACGCACACTAACGATTTAGACACACACACACACATAGTATATATGGCATATACATGAGCTTATGTAGATGGATACTTATGTGTGTGTGTATGTTTAAAGTTCAAATGGAAAAATTTATATGTATTTGTATATAAGCACGTTTACTGTTTATTTTGTTTTTTATTCTTTCTTTACTCAAATTTGAATTTGAGCAGCTATTTTAATTTTGCACTAGTGTATGTGTCTGTGTGTGTGTGTGCGCCCAGCTACCGGCGGTAGATGTACGAAACCTCCAATGAAAAAGATCATTCCAGCTCTACGGTATTTTGATTTTAATTTCTTACTACGCATTCTTACGAATTTTTTTATTTACATATTTCTTTTTGATCTCTTCGTAGTCCCTGCGTATGTGTATATATTTATGTGTATATGTGGGTGTATTTTGTTTTATGCTGTGTTCACTTTTTCACATGTAAATGTTTTGATTTGGAATTTGGCGAGGCTCTTTTTCACTTCTGAAAACACTCATCGTTTGCAGTAAACACGATGATGGCCGATTAGGAACGGGGAACACGTGATCAAACGGATCGAAAGAATTTGGTGACGTTGGGGTTAAGTAGCGCGCTAACGCTGATCGACCTCGTGGCTTTTAACCGCAAACGCAACGGACTCTGCTCGTTAACTGCTTTCTAGTTGGATGCGAACTGACAACTGATTGGTATACGAAACGCTACAGCCCGAAGCAGCGGCAAAACGACAGCGACAGCGACAACGACAACGACGAAGCGACACGAATGGCTAGTCAGCCCAGCTCGTCTCGTTTCGTCTCGTGCTACATGCAGAGTGGTGTGGGTATTTGATGGTGAGCGCTGAGAGGCAAAGCTCTCTCACGAGTGGCACCTCTGCGTGTGTGTGTATTTTAAAATCCACATATGTGTTCCACAAAAATGCACGTTTTGTATTTTGGCGCTCACATTTTGTGTAACCCACACACACACATACATACACCAATTGGGTAATAAATAAAAAGCCCACAGTTTGAGTATTTTATATGTATATATGAGTGCTCTTCCACATACATATGCTTGATTGTATGTATGTACATGGTTCTTTTGTTGTGAATTTTGCTAGTTTGTTTTGCCTGCCATCTTCTTAGCACACGATCCAAAACTGTTGACGAACGGAGGAGAGTGCGAACCAGTTTAGCCATGGCCACGGCTGCTGATAAGAGCCAAATGGGCCAACGCTGTTATCTGCGCGCGTCGCACTTGCTGTGGGAAATTTTCCGAAATTGCACTCCGATAACGCTAACGCTGCAGCTTTTCGCTAAGCCTGCGCATTCACAACACGAATTTTATTGGCCTCCGCCCAGCCCCGATCCGTGCACGGTACCAGTTTTCGCATAGACTGGTTCATTCGCTTGGACATTTGAGTTTTTAATGTGGCTGCCACATAAATTCCACAAATTACGCCGCTAATGAAGTCTAGACGTTTGAGTTTAAGCAGAGCTTTATGGCCCAGACTCCGCCGACACGGATCACAGACAAAGCGCAAAAGTGCCTAGGGCCGATTTTTTTTAATTCGATGCTAGATGAGAATTTATGGGGCGCAGATCCATTTTAAGTTCTCGACTCTAGCGTAGAGAAAACGGTTTGAAACACTCCAGCTAAACTCTATTATATCGTGATTGTAATCTAGACATAAAATGTTGATAAGAAAATTAACTACCAGTTATATAAATATATACGATTCCAAAACTTTCGTGTAAACAAGAATCGTGCAAAAAAGATATTGGCTAAATGGAAAAATACAAGATTTTTTCCAGACATAAAACAACTACTCCAAAGTACAATAAACAATAATACAACATTTTTATTAGAGTTTACTCGAGACTTACCCATATTTTACACATTGGAAAAACAAAACAATTATGATTCAGAAGTTGATTATCATAAAAAAAAAAAACTAATGTAAACACAATAAAATGTAATTCAATGCAGTTTCTGACAATAATTTTGAGAAATTTGTTTTCTATTTATTTCTCATAAACACCTGAATCATGCTTAAGGTTATGTGAGCCTTTGCTATTTAGTGCACTCATCAAAAACATTTCAATAACCATATTTATTTTTAATTTTTATGATTTGTATGAAAAAACAAAATTTATTTTGGATATGTTGATAATCAAGTTTAAAAATCGCTGCTGCTAACATCGATACTTCGATATGTAGATTTTTTTTAAGATCACTAACGCAAAGAAGCGATATTTTTGGCGTCTTCAGCTTTAGTTTAGATTTGTCTAAAATCCGTTTTATTTAAAGAATTTATCGATATACATTGAAGTGTCTAAGTAAAATTGAATAAATAAATGTTGCGTTTAATATCGAAACATTGAGATTTAAAATTTTTTTAACATCAGCTCATAAGTCAGAGTTACCCACATATCCAACAGAGCCTTCATTATTGGGTTCGGTTGCTGCAATTGAGTTATCAATGGGTTGCAGCCCGTTTCAAAATTTTGACTACGATGTCGTCTTGTTATTACAACCAAAATTGCCGCCTGCCCGACCCATTTCTTGACGCTCTTTCGCTTTTGTGACGTAAGACGCCGCTGCTCCCACGTTGACACTGCCACTGCGCATGCGTCGCTGTCGCTCGCCCCAAAACGAAAGCCCAGCTCCAACAATTGACGACGTAGTAAAAAATTAGCGAGTCGGCGGCTCAATTGGAATTAGATGGGAGTAATGATATCAGCCGTCGACTGGCCTTCAAAAAATTATAATTTCTGTTTAATGGTCTGGCTGTGCTGGTATGCGACGACGACGACGACGACGGGGGCAACTGGAGAATAGAGCTAATAACTCGATGTCTGTGTGTAGAATATTTACTCTCCTTGAATGTATGTGTGTGTGTGTGTGCTGGTTAGTGTATTGCAAATCGAATTTGAATATGGGTACTAACAGTTTGCTGGCTTGATGGAGTCTAAACTGGAATATAGATTGGTTATTTGAAACCTCCGGCTATTGCTAGCTACTCTTGGGTGTTTCTCTGTTGAATGTGAAATGAGTGACAAACTTTGCGTGTTCATTTAAAATATCGCACATTTGAGACTTTATTGTAACTGGATTTTTAATTTGATTAAGCGTCTGTTCATTTTATATCTAATTAATTAGCTTGATGCAGTGTGTTTATTTGAGCGTCGTAATTGATGCAAATCAGACATCAGCTCACGACGTCAGAATTGACGCAATTGAGAGCAAATCCCTCGGCCCCACCCCTCCCCTTTCATCCACAACCTCACAGGCGTCAATGAAAGTGCGACTTAGTTTGAGTCTATGAAACGGGTACTTTTCAGAGCGTTCGCTGATGACGTCGCTTTAAATGCAAATGGGGCCTGAGGCCCGAGTATCGCACACACACACACACACGCACACTCATATATGTATGTATGTAAATTCATACAGTGAATGTAGATGTGCGTTTATGTAAATTTGATGAAGCACTTCCTGATGCCGCTAGAAGAAGCCAAATACAAGATATCAAGATAAAAGAGCGTCGCGCTCTTCCAAATGGCATCCACATCGAAAATGGACAGTCCACAAGCTACGGCTTGGCATCCACATCCACAAATTCACCGAACTGGCGACTCGCCAACTAAAAACCACGTGGTCTCTCAAGTTCACAGTAGAGAAGACTAGCGAAAATAGGCAAGACATAGAGCGCAATAAAATAGGCAAAAGAGCAAAGCGTATAAAAAGAAACTCATCGTACGTTTGTGTGTATAAACATTGTACATGTGTATGCCATGTGAATTAAAGAAAACCACATGCTACGCAAAAATATTTGGTGGGGGCAGCAACAATGACGAGCGCTGAGAGTGCAGCAAACAGGTTAGGTACCGGCAGCGATGAAAACAAAAGCAAAAACAAAAACAGAAGCAATGAAAGCGGAAATCAAACACAAATACGCGAAAGGTTTGTGTAAACAAACCAGAGCACTTTGGCTGGAGTTCAAAGAGAAAGAAAATGAAAGAGAGAGCGGATAACTAGAGAACCGCCCGCGATCAGCGGAGAACTGCGCTCACAAAAGTGAAGCCACAACAGATATGTACATACATACATACATATGTATATGTAAATATGTATGTGGCAAAGTGCCAGCCACAACGCGGCGTGAAGTTAGAAAACAAAATTAAAAACCTAACCTTACCTAATGTGGTATGAAATGACACGCATAGCTACTCTCACGTACATACACAAACAATATTCACATACATATACAAAGCTAAGCAGCGCAAAAACGTGGTTTGTGGCGTCAACTGCGGCAGTGACAGCGACGTCGGCATCAATTGCGTCGTTTTAAATGCTGAAAAAAAAACAACAATCGCATGTTGCTCAAAGAACGAAAGCAAATATAACTATGAGTGTAAGTATGTATGTGGCACAAACAACAGCAAAAAAAAAAGAGTTGTGCTCGCATAGAAGAGTGAGATGAAGGCACGGCTAATGGATGCCCAATTAATGCCAGCAGGGAGTAAATAAACAAGAAGTGAACAGAAAAAATGCGTTTCTTTTCAAGAATTCATTAACATATGCATTAACATTGTGTGAGTATGTTTAAAAGAATGTATTACAATTCTAGTTAACAAATTAATCTACTACAGTCTATTAAGCTCTATGCTGATTAACGTAGCTGTTATGTTCCACAAGACCACTTGTATGATTTGGACTTACACTCCACAATGTTTCTCTCCCACACAGACACACACGCACATGGAACAGCCGTTCTCTCATACTTAAACGGTTCACTTTCTCTCGGGTGTTCGATGCGTGTACTCTTCTTACTACAAACTTTTTGCAGCTTCGTTCGTTCGTCTCACTCAACCCCCGAAATGCATCTGCTCGCCAACTCGCTCGCACTTCTTCGCTCGCATGCAGTCGCCTGAGATGGCCTGTACTTGCCTATGACAGGTAACGGTATTAAGTATACGCAACCAAGCTGAAGCGCCTTTCTTGACACACTTTCGGGTTCGGGACATGGGCTGCCGCTGCGGTCGGCGATTGTCGGACGTTAACTGTTGGTTAATATCACCTCCAGCCCCGTTGGTGGGTGTGGCTCTTTCGTAGCGGCCTGGAGTCTGCGCAGCTCGTCCTGCGCTCCAATAGGTTAGTTAGTGGCGTTTAATTGTCGCCTGGTTGGTGGCCGCCGAGCCTCCTGGTTGGGCAGCAGCAGAAACAAACGCCTTTCTCCGACTAGGGCCCGTATTCTCTCTGTTCTCATTGAACTCCGTCGGCATTTCGTTTGCTCACTTTAAGCCGACGGCTATAATGGGGGTTGTAAGCCTGCCCAGCGGCGCGTCCTTGGGCTCACACACACACACACACAAACATACGCAGTGACAGCTTTAGTATATACGCAGGTATCGCACGCTAAGAGGCTGTTAATGTTTGTAGCTTAAATTATCACGCCATGCCCGAACCCGCTGAAATCCTTCGTGTCATCAACTGTTGGGTAATGAGAGGGTTGGGCAACTACCTACATACATATTTACATAGGTGGATAGTATGGGAGAATGCGCAGCATATCAACACGTAATAATCACTCAAATTAGAATGGAATCATCAGCCGAAGCCTCTGCTATATCAACAAGTGCGCCTTGCTTTAGGACACCCATTAGTAAATTGATGCTCATGTGAATGGCATCATGAATGGATGGGAAGAGGGTGGAGTATTTATTTCCCTGTTGTATTTCAATCTGGCTGACCTACTTAAGTCATTACAAAAACCTGTTAATTAAACTCATATTTCTGTGATCTCCCCAAAGCGGATGTGCGGGGGTGTCCGAAAATAAATACCACAAGTTTTTTGTACCTTTGTGCGTTGGTTCGCATACAAATACAGTAAACATTCTATATAAGCAATGAAACTGAACCATTTTCTTTCAAAAAATATGTGTTTACATAAATAAGTAAGACCGCAGCAGTCGGGAGTTACCGACTGCGTTATACTCGTTCTCATTCTAAATTATTATTTTGAAAATTTTTGGTTGCTTTGTAATTTATGCGATGCAAGGGGTGACTAGCTTAAAACAAAACAAAAAATGTTTTCGAAAATGAGTAAGGAGGGAAAACATGTTTTTTCCAAAAAAAATAAAAAAAAATTTTTTTTATTTTTTATTAATCAAGTTTAAATGTAAAATCAATATTAATGAAAAATCATGACCAGAATGCTATCAAACTTGAAAATCGGTTGAGTTTTGACAAATTTATGGGTGTTTGAAATATGATACCTATTGGTCCGAGAGCTTTACATGTCCAAATTTTTTTAAATTTTTGCATGATTTTTGACAAAAAATTTTACCCCCTCAGAATCAGGTTAAATGTTCTTTTTTATACTATTTGTGGTCAGCAAAATCGATTAAAATTACAAATTCGCAATTTTAAAATTTGAAAATTTTTTTTTCGAAAATGAGTAAGGGGGGAGTACATGCTTTTTTCAAAAAAATCCAAAAAAAATTTTTTAATTTTTATTTATCAAATTTAAATGTAGAATCAATATTAATGAAAAATCATGACTAGAATGCTATCAAACATAAAAATCGGTTTGAAACATGATACCTATTGGTCCGAGAGCTTTACATTTCCCACATTTTCTCAATTTTAGCATGATTTTAGAAAAATCGAATTCCCATCCTTCTAGCGGGCGTAGCACAAAACTCTTAACACTTTGTCCGAGGGGATAACTGAGAGTATGTATTCAAAGTTTCAAGTCTATTTGCAACGGACAGATGGACAGCATGACGGATACCAAGATACTAGTTTCATTTCGTGAACGAGTCTTTGAGATATGCAAATATAAATTTGAAAACGTATATCGGCTAAAGCTGTTAGACCAAAAACAAAGTCGTTAACTATATATAAATTATGTTATGAGTTTGCAGATTGGGGCAACATGTTATCATTTGTAGATAGCACAGCTGTGGCCTGGGAGACACCAATTAACGGAATGCACGTGGCTGCTGTTGCGCTTTTCATGGTTACATTGAACCTGTCGCAATAACAGCTGCTGCTGCTGCTGCTGCTGCTGCAGTCGTTGTCGCAGCTATTGGAAAATTTTTGTTTCGCTCGACATTTTCATTATCTCTGTATTATTCGCCCAGTTCATGAATGTGCTTTTGTATGTGTGGGCGCCTTTGATTAGTAAGAATAATTTAGCGAGAGTTCAAGAGAAAGATACGGAGACAGAGAGAGAGAGAGAGAGAGAGAGAGAGAGAGAGAGAGGAAGAGCAGCAGCAATCGCCTCTCACATTTCTCGGCCTTGCTGATTATGTGCGAATGCATATGCATATGCATTAATATGTGTGTGTGTGTGTGTGTGTGTATGTATGCCAACTATGTGGTCGACTCGTATTTCGGTACTTTTTTTTATTTAATGACTGTTGCTGTAACTGTAATTACAATTGTAATTGTAATTGCTGTCCGCAAAGACTTCCACTCGCAGCTTCTTTGTCGTAATTATAGATACGCGTACATATATAAATATATAAATATTATGGCATATCGGTGAACATGCTCCGATGAGATTTGTGCCGGTTTGTGTCTGGCGTTCCACTGATAGCGCTCCTTGCCCCAAGGAATGCGATCACAGTCTGCCTCGTCTGGGAATGTTCTGCTATCGGCATCAGACTCGATGCTTAAACTTATACACTATAAAAGGATCTACCGAGAACGAAACCTATTTTATACATAACTATTTGTAAGTACTCTCGTTCAGGAAATGAAAGGAGTAAATTGGATTTGTACAATTTGCAATTTAGTTACGTTAATTTGGAATCAAATCATTCTTGATATGAAATATATTTTGCAAGAGTAAAATTTGTTGTAAAAAATCTTAGTAAATAAATAAATAAAATAAAATAAATTTTTTTGAATAATGTTTGATTCATTTAAAATTTAGCTGAGTACAAATAATGCTTGAGTGGATGCAACGTTTCTGCTTGTTTTGGATAAAAGCTTATTCAAGTCTATCAAAATTTAGATGATGGGTATTTAATCCGAATCGAAATCAGCTTAACCTTTTTTAGTGGTTGCATAATATACCCACAACTGTTTTGATCCGTTTGAACATGATAAGAAAACCCACAAAAATGTGATACCAAATATTTATATTTGATTTCTATGCATGTCCTTTGCACTCGAAAAAAAAGAAGGGCAACCAAGCTAACTGATGCCAGGAGCAATAACCAAGGCAACCAATAGCCACTAAAAGGCTTAGATAATCCATTAGTGCCAAAAGGCCAGGCCAAAAGGTACGCTGACAATTGCAAACTGGCTGGCCAAAAAATAAAAATAGGACAGCAGAGAAGACGTGTCGCAGTTTCAGGACAACGTCGAGTCCTTTGCTAAAAACCTGCCAGCGCTGTGCGTGCGGGTGCGTCTCGCTGTCTCTGTGTGAGGGTTTGTGTGTGTGTCTGCTGTATATATGTGTGCGTGTGTGTGTGTTTGTGTGTGTCGATGTCGACACAGCAATTTGTACAAGTCAAACCCGTTGGCGCCGAAAGTCTACGGCTCTGGCATTAGCAAAAGAAACAGCAACGCCAGAGATGAAAATCCGCTTAAAAAAGTGCCGAACGTGCCAAAGGTATCGCCGTGCCGCTCCCGACTAACCCAGCGCGTATCCATGGCTGATAATTTATAGCCCTGAAAACTTTGCGTACAAAAGTTGGTTTTTCTTTTTGTTCCTTTTAGTTAGCATAACTTTGGCATGTTGCGCGGCGTTGGCGATTTTTAATTCTTGTGCTAAATTGTTTAAAAATGCTTTAGAAGAATTCTGCAAAATGCGAATAACTTTTAGTTCCACACACCCGCCCCGTTTACCCGCCCACGGCGCGCTGCCAACAATCTTTCGTCGTTTTGTCCACTCAACGCGTTTGGCAACAACTGCTAACAAAGTTTGCGGCATGTTGACCACTTTGTCGCCGGCTGCAGATAGTTTTTTACAAAATTTTGCCCAACTTCCGCTTCAGTGTCGATGCAATTTGTATTAGCAAAGTTTGCGCAAAGAATTTCGCAGTGCACAAAGTATCTGAAAGGGCTGTAAATTTGCAAATGCTCGCCTGGGCTGATTTATGGTCAATTAGCGCGGCGCTTAACCGAACCTGTCGCTGCAGATATAGATACAGATACAGATACACTCACACACACACACTTACAGATACAAAACATAATCTTGCGAACGCAACGCAACGCTTTAGCAGCACATTCATCAAAACTCTTTCGGCACTTTGTTTGTTTTTATGCGTTTGACTTTTATGTGCGACATTTAGTACCAGTACCCTGTACTGGGTGGGTGGGAAGCGGGGGGGCGCGTCGTAAAACCATTTAAGCCGATGCCGATGCCGACGCCTTACTGATTTTATGCTCAGTTAACCCGATAGTGAGGTGCCAGGGGCGGGCATCCAACCGATCGTAAAACTACACGCGCCCTTCATAAAAGCGCCAAAGTCAATTTCAGGACGCTTTTTGTTGCGCTCGAGACTTCATATTTGCCTTCTGCTCGAATCGCAGTCCGGGGCAACCAGTTCCAACTTCACGCTATTTTATGACTTAATACGCTTTTGGGGCGGCTTTAACATGGCACTCGTAAAAATTAATTTAAATTGATTCTTGCGGTTGATTTGCACATTGAACTGAAACTTTTTTTTTTAAATATTTTGTTTGCCAATTTTTGTATATTTATAAACTATTTTTTTTTTAAATAAAACTATCTTTTTTCTCGCTTCGTCAGCAACTATTTCTCTTTTTTTTTGACAAGAAAACTGGCACAAAATTTACACAACAACAATATTGGCACTTTAAGAGAGTTAAGAAAGTTATGTTCGTATTTGCTGATATTTCAAGCAGCGACGTTTGCCGCGCCGCAATCAAGCGACGAGGTGGCCGAGAGGTTAAGGCGTTGGACTGCTAATCCAATGTGCTCTGCACGCGTGGGTTCGAATCCCATCCTCGTCGAAATTCTTTTATATATTTTTTATTATTTATATTAATATATTTACATGCGCAGAACTTTAAATGTAGCACCTGGCCAAATCAATTGGTTGCAAGCTGTTGTTCCCTTGACTGATTTATTTATGGCAAGCCTTGCACAATTGGAGACGATGCCAGAAACTATAGTTTCTGGCTCAGATTTCGTTGATGAAAATGGAAAAGGCGCTGGCGCTGGCAATGGCCGGAAATGTCAAATAGTTTTCCCCGACCAAATGCCATACTTCACTTGCCCGCACTTCAGCCCCACTCGCCCGTTACATGGCCACAGCACTTGTGGCCAAAAATCAAAGTCTTCTCGTTGAAATTTTTGCAAATTTCGTGCTCAGCGGAGATGAAAAAGAAAAAAAAAATGAAGAGGGAAAACGCTAGCGAAATGAATTGGATTGAATTGAAATCGTAGGCGATAAAAATAAATCTTTGCAAGTGCGCAGCACGGCGCCGCCAACAGCTGACGGAGTATGTGGTGGGTGGGTGGTTGGGTTGGGGATATGTGAAGCGATGGGGGAGGCGGTGGTTGCTGGAATGATGAAATTGAAAAACTACACGAGTTGACGGCTGGCGCTGCATTGTTGGGCTGCTGGGGTAGTAGTAGCTGTGGCTCAGTGCTATAAGTCATACAATGTGCGTTATCCTTGGCGTCTGTAAGGATATTGTGTCGCCGAGCCTTCGCTTCAGCACGCCAGGACATCAGGACATCAGCTCATCGAAACGGAGTCGACTCACTTCAATATGCAAATGCTGCTCAATTGCGCTTGTCTTTCATTTTTATGCGCCGCTCAGCTTCAAATCCTTTAAAGCCACCACCCACCCAGTGGTGCAAACTCTGCAAAATGTACCAAACACCAACACAAACACCAACACCACTTGCCTCTAAAGACTTTCCGTTGCCATCAATTTTTATGCGTTTTCTATCGCTGGCCATTTTGACCGACTTCATAAAAAACTTTACGATATCAACAAATTTTTTGAGTAAAAACTATAAATGCGCACCACATATCATGGACTGTCTGTCTGTCCTTCTTAAGCTCTAACTGACATCCTTTGGAAATGTAAACTCGCCCCAAAGTGTTGCTTTGGCCATGATGAGAAATAGATGGCGAAATTTATTTGAAACTGATTAATGATCAAAGCATACATGATATACTTAATTCTACTATTATTGTTATTATGATCATTATTCAATTGAAATAAAAATATATTAAACTTTACATAATATTCTGTGAAAATAAGAAAAAACCAGAATACATCAGTTTATGAAAATCCCATAGAGAGAAAGAAGCATTAAGAGAGAGTAAGGAAGAAATTTATTATATAAAATAAAGGTGAGAGAGATGAAAGAGAGGAGTCTATAATATTAAAAAAGAGAGACAGTGAGAGATAGATCAAGAGAGAGAAAGAAAGGTAAAGATGATAAGTGAAAGCTGGAGACACTTAATTGTTATGTCAACAACAAAAGTTCCTTTATTCGACTTTGAAACAAAATAACTTGATTTAACAAAACGTGACGTCACAATTTCGGCTTTTTGCTTGTTTAGATTTTTAGCTTGTATAGAATTCATACAGAGCTTATGTCCGATGGAATAAAGTTTTTGGATAACATATTAATAAAAAAAAATTCATCAAAAACAAAATTGTTTGAGTTTTTAACCGACTATTTCTTTGGTGGCTATTTTTTCATACATGTCGGACCTATGCCAAGATTTGTTATAATAGACACCCTACTTAAGTCGTGTTATTACTTTAAGAGCATAATTGTCGACATTTTCATACAAACGCAAACAAAATTCCGATATTGTGACGTCAGCATTTTAGGAAGTCTTTGCTTAACCCGATCTCTCTCTCTCTCTCTCTCTCTCAATTGTGAGCAAATTTCGTATCTGATTAAGTTTATATCATATTTTCACCTATGTAGCTGAGGAATTATAGCTGCAGTGCCTTTACTTAAATCAACTCGATTGAAAAAATAGCTTTTTTAGGTTATGTGCCCGTCAAGGTCATACACAAACCTGAATTAAAATTTCAATCAAACGACACTAGTTGTCTTTTTGACCCTGGATTATGCCGACATATACTCGAGCTATATACATACGTGTGTATAAGCGAAGTGAGCCCGCGGCACTTGCCACATGCCACACTTGTGTGCCTTCTCCCACACACACACACACACACACGGACTGTCCGACTGGGGTGTGGCGCTGGGGTCAGTCGCTGTGTCTGGGCCTGGGCCTGGGCCCTAGCTTGGGCCTGGGCAGCCAACTGTGCGGCCATCGGTCGAGCTCTGATTGAATAATCGTGCGCCATGTCGGCAGTGGAACAAATCGTGTCTAATAGACTGATTAATATCACAAGATTTCCAGTTGGTTCAAGTCAAGCGAGCAGCCCTGAACTCTGGCCCCCTTCCCTGGATCCCACTCTTTGCTCCTCTGCCGCATGTAACATGATTCGTGTGGATTAAATGTGCTTAAATTGATTGATTGTTAAAATGATGTATAGTCATTAAATGGTTTTTTTTTTTTTGGTGTCGACTTTTTGCCGCAGCACCTGTCACCTCTGCCCGTCTCTTTCTCGCCCGCTGACCGGCCAGGCAGCCAGGCTAAGATTCGAGTCGGAGCAATTGGTTGGCCGCACTTTTAATTAGTTTCATCTAAGCGAAAACTTCATTTTGAGCAATTTTTTTATACTCCTTCTCGCAGTGCATCAAGCATATTGGGTTTGTGAAATGTCCGTCTTTTCGAAACGGATGCCACGCCCACTGGGAACCAGGCAAATCGATACATTTCAAATCGCAAATCGATAAAATTTAAATATTTTTCACAATTTTAAGCTAGATAAATGTCCATGTTCTTAAAAGATTGGCAAATGTTCACGGCTATCCAAATCCCTTACAATTTTTGAGTTGAATTTTGGCTAACAATCGATAATAACAATAATAACTAAAACCATTTAATCTGTTATTATTCAGTAAAGTGGTATAACGCAGTCGGTGACGCCCCACTGCAACGACTCTTATTTGTTTTCTTTTTTCAAATATTTTCTGCCAGCTTAGCGGCTGACGGGTGTGTTTTTTTTTCGTTTGTGTCGAAAGTTTTTCGCATATCAAATTGATTTGAAGCAATGCAGAAATCAATTTTAGCTATTCCAGCTAACGGGATATGCGCGTTCAAAGAATGGCTGCTGTGCATAAAAATTATAAATACAATGATATATACAAATGATATATATGATATATATGCACGGATATCCGCATGTGCTTATTGATTTACTTCACAACCACTTCCACAACACACACATAGAAAAAAACACAAGTATGCTGAACTTTTTATACTTTATTATCATAAGCAAGAACCCCCTCCCCCGTCCACTCTCTGGCTTCCATTCTTATTCGTATTGGGGATACACCTTTTATGTAGGGTATGCTGACAAGTGCTGCGCCCGGCGGATGCGTAGTCGGTTATAAAGAAGAAATATTACACATTACGCCAAATTGTGGAGACTGTCAGGCGACAATAATAACGTTTACAGTTAAATGAATGTGCGGGTCGCCAAAGGGGTTACAGCGAGGGGGTGGACAGGGTATGGAATAGATAATATCAGACAGTTTTATTGTTGCTGGCTGTAAAGTATTCGAAAAAAACTGGATGCAAAATGGGGAAGGGGACAGGCAAGCAGCTGGCCAAAGTGCAACAGCTCTTTGATAAGAGTGATCAAAGTGTTTATAAGATATGTAACGCAATAAGATAAGGCCGAAAAAGATGGTACACTCAGAGAAAAACTATCTATAATTCAGGTATAATCAGATTAGGTTTCTGTTTGTTTGACTTTCTTGTATGTCCAGTATAATAGTAAAATATTCAATAAAATAATGAGAGGGAGTATGAGAGAGAAAGAGTTAGAGCGAGAGAGAGAGAGAGGGTGAAAGAATGGGAACAGAAAGATAAATATTTTATAAACGACAGAGAGAGAGAGAGAGACACTCATCTGTATAAAACGTAAAGTTTCAAATATAACTTTTAAATAATAGACAATTCTCAAAGTCTGCAGGCATTACTTAAATACATGAGAATCGCGTAGAAGAGTCGAAATTGCTTTGTTAAACAATTAACATAAATCCAGAAGACTACAGACAACGTTTTCTTGAACCCCTTTAAAAACTTTAGCTTTTATAGCTGATCAATTTTTATCGAAGTATCGTAGAAAATATTATCGATAGTTTTTTAAACAATACTATTTAAAATCTTAAATTAATTAGGAAATATGTTTCTCTAGCAATTGCATTATAAATTTACAGTATGCCAATGGCTAATCCGCTGCTTTATAGGCTCTATAAGACAATATATGTTCTGGCATAATTTATTTGCCATTCAATTGCTGCGAGAAAAACTTATGTAAACGGAGGCAGCCACTAAATGTAAGACAGAGCCATTAGCTAAGTTCGCTAAATGCCCAATTTTAGCCAGTGGGAGCCATTAGAGCGCGGGGAAAGTTGGGGCCAAGCGAACTACAACCAGATAAAAATTTATTGCGCGCCCAAGAGTAAGAAATCAAAGTGGCAGGCAAAAGCAAAGGCATGCAGAAAACTTAACCCAAGCGCCAAACATACCCAAACTTTGTGAGTGCTCGACTGCGAGATACCCTGTCTTTCGAAATATTTGGCTCCACTTCTTATATGAATTTTAAACTTCTTCTTAAAGTTAATATAAATTTGTTGCTTCTAACTCTTAAAAAAACCAGTCTTGAAATCGATTTTTATCGATAATTTTGAAAAGGGAAATATATCGGCAAAAAAGAAAATGTTGGGCTTAGGAAAATCTATAGTCGAAAAGCAAAGTCATGTAGTTTCCATAATCGCCGCATTCACACAGACGAACGGACGGACAAATGGACGGACATGTCTAAATTGACTCAGCTCGTTATCCTTATCTTCCTTATATATATTATACATAGTGGAATTGGGATGTATTCTTCTGTCTGTTACAAATATTTGCAGAAAAACCAATATACCCGTTTTAGCCATTTTGAATGGGTTCAGGGTATAAAGACATAGTGCTCGGTGCTAAAGGTACACGGATGTGGCGCCCTTGTGCTCAGAGTCGCAGTTAAGGACACTAATAAAATATTGAACGGGCCATCGATAAGCGAAGGAGTTCGGCTCCAAATTTACGGCAAACTCAAAAGCTCCGGACGGGACGTCAACGAACCTTGCGGACAAATTTGCCGAAGCAGAAGCGCTTACGTAGATGGCAAAGATGACGATTAAAACAAATTTCCACGACAACCTGGCGCCGTTTAGCCATCGGAAGGAAGCGAAATTGTTAAACGCAAAAGTTGCAAAATGCCAGAAAGACTGAGAAATGGGTTGCGAACGGGCGGGGAGGGGGTTTATAGGGGGATAGGGGGTGGAAGGTAGCGCAAACGGAAGCAAAGACTTTACGATTTACACACGCACACACACCAGCGAGTGTGTGTGCACCTTCATTCTCTGCGTGTTTGTGTGTGTGTGTGTGTGTGGAGGGCGGTGAATAGGGGGGCGTGGGAATGGCAATGGGAACTTGGCAACTTGCAGACAAGTTTTAAATGAATGAGCAGCGCTTCCGTTCAATGCGTTACACTACTGCCCAGTGTGTGTGTGTGTGTGTGTGTGCGTGTGTGTTGTGTGTGTCCTGCTCCTGCCAAGCATGACAATGCCGTGGAGATTTCGAGTGGCGGCCACTTGCCAATTGCGATTATGGTTTATGTACAGTGCGATAAAGGTCGTCAATAGGTCGCCAAACACACACACATACACACACACACACACACACAACATCCTGTTGGCATCCTTTGGCGTCCTTTTGGTACAAGGAGCAAGTTTCTTGTATCAGTTACAGTTACAGCTTTGCTGACCAGTCGACCAGCGCCTTCAATGGCTCCATTATTTTTGGACAATTTGCGAATAAACCAAAGTTTGGACCTTTTCGAGTCCTTCCGCCTTCCGTCTCACTTTTGGAGTGTGTAGTTAGCGTAATTGCGTTGCTAGCAAATTATGCATGCAACGGCCCAAAAAAGGACACACGCTTAAAGCTCCATTTATCCTTGAAGCGCATTTCCATCTAAAGTCGTCCGTTGCTGATTTAATTCAAGGCTCGTCTCCTGTACTGTCCTGTCCTGTCCTGTGTGCAACAGTTCTTGAAAATTGCATTGTCTTAATTTATTTGCTATGCAAATTTATTTATTGACTGCCTGTCAACGGGCTGCAAACGGGAAAATGGCATTGACACACGGCCACATCCACTGACCATCAGTCGGAGGACATCCAACAAGGCTGTCAACATAAATCGATTGCCTGTACAGGACCCAACCCACACCCACACACGCATCCTTCAATAAACAGGCGAAAGAGGCGCTCGCAATCAAAGCTTCATTATCAGTTTGTGGTTGGTGGGGGTGGGGGTGGGGTGATAACCAGTTGAAACAGCTCGAAATGAGATTTTACACACAGCACAAATGAAAATTCCAGCTGACCAAAATTGATACATGCAGATGCAGACTGGAATCTTAGTGCAAGAATCAGTTTCTACTAAATATTACGAGAAATCTTCGGTGTGCCGAGTTATTAAATACCGTTAAACCAAACTTCAGTCGAAAAGAATCTTAATTATTATTATTTGATTAGAAAAATATCGTTCACGAAGTGCAAATAGTACATTTTGTCAATAATTTTGTCCGCTTTCTTGTCCATTTTTCTTAACATATCTGCTAAAATATAAGCTATAGATCAAAGAAATGTGAGCAGATTTTGAACCGCCACAAATATCGATAAAACCAAATAACCGCTTATCAAATACTGCAGAATTTTAAATTGGTTTTAACATAAACTTCTTCTCAATTGTTTTTTTTAGTCCCTTGATTTGATTTATTTTGTTTTGTGAAGTGCTGCAAACAGACAGTTAAGATTTTTTCTGCTAAGGCTGACATATCGATAAACTATCGATACACCTTTAAACGCGAATCGATTGCAGTTGAATATTTCACACAATATTAAAGCCAGAGTTACCAAATTTGGTATGTAAATTGTTGGTAGCCTTCCCCAAAAATTGCGACCTTGATATCCCAGCCACGCCCAGCAGAGCGCCCCCACCGACATCAACGAATTCAAAAATGAATAACAAAATTGAAAAGGTTTTCCTATGCTGCAATTTGTAACGCTATATCTGAGGCGGATATGAAAATGGTTGTCCTAAAAGGTATATTTTCAAGATTCAAATCCTATAGCAGCTATATGCTATAGTAGTCTTATTCGATCGATTTCCATAAAAAAACAAATTTCTACTTAAAGTGTATTCCCTAAATAAACGCAGTTAGGCAGACAGACAAGCCAAGGGACAGACGACTAAATCAACTTGGCTTTCGTTGCAGCTGCTTAATTAATAGCTAGTTTGCTGGCTATAACCGAAAAAAATAAACAAACCATTTCGTAATCCCTTTTTAGCAACTGGTTTGCAAATCTCAATAATTTGAAAAATAGTTAAAATCCTGTTTAGTCGCAAGGTCAACTGACTTTAATAGCCATATTGCAGCTGAACCCTTGCAAATCCCCTTAGCCACAATTGAAACGAATGTCAAAACATGAAATAAGCCCGCACAAGCAAACAAATTCAAAATCCTTTGCTACAACCCCGTCCCCCTTTAACCCCCCTGAGCCCCACTAAAAACAATGCAACTCAATTGGATCACGCGGCCAACTGCCGTTGCCGTTGCTGAAGTCGTCAGCAACCCCGGCTGAGTATCTGTCCCCGTCCCGCCCCGCGCCATTCTGGCTTGTTTTACCACCCGACACTTGCTGGCACCCTCCATTTGGTGGAATTTACTGTGTGAATTTTGGCGTTCAGTGGCACATGCAAAAATGACCCGGCAAAGGGATGGGGAAATTGGAAGGCAACGCCAGAAAATAAATATGCAGCGCGGGCGAACAACGTGGCGAATGCGCAATTTGTAAGGCCAAGCCACAATGAGCCCCAAAATTGCCAACATAATTTATGTGCATGTGTGTGCGTGTGTGTGTGTGTGTGTGTGTGTGTGTGTGTGTCTGTGGACTTTGCCACTGCTAATTAGCGGCATAATTTAATTTCCAATTGCCAATTGGCAGCGTCGACTTCGAGCAACTGCCAACTGGAAGCAATCATTTCAAATGAGCGGCCTGTTGCGCCACACACACACACACACGCACATACGTACACATGCACAGCTACACTCAGCCAAAAAAAAAAGCGCTTAAGATCCAAATTTAGAATTTACTTTACTTTTATATTCTATTTTATTTAATTTACATATTATTGTTTCCATTTAAAATTGTTTTTTTTTTTTTATATGTAGTAGAAATTTGGATTAAATGTTTTTGTGTACTCGCGTCAGATAAAGCCTTTAAATTTGTGGCAACGGTGACTGTGGGCGTGGCAAACATATAAAATCTATTAATGCCTCTTAATGCCGGCGAAATGAAGTCACCAAATTTGGCATACATATCGAGTCTAACAAAACTCCCGCCCCACAAATTAAAATAAAAAATCTATATTTTCCAAATATTGGCAAATATAGTATATGTATATGCCACATGCCACATTTTCGTAGCTGCCACACTGACATTTAAATTTGTTACAGGGAAATTGTGAAACACAAAACAAAATTAGAGTAAATTATAGCATTAAGTTTATCTGGTTTCATATTATATATGCATACATATAACATTATATCCCAATTCAATTTGTGTCGGAAGTTCAGCCTTGTTTTAACTGTATGGACGCAGTCGGTTACACCCGACCGTTGCTGCGCCTTTTTTAATTAGACATAGAATAACTTCAAATATTTGCCTTGAAATTGGTTTACTGAAATTAAACTAGATTTGATTTTTTTGTATTTCTCTCAGTGTACACATGTCTGTACTGTCTCGTGTGTTCGCTTACAGCGATAAACAAATTTTTTGGCGCTGCGCGTGTCCTGCATGGAAAACGCTGCCCGCCCGCGACTTCAGTTGCTGCTTTCTGCTGCTGCAGCGTTAAAGTGAGGCAGAAATCGAGCTGATGACTGATGCCGCAGGGAAATCGAATTAAATTAAAATTGCAGTGGACACACACCCAAACAGACACCCAAACAGACACCGAGACGGACACATGTTCTAGGCAGACCCCATACGTGGCGTTACACTAACAAATGATGTTGACCGCCCATGGTCGAGATGTTAATTAATCTTGATTTTGAGCAGAGCAAAGTGCGATCCGGCGAAAGCCGCTTGCGTCAAAGTGACAATTAAATTAATCATGATGGCAAACGATTATGTCAACAGTGCCAGGACATGGCCCGATGTCCGCTGCCCGCTGCGAGCGAGTGGGACACATGTGCACGGTCGGCTGGGGGCGTCTACTGCTGAAGGATTCCGGACTTGAGCGCTCTGTTTGGCCAGCTCGCTTCGGAATCCAGAATCTCATTATGTCTGCCGTAAAACTTATAATTAACATTTTGACCGCAAGAAACTTTCACGCTCAGAAACATTCAGTTAAAAGGAGCTTTTTGAAAAAAAGTGAACTAGGTTAAAAAAAAATTTTTATATGTATTTAAATTAAACCAGATGCAAATGTGTAGTTGTTAACTTAATGCTACAGATATTTTTAATTAGTTTTGCGGTTTTATATATCCCCAGTGAAAAATATAAAAATGAAAAAATAAAGCTCAGGTTAAAGATGGGCGCGTTAAGATTTTGTAAACATCTATACGACCTTGTATTTGCTATGCAGTCTTCTAAGTATCAATATACAATTACATTTATCAATTTTGATATCATTTACATTTCCTGTTATACTTTACACAAACGGAAACGAATACGCACCCAAGTAAACTCCGAACTCATAAACAAATTATACAATTAAAATCCTTCTTTATAGCCAGTACACACACCAAGTTCGTTAAGTGTGGAGCACAATGTTAAAAGAGGAGTAGTATTTCGTTCGGTGAGACATGTGTCGGTCGGTCGATTTATAATGTTGTAGTGACTGTAGTGTTCAGCAAAAAAAAAATACACAATCACACGAGGCTACAAAGCAAAATTGAATAAAATTAAATATCGCAGTTAATTTAAATAAAAACATGGCAGAAACTGAACCAGAGGTCGAAGTGAATGGCACCGAGGCCGAGGACGACGCCCAGGAGGAGGATATCAAGCAGAAGAAGCAAACTCGTCACGATGGCGGTGCCGCCGACTTGGAACGTGTGACGGACTACGCGGAAGAGAAGGAAATTTCGGCAGCGAATATATCGAGTGTAAATAGGAGTCCACACTAGTGGCAGTGAATCGGTATAAAGCACCAATTGTTCAATTTTAGGCAGTGAAACAGTTCGGCAACCAGCGCAGCAAAGAAAACGAGCTGAGAGTGGCCAAGGAGAAGGAGCTGCAAAAGGTGCAGGTGAAGAAGGAGGACATTGAACTGATCGTAAGTATACTTGTATATAGACCACAAATATGATCCATTGCTGACGCGTTGTACCGCAGATGAACGAGCTGCTTGTGAGCAAATCCCAAGCAGAGAAGGTTCTCCGGGAGCAAAGCGGCGACGTCGTGGCTGCCCTTGAGGCCATCATCAGCAACTAAGCTAGCTCCAAGCTGTCAACCGGGACAAAGTTCGCCACTGGCTGTTTCTTTTACATAACACTGCTTTATTTGTACATTTTATAACTAGTAAAGAAAAAACAAAGAAAACCAAAAATGATAATCGCGAATTTGGGGAACAGCAAACAAGTTTAAATACGTTGTTTAAATAATTATCGTTTATTTGGAGCACTTCCCATTATTTGGTAAAACCATTTAAATTTTTGACTATAACGATCCAGCATACGTATACCATACTAATTTATAATAAAAATGAATGCAATGAATCGTCTAGCTAGCAACCCAAATTGGAATTTGGATGTTGCTTTAATTTCGCTTTGCAGTTATCCCTCTTAGCTGATGTTTCCTAAAGCGGTTGCCATTTTATATCGGCGAGAAGCCGTTTTACATTAAATCTACGCATAAGTATGATAAGTTTGATTTGATGTGGTCTGTGTGTGTGTGTGTGTGAACGCGTATATGTTGTGGAAAAGGGGATTTAAACTATAACAAACAATATTAGAACAAAAAATCATTTTATAACAATTATGCAGAGGAAACTAGTATCAAAACGAAGTTAAATCACGTTCAAATTTCATTGCGAGCAGATTTCGGATACTGAAATCATGTGATTAAATACTTCTGGAGGTTCTCGCACGACGGCGTGTTTATGTTCTGAGCCTTCCGGTACAGATCCCGGTCTCCAAACGTGCGAGCCTTGGCCAGCATGGAATCGCCTAGAAAAATTAGATTGATATCCGATTACAATTTCCGAAAAATAAAGGGTTACAAGTTTCACACGTACGGTAATTTCGCTCTCGACTGCAAGAATGCTTCAAATGATTGACGAAATCTTCTTCCACCGATTCCTCCAGGCGGGCCACTGAACCCTGATACTCCGAATAGAAATTGTCCTTTACGTAATAGGGGATTTTAAGTCCGTTCGTCTCGCGCTTCACCGAGTATTTACTAGCGGAGAAACAAGGAACAGTACGATTTAAGGCCTATACTTTATATACCTTAAATGTTCGTAGAGGAGACTTACTGCGATGGCGTTAGACTGTACATAGGATCAGATATAAAGAAGGATGACATCATAGACAATCCGATAAGCAACAAAATGGGCAGTAAGTTAATCAAGGCGGAAGAGTTGTTGGTCTGCAAGCAAATAAAGAAACAAGTTAAATTTCGTGTTATCCTAGTCCCTGGTTCCGGTCCATCCTCACATCTCTGTCCTCGCGCGCCTGCTGTCGGCGTCGCTGTTGCCGCATGTAGCCACTCTGCTGTGGAAAGCCCCCGTTGAAAAACATATTGAAGAGCTCCTCAGCGCTAATGTCGGCCTGGAAACCGTTATAGTCACTATAATGCTGTCCATGTCCATGATGTCCAGCCCTATTGCTGTGTCCGCTATGCGAATCATTGATGCCATACAGATCGTAATTCTTGCGCTTTTCAACATCGGTTAAAACACCCGCAGCATTGCCCAGGGTTTTGAATGCCTCCACGGATCCGGGCGCCTTGTTTTTGTCTGGGTGCAGCTGCAGGGCCAACTTTTTGTACGCTTTTTTAATCTCCGAATCAGTGGCCGTCTTGCTGACCCCAAGCACTTCATAGTAGTCCTTGCATCTGCAACCAAACAGTAACAATTATAATGTTTATAAACTCAAATTGAACTATACTTACTTTTTGACTTTGCGCACAGCCTCTAGCTGATCGTTAGAGTATTCCGGTGCACTACTCCTGGAATCCGAGTTGACACGCTTGCGCGGCCCAGTGTCCGTGTCCGCGGCAGTCGCGGTACGCTCTTTGCCATTGCCTCCGTTGCCGGGCGAACTCCTCACAGTTTCCAACAGCTCTGCATAAGTTGTTAAGTTTCTTAAATACCAATTGGAGACGCAAAATTTGATTGACTTACTCTTTGCCTTATCCGTGGGGTAAAGTCTCTCTGCTTTAAGCAGAAACTTTTCGGCGCTTTTGATTTTACCCTCGGCATATGCCTCCTCAGCCAACTGGACACATCGCAGTGCCTCGTCTTTGTTGCCCTCCATGGCTGCCGTGTCTGCTGCCGCCGCTGATTCTTGATAATAAAGTCACGTAGATACGTGGTCAAGGCGCACTATGCGAGTGCAATAAATAGTTACGAATTACGCGTGTGTGAATCGCAGCCGTCTGTGTATACCAAGATACATATACGATTTCTGGAGCTCCCACTAATACACACAAAGCCTGCTCTTTCTCGTTAGAAGATTGTTGCCACTAATTGTTCGCTGAATCTAGGGATGCACACGAGCTGTCTGGCCAACTAATATCCAAGTTCTTTTTTAATATTTTGTACATATATGAACGGCCAGCTCAGCTCTTTAATTTAATTGATTTTACAGCCTTTCGTTGACTTTTTCATCAGGTTGTAAAAGGAATTATCGAACTATCGTCGAGCCACCATTATTTATCGGCCCGGGCTTTACATAAAAGTTCTCTGGTTAGGACACATATCTAAGGTGTCCGTCTCGCAAGAAAATTAGCTGCAATGAACAGTTCTGTACAATATTTTTTTTTTAGTATTTCCAATGATGATATAAAAAAACATTAGTACTTGATTCGATTAGTTCTAATTGTATTTGACAGCTGGTTACAGGTTTGCTTTGATCGAAGGCGTTGCCAGATCGTCGCGTTGCGCCCACTTACCTTTAGACGTTCGTATATTGCCGTTAGTGTGTGTGTATGTGTGTTTTTGTGAGCGCCGCAGCATGGAATGAAAAGCGCAGCGCGTTCGCTGGCTTAATTAGTCTCGTATTTATTTATAATATTACAAATAATAATAGAAGGCGCACCGCATCAGCAATGCAGTAGTCCCAAATCTCGCGTACCAAGAATATAGTCAAGTGCAGTGCAATAACCGATGCATTTCGGCCCATCGTCGTCGTTGTCGTTGTCGTCGTCGTTGTCATCGAACGTGTGTGCGTGTGTGGCGCAGTTCATACAAGTTGGCCTGAAAAAAGTGAAAGAAGCAATATCGCCATATTGTGTTGTCAATGCCGAAAAGTGCAGTAAATTCTATATTATTTTGTTAACGCAACAAATACTCAGTGAATTTGCGTAAATTGCGTCGACTTATGTAAATCAAATTGACAGAACGCAAAAAGAAAAATAACTATCTGCAAAGGTGCGTATGTGTGAGTCTGCATGTATTCATCGACATATGTATGTATATATGTTACATATATGTTCGTATTCGTATAGGTAAAAGTACAACACTTGCATGCAAGTGCATATATGTGTGTGTGTGTGTTTACTGCAAATGCAGCAACCCAAATCTGTGTCTCATCGCTCTGCGGTTGTGTAAATTGACTGATTCTGGATTTGGCAGACCCTTATCCGTGCGGTCCACAAGTTGATTGTATATGTTATTTAAAAATATATCGAACATACAACTGAATCGATATCTATAAGCAAATTTCGATAGACTACCGGACAATGTAACAGGAGCGGTGTTTACATTATTCTTTATCTCCTCTTTTGAGTTTAGTTTCGTTTTTGACGCATAACACAAGACATCTCATATCCAATATAGCGTCATCAAATTGGCTTTAGGAAAATTCTATGAACCGACATAGCTTTGGACCGGAGCACAACGATCAAGAACATATTTTGTAAAGAATACTTAATTTTTAACAATACCGGCTTACTATTACTTGTAAATACTATATGGATCTTTTATTCTCTACGTTAACATAGTTTTTGTTTCAAAACGAATCCACTTATCTGCCAGTAGTAAAGTGATTGATCACGTAATACTGCAGTTTAAATTATAGTCCTTCATACTGTAAAACATATAATCAACTGGTTGCAGTGTTTGCAGGCTTAAAGAGAGTTTACTTAGGTTTAATATAAAATTTAATTATCTAATGTAAATAATTTTGGTAATCTTTTGTTTATTGGGCATTTCATACTTGAATACTCTCGACCCGCACGTATTTTTGGGTGATTTACTTTTGGTTGCGTTAATTTCTGAGGGGAATGAATGGCAACGGAGGAAAGACAACAAAGGGAAACAACAAAAACAAAAGCGATGAAAAGTCAAAGACCGATTTGCGCATTTTTAATTCGTACATTATTTTATTTGGATTTAAAAGCAAAAATTATGCACGCACATACGTTGGAAAACTTTTAGCACGGCTTTTCCCCAATTATACTCGGTGCATTTATGTGGATTTCTGACTTTATTCATTTACAGGCTCTAATCACTGGTGATTTTGCTCTTGTTGCTGCTTTCACGCCAGTCTAGAGGGTTGCTCGGTTCAGTGGCTGTCAACAGTTAAACAAGGTGAGTTATTGTTTTCATTTTGTTTAGTTGCACTGGGCTATCGATTTCTTTTTCGCAAATGTATGAAATATGAAGTATTTTCTGATGACTTCCTGTAATCGGTTTTCATATGGGTGGACCTTGAGTGCTCTCCATCCCCTCAAATTTAAGCAGCTTTCTAACTACAACATAATCCTTTCTCCCTGCTAGCAAACATCTCGTTACGCGGCGACAGCTGAGAGCGAAAACACAAAAAGCTCTACGCAAAGCAAAACAAATGCAAACAAACACAAATGTAGCGGCAAAATCAACACGCGCGCACACACACTACCCGCCACAAAGCCAAGAAAAAAGCTCCCTCAGTCGTCAGCTGCTGCGCGTAGCGTGAAGTTTGTGTGCTTTCGTCTCGCTGTCTCGCAGAACGCGTCTAAACCAACCAACCAACCAGCCAGCTAACGGCTATTGCCAAACAATTTTGGTCCACAAACTAACCAAAAAAATACGCGTAATTCATTGTGGAAGAAACTAATTTCTGTTTGCCATTGCCCAGAGGTGTGTAAAGGTGTGTAAAGGTCGGTCGCGATTGTCGCTTTACGTTTTCGATCAATTTGTAACTGCCGGCCCATAGCGTGAGCTGAGCGCGTGTGTTTTGGCATTGTTGTGTATCTGTGACCTTAATTTTAAATAAAAATTATATTTAAAGCAATCTACATGCTAGCTTCAAACAAGAAGCACGCACAATTAAACACACAAAAAGCGAATAAGCAAAGAGCTTTACAACAACAACAACAACAACAACAAAGAGCAACGAGAATGACCAAGACAACTTCCTCAATCTGACAACGAGCGATTTGAAGTACTCTTGAATTTTTTGGTTTCTTGAGGTCATTTAGGCACACGCAGCGGCATAGTCAATAAAATAAAATAAAAAAAATAATAATAACCAACAACAATTTTATGCTTTGCTACATGAAATATGTATGCATGAAACTCATTAGCTCATTCGGTGACAGGCGGCTTTATCAAAGCTCTTACCTAAACATTGTTCTTGCTCTCTGTGCGCTTCTCTCTTTCACGCTCTAAATGTCTGTACTACGCAAAGTACATGCTTGCAGTCCAGTTTAATTTTGATTTAATAATGCTAACAAAAATATTAATAATTTTGGATGCCTTATAGCGTTGCCAGATTCGTGCAAATTT
The DNA here is from genome assembly GCA_035043915.1 of Drosophila paramelanica. Taxonomy (NCBI): domain Eukaryota; kingdom Metazoa; phylum Arthropoda; class Insecta; order Diptera; family Drosophilidae; genus Drosophila; species Drosophila paramelanica. The sequence goes on from JAWNMO010000258.1 coordinate 8,106,962, forward strand.
GTTGGCAATAAAAATGAATACTTGCTAGCAGCAATAACCATTGCAGTCAACATTGAAATTGGCGAGCTGGTTCTCTCTCTTTTTATATACATACATGTATGCATGTGTTCTATGTATCATTCTCTTTGTCTCACTCGCGCACACAACATATGTTTTGCCTTGCCAGAATACACTGCAAAGCAAACTTCAATTAAAAACATGTGCGCCACTATTTTGTTTATTGTTTATAAATGAGCGCACTTAGCAAGCTCAGCTGCGCTCTCACTCACTCGCTCGCTCGCTTGCGCTCTCCAACTTTGGATTCATTCTCGCTCTCGCTGAGGTCATGCTCGCCGCTCAATTTTCAACAGACGAAACAACACCCACCGCTATTTACTGCTATCAAACGACCCTCGCCGGCGCAGGTTTTGCCTCGTTGCTCGTGCGCAAGTGAGTGAGGGAGAGAGTGTGATTAAGCGGCTGACAGAGTGAGCGAGTGAGCAAGTTAGCGCGTGAGTTTCAGTGCAAAGTCAAAAGTAAACGCAAGCTTTTTATTGCTGCGCAGGTTTTTGGCTTTTCGTTGTGCTTTGGCTTTAGCTTTTTATTTTTTTTACTTTTTGTATACTCTCGTACACATGCACAATATAGACATACGTATATGTGTGTGTATACGTTTGTATGTGCATATACGCGCACGTATACACACACATATAAGTCCAATCGACTGATATAGGAAGAACCTTGTGTGTGCTCTCATGACTATGGAATGGAATTTAGTTAGTAGTTTTTTGCTCTCTTCTCGTTTGCACTTCTCAATGCTGCTCGTTGCTAGGTGTTCTTGTTGTTGTTCGTGTTGAGAGATTACTGAGATTACAACACATTTCCATTTCGTTTCGCTTCGTTTGCTTCGCTTCGCTGATATCGGGACACTTGTGTCCTAATGTCCCATGCAAAGATGCCCACAGACATCTCCCGCCCGCCAAAGGGTGGATGGGGGCGACTCTCATCCGAACGTTTGCTCATCTGGTGTGGGTGCCATTGTTGACCTCGCTATGCCCGGTGCACATTTATTGATTTTATTTTCACATTTTCGTTGTTCCTGCCTCCCTTGAAGGCTTTTATCAATTCTTCGGCCGGGCCATGTGCAAATGGACGAACTCGGGGGCCAGGGCGGAAGAGTCAGCAATTTTTACTGCGATTGCTGTTCTTGTTGCTGTTTCTGGTGTCAGTTGGTTGCCTTTGTTGAATTTCGTTGCTTATCACACAATGCTGATAAGTTAGCTGGTTTTTTTTTTTGTTTTTGATGGCATTGAACATTGTTTGCTGGTTTCTTCACCCTTCTTTAATGAATACTTTTAAATACATATATGCATATATATATTTATATGTGTACGTGTGGTTTTTTTTTTGTTGCTGCTTTGACTTTTTGCTTTGTTGCTCTTTGATTATTTCACGCACAAATATCACGTAGCCGGGAGTATCAACTTGGCCATAATAACGTGATGACACACGTACTCTTTCAAATAAATGTGATAAAATAAATGTGTGCTTTTCTTTCTACATTTGGCGGATGCCAAATGTTTTAATGATCGCTTTTTTTGTCAAAGGTCTTCCGCCCAAAGCTATGGCGTACTTTTAGGCGTTTTAGCTGTTAGATATTCGATATTTAACTTAACCTTACGTATCTACACCTGTCATTGTTTAGCATGAAAATTACGCTCAAAATAAAAAACTTAACGAACAGAATTGGCAACGAATTGAAAAGAATTTGACTTTGAAAATTCCAAATATTAAATAGTGCAGTGAACTACTAAAAATTTATAAATAAAACACAAAACCAGCAGCAAAATATTGACGCAACCGTATTGGATTATATTTTGTGCTGGGAGCTTGTTTTTAAAAAAAATCATTCAAAGTGGATGCAATTGCGTTGCCTCTCGGAGGGCTCTCTCATGTTAGAATGGCCTTAGCCAGGTAAGAATAGCGATATCACTTATTATAATATATAATAGTATGATCAAAGTTATGCATCAAGTTATTCGTGAGTATTTAAATTGTGTTTAATTGCCTGTGTCTAAAGTGGAACCAGGGCTGTTATTCAAAGTCAAAACCAATAACATACATACGGACATATATATACATACGTATTCAGGGGCAATGCCGTGTCTAGACGTAATTACCGTTATGCCCAAGCGCAACAATAAAAACAACAACAACGCATATGACAGATAAATATCGAAATATTACTGACCCCGACAAATGTAGCTGATCGTTATCATGAACTAAAATAAAATGAATTTTCCTTGCCATGAAAACTCATTGCAACTATTGTAATTGTAATTGCATACTTAGCAATACAGATCGATAGAAAGAGAGAGACAGAGAGGGAGAGAGATCGAGAGATACAGTAGAGATCGAGGTAACATTTTCATAGGGACAAACTACTCTTAACTGAAACTTTTGATGAGGTGAGCGGTGACCCGAGTTTCAGACTGCGTCACTTTCACGCTTTGCGCTTGGATTTGTGCCTGGAACTCGATTTCAACTATTTATAGAGAGAAAGTAGACAGCAACTGCGACAGAGTTAGTTGTCCGTCGATGCGAGCAATCGACAGCGGCGCTCACCTCTATCCGCTCTCGCTCGCTCACGAATTACGCCGAGAGAGCAAGCGCCTGGGAGAGAGAGAGGTGATGTGCACAAGGCTCGTGTCGATTCGTGAGAAGCTGCTTTCATGCTATATCAGGGGCAGTAGGCGTGGCTGCAGGCGGTGGGGAAGGGAGGACGCGATGTGGGAAGGATGGCGCCAGATTTCATGTCGGCACATCATCAGAGATTTACATGCGTGCTTTAAGAGACAGTAATTGTTGATATTTACAAATCTCTCTCTCGCTCATGATTTCCGTATGCGCGTTTGAATGTGTGTGTGTGTGTGTGTGTGTGTGTGTGCGTGTGTGCACTAGGAAATGAGCAAGCTTTTGTAATTCTGTGCGAAGGTGTTGTTGTTTTTGTTGCCATTGCTAAGGTTTATTGTAATTACACATACATGTTTGTGTGCACATGCATACGTACATACGTATAGATTCACGTTCATGAATACATCAGCACGTGTTCACCTCTCTGGTGCTGTAATCATTGGTTACAAAAGCGTTTTGTTATTGTTGTACATGAAGTTAATTTATACGATAAGGTCGTTTTGCTCTATGGTTTTGCGCAATTTGCCTTTGATATTTTTCAATGAGATTTAAGTGAGAAATACATAAAGATATGAGTGTATCTAAATATCTTTATATCACTTTATTTAGAAATTTACGGACGAATTTTTCTATAATGACTGAAATTCTTCTGTACCTAAATATAAAATTGATATAATAGACATTTTGACCTTGGCCGAATTTTTATCAAATTTATACGCGATTTGAGCTTTTCTCTTTACCCTAAATCGATCAATATTATCGTATTATCTGAAGAAATAAAATGCATTTCAATTTCCCAAGGCAAAAACAGCACGCGTTTATCAGATTTTCAGGGCACTGTCGACTATATTCAGCTTATCGCTGTGACAGCTCTCAGCGTGTATTTTGTCCAAGGTACTTTTTTGCCTGTCACCTATTGACACGTCGAAAAACTTTTGGTGTGTCTGTCATAAATATCGTCCTATATATCATATCATACATATGTATGTAACCCGCTAGAAATATGCCTCGCTTCCTCTATCTGGCCAGGTTATCAGCCATGGCTTCTTTCGATTGCGATTTCTGATTGGGCATTTGACCTCTCTCGCATAAAAACAAACTATGATTAAATACACATTGAGGTGCTCAAACTAATGGCGTTAATCACAAACGCAATTACAGTTAGAGCGGCGCTCTGTCGCGTGCGGCAAGATGTGCGCTAAGCGCGGGCAACAACAAGTTGAAACATTAATTTAAATGCAACCAGCCACAAAACGGCCAGCAACAAATGTAAAATACAATAATACTATAAAAACAATGCATAGCGCAAAAGGAGGTGGAGGCTAAAAGCAGACAGCGCGACAATCGCAGCCGCAGCAGCAACAGCAACGACAAAAATGCAGGCGACTGCGCTGCCGACAGAGCCAAAGGCAGAGGCGTGTTAGCGTTGGCGTTGGCGTGCTAAACGTATAATGCTTAGCCTCGTTACAAACGCTCGCGTCAGCCGCGCCCTCGGCAACGCCAACGCAACAGCAGCAGCAGCAGCAACAGCAACAGCAGCGCAGCGCAGCGGCAGCTCAGTTGCCCTCCATGCGGCCAGAAATCTTGGCGGCGCCGAATTCGTCACCAGGTGGCAACTTACAGCTGCGCCGATGTCGATGTTGACGTCGCCGTCAACGCTGGCGCAAGCAGCGTGTACTACTTTTGTTTTCATTGAAAACGTTTGCTGTAATATGTTTGTGGTATGCTGACGTCGGCGTCGCTGCTAGCTGCTTGCTGCTCGCATGGTCACTGAGCTTTGCTGAGCAACAGCAACAGCAACGGCAACGGCTGACACTTATTTAAACTTAAACAGCAGAGGCAGCCGCCACCTCTGTATGCATGTGTGTGTGTGTGTGTGTGTGTGTGTGTGTTTGAGTTGGGAGCTTGGACGACAACGTCAGCGTTACGTTGCTGCCAACTGCGCTGCGCAGCGCTACGTTGCGTTGCGTTGCGTTCAGTTACGTTGCCACGCTCGTTTGTTTTGGGTTGTATTGACCTTCTTAAAAAGTAGGTAACCTCATTTCTCATTTATCGTATACAACTTACATGCTGCTGCTGCTGCTGCTACGCGGCTGCCCCACACTTTGACCAGGGGAGTGGGAGGCGTGGTCGCTTGCTTGACAATTGTCAGACATTCAATCCGTACGCACAGTGCGCCTCATTGTTTGGACATTTTCACACACAATCACATCAAGAGTGTAAGAGAAAGAGTATCGAAAGTATACAAAATCCGATTCGTTTTCAAATTAATTGAAGTTTAAAGTAAATCCAATTGGATTGTTTCACAAATTCCTCTTCCTGGTGACGTCACTTGGAGCTGGAAGCGCTGATTTGTACGTTAATTGTTGCATTGGGAATTACTGTCTTAACTAACCCCTAGCCGGTACCTCCCCCCCCCCCCCCCAAAAAAAAAACCAAACCAGGTTAGCTTGTGTGCGTGCATAAACATTCCACATTCAACATTTTTCGTTCGTCAGCTGCTGCGTCTCGTTGCCGTCCCCGTCTCCGTCCCCGTCGCCGTCGCTGTCGTCAGTCTCGTTTACTATTGACACCATTAATGCTGCCATGCTGCCCCAATGTAGGTCAATTGCGCGCTAATTGCCCCGCACTCGGTGCCTGGGTAGAGGGTAGATGACGCGGGGGGCGTGCCGAGCGGAGGCCTTTGGAGTCTCTCAATGTTGCCATCACTGCTGCCGCTGAATGATTGACGTTAACGCTAAAGCTGGCGCTGACGCTGACGTCGTCGCTGGCAGCAGTTTGACCTTTTGGGCAGCAGCGGTAGCAGCTGCGTTTCAAAGAAATTGCGCATATTACGCATACGCCATGCGCGCCGCCATCAGATGTAGCAACATGAGCCACACTCAAAATACTCCAATGACAACAACAACAACAAAGGCGCTTGTTATATTTCCTCTTTTGTGCCCTCCCGTTCATGTTAATGCTATTGTTGGATATTTTCGGCAGGCGGCAACTCTGACCCAGTTTCCGCTTTTTAGGCACCACAATTCAAAACTCAAAAACTTTGCTTTACTTTCCATGTCGTGTCTCCGGAGTACTCCCACCGCTAAGCCGCCCGCTTCCTGCTGTCCATGAATATATATATGCACATGTATGGTTTTGTATATTTTATGATTTAATCAAAGATATTATACACACACACACACACACACATCCATATGAGTGGCAAACAGGGCCATCCAGGGAGTGCCTGGCACCAAAGGGACCACAAGGCTGTCCCCAAATGCCCTCCGCTGTCGAGGGCAATAAAACTGAAACTTGACCCAATTCTGCCAGCGGCACTCGACAGGCATGAAAACAGCTCTCCAACCACAGCAATATTCAAAATCTGCGTATCGTACGATGCTGGGGCAATAATGGAGCCGGGGAGTGCCACGTGGGGGTGACAGGGACGGAGGTAGTTGTAGTTTGTGTGCTGAGCATGCTCGAAATTATGGTATGTGCTCAATAAACAATTGGCTATTTTGGGTCGATTCGATTGCCAAATCCACGGGCAACATAGCTCGAATAAATCCGAGGGCTCTTTATTAGTTAATTTGCACCAGAGAATTCTAGAGATGAGCGCTTTTGCAGTCGAAAATTTCGGGGAAGATTTCTAAAAGCGATTGTATAATTTGATCCAAACCAATTCGAACTTTATGCCATTGTTATAAAAAGTCATTAGGAATAACGATTAAAATTTTACTTGCAATTTTCTGAAAGATAAGTGTGACCAAACCAAATGTTAAAAATATGACTGCGATAATAAAAGAGATTTACGATTCAAACGAGAAGTGCGAAAAAAAACGAATTTGAAACGAATTTGCAAATTGAAATTGCCTTGGTGTTGCCTTATATACTAAATACTAATATTATTATCATTTATTTAAAAAACTTCAGCAGTTACGAGTTGTACGAAATCCAAATTCCAAGATAATAATAAAAATTCAAGCATGATATCATTTCTATATGTATTCCTATATATGCACAAGTCAAGTAGTTTCTTCGGTTCACAATCTAATAAAATTTTATACACAATGCTGTTGGTCGCGGCTATTGTTCTATTATTACTGACACCTTCTCCATCGAGTCCTTGCCTTACCACCCTTAAATCACATAAAAAAGTCATTCGCCTGTGCCCAGGGCCAACCCCAACCCCAACCCTTTCACGGGTTTTTATTCTATTTGGATTCGTTGTAAATTGTGTTTGTATTTCACTATCGATGCTATTATTATTCATTATATTTTCATTAGCTTGTTGCTAACTCGGTTAACTGAAACCCATGCTGCAACTTAAGTGAAATCCCCGCCCAGGCGTTGTTTTTCCGCTGTCTCTTTTGTTTTTGTTTTTGCTGTTGCTGGCAATTTACGCGCTTCTTCGATACGCTTTCGCGTCGCCTTATTCCCTGTTGTTCTCGTGGTCAACAGGCTGTGCAACTGACCGCGCTTCGGTTCAACCTTGTAACAACTATTGTTGTTGTTGTAGCTGTTGTTGATGTTGTTGTTGTTATTTTTGTTGGTACCTTTAACCTTTGCTGCGAATTCGGCGTCGACGTCAACGCGGCGGTATCCTTGAGCGTGTCTACTTGCTGAGGGTCATCAACAGCAATTTCGTTGTCGCTGCCGTTGATGTTATTCTTGCGATACCAACTTTTACTATATATATGTATACATATGTATATGTATTTGTTTGTATTTCCATGGCCATAAGAATCGGGACTATGACTGAAGGAAACTAGCTAGAAAAAAAATGTCCACGAGGTGTGGCATTTGATATTTGTGGTGTTGGTGTTGGTGTTGTGGTGCGAGGCGCATTAATGATATTTATAAGCGATATCATACCCATTATCAGTAATTGCCATTGTCCAATATCGATTTTTATAGCTAAAACGCTTTGCATGTTTGCCCATGCCCATAACTATAACCATAACTATAATTATAACAATAACAATAAGCGTCGCAGAGCACTTATGTATTAACACACACGAGTGTGTGTGTGTATATAGAGATGCTTATGAGTGTACACATCGTATATATCCATAGCAAAGCAAATAAAGCGGCCTTTCAGGTCAGGGCTTTAAAGTGCGCATACAGCTACAATATATAACTATATATAAATAAATAAAAATACTCGCACTGGTTGATAATTATCTGACAATGAGCTGCGGACAGTGCTCATTGAAATGAGCAAGCAAAACCCAAAAGCAAAGGCCAAAGCGAAAATCTGTGCACCAAGCTCCCAGCTAGAGAAAAGTAAACCTCCGACCGTATATGTATGTGTGTACACGTGAATACATATACATCAAATACTTGCATTTAGTATAACTGAAAATAACTGGGTTATAATTGAAGTCAATGGCAGACGCCGGACAACAGACAACAGACCGCAGACAGCCGACCAAGAGTCAAGCCGACAAGCGTTGACTTGAATTTCAACATAAACAATGCAAGTGGCCAAGAGAGGAGCCCCTCGAAATTCGGCCGTAATAATAACAATGATTTATGAGAGCCGCATAAGACGCTGCGCCGACGCATCGCTTTCAATGCTCTCCTTTTGCCCGTGTTCCATTCCATTTTGTTTCGCCCTGCTGCAAATTGAATTCAGCCGGCGGCAGAAGAAACACAATCAGCAAGGAGGAGCCTTCAAAAGGCGAAGTGCGTGACAAAAATGATGACAGGCCGTAAAGCAGCGGCTGCTTTTCTTATATACACTCTTCCAAAAAAAGGGTATATTGTAGTTGTGCTTAGGTATGTCACATGCAGAACGCATAAAGCATATATATACTCTTGATCTGTTTTCTAGATTTCAGAATACGAACACCCATAAAGCCACAACTATTGCCACTATGTCATATAGTTTCTATATACGCTAATATGTTGATATATATCTAAAAAGGTATTTCATCTTCGGCACCACCCCAAAAGAGTTGACTGCTTCCTCGTTGTTATTCTTGAGGCCGCCGCTTAGCATAAGCTGCCCTGGGTTTGTTGGATAGTGGCTGGGTTGCCCCGCTGACTCGTTGCTGGCTGCCAGATAACTCAAGGGTAGCCTCGTTTGTTTCGATTCCAATACGTTTCGCTGCCAGAGTTGGCACCGCCCCGTTGACCATGAGGCCGTCTACCTTCGGTTGCGGCTGCGGCAGCGGCTGCGACTGCGGCTGCCACTTCCACTTACACTCGACCAGACATGCTCTTTAAGCTCTTTTAATCATTTTCATGCTGCCTCCGCTTCTGTGTGTTTATTTATTGCCCTCCACTCGGCAACAACAGCAGCTATAAAAACAACAACAACAACAACTACGGCCACAGCAACAACGATGGCGTCGTGTTCGCTTAGGCCTCAATCTCAATGTCTACCTCTTGTAATTTGTATCTTTAAGATACAGCAAATGCGGCCGCATCTCTCCACACATCTACATCTGTAGATCTTCGCATTAAATATTTATTATGTAGCCAAAGAGTTAACTCGCTCAAAGGCCGCTGCCACTGTCCGTTGGTCGGGCCCGTCCCCTCCATTCTTTGTTATATCTTCCACTTCTGTTTGTGGTCGGCTCTGTTTCCGCTTCGTGTCCAAAAGTATCTCAAGAGCAATAACTACATATGCTCTGCTATGGCTGCTTCGCTGCTGTGGTTTGTATCTCCCAGCTACCTAATGCCTCGCTCTGCCTCTCTCTCTCTCTCTCTCTTTCCCTTGTTTGCTTGATTCCCTCATTGTTGGTAGTGGGTATAACACTTTTGTTATTCAAATTGTAATGCATTAAAGTAATGCTTGCAAATGGCCTAAAATGAAGGAAACAAAATTCGTCTGTAAATTTCCTTTAAGAAATATGAAATTTCAAGTAAAAAAATCGATAAATCGATTTTAGCAGCAGCGATGTTTTCAAAATGTCGAATTATAGCCGCATTGTTTTTCTATTCCGATTTTAAACAAATTTATATTCATTTCAGACTAACATTACCACAAATGTGTATTAAATTAGAGTATAAATTTCTTTCTAAGTCGGAAAGAGTATTTGGTTGTCGCAGCATCTAATTTGTTTTCTTGTTCGTCGTGTTCGTCGTCTTCGCCATCATCATCTTTGTCGTCATCTGTTTTTTTAGATTATATTTTTTTTTAATTTTTATTGTTGTTAATCGCTTCTATTATATCGCATTTGCTTGCCTGCTTTTTCAGCTATCTGCACATTTTGATCTCGGTTCGGCTCGTCATTTTTTTATCTGCACGCCCCTTTTCGTGACGCGTCGCAGACCTTACTTCTAACTAATTACAGTTAATCATTTCACAAAGGTTTTTCCTACGCTTTGGCTATGTTTTTCTTCTTTTAATTTGCATAGTAAATCAGTTCTTGTTGAGCTGGGCGCTGTCGTCTGTGAATTGTGTTGTTGGCTTGTTGCCACTTCACCGGAAAAGCGTGAAAATTATGGCAGCTAATCGCAGCTTTCACCGAATTCTTGTAAAGCCTATCGCTTCATTTACAATGTTTGACAAGAATTTAACACTCACTTTGTGAAATTTGATAGTCGCTGGAAAGTACACAGCCAATGCAGCGTGGGACTGGAGGGGAGGAGGAGGGCAGGCGACTGGTTTGGGAGGAGGTACAGTTTTATGGAGTTTCCAAATTACATTGCCAACAATCCCAAATTTTGAGGCCACTCAGCTCTTGTTTTATTTTTCTCAAGTAGTTAAGGATAAGGACGAAAGAGTATCTTTTTAGAAAAAAAAAAAATAAATTAGAATCGTGGGCATAAATTGATTCGACCTAAAACTGTATCGTAATGCACTTAAATAATTTTATTATCAAGTATGAAAAGGTCTATATTATTTTTTTGGGGAATCTAAAGGAAGGGTTAAAAAAAATATTGTTCATCTGTGTTTTAGTATGGGAACCAACGCGCAAAATTTGATTTAATTTGCTAAAAAAAACGGGGCGAAGAAATCGATATTTATCGTTTTGGTCATAAAGAGTAAATTTAATCCAATTTTGCTGAATCTTTGATATATAATGTAATATACACTATTTCCCTTTTACCAGGGTATAAAATAAATTAAAATTTTAATAGACGCTAAAATAAGATAACGTGTTTAAAAATAAAATCACTTCCTGTTTGTGGGTCTATGGGGTAGCTACGGCCTTAGCTAGATACAGATACACATACACACACGGACACACACACACACACACACACACACATATGTATAGATACATATATTTAATTAGTAACGATATTTCGTGGATATTGGAAAGCCGCAAATTGAAATTTGTCCTTTTACACAAAACTTAAATGAAATGAAAACGGAAAAAACGTTCGACGAGTGGTTCAAACTGAAAACGAGCCAGCGAATGTGGTGGGCAGCGGGAGGTAGGAGCGTGCAGCGGGGGCAGAGCGGTTCGAAGGCGGTTAGCGGTTGTCGGCTGGCGCATGCTGGGCGGCCACACGCTCGCGCCAGTCAGCGTGAGTATCTTTCACTCAAATGAAAGTAATGAAAGTACTGCAGAAAGGCGACTGACTTCGCGAGCGCCAAAGAAACGAAATCAAATGAAGAAATGAAATTTGCTTTCAAACAGCTGAAGCGCCAGCCCCAAATGCCTCAGCTGCCAATTGTGACGTCGACAGCGACTGCGACGGAGACTGCGACGACGACTGCGGCAAATGAAAGCTTTCGGCTTGGCATTGGCCGACGACAGCTGCAAAAACAACAGCAGCAGCAGCAGCAGCAGCAGCAACAGCCGCCTCGATATGAGTAACAGCAGCCGTGCTCAAGGTGGCAACTGTCATTCAATTGGCGGCCAACGGCTGCTGCTGCTGCTGCTGCTGCATCCTCGGCTTGGCATTAACTTGACACCTTGCTGCTTGAAATTTATGAAGTGAGAGAGAGAGTGCGCAAGTCCGAGTCCGAATCCGAATCCGAGAGAAGTCCACATTCAAGTCAACAACTCCAGCAGCAGTCGCTTTGGCGTGCATTACTTTCTCTTCCTGTTGGCGCTAAATGATGGATATCATAAAGAGTTGGGGGCACCAGTTAGTGCCACATGTGGGTGCCTCGCATGGGCGCAGCTAAAACCGAGGCTGACCAAAGACAATAACAAATGACAGTTGTCGCCTGTCGCCTGTCTCTTGACTCGAGCCGCTGCAATTTTATCTCAATTGCCCAAGCACAGCTGCTTTTGTGGCATTCTCTTTAGAGGGTGGTCACACAGCATAAGCTTTTTCTTTTGTTGGTTTAACTTTAAAACACCCACATTTAAATTACTATACTATAAGTACTTGTTACCTATTGCTTGGAATGCCGGGTAACAATTACATCCGATTAGTAATGCGTTGATATATCAGTAAAACAGATTATTGAATTTAAACTTGATAGCATCGATGTTGACATTTTTAACAGATGCCTTTATAGCAATCGAAATATCGATAAAATTATTATCGAGTTAAAATTTGGAAAAAAAAATCGCTGTTAACATCTATAAATGTAAATGTAAAATAACATCACTCTATTAAATAACATTATTTGTACTCTCTAAAAAGACTCGTTTACGAAGTGAAGAGTGCAATATCCGATAACAGTTTTATCGAAGCTAATGTAGCAAAATACTTAAAATTTATTTATTCTTTACATTCCCCTCAGATTTAAAGCCATATAAACTACATTATTCAGACAGCTGTCTGAAGAACTTCTATTAAAACTGCATTGGAACATATAAAATTTATAATATTTACCAAAATTGGTGGATAGAGTTTGGATTTTATGATAGATTCTTAAATAATAGTAATTCTTTTTTAAAAATAACTTTTGATTGTTTAAATCTGTTATTCTACTGTGAACTAGCATTGCGCAGTTGGTTACACCCGACTGAGTCGCACTTATATGTTTATTATTGCCGTTAGCTGAAAGCCGCTCAGTTTTGACTCCGATGTAGTTTTTATTCCTTGTGCAAACGAAATTTGCATTTGTAAATTATTTGTGGCTGTTGGTTTATTGCACAATTGGACAACATGTTAAATGACTTTAACCATAAAATGCGCACACTGCTCAGAGCTGTGCACATTGGAACAAAAGTCATAGAAATTGTTATACAATTCTCAAACAGAACACTTGTCTAAATGCTCTTCAATTTAATTTGATTAAAGTGCAATTAAATTTTTGATTTGGCCACATTACAGCAAATCTGACTAATAACACAACCTTGCGTTAAGTTGTGACACTGTGCGCCCTCCTGCGGCCCCTTGGCTCCGTTCTCCTGCTTCTGCTTCTCCTCAACTGTGGCGTTGCCGATAAGTTGCGCTTTATGGCTGCGCCAGTTCATTAAATTTAGTTTACCAGACAGCGACAACAATGTCTGCACAGACCGCCCCAGCCCTCCCCTCCCCTCCCCGCTGTTCCGACTGCTGCTGTTGCTGCTGATTGCAGCTCACCGCTGAAACGCTGCCCGGTTCAACTTTAGCTTCAGACTCCGGAACGGTTTCGAGTAGCTTTAAAACAGGCAAAAAGAAAAAAAAGACAAAAAGAAAAACAACACACACATGAAACTGTTGAAAACCGCAGACACCGTCCTGTTGGTTAGCCCCCTCCCCTTGCGTGTCCCCGCTGCATGCGGGTCTCCGGCTCTCGCACAGTAGTCTCCAGCGCTGTTGCAAAGTAGTAAATTTAATGTCAGTTGCATTTAAATTGAAACGCGAGCATGGAGCAGGGACAGTGAACGGGGGGGAGGGGCAGCCTGGGCATCGTCTGCTCGGTTTTAGCTCCCAGCCGCGTCCTCGTCCTCATCATCGTCATCGGTGACGACGCTCTCTGGCCTGTCGACAGTTTGAGTTAATTTCGTAGCCACCGCCTTTTCCACACATTTAGTGCACACACACGTTTATGTTTGTATGTGTGTGTGTGTGTATCTTGTATCTTTTGCATCTGGCATGCAACGCTGCTCGTCGTTCAGCTGCTAACCCGTCTGCCCGGACTGCCCTCGTGTCTCCCAATTCCAATTCCAGTACGAATCTCAAGCCCTAGCCCAACACCAATCCCAATCCCAATCCCTTTTTATGGCCGCCGTCTGTCCGCCTGTCTCTCACAAATTTAAAGTTGAGCAACAACGAGTAAAAGTTGGCCCCCTGTGTCGTTATTGTTGTTGTATTGCTTTAACGCGCTCCACTGAAAGATACAAATTGTTATGCAAAATGGTGAAAAGTTTCATTTGGCATCCTCAGCGACCGAGTTTTTTTTTTATTTTTATTTTTATTTTTTTTTTGTTTCACTGCCGCTTGCTTCGCTTTTTATGCAAAATTTTTTACATTTTGATTTATTTTCATTTTATGTTGATCTGCTTTTCTGCTTTCCGCCGCTGTCGCTCTGTATGCGCTTTTATTTAATTTTTTTTTCTTCTTTTACTTCCCTCTTTTTTTTCTGTAATTGTGTTGTTGCCTTCACTTTTTATATGGCATTGTGCGCAACTTCAATTGACTTTATTTGAGCTGATGATGGGCTGATGCTGTGTCTGTGTCTGTGTTTGTGTTCTCTTTGTCATCGGCAAAATGAAAAAAGATCCCTTTGCGTCAATCTGCCCGCCCTGCCCCCTCCCCAGATGCCAACATGTTGGCACGAACAATATGCGATGCTATCTTAATCGCGTCGAGGCTGTTAAATTGTTGTGATTTAATGTACAATATGCAATTTATAATATTTAATAAGCGCTTACAAGCTGATTCTCAGTATGATTCAGTGCTTATCGCTGGCAGATTTATGCTGTTAATCTGCTGTGGAAACGCTTGAAATGGAACATTACCCGCTTCAGTTTGACTTAAATTGAGCTTTTTTTTTCGCCACAATATATATGCAAATTGTTGGCATTTAAAAGTCCCAACTTGATATTATTGTTGGCCGCTTTCGTGTACGAAATTCTCGGCTCAAGGCCAGCAGTAAAAGAAGAACCCGCTTCGCCTCGGGCAACATCAAAATGATCGGGCCCAAAACGCCCTAAACCTTGAGAGCTCATCGCACGTTTTATTCCCCGGACGGTCACTCAGACGGACAGATAGGCAAACAGACATGAACACTTTGGCTTCTAACGTTCATAATTACTAAGCACACACACACACACACACACACACACAGAGAGAGATACACAGACACGCAGCTCGTTAATTATGCCGTCTAAACCCACGAAATTATGACAAATTTCAATAAGGCCAGCAAAATACGTCGGCGAAGAGAGTCAAATGAGTTCAAATAGTCCGCCCATTTAAATAAACAAAGCAAAACGTGAACGACAAAGAAGACGCAATAAACGAGACAAAAAAAAAAAAAGTGACTATGGCCAGTCCTCTGGGCCCGTCAGACACAAAACACATTCTATGGCAAACATTGCCCGAAACCAAAAACCAAAAACCGAAAAGCCCGAGAGGCCTGAAACGTTTGAAACTTATGATGGGTTCATGGTCAAAAGCAAGCAATAAAAATAAAAAAGCGCACAGAATTTCGGCACTCGAAGTTTTTTGACTTCGGCAATACTGTGCGAAAAAAAAAGAAGAAGATATAGTTGTATAGAATTAGAAATTATGGATATGCTTAGCTCCGACTTGTTTTCAATATTTGTTCGCTTTTATACCTGAAAACCCTTAATGCGTTAAAAGGAGCCGCTTTTGTTGTTGTGGACTTGTCAAACTTGAAATGCGTTTGCGTATTTCTAACACCTTGGTGACAAGTTATAAAGAATCGCTGAAGGCAACTTGCGTTGCGTTCCGTTTGCGTCTGCAAACTATTTCAATGTTCTCGTCTTTTTTTGCTTTTATTGCTGTACAAATTGTCGTGTTCTTAACAGCAGTTTCGTTCTGAGTGTGCCTCGTGATGCTCGCCCCTGAAAATAACTTGCAAGGTTAGTTGTTAGTTGTGGATACACGAAAAAAAAAACAGGCAATATCTCACCGTATTCGTATTCGTATTCATAGTTGTGACCAAGAAAGACTTTCGGTCTTCACAGATGCCACAGATCCAATTGTGGCCCATAATGAACGCCAAATTGTAGCCGCGTGTAATTTGCAGCCGCCCTTTGCATGAAACGTTAATGTTGCCTGTTTTTTGTATCTGTATCCGTATCTGTTGCTGTATCTGTATCTTTTCTGTGTATGTTTGACCTACTTCTGGCAGTTGTAAAAATTCAATAACAAAAACGGAAAATTAACTGAAAACGGCACTCGACAGAGCCAGCATTGATAAGACACCCAAAGCGAAACTGAACCAAGGCTGCAGCTCGGCACGATTTCTACATTGGATGCCCTTCGTTTAGCTCAGTGCAGAAACAGAAACCAAAACTTAAAACAGACCCAAGACCCAAGGAGGAGTCTCGCACACACACACACACACACACAGTTACACCTTGCACCCATTTCCATGCCATTTCCCATTTACGTGGTCGCATGTTCGAAACGTGAGCGGAACCCCCTTACCGCCAGACAAAACAAGAAGAGAAGAGAAGAGAGGGGAAGGGAAGGGAAGGGAAGACAACCGTCGATGACACCACCGATGCGTGTGCGTACGTGATGCAATCAAAATGTTATTAATAACGCAATAAAGTAACCATAATTTCAACCATTAAAATGCACACATTTTGCGCTACGTGCCACCATAAAAAAAGCCAAATGCAAGCCCGTAACCGAAAACCCAAAGACAACAACAGCAACAACAACACTTTACCCTAAACTTGGCCAAAGACACAAAACGCCAGAAAACACCAGTTTAATGCCATGTTCAAGTTTATGGCAAAGAGTCGCCCACAGTGTAGTTAGTACTACTCGCTCCCAGCCTACTGTCTGTCACTCCCCAATCTCCCAAGTCGAGCATTGCGTGGGAGATTAACTCAAATTTTGACTACGAAAAATTGTTTGCAAAAATTTATAAACATTCTCGTGGGGGAAATTTAAACAGAAATGGCCAAAAGTCAAGAAAAATCTGTTCAGTTTGCACAAAGTTAAAACACTTTTAATCAGGATTTGTTTTTTCTTTTAATTTTCTACACTGAAGTGAACCAGCTCAGACTTAGTTTTTTTCTACTGATTGAATTATTAATAAACTAACTAATTAATCGATTCAGTTTTAATCCGATATGTATTTGGATGAATAAGTTGTTAAATTTAGCATCAAAGGTACTACAAACGAGAAAATCAACAGAAAACGAAAAAAAAAACTTCGCATACACTTAATCGAGTATCTATGAGATACTTAAGTTGGGCTGCCAATGGTTCAGCTTATGGGTAAGGTAAGGGTACGGCAGGAGCGGAGATATCAAACGGCAGCAGCGAAAAGAAAACGAAATTTGTTTAAAGGAGAAATCATTAAAACGGCACCCAAAAGCGAGGGCCAAAAGCAGACCGAGGAGCAGATGTATGTAAGCTGTGCGGTGCGATATCACCAAAGCTAAAGCCAGATACAGATACTCCTACAGCAACAACAACAACTACAAAAACAACAACAAAGCTCAATTGAGCTCGAGTTATATTTATGACAGTTGTCCGTAATTGTTGTTGTTGTTGTTGTTGGTTTTAGTTTCGCTGCTGCTTTCCCATTTGCATGCTGAAATTTGTGACAGTCTCTTTGGTAGGCAAATGCAAATTTGTGCAGCGATGCGTTTTGGCAGCGTTTAAAGTCGCGCGTGAAAGTCGCGCCAGCTCAGCTCAGCTGCTGCAGTCGCCAACAGAACTGAACCGAAATCATTTGTCTGACTGATCGCTTTGATGGGAAAATCAGCCAAGTAAACAGATCTATGGTTGAAGCTACCAAAAAATGAACAATCGATATCGATAATTTAGTAATTTGCTCTAATTAAAAAGTATTTTCAATATGTTGTAAAAGTAAATAAATTCAATTATGTGTGAATATAAATTTGTAGTAAGAAATAATATATTAAAAGACGCTGAAAGCAATGTTAAATAGCAAAATTTAAATTTCTATCAAAATCGATTCACAATATTGAAACACATCACCACACATCCAAATATCGGCAGTTCGGATATAGTACGTTATCCTAAGGCTATACCCGTTCCCATATTCATTATTTAAGCCAATGCTTTCCATATTTTGGTTAAAGTTTTCCCCGCGCAGTTGTTGCCAAGCGGCGCAGAAAGCATTTTTAAATGCCACTCAAACGACAGCGCAAATTGTTTGATTGTTGTTGTTGTTGTTCGCTGGTGTTGTGCGGCCATTGCCGTGAAATTTGTGTGAATCAAAACAACAACAACAACAACAATAACGAGCAGAAAACAGCAACAACACGAAAAGCACTTGACAAGGTAAAGCGAGCCGGCTTTTCACTTCGAGCTCTGCAAAATATGCCTATATTAAGGGGTCCATGGAGCGGCGGGCAGCACGAGCGGGGGGGCTCTGACTCTACCGCTGGCCGTGAAACCAGCGCAAAGGCTGTTAGAGACAGCGGCAGCAGCAACAGCATCAACATCAACATCAGTACATGGGCATTGCCTTCAGCGCGGCAATGGACAACCATGCGTGCCTGCCGCCTGCCTATGTATTTATTGTTTCAACTCGCACTGTTTGATATTTATATTTGAAACGAGCCGACAGCAACTGGCGAAAATGTACGACTGGCAGGTACCCTGTACCTAGTTCCGCAAAATGTTATTATTAAACAAAATCAACTCTAAACGAGTTGGCAATCTAGTGGCGAAAGCGCATTCAAGCCACAACATTACTGATATCAAATTATGTGAGAAAGTATATTTAATTGAATATTTAAAATAATAAAAATTGAACTGTCAAAATATGAAATTTAAAGTAGGAAATTGTTACCAAAAGTCGTATATATAAAAGTAATTTCGATTTTGCAATTTTAGAACGCAATGTATCTAAATGATATATATTTATATACTTATTATTTTAATTTTTACAAAACCTTTTTTGATTTCTTAATAACTTTTGAGCAATTTATCGGTTTGGATTGAATTAGTTACCAATTGAAGCCTATTCTTAAGTTTTGTTTAAACGATCGTGTTCACTTAACCTGATCAAACTATAGTAAAACTATAAAACTAAGCGCTATGATGGACATAAGTTGCAGAATACCCTTTTTTTTTAACTTCAAACTTCAAACAAAAGTTGGCTCATTGCCATGGGCGCGGCTTAATAAGATGACCCCAACACGCGGTTGTTGGACTGAGAGATACGAATATGTTTAATAGAAACAGAAACAACAGCGGATCGCATCGCAGCTCTAGAGAGGGCTAACGCCCAAAGCGAGCCAATAGGCCCAGCAACAGGGCCATGTTCCATGTCCCATGTCAACTCTTGACGTGACGGCCCGTTGCCGTTTGATTTATGGCGGGATTAATAACACAGCTCCCCTCAATTGCCCTTACTTGTATATATATATATATATATATATATATATATATATATTTTTTTTTTTTTTTTTTTTGTATATGTAACAGTTAACACACTTTTTTGACTACATGTAGATTTCGAAATTGATTTCGACCTTTGGTACAATTTCACTTTGTCGTGTCGTGAAAACAATTTCGATATTTATTGCAGCCTACAAAAAAAAATGGGTTTGATTTTAAATGCGTATTTATCACTTTTATAAGGCACATTTTTCATTATGTTTCATGTAGCGAGAATGAGAATTGAATGATGGACATTAATGCTATTGACGGATTTATGGCATGTTCAAAAGCATTAAGCACGTTTTGTAAACCATTTTCTAAATGTTTAATGGCTGGGCATACCATACCCCTTATGTTGATCGTAAAGATCATCGTGCTAGTGGAAAGAAAATCGAATATTCCGATTTAAGTGTTTACAAAATGACTTTCTACTGACGATATTCCGATCTTATTTCTGCTCAAAAGCATTTGCCATTGTGAAATATATTTAATTAACCTTTTTTTTTTGTCTTCTTCTTTTACAGGTATGTACACAAAAAAAAAAAAGAAACCAGCAGCATTCAAGGCTTTCACATAAACACAGACAGCTGAAATTTTATGTCCAAAATACCGAATCCTTGCGCGCGTGAGTAATTATAATTTATTTAAATTGATTACGCGTCGATGCGATGCAGCGAAACCCGATCAGCACCAAACGATCCGATCGAAGGCGACCCATTTCAGAGGCAGTCGCAATTATTCATTTAAATCGACACCAAAGAAAAAAGGAAAGAAAGAATAAAAAACGGAAGCCAGTTGGATTCCTGCCCCAAAATATTTTGACAAATTTTTGATACTCTACAGTTCCCATAGGGCCCGGCTTAACTGAATCTGTCATCCATTTCTCATATATCGAAAAGTATTTTAGTTGATTCTGATGATGTCATGTTTCCGGCTTGAAATCGATGCAAAACTAAACTAAAAACTGGTTAAAACAGTTGCAAACTAGGTGTTTGCTTTTAAATACAATACGACAATATTTTGTGTGAGATATTGTCGAACGATAAGGAGGGAACTAAACTATAGCTGAACTGGCCTGCTGAGTATTTCGTAGTCGTCTCGGGCTAGTTTGCTCTCATTTTCCAGTATCCGAGTGCCGAAATTATTTTATTTTTTTGTTTTTTTTTTGTGGTTGCCGCGTGCGTGCCCCAAATACCGATGCCCACGTAGAGTGGCTAGGGAAAATGTTCAGCAGGGTGGGGAGCGGAGGGAAGGGAAGAGTTCTTAAGGCTGACATTTGAAAGATATGTCGAAGTGTGGCCCATTGGGCTGGGTCAGTAATGGAGTGGCAGTGTTGTTCGCGACAGCGCCATCTATTGTCCAGCTGTTTCACTGGAAATCAGGTCACATATTTGGTATAAAAAAAAAATAAAATATAATAAAACGCGCCTCTAATTTGGCTGCGTTTTGCTGGCGTTTACAGTCGCGGTCAACTTTTTAATTGCGGATGCGCAGACTTTCGATTTCGTTTCATTGTTGTTATTGTTGCTATTGTTGCTGTTGTTGCTGTTATTGTTGTGGTTTTTGTTGTTACCCTGCGCAACAGGCCTACGCTCCGCAGCGGCAGCGAGGAAGCCACCAGCAGCAGCAGCAGCAGCAGCAGTTTCATCAAGCGTCGCCTCGCTCTGTGGCTTTCCAAAAAAAAGAAAAAAAAAAAGAAGAAAAAAAATTTCAAAAAGTTGCTGCACAGTTTCACTTGAGGGAAATCGCAGCTCCCGCCGTTGTTGCTATGACATAACTGACGCCGCTGCCGACGTCGCTGTGGCCGCAGCTGCGGCTGCGGCTGCGGCGGCGGCTGTGGAAAGTTGAACGCGAATTGTCGTTTGGATTTTGCTTTTCAACTTTTGCAACTGCCTCAAATTTACCTGAAAAGTGCCTAAAATTATTAAGCTGTGTGTGAATTGTGCAATCCAAAAGCAAAAGCGATGCTCTGAATTTAAAAGTATCTGCAGATACTCACATTGTATCTAATAGATACATATATAGGAGAACAGCTTTCATTTAAATGAGTCGCTAACGACGATGTCATTGGACACCAGATTGAGTCACATTGAAGTCCACGCACTAATCACAGATAATAATAATCACTTAATTTGAACGCTAATTTGCGGCCAGGGCCTTTGGGGGCATTCGCTTAATGACTTTCTCAGCAGCGTGAAAAACGAAAGGTGATCTGCTTTTTTCGTCTTTTCTCTTCCATTCAGCTTATGCAAAACAATGAGCACTTTTTCTCAAAAAGTTTGAATTCAAATCGCACTAAGCGCACTTTTCAAAAGTTCATGTTCAGTCTCATGTTGTTTGGGGGAAAGGGGGAGAATGGAAATGGAAATGGAAAGGTAGAGATTTGGACCAGGAGGCAAGCACATGCGAAGGTTACCCAAGGGCAGATTGCACGACTCTTGGCCACAAATATCATCTGAAATTGCTATGCATCATAATTTCTTGTGTTTATTGTTGTTACTTTAAATGATTTGATCACGTACATAAAACAGTTGAACAGTAAAAGGTTAAAATGAATAAAAGCAAATGTTTTTTGTGCGTATAACAGTTGGCATTCGAGATAAGTCGTTTTAAAAAGTTGCTGTTTTGTTATACAATGTATAACAGCTGCGATTTAACAAAAATCACACATATCGTTTGCACTGTTATTTTACACACAACTTTCATCGTTTATAACAGTTGGCATTCATGTGTATGTATCTAAAATTAATAAAACACCCAAGAGCCATTTCACATACACTGCTCCCATTAACACCCACCGTACTCTTCCCCTTCCCCTTTCAAACTCATCTCCACTTCTCCTCTCCATTTCAAATTCAATTTCCTTTCGTTTTGCCAATCAATTTTAATCTCGCCTGCATATATCCAGCTGGCTGGGCAAATCCAACAATGCCGGAACTATACGCGACCCAAAACAAACACCCAACAAAAAAAAAAAGAGAAAAAATACATGATGAAAAAAAAAAATCATGCACTTTTTACCTTTTACGGTTGCGGGGCGATTTCACTTGAATTCGTAACACCCAAAAGAGAGTTGCAAAATTTGTCGAGTTGAGATTTGTATTAAAACAAAAGACAAAACGAAACCACCCGCGATTTGTTTTGTGTGTGCGCGCACACACACACAAACACACACACACACAGACACACGCATGCAGGCATAGACGAGTAACAACAACAACAAAAAATCTCACCCGCTATCACATGAGGCAAACTCTCTTTTCTGTTATTGTTGTTGCTGCTGCTAGCCGATTATCTACACCTTTCACCTTTCACGCCAACAATAACAACAACAACAACTAAAGCCGCAGCAGACGTTGCCTCTGCCTTTGTTTTCATTTTGATCTCCAAATTTGCAGCCTTTCTAATTTCAATTGTCGTCTCCAAGCAGCCAAGCAAAGAGCGTTGTGCAATCTCGACTTAATTGCTAAGGATTGGATTGGATGGGATTGAATTGAATTGGTTTGGTTGGGTTAAAATTGAAGCTTAAGCTCAAGTTGGAGCTGGAGCTGGGGAGCTGAGTGACATTTTGTACGTGTGGCAGCGCCCACAAGCTGCAGCACTGCCTAAAATCCATGACAAATATGTATTACATAAACACTCGGAGGGATTTCCACACCAGCGGCAGCAACTGCAACAGCAACAACAACAACAACAGCTAACAAGTCAAACGGCCACACACTCCCAAACAAATACCAAACAAAAATATAAAAAAAAATACAAAAAATTAGTTTCACCTCTTTTTCATGCCATGCGCTTAAAAAGCGCAGCAAATTATAAACAAGCGAGACTGAGAAATAGAGAAACAGAGCGAGAGAGAGAGCGAGACTCTGCAACTGCAACGAATTGCAGCGCCCACAGTTGCCGCTGCTGCTGTTGCTGCTGCTGCTGCTGCAGTTGCAGTTGCAGTTGTTTTTTTTTTGGGCAACAACTTTTTGGCAACACCAAAATTTGGAATACACAAACAAAATGTGAATAAATATAAAAAAATAAAAACTAAATAAATAAAAGAAAACGTCTACATCAAATGACAAAACGTAGTCAGCGTCCACGTTGGCGTCGACGTCGGCAGCGACGTCGCCTCGTTGGGGAGTATTACATAACAAGCGCGACACGTTTTTGTGCAAGCGACGATTTCGGCAGCAGCCAGCAACAGCGACGGCGACGACGACGGCGGCGACGTCATATGGCCAAAAAAAAGGGGGCACGACTGCGCGCCACAAGCCTCGCCGGCGCAGGCGACGTAATAAGCGAAACAACAGCAGCCGCAACAACAACAACTCGTCTTGGTTGCCGTTGCTGTCGCTGATTTGAACTCCCAAAATTTGGCGGCGCTTTTTGCTTTCTTTTATATATATATTTATTCATTTTATATATATATGATAATTCATACAATATAACTCAAGATATAACTCTTTGAAAACTTTTACTCCAGCAATTGAGAACAAAATGATTAAGTGTGATCGTATTTAAATATATCCTGTAAGCTGTTGACTCAAATACAACATTTTGACAAAGTAAAGTAAAACTATTCTAGACTCAAAAGCTGTGCTCTGCACAAAAATGTAACAAAAAAATAAAATTAAAAAAAAATTGTGCAGTTTTTAAAATTTTTACTAAAAAGTAAACTGCAAACCTAAGTTTTATCTTTAATTAAATATTTTATCGAATTCTGAAAATTCAAATTAAACTATTTTATTAATTCCGTTTATTCACAAATGTACAAAAAGCTTTTAAAAAATAGCATTTATATATTCCCACATCTTACAGGGTATATAAAATGTGGTTTTAAATACTTTTCGACTGTTGCTTCCATCTTGGCTAACTGTTTGGCTTGCGCCTTTTGGGCCGCCCTAATTTCGCTTAATTACACACACACTCACACACACACACACACACTGAAAAAGCGAGATAACAACTTTACAACTTGTGCGTAACAGCATCGAAGTCGCCCGCATTATTTTATTTATTTACTTATTTTTTTTTTGTGTTTATTTTATTTTTGTATTTTAATGTTCATTTGTCTGGGCCACCAAGCATTTTTCTTCTTTGCTCTTAATTTTTTTTTTTTATGTAATTCAGCTTTTTGGTTTGTGGCACTTTTAAATTTATTTTTATTACTTTTTTTTTTCGTATTGCTAAATGTTTGTCCGCGAAGTTTTCACTCTTTCATTTTGAAGAAATTTACGTTTATTTACAATTTGTCTTCATTTGGGGCGCGCGTACATTTCGGGGCCAACTCTTTCCGAGCGAAAACCGAAAACCAAAACCCATCCGAAATCGTGTCTGTTTGTTGTCTGTCATGCAGCCCTCTTAACTGGGCCTTGACGATAGTTTTCTTTGTGTGTTTTGTTTGTGTTTCTGTTCAGTTTCGAGGTTTTGGCTCTTTGGTCTCTGCCCGATTAGCAGCCCATTTGAAAGTTTGCTTATGAGTTTAGGAGATACAATTTGCTTTACCGAATTGCTGCACCTACGTTTAACCTAAAATGTCACCCATCCAAGGTACAGTTTCGTTCATGATTTGATTGTGTTTTTTTTTTTTTGAAGTTTTATTTATATAGCCCACACACTTGGGATTGCATGCCTCAATTATCCCCAACAACACTTAACTCTCATCAACAACCTGTGGCTGCTAGTTCCACAACTAATTACCCGATAAGAACCAGTAAGACGAAACTAATAAACTTCATTTGCTTTTATGGCTATCCATCAACATTCCCCTGCAAAGTCAAAGGTCAGTCCAAACAAAATGAAATCTAAAACTAAAACCAAGTGAAGATGCGCATGCTGAACCTCGTGACAAGGGCGGGGCAACAAGCGATGAAAGCTAAAAACAATTAAACCACAAAATACACTAAAGCAGCAATAGTATCCGACTAGTAGATACCCAGTCAACGAGTTGATGTAAATAAATATTTTTGATTTGCGTATAATATACAATAATCAAGACATCAAATTAGTTTTGCAATCGATATTTATCGATCATGGTATGTGCCAATATTTCTCTAATTTCAAATCGATATACAGTTATCGATCTATCGATAATTTAGAAAACCTTTATCGATCGTTTTATTTGCACATTTATTGTTTATGGAGTTTATGGAGATGCCTCCCTCTAACTCTGTTGACACCACTGACACATACCCTGCGCTTGTCACAGCTATTCAATAGTTACAGGGTAACTCTGCCGTTGAATTTGGTTGCTTTTGTGGTGGCACTTGGAAGAGCAGTGCGACAAAAAGCAATATTCAGCTTCTCATTTTGATTGCTGCGACTTCTGCTTTTGCTTCTGCTTCTACTTGTGCTTCCTCTTCTGCTTCTCGTATTCTTGGCATCAGCGACGTCGCGTCGCGTCGGCCACCAACGCTGCTGCTCGAAAAGTACAAAAAAAAAAACTACAACAACAACAACAACAAATTCGAATTCGTGTGTGGCTCCTCCACTCATCGTTCTGCTGGCATCGCCAGCGTCGCCGAGGCCGAGGTCGACTCTCAGGCCTCTGCGAGTGTGTGTGCGTGCGTATGTGTGTGTGTGTGTGTGTGATTGTTTAGGCTCTGCGTCTGCGCTTGACACACACGCTAACACACACACGAAGCCGCACAACTTTGGTGGCATTTAGTTTTTTCTTTATTTAAATTATTAAAGAAACAAAATTATGTTTTTTTTTTGTCGACTGGGAAGGGGTTTCCTTTTTGGCCTGTGCAAACGCATCCTATGCGAGAGATCGGGCATAGGCCATCCGCAGCCCAGCTCAGCTCAGCTCGGCTCGGCTCAGCTTAGGTGGTTCAGGTGCTGCTCACAGGTACCTGGCAATCCAGGGCCACACACAAAGTCTCGCACACACGCACTTCAAATTAGCCTAGCCAACAAATACAAATGCCAGATAACCCGACATGTGTAGTGTGTATGTGTGTGTGTGTTCTTGGCATGTTGCTCCAGCTCTCGCACATCTCCGCCGAGCGTCATCCATCAGAGGGGCATCCATCACAATGGCAGAGTCTTCAAAAGAGCAAACGCAGATTGAATTATTTGCCATTGAGTCGTAATTGTTAGAAAAGGAGACGATACACTCAGAGAAAAGCGACCTGTTAAGCACGAACATGTTCAAATGTTCATTGTTCAAATAGCATGAAAATTTTTGTATTAGTTAAAGTTAAATGAAGTACGAAATATTTATTACTTATTATGCATTCTTTTTTTATATCCGTTTCGTATTTAAATGTTTTCGTGTCACAATTAATTTTATCTAAAAGTTAATTTTTAATTTCTAACTTTGATTTGAATACAAAGTGCTTGGTTTTTTCGCCAAGTGTGTACAGGTTGGACAGACCACATACGATCGGGCCACACACACTGGACTCTAGCTATATATACAGGTGCTCGGCACCAGCTGCCGGTGGCACCTTTTAACGTTTAATGAGCGTAAACAAACGCCGTGGGAAGTCTATTACCAGCACTTTGGCTGCGTGTACGTCTCCAGTCTCCGTCTCTTCAGCTATTATCCTTGTGGTTTTTTGTCTGCCAGCAATTGCATTTTTCTGTTTGCAGCCAAGAAGAATTACAAACTGCGTTTCTTCACAATTAAACAGCGTCCTGCCATGTCCTTTTGCCACTTTCTGACCACCCGGGAGCCGGTAAAGGCAGCAATCAAATTAAAAATTGATGTTTTGACATTTTCGGTCGGTTGAGATAATATCTACAACAAATCCAGCTTGGGTGTTCTTTTGTGTTTGAATGCAGGCCTGACTTCGGGATGGAATAGATGGCAGATAAATGAGACCCGGACTCAGGACCGCTTTGACAAATTGTCTTTAGCTCGAGCTGTAAAATTTTGCAGTTTGATTTGTGCACAATGGACGCACAATTGTATGGCTTGTATGAAGCTGAAAGATCTGGTTTTAAAGATTGAATTGTCAAAGAATAGACAGGAAATGGCTTAAGCACCAAAACCTTTCAAGAAAGAAGGGCTGACGAAAATTAAATACACTTGCAAACTTATTTAAGTCTTTGGATTCCATATTTTAGAAATTGTGGAATATGTGATACTCTTCGCAAGGGTATAAAAACGCCAAACGGGCTAGTTATTGTCTGGTATTGTATAATCGCCGAAGCAACATGGGCCTAGTATGTGCCAAGGCCAAGTCTAACCCGACACGCATTTTTTCGACACTACTTTTCTCCCATTGGCCAGCCCAAAACCAATAAACCAACAACTCGAACAAACTTGGTTACGAAAAGAAAAAGCTCTGCGGCTAACAAAAATTAAAACAAAACTCGAATCAAAATAATGAACTGTTTATGAATTATCACTGAACTAGTTTCAATGGGCGCGTGACAGATACAAACGCACGCACACAGACACACACACACACATACATATATATTACCAAATATCAGATGCTAAACGGCAATTGGAAATCAAAAATGGGGTCCTCTCGTAATGCGCAGTCTGTCAGTGTTGGAAAGTTGAGATTTGTCATCGATGACGACAGCAAAAAATGTTTCTATTGAAAATGTGGGCGCACTCCAGGAGGCAGCCAAACTAAGCCAAAGATTTGTATGAGTGTGTGTGAAATGCGGAAAATGGCGGTGCTCCAATCACTCATTTTGTTACATGGGCAACAGCCACAAAAGATTATGAAAATTTAAAATGTAAATTACTTGCTCGCTGGCAGCGCCAAATAGAAAACAGAGAGCCGAAACGAAACGAAACAAAATCAAACAAAACACAGATTCGATAGAAAGACAAAGAAACAACACACGCGAACACACATACACACAACAGAAAAAAAAGTAAAACGCTGCAACCGAAACGGCAATTGCTGCAAAGTGATTACGAAAAAGTCTCAAAGTTTCACTCGGCTCTTGGCACGAGTGCGGAAGTTATCCCACGGCGGTTCGGGCAGCTCGCGTTGTGTTGTGTGAATGTATTTCGCCGCTTACAACTCCATTTGTGTATCTAACTGATGATGCGACCCACCAACCGAGCAACCACCGCTGTGTGGATTGCAAGCCTGTCCAACCCGTTCCACATACTTTGTGTGTATTGAGACTGATTTTGTTTTTAAGACGCGTCGATCGCCAGTTAAATCAATTAACACTTTCGTCAGCGACGTCGCTGCCCACGCAATGCAGGCGTCGCAGTCGGTCGCCTGAACAAAAAATTGAGCAAAGGGCACTGCGAAGAACAGAAAAGCTTCAAACTTCAAACTTTAAGCACTAAGTAGCGCTGCCCTCATTGTTGTGTGCTTTATTTAAAATTTTGACAAATATTTAGAAGGTAACGATGAGAATGGGAATGAGAATGCGAGCGCGAATGAGATGACGTCGCGGTCGCTGTCAGCGTCAGCGTCGCTGTCTGCCTTGGTCGTCAACGCGTCGTACTGTCCACATACATATGCACGAGTATTTTGCTTTGTTGCTAGTGAAAATTGGGTTATTGTCAGACAGCCATCCATTCAATGAAGTGGATGAGGTGTGCAAGGGGGAAGGTGGGAAGGGGGGCTACGTTTTTATTGAACTTTTTGTTTTATTTATGGAAATTAGTGTCAAGTAAATCATGTGTATGCGCTTTTGCCATACAATAATTAAACATACACACATGTGCATGTTTATCGATAGGCATTTCTATAAACAGCTTATTGAAAATTGAATAATATTAAACTATGGCAGCAGCTCTTCAGCTTTGTGAAAGTCGATTGGTAATCGATAAGTCCGAAGCGAAACGCGTTGAAAGGTGAACCAGTTGTGTTATTTCCGCTATTGAAGGAAGTGCTCAAAGGCCAATGGACGTCCAATGGCCTTTAATATTAAAAGCACACACATATAAACGATCAGCATGATCAACATGATCTTGAGTCAATGCCCAATACGGTGCGCACGTTGTGGGAAGTGTTTGGTGAGAACATCTTTAAAGAGACTCGCAATCTAATTTGATGCGTAACGTTGGGCCGAGTTAACCATTGGGATAGCCAATTATAGCTGTCTCTCTTGCGCTAACTCCCTACTCCCTACTCCCTTCCCCCATTCCATGCAATCAACTTGAAAGCATTCACATCTCTGGCCCAACTTTCAACACCTTCGTTAAGCTCGTTCAGTTTGCGGTACTCACAACTTCAAAGCAAACGACGCATTACTGTCAAATTTCTCACACATGTGGTTCCTGCTAATGGGCAACAGATTGACTGCCGCCAGTGAGAGAGGTGCCCACAGTAGCTGTTGCTGTTGCTAATGCTGATGTGTGGCCCGGGCCAAAGGACACGGACACACACGAAGCCCCTACGGCCGATGCTAATTTGCACGCCATAAATGAAACGAATATGTTGAATGGGCAACCAGAGGGAGAAAGAGAGCGAGAGCGAGAGATAGATGGAGTGGAGTCAAGTGGAGTGAAGAGCTGGCTGTCTGCTTGAGCTGCTGCTAGTTGGGTGGGCCAAGACAACGACGACGTGACATGCGTTGCTGACAACGCCCCTGGGTTAATACATAGTTACAAATACATGCATACATACATACATACATACGTATGCGTATCTGTGCACATACTCATATATATGTAATATACACCCCCAACCAGAAGTCAGTGGCGAACGGAGCAGACCATAACCGATACATGTGCAATCGAAGCTGAAGCCGTCGCGCACTTTGATGTAAAGTAGGAAGCGCCGATAAGCCAGCCACAACAACAGCAGCAACAGCAATGGCAGCAGCAAGGCCGCAGCGTCGGCTCAATTGAAGAGCTGCCTCTGTGACTAAATGATTAAGGCTTATCTGCTCGAAGGACCTCCGGCCAGCGGCTGGTTTGGCCTGGTCATACCATTTCCATCATGCCATGGCCTCGTTCGCCTCGCCCTCGCCACACACGCACGCACACTTAAATACATACAATTATCAGCTGCCGTTGGCCCTCAGCTAGCTCTCTCTTCATAGCAAACACATTGTCGTTCTCTCTCTCTCCCGCTGTTGTTTGCTGCTTACGCTCAGTGGCACTCTCTCCGCAGTTGCGCTCAGTGGTTTTTCAGTGTCGCCGTCGACAATGCTTCCTTTCCCATACGCTAATCGACCTCACACAAAGCGCCCCACCAACGCCTCTCACTTGACTAACCGTGGAGAGTGTAGGTGTAGGTGTACTAGTCTAGGTGTGTATGTATGTGTGTGCATGTGCGTTTACGTTTCGCCACAGCAGCGTCGACTTTGTTACATTACATAGTGAAACGAAATGAAAACTGAAACGCTGCGAGCAGCGCTGCCGGCGTCGACACCAAAATTCGCCGAGCATTGAAATCGGACAGCCGCTCACTCAGCAGCAGCGCCGTCGTCGTAGTCGCCGTCGTCGTAGTCGCCGTCGTCGTAGTCGCCGTCATCGTCAGCAGCATTCGCCGACCCGTTGCTCAGTTGACTACACTCAGTTCAGTTCTCCGCAAACTTTCAAGCGAAGCGGTTGTGGTTCGTCTCATTTTCGTGCGCCTACTAAAAAATCTGACGGCCGAATTAGCAGCTGCTAAAGCAACAACAACAGCTTTAATAAACGGCATGGAGCATTGCAGGGTTTCAATAATTTCGTACAACATAAAAGTGTTGTAATAACAACAACCAATTCATTATGATCTTTGTGGAATTTTGTAAATTTTTAACCATAATATTTGTTTGCAAACGCGCGTTGAACGGTTAAAACAAAAACACAACAAGAAAATTCTTAAATAAATGCAAAAAAAAGCTTTGCTAAATAGCTATAAAATTAATTCATTTTTATACATGCGTATTTGTGCTTTTGTGTAAATGTGGGCAGAAAGCAAGTTAGTGAATACATAAGATTATTAAATTGAATACAAATACAAATTAAAAAATTTAATTAAAAAAAAAAAAAATACAACAACTGCAACAACGACAACGACAATAACAGAGCAAATTATTCAGTTGTAAAATGTTTGAGCCGTATGTGAAAATCAAAAAAAAGCGTAGTGTGCATGAAATCTATCAAAATGAGAATGTCGATGTCGTCGATGTGAATTTGGAGCAACAGCAGCAGCAACAATCGTTGACTGCGCCGTCGCCGTCGCAGCAGCAGCAGCAAACGTCTAGTGATAATTGTTGCTGCCAAAGTGGACCGCGAAATGTTGCTAGTGCGAGCGCACTGAGCAGTGTTTTGGCCGAGACGCCAGCAGCAGCTAGCAGCAGCAGCAACACTAGCAACAACAACTGCAGTCGCCTGCAGCAATTGATATCAACGCCTCCAGTATTACTGCGCAGATCGTCGCTGTCGACGCCAGCGCCCGCGTCTGCGTCAGCGTCTGCATCAGCGCCAGCGTTAGCGTCAACGTTGCCGCAACACCCACACGCTGTTGCTGTTAGCACGCCATCGACGCCGACGCTGACGGCGCCGCAGCAGCAACAGCAACAAGCGACAGCGCCTTCGGTTTTGCAACAACATTTGGGTCACCTGAATTACGAAAGTGGAGCAACTGCAGCAGCAGCAGCAGCAACAGCGGCAACGCGAAGTGGCACAGCAACACTGGCGCAACATTTGGCAACACCCAGCAGCATACTGCAGGCAGCTTTCAGCAACAGCAGCAACAGCAGCAACAGCAACAACAGCAACAACAACAATAATAATAATAACAGCAACAGCAACTTGCAGAATATTTTGACGCGCGCACAAAGTTCCTCCTCCGCCTCCTCGAACAACTGCAGCAGCGCCTGTGCCGGCAACAGGCACTACAACGGCGGCAATCCGAACAACAGCAACAGCAGCAACAGCAACAGCATCATTGCGAGCCGCCTGTTCGGGCCCACTTCATCCACCGCCAGCTCCAGCTCGGCTGCCAGCAGCTCCTCCTCGTCGCACCACCTGTCGCCGCATCATCATCTGCATAGCCACCATTCCGCTCTGACCAATTCCATAACGAATCGCATTAACCAATCGATACGGCGGCATCTCAACCAGCAGCAGCATCAGCAGCAACACCAACAACACAACAGCGCCGCCTCAACATCCGCCTCATCCTCAGCGAGCACCAGCTCCAGTTCCAGCTCTTCCTCATCCTCTGGCACAGCGACTGCCTCAATCCCAGCATCTACCTCTGCCTCTTCGTCGCAATATCAGCAGCAGCATTTTAATTGCGCTCATCCTGCACAACAGCAACATCTGAGCAACAGCCATCAACACCACAGCAACCACCACCAACAACAGCACCACAGTAACAATCATCATCATCATCATCATCATCATAATCAACAACAACAACAACCACAACAATCTCCTCTGTGCCTAGTATTATTAGTTAAATGCCCCAATTCAAAGGAGTTCTGTAACGCCGCTACAAATTTCTGTGATAAAAGGTAAATAAACCTTAATGAAAATTTATTGTGCACTAAAAAACATATTAATATACAAACACACATAGATATATATATCTATATGTGTTTATACCTGTATAAACACAAAAATGCTATTCTACTTATTTTACTTTACTTAAACGTAAACCGAACTTTTCTCATCTTCATTTGGAGGTATTCATAACCCTAATATAACTAACGGTAAACGCTTTTAACCGTTACATTTGGGTAGTACCAAACTTTTTTCACACGAAAATTTTGCTTAAAAGTAAACTGGCAAACGGAAAATTTGTAACAGAAACCAATTTTGAAACAAATTTTGAACAAGTTGTTTATTTATCATTATAAAATATATGGGGATAATAAATATACAAGAATATATTATAATACTTTTGATTTCGTATGCTCTCAAGTGTTTTCTCTGTAATTGTACAACACTGGCTAACGAAAGCAACAACAAGCAAGATTTTGCTTAATTTATTTTAACTTGTTTTATGCATTTACCAACATTGTTTGCTGTATTAATTTGGATGACTTGTAGTTTCACTGGCATTCACTCGACACACATACATATCCAGATGTGTGTGTGTGTGTGTGTGTGAGTTAGCGATTTGTGCTAGTTTGAATTGCAACCTCGGCGTAACCCACTTTTAATTGGTTGCTTTATAGATGGGTGACCTCAGTGTTGAGCGCGAGATTGAGATTGAGGCTGCCAGTGTTGGTAAGCCCAATTTGAGTCCCTCGATTCTTGATCCGAAATGCAGAACAAGAAATTGAACGGTTGGTTCAATTAGTTTTATTATTTTTCATGCGATTGTATTTTGTTGCACTTCATGAAAGAAGAGAAGAAAGAAGCAGAGAAAAGGGAAAAGCTTGAAAACTGTCGTTTAATATAGTTTGTTCAGTATATCGTGTGTGTACTATAGCTGGTCTCAAAAATGACTAAGCTGTGGTTTAACGCTTTTTTTTTGTTTTACACGCCCTCTGCGCAAACGGAACACGGGACGGGAAGTTTGCTTCAGTGCACTGGCTCAACGTCGCTTCGTCCCAAGGGTCGGACCTCAAATCTCAGTTCGGAGCCAGAATTGTCGACCAAAAGCTGATATATGTATATCCCATATTCAGACTAATTTGTCAAAAGTTCGAATAGGAATTGTTGCAGCAACAAGTTGTTTAATCGCTTTGTTGCTGCCTAAAGTAGTGAATTCCAATTGGAAAGAAAATGCACTTAACTTTTGCAACATTCAAGTTTGTGCCAGCAACTTTCTTATTTTAATATCAATAACTATACGTAATAATATTTAAGGAATATTTTAATAACACGTGTATGTTGTGCAAAAACTTTCAAAAAATACATTTAATGAATTAACAACGATTGCTGCGACTGCTGCAACATGTTGCCAGCGCGCTGTGGCTGAGTGATTCGGGTTGCTTGAACTCTGCTCTGCTCCAATCAATGAAATCATTGCTACAGATGTTTTCAGTTTTCACTTTGCTTAACGCATTTCACCCAATAATCGTAAAAGCAACAACAACAGCAGAAGAAAAAGGTGCCTCTTTCACTCGGGCCCACATTTTGAATTTAGAACAAATCTCTACGGTAAGCACAAAAATTTCTAAGCCAATAAAAAGATATTCAAAGCCAAATAGTGGCAGCAGCAGAGAGAGACGAGAGAGACGGCGTGCGCCTAGTAGAGAAAGAGCCGTAGAAATCCGGCAACAATATCAGAAGCAGCAGCAGCAACAACAAAAATGAAAGCACGACAAAAACAAAATGTGAAAACGCATGAAAGCCAATTTCTTGTCGTTTCCTTCGCTTCGTCGCAGTCGCCGCACAATTTGTTTAGAAAGTGCAGAGAAATGGTAAAAGCGGCAAAATGCAAACAAGCCAACAACAACAACAACAATAATGGACAGCCAAGTTTGGCCCCAAACTTATGCACTATACAACAAAAAAAAACTAAAAAAAATGGGCACAAAATGTTTATTAATTTATTGATTTCATTTCATGGCTCAACACGATAATGAAATACATTAATGACGTACGATAATGATAATTAGACTTTTGTATGACTTTTTACTATTATACAATACACACGCCACGCGCTAAACGGCAACGTGCTGACTAGAGCGCGAGAGAGAGATAGAGAGGGAGAGACCGCGTGTAAGCTGAGCTTTGCTGCGCGACGTCATCAAACGAGTTTTATTCGCCGCAAGCCTAGCGCTGTTATTGTTATTGTTGTTGCTGCGCTTACGATTACATAAAGCGTTGTCGTTTCGTTCCGTTCGTTTCGTTATTCGTGCCCAGCAGCGATGTGCTCTCGTTTTACGTCGCCTGGCTTCGGTTACATTGCGGTCGGGTGAAATTCGCTGTCGCTGCCGCTGCCGGCGCTGTTGACGCCTACGCGCCTGCGCACACAGTGCAAGCCATACAAATAAATACAGGCCAGCAACGACTCATTTTAATGCTGCTTGTAATGCTTACGTAACCGAAATATGTTTTCCCTTTGTCATTATTTGTTATTAACGCGAAACTAGTGTAAACTTTCATTTATGTTGCAATGCTGCTTGCCAAAGTGTCAAAACTTAGCAAAGCCCTGCTGGCCTCTGAATTCGCTGCATAAGTATTATTAAGTCTATATTTTCTTTCTCTTAAACAATACATTTAGAAAAGTTTTTCTACTTCTGTGTTTTGTGTTGTGAATATTTAAGCTCGATCTTTTAACATTGTAGATAATAGTTTTTTGGTTTTTAGCGAATGCAAACTTACAATCGTTAAGTTAAACTAAAACGAACAAATTTCACTCTACTTAAATGATTTTTATACATTTTATATAACAACACTAACAGCAACAGCAGCAGCTTCGCAGTTGGCAGCGACTTTCACGAAAAATGCAAGCAAAACTGCAGATAGAAAGAGAGGGAGAGACGCTGCGGAGCTTTCTCCTTATAGGTCGGCCTTTGTCTCAGCTGCGCTGCCTTCGAAAAGGCAAATGGACACAAGCGACGCAACAAATTGACGACTGACTCTGCCGAAAGACGAAACAGACGAAAACAACAACAGCTACAGCAAATAAAAGAAAAGTAGCGAAACGAAACGAAACGATAAAACGAAACTTGAGCGTGGGAGTTTACAAAATTAATATGCGTCCAAGTGTTGACATCGGCCCAAAAAAAAAAAAAAAAAAATGCATACACATACACATGTACGATGAGAGCGAAAGAGAGAGAAATTGCATGAGCAGTGGGTGGATAAGTATGTATTATTGTTGTTGCTGCATTTAGTAGCGGAAGTGAAGAGATGAGCGCGCGCTAAGAGTAGTTTCTCTTTTGAAATCATTTTCATTGGCATGAAAGATCACATTATTTAAATTAAATTGCCAGGCCGTTTCTGCTCTGTTGTTGAATTTATCTTTGCATCGCCTTTATAGACACGCATACATATACATGTGTTAGTGTGTGTGTGTGTATGTAAAATGAAAAGCATTTCCTTTTCTTTAAAACGTTTTTCACTCGACTTATTTGTTGTTGTTGGACGAGTGAAAGGAGCATTTTCTGCTGCTTCTGTTGTTGTTTTGCTGCTGCCGCTGTTGGTGAAAACGGCAACAACAGCAAGCGAGTGAAAACTCATGCGATAATTTGTTGTAAAAATGAAAATTTTCACCATTTTTATTATTGGCCTGCCTTTTGTTGTCGACATTCGTATGTGTGCTTTGAAGGCTTTTTTTCAATCAAATTTCATTTAAATGCTAATGAAAAGTTGCCGGAAGTGTGTGAAAAGCAACACGCGCGTCGACGTCGACGCCGACTTCAATTATATAACAAGCTACATTTGGCGGAAAATTGGTGAAAAGTTGTAAGTGCTTACAGTCCAAATTTGGCGCGGTTTTCTTTTCAATTAATTTGCTGTGCAGCTGGCTGCCACAAACCCCCCGCTCAAAGTGCCTTTCCTGCTCCTTCGCCAGCTAAGCCGATTTATTGTGTGCATCTTAACACGTGCTGCTCTTTGCCGTAAATTCTCTTTGCTTTGTTTGACCCCTCTCTCTCTCGCTGTCTGCCTGTTCTTTTGCTGCTGGACGCACAACTGAATGGAAACGTTCTGCGATGCGCGACAGCGACAGCGGCAGCGTGTCCGTGACTAAATGCATTCGACTCGGCTGCCGACGGCGGCACGACTGCGCTGCTTGTTTAAACAGCGAGAAGAATGGAAAGAAAAAGGCATAAAATAATGATCCTTAGAACTAGACAGCTGAGCGCTCGGTACAGTGGCCGCTCGATATTGTGAACTGTCAACATTGGCTTGAAGTCTACTTTCACTGCTGCTTGGCTTCTTTCACTCACACACAATCGAATAATAACAATTAAAATGTACTTTTACAACACTGATTTGATTATTTGTTATCCCAACATTATATCCGACAGTTGACTTTATTTTAGGGCCAACCCCTTAACAATTTAAGGTTCAGCCTAATCACTCAAAATGCTGAATCATTGCTCACGTTGGGAGTTCTCGCTGTAACTCATTAATCATCGTGAGCTTAACTGTTGTTCACCGCGGCTGCCGAAAATCACTTAGCTCAGCTGACCCCCCTCCTCACCCCGCACATCTGCTGACTCGCCTAACCTTAACTGCCAAAGCCATGTGCGCCATGGGCTTTGCCTTGTGGCGCCGCCAAAGCATGTTTGAGCTAAACGTTTCCAATGTCATAATAACAAACAAAAGTTTCGGCTCTGGCCCTTCGAGGCTGCAGACGCGAAGAGAGCGCAAAATTACAAGCGCAATTGAGAGCGCGAGCGTAAGAGAGACGCCAGCTTGTGCTTTACGCAGGTGTTTGTCTGTGTGTCTCTTTCTATGTGTGTGTGTGTGTCGTTCAATGCCAAATCAATGTCATTAACATTAAAGCACACTCACTAAAATTGAATAAAGCTACTTGAAGGTACTAAACCTGACGACTCAGCGGTTGCCTTCTCCGCATGATTGACGTCGCCAACGACTGCGCTGCTTGCTGCACGCTGACTCCGTTTTCTTGTTATTGTTTTTACTTTTGTTGTTGCTGATGTTTTTATTGTGACTGCTGCTGCTGGTGCTGCGGCTGTTTCCGATGCTGCTTTTCGGTTTGTTCACCTTGATATATATGCGTCAACCTTTTAACACACGCACACACACACACACAAACACACACTCACGCGCGCGCGCAGTCAGAAACAGACGCAGTGAAGGTCCTTTTCAAGCATTTGATGGCCACTGCTCGTGGCTCAGCGGCAGATGCAGCCAGCTGAGAGCGGCAAAAGTGGCAACTCCTAGAAAATCTCAGTTCAGCCTTGTATAGATTTTTCCCAGTTTTTCTATGCCTAATTGTATATAAAAATGTTTCTGCTGTTCTGTTCTGTTCTGCTGTGCATCTGCGTCTCATTGTTCACTGTGTTTGTTGTTTGTTTTGTTGTTGTAGCAGATCCTCTCTCCGCCGCCTCGCCGTCGTCTCGCCCATTGTTTGTCAATTTTCCACTGTTGGCTACATTTTGGTCTTTTGTTTGCTGTCATCTGCAGGCTCTGCCTAAGCTGATATCCTTGCTGCTGCATCCTGTGTCGCATTTTGGCCATCTTAGATTTTCCAAGCCCACACAACACTTCGGTGTTTCAGTTTTCATTCGCCTCTTCAGCAGGACGGTCGTGTCGTCTCCGCTCTTCTTTGATTTGTTTCTTTTTTTTTCACTTGCAATCGCTCTCACACAATCCACACAGCCTGTGCTACAAAAGCTGTCGCGCACTCTCTCTCTCTTTTGCGTTGTGCACCCACTCAGTGCTCCGTTGATCTCTCGCTCGCAATAACGGTTAACAGTTAGCTTTCGCTCAATTGCCAAATTTGCCCGCCTTTCTTGCAATTATGCCCGCTGCACATTTTGGCGCATTCTGTTTTGTGATTTCAGTGTGCTTGTGTCTCCGTCTCCGTCTCTGTGTCTGTCTCGTCTCTGTCGCTGTCGTTGTCGCGCTCGCATAAATACATATATATTTAGGAATTACAAATAATAATTGAATAAATTAAGTACTTAAGAATTTGATATTTCCGCGTTTGCGTTCGTTTGTGTGATTTTTGCGGCAAGCTGGAGAACTCTCTGCTCTTAAAGCTGCTCAATCTACTGGCTAGACACTCGAGTTCCGACAGCAACCTTGTCAAGATTGAGTTCGAGCGCAGCATAATGGATCTCCTGCAAGAGCCAAGGTGCTGATCAGCCCAATTCTGTTATAAAACTAAATACTTATATACATAGATATAAATATAAATTTAGTTGCTCATCATTTGCATTCTCGACTCAATCTAACCACACTCTTTGATCTCGCCCATTTGCAGATTGCCGATTAACGAATGTCAGGCAAGCCAAACAGCTAGAGTCACCTCGAACCTGCACGCATCCAGTAGCACAATGGCGGTCAGCCGTGTACCCTCGCCGCCCCTGCCGGAAGTTAATACGCCAGTTGCTGAGAACTGGTGTTACACGCAGGTAAGCCAAGTCCGCCAAATCGCTCTTGTCTTCCCCTTCCCACTCCCTTCAAAAGGATTCAATTTCAATGCACACCCAACACAAAACCTGCGCATGCCCGGACAAAGCGCAAACATTTTGTGTACACTTTGCATTCCTATGGATTTGCCGACAATGCTCGAATTACATTTGTGTGTAAACTGAATCCATTTTGCGGTTAGGTGCGTACGTTTTTTGGCCCGGAAAAAATGCATTTCCGTTGGCCCAAAATCGGCTCGTTTCAAAGAGAAACTGTTTGGGAGGATCTCTGCGAAGAAAAGAACTTTAATCAAAACACATTTCATTTCCATTTATTAAGTTTAAACATTTCTCTCTCTCCCTTTAATTTGCAGGTCAAAGTGGTTAAATTTAGTTATATGTGGACCATAAATAACTTTAGTTTTTGTCGGGAAGAAATGGGTGAAGTACTCAAATCGTCCACATTCTCAGCCGGTGCTAATGACAAACTAAAATGGTAACTAAAATACGAGAATCTATTCAAGTGTAATATATATATATAATTATGATTTTTACAAATTGCAGGTGTTTACGGGTTAATCCCAAGGGTCTAGATGAGGAGAGCAAGGATTACTTATCATTATATTTACTGTTAGTTTCGTGTAACAAATCTGAAGTCAGAGCCAAGTTCAAATTTTCCATACTAAATGCAAAACGTGAGGAAACCAAAGCAATGGAATCCCAGCGGTAAGTCCCACCAACAATTAGAATATTATCGCAATTTAATACTAATATAAATTCCATTTGGCAGAGCTTACCGTTTCGTGCAGGGCAAAGATTGGGGCTTTAAGAAGTTCATACGCCGCGATTTTCTCTTGGACGAGGCCAACGGGCTTCTGCCCGAGGACAAGCTGACTATTTTCTGCGAGGTCAGCGTCGTGGCGGATAGTGTGAACATCTCCGGACAATCCAATATAGTGCAGTTCAAAGTGCCCGAGTGCAAGCTCTCCGAAGATCTCGGCAATCTCTTTGACAACGAGAAATTCAGCGATGTAACGCTCTCGGTGGGCGGCCGTGAGTTTCAGGCGCACAAGGCCATTCTGGCAGGTAAAAGCAAAGCGATTATAACCAAATCCGGCGGATCGAATCGTTAACGTGTCTCTCTATTTTCATCTCTGTAACAAACAGCGCGCAGTGATGTCTTTGCGGCCATGTTTGAGCACGAGATGGAGGAGCGCAAGCTGAATCGTGTCGCCATAACCGATGTGGATCATGAGGTTCTCAAAGAGATGCTCCGGTTCATATACACAGGCAAGGCGTCCAACCTAGAAAAAATGGCTGATGATCTCTTAGCGGCTGCTGATAAGGTAAGGACAACTGTCATATGGGAGAAGAACTTTTACTAATTTGTATCTTTTGTTGTTTGCAGTACGCACTCGAAAAGCTGAAAGTGATGTGTGAGGAGGCGCTGTGCGTCAATCTCTCTGTTGAAACAGCAGCCGAAACGTTAATATTAGCTGATCTCCACAGTGCGGATCAATTGAAAGCACAAACGATAGATTTCATTAATACGTATGTATATTTTATAGCTTTAGCGAATTGTGTTCGATAGTTAATCAATTTTTTTGTTTGTTGCTCTTGTTGCAGTCATGCCACCGATGTGATGGAAACCACTGGCTGGCAAAATATGATCACAACACATTCACATTTGATAGCGGAGGCATTTCGTGCACTCGCAACACAACAAATCCCACCAATTGGACCACCAAGGAAACGCGTGAAAATGAGCTGAAACCATAATGCAGCAGCAATCCAAGTAATAGCAGCAGCAACCAATTCGAATGCAACTTCAACAACAGCAACAAACAACAACAATACCTACAACAAACACAACAACAACAGCAACAACAATAATAACATTAACAAGAAGAATACCAATTGTAACATATATTTAAACGGTTGCATGCAAATTGATTATTTGATCAAGAAATTCATCTGCTATACTACCACAAAAACAACAGCAAAATCAACAACTGCAATTAATTATATCAATAATAATAACAACAACAACAGCAACAGCAACTGGCTTAAGCAACAGCAGAATGGAAAATGCCGTTTATTGTTTAATTTAATTTTCAAAAACTTGATAAATGTAATATTTTTATTTTGTTGATTTATGATTATGTTTAATGCTTAATTTTAAGATGAAATTTAAAACAGTAAAAAAGAGTAAAACAAAAACAAAAAAAGAAAAAGAGAAAACCACAAACAAAACAATTTAAAAATCAATAAGTATAAAGATCATAAGTAAACGAAAGGCAAATATAAACATATGCATAAAAAACAGAAATAATACAAATAAAATGCGTAACTATTATAATTATTATTATTATTAACTATATTATTATGATTACCGCGTATAATTATTACAAAGCGTACACTTTGATTGTGATGTATATTCGATGAGTATGACTAATGCATAATGATACGGATATGATAATGAAGTTGATTTATATATTGTGTATATGTAAACTCTGCTAATTGAATTCAAGAGAGCATTAAAGGTTTTATTTTTGTATTTACCGAAAACTGTTTCCCAACCACAGCACACCACACCACACCACACACAACAAACCTACGCTCGCTGCAACCACCGCCGTTACACACACCACAATCTACACACTACACACACACACACACCCCTTAACAAATAGAACTGTTAAAGAACACAATGTATACATTAAATTTCTTCTCTTTTTCGTTAAAAATAAACTTTAAAGTTTTTTGTTTTTAAGTATTTAATGCAACTTCTTAATTTCTTGTATAAAAACACTAAAAGAAAACACATCAAAAACATTGTCGAAATAAAAACAAAATGTAGCACTCTGTGTATAGTAAGCAAAACAACAAACAAAAAAAAACAACTAAGTCTTTCATATAAAACAACATCGATGCCTCCTGCTTCAGTGGGAACCATATGCAAATATGTGTGGGAGCGTGATGTATGATGATGACCCTTGACCCATGACCTGATGAGACGCTTGTTTTTCCAACTACAATTTTAGCTTATCGAGGATTTTGCCCATCTGATGTCTTGTTTGCAATTAAAACAAAAAAAACCTTAAAAGTGACAACCGAAGAACGAATAAAGTAAAAGTGATAATCCAACTATAAATATTACAATTTTTATAAGGACAGACCGCTTAAATCTAACTTAATGTGTACTTCTTTAGTTCAGATATTGATGCACATAGAATTTAGCAATCGTATCAATAATCAACTCAAATGATATGGAATTAAGCAGTTGGAAGAAAGTTTCGCTTGCAATTGATTCAGACAGCATTTGCAAAAATGTAAATACATAGCATTAGTTTTTTTTTTCGATTCCGTTCTCGTATGATAATTAAAATGCACAATAAACAACAGCAAACAAACAATAAAAAGCTAAAGGGTGTTTGCACGGCACACACACTATACAAAAGAATAAAAGCTATTTATGAAATAATCGGATCAGGCATACAATTGCCGATATACACATATATATAAAGTGCTTTCAGCCATAATTTATTTGTATGCTTCGCAGAACGATTGTTTGTATGTTTCATTCCAATTGACCAAAGCAAGCAATAAATTTAAGGGTTCGAGTGCTGTGTGAATGCCGCCAGTGGGGCAGCGAATAAAACTGAAGATGGATAATATCAAAAGCAAACATATTAAAGCTACTAAGAGACATTTTTTGCATGCCAATCTAAATGTGTAGAAAACAATAAAAGCGAAATCGGTGAACCGAACAGTGCGTACGAGTACATATACATATATGTAATAGAACTTAATGGTAAACAACACGGGAAAACTTTTTAAAAAGCAAATTGTAATTGTATTTAACAAATTAGATAATAAATTAATATGTTCTAAATACGAGCGACTATTTTTTCTCCTGCTCATCCAGAAACTGCTGCAACAGCGCCGCATCAATAGGAATGGTTAGTTGCTCGGAGCCATCAACACTGCGCTTCGACTTGACCAATTTGTGATCCAGGAACTCTGTCAGCTGAGCGCGCAGTGCCAAGTCTGAGCTAACTAAAAAGGCTTCGCGACAGCTCCAGTACAAATCCTTGAAAGGCATGCCCTGATAGTTGGCATTACCCTTGTTCTTCAGCTGAAACTTGACAATCAGCATGTAAATGCCTCGCGAGTTTGTCGTCAGCGAGGAGAATACGCTTCGCATCGAAGAGAGTGCCAGTTCGCCTGAATTGTGCACCAGCAGCGAGTTCTCGAACGCCGTTTCGTCCGTATAGGGCAGCATGGTGGTGCAATCCCACCAGGAGAAGTTGTAGTTGCTCAGCTTGTTCTGGTCCCATACTAAATCACAAAATGAATTGAATTCATCTGGTTCGGTAATCAAGTGCATGCTACTTACGCAAAGGAGTATTGATGTGGTCTATGGAGGCCAGTAAATGAATGTTGGGAACACGCGCCAGACGCGACAAAATGGCCTGGGATTTAACATTGCGTAGCATGGCGCCGTCTAAATTGTGCACAATCAGATACAGATGCGTTTCGGGTATGAGTGCAAACTCCTCTTCGATCATGTCAACGGCCTCGTGGGCATTGGCTGGACTCGGGCCAGCATCCAGAATCTCGCCAGTAATGCTGTCTAGCACATCTTTAAGTGTCAAGCTGGG
The DNA here is from genome assembly GCA_035043915.1 of Drosophila paramelanica. NCBI lineage: Eukaryota > Metazoa > Arthropoda > Insecta > Diptera > Drosophilidae > Drosophila > Drosophila paramelanica. Next base: position 8,150,572 of record JAWNMO010000258.1, read on the forward strand.
GAAAAATCCGTTGATCACCAACACCGTTTGCTGGGCGAGAATGTCACGATGAAAGGACTGCAGCAGCTGTCGCTTGGAACCTAGGCCATAGAGCAGAATGTTGAAGCCCTCGTTTAGGATGCACATCCACTTGGAAAAGTACGAGCGATACTCTTCCATAATGGCATTGATGGCCGTTTCGTGCTCTGCCGATGCCTTCATATCAGCCAACAGAGTAAACAAACGATCTGCTGCCAGTCGCGGATTCTTCAAGCGATCCAGTGTGTGATCCGAGGTGAGTATCTTGCTGCTGGCATGCGAGTGAAAGTAGCCATCGCTCTCTGGCACAAACTCGTTGGATCTCTTCACACGCGCAGACTGTCGCTGACGCGCTGCAGATGGCGTCTTCGGTAGTACAGGCACCACAATCGCACGGCGCGCTTTGCATGGCGTTTTCGACTCGTCGTCTGCGGCGTCGTTGTCCGACGCGGCTCCGTCGCTGCTACTGCTGCTGCTGCTGCTCGAGGAGTTACCGTCGCTCGGACGAAAGTCGCTGTCGTCAGCGGAGAAGTCATCATCAGAGTCGGCCACAATTCTAGCTATCTCTGTAAGAGAGTGAAATAAACTTAAGTTAGTTTATATAACAGTTGTGTCCCTGGCTAAGTGCTATTTACGTTGCTTAACGCGTGTCCGCACATGTGAAGGAGTTTTTGGCTGATCTGCCTTTTTTCGTTTCGTGTCCGGCGTTTTGACACCCAGCCGAGGTGTCTTTGGTGTCTTCGGTGTACAGGGTGTGGCATTGAGCGCAGCCATCGCCATAGCATCCCTCTTCTTGGGCGTATTGAAGCCGAACAAGCTGGTTCCCGCCACATTGTAGTCTGCTTGTATTAGCTGCAAATCTCGTGCATTCGGCTTTGCTGCAGCAACGGCAAGCTCCTGAACATCATGTTGATCATTTTCAGACTGCAGCTCATCTGATTCATCAGTGCACTCAGCATAGTTGATATCAATGTGTTGGCCTCCCACCTCGCCTCTATATTCCTGATACTTCTTTGTGGGGCTCGGCTTGCGGGCTGAGCGACGTGTGCGTGGCCGCTCCTCAATCTCGGAACCACTTGATTCATCCGTATTCTTTAAATTTTCAATGGATTTCAGACTAGCCGATTTTGAACGACTTGACGGCTCTTTCTGCTTCTTTGGTGTCTTATATTCGGCGGCAGGCAAAGGTATTTTTGATGGAGTGGGACTCATTCTGTATGTTGATTAAACGCTTAAACGCCCAAAAACGAAGGTAAGACAATAAGAAATGCTTATAATAAAATAAATATATGTCTTGTTGTTTGCCGCGGTTTTGTTAATGTTGTATCGAGTAATCATGTTTTTGTGTATCGATCATACATTATCAATTATTATATATCGAATGAGCAACATTTTACGACGATAGTTTATTACATTGTTCAACACACCGCAATAATGAGTTTTAAAAAAGCTGCACGCATTGTTTGCCGCCATACGGAATTTCATATATAATTTAAAATAATTAAAATAAAAATTATTTATTTGATTTGTATTTTATTTTTTTTAAGGAATTACCATCTTATTAAATTGAAAACCGACATTTTGCTTATAATCGATTAATTGATATCGACGTAATGTGAATAAATCCATCACTAACTCTGAGTCAGGCGGTTTAGCGTGCGGCAATTTCTCACCGAAACCAGTAGCAGTGCGTGTTTAATTTTTTAAAAATTTTATTAAAAGTCACACACAACTGTTTAAAAATGTCGACAATGGCAAGTCTCTTATCCATCGCGGGCACGCGGCAGTCAGGAGCTTCGGTGCGCACACAAAACGGTAAGAATTCATAGCATTCAACAACAGCTGCGCCTATTAAAGTTGCCGGGGACAAGCACGTTGCCAATGAGACCCCCAGATGGTCATGTAGAATCTTCTGGAACAAAATGCTAAAAATGTTTCTTAGCTTAAAAATTGGCTTTGTACAACAAAGCAACGATACAAATGAAAGTAGTAGTGCTGCTAAGTCCTTAAAGTGAGGTTATGGCTCCTGGCGTTCATAGCTTTCTTCATTTAAAGAGAGATTATAATTCTGATTTTCTTTTGTTATGACAGTTATGGCAGCGCTCTCCATATCGAACATAGTCAAGAGTTCGCTGGGTCCCGTCGGCTTGGATAAAATGTTAGTGGATGACATTGGTGATGTTACCGTTACCAATGATGGGGCGACCATTCTGCGTCTGCTCGAGGTGGAGCATCCAGCTGCAAAGTAAGTTGATCAACTGCCCAATTGATAAAAGTAATATTTACATTGTTCTTTAGGGTACTTGTGGAATTGGCTCAGCTTCAGGATGAGGAGGTTGGCGATGGCACCACATCCGTGGTCATTTTGGCTGCCGAGCTACTGAAAAACGCTGATGAGTTGGTCAAGCAGAAAATTCATCCCACCTCAATTATCTCTGGCTACCGTATTGCCTGCAAGGAAGCGTGCAAGTACATTTCCGAGCATCTTACCGCACCGGTGGACGAGCTCAGCCGTGACTCACTTATCAACATTGCTAAGACATCAATGAGCTCCAAGATCATTGGCGCAGATGCTGATTTCTTTTCCACCATGGTCGTCGACGCCGCGCAGGCTGTGAAGATCACCGACCCCAAGGGACAGACAGCCTACTCGATCAAAGCGATAAACGTGCTGAAGGCTCACGGCAAGTCAGCCCGCGAATCGGTTCTAATTCCAGGATATGCCTTGAACTGCACCATCGCATCGCAGCAGATGCCGAAGAAAATATTGAACGCAAAGATTGCTTGCCTGGACTTTTCGCTGCAAAAGACCAAAATGAAGATGGGCGTCCAGGTGTTGATCAATGACCCCGACAAACTAGAGGCCATTCGCGCACGTGAGCTGGACATCACGAAGGAGCGCATCAACATGATTTTGGGCACTGGTGTTAACGTTGTGCTGGTCAGCGGCAGCGTTGACGATCTCTGTATGAAGTACTTTGTCGAGGCCGGCGCCATGGCTGTACGTCGTGTGAAGAAGAGCGACCTGAAGATCATTGCCAAGGCAACGGGTGCCGCATTCCTTACGTCGCTGACAAATATGGATGGTGAGGAGAGCTTCGACGCCTCAATGGTGGGTGAAGCAGCCGAGGTAGCACAGGAGCGCATTTGCGATGATGAGCTCATTCTCATCAAGGGCACCAAAGCACGGTAAGATATTTGTGCAACCATAAAATAAGCGTAATCAATTATCGATTTGTTTTTGTGTGTTTAGCGCTGCTGCTTCAATTATTCTGCGTGGTCCCAACGACTTCTACTGTGATGAGATGGAGCGTTCCGTGCATGATGCTCTCTGTGTGGTAAAGCGGGTGCTGGAAAGCAAAAAAGTTGTTGCTGGCGGCGGTTGTGTGGAGGCAGCGCTGTCCATCTACCTGGAAAACTTTGCTACATCGCTGTCATCGCGGGAGCAACTGGCTATTGCCGAGTTCGCTAAATCGATGTTGGTCATTCCCAAAACCTTATCTGTCAACGCAGCCAAGGATGCCACCGATTTGGTGGCCAAGCTGCGCTCCTACCATAACTCCAGCCAAACAAACTCCAAGAATGGCGAGCTCAAGTGGACCGGTTTGGATCTGATTGAGGGCGTAGTACGTGACAACAAAAAGGCTGGCGTGCTGGAGCCGGCTATGTCCAAGATCAAGTCGTTGAAGTTCGCCACGGAGGCGGCCATCACAATTTTGCGCATTGATGACATGATCAAGCTGAATCCAGAGGACAAGAGTGGCAAGAGCTACGGCGATGCCTGCGCCGCTGGCGAATTAGACGGTTAATCGAACCGTTGACGCTACTTTTGGCATTTCTTATACTTGGTTAGGCACTTAATCTTATGTAAAACTCACTGCAAACTTTCGCTCCCATTTAATTGTAACAACAATTTAATTGTTCTTTGCTAACCGCGACTTGTATTAACCCGCATCATTTATAAGCCCTCATCCACGTAATATGCATAATAAATGAAACTTCAGAATATGCTGCGGCGTATGCAAAACTAAATTGAAAACTGAATGTTTGTGTTATTTTGAAATGAGAGAGTATAGAGAATTACATTAGAGAGCGCCTCCGAGAGCTAGAGTCCAACAAGAGTCTATTTATAGGCCATGCATCTATTTTGTCTATAAATACAAAAAGAAAACAAAATGCTGAAGCAGTCGCGAAAGCAGCATATACCGTGTGAATAATTTTGTATTAAACTAAGGAAAACTTTTGGAAAATGTCTGCAAACAATGTGGAGGGCGATGTGAATAACAATGAAACGGCGCCAATTGCAGCCAATGGGCAGGACGTACAAGAGGAGCAGCCAGGAACACAGCCGCAAAACGAACTGCTCGACATGGTATTCACATTGGAGAGCGAAAAACAAGCGCTGCTAGAGGAGTCCCGCAAGAGAATTGGTGCGCTGCGTAAAGATTTTGAGGTTAGTTTCGAATGGTGAATTTAATTCAATGTTAATTACATCAAAGCACCTGTACAACAGGATGCACGATGCGAGAATGAGCGCTTACAGAAGAGAGTGGCCAATTTGGAGCAGTCTTTGAAGCAATCGGTGATGCTGGGCGGAACAGATGCTCCAAAGTCACGGCAAGAGCAGGAGGAACTGCTCCTCAAAGCGAAAACGTTGCTTTTCGAGAAGACCAAAGTCAACAAGCAGCAAGAACAACAGATTGCTGTACTTAAGAATCAAGTGGAGTCCATTAAGGACGTGGTGCAAGTGACCAAAGACATGCTGCAATTGAAAACTGCAGAGTGCGAGCACACCCAGGCGCGCCTGGAAAAAAGTCAGCTGTGGATCAAAGCCGAGCAGGACAAGTGCCTGCTCACCGAAAAGAAGCTGGATATCTCGAAGGCTGTCTACGATAAGCTGCGCGCAGAATATGACACACAGTCGAAGATATTTAAGGTGAGAAACTTGTCAACTCTTGCAAAACACATACCTAACATATTATATACATAAAAACTCTATCTGGCAGGATTTAAAAGCGGCCTATGAGCAAAAGTTGAAGGTGCTAACTGTCGCATTGGAAGAGGCCAAAAAGTAGTTGAACCATTTAATAATATACATATGTTAATTAAATGTATACAAAATTTCTAATTTTTGTTTATCTTTGTTTTGGGTTAATCTCCTAGAAGCTTCTAAATGCACTGGGCAGTCTGTTTTCGCTGCTTGTTCTTAATCCTGATCAACTCCAATATTACTTTGCAGGTACATCCTTTCGATGTATCTCGATCTGTTACTAAATGTTCCTTGATAATGCATAAAACGAAGGAAATACAAAAAAATAAAATTTTAAGAATTCCTATCCTATCGATTTTCAACATCTGTTTGGTTCGTAAAAGTAAATGCATTTACAAATGTTGAGAATTTAATTACAATTTATAAATTTATTTTTTGATTTTTGACTTAGTGTTAACAACATAAAACATAAAAATGTGGTTCCGGTTCGAGAGCCAAGTTCAAAAATCGACGCCAATGATCGATACTAGTTTGATGCATATAAAATCAGCTGTTTTTTATTTTGGTATTGTATGTGTTCAGTCAACGAGTCGCAATTCAGACCCAAATGTCACAAGCCGCGCCTATTCCACCGCCGCCACCAATAACACCGAATAAAATAAACAGCTTTCGTACCTCTAAAATAGATAACATTACTGTTCCTGTTATTCAAATACCCAACGATGAGTGCAGCTGGGCACTGAAATATCCAGACGTACAGAAAGGCTGCTTTCTGAGTCGCGTTTGCCAACATCTAGAACCGAAGAAATGCCAATATTATGCCATCGTTAGTCTCCTACAAGTCAGCACATATCCCATGGAATTATTGCGTATGTGCTTTAAAGTTTTTATTACAGGTGGGACCCACCTGTGGCCTGACGGCAGTGAGCATGTTGCTCAATGGACAGCCAAACGCGCAGGAACTACTCTCAGATGCTATTGTGCAGAAGTACACAAGGAATGGCGAAATGTTTAGCGTGCAATATTTGTTTGAATTGACGGAAAGGTATTTAAACGGCAGAGGTGTTTGCAAAATTCATGAAGGCATTCTAAATTGTGTCGAAATCAAGGAGCAGCTATGCGCTGGAGCCTGTTTACTGGTGCCGTATCCTTTTTAAAACACAATATTTCTCGATTAATTGAAAAAGGTTGGGGTATTTTCGAAACATTTAAATTTTAAATATATATTGAATAACATTTCGATGGGCAGCACTGAGGCCGCGTGTAGTGCTGCCAATCAGATACTAAATCTTGGTATTATTTAGTGCAAAAAAGTGAACACAGGAAAACAAAATAAGGTTCAGCTGCAATTTATTTAATAATTTTAAACTGTGTTTGAGTATTTATTATTTATTCAATGGCAACTGAAGAGGAACAGGTACGTCGACACATATTATCTGCAGCTATTATGCTAACTTCCGTACTTGCAGCTCAGCCAGGTAATATTGCCGGTCAAGGAGCCGCTTGATCTTATTCGCCTCAGCTTGGACGAAAAGGTGTACGTAAAAATGCGCAATGAGCGCGAATTGAGAGGGCGACTGCACGCATTCGATCAGCACTTAAATATGGTGCTGGGCGATGCCGAGGAAACGGTAACTACCGTTGAAATTGATGAGGAAACTTACGAGGAGGTCTACAAGACCACCAAGCGCACCATTCCCATGCTATTCGTACGAGGAGACGGCGTCATATTGGTGTCGCCTCCCATGCGGGTGGGATAGCCAATGACAACTGTGCTGTTAGTTTATAAATCTGCATTTCAACAAATTGTATTTAGATTGATATTAATAAAATGCTAAATATTATGTATTTCATTAAGTTTCTTCTGTAAAACCTTTGGTTGACCTTAAATCCACGCATATAAATGTAGATACGATGCCGATGTGAATCATGCACCCTGCCAGCGTTCCGGCCATCGAGCCCATTGGGCACTTATTGTGGGCTACCTGATTGATGACCAGGATGAGGTGAGTGCAAAAAACAAATTCAAATATCACGTTGAGTACGCAGTTAATTTTACAGTTTTACGTGCTGGCGCGCCATGGCAAGACACGTAACCTGGCCATATGGTCGTTGTCGGCCCTCAGCGAGAGCAATGCCAATCTTGTGGAGTTTGCTCAACCCAAGGGTCACGAAGACTTGACTTTTCTGCTGCCCCCTGGCGGCATTGACGGTGCTCTAGGACTCAGGCAACGTTCGATTCTAGTCAATGGTCTGTCGCACCAAATAGTTCATGTGCGTTGATGCTGAAATGTTAGTTCCAAAACCCTTTTTAAATTTTGCAATAAAAAGACGTACGATTTGGTCTTTAAATATAATATATTTAATAATACATTTATAAACTACACATCTTATATTTTATTACGTCGCTTCGCATTCGCTTTCCAACTGCTTTTCTCTTCATCTAAAGTGGGTAAAATACTCGCACCCAACTTGTATATATATTGCTTGAGACTGCTTCGAATTACATTGTTTCTATATAACGTCGGCAGCTGCTTACATTCGTACATATCTATATATATATGCTTATACAATCTGCGTATCGGCTGTTCACACTATTAATTTTCAAAAATCACAACAATTAGAGTAGTACATATGTTAGAATATGTATATAAGATAGGTATGTATGTTTGTATGTATATATATATGTATAAGTATATCTCGAATATATCTAGTTGCACATACAGATAATGTCAGATTTTAGGTAGTATATAGACGACGGGTTGGTTAAACTCACATTGCTAAGCAGTTATTAGTTATATAGTATACTGCATAACATATACGATAGATACGATAGTTCAGTGGATAATGCCAGAGCATATCAGGCTGTTGCCATTGCGCGAGCAGAGTTGAGATCATGTGGCTCAGACGAGCTGTTTTTGGCAATGCTCCTCAAGTGGGGCGCCTGGTTGGCAAACAAAAAACAAAAAAATAGAACACGCTAAGTTTAGAGGTTGTAACCGTTTAGAAACCATTTGGCAAACAGCCTTGGTTAACTAGATTTGAAAAACGTTGTTGGTAATAAACTCTTGAAACTGTAACTACATAGTTTTGTATTCTCGTACAGGATATTTGATACGCGTTATTTTGAACAAGTGTTAAACGTTCAGTATTATAATTTCTACATGTATAATAATTGTATATATTTGATACATATTATGGGTGTGTGTGTGTATGTGATGTATGTGGCTCGAAAAGCTTTGATAAGTTTCACAATTCGCAATCTGATTGATGACTTAATAATACAAAAATTACAAGCTAAACATTTTATTAACTAAAAATTTACAAATATTAATTATAAAATAAATTATCAATCGTCTTAGATAATAATATTATTTGCCGCGGTTGTATCTAGCTCCCTTGCTCAGCTGTGTCTGCGTGTGCGAGTTTGCATGAGAATGGGCATTATACATATACATATATGACTAGGTTAAATCAGCGCATGACATGGGCATGCAGCCGATCAGCGCAATGGGAAAGTTCTTGACATGCGTTTGCCACTGCGACGATAACTGGAAGAATTTAACGCCAGTCCACTCGGTGCCATCAATGTAAACTGTAATTATATATATTTATTAATAAGCTAGAGCATTAGGCAAATCGGTGTAAACAATGTGAATCACTTACCACGCAGCGGTACTGGATGCGACTGCTTGGGTGAGCATATTAGACGAGCAACACCCTCGACGCACTGCTCCTTTTCGAGATCACGCTCCTTGTCCTTCTTCTTGCCCAGACGCATAACTGTAAGTGGATATTGGATTTAGTAATGGAGATTGTGGCTTATTATACAAGGTGCTGCTTACTTTGCTTCTGCTTCTTCTCCTTGGTGGCGAAACTAACAGTCAGTCCATTGGACATATCACCCAGTTGCTGTGCATTTTGTGGCAGGCGCCACACCTGCAGATTCCTAAACGTACTCTTAATGCTATTCTTGCCGCCGCCCGAATCGCCGCCACGGGACATCCCGCCCTTCGAATCTTTGGCATGCGAATCGCCGGGCCGCACTAGCGGCCAATAGTCCACCTGCAGTTCAACGGCCTCTGCTGCAGCCAGCGCTCCACTGAACGTCTGCATTTGCAACGCAGATGGCGTGTTTAGCGCCTCATTGGCGCCCCGCTGGCCCGACGATGGCGGCGTCTGCAATGGCGGTGATATGCGTCCCATGCTCTGACCTTGCATTTGAGCCAACTGTTGCTGTTGCGGCGGCGATCCGGATGCGCCGCCATGCATATTGGGCGTAATCTGATTGCCAATGGGTATTGGCATGCTCGGGGCATTCGCGGAGCCGCCGCTGCCAGCGCTGCCAGTCATATTGGAGGTGGCGTTCTCCTCGAGGTCCAGCGAGGCCTGCGAGTCCAAATAGCCGATGCGTACGTCCTGCAATTGAAAATTTATTTTTGAATTGGACCCACAAAATATATATTCATTAACAGGTGGCACTCACGCTGACAAAGGGCACAAAGATCTGGCGCGAATCCTCGTCCTTGTAGTTGACCATGGCCTCGGCAATGGGTATCTGTGTGCAGGGCCCGGCCGCATACAGATAGCGCTGAATGCGCTGCACCAGCTCCGCAATGTCCGACTTGGCCACAGCTGCCGCATCGGCCAGATTGGCCGTAAGCGCGGTGGCATTCACCGTGGTAACGGCGCTGACTGCCGCCGCTGTTGCCGCCGCACGTTCGCACAGCTGGGCCCAGTTATCGGAGCCAAACATGGCGGCATACGCCTGATCCATCTGGCTAAGGTGACGCGCCACGCTGCCGTTGCTGCTGCCGCCGCCAATGGGCACCAGATAGAAGCGCAAGTGATTCAACCAGTCGGGCGGACGCACGCCCAGCAGTTCCACATAGTGGCGCAGCGTTGCGCCCTGCAGCCAATCTCCGCCGAGGAGCAGCACCTTTACCGTGTGCGGAGGCTTGGCATTCGAATTGCAACTAATGGAGAGTTGATAGAGAGTTGATTAAGTGATGGACATCTGGCAAGGATTTGGCTTCACTACTTACTACTTTTGAATTTTGGTCATGAGCGCCTGCAGCACCGCCTTCACCTCGGCCGTGTTCTGTGGCACAAAGGCCGGCTTAAAGGAATTGGCGAAAAGTGTGACCAGCTTGGCGAGCAAAGTGCTGCCGCCCAACGCCTCTGGCGGACTGACGATGGTGACCACCTCGGGTATAGCATTGTCGTCGCCGGCAAACACGCGGCTCAGCTGATCGAGCAGCAGCTTCCGCGGCTCCACATTTGTGGGCGACAGGCACGCCTCCAAAGCGGACCGCGGCTCGGCGCTCAGGCTGAGCGTGTGCTTCCGTTTGCTCGCAGCTGCGTTGCTGTTGCTACCAACGCTGGCGACGCCGGCATTGCCAACGGCCATCGTATTGCTGGAGGTGCGAAACAGACGCGAACGCTTCTCGGTCTGCGCCTGCGCCGGGCTAACGCTGCTCATGTTGCCGGTGACGGAGCTGACCGGCGTCAGCTGCTGATACTGTTGCTGGCGCAGGTAATCCCTGTCCCTGGGCGGACTATTCTGCGGATCGGAGTTCTGGCCATCGGTGTAGCCAGCGTTGCCCTCATTACCGGAACTCTCGTTTCCGGCTCGATCTGTGAATGGAGTAAAGAACAACAAGTGAACGGATGAGCGACATTCACCACAAATCGCAACTGGGGACAAGAGAACGTAGCTCGTGAAAGGATTACAGGAATAATTGAGTTGGGTGGGGTGCTCACTAGCATTCGATTTACGAAATAAAATAGGAAAAGCTATTTATAGTCATGCAAGCGATATTGAAGATGCTCGCGAGTATCCGAAACTCAATCGACTCCCCGCCCCGCCCCCCGGCCCAACCCAGCACACACACACAACTGGCCCGCTTGTGACCCTAATAGAGTTCATGCCAAGGTGCTTCAGTGCGTATGTGACGACGTTTTATCGTAAATAATAAATAAATGCGGCGTTCGTAAATAGAGTTAACACTTTTTACTACACGAGCATTGGGTATATACATAGATATATATATACATATATATAGATGTATGTATAGGTACTCATATGTACACAAGGTGTGTAAACACCTTTGGATTGTGTTTTATTTTTATTTGTATAGCGTGCTCCACTTGAATTTTCTTAGAAATGTCGCAATTAATCAAAAGGGCGGGGGACTCTCCACAACATGCAAGGAACTTTTTAAGGTACCGTGAAAATGGGAAGTGCCATTGGCACTGTGATTAAGGGTGCGTTTCTTGCTTTTTATTTATAGGGTTTTATTAATTGGAAAAATAGCTCAAAATAAACACATGAAATAATTAATGTTGCGTTTGTTCTATTGAAGCTTAAAGCGCGCTAGCGTGACGTATGTACATACTTTATTTTTTCGTTTGGATAATAATTGTGTGGAACAGAAAAGTCGAAGGTGAATGTAAATGCATTATTTTGTATAAGCCCGCCCGATTTGTATTCTTCTGACGTCACAACATTTACAGCGCTGCTAACTCATGCAATAACAGCAGCAGATGCGCTGGTCACACCCTCAAGCTAAGCTCTGTAATTGCATATGTTTGTGTGAGTTAAGTTTTGTTTTCTAGATGTGTGTGTGTGTGTGTGTAAGGGCGTGCGTAATGGTGAGGCAGGCCAAGGCTTAGAATTTTAAAAATAAACATAACAAACCATAAGTTATTCATTATTGTGTTTTCATAAAAGTTTGCGTTAAGTACAGTGCACATTGGATATGGTGACTGCCGTAATATTTAACTCACAAAACGTAATTCAATGATTCAATTAATCTATATCAAACGTGCCTTGTACTTTTTTTTTTTTTTTTTTATTGAGTGGAGGGCTGTCGATTTGTAGCTGTGGATTGTATTTTGGTTTTGGGGTTGGGCTAATGGTGTTCTAAAATTTTATGTATAAGGTGTAGTTTTTTATTTTAATTTTTATTTTTTTTTGCTGCAATTTACACAGACCTGGTGTTGTAGCCGAATTGTTATTGTTTGTTAAATGAATGCATTTTTGGTTTTTGTTATTTTCAATATTGTAAGATGAATTGGTCAATTGGTCGCTCTTATCCGATGATCGGCGCTCAGAGTTTCCTGCAAAAGAAATTTGTTCAAGCCATGCAAAATGTTGTATCTGTTCGTTTTGTTTGTGTTTATGTATATATACATATATTTAAATCATACATAAACTATACTCATAAAGCTCTCCAATCGAATAAGTGTCAGTACTTAAGTTGTTAATTAAAAACATACATTACTTTAATAATCAACATAAAAAGAATGTTGTAAATAATTGCAATTATGTAGCAGCGCCTGCGGTTACGCCCCTCCCCCCTTTAATACATATATACAGTGTACAGATTTGTCACACAATTGGCCAAATGGTCAACTGAATTTAATGCAAGTGTATCTCTCACTCGTCCTGTCTCGTTTTCGCCCCTATCATCACAACCAATGCGTGACCTTGCAATTGTCTGTATGTATTTGTGTGTGTGTGTGTGTACGCGTGTTCTGTGTATGCGCAATTGTGTAAGTGTGTGTGTGCGTATAGGATGTGCGACATTTTTCGCATGAAACAGCCTTGACCGAAAACAGGCAAAAATAATGTTCAAAAAAACACGAAACAATAGTCGTACGTTAAATTGGACATGGCCAAAAAAAATGTAGCCCGCTTTTGGGCCGCAGTTTTTCTTTTTGTTTTTTTGCTTTTTAGCCCCCAATGACAAACGGAAACGGAGACGGAAATAGCTGCCATTCAATTGGGGCAACGTATTTAACATGTAACGCCATAAAGCAACAACAACATCATCAATTGGTAGCTTATCGAAGGCAATGAAATAACTTAAGGCACCGGCACGAACAGGTGCAGAAAACTCACCCGTTGCACCGCCAATGCCGCTGCCAAGTGCACCGCTGCCGTTGCCCGCGAGACTGTCGTGCAGCATTATCCGCGAGTTGGTGAAGAACGGTCGCAGCGATGGCTTCGGCGTCGAGCCAATCGATATGCTGTCCATGTCCGGACCGGAATCATCGCCCTCGCAGCAGGAGAGCGACTCCAGCTCCTGAAAGAGTGCATCCAAATCGCGCTCACCGCGCAGCGCAGCGGTGCCACTATGCGATTCATCCTCCAGCTCCTCGCTGGCCTTGAAGCGCTTCAGCAGCGCAACAATTTTCTGCTTAAAGTTGCGCTGCTGCAGTGAAATCGTCTGGAAAATGGCAATAGAAAATATGCTCACAATTAGCTCAACAATTAAGGAAACAGGCAAGAAATGAAAGATAACAGATAAAATTAATGGCCTGAAATTGAATGTCCTCATTCTAAACCTATTGTAGATAGGCAAGCGAAGGAAGTTTTCCTAAGGTGCGCAACAGGCAAAAGATAAATAGATAGAACGAACAGCTAAATCTAGACATGTCCGTTTCTCTGTCCATAATATCTAATTATTATTAAAGGATCTCAAAAAAAGCACTTATACAAGAAAAAAAACTTACGATACCAAATTAATTTTCCCATTCAACCAAAAATTATTAAGTTTTAAATCGTTTATAGTACTTCTCTTACAATTATTCTCTAAATTAAATAAATTTTATCATATCTTAAGTGAATATATTTATTGTCTGACTAGTTTTCCCTGGCATAATATAATCCTAAAAGCTTTGCCTGCAGACCATAAAATATAAGGCTAAAGCTGTTACAGGCCGTTTAAACTTAAAATCTGAAGGAACTTGCAGCTGACAAAATTGATGCAGCTGCGACGCTTAAAATAAAAAATAGCATTTTAATTGCGCTGCTGGCTGACTGTCTTTCTGTCTGTCTGTCTGTCTGTCATTAAGCGACTTTTTATCTACGGTAGACATTTAAATGATCCTGGCGATAAAAGCCAACGCATTAAGAAACAACAGCAACAACAACAGCAACAACAACAACAACAACAGTCATTATACTGACAGCAATGAAAACAAAAGCCGCTGGCTAATATTACACCTGTGCGGATGACAGGCGCACAAAGGGGGCGTCACAATCAAGCCTGCCCACCATGTGTTAGCAACTGGTTGCTGTGGAAATATATATGATGGTGGGGGAGTTGGGTTTTGGGGTTGGGGTAGGCAGAATGCGCGCCCCTCTTTCAAATTTGTCGGCTTGTCTGCTCATTCGTTCTGCTGCAGATTTTAATTGGCCTTTTGCTGTTTGTTGTTGCTTAAATATTTATAAGCTCGTTGGAAAAGTGTCCCTAAATATCTCCCAACTGGCTGTCGTTCTGTCTGTGGGTGCTCCAGAATAAACACAAAGAAATATTAAATTGATTTTCTAATTATACCTAAGCCAACAAATCTGAGATTTTGACTTGCGTCACTGATCCCCATTATGCACGCCGTTGAAATATATAATTCTGAAAGTTTCAGGTCTTTTATGGCCTTATCAAGACAATATATATGCATAGTTTTAGAAAATTCTAACCCGCTGAGCTTAAAAGGCATAAAACCGTAAATAACCATATTATATATGCAGCTTGAAATTTGTATACTCGTTCACAAACTGAAAAGAGTATATTGAGCCTAAGCATTGCACCAAATATTCTTTACTGTAACTTGCAGTTTTTAACATCAATATTTAAGCCATGTCTTGTCCTACAATTGTGTGAAACCTACTCCCTGATTGTTATGCAATCCAATTTTCATGCAGCCAGTCAATCAGTTATTTTATTTTCATGTCACGACTGCACTTGCAGCGATTTCTGGTTAATGGTATTTTAGCCAGAAGCATGTGCAGAACCATTGCATATATAATGGCGTAATTTCCACACATGTGCGGCAATCGGCTATGGAACCACTATATGCAAATGACAATGCGAAAGGAAAAAAAAAAAATAAATAATCTGATTCTCGTTCTGATTGTGACATTTGGGTCCCTTGGCACAGCCTTCTGCATTTCTTTATCCCCTTTTGAACTCGCAATATATTCGCTATATGCGATTGCTCAAGGCCAATAACAACAATTGTCAACAAGTGTGATCGCAAATTCTTAGCCATGCCGTAGTATTAGCTAAACAAAGTACATATAGTATATAGCATACGAAACGGGCATGCAATGTTTTAGCCAAGTACAATGTGGTATTGGGCAAGTGAATGCCGAAAATGTTTTTGATTTACGGAAATAATTGCAAGCAGGCAGCTGATTATTGCGTCACCAAACTAAAATTTCGAAAACAGCATAGAGACAACAATAGCTGCAGACAAAATAATATAATAACTTACATACTATATATATATATATATATATATATATATAAAAGTGTGTGCTATTATGTTAGCACTTATATAGACCAGGTCTGTGGCTGGCGGCTTGTCACAGCCCAAAGCCTTTGATAATTGCAGTCGACCAAAATGAGCGATCATAGCAACAACTTATGCACCAAACAAAACCTTTGGCTATAAGTTTAAAAAATGAAATATATTTTCAGTTAAAAACGGGTTTAAAATGACAAATTGTTTTTTTTTATAATTTATGTTGGAGGAAAATGTTTTGTATTATAAGTAAATAACATATAAATCTGAAATTTTTTATATTTATTGAGTTTCTTCAACATTTCTATTGACAAGTCTGAGCTGAAATCAATTTATAAAAATTGAAAAACGTTGAAAAGTTTTTTTTTTTTTTTTGCCTATATGACAAGTTTAAAAAACTTTCATAAAATGTAAATATTTAAGCATGTTTTGTTGCCAAGTGTATTGTTTTTAGCCTCGATAAATACAAATGAAAAAGTTTGTAATCTACCATTTTTAGCATTCATAAGATAACTAAATAATTCTATTTGTTCAGTTTGCATGATAAAATTATGAAAATTGGAAGCGTTTTTAGTAGAAAGCGCCCTTGACTGTGGCCATGTCAAACGGGCAAAACTATAATTTGAAAATAAGAACGTGGACAAATTGGGGGCACACCTGCTGTGGCTTACACGATATACATAAATATATAGTCTCTATATAATGTCATGCGTAGTCTCTAAAACAATCGAGTGAACCAAACAAAAAAAAAGAAAATTGTACTTAAATTACGTCTATATTTTGGTTTGTCAGTGACTCACCCGACTGAACTTGGCACGGGACGAGCTCTTGTCCTTCATTTCGAACTCGCTGTCGCTGTCCACGGGATGATGCTGGTGCTGATGGTGTCCAACTATTGCGATATCCTCAATGCCCGATCTTTGCAGCTTGTTGCGATATTTGCGCATATCATGCTTGGCCGGATTATAGTCACGCTTCTGATCGTAGCCCGCGATGGCCAGCTCGTTGGATTCGTCGTTAAATTCACCGGAACTGAATTCGGCTTCTTCGTCCTCGTCCGAGTATTCAGCAACGCGATCTGTTGGATACAAAAACATACAGGTGATGAAAATGATGCATCACTGTCTCGCAAGCATATAAGTATTTACATACATATATTTATTTATATGAGGTCGGTTAACTTTAATGCTGCTTATATAGTTAACCGTTTCTCAAACGTGACGACGCTGCCGCCAGCTTCTTTTTGCGTTGTTGTTTTGGGCTCGTTTGCCCAACAGTTTATGAAGTTTGCTTTATAATATTGTTTAGTCTGTTTGAACCGCGTACTGCGTTCTTCCTCACAAAGCGCAGAACAGTTGAAAATCCAAATAAATATAAAAAAACACGAGCACTGTTGCTTTTGTTTTGCCGCCGAATACGTAAGTAAAATTAATCACAAGATATCAGTGTCGAGTTATCGTCTCATCTCTTTCACCTCGATTCGCCAGTACGTTTTGTGCGCCGTGCGATTCGCTGCACGCTCGCCAGCCAAATGAATGCGCTGTACTGACTCGTTTGCACGTTTTGTCTCGACGCCGGCAGCGACAACGGCAGCGCTAGCAGCAGCACAGCGCTGACTGCAAAGAGCGCGCCACTTTCTCACCTATGCAATGAGCAATGAGTGATGGACAATGAGCTGGCCGCGCACCGGGGGAAAATTGTTGAAAAGCAGTGCGAGAAATTTATCGGGCAATGCCGGGCAAAAGCCTAAGTATATGCGAGGGTCATTCGACATCCTATAAGGTTATTTACATATATACATATATGTGTATAATACATTTTTATATTTGTAAATATTTGTGACATACAACTAATCAAAGAAGTAAGTTTTAACAAATTCGTAAATTTATTTAGAACTGAATGTTTTTTATCGTATAAAATATAAGTAGTTAACATTAAAGTTTGTCGGAAAAGTTTTTCAGTTTCAGTTTTGCACATAATCAACGAACTGCCCTCGCATCTGCGTCTGTATAATACGTGAATGTGAACTATACGAGTGGAAAAGCTCACTGCCAGTGTGTGGGCATGGCCAATGGTAATTATAGCTATTTTTACGCATCGATTCGGTTAATTGACAAAATAGTCATCGATGTTTATACATATGTACATACGTACGATATATATTGCTAGTATATATGAACCCTAACGTAAGCGCTACATTGAGAACTAAAAACATTTGAAGGTGTTCTTTATTACTCTCTCTTTCTATGGAAGTGAGCTTAAATCTTAATTGTGGATTGAGTTCACCAAAGAAAGAGGCAGAAAAAAGTATGATTATTATATTTTTGCCGTTGTCATCGTTCTCCGTCAAATACTTATTATTATCTGCCGGTAACTCGTTGATCTGTGCTTTTATTTGTCTGTCCGTTGGTTTGCTTTCCGTTTTTCTTTTCTTTTTGTTTATTTTCGCTCGCATGCTTTGCGGGCGTTATCATTTACACACTATTCGATTCATCGTTTTTACCGGCCGGCAACGACGAGCCCATCATCCATCGCGTGCCCAAGCAACAAGCGTGTAAAGCGAAAACGGACAAAACTCGGAGAACCTAATATCGTAAACGTGAGTGAGTGTGTGTGTGTGTGGATAAGTGTTACTTTTGACACCATTAAATAAACAGTTAACTGATTAGAAAACCAGGTGATTAGAAAACAAGCATCTCGAGAAAATGCAGGCCTCAACCAAGAACATTGCGCTCTGACTGACTGACTGACTGACTGACTGTGACTTCTCGCGTATTGTTATCGCCAACAAGTGGCGTTTTTTTTTTAACGATCAGACAACTAGCACCACCAAGAAACCACTGTGAAGTGGCTGCCATGTGAAGTGGGGCAGCAGCTGCGACTGGGCGCCTGCATCTGTTGGCGGCAGCAACAATAACATGAACAACTGCACTCTAATTATTTTATTATGTATCTGCAATGGTATTTGTAAGTGCATTATAACGACAAGATAATGCTTCCTTATATCTCAGACGACCCATCTTTTCCGCTCTTTCACCTAAATATGACAGCCAGTTTATGGATGGATGAAGATTGAGGTGAAGTGTGCGTTCTTTCTAAAAGAATGAAAATCTGGCGATAAACATAAACAAAAGTCAGTGAAAACAATTTTTCTAAATCGTTTTATTTAAGCTTTAAATTAATTATCTGCCTGTATCTTAAGCCCAATTGAAAGATAAATTAGCGATAACCACTGACGGATTATCGTTATAAAAAATATGAGATATTACTTCTCATGTGAATAGATCCAATTATACAAATTAAATATTCAGTGAACATTCATAATTTCAAATGGTTTTATTTTAAGGCTAATTATCTCCCTGTATTCTAAGCCCAATTAGCAAAGTTTTCCGTTGAAAGATAAATTAGCGATGGTCACTGACGGATTTGCATTATGAGAATTAATGCAGAGCACTTCTCATGTGCAATTATACGAACTAAATAAAATTCCACGAAACCAAGAGAATTTCACCGCGACGCACTTTTTGTGGGTGTGCAATTTCCAGTGAATTACGGTTCATATGAATGGTAAAAAGCAGACAAATTGTTGGACCGGTGTGCAATTAAGTGGCACTCATTAGCGGTAAAAAAAAGGAGCGGACGTTTCATGGGCAAATTTACAAATCCAATCCACAAACACGCCTGCAACAAATACCACACTTACGGACGCCCACTGCGTGGCCAACGCGGCGTATGAGTAATGAAAAGCGTATTGAAAAGCGACGAGCGACATTGATTTAATGTTTGTACATATATCTATATATATCTATATGTTTATACTGTTGATCTTACTGCTGGACGGTCCATGGTTGCGGCTGTGGCTGTGGCAACCGAGAGATAAACACTCACAAACAAATATATATATATAGGGATATATATAAAATGAATTAAAGCAAAAAAGTAGCACACGAAAAGTACTACATTACTTTGACCTTCGCCAACAACTCAGAGCCAAAGCATCACCATCAGCGGCAGCGGCAGCGGACGTTGCCATTAGATGACAGCCGACTCGTCGAGCGGCATATTAGGGGAAATTGTGAAGGAGGGCGGCGCATTACGACGAAGCTGCTTAAAGAATGAACAATGATGCGCCCTAGCCAAGCTGAACATAATTTACGCATTTGCCATTAAACACTCAACGATAAATAGAGTACACATGTATATAGATATATATGTATATAGACAGGCTCAATCCCAGCCCAAGGGGATTCACACCGCATCCGCTCCGCTCCCACCTGCCTGTTCTACTTTTCATTCTTGCTTCTCTCTTTTTGTGCTTGTGCTTATCTCTGGCGCACAAGGACAAATGACTTAATTCCTGTCATTGCCAGCAACAGAAGCAGCTACAAATAACAATGCAGCCAATTCTATTGCGTAATACCCAAGGATGCCTTTAAATGGTCTTGACAACAGAAATAGTGCCATCATCCCACACATATGCATATAAACCTTTTAGCAAAACTTTATTAAAAACTCTTAAGTGTGCTTTTTATGTGACACAAGTTTCTAGTCTTATTAGTTTACTATTTCAACAAGTTGCTTCTTTGACAAGAAATATGCATCTATAATTTTATTATGTGTTTATTGGTATTGTTTCTGAACTCGTTCGTTGTCCAACCATCTAAAATTAGATGAATGCATTACTCAATCGATTTAATAAGAACTTCGAGCGCATTGCAAATAAAAAGAAACGTGCACCCTTGTAAAGTTATATCGATTTTGTACATTTGTTTTTGCTTAAAGAAAAAAATGCACTTCATTTTTGCATAACTTAAATGGATTTTTTTTTATTTTAGTAATATTATCAAAATAATATCAAAAGTGACTTAATGTTTTAAAACCTTTGAAACCATGCTCATATGTTTGTCAAAAGAATTTCTAAGATTTCCACAGTCTCAAAACGTATAAAAATAAGATTGAAAACACGTTTTCTCATTTCAAATAAACGAAAGGGTTTCTGGTTTTGTGTATATTGATTTATACACATAAAATTGTAAAAGTAATATAAATTTCTTCTCGTTTTGCTTAAAAAATGCAATTTGTTTCAATGCCATTTGTAAGGGTTAAGATTCTGTTATTCGCTTTAGGGCCAATACTTACTTAGAATAGAGTTAAGGGTATAGCATGCATGTAAGCCCGTTGAGTGTAATGAAAAATTCATGGAAAACGCAAACTGAGCCAGCCAGTTAGGGGAGTGCCTAACAACGGCACCAACGGCTGCCTCTAATGGGGATGTTTCTCTGCCGCAGGTTCGCAATCTCGGGTTTTGGGTGTGGCATTCAACAAGCTGCCTGTGCAATCGCATTCGGCTTTTGTTGGCATCGGTTTGTGGGCCGCTCAGGAAAGGTAGAAAAATCAATAAACAAAATGGGCGGAGGCTAAAAAAGACTCCTCCCGAACCCGACCGGAACCCAAATTAATTTTGCAAATTAGACAGCGAGTCCGAAAACTAATTTAGCAGCTGTCACCGCTAAAAAGTTCCGAGCATTCTGCTCGAGTTCAAATGCCATTTGCGTCGCTGACCCTAAGCTCAGCATAGACACAATTCCCAACGGGGCTACACGTTTTGGGCCGGCTGCCAAGTGAAAAGCGACACATTTTGACCGTCAACCGGCGATGGTCGCCATCGCCACCAAGTGCAATTTCAATTGCAAGGACGCAACTGCAACATGTCCCCAATGTGCGCCACATTTCGTTGCATGTGCACAATTTGTTTTACCTTGGCCATCTTTACATCTGTGCATTGCTTGGCATTGGCCAAGTTTGCCCTGCAAATTACTCAAATTGTGGCCGCACCAGAAGTTCAACAGTTTGGTAGCCACAGTGCCACTTGTGCCGCAAGTTGCAACTAACAAAAATATGATTTTGGGCCAGCTGCTGTGTAAAGCCGCATGTTAAATAAACATTTTACTCGCTATTTTCATAATTGAATTTTCTCACAATTCTTCGGTTAGCAGCCGAGTGCTTGCGGCTTGTAAATTGGATTAGGATGTGTGGCTTTCTAATGAAAATATTTGTGAACTGACGATGATTAAATACCCTCTCAGAAATTAATCACACACAAACGATTTTTTACCAATTCTCTGTTTAACAGAATGTTCTCTATTCCAGCTTGATGAAATAGAGTTCCGGTGTTTAAACAGATTTTTATCTCTTGAGATATCTAAATGATAAAAACATTTAATTACTCGGCTTTCGAGTATAAACAATCAAATTTTAGAATATGAACTTGTTTGTTCCAAATATTTTCTTTTAGCTATTTAAAAATATTTTTACCATATTTTATAATTTTTAAATAGCAAAATTCATGACAAAATTATATGACTGTCTGCAAGCGAATGGGAAAAGTATTTTGAATTAAATGCCCATTGCAATGTTGCGTTGTGTCTGCTGTTGCCAAGCGGCGGCGTCGGCGGCAGCTGTTGCCGCTAACCCGGACGAAAACTTCTATGGGGAAACGCGGAAAATTGCGATTACAAGAGGAGCAGCAGAAATTGAAAGTAGAACAAAAATACGAAATATATATACATATATATTTGAAATATGCGGTCAGCAGGGCTGACGTCATGAATCGCTCGTCACTTCTTAAATGTTTCACAAGCAATTACCATAAACATAAACTTAAATTGGAATCATCTTCGATATATGTATATATATATGTGTATATATATACATATAAACATATATGCAATTACAGCCACAGCAGCAATCACAACATCGCAGCAACAACAATAACATGCATCATGGTATCCAGCGCAAGATCTGGCAGATAACTTATTTCAGCATTCCCTCCCCTTGTCTGCCCCCTCTGTAGTTCTCACCCTCGCCAAGGCAATTATGTGGCCGCTTTGCGTCATTAACTCTCTCAACTCTCAACTCTCAACTCTTGATTACATGTACCCTATGGATTTGGCAATAATTTGTTTGGCTGCGTGAAATGGACCACTTGGAATCGATGGCTGGATGGATGGATAGATTGGTTTTGGGACTCACCTGCCAGCAGCACGCTGTTGTTATTCTTATTGTCATGGTCAACTGGAATGGATGAGACGCGCTCGGCGCGCAGGCATGCAACTACAGTACCAGGCCGGCCATTTTTGCCCGATGCAGTTAGCTCAATGATCATGTCCATCGATTTCTGCAGCACTGCATCCATGCGTATAATACCCTCGGCCAGCGTTTTATAGCCCAAAATCGTGCGCGATTTATATTTCTTGCGGCGCTGCAACAAAATCACCAGTCTGCCATGTGCGGGTGGGCGGGGATAATTTATGACACATTTGAAAACTTCAATTGAAAACTCACCTATTGCCATCTCTCTTGATAAAGTGCGGATACTGCAGACTAAAGTGCAAGTCCAGTTCCGTCTCAGTCAACGGGACAAGGCCGGTTCCAATGCCCGCATTGCCCACATTACCGGGCGTACCAATCAGCCCAGAGCCACCGATCACGTTGGCCAGCGGTGAGTTGCCCTGCACGGAGCTCTCTTTGCTTGACGAGATCGATGTCAGAGCAGTGCCATTGATGGGTATCTCATGGCTGCGCAGCGTTCGCTTTGAGCTTTGCATCTTGACCGCCAGCGAAAGCGAGGTCGTGTCCCCGGGCAGCGGTGTCAGGATGGAAAGACGTGTTATTGTCAAAGAACAGAGTCTGCAAATGATTAATAAATAAAATGTTCAATTAATAAAATCTCAATACGAAAATAAAACATATTATGTTTCATTTAAATGTACTTTCTCATAAATAATAATATAAATTTTTATTTTTCATTTGTGCAAATGTGAAACTTAGACATTAGACTTAAATTTCCAAATTAATTAGTGAAATATTCCAAAATTTGGATTCTGGTTCAAATATAAACATATTTCTAATAATTTCTGTACTCTCATTAAAATTATTTAACATTTAATTTTGTTGTAATTTACAAAAGTCGATTCTTGTAAAAAAATTTTTATACTCCTTCACGAAGTGAAACTAGTATAATGGGTTTGTGCAATGTTTGTCATGCTGTCCGTCTGTCCGTCCGGATGAACGCAACTTTTTTCGGCGCTGTTGAAGATGGAGACTTGAAACTTTGGATATATACTTGTAGTTATCCTCTTCAGACAAAAGATTTTATCCATTGGGGAGGCTGGCAATACGATAACATTTCGATACACCTCAAATCGCAAATCGATAAAAAGTGACAATTAAAATCGATTGAAAACATGAGTGCATGCTTTTTTGACCAAAATATGCAATGAAATTTTATTTTCGAAAATTAATATATTTTGAATGTGGAATCCATATATGGGACAAATCATGATCAAAATGCCATCAAACGTGAAAATCGGTTAACTTTTGACAATGTTATGGGGGTTTGATATATGGGAGCTATGGAATCTTTTATTTAAGAACGTGAACGAGTATAACGCAGTCGGTATCGCCCGACTGCAATGTTCTTGTTTTGTTAAACTATTGTGTTCTGCTTTTGCATTTCTGTAAGTTCGAATGCTATCAATACCAAATGCAAGGAAAATCATGAACAACAAGAGTCAGCAAAAAGATTTTCATAAGTGCAGAAAAGTAAAGTAAATAAATAAATTTAATATTTATTACTTATATTTATTTATGGCTACAAGGTATGTACGAGAAATAAATTGTAACGGTAATCAAACAAATATGTAAGTGAAATGGAATTGCTCGGGGCACGGCAAACAGAAAGCCGTCAACAAAATGAAAAGCCAAAAAAGAAGAAAATAAACTATTTCCCAGTTAACAGATTTAGACGCAAACTCTTTCCGGCATCAGAGAGCGATAAACAAAAAAACTAAAATACGCAGAAAAATGAAAACATAAAGCACACATAAAACCCTCAACGCAATAGGCCATAAAAATATTACAAGAGGAAATTGGTTTTTTTTATTGGCCAAAACAAAAACTTAAACAAAAGTGAATAGACCACTGAGTCAGACCCAAGCGCTGGCAGATAATTATAAGGAAGATGATTCCTCACTGGGCAGCTGATTGTGCAATATATACTATATGTTAATTTCCTGATTAATTATGGCCCGTAATGCACCACACCACAAAGGAAGATAAATAGTGAGGGATACACAAAGAGTTTAAAGATTACGCACTTTTTAATATACTTTTGTTTGTTCGAGTTCAACTGGGGGCACTACCGATGTGGGTCAGACAATCTCCATAATACTCGCATCCGGTTAAAAATGCAAATGGACTTTGAAGCCGAGCTTCAGCAGTAAAAGATGAATTATTGATGCACACAAAAATGATCGCTATACCATAAATACGCTTTTGAATTCTATGTTAATTGAATTCTGACAAAGCGCATTAATGAAAGCGCGTGGCCTAGAATGCCGTCGGGGCCAAGTTCGGAGTCTTCACACAGCTAACGGCTTGATTAATAATTCAAACGGTCACCCCTCCACACTGAATTCATGCAAATTCCATAGCCAGACTAACATCTAAACACGTCAGATGGAAATCCATATAGCTGGTCGGTCAGATTCCCCCAAAAGGCGCCCCATTTCAAGGCTGAGCGTTGTTGTCGCATATCTGCCAACTATTTTTCTCACACTACCATAAAGCGTCGCACGTGGCTATTAACATAAAATTTATAAATATATTAAGATACATAAATCCAGCACATTCGTAATCAAGTCAAGGTCGTAATATGTTAATCATAGGATCCTGATCCCAGAACATTAATATTATTAATATGCAAATCATTTTACTCTGACATTAAAGAACATATATTTAATTACACAAAAAAACGAAATGCATTACATCAATATATATTTATGCAAACTAATTTAATTAAAATTTTATTGTAATTCACTTACAACTCAGTTTATATAATCAATGTATTTAAATATTTATTAAATTCAACTCGAGGTCATGGAATTCAACATTAAAAAATTGAACACTCGAATGACGACGATTCATTAAAAGCTCTGGTTTTAATTTCCATTCCACAGGGAACCAATTGTACACAAATGTGTGGTTTTAACAAATCAGTAATAATGAGCAATGAATATGAAATGTGTGTATATATAGTATGTTTGAATGACTGATTTTCATGATAACATGCATAGAGAAAATATTGATTAATATTCCCACAACGCTTGTCATTGTCCTTAAATTTCACTTCCCATTAGTTTGCTGCATATCAAATATTTAAGTAAACACTAATTAAAATGTACAAATAGATAAGCTCAAAATGAGATAGTTGGCAAATTCCTGTTAACTGTTGCATAAATTATTCAATTTCTGTGTTCATGCGTTGTATTTAAAAAACATTTGAAGAGTCGCATTCGGTTTACATGCAGTTGACGTAATTTTAGATTGCATGTTGGTTCATAAAAACCAGTCATTTGTCGTATTCGTTGTTTTTTTTTGTTTGCAGGCCTTTATTTTTAGAAAACACGCATACAAACTGACTAATAAAAGCACACGCCTCCTTTCTATACTCTGAACTAATTGAAAATATGTAAAAAGGGTATAATAATTTTGTAAAAATATTTGTAACAACAGGAAACATCTCCGACCCAATTCATTCCTTAACTAAATAATTCTATTGCCAAAAGTTTTATCAATATCGGATAAGAAAAACAGAAGTAAAATTAAAAAATTTCTTAAGCCAATTTGCAGCGGGTAAAAGCAATGCAGGGCATCTCCTAGTCGGGCGTTCATGCTAGTTCAGACTTGCTAAAAAGTTGGTAAACGCTATTTAATTGTTATTTAATATAATATAATTATTAAGTCAGTTTAAATTTAACAGGTAATTGTTGCAAATATTGTAAAGTAGATGGCAAAAGGGTATTTTCTAGTCTGGAACTCTCAACAAGAGTACTTTTACCTTGTTTTGTTTTTTAATTGGACTGTTTGTGTTGTGACAATGTGAATGACTTGGTCAATGCGAAGTGACTTTTGTTGTTGTTATTGATTGGCTTTCAGCTTTTCTTAACCAATTTTGCGTTTTTTCGAGCATTGTCAATGCGAATTTGTTGGTTTTTATGAATGGCACACTTCGAAAGCTGCCGGAAGGAATTTTCCACACGCTTTCTTTTTCTTTTTCATTTTACTTTCAATTGATATTAAAATTCAGCTTTATAAAAGAAAAACGGTTCATTGTACCCGGATAAGCGAAGGTGCCTTTCGACAGATAGCATTATCTCCCTAATTTCCTTTGTGCGAGGCTTTGATGACTGGTGGATCTGGATCAATATCAGTATCGGGCAGAAACGGTAAACTCGCTGATTAAGCAGACAGGGATAAAGGCAATCTTATAATCTTAATTAGATTTCAACACCTTTCTCAATTAACATTTGCTTGCAATTACCAATTACCTGGTAATTGTGCACTGTTCAATAGTTAATAAAACGCTTGCTCAATAAACCGTCGAGTATTATTTACTTAATCTGTAACGCCGACTATAAATAGGTTTAATTATCAGCAACCTATCTGATAGGCGGCGGAAAGCGAAATGCGCGCAACAAATTGAAACTGATTAGTGGATGTTTTTGCAGCTTGAAATGAGAAATGGGGAAAAAAAGAAATACTGAAAATGAAAATGCTGCGCATAAATAAATTGAAAACGCG
The DNA here is from genome assembly GCA_035043915.1 of Drosophila paramelanica. Taxonomy (NCBI): domain Eukaryota; kingdom Metazoa; phylum Arthropoda; class Insecta; order Diptera; family Drosophilidae; genus Drosophila; species Drosophila paramelanica. The sequence continues at coordinate 8,177,537 of JAWNMO010000258.1, forward strand.
AGAGCGCATCAATCAAACGCAAGTCTGAGGCACAGCCCCCCCTTCCACATACCCCCCTTCTCCCATACAGCTACACTATAAAACTGTGTCACTGGCGCGCTGTCCACACCCGGACACAGACTCAGACCCGGACGCGACCCATAATTCGCCCCTCTTGATAAGCATCCATCCACAAATAGAAAATGCTTTGAACGGCCTTTTAGATGAGCGTATGTTAACATTCCCATTTAAGTTGATGGCTCACCGAAAATATGCATAAGCTACTAATCGAAATGCTTTGTGGTTTATTAAATCACCTTAGAATGATTGCACAACATGAAAACATTTTAGCATGCATTTAAAATGCATTTTTATACTTGTTCACGAAGTGAAAAGTGTATATCGGTTTTGTGCAATGTCTGTCTTGCTGTCCGTCCATCCGTCCGTCCGTTTGTCCGTATGAACGCCATTTTTGAAACTTGGTATGTATATGGCAGATATATATATGCAATTACATGTTTTATTTTGTCAATCGTTATGCTCTTAAAATCTATAGAATCGATATCCATTAAAAATTTTGAATTTTAAAATTTTCGAGATTTTGAAAAAAATCGTGAGTTACCCCTTGTCATTTTTGTCGAATTTGGTCAAAATTTTGAATCAGAATTTTTGAATGCCATTTGATGGTCCTTCTCCGTACGAGTCTAAAAAGTCTTATTTACCCGAGATATGCAAATTTTAGTTCTTCTATATGCTTTATAGTCATCTTGACAATTTGTATTCTGATTTGGGAAAAATATAAACCGATCTACTCTTAAAAGTCTACAGAATCGAATTTTTAAACGCTATTGGTTAGTTCTGATCCTTACGAGTCTAAAGTGATATAGCATTCGAAGATGAGATCTTTTTTGTCCGAGACACAAACCAAATTTAGCCATTTTTTAGCCACTTAATTGATCAACATATTAAACAGCTGTTCAAATACAAATGAGTTAGATTACTAAATTAGATCCCACTCTCATTATTTTTTTTATTTTTTTTTCATTTATCTATAATAGGCATTAACTAAATATAAGCTGCTGACCACAATTTTGCAATATTCATCTGATTAGTGTATGAAAACTTCGCTATTCCGCATAGATAAATATCTTATTGTGACGCTTATATGTATATGGTATTAGCACCTTTCGACATAATTAAAACAAAAACGCACACACAACAAACAAAAAGTAATGTTAAAAAATTAAATATATTTTTATGTTTCTCTTTCTTTCATTCGAGTTGAGTGTGGATTTGGATCAGCTCGTCTGCCTCGTGAATATTCAAATGAATATTCATGTTTATAATGATGATCTACAATTGTTGCTGCTTGCGCTGTTGTTGCGGGCTGCTGTTAACACCCCCCAGACAGTGGGACAGACGTTGAGATAACTGGCAATTTTGTTAACATGTTAATTTGCAGTTTGTTGTCGCTCACTTAGCAAATGCTCTCGCAGTTAACGTTTCATTTGCGTGCTATGGGAAATGTTTGTCGACTTAAATGACTCACGAGAGTCTCACCAAAAGACCTCGTTGGAGGGAGATTTACTGAAATAGTATTTTGCATTTCCTGCAATGACAAGTGTCAAGCAACAATGGCAACGAGCTGCCCGTGCTCTGGCAAAACGAGGGCTGTTTAAACAGTTATACAGCTACTATTTGAAGCTATAGCATTACTACATGTTAAATTTAACGGGCAGCTAGCTACTCTTGTCAACTGAGTGGTACAATTGTTTAAAATATTGATAAGGTCAGGCTTTTAATTTAAGAGCATGACTGATAATGCACATAAGATAAGTCCAAATTCATACTAAACTTTCGCTTTAATCCTTAAAGAATTATCTTGTTTTTAAATATTTTACAAGTAGTTAAAAGATTTAGCATAGATAGTTTAATGGTATACAATATAAAAGAAGGAATCTGCATTTTCAAAAAGGCACAGACAATAAACATCTCAGATGTAAATATTATAGGGATCTACTGAAGGTGAACCTTAAAACATTTTATAACTTAACAAGCAAACCGCGTATATATACCTATATATATTTGTTCATGTCTGTACATATGTATGCATATACTTAATTTAATTGTACACTCGTAAATGATATGACAAAGATCTGCGACCTCAAGGACAACAAGAACGGGTCTTACAGCAGACAGACAGTCAGACAGACCGACAGGCAGACGGACATAAAGTGTCGTTGCTCAGCAAATCGCCGCAAATTACAACAACAGCAATGAGAGCAACAGCGAGAACAAGAACTAAGCCACCAGCACAAATCAACGTCAGAGGTTGTCCTGCCCGTTTTGGCCAGACGTCATTATCCCGAACCCGAACAGCCTACATTACTCTTAGTTTATGCGATGTCGCGACTTATGGGCCATTTGTAGGGTTTCATTTAAGCACAGGCATATCCCTGGTGTAAGATTTCGACAGCGGCCTACCCTGAAATATATACCATCGATTTTACGTATAATCCCATCAAATTGCTGGAGATAATGTATACTAAACATTATATAAATATGAATACAATTCACCGGCATACACACATACACACATATATTTTTGGGCACAATTTGTAATTTATAGAGGATTTAACAGGCTTTGGCATGACTCATAAATTTATAAAACGTTTTAAATTGCCACCGTCACCGAGCTTTGAGCGGCGACCCGGCCTTAAATTCTTAATGAATTTAAGGCACGAAACCGGTTTCTACATATTTGCAGGTGGGTAAATAAATAGGTGGTGTTGAGCACCGGCTAACGGTGTCCACCACCATCACTTTAATAAAAACTTTGTGCCTAATCATAAGTTTGGCGACGGCGCCAGTCTGGGCAGCCGTATCCACCGGCCTCCTCCCGGCGGACAGACTGGGTCATTGCATTATTGATCAAATGCATTTCATATGCGTTCTGCTGTGCTGTGGGCTGATGTGAGTTTTACTTATGCACACACACATGCATGCCCCAAGTCTCGTGGCGCGTCACCCTGTGCGGCCGCTCAATTTATTTATTCGAGAATTACGCATGCCTCGACAATGCTCAAATGCCCGGAAACGGCAGCCGTTTAACAATAGCAACGGGAATGGGAATGGGAATGGAAATGGGATTCAGACTGGGCAAGCGGATGGGAAATGTGGATGGGTTTTGAGGCATCAGGTTGAACAAGGGGCCAGTGGCCGTGGTTTAAATGCTTAAACGCTTAACTATTCGAAATAACTGTCATTACGTTCAATAAGAACAGCAACAATGTTCATCAACGCGGCAGGGGATGTACAAGCGAATGTACACCCTGTAAAATGAATATAAATCTAAATGATGGATGTTGAACAATCGTACGAGAACTATAGTTGAAATAAATCAGATGGCAAGATTACTATGATATTAATAGTTAAATATATACTCAGTTCGTTAACATTTATCATATTTCCATTAGTGCAGGGCATTAGAAAACGAATATCAATCATCTACTGCAATTTGCAATAATTAGCAAGTAAATTGCAGTTCAAGTTTCTTATACGGCAAACACACCACAATACAAAACATGCCAAAGGTATAAAGGGGGTAAAGTAGGCGTGGCATATAAAGTGGTATGCCGTCCTATAAGGTTACTACAGTTCATTCACTGGCAACGAGGCAAGTTCACCTCTTGTCGGGTCCGCAATTGGCGGTTATCAATAATTGAGACATGCAAGTAAGAATACTGCACTCAAGAACAGGTGGCAGCAGCCGAGCAGGTAAAGCAGCTTAAATCAATAGCAGCAGCAATAAAAACACAATTAAAAACCAATCATAAATATTTAAAGCCCGATTTATAAGGCAAACTTTTAATTGAAGTTTTCAAATGTTACAAACGTGTTAAATAGTTTATGTAAATTACTTTCACACCACTTTTTATAGTGTGAAAACCAGCGGAAAATGCGGTTTGCAAGTTTAAATTTATAAATATAAAGTGTGTTGAGAATCTTCTGTGTGTGATGAATATTATATACATTTGCACATTAATGTAATTTTCATACTTTTGATAACTTGACTCCTCTATGCGATTCTCATGAATTCAAGTAATGTCTGCAAACTTTTGGTGTGTTCAGTGATGTGTGTGTTCTTAAAAATTCTAATTGCAAAGTGTTTTTTTTACAGATGAGTGGCTCTCATTAACTCACTCTCTCTCTCTGGTTCAGTATTTCACTCTCTCATTGTTTTCCTTAACTCTTTCTTTCTCTCATTGTTTCGCTTTCACAACCGCTCTTTCTCATTTACTATTTCCTTCACAAAATAACAACACCTTGCGAACCATAATATGATTACAGATCTTTCTAGATTGTGTCAGCTAATCATTTAAATACAGAATAAAAATACTTTTAAGACTCAGAGATGCCGCCCATCCTCCTCCTTATATTTTATATTAATTTTTACTCTACATTTATATTTTTGTGACTCATTTTAATGATAATGCAAAGAAAAAAAAGACATGCGACATGTTTTTAACTTATTAACTTGGCTATTGATACTAATCTGTAACCTAAATATGTAAAATTAAAAAATTTTTAAATCTAGGAATTTCTGCATCTATTTAAAGTCCTTATTGGGCTGATCGCTTTTATTATAATGCTTTAAATAATGTTTTTTTTTTGCTATACACGTTTATTTTTACAAGCTTAAATTTAACTTTTTTTGCATTTGAAATAGAGACAAGTATTTCTATATATAGCCCGCCCTCAATCAATGAAGACAGACTCCAACGTCTCGAAATACTTTGATGGATTAAGCAAACAGAGATGATGACAGTTGTTACCAGATGTTATACACACACACACACATATGTATGCGTATGTAATATGAATGTTAAATGCAATCAATAAAATGGCATTGGCAAATTGCTTTTGTAACCATCGGCGAAAAACGAGCCAAAGAAACAAAACCAGAGCGTAAACTGACAGAAGCCGCAACAATGCTTAATAAGAAAGAGAGAGAGAGAGAGAGAGAGAGAGATGGTTGCTTGGTTGACAGGTAGATAGGTAAGTGGGTAAGTAGGAGGCGTGGCCGCTGGGTCATATGATATATGGGTCATTAACAAATTGTTCAACGGCTTGGATATTAAATACATATTGCCGCACACATATATGTGTGTGTGTGTGTTACATACTCCAACAATAACTAATAACAAATACCGCATGAATCTGTCAACCGATTACTCATACGTCATGTTGACGCGGGCGGCCAACGGAAGTGAAAGGACTGACGATGATCGCGGGCTGCGGGTCGCGGGTGGCGCAGTCACTCAAATGAAACGCACCAACAACACAGACGACTGGCTTTAAAAAAAAATAAATAAACAACACGAGTTGAATTAAATGACAAACACAGAAGTTACCAAAAAATAAAAACATAATAATGCCATATAGCTTTAAATAATATGATAGATTAAATGCAAACTATTTGATATCGGTAAGAACAAAAACAATAACCACAGGCTGACATAGAATATCGGTAATGAATTATTAGGCAAATAAGTTTTCCTCTGAAGATGATGCCAATTTCTGGGACGCTATTTTTTTTCGTACAGCAAAAAAATAAACGAAGGCAACTTGATTTTAAAATTAAATGATTTTTATCGTATATTTAATTATAATATAATATATTATAACTTCTGCACAATAATATGAATATTTTCATTATTAAGCGAAACCTTTTTTTGTAAAACCTTTGAAGAAGCATTAAAGTCGAGTTAGAGTATTTTGTTGGTCCTTGCACAGATAGCAAAAAATGGAACTGCAAATTCGATAGCTTTACTGTTTTATTAAGACTTGAAATTTGCTGAAATACTGCTTATAATTAAAAGCTGATAATAATAGCCCATAACAAGCTTTTGTAGCTTACATAATGTGTTTAGCTAATTACCCCCATTAAAGACCGTATACTTAGTAAAAGTGACCATTAAAGCGCATATTATGTTTCAAGTGTAAGCACAAAAATAATTAAATAAACAATAAATTAAAGAAATTAAGTGTTGTGCAAGTCCGCTGGTTTTAGACGATTTTTACTGCCAGTGTCAGAAGAAATTAACCCCACACGAGAAGTATTTAGAAAATCAGGTATCTATTTATCTGTTACTCAACGTGTGACGCAAATCTGTAGGATTTTGTTGACACTGTGTACGTTGGAAATTCATATAAATAAAATTCAAACTGTGCCAGAGATCTAGGGAATTTCCTAAATAAATAAATAAATACATATCAGCATGCATATGTATACATTCACCTAGCACTTGGTTAAATATGTATGTGGGCGGTTTTCACATAGATCAAATATTTGTATTATGTACATACGCACGTGCTTCTGTATATATATATATATATATATATATATATATATATATATATATATATATATATATATATATATATATATAAATATATTTACATATATACCACAGCAACAAAGTGGGAGCACGAATAAAAATAATACAAAAATTTGACAGAAATCTATAAAAAAAAAATAAGAAAGCAAAAACACCAAGTGCAAAGCCAAAGCACAAACAAAATGCTCCACAAGGCGTGTCAAGACAAAAGGCGATTAAACACATTTCACAACGACAACGGCGCCACGTCGCGCGTTTACATTGAGCCACGCCCCAAATGCAAGCTTGAAGCCTGCGCTGCAGGAGAGTGTAAAACGAGTCTCATAAAATTAACTACCGCCAGATACTTTGGCTTTAAAGTGGTTGTTCGTGCACATTCAAAATGGGAGGGGTCAAGTGGGATGGTTATATATTTGTATATATATATATATATATATACGTGGCTGACTGACATTGCCACTGTACACTGCGGGTGACCAGCCCAGCAGGATGCCATTGCCTAACAAGTTGCTGGCCGCTCAATTCTTCATTTTAATTGAAATTGTTTGACCACTTCCTAGACTACCCCATCTTGGGGGTTGGTAATTGACGCTATTCAAATAAGTACAATAGAAACCATAGGAATCTGTAAAATTGTCTCTTTGATCGAAATTTCTTCTTTTATGCTTTGTTTGAATATACTCACTTAGCTTGCTGCCTTTGACAACATTCCATTATTCTAATAGATTCAAACAGTTTCGACCAATATAGGGAGGATAATGGACAAAATGTCATTAAATATGGATATCGATTTGACCCTCCCCCTTATTCACTTACAAAAGAAATGTTTTCAAAATGTAAAATTGCGAGTTCGCATTTTTAGTCGATTTTGCTGACGACAATTAAGTATAAAAACCAACATTTAACATGATTCTGAAAAAGTTAGAAAAATTGTCAGAACTAAACCGATTTTCTTCTTTAATGGTATTCTGGTCATGGTTTTCGATCAAAATCGATTCTAATAGTTAAGAACGTGAACGAGAATAACGCAGTCGGCAACGCCCGTCTTGATACTTGTACACTACACGGCAAAAATATTTTGACGAAGAAAAAATTGCGTATTTTGTAGTTTAACTTTTATATTCTTTTATGGAAAATTGTTATTTATTTTCCCATGTTGTGTGTGGGTAATACAAACTTAAAAATAGGAAAACAAATTTATTTTCAAAAAAACTTAACAAAATTATAATTCATTTTACATTTTAGAGGATGGCATAAGTATTTTGACAAGCCCTGTCATACATAAAAAACATATTTTAGGTTTAACAAAATTAATTTAACTACCTTTTATTTAGTAAAATATATAACCTCCTTTAGCGTCAATGACTTTTTGGAGGCGTCGCGGTACAGAATCCACTAAATTTTGAAGGATTTCTGGAGGTATCTCTTCCCATAAGGAAGAGAGCTCAGAAATCGTTTCTTCTCTGGTTTTGTTTAACGCTACTGTTCTTTTGCGCTTCAAAAGACTCCAGACGTTTTCTAAGATATTTAGATCTGGACTTTGGGGGGGCCAGTTTAGCGTTGGAACATCCAGATCCTTCAAAAAGTTTGTAATCATCTGGGCTTTATGGCATGGGGCGTTGTCCTGCTGGAGAATAAACGACTGCCCGATGAGCCGATCTCCGGAAGGAAAGGCATTCTCATTAAGGGTGGTCAGATATTGGCCTTGGTTCATCGAACCAGTGATGGGAGTGAAATCCCCCAGCCCATTGTATGCTACACATCCCCAGAACATCACAGAGCCTCCACCATGGCTCACTTTTTGACAAACGGGCCGTTTCTTTCGTCTTTGCTCGATGGGCAGCTTCACAAATACTTTTTTTTTGATGAATTATATTCAAAGGAGCTCTCATCGGTCCACAAAACGCTTCTCCAGAACTCCTTTGGTTTGTTTATATGCTCCTTTGCGAAGGCTAACCTTTTTAGCTTGTTAGCCTTTGAAATGAAAGGCACGTCCTTGGCTACAAATGTGCCGAACTCTCCTTCTTTTAAGCGCCGTCTGACTGTCCTCTCGCTGATTGACGTATTGGCTGTCAAATTAAGTAAATCGGCTGCTTCTTGAGGCTTCAGCAATGCGTTTTTTTTAAATTCCCGTAGCAGGACTCGGTCATCATCTAGGGTTGTCTTTCGTTTCCGGCCTGATCTCTTTAAGTTTTTCAAAGAGTTGAATTTTTTTCCCTTATTTATTTGGTAGTGCACCGTTTGTCGAGACACGTGGTACTCTTTGGCAATGTCCACTATTTTTTTTCCAGCGTGAAATTTAGCTACCATTGCCGATCTGACCTCCAAACTTAATTCAGCCGTCTTACCCATGGATTATAATATATTTTAATAAATTTTTATTTTTTCACAAGGTTAAATATTTATTAAATTTAAATTCAAAAGACTTTTGGTTGAGACGTTCCAAAAAGTGAAATTACATGTGCAAAATGATTTCGTCAAAATAGTTTTGCCGCGCTTAAATTCGATGTTTGCATGCATTCTTATCAGCAGAAAGAGAATGCAAAAGGTAAACAACGAAAAATTTGACATGCAGAGAGCTATTATTAGAATCTTTGTTTTATTCATAATTTTCGCACCGTTACTTAATGGTAGTCTGCAATGCCAGCATCGAAAGTTAAAAACAGTTTTGTCAAAATATTTTTGCCGTGTAGTGTAAGGTTAAGGCTTTAATAGACTCTGCAACTGAAATATGTTAAGTGTTTTTTGGTTTTTTGATTTGGTTTCTCAAAATTTAAATCATTCATTTCAACTTCTTCGCGAAAGATTCGACACATGAATGCCTGTGTTTTGTATACAAAAGCATATATTGTGGCATATAAACAATAAACGGCTTTGTTTATTTCTTGCAGCGAATATGTTTTGAAATCTTTTCATTTTTTTTTAAAAGCAAGTAGCCAAAAGAATTTTATCTTTCGTTTCTAATATGAAAAACATTTGCTTGGATACAAGAATTTGGAAAGATACAGAATATGATGAGTAATACCGAAAATAGTTTATTTGCTTTTCTCAGTTTAACCACAAGCAAAAAGCTGAGCAAAAAACCATGTTATAAATGTAACAGTAAAAGAAAGATAAAGAATTTGGTAATTTTTTGGTAAATCAAAAAAAAATTCTGAAATAAAAGTCAAGACATAAAAGTTGCCTGCAACAGTTTTTGAAAAAATAAAAAGTGGAACACTGTTCAGTCTTATATACCCTCTCAACCCGTTGAAAACGCGCCACACTCTGCTCTCGGTCACTTGAAAACTATGCTAAGTGACTGTGCCAAAGTTGAAGTGTTTTTTACCACTATGAATATGGTTTCAAGATTGTCCAAGTTGCGCGTTAGTATGCAAAAATAAAAAATAAAAAAAGTCAGCTACTTTTTTATAGCTCTAATTCTTATTTGATATGAATATATGTATAAATAATATGTGCAGAGGCCAGAATTGATGTCAAGCAGCTTCTTTCGTTTTGGCCAAAGCGCTTTTTCTAGGCCAACAACTTAGCCGGCAGTTTATAATTGCGGCAGCCATAATACATTAACATTTTTAAACAATTTTGAGCTGTGCCCGCTTGCTTTTGCCTAAGCTTCGCTTTACTTTCGTCTGTCTAATCGAGCTGAACTCTCTTCACTTTTTTTGGTAGAGCTCAGTTAAGTTCGGTTCATTTAATTTTTGAAGCAAATGCAAAAGTTTTGCAAATTTCAGCGCCTTTCACTTTCTATTTATTATTATTATTTTGGCCACTTGGCGGCCACTCAAAGTTGCCGTCACATATGCCGCACTGGCTTCAATTCAACTTTTGCCACTTGACGGCGGCACGAGACCGAAAAAAAAACATAAAATAACGATAAATTCCAAGCCAAACAACAACAACAACAACTACAAAAAAAAAACAGTTCAAAAGATGCGAAATGATTCAGCAGCGAGAGTTTCAATTGCGACTCGCTACTCAATCAATTCACAACTTTGATACCCTAACTCAAGTAGGTATAACATTTACGTTGCGCAGTGTGTAAAATTTGAATCGATTCTTTCGATACTTAAAATACGCCTTCACAATCATTCAAAAATTGAGGATAGCTGACATAGAAGTAAATTAGTTATAGAATAAACTGAAATAAGCAAACAAAAGGGCATTAAATCGTCGGCACTCAGCAATAACCGACTTTTTTCTTATTCTATTGTCTTTAGTTATGTCTATGTATGTATGTGTGCATATATATTTGTTTATCAAATAACAACAACTATAGCCACAGCCAGTTCTTGAAGCACCCCGACAACCAATGCACACTCATCCCTGGCCGTGTGTCATCAGCGACGTCATCTTTGGATGAGACAATGTACGTTTGAGTGTGTTTTAATCATGTGTCATGTGCGAAATTTTAATTGAAATTTAGTGCATGCTGAACTTGAACTCTAATTGATGAGGCACCAACAACTACTCAATTGCCCGTAACGATAAACAAATACATATGGTTAATCAATTATATTACTTGTCCGTATAGTGAATTCTGTGCCAAATTATGGGAAGTAAGCCCGTCTGAAATAAGCCAAGTCTTACAGTAGCTATTAACAAAAATATATTTTACTTAACAAAAATTGTTGTAGATATATTAACATAAATTAAAAATGTTTAAATTCAATTATTAATTTTATTTTTCAAAAACTGTTATATTAATTCAGCACTTTGTTTTACATATTTATATTATCATTTCCGATTTCACAATTCGTTAGAAAACCACGATAAAAAAAACCCGTCCTGTCCATTCATTCTCACTTAATTAATGTAAAGTGACTATCTAATATTACAATTTTTTTTTATTAAGTGCAAAAGTTTAATCACTCGGTTTTACCAAACGTAATTATTTTCATGCAAAATACACAATTTATTCTGTCAAAAGCTAAGCAAATTAAACTGTATTTCAACAAAAACAAATACACAAGTAAAATGACCTAAGAAACTTTTTATTTTTCGCAGATGCAATTAAAGATAGAATATTCTTCAATGTTTCACATTTTAATGTTGCATGCCGAAAACATGCATTCTGTTTCAAGCCAAATGGAAATGGCGCAAAATGAACAAATCTTCGACAACAAATTTTAAACCAAATTGAATGCCCACGAGAGTTGCTTCCCAAATTTGATTGCACTTTTATGGCCAATGCAGCTTTTACATATTTATGTGTGTACATATGTTTATATGTGTACGAACGGACTCACATACTCTACATATACGTATACTAAGCGCGTTGGCGTGGCTGGGCGACCCACTGGAAAACCGGGCGACTGCATTGAGTTTTTTGTGTATTCAGTTTTCGTTTGCTTTTGGTTTGCTCTTCACATACCCTGTACCCGCTGAAAATGGGTAAAACCAAAAAAGGGTATAATGGTTTTATGCAGGCAGAAAAAGACAAAAACTTATCATGTTGTTGACAGGCCCTAAAATGTATAGTAACTAATAGTTGGGCACTCCCCACTGAAGCAGTCTTGTTATTTTTGGGCTCCATAAAAGTCATGGGCTCCGAAGAAAACCTGCGCCGCATTCAACTCTTTCGGCCTGGCCAGGTCCCAGAGCGAACTTTACATGCTAATAAATTGCAGTTTTATGGTCTGCACATGTATTGGAGTGTTTGTGTGTGTGTGTGTGTGTCTGTATTGTGTTTGCAGATGTGAGCGACAGACAGGCAACGATTTATGCAGCTGACATCCGTTGCTCGTTTGGACGCTCGTCGAAGCGGAAGCTTCCTGCGATTCGACGTACCAAACCCATTCGTGACTATCTTTGCTTGTTTTTTTTTTTTGTTGTTTTTGTTGTCGTAGCCGCGGGCAGCTCCACTTTGGCACAGGTTAGTGGACAACAAGTCAACAAACTTAACGTTGACGTTGCATTTTGTTGACTCTCACTCTCTCTACCTCCCTCCCTCCCTCTCTCTCCCTCTTGTCGAGAGCTGTGCAAACACAATGCCAGCAGCTCCTTGTGGATTAGTCAGAATGCTTGGATAGCTCCTGTTGCTGCCACTGCCACTCAACTTTCGACTACTGCATTTTCAATTTTTATTGAGATTTGTTCAGTCCCTCTACTCCCTCTCTCTGTCATTGGCCAGCTGTTGTGCATTTGCTTGAATTGACTGTTCTCTCTAACCCATTTCAAGCTGTCGGCCCTAATGGCCACAGAGATTTTCCAGCTGGCCGGTGAAAATGCATTAGCATTAACCCAACACCAACTTATAAGCAGCCGCAAAGAACGCGGCTAATGCGCTTATGACGCCAATTCCCGCTTGCACTCAAACTTTGCTGCCTTTGAGAAATGTGAGCCAGTCCGGGCTCAAATTGGTTGGGCTTGCACCGACTGTGGTATTGGTATTTGGGTCAGCTAATCGATGTGGTTTAGAATCGATTGCAGCATTTAAGACAACAGGCAAATCGCAATTTACACTCTCTTGAGTAAATATTTACTTGTTTGTATTGAAACACACAGGTCACGTTTTTATACTCTGCATGTAATTGAAATAAAAGAGCATATTGATTTAAGAAAAAAATTAAATTAAAATTTTTTTTCTGATTTCTTTGTAGTCAATAAAATAGCAACCGAACTATCGATTAAAGCTTTTGAGGTGGAAGCAGAGTATTGCGCGGCCGTGCCCGGCAGAGTGTTACGCTCTTAAGTTGTTTTTGCTGCTATAAACTGAATGCCAAGCCCCTTCTACAAACAACTGAATCATCGAGCAGTCAAGTCCATTAAAAATCGAACAAAATCAATTTTATACACATTGCACTAGCCGACTTTTAGTCGTATAAAAACAGAAACAACAACATCCGTCGTAATTGCAACGCAAATTGAATGCATCTCAAAAAATGTTGTTCCCAAACAGCAAATAACAAAAACAATACAAACGATGCAGACACCCAAAACGACTCTGCTGCAGTGGAATTTATATTCAAGTCAATTTTGTCAAACGCACACCCATACGGATATTTGTATCTTGTAGATGCACAGATGCTCTATATGTCTACATATTGTTATTGTTGTTGTTGCTTCGCAGCACAAACAAAAAGTTCAAGGCTAAAATTGGGTGGGCAACTTGCGCACCAAAACAAACGTTAGAAAACAACTGCATATTTTGGCATGCTGAACATTAGATACCCTCATATACGAAAATTTAAAACACTAAAACGAAAAACTCAAAAAAATGATTTATATTAACTTAAACGAAGATTGTGATATTATGTATACATATAGTAAAAAAAAAAACATATATATGTATATAGATTGCTATATATTGTATATATGTAATATATTGAAATTGAAATTGTGGAAAATTACAGCTTTTTGTGTTTTTCTATTTGCTATTTTTTTGAATATATATATATTTTTTTAAGATTATTGTTTTAAACTATTTTCTTTTATAGAATATTATCAATCTATATACATATATACAAAAAAAAAAAAAAATACATTGAGTTTTATGGACAAAATGGAAGATCTCTGTGCATTGCCAAAAAAAATTGTAATAGTTATTGCATTTGTATATCTATCCACCTTTCATAGTGTGTTTTTATTTGAACAACTGCTGCCACGTTTGAAATTCTCGTTGCAGAGACGCCTTTGGCCCAGCTACAAATACGGCAAGAAAAATAGAAAAATTTATCTGTCGCAAAACAAGTATGTCACACTGCTAATTTTGCCTGGCTGTTGGCATTCAATTAATTTCTAGTAAAAACATTGCCGCGTGTTTACAAATTCACATTTGGTGACATAAAAAAAAAGCTGTTGCTCTAAGTTTATCAAAAAGTTTGTCGCCAGGCGTTTTATTTTTAAACACAGAAAAACCCAATGAAAAGATGGCCAAAAGCAATATAAACATTTGGTTGCCATATTATAGACGCACACATATACACTCACACATAAACACTCACATGACAAATGTAGATCTGCACTTCGCTCGAAAAAAATGTTGTTTACAGCCACAAACACACACAAGTTGACAATTTATATTGCAATTAAATATTTGTTGTGCCCATTCGAAGATTAAGGATTGATTTAAGTGCCCAAAAAACGAACCTAATCCAAGATATAAATGAAATACCAATAAGTGACTTGGGAACTATATTGTTTGCTTGTGTCTTATAATCCTACAGATAAAAATCGTTAAAAGAAAACGATCTCGTTTGGAGATAAGCAACAACTCACTGAGAATTGTGCTGGAAAATTGAAATTTATTACTATAATAGAATAGATGAAATGTTTTCGCAAGTTTTTTAATCTTGAAATTAGGGAGAGCTCTCTACAGTTGACCCAATGGGTTATATAAATTGATTGTAGAATATCAATAACAAGTTATATTCTCTCGTTCTCTAGGTACGTCGTATTATTTATTACTCATAATAATATGCTTAAAACACGAGTGTAATTTTAAGCTGCTTTTCACTTGCACAAAAAACGGGCTAGCGGCTTTTTCGCTAGCCGAACTTACCGCTGGCAATCAGTGGAAGCAACAAATTGATTTGAATTTAACGACTTTGACGGGTTGAACGAGTTTGGGGCCAGACTCGCCAAAAGGCATGGCCGCTGCACGTATTTTTGGTCAACCAAAGCCACAATAACAATTTGTTGCGTTAATGCCGCGTGCCCTAATACCAGACCGTAATCCCGTACGTGACGCATTCATATGGATGCGTGCAGATACAATCCCTATTCACATACAAAAAAAAAAAAACACACACACATACACACTTGAAGTAGCTGTTGCTAAAAAGTGGATGGCCAAAAAGCGGCTCTTTGAAGAATATTGACCTTTAAGGAATAGTTTATTTTTCACGTTTTGCAAATACCGTTTGGTGAAAAGCTGATATCAAATCTGTTGTTTTCGTAAATTGCCCGAGTTTCTAATTTTAGCCGGGGCTCATGCCAGCGCATAATTATAAACAAACAATAAACAACAAAGGCGGCAGTCAAAAAACTTCTAATGTAGCCCGAGAGATAAGGCAGCAGCCTCAGCCGCACCAGTCTGAGTTTCAGCGGTGCATGACCTTTTCGGTTGAAGCAAACAAAACAAAAACAAAGGGAATCAAAGTGCTTTTGTCGATGGTGCCCGACCAGAAGGCGCCCCGCAACATTATTACACCAAAATCGAAAGTTTTGCGCTATTTATAAAATAATAAATAATAAATATGATATATAATCTACGAAAACGTGGATGTTTTCAAAAAAGTAAAAGGTATAAGAAAAGCAAAAAAAAAGTTAAAATTTCTACAGTTTATAATCTCCGAGATACGCAGGAGTCGTAGTTGACATATCTTGTATAAAATATTTTACTGTGTATTAGATAACAAAAAAAATGTACTGTTTACAAACACTTTTAAACGATTTGGAATAAAATATTATTTTCGATTAAATAATACTCGAGGCACATTTATCGATTCTCGAGAAATGCGAGTGGCGTCTGCTGAATGGCGATTCGCAGAAAATACGCATTGATATTTTAAAAGATTCATTGGGGGGAAAGGAGGAGATCGCTATTTATATTTTCGAACAAAGTAAAAATTGCCTTATCTGTGAGCCATATCTTGTATCATGTATCTAATATATTGTATGCGCATGTGACTCATGTGAATTAATCAAACGCAAATTGTTATTAAACAAAACAATAAAAACAAGTGAGATTGCTCTAGTCGGGACCGCCCGACTAGTAGATACCCTGAACCCAGAAATGAACACATACACACACACTCTCGGCAGTTGATGAGTATGGATCCTATTAAAAATAATAATAAAAAAAAAAACAATTACCAACGGAAAAAGAAATGTTCCGCAGCCGGGGCTTGAACTCGGTCTCCCCGTCTTAAGATGCACGACTCTTACCAACTGCACCACACTACCACATTTTTCGCGAACGATATAACATTACTTAACCATCGCAAAAAGTCGAGGAAAACGAAAATTTTGCAGTTGTCATTAAAACGATACAAATTAATAAAAATAATAATTATAAATAAATAAAAAAATAAAACAATTCATCATTGCTCTACCATACCATCGCTGAATTCGAACCAACCCGGACCTCCGCGTTACGCGGCACAACTCTTACCCACTGGACCACGCTCTTACTTCACTTCGTTGTGTTAAAATTCAATTTAACCGTTGCCTAAAAAAATTCCTAGGAAAACGCAAGACTTTCTGGACGTGCATATGTATGCGTGCACATGTACACAGAAATTGCCAAGCAGCTGCGCTTTGCCCCCACTACTGAAAATAGATTCTTGATTTGCTCGTAAACTAAATGTACGATCGTTATGAAATTTTCAGGACTTATTCAGATCATCGATATGTATGTACAAACCAATTTGCACGTGTGTAGTATTTGATTTGTGTTTTTTTGGTTTTATCGATATTGGGGGCGATTGGGGGAGGTATCCAAAACCTGAAGGGCTTAAATTCTTCGTATGTTTTACGCGAACATAAAAAAATAAATTTGGTGGCTCTAGCTTTTATAGTTTGGGAGTTATGCTTAAAAAACCGAGTCAAAAAAGCGATAAATATCGATAATAAGAAAACGGAAAGAGTTATCGATGTTTTGAAATAAACTGATCTGCGTATGGTATACAAACCGATTGAGACCAAGATCAGCTTTCTAGCTTTTGTAGTCTCTGAAATCGACGCGTTCATACAGACGGACAGACAGACAGACAGACAGACGGACATGGCTAAATCGACTCGGCTAGTGATGCTGATCAAGAATATATATACTTTATGGGGTCGGAGATGCTTCCTTCTGTCTGTTACATACATTTGCACAAAACCATTATACCCTTTTTACCCATTTTCAATGGGTTCAGGGTATAAAAACACATTGGGGTCACTAGCACGAAACCCAATAAACAAGTAGCTGTTAGCACAATAAAAAAAATGCCTGCAAACATGAATGTCAAGTCAAAGAAAAGTCAAAATGCCAATTGAATACCGCACAACAGCAACTATAATAAACAACCACGAAAATTGCGACAGTGCAATTGTTGTGCAATTATTGTTGTCGCTAACAATAGAGGGAAAGCAAACAAAAACAAGAGCCGTTATCTTCGGATTGCCGAAGATTAAATGCCCCGGCAGTTTACTCATCTAGAATGGAAGCTAGTATTAAACCAGTATAAAATTAGTAAGCTCGTTATGGAATCAATCATTTTTCATACAAAAGCTTAACTTGCGAACAAGATGTAAAATTTTCTTTAAAAAAAGCTTTTGATGGAATTTCTTATAAAAAATTCTGCCTGTCTATCAGTCATATGGGGCACAATCCGTTAGTAAACAGTGACCAAAAAGTCAAATCTATGTCAAGTTTCAAAATTTAATTGTTGACCGAAAATATTCGCCGGAAGTTGACAGTCGCAATAAGTGAGTTAGGTCAAGATTTTTTAAATGTCGTTCATTATGAAGCCCAAAAGATAGGCAAACCAATCGTAATCAAGTAAATATTATTTTTGTAAAGAATAAAAAAACAACTAGCATTTCTCTCTCTCTCTCTCTCTCTCTCTCACTCTCTCTCTCTCGCTCTCTCTCTCTCGCTCTCTCTCTCTCTCTCTCTCTCTGTCTCTCTTTCACTTCTTGCTAATCATTTGCTTATTATGTAAATACTGTGACTGAACTCACCTTGGTATGCAATTGGGCGGCGTCCGATCGACTTCCCAGGCGGCAAAAAGTTTCATAGGCACTGGCTTTTGTCCATTGCTTGTTGTCATATTGCTGCCGCCAGCGCCGCTGCCGATGCCGCTGGCTAAGCCGGACGCTGTGGCTGATGCAGCGCTGGCAGCCACATTGGCCGCCGCCGCTGAGGCTGAGGCAGAGCCGCCGCCGCTGCCGCTGGTGACAAATTTGTCAATCAATTTTGACGATTTGTCCACCATCTTCATGATTAATTTGTTGTAATCGCTTTTGTTTTGTTTTATTATTGTTATTGTGTGTTTGCTGTTAATTTCTGTTGCACATTATGAATCTAACAAAAAATATAGTTCACTTAAATTACAATTTAAAGTAAGTAACGTTTTTTTCATTTTTTTCGAAAGTAGCATTAAGAGCGTGGCAAACTCTTTTCTTTTCATACATCACACATACAGATGTGTGTATATGATTTCTTTTTCAATCTTTTTAGTTTTTCGCCGTTGCACCGATTGGGCGGCTGACTGCTGCTCTGCTCGCCCTTTACGGACAGAATATGCTACTCCGTAGTATACACAGAATCACGACGCATCTAAACCGAACCCGAGCAGGCGTGGCAGAAGAGGGGTAGAAGATGAACCGCTTAGCGCTGCTGCAACTGCAAAATTCACACACACACACACAAACACACACACAGAATCAATAACACGACTTTTAGCTGGCACCCAATTAGAATCTGTTACAGAATTTTTCTGTTTTCGCTGGGTCTTCTATGCCGATGAAAGCCCGAAACAACCGTCATGCTCCAAAGTAGCCGTGCAAATGTCGCGTTATAAATTTCTCACATTCACTCAATTCGCACACTGAAGCCTCAGTGAATGAGAGAGAGCTCCGTTGCTGGGGCGCGTCAAGAGCGCAAGCGGCAACAATAACAATCTTCGGACGCTATATGCGCACTCCCCCACACACATACAAACATACATATACATACACGGACACACACACACACAATGTTGGCGCTTTTTGCAAATTTTCTATCCGTGTATAGCTTGTTCGTGTGTTTATTTGCGCATTTTATGCTCTCCTACGCGCGCATAAACAAAAAGAAACAAAAGGCCCACAAAATGTATGATAGTGGGTTTGTGTGCGTGTGCATATATACCTACAATTGTATGTAAGAAAGAGCATCTAGTACCAACAACAACACCTTCCGCGATTTTTATTTATGTATGTATTTATTTAATGTTTTGTTTTTTTTTGAGTGAGTCGCGTTTATAATTTTAAAGAGAAACTCTCTCATGTATTATTTATTTAATTTTATCACGTTTTATTGAGCAAGAAATCGCGGAGCCCACAACGACGTCCGCTGCTCGTTCAGATAAACACATACTAACAGCACCATACTAAAACACAGCAACCAACAACCATTTAACAGTTGCAGAACTGTTATTAACATTACCCGCAAGCTATTCTCTGCGAAACAATAAATAAATTTCGTAAATATAATAATTTGTGATTGCAAAATATACCAATTATTTGTCTTATATTGCAGCTAGTTGGGGAAAAGCTACAAATGAGAAAAGAGTTTGAATTCAACAGCGCTAACTAGCTCAAAATACCCAAATCATTCAGAGCCATAACAGCACCTATGGAGCTGCCATTGGTTGCAACACTACATTTTATCGATAATTAATGCCAGGGATGCGAAATTCTTGCACAAAATTTTTTGATGTAAACAAAACACAGTTTTCTGGCGACGTGAAAAAAACTAACAAACAATGGCGGATGCGTGGGACATAAAATCGCTGAAAACAAAGCGCAATACGCTGCGCGAGAAATTGGAAAAGCGTAAAAAAGAACGCTTCGAAATACTATCGGACAAACAGGAAGATCAGTCCAATCCAAAAAAGGAGCTCGGTAAGTGTTTCAACCGGCGAGCCGGCAACAGTTTTTTATGTATATTAAATATATCAACTGTATAATGTAGTTGAGGCCGATGTCGAGGTTCAGAAGGCTGTGCTGCAATCGCTTAGTGCTAGTACTTTGGCGCTGCCCATTGTCTCGACGCAAATTGTGGATAAAGTTGGTGGCCTCCTGGAGAAGCCGCCAACTATGGAAATGGTTAATTTTATACTTGGCAAGCTGGCTAATCAAGGCGCCATTGGTATCAGGAATGTCACAATTGGCACTGAAGCAGGCTATGAAGTTATCTCGGTGCAAACCAAGGAGCTGCTGGAGATCTATGATGATATCAACGACAGTTGCCAACAGAATGAGGAATCGGATGCCAAGCGAAAATGTAATTATATGAGTTTTGTTTGAATCATGGTTAATCCAACGCGTTCACATACAGTGGAAGGCGGGCAGGAAGTGAAAGCTGACGATGAGCAAGTGCAACGAAAAATGCAGAAAATGGATGGAAGCACCGCTCGCAAAGAATCCACCAGTCTGGACGCCTCCGACGACATAATGATGCTGCTGTCTCTGCCTTCGACACGCGAGAAACAGAGCAAGCAGGTCGGCGAGGAGATACTGGAACTTCTGACCAAGCCAACGGCCAAGGAGCGCTCTGTAGCAGAGAAGTTTAAATCGCACGGCGGTGCGCAGGTCATGGAATTTTGCTCACATGGCACCAAAGTCGAGTGCCTGAAGGCGCAACAGGTGGCCAATGAGATGGCGGCCAAAAAGAAGCTGGAGCGGCGTGAGGAGCAGGAACTGCGTGGCGCGGTTGTCGCTGATGCAGCCATTGCCAAAAGCAGCAAACTAGTTAAGATGGGCTCCGAGGATACCGAAGACGGTGAAATCATATCTGATGCACTGAACAATTGTGAGGGCGAATCGCAGGAATCCACGGACGATAGCGAATCCTCCGGGGATTCCGACAAATGCACAAAGCTGCATTTTAAGAAAATCATACAGTCGCACACGGACGAATCGTTGGGTGACTGCAGCTTTCTCAACACCTGCTTTCACATGGCCACCTGCAAGTATGTACACTACGAGGTGGACACACTGCCGCACATCAACACCAACAAGCCGACGGATGTGAAGACAAAGCTCAGTCTGAAGCGCAGCGTAGACTCCAGCTGTACCCTTTACCCGCCCCAGTGGATACAGTGCGACCTACGATTTCTGGACATGACCGTATTGGGTAAATTTGCGGTAGTTATGGCGGATCCGCCATGGGATATTCACATGGAACTGCCCTATGGCACCATGTCCGACGACGAGATGCGCGCTCTGGGCATACCAGCCCTGCAAGAAGAAGGTCTCATATTTCTCTGGGTAACGGGACGTGCCATGGAACTGGGTCGTGATTGCCTTAAGCTTTGGGGCTACGAACGCGTCGATGAACTAATCTGGGTGAAAACGAATCAGCTGCAGCGTATCATACGTACTGGCCGCACCGGCCACTGGCTGAATCACGGCAAAGAGCATTGCTTGGTTGGCATGAAGGGGAATCCTACGAATCTAAATCGCGGCCTCGACTGCGATGTCATTGTAGCGGAAGTGCGCGCCACGAGCCACAAGCCCGACGAGATCTATGGGATCATTGAGCGTCTCAGTCCGGGCACGCGTAAAATTGAGCTCTTTGGCCGGCCGCACAATATACAGCCGAATTGGATAACGCTGGGCAATCAGCTGGACGGCATACGACTGGTCGATCCCGAGCTAATAACACAGTTCCAAAAGCGTTATCCCGATGGCAACTGCATGTCACCCACGGTGGCGGCGGCAAATGCAATTAAAAACTAAACAAATTCCAGGAAGAGCAACCAAAACGGAAACAGTTCCCGGACAAGCATTATAGGTACTATATATAAATACGAGAACGTTAAGATTAAAGTAAATATTTAAATAGATTTTATTGCTCATTGGGATTTGCGCGTATTTACAAGTGTTGACGCTAAATGAATTTATATAGAGGTTTGCATATATATGTATGCATGTACGTAATAGACAAAGCTATGTATATATAGTATCTATAGAAAGAACTGCTAGTTAGATACATGATAATCACAACATTGTATGCGTGATCTGTAGGAGTACTGATGGGCATAAGTATGACGTAAACTAATAAGACTTATCAATGAATACATTGTTAAATGCAACGTATGAAGTGTGCTTGAATAACGATAATCTGCTGTTTCTACCTGTATATCCCACGCCCCGGTATTGCCTGTAGGTAGTTCGATTTTGTATGTACATGACTCTGTTTCAATTTTTCACATAGAAACAAAAGTCCCCACTTTACAATTGTTTTTGTAGTATTTTTTAACAATAAATTTTGATGATAAATATTAAAAAAAAAACAACGAAACGCCAATGTTACATAACTTTCGAACTGATTTCTATATGATTTTGTGTATGTGTGCGTCTGCCCTGGCAGTTAGAATATGTGACAGTGGTCAGCTTTAACGTGCATGCGTTCCAGTTGCACTTATCGCCTTTAACACTATAAAGCCCAGTACAGTGGCAGCAGCGACGCCCAAGCCGGCTTTGAGCCAAACCTTCGGATCCTCGGTCATGAGTCCAAATTGCCGTAAATATCTACGAAAGGTTATAGAACAAATTGTGCATTAGACCAAACGATAAAAATTACAAATGCAATATGAACAATTAATGGATTGGGATTATGATGCAGACGACACCACATTTATGAAGCGTGGAAGGAGTGTTAGTATGTGGGGGTTACTGTTAGATATGTAGTACTCCCAACGCATGTAAAAAATACATAAGACAGCAAACCAGACAAGATTAGTAACAATAGAATTTGATTGTGTAACACTTACGCCGATTCCCACAGCTGTACCAACCTGTGCTTGTAGAATAGTATCCAGGCGGCTTGAAAGCGCCTACAATCGCAGCAAATCCATAATGGGCAGCAGTCCAAAAAGCATAAAGGATGCACAAACATCAACAAAACAAACAAGAACACCAACACAAAGACGTAGTGGTTAAAAGTAGGTGGGGAAATAAGAGAAGATATAAATAATATAGCCATTAATCCAATATACTTTAAATGCAGATGCCAGTGAAGTATTAACCCACGCCCATGACCCGTGACCCGTGACCCGTGTCCCGTGCTCTTTAAATGACCCTGGCCCAATGAGAAAGCATTTTAAATACTCACGGAAACGCTGCCATTGTGGCCAGCTTTGTGTACAGTTCCTTTTTGTTGGTCTTCAGGCTAAACAGATGCGGCGGCAGGAGCTTGTACTTCTCACAATATTCCGGTGGCTGCATCAGATAGTCCTGGCGTCGCTCATCCAGGTCGCACTTGGTGCCCACAATCATGACGGGTATCTTGCTCTCCGCAAAGTATTTGATATAGATGCGTGCCACATACTCAAAGGAGCGCGGATTGGAGGCATCGTATACCAGGCAGGCAACGTCGCAGTTGACTTCCTGCGGTTGGAGCGGATCGAGCGCATGTCGCACATCAATGTCGCGCAGTATTAAATGCTTCTCCTGGCCATAGACCTGTACCGAGTTGATGCAGTGAACAACATTGGTCTTGAACTCCTTGCCAACCAGTTTGCTCATGTCGTCGATGAGAAAGCCACGGCACAAGCCGGTCTTGCCCGAACCCTTGGGTCCAATCACATGGCACTTGTACACGGATCGACTACTCTGTCGTTTGGCCAGATCGATGCGACGCTCGCGTGTCACATGAATGGCCACCAATTGGCTGTCGTTCTCGTGCACATTGAAACCCAAATAGGCCAAATACTCCAGCGTCTTAACCACATCGACCAGTGTCATCAGTGTCCAGCGGCACAGCCAGCCGTGTAGGGTCACCCAGCCAGCGTCGTTGGTCGGACACGATTTGCGTATATCTGTGGAGTAGGACCAGGGCGCCGCGGGACATGTACTGAATAACATTTTGTGCTCCTCGGGCGACAAGGCACCATCGCCATCGCGATCGTAGCGCTCAAAGAGCGCTATCAGAAATTGTTGGCCCCGATGCGATAGCTCCGTACTGCTGCCCGGCGGTATTTTCAAGGGCGGCCGCAAATACTCCTGGCACATCTCCAATTGATCATTGTAGCCAAAACGTCGCAACACCGCCCACGTCGTCTCATTGCGGCCACGCTGGATGAACAGGCAGTGCAGAAAGAGGAAACCCTTCAGGGTAACGGCATCGTTATAGATGCCATCCGGCACATTCTTCTGTATCACGGACTTCACCTCATCCAGTATTTGCAGCTGCAGCGGCGTATTGAAGCAGCGCCTTTGGAACAGGTTCAGCTCGTAATCATTTAGCAGATTGTCGCTATCAATATCGCATATCTTAAATATGCGCACTAGCGATTTCTTGCAGGCAGGGGTCAGCTAAAATTTAAAAATAATTTTTTAATCAGCTAAGAATAGTTATGTAATATAAACAATATAAATATAAACAGATACTATATCATACATATTGTGTCTATTGCAGTTCAATAAAGATAATAAAACAAAAACAAATACACTGCAAGTTAGTTAACTTAAAAGCACTGACGATTTAATACCCTTGCAGACATGAGTTGAACTTTACTACCTCCCGCAATGGCGGAAACTTACGTCTTGCTCCTCCATGATGTACAGAGGTGAGGTGGGATGCAGCACCGCCTTTTGTGCGTAGTAAAACATTTCGGAGATATTGTGCAGCGTCTTGGCCGAGCATTCGACGCAGCTCTCTATCTCCGGATAGTCCTCCATAATGGCCAGTACATTGTCGATGGTTGAATACTCGATCAAATCGATTTTATTGCCAACAAGCACAATTGGCTTGCGCGCCGCATCGGGCTCGCCGTCACTGGTGCCGCTGTTGCATGTGGTGCGCACCAGCGGCAGCCAGTGCGTTGTTATCCGTTCGAGCGAGTCGTCATCGTCTACGGCGTACACAATGCACACGACATGCGCTTTGTTTATCTCTACGGCTAGTGCGTCATCCGATTGCTCGGCGCTCGAGAAGTCAACGATGTTGGTGGGTACCTGTTCGGGCGTTACGTTCGCTGGTATTGTGATCTCCTCAGCGCGTGGTGGCACTTCCTCCGGATACTCCTCGCTGACCAGGGACAATATCAACGATGTTTTGCCCACGCCAGCGTCACCGATTAGCAGAATTCGCACATTTTTGCGCTGCGACGCCGTATACTGACCCATTGTCTCTATATCTATTTATTTACTCGTACGCAATGTTATCGCCTTGGTTTCCGATTTCAGCAATTTTGTTTACTTCTTCTGTTTTTCTTAAGATAAATTTAAAACGATTTCGTTATGCAAAAACCGCAGATACAGCCGAGACGGCAGCTGATTTGTTAAGACACGCGTATCGATACCTCAGTACATCGAAATTTTCGAAGCTACGACTACCCTAGAACAACCCATATGATGCTGCCGGACCAATTACCAATTTGAAAATATTCAAGCTGAAAAATCTTTGTTGTATTTGCGGACATTTAAAGCATATCGTGTTTAATATATCACCCTTATAATTTTTAAAGTAAAATTTTTGTCGCCTTAGTGTGGTTTAATAAATTTTTTTTTAAATCGAAATTGAACCGTCTGGCAACTACAACAACGGAGACGGAGAAAATTTGTTTTTGTGAGTTGAAACGGCACAAAAAAAAACGGCGCTCAATAAATACATACATATATAGAAAAATGAGCAACAACAATTAACAACAACAAATAGCGCGCGTTGTGTTTGTTCCATTTCAGTTTTATTTGTTTTCAGTCATTATTTAATAATCGTGTACGCGCTTCAGTTCGGTGTCTTTGTGTTTGCGCTGTGAAAGGAGAGTGGCTAACTTCGTTTCACAGTCGGTGGGGGTGGAGGTGGTGGGTGTTGCAAAAAAGAGAATCACATAGAAAATAAGTCAGCGTCAGTGTGCCGCAGGTGCGCGGAAGCGAATATCGATGGTACGAACTAAAAACCAATCGTCCTCATCCAGCGCCAGCAGCAGCACCAAATCGCCTGTCAAGATCAGCGGGGGCGGGGCGGCGGCGCGGCAGCGGCAGCAGCACCAACAATCGCAGTCGCAGCTGCAGCGATGCATTAACTGACGACGGCAAGACCATCTCGAAACTGTCGTCGAACCGTCAACGCACAACAATAACAACAACAACGACAGGGGCAACAACGCCAGGCAGTTCACCAGACGACGACACCACCGATGCGGACTTAACGCCGACCAGTGGAAACGCGCCGCGGGGCGTCAGTTCGGTGCACAAGCAAAATCTTTACGTTGTTTCATTTCCCATAATATTTCTGTTCAACGTATTGCGCTCTCTGATCTATCAGCTGTTCTGCATTTTTCGCTACTTGTACGGCGCCAGCACAAAGGTGATCTATCGCAGTCCGCATCGACGCGACTGCAACATTGAGATCGTTGTCCAAAACTCCAAGGAGCAGCAGGCAATCCTTTGCCCACTGGAACGCACCGACAACGGCATCGAGCAGGCACAGAACCTGCCACAGCGACATCGCGCCCTACAACCGCTAGAAATGGCAACCAATCGCAGTGGCGGTGGCTACTCCCCAGGACCCGGTGATCCACTGCTGGCCAAACAGAAGCACCATCATCGACGCGCATTCGAGTACATTTCCAAGGCGCTCAAAATAGACGAGGAGAACGAAGGTGAGCCGCTCGCTTCCCACTCTGTGGTTCGCCTTAAGTGTGCGGCTGCTGGAGTGGTGCCTTATGAGTCATCACGTCGCACAGTCTGCGCTTTGTTCATGTGTCCGTTGTGTGAGCGCTGAGAATCAATAGGCGCACACACAAGTGCAGTCTCTGTTATTGATACTTGGTGTAGCCACGTTCCTTTTGTGCAAAGTTTTTTTCTTATTATTATTATTATTTTTTCTTTCTCTTTTCGCAGGCCACAAGGAGCTGGCTATCGAGCTGTATCGTAAGGGCATTAAGGAGCTGGAGGATGGCATTGCCGTTGACTGCTGGAGCGGGCGCGGCGACGTTTGGGACCGTGCCCAGCGTCTGCATGACAAAATGCAAACCAATCTCTCCATGGCCCGAGATCGTCTGCACTTTCTCGGTAAGTGGCTGCATCCTTTACTCCTTTTAAGCGTAGTGTAATCATCCTTTTTGTTTTTACATTTTGGTTTCTTTTATTCTTTTGTTTTGCACGTAATGGTGTGTGTGTGTGTGTGTCCGTGTGGAATTGTGGCATTGTGTGTGCACATATTTTTTGTTTGTCCCCCTCTCCTCCCCATTCGCGTACATTATCCACCCAATACCAACGCCACAGCTTTGCGTGAGGAAGATTTGCAAATGCAGCGTTTGACTCTCAAGGAGCAGCAAATGAAACAGCTGCCGCAGCAGCAGGCAAACAAATTCAAGCAACCGATGCTGGTGGGCGCCAGTGGTTCCAACAACAGAACAAACGCTGATCCGCCCAAAATAGTATTGCGCAGCAGCGGATATGGACCCAAAACAGGCGGCGGCAGCAGCAGCAGCAGCAGCGCAACCACATCGAGAGCCGTGCCAGCGGGTAAGTGCCGTAACATATTAATACGACTGCAACAGCAACAGCCAAAAGCTAAAACAAAAGCACCCAGTCCGGTCTGAGCGACGGCAACAACAACAACAACAAGAATAAGAATAAGAACAACGACTGCAAGCGAACAATCAACATTTTCCTCACAGTCTCGCATTTCCACTCCGTGCACTGCATGTTTTTTTATTTTGAATTTAAATTACAATCTTAGCTTTTACTTTCTTGAAAAAAAACATAGCTCGTAAGAATTGCAACGCAACAATCATTAAAATTTTCCTTCCATTTCTGTGCAGCCTCCGGACGCAAGTTGACCATTGGCAATAAGCGTCCCGGCAATCTGGCCGTCGTGAACAAGTCACAAACCCTGCCGCGCAATCTCGGCTCAAAGACAACCTCCACATCGGCCGCATTGCAGCGTCAGCCAGGCAAAACAGCAGCTACTCCGCCGGCCGTGCGTCGCCAGTTTGTAAGTCACAATCAAAGGGCATATCTCCTCAGTTACATATATATTTATAATATACGTTCTTTAGTCCTCCGGCCGTAATACGCCGCCGCTGCGTTCCCGCACGCCCATTAACAACAATGCGGCCAGCGGGAGCGGCAGCGGCGCCAGCACGCCTATGATTAGCGTCAAGGGTGTAGAGCAGAAGCTGGTGCAGCTCATAATGGACGAGATTGTTGAGGGCGGCGCCAAAGTGGAGTGGACAGACATTGCCGGTCAGGATGTGGCCAAGCAGGCGCTGCAGGAGATGGTCATTTTACCGTCCGTGCGTCCCGAGCTCTTTACGGGTAGGTGACACCACAAGCAATTGAATCGATATGTTCAAAAACATTTCACTCTTCCTCAAGGCCTGCGCGCACCCGCCAAGGGTCTACTGCTCTTTGGGCCGCCCGGCAATGGGAAAACATTGTTGGCCCGAGCCGTTGCCACCGAGTGTAGCGCGACGTTCCTAAACATCTCGGCCGCCTCGTTGACCAGCAAATATGTGGGCGATGGCGAGAAACTGGTGCGCGCACTCTTTGCGGTGGCCCGTCACATGCAGCCGTCAATAATATTTATTGATGAGGTCGACTCGCTGCTCTCGGAGCGCAGCAGCAGCGAGCACGAGGCGTCGCGTCGCCTCAAAACCGAATTTCTGGTCGAATTCGATGGATTGCCGGGCAATCCGGAGGGGGACCGCATTGTGGTGCTGGCAGCTACCAATCGACCACAAGAGCTGGATGAGGCTGCATTGCGTCGCTTTACCAAGCGCGTCTATGTATCACTGCCCGACGAACAGACGCGCGAGCTGCTTTTAAATCGTTTGCTCCAGAAGCAGGGCAGTCCGCTGGATACGGAGGCCTTGGGACGTTTGGCCAAAATTACCGAAGGCTATTCGGGCTCCGATTTGACTGCTCTGGCCAAGGATGCAGCGTTGGAGCCCATACGCGAGCTAAATGTGGAGCAGGTTAAGTGTCTGGACATAAGTGCTATGCGCCCAATTACAGAGAAGGATTTCCAGAACTCTCTAAAGCGCATACGCCGTTCGGTGGCACCGCAAAGTCTCAACTCGTACGAGAAATGGTCGCAGGATTATGGCGACATAACTATTTAGTTTGGTCCCATCTTGTAATTGATTTATGCCCTTTGGTTTCGGTATGTTCTGGTATCACCCACCCAAAGCACAGGAATTCCAGCTGCTTGGCATATTAATTAGCCCAGCGGGCAGCCAAAAACTAAGCACAATACCAGAAACTAGGCCACAACAATCCACTTGTCCACGTCAGGCTGCACAGCGTGAATTGCCGACGCAACAGTATGTAATGTGAGTGAAGGAATTTACATTTTGTTGCTCTTGCTGTTGCATCATAAAATATGCAGCTGCATTAGCTTTTTCATCATTGACTTGTATTTTTAACATATAAAGAGCGTTCATTAAGCATTGAGCTTTTATATTCTTAGTAGTCTTTAATTGTTTTCACAAGTTTTGTTATTTAATGTAATGAATACGAAAGAGAAATTCATTTCTTTTTTCCATCATACAATGAATGTGTTATGATCTATGTTTAAGAATATTGTACGAATAGTTTCATTCTAAGTTTGTTTTTTTTAATGCTATTTCTGAACGGTGCCGATCACGATAGTCCATACGAAACACTCTTAATAAGCGAAATTGTCTAAAAGCAAATTACTCCAAAATATACTCATTTATTACAATGTATATTTATGTATCTTATTTAAGAACTGTTTTCAATGTTTTTCGCAAATTGCCTAAGTAAACATTTGTAAAATGTATTTATTCATTTTTTTCCTCTGTTTTCACATGTTTAACTATTTTTGTAACTATCTATGAACATTCCATGTAGCTAAACAGTGTTTATTCTTTCAAAATATTTAATAATAAGTTATTTAAGTAAAATTTTGTAGCTTTCTAAAGCCGTCTGCTAGTGGCTCAACAGTACACTTTATACTTCCAATTCGATATACATTAGCCTTGAACAAGTTTCTGTTGTACAGTTAATGCCATAGATACTATAATAAACATAACAAATTGTTTTTAGTAAACATCACCCTTCCTCTACTATATTTACACGTAATCGTAGACATAAGCATAGCCCTAAGGTAAACGCGCCTCGTTGAATAACGCACTTTACACAACAACAAAAATCTAAAAATGAAAAACAAGACCGATTTAAGTTTTAGCGAAAGCTCTAAACATTACCTAGATTTTAGTTCCTCAATGAATGTACAATAGTTGCTGTCTACTTTTTGTTATTTTGTTAAATTTCAATAAGCCCAACCATTAATAGATGCTTGCACCTATCATTTATAGAAACGTTACCAAATTATTGTACCTAGAATTACACAATTTGCTTACGATGCTAATGAACAGCTGTATCAGCGCCCACACATTATAGTTTAGCGCCTGGTAACATTGCAGCCCAGGACATACAAAGGCTAAAGCGAAAAATAAAAACGATTTCAAAAAATATTTAATTACGTGTATTTCTACCTTACAATTTATATTTGATTGTATTAATTACGATCAAAATTGGAAATGTGATGGGTTTACGGAAAATCCTGTAATTAGCAAGTGGAAAAACCATAAATTTGATTCATAACAGAATTAATTACAAAAATAAATAATAAAACCTATTTTAATCTATGACTCAACTATGCACTCGCAAATGGAAACATGAGAAAATTAAATTGGTCAAATCATAGTTTTGTTAAAAAGTTATTATTCCTATATTCTATTTTTTTCTTTATTTTCTTTAAGGCTAATGAATTTAAATTGCCGATGTTAGTTTCTATACACCCTAATGTCCGATTCTTCTGTGTGTACCAAACATGCACACGCAGTTAAATAAAAAATACTTCACCATTTCACATATCCGTATAAAATATCAATTTCAATTTTAAATCATATTGTTTTTTAATATGCTCCTATTACATCCGCAAACTAATATCAACATCGAACACTATTATATACTCTCATAGGAAAAATTGGATAAACGTCAGCATTATTTCGTTGTTAAGAAATTCTACCAGCGTTATAGCTCCCATGTGAAACATCAGTCGGAAATTTAGTTTTTATCAGAATCTTTTATTTAAAGATTTGGCAATTGTGAGCATTCGTATGCACCTAATATATGAGGTAAGGTCAAACCTCTGTATATCATTACATTCTATAAAAACAAACGGTCGAAATTCGGTTTTTTCGTCACACCGAAGATTTTTTTAAATAATATTTTGAAGTAATTTAAATATTGAGTTCGATGTGAATTTTATTTTTCTAAACATTACCTGAACACTTTCTCAAATCATTTTCGTAATCAACTTGTTTGTTAATTAATTAAAATGTAAATTCTTTTTCTGTCTGTTGTTTTATATATTTTTTTGTTTCTTTATTTTACATTTTACATACATAATTCACATATCGAAATTATGAATATATGTTCGCATTTACAATTGCTTAGTAGCTAAATTTGTTTCTTTTTTTTTATTATTTTCGGCCTGTTTGTTGTTGTTCTGCATTTCTATTTGCGTTCTCTGTTGACAGACAACATTAACGCGTTAGTTGCAAATTCACAACAGTTACAATTTGCTTTGTCACGTTAGATTGTTTGTTCTTTTTTTTTTTAAATTTTGTTTTATTTTATTCAATTGTTGATGTCGTTTTAACTTTACTTGTTTTGTTTTTGTTTCCGTTTCTGGTATACGCCTATTTCTGCCTTAAATTACAAATCATTAAATTATTTTAACATGTACTTAGATTGGATTAGATTGTTACAGCTACCCGCCCGTCGCCCAGAGCTTCAGAGCGCTGCCGCTGACGCTGCGCGCGATTTAACTTTTAGTTCAACGCTTTGCTTCGACCAACTGCTTTTTACTTTTGTTAAAACGCACACACACATCTGCATAACATATGGCAAATGATGACAATATTGTAACGTCATTTAATCGCTTTTACGTACCGTAACGCATAGCAAAACAAACTCAACATAACACAATACAACGTAACGCAAGAACCGACTGGAATTGAAACATAACTCGTCCCGTTTGAACAGACTTCAGTTGTTGCCGATTGAAGAAACGTTTGTTTAGCTTATGCTGTTGCTGCCGTTGTTGTTGTCATCGGTGCCAATTGGCTCAGACTCAAACACGATTTTGGTCTGAGATTGTAGTTGATGCGTTCGTTGATGCGGATGCGTTCGTTGGATGCAGCGGCTGCCTGGATATTGCAGACGGCGTCGAAGCAGGCGTCACGTCTCCGCTCATTGGGTTTGATATTGTGGCATCGCAGCGCTGTACATCATCTGTGGGGCAAGCGAACCGTTCGCGGCGGCAGCCGCACTGGCAGCGGCAGAGACGCCCGGCACCACAGTGGCACCTGGCACACCCCATGCCATATTTGGAGGCATCACACGGTACCCGGCCGCTGCAAATGTCAAGAAAACAATTAAATAAATTGCATCAACAATATAAATAAAGGTAGGTCGGTAATTCGGAAAAAAAAACCTTTGCATATAATTGCATTATTAATCACTGAGTTTGAATTCACTATTATCTGTTGCTTTTTTTATGGTTTAAATTATAAATTTAAAAAGAGGGAAATGGCTTCGTACCGTCAACCAAACCACCAGAAATTATTTTGGGCTTGCACCTCAATAACGAAATATTAAAGCAAATTTTATGCTTTGGGCATTACATTATCAGTTCGGCCCTAAATCAAATTTAAGTTTTCTCTCTATACAACTTTTCAAGGTTTTTAAATTTATATTTATCAAAATCAGTCGGATAGGGACACTTAAGGATATAACTGCCTTACGAAACGCTCAAGAACTTATTTTTAAGATAAAATATGCGTTTTGTTATACAGTCTGCTATTCCCTCGATTCTAATCTGCTTTGTTACAGATTAATAAAAGCGAGAATATCTTAAACTTATTGGTTCTGATACGTACGTACACCTCCCGCCTGTTGAGCACTGGTGGTGTAGGCGTAAGGATAGTAGCTCTGCTGCATGTACTGCGTTTGCATCTGGGCCGGATAGCTCTGCTAAAGAGTTAATTATTGAGAGATACATTAGCCATGGATCTAGTATGCGGCATCATAATTGCTACTCACCGCCGGTGGGTACCAGTATCCCATCTGTTGGTATGCTGCCGCATATGGATACTGCGCCTGCGCCGCCGCTGCGGCAGCTGCTATTTGTTGGGGCGTCATCATTTGGCCGGGTAACGCTGTCCCAGTGGCGGCAGCAATCTGTTGCTGCGTCATCATTTGGCCGGGCATGCCAGCAGCACCAGCAGCGGCGGCCGCATTGGCAGCCGCAACAGCGGCCACATTGGCCGAAGCTGCCGCCGCAACAGCGGCATTAACATTATTGGCCGAGTTATCACCGCCGTTTTCTTTGCCCCAGAAGCACTTGACATGGTTGCCGTGCACTTCGCTATTGTGCGTATGCTCGATGGCGCGTGCCGCCGCCTCTTTCGTAACAAATTTGATGAATGCGAAGCCCTTGTCCTTGAACACGCGCACATCCTGTATGGGGCCGAATTGCATGAAATGCTTATGCATAAGTTCGTCGCTAATGACATTGGGCGGAAAGCCGCCACAGTAAACGGTGGTGTTTGTGGGACTCGATTGATTGTACACCTCCTCGAAGGTGTGTCGCTGGTTGTTCTTAATACCGTTGCCAGCACCACCGCCGCCCATGCCACCCATGCCGCCACCTTGGCCACCCGACTTCGATGATTCTCGCGGTGGCGGCAATTTGCGCGTCGACCAATTCGTGCGTATTGAACGCGAGCCAATCCATTGGCCGTTCATTGCCTGAATTGCATTCTCAGCCTCGGCCTTCTTAACGAAAGACACAAAGGCATATCCCTTGGATTTCATGGTCTGTGGATCGCGCACAATGCGACAGTTTGATATCTCGCCAAATGGTGCGAACGCCTCGCGTAGCGTCTCCGTCTCAATTTCCGGACTGAGGTCGCCCACAAATATGTGATGGTGCGAACTGATGTCTGTCTTGGGCGTATTGCCCGGACTAGTGGCCCAGTTGACCTACAGTAAGTAAAACATTGATTTAACAAAAGTACACATGGATATCCATATATATATTTTAGTAGCTAACGCACCTTGATTTCTTTATCGAGAAAGACGCGTTTGTTCATTGCCGTCAGGGCAGTGCTGGCCGCCTGATAATTGGAATATTCGATGAAGGCATAGGGATCATTGCCTGGTTCTCTGATGATTTTACAGCTTTTGACTGGGCCCATTTTACCAAAGAGCGCAATCAGCAGATCTTCCGATACCGAACCATCCAGATTGCCCACATACAACGTTTTTGGCTGTGACTCGTCCATGTTTCAACCAACTTTGAGATGCTGCTGCTGTTCTGGTTTTAGGTGATTGCTTCTACTACTGCTGCTTTTGCTTCTAATGTCCCCTGGATGTTGTATTAACTAGTTTATACAACTAATGTCCACATCAATAGAAAAACTGTTATCAGAAAAACTATTTGTCAGCGATTCCTAACTATTTTATTTTGATATAAAAATGCAATTCACGCACATTCACAATCATATACAAAATGTGTATATGTATATATATATTCTATTCAACTCGAATTAAAAAACTGTGCTAATTTACTTTTTAATTTTTTGTTTCTGTTCTTCTGCCTGTTGTAAACAATTACGAATACTTCCGATTCTTGACTATACAATGTACAACTACTCTATACGTTAATATATCAGTGTATATAGATCTAGATATATGTTAATAGTAAATCTTTTTGCTTAACGCTGAGGTTCGTCGTTTATTGCTTTCGCTGTTGTTGTTACTGCTGCTGTTGTTGTTGTTCACAATAAATTTCTTTAATATATATTCTAACTATTCGCTAATGGAGTGTTTTGGAATATATTAATGTGATCTCTAGCTTGTTTGACTCCTGTTGTTGTTGTCAGATGGTACATACTCCTTGAGAATTGTACACACTCAAACTAAGTTTTGATATTATTTTTCTGTATTACTCTATATCAATTCTTTTATTTTTGTTTTATGTTTTTTTTTTGTAGAAAAATGTTAGTTTTCAGTGCTGCGTCACTAGGTTGTATATATGTATATCAACTGACTTTCTGCTCATTTCTAGTACAAAAATTGTAATTATTATATAAACGGTTGTTTAAGTGAAAGTTCGCTGAATTGATGGTTGGATTCGAAGTTGAAGACTGGAATCACTGCAAGAACAAAATTTATACAAAGAAATTTACATTAGTTGAGGGCTATAAAACACGTTATTTTATGTTTTTTTTTTTGTGGTTTGCAATATTTAAATTTTTTTTGTTTCGAAAATTGCACACTGAGGTCCACAATCCACAATACAACAAACATGCAGCACATGATCGAATTATTGGTATAGGGAATAAAGCGAGCATTTGATATGGATAATGTTGTACGAAACAAAGGCAGCGGCAACTCAAAAGCATTGCAGACACACACATAGGCACGTACGCACACACACACACACACACACACGCACACACACACACACACACACCCGCACGCGAGGCTCTCACAAAAAACAGTGTGAAGTGATGTCCGCAGTAGTCTCAGCTATTAGCCATAAAATGATCAAGCGTTTTTTACCCCCTTTAAAAATGCATCATGCGGTTAGAAAACTATTTGATGAAATTATTTCTCTACAACATTCACCATTAAAATAATAAGATTTTTAGCAAAAATAATTATAGAGCATTAAAAACTCACACACACGCGCGCGCATCGAAAAAAAGGGAGAAAGAACGAACGAAAATCAACTAGGAGATGAATGACCGTCGATAACAAAATATACAATGGAAGAGAATATGTAGAGAGAAGAAAATTTGCAAAAAAAAAACCGAAACCGGCCAAAAAGAAAATACAAAAAAATACGCACACGGTTGCATTAGTTTAACATTAAAAGAATAGTTTATCGAATTTATGATATGGAAAATGCATTTAAATGCCCATTGAAGTAAAATTTGCTTCCACGAACGAAGCACAACATAATGTTTGTCAATGTCACAGTCAAAATTAAAGAAACTAACGACGGCGGGTGACATGGGCGGAAAAACCAGAAGGCGTCGCGCTTGTCTTTTTGTTTGCGTTTTTCGGTTGTTTCTCACAGGAGTTGCCACTTATTTTGTTTTTGGGTAACGTTGCAATCCTGTTGTTTTAATGCATGTTAAATTTTAGATTTTTCTTTGGTATTTATTTTTTTTTGCTCGAGTAACGCAACATTTTTTTCGAGCCTGTAATTTATATATACATACGTACATATATGCATATATATATTATATATATATATATATAATATATACATAAATGTATATGCATGTGTGTATGTATATGTATGTATCTTGTTCACTTTTCTGCTGCCATCTTTTATGCTAAGCGTTGTTCGATTTGCCGTTTGACCCCTCCTCCCCGCATCCGATGCAGAAAGCTAGAATTATCATTAACACAACTACCACCGCTACTGCCACCGTCGTTCACTGCCATTGTTCATGGCTGGCATCGCTTTCAGCTTAGAATTTCAGATTTTGTTTCTAAAGTTCACTAATTTTATTGTGTTCTGTGACGTGGCTGCGGCTGTAAATTTACCGCATTTCACTTGACCAACGCTCTTAAAACACTTATAATTCGTTAGCAAATTGCAACCGCAACCGGTTTTACTTAAATTACAATTTCTTTCGTTACGTTAAATTGCTTAAATAGTTCTAAAAACGCGTCGCCAAACTTTTACCTTTCGTCGTCTAAAATGCGAACTAATTAAATGAGCACTTTGTGTGCGAGTTTGTGCTGCCAACTCGCTTCAATTGCCTTGTGACAATGGCGGCAACGCATCAGATTTCGCTAAAATACTGTAAATACTGTTCTTTCTGGGTTTAAGGCTTTTGAACTGTTTGTTTGTAGCAACACGAGTGTTTTTCAATTAAAATCAACAAAGTTTTTACAAATTTATTTTCATTTTTATAAACTTTGGATGGTGTGGCAACACTGATCGGGCTGATAAACGCTTGCATCACCGCTTTCTCTTTCTAACGCACGTGAAAAGGGCTGATGTAGCTGTACAAAACGGAATAGCCAAGAAGAAAAACAGGGGAAAAGAAAAGTCAGAAAATGGTGATTAATATTTTCATCAACAATAAACAGTTAATTACTGTCAACACGATAGACATTAATTTAAAACAAATATGCACTCGCATCGAGGAAGCAACAGTAAGTGTAAATATTCTTCATCTGATGAAATCCATTAAAATTAATACCAAAACTTTCCATAGCATTTTCAGTCCCAAGATTACTATCTCATCTGCAACGGTAAACGTTTGAAAGAGGATATTGGTGAGCAAAATGACATTAAGAGCATCCATTGCATCCTTCGCCAAGTCGGCGGTAAGGGGGGTTTTGGCTCCATGCTCCGGGCGATTGGCGCTCAAATCGAGAAAACTACAAACCGGGAGGCATGTCGCGATTTAAGTGGACGTCGCTTGAGGGACATAAATGAAGAGAAGCGCGTCAGGGCATGGCTGGAGAAGCAAGGCGAGCGCGAGCGTGAAGCTGAAGAGCGTAAAAAGCGCAAAATTGAGAAGCTGTTGGCGGTGCCCAAGCATGACTTCAAGGACGAAAAGTATGAGGAGGCCAGAGCGAAATTGACCGAGAAGGTAAACGATGCATTTGAAGAGGGTCTCAAACAGGCAGAGGAAGCCAAACTATCGGCAACTGTTAGCACCGATGCAACAAAAAATGTACCACCTGCATCCAGCGGAAGCGGCAGCAGCTCTACAACTAGAACGAAACGAAAAGTTGAAGCCACCACTAGTACAAAAGCCATAAAAAAGAAGAAAGGCGCACTTTGGATTGATGACGATATATCTGGCAGTGATTCAGATACTGACGACAGCGAAGTGGAAGCTGAGACAAAGACGGCGATTAAATGTTGAAGGAATTTTCTTTCTAATTTTAAGCACTTATTAATATACATAAAAAAATGATTGACAAATAACTAGTTATTTCATTGCGTGATAAACTGGGATGAGACCCAAGCCAGCCCCCATTTCAGATTTGTTAGCATGAATTTTAAAGCTTTCGTCCACTGTTCCTCGGAATTGAATTGTATTCTGTAAAGATAGTTATGAAATTAAATTCATCCTGTGTAAATACCGCACTCTACACATACTTAATGGAATAAGAATTGCCAGTGGAAGGATCAATAATTTTGCCCTTTTCCATTTTATATGGCAATAGAAAGTCGGTGTCACGCTTTTCCACTTCCCTCTGGAACTGGGTCAAGCAGTCTAGAAACGCCACCATGGCCGCATCAAATTTGGTGTCCCAAAAGAATTTGAAGCCACCGCTGCCATAGAGTGGCAGCTCGCGATTATCACCCAGCACCTCCACGTAGGAATGATTGCCGAATGGCACAACGCGATAACGCTCAAATGTGAGCCCAATTTTGCGCGCAAGTGCTGACAGCAGCAACACCGTCTGGCCCCAGGCGGCGTTTATCTCCGACCAGTCCACGGAGACAGACGGCAGGCGGCCCAGTCGAAAATTGTTTATTGTACCAAAGTGCCCGGCATGCCAGATGTGAAATGTTATGTTAAATATGTTGGTGTCGCGCAGTTTATCCAGCTGCTGCTTTGAGTAAGCTATCTGGCATTCCAGGCTTCGTTTGTCGTCTTCCGTCAGCATCAGTTCACGCCGATGTTTGGTGTACTCACGCCAGTAACTTTCCTCCTGTTCATGCAGCTTCTCCTTTTCCACTTCTTCTTTCTCAATGGCATCGTTCAAAGCCTTTTCCTCGGCCTTTAGATTCATCAGTTCGGTTAGTAATTGTTGCTCGCTTTGCTTCAGTTCCTCTAGCTCCTTATCGAGGGCTTCAACGTTTGGGCCTTCCTGCTGCTGCTCCAGCTCATTTAGATACGCTTTGTACACATCACACTCATCTTTAGCTATGCGTAGCTCACGGTC
This sequence comes from Drosophila paramelanica, assembly GCA_035043915.1. NCBI lineage: Eukaryota > Metazoa > Arthropoda > Insecta > Diptera > Drosophilidae > Drosophila > Drosophila paramelanica. Next base: position 8,216,596 of record JAWNMO010000258.1, read on the forward strand.
CATGATCTCTAGCATGGAATCGGCGCACTCTTCGCACAGGGGATGATCAATCTCCGAGTTTGACGACAAGCAATCAAAGAGCTCCGCTTTCAGCTTAAATGCAGCACTTAATTTTTTGGTATCGCGTCCGTCGGACACCAGCGTAAAGCCCGTGCCGTTGATGGAATCAGTCAGCCTGAAAGGCGGCACAAAGTGATCAAAGCTGTTGGCATCCTGTGGGTCAATGGTGTTCACATTGCCGCCATAAATTGGTACTGCAAGGTTACATTATTATTTAATATATTACAGAAAATATGTTCTACTTGTTTTGGTTGTCTGTTTAAATCGTACATGAAAGTTCGGCCATAGCGTGTACGCTAATCTTCTCCAGATTTTCGTCCAGCACAATAGGCTGTAGGCACCGCTGGCAGGCAAACGAGACCGGCTGTTTTTCCGCCTCCGTCATGATGTCTTTTCTGTTGAGAACACTCCTTAATCAATGCATAAAATTGAATTTTAACTAGCTAAATTAAAACACAAATAATCAATCAGCTGTTCGATGTGTTCATCGTAGAGTTGCCACCCTCACACACAAAACTGCGGCGCAGTAACATTTGTATATGGTACTCAAAAAAGAAAAAAAAACAACTAAACAATTCTCAACTCGCAAAGCGACCAAAACAAATGCGCATAAAGCTTGAAATTAAAAACAAAAACATAAACAAAAACCTGTTTCAGGGCCGCAAACATTGGTCTCCTAAAGAGGTAGGCAACCTTGACTAAAAATTTTAATGTTACAAACCACACGAAGCAAACGGCAATTGATAAGCAAGCAGAAGCAGTCGTCGTTTATGAAGAGCGTTTGTTTTGGTGAGCATAACACGCATGCGACGTAGTCAATTTGGCGCCTTCACTCACACACTCTTCAACGCATTCTCCGTTCATTTCAATCTTTCAGTTGTCGCCAGGCAGTGCTACATAACGGAAGTATTTTTCGCCTCGCATCTTGATCTTCAAACAAAACAGAGTTCTACTGACAAAAGCACTCATCCAGCTGCAGTTTTATGCACATGTTTCCAGATTCACAACACTTATATACATATACATATATTCAAGTTTGCAGTTGTGATTTAGGCAATTTAACATTTACATACGATCAGACCGTGACAATTGTCTGAAGCGGCAGCTAATACGTAATACGTAATCAGCGGCGACTGCGGCGGCGTAGTCGCAACACGGAAAGAACGAGAAAACTTATCAACAACAACAATAATGGTTTCATATTTTGTGCCGCGCGGTCGCGTTTTGTTAAAGGCCGGGAACATCCGGAAAGCACTTCAGGAGCAGCCGCTGCAGTCAAAGCACACACAACAAAATGGAAATGGACATTGGCCCGTATTGCGACACTTTCGACAATTGCCAACAAACGCCGCCTCAAATGAGTCGTCAGTGGCCAAATCGAAGCCACAGCGCGTCAAGCAACAGACACAGCTAGAGGTGCGTCGTAATGTGCTCTCACGCTGGACCGGCTTTCTGTTGCGCTGGGCACCCATGGGCTTGTGCGTCTTTGGCGCCATTGAATGGCAGTTGCACAAGATTCGTTGCGGACGTGATGGCACACAGCGCACCGCTTCTGAGTTCCAGTCGAGGGTCTACTGCTCACTGCCGTTGCGCATCATGAGTCGTTGCTGGGGCTGGTTGGCCTCATGCTATATGCCCAGTACACTGCGTCCGTACATCTATGGATGGTACTCGAATATGTTTAATGTGAATATTGAGGAGGCTCTGTATCCGGACTACAATCACTACGCCAGCCTGGCAGACTTCTTTACGCGCCCGTTAAAGGAGGGCGTTCGGGTGATTGACCCAAAATCGCCACTAGTCTCACCCGCCGATGGCAAGGTGCTGCACTTTGGCAGCGCCGCGGGCACGCTCATCGAACAGGTGAAGGGCGTTAACTATAGCATCGAGGATTTCTTGGGACCGCTGCAGACGGTCGAACAATCGAATGAACCGATCAGCTATGAACAGGCCCTAAAGAGGAAGCGTGATGGCTCCACGGAGCTTTATCAATGCGTCATCTACCTCGCACCGGGCGATTATCATCGCTTTCATTCACCCGCCGCGTGGGAGCCGATGGTGCGACGTCATTTCTCTGGCGAGCTGTTATCGGTCAGTCCTAAGGTGGCTAGCTGGCTACCCGGACTGTTCTGTCTGAACGAACGTGTGCTGTATATGGGTAAATGGAAGCATGGCTTCTTTAGCTATACGGCGGTGGGTGCCACCAATGTGGGATCTGTGGAGATCTACATGGACTCGGAGCTAAAAACAAATCGCTGGACGGGCTTCAAATTGGGCGCCCATCCGCCAAGCACCTACGAATACGACGAGCTACTGCTAAATGCAAAGCAGCGCGAGCAACCGGTCCAAAAATTCTCCAAGGGTGACCTTATTGGCCAGTTCAACATGGGTAGCACCATAGTTTTGCTCTTCGAAGCACCAAAGAACTTCAAGTTTGATATTGTGGCCGGCCAAAAGATAAGCGTTGGCGAGTCCCTGGGACACGTGGACAGTAACTGACGGAAACAATAACCCAAAGAGGCCATTTATCGTGTGTTGTGCGTTTACCTAAAAGGTCCGTATTACTGGACGCATCCTAAAACAGCACATTAAATAGATTTTCATTGAATATGATTGTGAACAATGTTCTACATACTTTAAGAATTCAAAGGAAGCATTATGTACCTATTTGTATTTAGTTGTCAATGATTTAGCTGTGTTTCTCAATGCATCTCGATAGCTAGTTGTATTTGCGATTTCATTAGTTCTAAGAGCCATATATGTATACATATTTTTGGATTAATAAAGTTTGCATTAAAAAAACATAAACCGGAATTTATGCCGGATTCAAGTTGTTTATTAAGAAATTTGCCGTTTATGTAAAAAACAAACATACTATTCTAGATTATTAGTTGATGCAATTTGTTTTTTAGTTTGTTCGAAAATAAAGATTATTCCCGTACAATCCGGTTCCGAATAACTCTTACGGCACGCGCCATTCGATGACGTTGATGAACGGACGCTCTTGGGAAGCACACACCCATAGGGATTCTTATCAATCAGACGGCGTTGGCAGTCTATGGGAAAAACAAGACTATAATCGGGAGCGACAGACTAGGAGATACCCTGGATCAGTTGTTCTAAACATTTCAACCCCAGTGCATTCATACACAAACTCACACATACACACAAATTTGATTTTTGATTAACTTCTAAACTAAAAGCTTGATTAAATTTGGATGACTTATCAATACTGTGTACAAATTCAACATACTCTAGCGTTTTTAGTCTTCAAATCTTGAAATAGATTCTTATCAACATTTATGAACAAGGCAAGATATCGAAAAATAAAATTCTAAACTTGTACTGATTATGGATAAGGAAAATCTATAGTCGAAAAGTTTTGTTGTTTCAGAGATGTTCATGCAGACAGACCTACAGGGCTAACATCCTGATCAAGAAAATATGTGCAGTGAAGGAAAAAAGTGAACATACACGCCCATTGTTCCGAGTTTTTAGGACATTACGATATTATGTTAACTTGAAGTCCCCTAAATGAAATCATTTTCCTTGCGGTTTTCCGAAAACTCGGAAAAATTGGAGAGTATGTTTACTTTTTTCATTCATTGTATATACTTTCTGGGGTCGAAGGTGCTGTCTTCTATCTGTAACATACATATGTATGTACATTTGCACAAAGCAATTATGCCCTTTTCACCTATTTTCAATGGGTTCAGGGTATAACAATAACAATGCGATTTTTTTTTAATTTTTGATTTAAAAATGGTCACGCGATACTTCATAATCATTATTTGGACGCTCAAAATAAGCTGTGCTCATATGAAATATGCACACCAAAAACCATGCCACTATATCTTAATCTAGGCATATATGTATGTATGTAACAAATGAAAATAGCATTTTATTTGCTTATCAGTCGTGTTTCGAAAAGTGTAGTATATAGGTTTCTATGGTATATGTATGTATGTACATGCTTGGATGCTTAAGTAATTGAATCCGGGATCGCTATTCTATATAATGATTAATTGAATTAATCAACCGGAGACGGCAGACACAACACACACGGCCTGGGGTGGGTATTCAACTTATCATGTGATGTGAACTTGATTGAGCCTCTGGCTTGACACACACACTCTTCATGTATACATTGAGTGATAATGCAAGCGCTTGGTAACAATATATGTACGTACATAGTTTGTATACATAGGTACACATACTTGGAATAGTTTTCAATATTCAAATAGTTCACTCAAAACATCTGATTTAAAAATTTGCCGATTGGCAACGCTCAGAAGCAAAAACGGCTGCACGTTGCCACTATGGCTCAGATTTATAAAACGTTAAGAAGGCGTCACAATGGAAAAAAATACTTTATAAATATTTGTTCATTGTATTTAGAACAACAGGCTTGAAAACTACCCATAATACCAACAGTTTTACATCAGAGAGCTTATTCAAAGCAACGGTTAAAAATTTGGCAGGCTGGCAACGTTGTGAAGCCAAATCAGCTGATTGCCGGCTTTACATCTGTGCTCGTTGCCACTACTGCTATACTTTATATAACGTTTGTTGTTAAAGTGCCAAACAATGGCAAATCTACTTTGTAAATATTGCCCCATTGTAATTAAAGCAACGGGCTCCACATTGCGCCATTTTACGGCTGGAAATACTTCGAAGCTGCAGGCTAGGCCATCACTCTTGCATCAAATTTCTTTTGGAGCCTCTCAACGGTTCTACAGCAGTGGCAGCGCCATCGGCATTGTGGACTATGCTGCAGTGAAAGAATTGGCGAACGATCCACAGAAGTTGCTTATCGATGTACGTGAGCCGAAGGAACTGAAGGAAACCGGCCAAATCCCATCTAGCATCAATATTCCATTGGGCATTGTTGGCCAAGAGCTGGCTGCTAGTGAACAGCTCTTCAAATCTAAATATGGACGTGATAAGCCCAAGCCCGATACGGAACTTGTCTTCCACTGTAAAATTGGCGTACGAAGCTTAAAGGCCGCAGAAGCAGCCGTAGCGCTCGGGTACAAAAATGTTAAAAACTACCAAGGCTCGTGGCTGGACTGGGCAGAGCGTGAAGGATTGCCCAAATAGATACTCAAATTCAACAATGAACTAATTTTTAAAATATTGATTATTGATTATTTAAATTAACTAAAATACATCACATATATAAATACATCATATATATAAATCTTGTGAGATCTGACATTAATTTAACGTAACTATCACAAATAATACTATTTAATAATTTTGCCATTTTAGTCTACCTCTTCGACGGTGGGTCCATTATAGTTGCCACCACCGAAGCCTCCTGCTTGCTGACCGCAGAAGGATGTTTGAGCGCCGTCGCCGCCGGCTCCAGCGCCCTGCTGGTGCAACTTTGTCATGATCGGAGAACAGAATTTTGTGAGCTCCTGCATCTTGTGCTCGTACTCCTCCTTCTCTGCTGTCGTATTGCAGTCGAGCCACTTGATGGCTTCGCTGCACTTCTCAAGAAGACTGCTTTGCTCAGATTTGGACATCTTGTCTCCAGCCTTTTCGGCCGCCTCTTTCACACCGAAGACGTAGCTCTCCAGCTGGTTACGGGCGGCGATTCTCTGGCGATGTTTCTCGTCCTCTTCGGCGTACTTTTCGGCCTCGTTCACCATGCGATCAATATCGGCTTGCGACAGACGACCCTTGTCGTTCTTAATGGTTATGTTCTTGGCGTTGCCGGTGCCCAATTCCTTGGCTGTCACATTCAGAATGCCATTAGCGTCCAAGTCGAAGGTGACCTCCACCTTGGGCACACCGCGAGGCGCTGGTGGTATGCCGGTCAGGTTGAAAGTGCCCAGCACGTTGTTGTCCTTTGTCATTGCGCGCTCGCCTTCAAACACCTGGACAGTTACAGCGGGCTGGTTGTCCGCGTATGTTGTGAAAGTGTTTGACTGCTTGCAGGGAATACGGCTGTTCCGCTCGATGAGCTTCGTCATCACTCCACCAGCCGTCTCTATGCCCAGTGAGAGTGGTGCAACGTCGACCAGCAGCACGTCCTTGATCTGGCTGCTCTGGTCTCCAGACAGAATGGCAGCTTGAATGGCGGCACCGTAGGCCACAGCCTCGTCCGGATTGATAGAAAGGTTAAGGCTCTTGCCGGAGAAGAAGTTCTGCAGCAGGCTCTGCACCTTGGGAATACGTGTTGAGCCGCCAACCAGCACGATGTCGTGAATCTGGCTCTTGTCCATTTTGGCGTCATTCAAAGCCTTCTCAACAGGCTGCAATGTGTTGCGGAACAGGTCGGCGCAGAGCTCCTCGAAACGCGCCCGACTGACCTTCGTGTAGAAGTCGTGACCCTCAAACAGGGCATCGATCTCAATGGAGGCCTCGCTGCTAGAGGACAAAGTGCGCTTTGCTCTTTCGGCTGCGGTCCGCAGGCGACGCAGTGCCCGGGGATTAGAGCGCAAATCTTTTTTGAACTTGCGCTTAAACTCGTCCGCCAAGTGGTTCACAAGTCTGTTGTCGAAGTCCTCGCCACCCAAATGTGTATCTCCAGCAGTTGCACGCACCTCGAACAGGGAGCCCTCGTCAATGGTCAGAATTGAGACATCGAAAGTGCCGCCGCCCAAGTCGAATATCAACACATTGCGTTCGCCCTTGAGATTCTTGTCCAGGCCATAGGCTAGTGCCGCTGCAGTGGGCTCGTTGATAATGCGCAGCACGTTCAGGCCGGCGATGGCACCGGCGTCTTTGGTGGCCTGGCGCTGTGAATCGTTGAAGTACGCCGGTACGGTGATGACGGCGTCTTTGATGGTGGTGCCCAGGTACGCTTCGGCTGTCTCCCGCATCTTGACGAGCACCATCGAGCTGATCTCCTCGGGGGCAAAGCACTTCTGCTCGCCTTTGAATTCGACGCTCATCTTCGGCTTGCCACAGTCGTTGACCACCTTAAATGGCCAGTGCTTCATGTCGTCTTGAATCTTCGGATCGTCGAATTTGCGACCAATCAAACGTTTGGCGTCAAAAACACTGTTCTTCGGATTCATGGCCACTTGGTTCTTAGCCGCGTCTCCAATCAAACGCTCCGAGTCGGTAAATGCCACATAGCTGGGTGTCGTCCGGTTGCCCTGGTCATTGGCTATTATTTCCACCTTCCCGTGCTGGAACACACCAACGCACGAGTACGTGGTGCCCAAGTCAATACCAATAGCTGGCATTTTGTTTGTGTAATCCTCTTTTGGATTTCTGTTTAATTTGTTTAAATGTTTTGGTTTAACCGCACTTCAGATTCTTATTCGAGTTTAACTTTTATTAAAATTTTGTAACTGCTTTGAATTAATTTTTTTAATAAACGTTAGCTTTTTCAGCTTCTCTTTGCTTCGCTTGCTGTGTTTCCACTACGATTGCTTGTTTTCAACTGTGACGGGGTCGAACTTTGCTCGGCTATTTATACTCTGAGGCAGTGTGGTGGAATGTTCGACGTTCCCCTCTAAAGAAGAGTGTGGAACGTTCGAGACAATTCAGGAGAGTGAGAGAAGCACAGTATGCAAAGAACTGTATGAGTGTAAGTATGTATGTATGTTGTGAAAAGGGGAGTGTGTTTAAACTGACGTCGATAAGTTCCTGCCCACTAATTAGCATCACTTGAGTTAGCCGTGAATTGAATCTACATAAAATCATACAAACGAAATGTTGCATCACATTCTGTTGGTGTAATGTATTTTAGGCAATAAATGCAATTGTAAAGAAAATATATATTTTTCAATACTGTCTTTATTATTTCAATACTGTCTTTATTATTTCAATATTACAATTAGCCTATAATTGGGCCTTAAATGAGAGTAAAATTAGCACTGTTAACTGAAAATTTTACAAGACCAATATACTCTTATCACTTGGAGAACGAGTATGAAAATCGTTTTTCATGCTAGTAAATACACTTTGCTAACGTACTGTATATACATATTACTCTCTCTCTTTCCTGAATTGTCTCGAACATTCCACACTCTTCTTTAGAGGGGAACGTCGAACATTCCACCACACTGCCTCAGAGTATAAATAGCCGAGCAAAGTTCGGCCCCGTCACAGTTGAAAACAAGCAATCGTAGTGGAAACACAGCAAGCGAAACAAAGAGAAGCTGAAAAAGCTAACGTTTATTAAAAAAATAAATTCAAAGCAGTTACAAAATTTTAATAAAAGTTAAACTCGAATAAGAATCTGAAGTGCGGTTAAACCAAAACATTTAAACAAATTAAACAGAAATCCAAAAGAGGATTACACAAACAAAATGCCAGCTATTGGTATTGACTTGGGCACCACGTACTCGTGCGTTGGTGTGTTCCAGCACGGAAAGGTGGAAATAATAGCCAATGACCAGGGCAACCGGACGACACCCAGCTATGTGGCATTTACCGACTCGGAGCGTTTGATTGGAGACGCGGCTAAGAACCAAGTGGCCATGAATCCGAAGAACAGTGTTTTCGACGCCAAACGTTTGATTGGTCGCAAATTCGACGATCCGAAGATTCAAGACGACATGAAGCACTGGCCATTCAAGGTGGTCAACGACTGCGGCAAGCCGAAGATGAGCGTCGAATTCAAAGGCGAGCAGAAGTGCTTTGCCCCCGAGGAGATAAGTTCGATGGTGCTCGTCAAGATGCGGGAGACAGCCGAAGCGTACCTGGGCACCACCATCAAAGACGCCGTCATCACCGTACCGGCGTACTTCAACGATTCACAGCGCCAGGCCACCAAAGACGCCGGTGCCATCGCCGGCCTGAACGTGCTGCGCATTATCAACGAGCCCACTGCAGCGGCACTAGCCTATGGCCTGGACAAGAATCTCAAGGGCGAACGCAATGTGCTGATATTCGACTTGGGCGGCGGCACTTTCGATGTCTCAATTCTGACCATTGACGAGGGCTCCCTGTTCGAGGTGCGTGCAACTGCTGGAGATACACATTTGGGTGGCGAGGACTTCGACAACAGACTTGTGAACCACTTGGCGGACGAGTTCAAGCGAAAGTTCAAAAAAGATTTGCGCTCTAATCCCCGGGCACTGCGTCGCCTGCGGACCGCAGCAGAAAGAGCAAAGCGCACTTTGTCCTCTAGCAGCGAGGCCTCCATTGAGATCGATGCCCTGTTTGAGGGTCACGACTTCTACACGAAGGTCAGTCGGGCGCGTTTCGAGGAGCTCTGCGCCGACCTGTTCCGCAACACATTGCAGCCTGTTGAGAAGGCTTTGAATGACGCCAAAATGGACAAGAGCCAGATTCACGACATCGTGCTGGTTGGCGGCTCAACACGTATTCCCAAGGTGCAGAGCCTGCTGCAGAACTTCTTCTCCGGCAAGAGCCTTAACCTTTCTATCAATCCGGACGAGGCTGTGGCCTACGGTGCCGCCATTCAAGCTGCCATTCTGTCTGGAGACCAGAGCAGCCAGATCAAGGACGTGCTGCTGGTCGACGTTGCACCACTCTCACTGGGCATAGAGACGGCTGGTGGAGTGATGACGAAGCTCATCGAGCGGAACAGCCGTATTCCCTGCAAGCAGTCAAACACTTTCACAACATACGCGGACAACCAGCCCGCTGTAACTGTCCAGGTGTTTGAAGGCGAGCGCGCAATGACAAAGGACAACAACGTGCTGGGCACTTTCAACCTGACCGGCATACCACCAGCGCCTCGCGGTGTGCCCAAGGTGGAGGTCACCTTCGACTTGGACGCTAATGGCATTCTGAATGTGACAGCCAAGGAATTGGGCACCGGCAACGCCAAGAACATAACCATTAAGAACGACAAGGGTCGTCTGTCGCAAGCCGATATTGATCGCATGGTGAACGAGGCCGAAAAGTACGCCGAAGAGGACGAGAAACATCGCCAGAGAATCGCCGCCCGTAACCAGCTGGAGAGCTACGTCTTCGGTGTGAAAGAGGCGGCCGAAAAGGCTGGAGACAAGATGTCCAAATCTGAGCAAAGCAGTCTTCTTGAGAAGTGCAGCGAAGCCATCAAGTGGCTCGACTGCAATACGACAGCAGAGAAGGAGGAGTACGAGCACAAGATGCAGGAGCTCACAAAATTCTGTTCTCCGATCATGACAAAGTTGCACCAGCAAGGTGCTGGAGCCGGCGGCGACGGCGCTCAAACATCCTTCTGCGGTCAGCAAGCAGGAGGCTTCGGTGGTGGCAGCCATAATGGACCCACCGTCGAAGAGGTAGACTAAAATAAATCGCCGTTATCAACGGAAAATTAATGTTAACAAGTATTAAGTATAAATTAAATTATTGTTAAAATTAGTAAGATCTCACAACCAAAGATCTATATTTAGATATATTAAGTTATTTAGAAAGCTCAACTGACTTTATATTCAATAAACCATAAATTATTATAAATGTTCTGCAGCAATTATTTATTGAATGGGAAGTGGTACTCGTTTGAATGCCACTTGTGGATGGACCCATTATTTTGGTTAGGAAGATTTTAGTATAAATGAAATATTCCACCTCATAAGTCATAAAATTAGATCTGGAGCATTTATCAATCTTCCTGTGTAGCTTGCGTAATTTTGAAAATCATAGTGAATAGACGGAACACCCTTCTTCATGTCGATAATTTTCGATAGGTTCCATCTGCCCGATTACTTTGCAACATTAATTTTTCATTTTGCAACACTGGTAACACGCCACAGTGAATGTCAATCTGAAAGAGAAGCTTCTTGGTGCAAGAGAATCTTGGAAAAACTAATAAATATTATTGTTTTTTGTGGCGTTTTAAACTATAAAGTTAAAATATGGCTGAGGATGATGAAGAATTCGGGCACAGATCGCTACCGCCAACTGCAGGCAACCAAGACGAAGATACTGCGTTTCTTCAATTCATTGAAATGGAAAATTTCAAGTCGTACCGCGGCCACATTGTTGTGGGTCCTTTAAAGCAATTTAATGCCGTTATTGGACCAAACGGCTCTGGCAAATCAAACTTTATGGACGCCATCAGCTTTGTAATGGGCGAAAAGACATCGAGCCTGCGTGTGAAGCGACTTAACGACTTAATACATGGCTCATCAATTGGCAAGCCAGTGGCGCGCAGCTGCTATGTGACGGCGAAATTTGTTTTGAATGGTGAGAAGCACATGGATTTTCAACGTGCCGTAATAAGCGGTTCCTCGGAGTATCGCATCAATGGCGAGGTATGTGGTGCACAGCGCGTGTTTTGCATAACAAAACCTAAACCTTCCTATTTGTAGAGCGTCTCGAGCAACACTTACCTCAACAAGTTGGAGAAACTGGGTATCAACGTGAAGGCAAAGAACTTTTTAGTGTTCCAAGGCGCTGTCGAAAACATTGCTATGAAGACACCCAAAGAGCGTACGGCGCTTTTCGAGGAAATTAGCGGGCAAGCTGCACAGCAATTAATATATGCATTGAATTATTTAATTAATATACATTTATTATTAGATCGGGCTTGCTGAAGGATGACTATAACCGTCTTAAGCAGGAAATGATTGTCGCTGAGGAGGAGACACAGTTTACGTACCAGAAGAAAAAAGGCATTGCTGCTGAGCGCAAAGAAGCCAAACATGAAAAAATGGAGGCCGAGCGATACACACGGTTACAGGATGAATATGTGTGTGCACAATGCCCTGCTTTATATAGCATTTGTAATCAAATAGTGTTGTATTTATATTTTAGAACGAAAAACAAGTGGAGTATCAACTTTTTCGACTATTTCATGTTGAGAAGGACATACAAAAGTACGCTGCTGACTTGGAGGTGAAACAGCAGGAGTTGAAAGCAGTGGAGCAACGCAAAGAGGCGGCTGACGAGGTGCTTCGTGAAAAGAAAAAGGATGCTGGCAGAATAACACGAGATTTGGCTAAAATTGATCAAGAAATACGCGAATTCGAAACACAGCTCAATAAGCGACGTCCGCTGTACATAAAAGCTAAGGAAAAGGTGGCGCATTGCAAGAAGAAGCTGGTGTCCCTGCAGAAGACCCTGGAAACAGCGCGCGAGGCAGATAATGCGCATCAGCAGGACATACAAAAGCTAGAAAAGCAATTAAGCGATGTGGAGGCGTTGAAAAAACGTTTTGAGGATGAGATCGAGAACGAATCGCAACGGCGTGGCAAAAGCGTTAACATGGAGGAAGGACTCGTACAGGAATATGATCGGCTGAAACAGGAGGCCGAAGCAACCGCTACACAATATCGCTCCGAGTTGGACTCGGTCAACCGTGAGCAAAAATCTGAACAGGATATGCTCGACGGCGAAACAAATCGCAGGGCATCTGTAGAGGAGTCGTACAAGAAGCTGTCGCTGCAGCGCGAAGAAGCAGTTAAGCGCCGGGACAAGCTTATGGATCATATAAAATCCTCCCAAGCAGCGCTCGAAGAACAGAATCGCATCAAGGACGAGCTGCGACGGGATGTGGGCAGTTCTAAAGAAAAAATTGCTGAAAAGCAACGTGAGCTCGAGAACGTTCGCGATCAATTGGGCGACGCCAAAAGCGACAAGCACGAGGATGCGCGTCGCAAGAAGAAACAAGAGGTTGTGGAACTATTCAAGAAACAGGTGCCCGGCGTATACGATCGCATGATAAACATGTGTCAGCCCACACACAAACGCTACAACGTGGCCGTCACCAAGGTATTGGGCAAGTTTATGGAAGCCATCATCGTGGACACCGAGAAAACAGCGCGCCATTGTATTCAGGTGAGTATCATTCACTCGGAACCTCACTTTGTTTCCTACTTACATGTTTGACTTCGTGCGTCTTTTACAGATCTTGAAAGAGCAAATGCTGGAGGTGGAGACCTTCCTGCCACTGGACTACTTGCAGGTTAAACCATTGAAGGAGCGTCTCCGCAACATTAGTGAGCCGCGCAATGTGCGACTTGTATTCGATGTGCTTAAGTTCGAGCCGCAAGAGATCGAGCGTGCAGTTCTGTTCGCCACTGGTAATGCGCTGGTCTGCGAAACACCGGAAGATGCCATGAAGGTTGCCTACGAGATAGATCGATCGCGATTCGATGCTCTAGCGTTGGATGGCACATTTTATCAAAAATCTGGTCTTATCTCTGGTGGTAGCCACGATTTGGCGCGCAAAGCGAAACGGTGGGACGAAAAGCACATGGCGCAGCTTAAAATGCAAAAGGAGCGCCTCAACGAGGAGCTAAAGGAGCTGGTCAAAAAGTCGCGCAAGCAAAGTGAGCTGGCAACAGTGGAGTCGCAGATTAAGGGCCTGGAGAACCGACTCAAGTACAGCATGGTGGACTTGGAGTCATCGAAAAAGTCTATAAGCCAATATGATAATCAGTTGAAGCAAGTGCAAACCCAGTTGGATGACTTCGGGGTGGGTGAAAGGCACATAAAATCAAAATTTAAATTGTTCTATACCCTTCCATATTAATATAATCGCAGCCGAAGATCAGCGAAATAGAGCGTCGTATGCAAGATCGCGAGGAGCACATACAGGAGATTAAGGAGAACATGAATAACGTGGAGGACAAGGTGTTTGCTGCCTTCTGTCGTCGACTGGGTGTGAAGAACATTCGTCAGTATGAGGAGCGCGAGCTGGTAATGCAACAGGAACGGGCGCGCAAACGGGCTGAGTTCGAGCAACAAATCGATGCAATTAACACTCAGCTGGACTTTGAGAAACAAAAAGATACGCGAAGTGGGTGATTGTCAACTGAATATCCTTTACTTTTATTTAATTCCGTATTGAATTTTATAGAGAACGTTGAGCGCTGGGAGCGCAGCGTACAGGACGAGGAAGATTCGTTGGAGGGCCTAAAAACAGCCGAGGCACGGTATTTAAAAGAAATGGATGAAGAAAAGGAAAAAATGGAAAAGTTTAAGCAGGAAAAGCAGGCAAAAAAACAGGCAGTTGATGACATGGAAGAGGACATTTCAAAAGCTCGTCGAGATGTAGCAAACCTGGCTAAAGAAATACACAATGTGGGTAGCCAAATGTCATCTGCGGAGTCCAAAATCGAGGCAAAGAAAAACGAAAGACAAAATATATTGCTGCAGGCAAAGGTACGTTGTATTCTTGAATATACAAATTCCAACTTATATTAACACTGTTTCTCACTCCGAAGACGGACTGTATAGTAGTGCCCTTACTGCGAGGCTCGCTGGACGATGCAGTGCGTCAAAGTGACGTAGACAGCGTGGAACCATCAACCTCCACGGTGAACGATAATCTGTGAGTATACCAAGTTGGTGATCTAAAATCTCAAGTAGCTAATGCCATTTGAACCCTCTAGCATCGAGGTGGACTATCGATCACTGCCACGGGAGCTGTGCAAGCTAAAAGACGACTCCGCTTTCAAGAAAACCAACGAGCAGCTGCTTAAAGACTTACAAAGCAAATTGGATGTTTTGGAACGCATACAGACGCCAAATATGAAGGCCATGCAAAAACTGGATCTCGTTACGGAAAAAGTGCAATCCACAAACGAGGAGTTCGAGAATGCCAGGCGTAAGGCCAAAAAGGCCAAGGCGGCATTCGAAAAAGTCAAGAATGAACGGTCATCAAGATTTGTTCAATGTTGTCAGCACATATCTGATGCCATTGATGGCATTTACAAGAAACTGGCGCGCAACGAGGCCGCCCAGGCGTATATTGGGCCCGATAATCCCGAGGAGCCCTATCTTGATGGAATCAATTACAATTGTGTGGCACCCGGTAAACGTTTCCAGCCCATGAGCAATTTAAGTGGTGGTGAAAAAACCATTGCTGCTCTCGCACTTCTCTTTTCTACACACAGGTGAGCTTGATCTATGTTTGTATACGAACCAACAGCTAACATTAATCGTTTACCTCTTAGTTATCATCCAGCGCCGTTCTTTGTACTTGACGAAATCGATGCCGCTTTGGACAATACAAATATTGGCAAAGTCGCTTCATATATTAGAGATCACACGACCAATTTGCAAACGATTGTAATATCCCTAAAGGAGGAGTTTTATGGCCATGCTGATGCGCTGGTCGGCATTACTCCAGCGGTATGTAATATAATTTTTAGCTAAATCGGCTTACATTTTAAAAACATACCTTTATTAAACAGGAAGGCGATTGTCTCATATCCAATGTCTACATTATTGATCTGACCTGCTATGAGGACAAGTAACGAATCGTGTCTCAATAGTAATAGGCCTAAATTATTTTAAATTCGACCCAGCATACAAAAACCACAATTTTAAATAAACGAAACATTTTGATTTCAGTTGTAACGGTCTTTTTAAAACTAACTTGCAAGTAAACTGCCCGTAAACCCGATCTTTTCTGATACAGAAAATCAAGGCAGACGCAATATCATAAAGATTTGCTAAATCTGTATGTGGCATAATAGTATTTATCTCCCGGCATATTAATGCACTTAGAAATATATGCTTAGTGAACGACTTAAATATACACTGCGCTCTTTTTGATCTGAAATTGAATCCCATTAACCATTACCGATGATTCCTGAATATTATTTAGAACAGATATTTTATTTGAAAATAATTTCTGCAACTTTAATAGTTTCCTTTATAAGACATCTGTTGGTTGGTTGTACTATACTGTAAGTTTGCTTGTGGAGAAAATTGGATGTGTTTATGTAATTGTAATGGGTGGTGATAATGGGTGTATGTGCTATACATACTAGGTAAGTATACGCATATAAATATGTAAAACAACTAGGTTTTTTTTTAATTTTCGTTTCAATTTTACTTTTTTTTCTTTTCTTCATGTAAAAAACTTGTATTTCTTGATGAACAAAAACAAACAATTTGATTATTTAGTTTTCATAATAATTTTAAAATAATCATATCAAACAGATAATTGTAATAACCCTTAGCTGGTGCTGGCTATTGCTTTGATATATCTTCTTATTCTGAAAAGGCTGCTGGTGCTAAAGCTGTAACTATTCGGACAAGCACAAATTTTCTTGTTGTATTTGGTGGGTGGTGATAAGGGGTTATAGGATAGAGGTGTGGCCAATATAATTATGTTTTACAAAGCAGCATTAAAAACAAAAACAAGACACATTTTCCAATGGTTTCTTAGTCGTTTTTGTTAAATGTTAAATTACAATTTGTAGAAGATTTGGCTTATGCACGTTTCATTGGGAATGGCTAATGTAAACTTTATACATACAAACTAAAATATTTATGGCGTTTCATATATACAACTGACTTTGTAAAATTGTTGAGAATACAAAGATTTGTATTATTAGCGCTTAAATATTAAGCTTTCTTGCTATGGGGGGAATATGGGAAAATTGGTTAGTCTTTATGGTACTTCATATCATATTTTCATCAACATCATTATTATCATCATTATCATCGGTGTGATTATCATCAGGGATAGGTGTCCTTCTGTTGTTTGTGCTCGTTGCTGTTGTGTGTTGTTTGCTATAGTTGTTTTTGTTGTGTGCTTGTTGCTGCAGTATTGTTTTTGCTCCATTTGCTAGTGACTAAATCATCTGTTTGTTTTTTTATTGTTTTTGTTTTGTGTTTGTAGTTATTCATTGAATTTCAGCTTTTCAAAGCGCCTTTATTACTGCAAAATAAAAAAGAATTTCGAATATTAGTTTCACAAATAAACAAGTTGCCAATATAGAATCAGTGAAGTCCCCCTCACAATTGTTGCCACACTTGACTATAATGCTGCTTCAGCGTTGCCAAGCTCTTATATTATTTCTCATGTGTCTACTTCGAAATTGATTATTCAGAATTCGATAACGACTGTGGGGCCTAGGCAGGTGTTGTTACTTCGTGAGGATTGATTGAGCTAATTAAATAAATGCGCCTGGCCAACCATGATACTTACATTGTAACGTATTTAAGGCTATCACAGTGTATCTTATACTCCATTGCAGTTGTTAGAGGTATATTTAATATCCTGCGTAACGTATCACGGATACGTGTTGTACTGGTCATATCAGTGGCAGTCCGATTCCATACTGATAAGCTATCCTCCTGAATAAGGTGATAGTGAAATTGATTAATATATAAAATACCAATTGTTAAATATATTCAGATTCCTAAAAGCCTGAAAGCCATGTTCATGCCATAGAACATAAATTAAATTCTATTGTTTTTTTTTTGTTTTTGTTTAATAATTTTTATTTTTCAATCAATGTAAGTAAATCATCTTTATGTCTGACCAATTGAAAATTAAAAACGAAACAACACAACAAATTTGATCTAACACAAAAGGCGACACAATTAACTTAATTTAAATCTCTTGCTGGGTTTTGTTATTTGGTTTTTTTTAATCCCTTTTTGTTAGGGTTCGGTTATCGCACTTGAAATTTGTTGACTTGTTTCTCGTTACTTATTTCACGTTTTCCATTTATGTTGTTTTAATTTTTTGTTTTTATAATTATATGTATGTATATAAGACTAACACTTAATTGTAATGTTTATTTGTTTCTTTCAATAATTAACTAAATTTTCTAAAGAGGGAAAAATATAGATGTTAGTATGTTTTTAATATGAAGTTTTACACGGCTCTTTCGATTTTTATTTTTAAATATATATATATATATATATATATTTTTTTTTAATTGTTGTTTTTTTGTTGGTATTATTATTTTTTTATTTTGTTTTTTTTGTTTTTTTTTAGTATTTAAACATTTTTAACAATTATCGAGTATTTGCTCAAAACTTGAGTTGAACCTTTTTTGTTTGTTTCTTTGTTTTTGTTTTGTTATATAATAAATTTATAATAAGTACAGTTTTAAGTTTCTTTTTAAGTTTTGATTTAATGTGTTTTATATATATATTTAATTTGTTGTTCATTTTACTGGATGTGCACGCAAACTAAATGATTTTCCTTCGCTTTATTGAGTTTAAATGTTTCTCAGAATTATGTATGAATATGTTTTTG
This sequence comes from Drosophila paramelanica, assembly GCA_035043915.1. Taxonomy (NCBI): domain Eukaryota; kingdom Metazoa; phylum Arthropoda; class Insecta; order Diptera; family Drosophilidae; genus Drosophila; species Drosophila paramelanica. The sequence continues at coordinate 8,234,528 of JAWNMO010000258.1, forward strand.
ATGTATGCATGTCTCTTTTTATATATCTGGAGGCGTGTGTAGGCTTTTATTATGCGCATTGTTTTAAACGCTCTTCAATTGCACATTGATATTTTAATATTTTGTAAATATTAAATTTTTGAGTATTTCATCAATGCTCGTCTTGCTAATTAATTTATTTTGACAATATATATTATATATATGTATATATATATAGTCAAAATAAATATATATATTTGTAACATTAATTTAAATATACATAAATACTCATTACACTCGTGTTAATTGTTTACTCTTGTTTTTACTGTGTTCCACTTGTTAATAATGTTTCCTCAGTATTATTGCTTTTTGAATATACATACATACATACACATATGTGACTTCCCCTCTCTATTTGTAATATTCACTTTCCAATTTATCTATTTATTTATTGTGTATAGTGTGTGTGTGTGTGTGTGTGTGTGTGTGTGTGTGTTCGTTCTCTTGGTGGGCGTGGCTGTCACAACTCTCGATCAACTGTTGCCCGAGAACTGTTTAAGTGCTAAATTTTTCTTTTATTGCCGTCGTTTTTTTCATTTTCCATTATAATTTCTTACATATTTGTTTTGCCGTTTCGCTGATTGCTGTCTGAGTGCTTAAAATGCTTCGATATGCCTGGAATTATTGTTGGAGTAATTGTACCCAATGCACTCGCATTAAATTGGGCGAACACATCGTCATGATTATTATCATCATCATTATCGAATTAATCATAATTATCATGTTGCTAACGTGCAGCTTAAAAAGGATTGCAGTGTTCCGAAAAAGCTGGTTGCAATCTGAGAAGTTGAAAAAGTCGCAACAGTTTTTTGAATGCAAATCGCGACTCTTTTGGCTCTCGACATGTAAGCAGTTTTTTTAATCTATTTTGTTCATTGGGCATTCTCTTTAGAGAACTTTGTTGAATTTTATTCAATTTTAAAGTACACAATTTCGTATGAGTCTGAAACAAATAGTATATGTTTGTTTTGAAACTCACTTTCTATGCATTTGAATACATCGTATAATTGTATATATTTGTTTTTATTTTTATTATTTCTTAATTTTTTGTTTTTTTTTTTTTGTTTAAATTTATTTTAAATATTTATGCATATAAATATTGAAATTATGTAACTATTTAATTATATTAAAATTCTAATTTGTATTAATTGAACTTCTGCGCTTAAATTGTTTTTTTCTTCTTCTTTCTCTCTTTGTTTCCTCCATTTATCAATTATGTGTGAAGTTTTTTTTGGTTAAAGATTTAGGATTTGAATTCAAATAAACACATTTTTTAAGAAAAGAAAACTAAAAATGTAAACAAAATAAATGTATTTATATTTGAAATTTATAATTTTTTTTTTATTGTGAATTAAAACTTATACTATGCAACTATTTTTTTTATCAATATAAATAACAAAAAGTAATAGAAACTAAGTTTATATATTATATTAGGCGCGCCATTAATTTGAGCGTGGCTGAACAAAAACAAATTCATAATAAAAAATTATAAAGTTAACCCAAAAGTTTACTGTTTTTGTGTTCCTTTTCGTCGTTTGTTGTTTCTTTTGTGAAAGTGGAAGAAATGCGATTTACATAGAAAACTAAAATATATGTATGTGTAAAGCCGTTAACAGTATAAGTACATATATATACATACACATATGTATATATAGTATATAGAATTATATTATATAATTTCTTAATATGTTATAATTTACAAAAGTCGTAGTTGGGTTGAGAAGAAGAAACGTGGATTTGTGAAATTGAGTATGAACAACAAGGCTGTTTGTTATATAGCTTATAATTTAATAACTGACCGATTTTTTTTAGAGTAGGAAATTGTACTTAGCACGCTTAGTGAAAACACACACAAGAACCAAGAATGAAAGACAATTGCAAATATCTATAAAGACAAATTTGACGCTAATTTGTTACACTTAATAATTTGTATCATCAATTATTTTCATTTCATATCAATTGGATTTTACCTAACACAACATTTACATTTTGTTTGCTATATAATATGTCAAATTTGAAAAATTTACAATTCTAGTTACGGATTTGCGACGTTTATTTTTTGTTTTGTTTTGTTTTTTATCAATTCTATTTTGGTTCTATGGTAGAAAAACGCATTTTATATGTTGTTTTTTTTATGTGTGTATACAGCAAAGATTGTTATTCTTTTATTTTATTTTCATTATATTTTATATGTATATGCTCGTATCATTAATAATATTAATTCAAAAAATCTACTTAATAAAATTGTTTTTGTTTTTAACGTTTGTTGGTTAACATTTTGCTTTTTCTTTTTTTTTTTTTTGTATTTATATATATATGTATATATAACATCACATTATAATAATTACTAATTAATAGTTTTTCTTTTTTGCTTTTTGTTGGTTTTTATGCATTTCGCTTTATTCATTATAAATGTAGTCAATGCACAAATACTAAATTTCGTAATAAATATTTGTTTATTTAATTTTTAAAAAAAAATTAACGAATAATTTTGTTGCTAAGAGTTATTGTTGCTGATGTTGTAGTTGTTGTTGTTATTGCTACACAGAAGTTATATAACAATTATAATGACTATTTACATGTTGCAAATAAGAAGATTAGAATTGAGAAATTGCTGGCGACAAATTCAACACATCATATTTAAAGAGCACGCAAATTATTAGATCATGAGAGCACCCCGTCTCAAAGCCCTGTAATGGAAACACGTGCCAGGACTATTAGATAGATCCTACGCCCCCATCCACACTTTGCCCCAAATTAAATTACTCCCAGTCTCTGCTCACAATCGTGCAAATGGCCAAACATTTTCCAACTGCTACGCTCCAATTTTCAGCAAATAATTTTTGTTTAAATTTAATTCTGCAGCTGTGGGCGTGGAGCTGATTGCACCCAGTTCGCGACGCAACGGGGCGGGGCGGGGCGGGTGTGGGCGTTATTAATTTCACCAGCTACGCGCACCGCACGCGTTAATTAGTCGGCAGGCAGGCGTCTGTTCGGTTTGGTTTCAGTTCCTGCTCCTTCTGCTCCTGCATTCTGGTACCTGCTGGCGCTACGTGACTGTCTCTCGTCCGCTCCCGCTGTAGCTGCCCTTTAGCTCGGTTTCCATCTGCAAGCGAAATATGAATTAAACGAATGAGTTGAATTTACAATTGGTAACAAAAGTTTATGCCTGTTTTGCCTCCAGCAAATGCCTTGTAATATCCCGCCTCAGAGTCCCTTTTCCCCCCTTGGGTTGAGTGCATTTTTCGCACGAGCCCCAATCCGCATGCATGCCATAAAGCGAAGGCTAACACTTTAGCAGGCATCGTGGGCGCCTAAAAGCATGCAATGCGACGACAAACGAGCTGCGGAAACGGAATTATCAATGTGGCCATGTCTGTGACGACGTGTGTGACTACTGTTCAAGTAGGTCAAGCAACAGGATATCGCACACACGCCGCCTCCTCCTTCGCACCTTGACACACTCCCCCCGCCCACCTGCCCACTCAATCTCTGTCGTCCTCTCTGTGGGTGTGTGTGTGGGTTTGTGGACATGCTTCGGTTGCGTGGATGCCAGAGTGTGTGCGAGCATGCGGTGACGGTAGCCATAGCTTTGACATAAACGGAAGTCCAGCTAACGCCATTTTCAATAGTGGTTGTGGGCCCAACCTTTGTTATGAAGGCATTTCAGTTAAGGTGTGAGCCTTATCAAGCGAAAGGTCAAAGCTGCCACACAGCATTAAAGCAAATAAAATTAAAGAAATTAAAAAACGAAAAACAAGTCTCGAACTAATTTGAAATTTATTCACATTTGGCTATTATGAGATAATATCCGATTTACGAATAGAAAAATTTCCAAGAAATAGATTTAAAGAGTTTCGCACAAATATAATATAAGAATAATACGAATTCAAAATTTTGAAACAAATTAAATTGAATTTCTTCAACCTTGTTGAAGAAATGATTTGTTGATTTAAATGATTTGAGTAAAATTCTTCAAAGAAAATATTTGTAATAATTAACTTTCTTTGGTTCGTGGTTAAATGTCTATAAAGCAAATTCTAAAATTATCTCATGGTTGCCGTTATGGCTGCCGTTTGCATTGTTTTTGTGCGTTACTCAAGTGTTGCTTGTTGCTTGTGGGGCACACTTCAGCTTGTTTGGCGCGTGTTAGAATTTTCATCAATGGCTCTGGCGAATTTTCCGTTTGTTTAAGACATCGTAAAGATGACATCAGCTGTTGCTATGCGCGCTATTTGCGTCACCAGGCGCCGACATCGACGCCGACGCCGACGCCGACGCCGACGCGTCGTTGACAATATCAATTTGACGTTTAGTTGGAATTCCAAGGTTCGCCCACATAAAAAAAGACAGACAGTCAACAACAACAACAACAACAACACAAACAACAACCATCCCCCTAGCAAATGGTAATAAGAGCGGCAAAGCCGATTAAGTTAAAATGCATTCATTTCAATGCATCCTAAAGATTAGGGCGTGGCTTGGAGCTTGTCACAATTGCCAAAAAGCCGCCCACATAAAAAACAAATTGAATACGTCTGAGAAATACTTCAAGCTATAATTATTGTTTATTTATAAGTTCATTGAAAGTTTGTTATGAAAGGCACAAAGGTGAATGAGGTTATTCACTTTAATATTTTAAAGAGATTTATTACATATTGAAAACAGATTTAGATTCGGTGCAGTTAAAGCTGTTCAAATTCTAAATTTAACAATTTGCTCAACGAAATAAAGTTGTATTTTGCAGTTGCTGCGCGTGCCAAAAAGCAGGCTACACAAAATGTACGAATGCAAGAAATAAAACAATAATGAAAAGTGTCAGGAATATATATGTACATATATATATGTACAATAACTGTTGATGCATATATAACTGGTTTTAAGCCATCCCACACGGTACTTGACATAGCATTTGCATGCTATCAGCAAGCGTAAGCTGATAATAAATATGGGAAAATCCGCCCCCAATTAGTGAAAATGTTGAATGGCAAATTGCCGTTAGCTATTTTATTGCTAGCTGTCTAATTCACTTATAAAAAGAGCAAACAACCAACCGCAAATGAATTAAAGCTGCTGGCTGCTGGAAAGTGCATTAAGTGTGCAAAAGGAAAAGAGAAAAACGGGGGGAATCGATGAGGATTGTCTCGGTTGTAGAAGTTATCCCAACGCATAATAGATATACATATATATTATAGGTCAATATAAAGAAAAATCAATTGTTTTCGTTTCTAAGTGAAACCTTGGAATGTAAAATTGTTTAATTAAATAAGTTTACTTGTCTGACAACATACATTTTTTTTATATTTTTTCTTTCTAACGAAGCTGAATTTAGAAAAGCTTTACTTATGCGAAATTTCTGAAAATAAACTAATCAGGGAATTCAGAGGAGTTCCCCCCTCCCCCGCCTTCAGTGAAGTCCCCGTGGTCAGTTTGCGCGTATTGAAAAAAAAAAAAGAAAATCAACTGAGATCCACTGCGATTGACTGCAAAGAACATGCGATAGCCAAAGTAAACGCCAACGCTGGGCACATTGACGGTCGGTCGGTCGGTCGGTGACTTTGACATGACAGTTTAATTGAGGAGCAGCTTTGCAGTCAGTCCGCCGGAGAGCTGCTGTTGCGGCAGTTCATCGCCATGTCGTCGTCTTGGGCAGGGATGGGATGTGCGAAGCGAGAGACGCGCAAAATATGTAAATTAGTTTGATTTGCAGCGATGCGAAAGTGCGGGGAGGGGCCCAGTCTGCGGGCACTCTTGGGAAGCTGTTGACTAAATTTAAAATTTATGACTCTGGTTTTGGCCAACACAGGCCTTGCGTCGCTTGCGGGGCTTAAAGCAGCTCGATTTGCTTTAATGGTATAATTTGTTGTGACTGTGCCCAAACAAAAGGAGCAAACTGTACACAGGACTATTCTGGGAAACAAAAGGGATATACCGGTATTAGCAACGCACTGTAAAAGGGCACACACAAAAGCCAACAGTTGCCTCCTAATCGGGTTCGGGTTCAGGTTCGTGTGGGTGGAAAGTTATTGAAACAGGTGAAATTGCCCGTCTGCCGCAGACACTGTTCAAACCTGCTGCTAAATTTCATCTTGGGGAAGTTGCTCCCTTTTTTGGCGCGTGTTGGGGATTTGTGGTTAGGCTGTTGACCAACACACAGCCTCTGTGTGCGTGTGTGTGTGTGCTTTCTTTGCATCACAATTTTTGCATCAAAAGCGTGCACTCAACGATGGCAGTCTGTCCACTTTGGATCGCTGTTGAATGGCAAATGCATTGGGTAATGCAGCATATATAACTCAATTAGAGTAATGACCACATCGTCATTGTGCTTGGCATGCAACAAAAGCAGCACCACAAACCTCAACGCATTGATGCAAGAGTACATCCACACACACACACATACACAGACAACGTGCCCCCACACATATGTAAATAGCGCACGTGTCCTGCTGGTATGCAAATTAGCAGCAGGCTTCAGGCAACCGGACAAAGGAACATGTCAATATGGGGTATGCCTGTCCATTAGAGAGTACAGTCAGAGAAAATCAATAAGGTTTTTCACTTCAATTATTTATTATCTCAATTATGTTTGTCTTTTCAAGTTCAAAAATTTCATGTTGTTTATATTTTATAAATTGAAATTGAAATTTGAAACTTCAGTTAAAGCTGAACTTTTCTCTGAGTGTATGCACATATATAGATATGTACACATGTATTGCCGATATGAAACGTCAATGTCATTTGCATCATTGCGACAAAATGCCGACGAATTTATCAATGTCAGTTTTACGCATTGTCCAATTAAAACCAGCAGCTGAATGTCCTCCGATTTACATTCGTAATCTGACAAAGGACGTCTGAGAGAACCAAAGTAAAATGGCCGAAACTTTTAAGCTATAAAAATAGTTAAAATTGCAAAAACTCAAATTTTTTATTGCAATTATTTGAAAATAAGCTTTTCGAAGTGTTTATTGAGTAAAAACATTGACAAAGCGCTCTAACTAATAGAATTAAATGTACGCAAGGAAAATATAAGTTAAAACCGTTGCCAACTGGATGAAGGGCAGCGAATCCTGATGAGGTGGATGTGGAAACTTGCAAAATGACAAAGTAAATGCGCTGATAAGAACAACGACAACAACTGTAACAGAGCCGTGTTTGAGCAGCAGCAAAGCACTAAACAGGACAACAATAGTTGCTGTCAGACAAACCCCGCCCAACTGGGCAATTTCTGTGTCCCCAACGGACACGTAAACCAATTTTAACGGTTTAACTTTTTGCTTGGGTTTTCAGTTTTGAGCTCAGCTCGTTTCAGCGTCGCCCCCCCATTATTAGTGTGTGTGTGTGCGCATTAGTGTGCGTGTATGCATGGATATTAAGCTCTGCCATGTTTGTTTACAATGCTTTTATGTTTGCACAAATAGCGTCCGCTTCTCGGACCACTTCATGCACCACCCACCCACCCACGCACGCACATCATTATATACACACACTCGAAGCGGAATGTTGCGAATTCAAGTGCTCGTTTTGTGTCAATGCTTGGAATACCCTGTAAACAAGACTTGGTTGCAGGCAACTTTTCAGTTGCACAGCTTAAAACCATATTTGCTAGCCATAAAGTCATTTTTCATTCTAACACTCGATAAAAGGAAGTTGTTTTGTGAAGAACAAAATTCTTGTCTTTAACATTTTTTGTTTTTCATTATATTCTATCCACTATCAACACACTTAGTGTGTAGTGTTAAATAGTATTTGATTTTTTGTTTAGTGTATACAAATTTAAATCTGCACAACAAAGCTCATTGATTTATATCCATTTATTTCTTAGTTGTCGTATTAATTTACAACAACATTTCCAATTGTTTTCTGTTATCAATACACACATATTTATTTGTTATTATTCTCAACGGTAATATATTTCACTTTAATCTTTGAAAATAATCATCGGATTCTTAATATTTTTGCACTGGGTACCAAATATTTCAACCATTCCAACATACAATGCTATGTGTGTGTGTGTGTGTGTGTGTGCACAAGTGTATATTGTTGTATCTGTGACTTATTGTTATGCTGCCACAGTTCCCAATTTATGACTCGAGGTCGGCAATGGCATCAAACCGAAACAAACTCCACCCCATTCCGGACACAGTGGGGCCTTAAAAATAGACACAAGCCAGCTAACTGAGTGTTTTGAGGGGTTTTGGGATTGCCGGCAAGGACGCTCTATGTAAAGCGGAATGCGCAGCACTGAAGAAAAAAGCCGAGTAGCAGTCTGACATAAATACATTGGGTCTTAGTCTCTGGAGCACTCTCCACTTTGGGATTAAGCTGGCAACGTCTTAACTCGGCTATAGTTAAGCATTTGGCCCAGCCCGTTGACGGAATGGGTTGCGACTGGGCTGCGACTGTGTCTGGGCGGGAGCATCGTTAGCCGCCGCCTTTTGCTTTTCACTTTGAGCGCTTTCATTAAAAGTTGCCAACTTATGCGATTTGCTTTAAGCCGCCTGCTCGCGCTAACTCACTCCCGTTGGCTTTTGTATTAAATCAATTTGGTCTACGGGCTTTTAAATTGGCTTTCAAGCCTTGCTGCCGCCGCATATGGACTGTGCGACGGGGCGTGGCAAGCGATGTTTATGCAAAAATGTTGCATAAATTATGACAATGTGACGACAAAAAACTGCTGCATACATTTCGGGCATTTCTGTGCGTGTAGCTGGTGACAAAAAGCAACAACAATGATATTAACAAAAGCGCGCTGTTTGTTAATTTATTGGCAGTCAACGCGCAGCCGCTGACGTCACCTGCGACACGTTTGAAAGTTGCGTTTTCCCCTCGAATCGGGCTTCATTTTCTTAAATTTCATTTCCAAATTTAGCACGTCTTTGCATAACATTATCCATACACAAACAAACACGCACACACACACACACACACACACACACACAAAGTAGCAGCCATTTTGTACAGAGAACGTGCAGCTTGAACGAGTTTCCTTTGCCAGTGGTGTTGTCATGTGCGTGTTAAATGCAAGTTTCCGATAAAAAAAAAAAATAAAGGCAAAAGAAAAGCTCACAAGAACGCCCAGGAAGACAAGGCAATCTTTAGGCTAATAGCTATAAAATAAACATTAAAGACAACAAAACAAAATCCGTCAGCTTCAGCGATTTGTGATACACTGTAGAAGAATTTACGTTTTTGGCTGTTAAAAAGTTACCTAAAGTTCGTCAAAATAAATATCATCACTTTACCAATATATATATATATATATATATATTGGTAAAGTGAGAAAATTTTAAGATTCTTAATTCAAAATTCATAAAATTTCTGTTTAATGATGTGTGTATAATCTGAATATCTGATTATTAAACATCATTTTACCTGCTCAACACAATAATTAATGATGCCAACACATAAAAGTGAACATAATTAAAGTGAATTTATTTAAATTTGTAATTGGAACTCGCTGTTGAATGTGGCCAGTGTCGGTTTTGGTTTTGTAACCTTTATTTGCCCTGTGTACTTTTGCTGATGTACAAAAAAAGGCGGCAATGTTTTTTTTTGTGGTCAAGTCAAGTTTGTGAATGTGCTCGCCAATGGCAACGAAGTATGTTTTTACTTAACGTTTTATGGCCAAGCAAATAGACAAAAGAATTGAGAACGTGACGCCATCTGGAGCGGAGATACACAAAGATCGTAAATAACGAAAATTTGAATAGAGCAACAGCATTCACCATTGTCATGTTAAGTATACGCCATGGCTGCAAACAGACAAGCACAACTGCTGTATTAGAAAGCATCTGTTGGCTAAATCGATGCGACCTAATTAATCATACGGAATACGTGGAATATACGCAAATCCCTTTGCCCTCTTCTATGCGAGCTGACTCGTCGACGATTTCAATGGTGAGCGTTGAAATCATTTAATTGAATCGTCTGTCGTATTTTGCATACTAAATTATCCAGAAATGTCAAAGTTCAGTGCATTTGATACACATTGACGAGTGCGTACCGAAATTCAAGATTCTTTGAAACACAATATGCGTATGCATCAATATGTTGCAGGAATTGCAAATTGTGTTAAGCTGCTTGTGGCAACTTCTGCTTCGATGCAAGCCAGACTAAAACAGTATCAAAGTCTCTCATTGTTTGCATCGACTGAACAGTAGCAGGAGCAGGATTACGAGTTGGAGAGTAAATGCCGAAGTCTGAAGCGGTTAAAGGATTTGTTGGCAGTCATTTGAAGATACACACACACACACACACTCGCATGTATATATATACATAGAGCACTGCGATAGGACGATAGGACACAGCAGCCGCATAACTAATCAGTTCTGACAAGTAAATTAATTCAAACTAAGAAGTATCTCAATAAAATTAATGTAGACAATAGAAGAGTTAGTGTCTATAATATAATTTCACTAGTTTACTAACTTAAAGTTCTTGTTCATTAAGGCAATTCTTGCAATAAGTTCCACTTTTAGTTTGCTAATTAAAACTATCAAATACTTTAATTCTGGATTTTTATTAAGTATTTCTATAAGTTGAAATCGCGTTCTTTGCCTAAATCCACTGGGGAAAATTTATTCATTAAGCACAACTTGAATTTTGGCCCACTTTTCAATCCCTTACTGAAATATACATAAAAATATATATGTATTTATATATATATATATATATATGTACAGTTATTTGCTTATGTATGAATGCGACTGTACCCAGAATGCTGCACGTACTTAGCTGAAACTTTTTGTTGGCACTGTTGCTGGTTTTTTTGGCCAAGCTGTTGCTGGCGTCACGTAATGTTAACAACATTTGTATAATATATAATATATATATATATATATATATCATGTATATATGTATTGAAATAGTATATGCTATGTTTTTCATTTTGTACTCAAATTTTACTTTTAAAAAAATGATTACTTTAAGCCTTTTGTAATTAAACAATACAACAATGAAGCTCATAAATATATCACTTAGACAGCACATCTACTTTGCGCGATTATCTATTTATCTCTCCATTGTTTTTTATCTTTAAAACGCTTTATATTTCTCTGTTTTATCTGACTTTGGTGATTACGTTGTCCTGTCGCGTGCAGTTGATCGGCTAATTAAATCAAATGGGCGTCGTCGGTACAGAAATTGATTCATGTTAAAGGCGTGCACAGGGAAAAAACCAAAATCAAACAAGGAAAAACATTTCATCGGGTATAACCGACTGCACAATACCCGTTTACATTATAATAAAAGTTTCATTGTTTTCTTTTTTATCACCATCTTAAGAGGTCAATAAAAAAAAAACTGTCTGCTAAAGCTATAAAATTGTGAGAGTTGCGGATTTTCACGGTTTACTCTTCCCTAAGATATTTAGAGCATTTAGTTGACATATCCAAATTATCTTAGCCCTTATAGCGGATGTTGCACACACCCAATATACTCTTTTTACATCCTGAACGAATACAAAAATTGCGAGAAAAAAAAGGGGGAAAACTGTTTGCAGCCTGCAGCTAATTGAAATGCAACGCGAAACGCCTTTATTGCGCATTGTTCTGCCCACAAAAGCGGGGCGTGCGTCGTGATGTCAGGCCTCGTTCAGAGGATGCAGGCCCAAGCGGATCACACGGAAATTGAGCATTGAAAATGGCCGGTTATGAGGGAGAAATACGGAAAACACAATGCAGCACACGTTGAGTAAATAGAAACAGTTAGCATATTTTGCAGTGTAAATAAAATCCGTTGCATTGATGGCGTGTGTGTGACAATCTTAAATAGCCAGAATGATGACAATTCTTTTATATTGACTGCGCCACACACACACACACACACACACACACACACACGCACATATATTGTCAACACGTGTGTGCTTTTATGTGAGTTTGCATTTCATTAGCAATTGCCAAGTCAAGCTTTGGTCATCGCGCGTAATAACAAGGTTGCAGTCATCATCATCATGATCATCATCATTATTAACGAAACACATTCGCACTTAAAATATATGCATGCCACTTAAGTGCCAAATGCATAGCAGATACTAAATATGTACTTTCATGTGTTATTGCACAATATAATTGACACTTTAGTTAAATGTTGCCTTTTAACAGTTGATATAAATGTTATTTTGATCTTAGACTATACTAGTCACTGGAAAGCTTAAATATAAGTAATCCGATTTCATGTTTCTGTGTGGTTACAGAAATATAAATATAGCAATATAAATATATATTGTATGCGGTTTTACCACAGAAATATAATTATTCAAATTAATATAAAACATTTAAAGATATTCACTTTCAATTTAAAATTGAACAAATTTAGGTTCTTCTTGTTAATTTGAAATAAATTATTATATTTGATTACAGTTTTTCAGTTATCAAAAGAACTGATTTAAAGATGGAAAATTCAAAAAATCATTTATGAATTTATTTAACTACATAAACATATTACTATCACCATTTCAATAGCTTTTTAGGCTTCGCGCTATAATTGAGTTTTTCTAATTTATTTCAATAAAATTACATGAAAGTATATATTATGCATGTTCTGGGAAATTGCGAGTGGCTGCAACAATGCGAAAATCGCATATAGTTAAAAAAATTGCCCCAGTCAATTGGCGGTCGCACAGCCAGCAGTTCTCGGCAGAGTATTGATTCACCGGAAGGTGGCAATTTAAATTGTAAAGGCGTGAATAATAAATACTCAATACATGTTCGTGCATGACCAGTTCGAAATAGAAAATTGTAATTTAAATGACGCTGCGGTCTCGTTTATCATGCAATGACACATGGCCCTCATTCAGCAAGAGTAGACAAAGCTAAAACTTAATCTATAAGATGTATTTTTAGTATATAGATTAATGTTATTTTTTAGCATTTTCATTTCATTGTTAACTGATTTAAATATCTCATTGTGTCTAAATAGTAACTATTGCTAGAGTAGTCGCAATACACTTTTGTTTTCAATATGAAATGAGCACAACGTATGAAAATGCATCATGCAAATTGTCCGTCTGACGTCAACTATTTGCATAATTAAAATCGGTTGTCGACCAAACAATTTAACAGCCACACACATGAAAACATATTCAAGATAAATCCGCCCACTGAATATTCAGCTGCACACACACTAAATCGATAAACATTATGGCACAGTGCAAATAATATTGGATTTTGTATCGAAAATTTAATAAATTTAAAACCAACGTTCTTTTGGCCAAAATTGTATTACAAATTTCTTACAATGATTTTAGAAATTGCATATCAAATTATTAAATTTAGACAACGTTATTTTGGCCAAAAGTTTATTACAAATTTTTTACAATTATTTTATAAATTGCATATTAAATTATTAAATTTAGACAACGTTATTTTGGCCAAAAGTTTATTAAAAATTTCTTACAATTATTTTATAAATTGCATATTAAATTATTACATTTAATGCTACCCTTTTATACATAAAACCAATTAGTAACATTATTGCTGTTAAACTACATTAAACTATTAAAAATAAGAACAAAAACAATAAAATTGGAGAATATCTGATTATTGTCCGAATTAAGCCAATGAACAATTATCAGTCTTGGTACACTTGGGTATCAATTGCGATAAGATTTAAGCTTTTCAGCGATAATTAGTGGATCGTTTTGCACCACAGTAAAACGGATACGCGTGTGCATGATATGTTATAGACAGATGTGTGTGTGTGTGTGTGTTTTATATTTCAGCACAGCCACAATGCAGATGCGGCCGTATGTATGTGTGTGTAAGTCACGCACGTTTTGCACGCACATGCATAACTGTGTGTGTGTGTGTGGAATGTGAAATGTGTGCACTCGGCTTGCATAAGTAAGCCAGCTTCTGCAATTTATTGATTGGTCTTTATGTAATAATTATTGAGTTGCATTGTTTTTAAAGTATTTAATATATATATATATTTATGATAATTTTGAATAATTAATGATTATAATACAAAATGGTTGCCATTTTTGTCCATTAACATATTTGGCATTGATTTGTAGTTATACTCATCGAATAGTTTAACAAAGAATCGATTTTTAATTAAGTTGCAAATTTATTGAATTTAAAACTTTAATCACATGAGCAATTAATTTCTCAAACAATATCAGTTTTATTGCATTATGTATATTTAAGTTAAATTTTAACTAGTTTTAAAATCAATTACTTTTGCGCATTGCGTATGCGAAAGTGGTGCTAGTTGCCTTGGCATCAGCAACAAATTTAACACACAGATAGACACGCGTCCTTGACAGGCAGGCACATCAACCAGCAACAACAGCAACAACAATGACAAGCTATGTGCAATTTGATGTTCTGGAATTGAGGCTGTGGCTGCAACATTGACTATGATGCCGTCATGCTGCGTTTCAGATTAATATGTTGGAATTATGGATGTGGCACAAATATGTTCTTGAAATATGGCAACAAAATATATATTGTCTTCAATAGACATCTCATTAGTGTTGCACAAAGGGAAGTTATTGTAATAAGCATTTCGTGCACAGTTTACGATATTTCGATTTGAATTTGCCTTCACACACTCTCGCTTCCCCTCTCTTTCTCTCTGAGTGTAGAACTTATCGAATGTACTGTTACTTTTATTGAAATTGACCCATTTTATAAAACAATGGGCTGCTGGCCTTTGGAAAATGGCTAACAGTAGAGGCCATACCAAAAAATCACACATGGTAATTGAAGCTTGAAGTTCTTAACACAAATCTCAGCCCAATGACAATCGTTGGCAATGCATAATCTATTCATGCCCAGCTACCAGAAATGAGTGAAATTTTACCAAGCCGTAAATTGCTATTTGCGTGAGCCGAATAAGTCTTATATGCACACACACACGCTTTCGTAGTCTACGCAAAATCAACAATATAAATGACATAAAAATCGCATTAACCCATATTTACGCTAGGCACGAAACCAAATCAAGTTACATGAGAAGTCGAGTCGCGCAACTGAGCTGCCATTGCAACTACTTTGACATTGGGGGTATCACCAATAAAAGTCGTGAGCAGGATGTAACGGAAACGGAAAGCAAATGGCAGCCATTTTGAGACTAGCGTCAGTGAAGAAAAATAAAAAAATGGAAAGAAAGAAGCAAAGCAATGAAGCACATGGAAGCAAAGATGCCAAGATACAAATTGAAAACTTTCGCGCAGCTTAAACAGCAATGATGCCGATAATAATGATATTGACAATAATGATGATGATGTGTGTTACCCCAGCTGCTGTCTTTGGAAATATATGTATATATAGCGGCCCACACGTCTCTGGTTAATTTGCACCCAGACACGATGTGCCTATAGGAAATTTGTAAAGAGCAAAATTTAAATACGTGACTAACTGATACCCTGCACTAAAATAAATCCAATTGTTATATAAATTTCTGTAAAATTTAGTTCAGTTTACAGAGTTAAAAGGCAAAGGGAATTGAATCTCTCACGATAAACCGATAAACTCTCTTCAATGTGTGGCTGCAGGGTATATCCCAAACACAGCGGCGATGCCTGCAAATGAGAAGCGGAATGAATGATAGGGCCGTATAGAGCACATGTGCTGCCTGTCGGTTTTAGCGGAAATTTGCCACTGCTCATAAACACTTGTAAATAATTAGTCAAATTAGTGTCGCAATTTATGAAATGAATTTCTATATAATTTGAGCGACTTGGCCTTGGGGGCATAGACTGCCAAATTTATGATGGAGGTGAGCGCGGGCGGCAAGCAAACAATAAAACACCATGAGCACAATGACGAAGTTTGTGGCTGTTGATTCGCCCGGTCACTAATGAAGCCACTTGATGCTGTCTTAAAATAACAATTAAGCATAATTCAAGGGATGTCCTCGATGCAAGACTTGGGGGGTGTAAATTGAATGAGAACTATGCGAATGTCACGCAGAAATTGCAACTTGACGCAAGGACGCCGACTACGAAGCAGCGACAAGTGCAAGGACAAGGACTGCATTGTGATCGCCGGACTGTGCTGCGGTGTGGTTTTGGTGTCGCTGGCAGGAAGCAGGAAATAGCCCAGCAGCTGAGTGCGGTGCAATGCAAGACGAGGGCGAATGGGCGGCAAATGAAATTGTTGCCAGCCAAGCAGCAAGCTGAGAAAATGCAGCTATTGATTTTGAGTGGGTGTATCCACATCAACAGAACGTCTCCTTTTCCCTTTCCATTCCACTCTCAGCTGAGTCTCCCTCTCTATCTGGCTTTCACATGGCTGTTGTCCGTTTATATCCTGTTCTGTTGTGCGGTTACATTGTGAAATTTATTAAGGTTGCATTACATTTTGGCAGCTGTATTTGCTTTTGCGGACACTGCAAGTGATTTCAAACACAGCGCTGGCAAGGGATAATGAAATACAAAAAAAAAAAAAAACGGACAACAGATTGTATGACAAGATGTAAGCAGACGAGTAAATTCTAGTCACATAACGGTACACTTGTCCCTGAGACAAACGCCAAAAGTTTTAAATTGATATTGTTAATTTAAAAGAATTTCTCACTATAGTTCGAGTTACTTAAGCATAAGTTTAATAACGTTTCATAATTTCATATTATAATAAAGAGATTTAATTAAATTGATTTGGAAATAAAATACGAATTAACGAATTTTACATGATAACGGGATATATTCATTTATCGGTATATGATTATCGAGATTCGACTGTATAGTTAGGTTTTATTAAAATTTGATATTACTATCTGCTGTTCTACAAGGTGATAACACTGTGATACTCTGCGTTCTATATACGACAATATATGTTCCACATTTGATTTTCAAAAATGCAGAGAGACGGGTCAAAGCCTTCTCTCTTAGTTATAGTTTCATGCGACTCTTTATATGCTCTTTTTCTCTCTCTTCATTTCTCTTTTGTTTTATCAAGTTCACAACAGAGTTGAATGTCCTCTGCGATAGTTCCACAATACTTCGTAACAAAGGACACGCAATTGTCGTTAGATGTGACGTACATTTCAGGAATAACCTGGCCTAACCTGCAGTGTCTGTCCAAAAGAGCCGATGTGCATTTTAATTTATCCACACACAAGCACATTGCACCCTGGCTGCAATCACAATGGGGCGTTCGTTTAGTTTCGCCAATACGACCGTTTCGAACTGGTCAGGTAGATAATGTCCATTCTGATTTTGTGCATTCTTGTCACGACAGATGATAAAGCTGTTCTATTTGCATATGCAACGGCGTAATTCCACACCTGCCGCCTAACATTTGTGAGTTTTCGATCCGTTTGAAATTTTGGCCAATTTCGGATGAAATTTTTGCACAAGCACCGAAAGCACTTGAAGCGGAGCGGAATAGGAAACGACTAGGCGCAGGAAGTCGTATCGGCGACCCGTGTCTTGTGTCTCTGCTTCTTTCTTTATGTGTCTCAATGCTGTCAGGCGTAGCAGGACGGCAGGATGTACTTTGAGCTGGCAGGCACGCGCCATTTTCACACATGTTGCATACACACACACACACACACACACAAAAACACATACGCACACATATGCCATGGTGATTATTAATTGATTTTGCACGCTGCCTCTAGCGACTTTCTGCAAAGTCGCACAGCTGGCGAAAATTAATGAACACCAGTTGACCTCGAAGGACAAATTTTCAAGCGATTGCCAAGTAATATTAATTACTGACAAACGACCGAAAACACCGTTGAGTTGCTGTCCACGAGTAAGAGAGTTATGCGATTCCACAAACTATTTGTGCTGGTTTATTTTTTCGGGCCAATAAAACACCTTTTGCATTTGAAGCAAGTATTTACGTTTAAATTTTACTAAAAATGTCTATTTGAATCAGATTTTTGATTTATTTTTTCGTTTCAGTTAACCACAGATAACTAGAGCGATCACACAATTGTTCATTTGATACATAAAAGCGAACATTTAGTGGCATTTATTTAACTAGTAGAGTCCATTTCATTTCGATTATTCCAAGTGGCGCTTATGCAAAATATTTTTCTTGGTCAAATGAAAATAACATTTTCCGGTTAAGGCCATTGTGGTTTTAGGTTTCTGCTTTGTATTTGTGGTTGTGCTCCTGCTGTTGCCAATGCCATTGCAACATTCATGCCTCAAACATTGATAGTATGCTGCCAACAGTGGGCGACTATGCAAATTGTTGGGGCAGACTGGTCTGGGATGGTCTACGGGGAGGCGGCGCATAATTTAGAAGAGCACTCACAACAATCCAAAATAATTGAAATCAAGCAGAGTAAAGTTCTATCGAAATATTTTGATGCATTGCATTTGCAGAATTTTTACCAAAAAAAACTGTCATGGTATGTTAAATGCTAATAATTATATATCTAACAACATAATTAACAATTAAATTCAATTTTATTTAAAATTTAAAACTGAGGAAGATGCCAATTTTTGATAGAGTTTAAAAATAAAGTAAAAATGATTTTGAACATTACAATTTTCATTCATTCAACAGATATTTTTTTAGTTTTTGACATGTCCTTTAACAAAAGCAGAATTGAAAAAAAACACACACACAAACAAATCATTTTATTGTACGACTCCTCTTCTCTTTGATTACATTTTTTGTTTATTGTACTGCATTTGTAGTTTTACATTTTACTGCAAGCATATAAATACAAAAAATGCCTTTTTTTTATTACATTTTACTACAATTCATATAAAATAGAATCTGGGGACCTACCCGATTTTAGTTTGTTCAAATGCCCGACAAAGACAAAGCTTTTCTGTGAGTCATTGCAATACACTGCGCATAAATCACTAAAAAGTCCCTAATTTATCAGTTTGAGAAGTAAAAACACAAAAAAATAAACGATTATCAAAGAAAAAAAAAATGTATACAACTTGCATAAAGCTTTCATTTACTTAAACAGAACTCGTGTACTAGATATTCGAACGACAGCCGGGCATAAATCAAAGTTAGTCCAAAGAGACGGCAACTGCTGATATGACAAATTCGTAATTTTGCAAAGCAAAGCGTTAAAAAGAAAAACCAAAATTAAGGCGAAAAGGAAAACACACAAAGTTTTCTGCGAGTTCATCGCCAAAGATGCGGGCATGTGTCTGAGTGGAGGCGTGGCGGCAATTGGTAACAATACAGCACAATGATCCCACATATTTTCAGTATGACGTGGAGAAATTGCCAATAAATTGGCGTTATAAGTGACACAGAAAAAAGTATCTCACAATTTATGTCTATTCATTAAGTATCTGAGAGGTAAAACGTTGCGTTGAACGTGCAGAGTAGAAGAGAAGAGGTGAGAAAAGATAACATCAAACTTGGCTTCAGCAAACTTTTCCTATAATTTTGCTTTAAGTCCAAAAGTCTCGGTATTGATAATCAACTAATAATGAATAATTATTAACTAACTACGGCTGAGCTAAAAAGTTAAGAAAACATCTATTAAAAAAAAAGTTTAAGTGCTTTGAAAATGTTGCCGACACTTATCTATAAATTAATTAAGAGTGCTCTAGGTATGAGCACCAAAACTAAACAGTGTGACGTCACAATATCGATTGGTGCCCTTTTAACATTGCACTTTAATTGGCACGCATTAGAATTTTGACTTGTATAGGATCTTTATAAGGCATTTGTAATTTGTAATTAAGTATGATAAATTTGAAGTTATAATCCATATCAATGACAAGTTTCATTATAATAGCTAGCCTACTTTGGTCGGTATATTGAAATGGGTAATTGTCGATAGAAAATATAATAGAAATTAAATATTTGTAAGTTACTCATCTTAATATATTTTTATTATCTTTGTATTAACCTTACGGTCCGGTTTTACATTGAATTGTATAAAATATGAATTGAATTTGAAATGGAATTTTTTTGATATCTTTTTTTTACAAACCAAAGCAATCTTCTTTAGGACTCTAATAGTGGGGTTTTTATAGTCATCTTTTGAAATCGATTTTATCGATATTTATATGTTGTATTGAGCCGATTTAAAATATTGGACAAATTATATACTTTACGCAGATTTATTATGAAAGCGTGGTATACTTTAAATGTGACATGATTAATTTGAGTGTTTATATGCAGATATTTAATTTTTTTATTTGCCAAACAGCGCACTAATATCGCATCTATGCAATGTGTAGTATACGTATTACGCGCACAAGGACTAGCACGGCGGGCTGGGACATATGTATGTGGGTCAAGGGGGCAAGTCAAGGCTTCGCGTCTGCCCGGAGTCGCATTTAACTATCGCGGCGCATCATTTGCATATATACATCTACATATATACATAAGAATGTGTACATTCATACATATTTTTATGATATCATTATTTTTTCGCCCGTTGGTTTTTCTTTGGCATTTTGTGAAATTTTTTTGCATAATACATCATGAGAGAGTGAAAGAGAGAGAGAGAGGAAATATACAGAAAGAAGAAGCGTTAGAGCGAATGTGAAAAAAGGTTAATCAAATTATATTGGTGACATCGTTTATTAAGGTTCAGCATTTTATTGGGGAGGGAAAACGGACTGATCAAATGTCTGCCAATTATATCGTGTTGATAATTCGTTTTAATAACCATTTATATATTTTTTGAAATACACTTTTCAGAGTACCAAAGCTCCGTTTAAATATTTACCAAAGGTAAATATGCGACAAAAAAATATTTTACTTTTAAGCGTATTTTTTGTTTGAGCAGCTAGCGAGACAAGGGATAACATTGGGAAAAAATTTCTCAAAAATATTTATTTTTTTAAAAATTTTGTTGATTAATTACGTCTGTGTAATTAAAGCAAAGGTACAACAACAAAAACAACTCGAAGAACAACGGTGTGCCTTGTAATTACAAGATAAATTTACAACCAAGAAATTCCTGGCAGCCTGGAAGATACTGCCCTTTTGACAGTTAATTTATGTGCAAAGTTACAAGTGCCTCGAGCCTACAAGGCAGCAGCTCGTAACGAGCTCCTTTACATACCAACAGTCATATGTATATAAATATATATACATATATATATATATATATATATGTGTGTGTGTGTGTGTAAGTGTGTCCATAAATATGTACCTATATACGAAAATAGCTAAGTTAAAGGTCAGGCAGCCGTTTTTAATAGGCGCTGCTTTGCTCCGCGCGCCCCAAAAAGCATGCTTCGCTTTTTTTTTTTGCCCTTTTCTGTGGCTGTGCGTTGAATCGTAAACGGAATGAAAAAAATGTATACGCCGTGTGGGCCCCGCTGTGAGATTTACGATGGGTCAATCAGCCATGAAGCATTTCGTGTTATTGTTTTATTTATTTTCCTTCGTCTGTTTGTTTTTGATATTTCTTTTTTCTAACTTTTGCAAAGCAAAACAAATGCCTCAATGAAAAGCAGCGTGGAAAAAAGGACTGCGAATCTGATATTGTCCGCATATGAGAAATGACAGCAGCTAATCAAGAATTCGGTGCGAACAAGACGTAAATTGCCGGACGCGCTTTGCCAATAAAATTGCCAAATTGAACGATACACAATATACAATATATAATAAAGCTCTTTTCTTAGACAATTATTAATATTTAAAACAGAAAAGTTTGATCAAGCAAGTGATTACTGAAAAGTAACTGCTATCGCCATTCTATACGATTAAATAACACAGGGTATACTTCAGTTGTTTACTCACTTCACGTGCTAAACTTATTTTTCTTGGTATTTGGACAAAACAAGTTTTAATCAAACATTAGCTAAAAGCAAAACCATTTATGAACACATACATGTGTTTATATTTATTATATCTAAGACCGTTTTCTGCGTATCCAAAAAAATTTTGAATACGAAACAGTTTATATTAAGAGTCTATCTTACTCATACTGTCTCATTTGCCTTTCGTTAACTCTTGCGCGGCCCCATAAATGTAACATCTATTTATTTACATAAAATATTATGGGAGCGCGTAGCAAATGTAATGCAAATTGAGTTTCGCCTCGAAGGCCAATACAATCTACATAAGAGTAACCAAAAAGTCAAAATTATGCCAGGCGAAGGCGACGTAATCGCAGCACAACCTCGCGGCGTCTTGTTGCCGGGGCAAGGACGTCGTCGACTAGGCGGCAGGTTTTATGACACGCACACGTCAAAAACAGCAAACAAATGGCAATGGAGTTCTTGCTTTTGTGGCATCTTTAAGGATGATCCACTCCAGAATATGTATATATACACACACAGTTGCACAGAGGGTATTATAAATAATATCTATAAAACACGAATTGTCTAACGCATAGGATGAGTTTTTATTTTCATTATGTCGCAACTTTACATTAATTTAGCAAAGCTGTTAAAATAAAGATTAAAACCTGCAGGAATATTAACAACAACTAATATTTATTATTTATATTCAATTTCCAAATTTTTTTAATAATAAATTTAAAATGTACTTTGATATAAAAACAAAACCCTTTCTTGTGATACAAGGCAGATACACAGTAGACAGTATATACAGAGAAAACCAAAGCGATAATTGTTAAGGTATTGTGCGGATGCTCGCGGTGGTGCTGGGTTTTAGTGCTGCCGGGTAATATGAGTGGTGCGTGTGCCTGCCATAACATAAAATGCTTTTGGGTCGCAGCAGTTGTGCAGAAAGAATAACAACCGTTTTTATTACCCCAATACAGAAAGTGGCGTTGTCAGCAGCAGAACGCGACCGACAGGTCCCCACTACATACACGTATATATAAATATATATATATATATATACAGCTGGGTCAGGACGTGAACGACAAATGGCCAAAGAGCAAATTACAAACGCCACGTACTTGAGGCTTGAGGCTTGTCAGATAGCCAAAAGGAGAACCAAAGGACCGACTGCAAAGCAAACAAACGCTGATAAGAAAATATCAGCAGCAAAGGTCCAGATTAGCCCCTTTGGCATGGTAAAGGTTCCGCGCAGCTGCTCACCGTAAGTTATATACCCTTGCGTAGAGTATTCAAATTTCGTTACGAAATGTGTAACGCAAACTTCCATCACAAATAAACCATGTTTATCTTTAATCATAAGTGTGCTCGTCAGCGCTAGCATATATCATATAGCTGACATTGGAAATGATCGTTCGAAAATTGAATTATTTTTATTTTTAAACAGATTTTCTATTCTAAATATATATTGTGTAAGTATATACACTATATTGTGTAAGCGATATTTTAACAAGGGTATTTAAGCGTCGGTAACCTTAAAAGTTATTTGTGTTTTATTTTCTTTTGGTTTTTTGTAATGTTTTTTTTTTTTTTTTTGTCCAAATTAAAACAATCGCGACGAAGCGGCGGTAAAGCTCAAAGACGAGCTCAGCGATGATGATAATAATAATAATGATGATGATGATGATTGACGGCTGCGGCAATTGAGAGAAGAGCGGGGCTATCTAAAGTGCAGTATATATATATTTAACAAATGCAAATTAAATTAAAGCCCGAGTGCCCGCAATTTGTAAGGACCATAATTTGATTAAATTTGTTAAATTTTAACTAGGCAACAACTGAAAATAAACAATGGAACACGACTCGCATTTCGTTGCATAAATAATTGGATTTAGTGTTGTCAACGCTAGAGGCAAATCTTAATGCGTTTATAGGACAAGTCCGAAAACGAACAATAAAAATCCTTCAAACACAAACACACAAGCAACTAAACAGACGACTACAGTGAAAACAGTGTACAGCTGCCCAATTACAAACGCGGGTATTTTCGTTGTTGCAAGTTAAACGAAATGTTTTTTGAATAAACTTGGAAATTACGTTTTTGACTCAAACAAAATATAAACTGTTTAGCTTTCAGATTATCCGTTTATATAATAATTGAAAACCAATATTTACTTTATAAAGACAAAAATCCTTGATGACTATCTATTGGCATAATATTTTGATATTTGCAAAAGCCGTCAAACAAACCGTTTCAACTGACACGCCAAGCGTTTTAAGCAGATTATTGGCATTACATTTCGATATTTACAGGGCGGACAATTGCAATTTGTATGGGCATATTAAATGCCACTCCTTACTGTGGCTGCCCGCCTGTGTGGCGCGTTCCATGTTAAGTGCCACAAAGTCAGGGCCGCAGAATGTGCTTTTAATGATGGCAGCAGAATAACGGCCAAGTGGGGCGGCGGGCAGCGCCACAATGTTGGTGGCGCGATTATTGTAAATGATGCACAAATGCCGCATTAAGTAGCCTCATCAGCGCGCAGCCTCAAGCTGCATTTCTTTGTGGCTGGGCTGCTTAAAAATACTTCAACGGGGAATTTAATTTGCTCGCTTTGGCGAAAAATGATTTTATGCATAAAAAGCAAAATTATTCAGTGCCTGACACTGGGAATTCCATTAGGTTGACATGGAAAAATAAACTGGGTCGCAGACAATGTACTCAGTGTGCCAAGTGGGAATAATCTGGTTGGTATCCCCAGTTGGCCGGCCAAATCTCTGTTGACATCCACAAGGAAGACGAAATAAATTTGGCAGACATAAAACTCATTAGATGCGAGCTTGATTGAATACAGTTTACGTATTCGCATATGCGATCATTTATAAATATGTAAATTGTGCGACAATGTGCGACACAAATACAGAGAAATTACGGCTTGATGGCCACAAAGGTCGTTGCGGGGGTAATTTGTATTTGCCACAGGCCGTTGACAACTGAAAGTCGTTTGACACTTGCCACATAAGAAATAGATAAAGCGAAAACTTGATATACAAAAAAATATATATATAGCGAGAGAATATGAAAGCAGAAACAAGCTGATAAAAGACTCCAGCTGTCAAGCAATTCAATGCCGTCATCGTCACCGTTCGCACAATCAACAAGGTGACAAAAAGCAGAGAACGAGCAAACAACAGCCAAACAAAAGCCGAAGCCAAAAGCAAAACAGAAAAGTCATTAAACAATTTGAGCTCTGCCCTTGAAATATAAAAGTGTAACTAACGAATAATGAATACACTTTGCGGTTGCATATAATATATAAAAAATGAACTTGACAGTAAATCAGGCTAAGCACATTGATTTATTTTAACATTTTTAAAATGAAGAAAAATTAGGCAAGTCTTTGAGATTTTATTAATTGATACTAAGACAAATTTTGAAAATCTTTAATATAATATTATAATAAATTATTGTATGTAAATAATATAAATAATAAAAGGAGTCCAAATATAAAATTTTGCGGTATAGATTTTTAAGATTTTCATATAGATTTTTAAAATTTTATATAAAAATTAAAATTAATTAATTAAATTTTCTTTTTAAACCATTTTAACACTGCGAACCGTTTAACCAACCGTTAATAACCACTTGAAACATGCTATGAACTATTGAAACTGAACTCAAACCGGGTCTAGATATGACGTGAGTTTTCAGTTAAGTTAAGAACTTGAACTATATGCAAATTGGCAAGCGATAACCAGCGACATTCGACTACTTGTTTGCTTGTTTGCATAATCCATATATATATATATCTGTTATGTATCCTGGCTGCGTGGAGTTCAACAAACCGTAAAAGAAATCAATTCAAGCCAAGCCTTTATTGCCATCCATCTTACCGCTCGGCCATCAATCAATTAATCGATCGGTACAGCATTTGAACTATTAGAATCTGGCGCACGCGAGTGCTCACCTGGGGCGTGGCTGACTCACAGTTGGTTAAATAAGCAGCGCAATGAGTAATTGTAGAAGCGTTTTGCGTGAGCCAACATGGCGTATGATTAATTTCAGCGTTGCCAAGCGCACAGGAAGTAATTTAGTGTCAAACTTAATTGTACCCCAAAGGACGAAAACAAAACGGGAGCAGACGGCAAATAAGAAATTCGACAAAATTTCAAGTCATTTCCACAGATAGCAAAAATAAAATGACAACAAGAAAGTTCGAAAATATTCGATATTCCGTGCGCTGCCTGTACCTGTCGCTCCATCTCGCTTGCGCTATCGCTTGCTGCCTATCTCTATCTCTCTATCCTGTTCCTGCCACCTATTGTTGTTTCTGTGGGCACAGGCAAAAAAAAAAAGTTATTGTGCGCTTTTGTTGGTGTTGCGGTCTTCTGGGCAGCATCGGAAAAACTAATTAATACCACATTTTCTGTTTGCCTGCCCGGCGGCCAGATTAGCCCACTATTGCCGCCTCCGCCCAGCCCCGCTTTCACTCTCTGTGTGACAAATAATGTGGAAATTAAATGATATGCCTGTGGCGATAAGAGACTGTTCTTGTTGTTATCGCTGTTGTTGTTCTTGTTGTTGGAGCAAGAGTGAAGCCACATTACTGCAACTGGGGTCGGCAGCGGCTCGATACCAAAACACGAATGACATTGTTACCACGCCCACACCTCGAACATCCCCCCCATTAGTAACGATAATGCGATTGTAGCCGCAAGTGCAAAGCGAATTGGGCTCAAATCTTTGCCAATATAGCTGACCAGGTTAAATCTGATTAGTCTACGATTGGGTGTGCGTGCTATAAATAGCATTTTGCTTGGCTATTACGCTGTCAAATTGCTGCTGAAAAACTGTAGCCTACTTCTGAGCACGGCAATTAAACTCATACACACAGACACACACACACACACACACACACACGACCTCAGCAACATGCACATGAAAAGAACAGCAGTAAAAATGGCAACACAAAAGCATGGGCCAGCACACATATCGCTGTATACATAAATCTGTGTGTATGTGTGTGTGTGTGTATGTGTGTGTGTATGCGTGTGCAGCATAAAGCAAAAAAAACCAAGTGTAACAAAAGTACAAGCACACACGCAAAACTAGCACGCGACACAACAGGAAGTGGCAACGGGTGGGTGTTGCAAAATTTTTTGGGTAAAACGGCAGAAGGATGTGGGGGCATCCTGGGGTACAGAGGACCTAGGAGCACAACGATAGCGACTAAAAATTGTTGTGCTGTGGTGTATTTTTCTTCTGTTGCTTTTTTATGTTGGTCTCCGCTTTGAGTGCGTTGTGTGTGGTGCGTGCGTGTGTGTGTGTGAAAATTAACACAGCGGCATACAAAAGTTTATGTATATATTATATTTAAACGCTCAGACATGTACAATAGCAAATAGCCACAGGAAAAATAGCGGATAGCAGCATTGGCGCACAGTGGTTGCACATTATCAAAATCAAAATAGTAGAGAATACACTTTTTTGTAATAAAAATTCAACATTAAATTTTTTTGTTATACAAAAAATAAAACAAAAAAACTTAAGAAATTCAAAAAAATGATTTTCAAATTATAATTTATTCTTTAGAAAAAGTTTTGAAAAAAAAGAACAAAGAATAACTGTGCGGCAATGACAATTCAAAAACACAGCCGACAGCTCTAAGCAATTGAGAGAGAAATGTGTAAAAGAGCGAACTGAGGAGAAAGCTCGCTCATTGAGGGGTGTCTTACGCTCAGCGAGCATCAAAAGAGCGCCTTTGCGTGTTAACGCGTGCTTCTATGTATATGTGTGTGTGTGTGTGAGTGTTCAGCTCTTGATTTGCCGTTGCTGTTGTTGTTGTTATTGCGCATGTTAAAAATATCAAGCGAAATGGATTAGTAGCTAGCTAGCGGGCAGAACGGCGGCAGGAGCAGGTTCTTATTTAGTTCATTGGTAGGCGCATGTCGACTCCATTTTGTCTCTGTGTGTGCGTGTGTGTGTGTATTTATATGTATATGAGGGTGTCTGTGTGTGTGTGTGTGGGTGTGTCTGTGTTTATTTGTGGCTTTTGTATCTGTGAATTGAGGCGTCCCTTTATTGTGTTGCGCTGTTTACAGTTCTATGTTTGACATTGTGACCGCGGCGTCAGCAGCGCGCTGCTCGCTGTCTGCTGCCGCAAACGCTGCCTACATGTGTGACAGGTCCTCGCGCATTGGCAGCGCTTTTCGTGAATGAATTTTACAGTAAAATTTTCATGTTCGTCCATTGATATTGGCAAATATGGCGCCAGGCAAAGGAAAGTTAAATAGCAATAATAAAATACATATGATGTCAGCCAAAGTGAAGTTTCGTTCAGGCAGCGGCACACAGACACACACATATATGTATATGTATGTGTATATTGTATAAAAAATGTTGCTGTTTAAGTTTTATTTAACTCAGAAAATGGCCGCACAAACCGGAAAAGAATCGGAAGGAAGTCGACAGTCGACCATTACCATGCACACACACGCTCGCAGGAAGCGCGCTGGACAAATTGGGACAAGAAAACTCGTAAAGAACAACAAAATAAATATCATCAAAATAAAGGAAATAATACAAATTTGCATAGAATGAGTGCAATATAATATTCGTGCTGCTGAGGATTACGCTCAGAATATTAAGATTTTTGTAAAATTAATGAGGATTTTTGCCACAACGCCCACTAGAAACCCCTTCAGATTATCTGGATAAAAATAATTAGCTTCCTTAAAATCGATATGCGTATGCAAAAAAGGATATCCACACCGTACCCAGACATTGTGGAGTGTAAGGTGAATCAAAAGGAATATCAGCTGACAAGACACGACCTGAAAGGCAAAGCTAAATAAGATAAAAGCGTTGCCAACTTTTTATTATTATATTACGAAATGTTACCAAACAAGCAAGAGTGTTTGCCCTATAAAAAACACTCTACAGTTATATGTGTTATATATATATATTAACATTGTTTGCTTATGGTCAAATAAATACCTTTTATTTTATTGCTATATCCGAATTTTAATAATAATAACGCGAAAACAAAGTTAATTTATTCAACTTTTGAATGCCCCTTTCCAAGGGAAACAAAAGATTATATCAGGATACAAGTTCTCTTTTAGTTACAAATTAAACCAAATTCAAAAAAAAATAAATTTGGTTTTAAGTTAAAAAGTGCAACTACAAGAACATCTGCAACTGTCTGTGGAAACAATAAAAGCTTAAGCATCCACCAGCAATCAAAATGTCAGAAATGGCAGCCAGAGAAAGTCAGACAGAGAGGAAGATTAGAAAAGGAAATTAAATGCTAAACACGAAGCAGGCTCTAACAATGGATGATGCGACTCTGGCTGCTTGTCTGTCTGGGTGCGTGAGTGGGCCGTAACAGTGGCTAAAGCAAAGTGATTAGTGCAGCTTAAATTTTATATTATGTAAAATTCTATTATGCACTATTACTTAAAACAGACTGCGACGAGATTTAAAGTACCGATTAAAAAGAACTGGAAAGAAAAAAATCAGCCAGTAAACCAATAAGATATTATGTTTAAGATCATGATATTTTAAAAAGTTTTTAAGTTGATTAATATTGAAAAATTGCTTGATCAGAAATTTCAAACATTTTTCTTAATATTACTTTATATTTCGTTTTATTTACCTATTGAATTGATAATATGTAAATTAAGTTATGTTGAATTATTTATTTTTAATAAATATAAGTAAAAATAAATTTTAATTACATATTTAACAATATAGCCAATATATTTCCCGTTTCAAAATGTTGTTTAACTCCATAATACGCCTTTTTTATGAGTACTCGTCTCTTGTTCCACATTTGCAGACCTTAGTCAATGTGATATGAGAGAAGGTTATGCAGATAGCTCATTGACTGTGGCAACCCCAATGCCTGTTTCTGCACCAAAGTATTCTCTCGCGCGCTCGCGCTGTCTGCGTCTTTCTTTCCAACTCGTTGTATCTCTTTCACCTTTGACTGTTGCTTTTGCTGCATTTTGGTTAAATTTCCACAACTTTTGTGCCTACATCAAAAACCGTTTCCCACAATTTTTGGTTAATTCCTTTGCTGAGAACTGCCCGCCTGAGCGAGTTCTGTTCTGTGCGTTGCCAGTTGTAATTACTCGGCGCTTTTTCGTTGATTGTGCTGTTCTTTTGGCCCTGTTGCCGCCTGCCGGAGAGGCCAAGTTTTACCCACACAAAATGCGAGATGCAAATGAGCTTGCAACTCGTGCAGCTTCCTGAGAGCCTCGCTCGCTTTAATTGGGGCATCAAAAGAAGGGCGTGGGAATTTAATGAAAAAACAACAACAATAGCACAACAAATGAAACAAACAAACATCTCCTAATCGAAGCTAAAGTTTTACGGGTTTTTATCAAGTTCCCCCGGAATGTCCTTTGTGCAATTAGCGCGTTGAAAACCCGAAAGTATATTTGAAGCTAACGTAGCGTGGTTTTTAATTCTTTCACCAGATTTTCTCTCCTCGACATTTGCTTGTGCAATATAAATGCCCGAAAGAGTAAGGAAATATTCATGGCCCAAAAAAAATAATGAAAGGAAATTAAAGTTGGGAAAGCGCATGGAATTTAAATGTGCAAAATGTGTACTACAGAATTGTCGAAATTGCCGTACTCGCCTCGCTGACTCGAAACGAAATCAGAAGAAAAACGCAAATAAAGAAAAAAAAAACAAGCCTTACAACCATACAAAAAAAAAAAGAAAATAAAATAAATAAATAAGTACGCACAAAAAACTGTAGCCCAACTTTAAACTGATCCGAAACTGACTTTTTGGACCCCGTTGCTATTTTAAATGGGCTGCTTGTTAACAGTCGAGCTACCCACTTTATTTTTTGCTCTTGGTTTTTTTTCGGAAATAACATGAAATACACAGACACAAGGGCCGCGCCCAGGTGGGCAGCTAGCGAAAGGTTCTGTTACCAAGGAGATGAATGAACTGCCAGTATCAAAAGTTTTAAAGTTGTTGTGTGTCTATTTGGGCTGATACTGACAATGAATATATAGTATATCTATATATACTCGTATATCCCTTAAATTTAGTAAAGTCTGTAACCTAATATAAGTCCGTCAAGGTTTATTAAAATTTATAAAACATTTGAAAACTTTTAATTATACTTTTTCAATTTATAAATATTGAAATAAAACAAAACATTTTTCAGCTCTGAGATGTTATTTCAACAAAAAGATTTTTTTTTTGGAACTTTGCCTGTTACACGCACACACACACACACACATAGGTATATATGCTACTCGTATGTATATTTGGCCACATTGATTGCACCCTTGGGTCAGACAGCCTGCTCCATGTGCTGTGCTAGGTCCTGAAGCCAGAGTTTGCACCGCTACTGTTGAAATTTGTTTTCAATTAACATAGTTGTTTGCTCTTACAACGCCAACAGCAATAAGCTAAAAAAGTCAATCTAGCAGGCGGTTTAAAAATAAAAATAAAAAAACACATGGCTGGTCAAAGGGAACGCAACTAAATGGAATATTCAAAACAGTTTGAATGTATATTATTAAAATAAGTGATATGTATCTGACAGATAGCTAAAGTATCCCATACCTTGCCTATTCAAGCGACAGACTAAAGTAAAACTTTTGCCAGGCAACAGGCGAAACTTGACAAGCTCGCCCTACCCTGTTTAAACTTAATTTCAAGGATTGTCTCCTTCGATATAAGTTACAAAACTTACAAGCTCACAAAAAAAAAAATAAATAAAAAATAAAGAAGCAGAGAGTGAGTTATTTTCGCAACAAAAACTCTTAAGAGTGTTCGCAATGTAAATCAATTGAATGCAGTCAGTGGCAATAAAAAATACAAAACAGAAAGAAAAAAATACCCTCGAACAGCGCTTCAAGTTCCCCGTTGCCAGAGTTCATGACTCATCAGACGGGAGAGGCGGCGGCGTGTGAAAAAAAACCCAACGTCACACAGCAAAGTAGAAAATAGAAATAGTTGGATAGGAAGAGTTGGGTGCTTAGTGAAATGGCAAAAATAGTTAGCCAGGGTATTGGCCACCAGACACATGTACACACACACACGAACACACGAACACGCACTAAGTCTATTAAACGGACAGATGGCCAGAGGCAATTGAAAAAAAAATAAATAAAAATAAAAAAAAGGGAAAACACAAACAACACGAAAGCTAAATACATACATAAATTGATTTCATGACTCCATGCTTCAAATAGGGGCATGTGCTGGCCCAGGCAACGTACGAGTGTGTATAACGCCAAGACCGCAAGAGGGTGTCGAAGCGGGATCTCTGTTGCAATGCGGCAGTCATCAAACTCAAGTGTGAAGGCCAAAAACAAAAACTAACAAGAAATATGTCGGTGGGAAATGTAAATGAGGTATGTGCCACCTGAATACTCTATGTTATAGAGCAGCGCACAAATATGTTCAATCTTGAACATATATTCTATGTATTCTTGTTAGATTATTTCGAAATATTTTTAAACATTTCAGCACACCCTAAAATTTACTTTTTTAAAATAGCAATCACTGAAGAAGAAAGAATACACACACCAAAAAAAGAGAAGTGCAAGCGAAAGCATTTTCACGGTCAATTACACAAGTAAGCGAAAAGCTCTACAATAATTTTCGTTTTCTAGGGTATATAAATTGTAAAGGCAGCAAAAAGTAAACAACGAATGATGGGCAACAAGGCAGAACATGGAAGAGATACATCTTCACAAGAGAAGCGCAACAGAGAAGCAGAGAGAGAGTAAGCAATGTCAAAGCTGATTTGTGATAAAAACAAAAATAGAAGAACTTGTAAAAATAATGCATATAATTTTGTTTTTTTTTTATTTTCTTTATGTGTACTATTTTTTCCACTATCTACTAAAGGCTTCATCCACAATCACGAAAAAAAAAACAAGAAATCAAACTTGCAAATGCTTATCAACTTTTTCAGCTTGTTGCGTGATTCATTTATTCATGCGTTCGCTTAAGCTTTTTATTTTGACAATAAGCTTTTAATAACTAATTAACACAAAATGTAAACAGTATTTTGTTCACTTATCGCTGTTGGGTCACAAATTTTGATGAGCAGTACCAGAATGGATGACTCATCGATTCTATTCGAAACACTCATAAATGTGGGTAGTGCATGTTTAACTCACATTAGGGTCAGTTTATTTAGTTTGTGCTTGCGCCGTAAGAAAGTTGGAGAAAATTACATTCGAAACGATGATGCTCATGGTTCTATAGATTAATTCATATACAAAAATATATTAATAATTTTAGGTTTTGATGACTGTCAAAAAATTGTGCAAGATCTATAAATATGAAACGAACATCAGCAGTTGATACTCGAAACTCTAATGAGCACAACAAAAAGTGACTCGATAAATTGAAATGATCTCATCGAAAAGATTTCAACGGAAAAGTATTATAAGATAAATGGAGAACAAAATGTGCTAACTGTTCAGAGTGTGGGTTGAAGTACACTTGTTGAGAATTTTGTTAAATGAATATACACATAAAAAAAACAAATATAGTTAATTTAAATTCTTTTATCAACTGATGAAAATGTTCACTTTATACACATAATGAAATGTTTATAGTCATAAACATAAAATACCATTTTTAATAAAAACTTTTAACCGTATACATTATCATGTTTTCCCATTTCAATTATTCATTTAAATTTGTTGATCGTATGAAACTATAACTTATATCTCTCAATAAATAACTATATATACTTTAAGTGTTCACTGTTAGTTCAAATCGTTTCCAGCACTATTTATATTGTACAGTTTTCTATTTTAAACTTTTTAATTGTTCAATTGAACTTAACAACAATCTAATCATTCGCACATTAACTCTCACGAACCCAATTAACTTTGCGCTTTATTCAATTGCGCTCATATAATTGACATTCAATTTCAAATTGAATGTCGTGGGGCTAATATAGAATATTTTATAGATAATTCAGGCACTAGATGTGTGCATTAGTCACAAACTAGGCTCTAAGCACAGATATTCCAATTGAGAACAATGGGACAACATTCATGGGGCAAGAATTTCTATAGAAAAATATAGCGATATTTCCGAGGCATTTGACGAGGTTTACAGAGGCAAATACTTAAATAAAATTAAATACGATTACTCACCTCAGTTGGGGGAATGACACTTTGCTGCTGCATGTGGATCAGCGATTAGAAACGTTGGCACTGAGGCTGGAAATCTCTTTTTTTAATGAGGCGGCGCCGAACACTGGATTTTAACGTATTTTTATTTTATTTTTTATATTAAATACTTTTTTTATTAGTTATGTTTGCATATTTTGTTTCCATTTTGGCGAGGCTGGACGGGCGGAGTCGCGTAGTTTTTGTTTAATGTTGTTGTTGTTGTTTTTATATTGGGCATGAGAAGCACATTGATTGTGGTAAAGGCTAACGCAGCATGATTGAATGCCATAATACGAAGTTGTTTCGTTTCGACTCGTTTGCACAGCAATCGATGCGTGCTTATTGTGTGCTGGTGGTTGTTGTTGGTTGTTGGGTGGCAATTGTTGCATACATATATATATATATTTATATATATATATACTCTCGTTTAATGTGAATTGAAAGAAACGTGCACGGCTTGCAGTTGCATTCGCAGTGGACTAGAAAAAAGGCTTGTTCTGCTCGTTGTCGTTTTTGTTTTCATTTTTTTGTGTTTTGTTGCTGTTTGTTTTGTTTTTTTTTAGTTTAGGTGTGCTTCAAAAGGTGCAGTTCCTACTTAAGCATTAGCATTTCTCGTTGATTAAATTAATTGAGTTTTAAGATATTTCTTCTTTTTGTTTAGCCACTACAAATACGTCTTAATAATGCATGCTACTTGCTTGCTTTGATACTATTGGCATACATGTGGGTAGTTTATAAAAAATTAAAAATAAAATTAATATTAATGTTAAGCAAATGTTGAAATTTTCAATTGTCGGTTGGCAACGGTTGGGCATGCAGTTGGGTTAAAGTAAAAAAATTATCCAATTGTGTGGCGATTGTTGTTGGCGTTGTTAGTCATATTTTTTGAAATTGAAAGCAAAAGAAAGAAATAAACAAAAAAATAAATAAGTGGGTTAATATTGCAAGGCGAAATGTTTATTTGGATATGAAATGCGTAGGTGTGTGTGTGTGCGTGTTAATTGTGTGTGTGTGAGTTTGAAAATTGCAAGCAAAACTAAATAAAATTATCGAGATATTTCTGAGCGCAATTTGTAACAACAATTTGAGATACTTTTTTCTTTGTACATTTGATTGCCAGCAATTTTTGTTTTGCAATGTAGTTAAAAGTTTGATTTTTTTGTTTTGTTTTTGCTGTTGATAAATCAACGGAAATGAGCATACACAAAAAGGAAAATGTAAAAAACCAGTTTTGATGGAGATAAATGTTGGACATTTATTTGCGCAACAAACTAAATAATCAACTTTAAATTTACAGTTTACCGATAAATTTTAGTCTGGCATTTGTCGTAGACTGTCTGTGGTGTATTATTTTATTTAAATATGCTTTGCTTAATGTTGTGTGCGTCTGTCGAAACGCAGTCAACAGCTTCCTCTATATATGCATACATATATAATTTATATATATATATATATATATACATAAAGTAATACGAGTTAGCTAAATCTCTATGTGGTGTATATAATTTATGTAATGTGCATTCAATACATATGAACACGATTGGGTAAATAGCATTTAGTAAATAGTCACTATAGTTATTATATTTAAGTATGTATATATAAATGTATATATATATAATAATATATACACACATAAATATATAATAATTTTTTTTAATAAATGTTGAAGAAGTTAATTAGTTTTAAAATACATAGCATTTGCATGAGATTTGCGTACTAAGCGATTTTTCTGTGAGATTCTTTTCGTTTTTATTTCTTTTATATATGCATTTATATTTTTTTTAGTGAGAGTCTACAAATACATAAGCAAGAATTTTGAAGGCAAATAGAATTAAATGCATAATTTAAACCAAAACGAAAAAGAAACTGTATAAAGAATATAAAGAAATAACAAGATGCTTTAGTGTTGTTTTTTAATGTATGCAAAGCAAAATATAATAAAAAACTTATTTTTTTTCAATTTTTCGTTTTGTTTTAGGTTTTTTGCAATTTTGAGTTTGCTTCGCATTATAACAATAATCAATAAAATTTCATGATTATTTTGCAATTACTTTTGTTTTATGATTTTCTCTTCGTTTTTTTTTTCCTTTTATGTATATAATATACGTTCAATAGCATTTTTGATCATATTTGTATGTTTTTCTATATATTTTATTAAGACTATAAGAATTGCTTTTTGTATGGTTTTGTTCGGTTCTGTGTTTTAATCGGTTTTAATTTGTGGCTAGCTAATTCAATTTGAAATATTATTAGGGCCTGTTGTATATTAATCTGTCTTTGAATGTGTGTGAATTGAGCATCAGGATATACATACATATCCTGCGCCCAGACCGTCTGTGTATAATAACAACAAATATGCGCATTTTGCCACTAGACTCTCGAGGTTTCTAAACTAATCATATTAAATTAGCTATATAATGCGTATATATATGTATATCTCTTGTTAATTATAGAGCCTAAATTATCAAGTGTGTGTGTGTGTATGTACGTGTGTGTGTGTGTGTTAGCTCACTGGCAAGGGCCGCTTAAACTGTTTAATGCGTTTTAGGTATAACACATATTGAATCATTTCTGGGTGGGTTGTACAACATCCTAGACAGACATTGAGATTGTGTTTATGTGTGTATGTATGTGGGTGTGTTCTGTGTGTGTGTGTGTGTGTTTAAGTAATTGCATCAATTTACATGAAATAACTGCTAACATATGCAGCCGCTAAGATACCCAACACAGTCAAGCATATCAGTATCATGATCTTCTTTCGTCGCGCTTTGCTTTGGTATTTGAGCGCCTTTTTGGTATCCTGAGTTGCTGTCTGCACATAGTCCATAGCGTGCTCCACATGGTATTCAATGCGATCGATCATCTCGCCCTGCGACTCCACCAGCATTGCCATATCCATGAACATGTCGTGCAGCTCCTTAATCGATGTCTCCAATTTCATAATGTCCGCGTGTCTGGCCTCGATATCGGCCAGCGTCTGCTTTGCCTGCTGCGTTTCCATGATGATGCCCTGGGTGAAGACAGCCGAGTTACCCTGCTCCAGCATATCCTCGAGCTCCTCGTTTGTGGTCGCCCGACCCGTTATCTCCAATTGTCGTTGTATTCTGCCCTTGCAGCGCTCC
This sequence comes from Drosophila paramelanica, assembly GCA_035043915.1. Lineage (NCBI taxonomy): Eukaryota > Metazoa > Arthropoda > Insecta > Diptera > Drosophilidae > Drosophila > Drosophila paramelanica. The sequence goes on from JAWNMO010000258.1 coordinate 8,271,497, forward strand.
CGGTAGTCGGTCTGGGTGCGATTATACTCGGTCATGACCTCGACAAATTTACGCGACAGCGTCGAATGTTGCGTTTTACGTATACGCAAATCGGCCGATGATTTATTCTGTTGCTCCTCCTGCTCGATATTTTGTTCGATGCCCTTGAGCTTGCCGCGGACACGATTCGCGTTCTTCTTGATGTCGGCCATTAGATCCTCCAGCTCCTGTTTGGTCTTCTCATCCGATTGTGGTGCGGACAAAATGGCCGAATGCTTCTTTTTAACCTCCTCGACATTGTCCTGGACCTTGTCAATCATGCCGCGTATCTCCTCCACCTGGGCAAAAAAGTCATCCATATACGAATCATGGCCATCCACATTGACGGCCACATCTTCCGACTCCTCATCATCCGACTGGGCGGCGTGCAAAGCAGCTAATCTGTCTTTCGTCATTGCGCTTTGACTGTATTGTATTGCAAGCAGGAAGCAGCAGCAGGCGCTGATAAGACCAAAGAACGCTAGTTAATATTATTAATTGTTGTTTTGGTTTTTAGTTTTATTTAGTTTTTGCTGTTTTTCGTTTCGTTTGTTGTACTGCTTAATTCGTTGATTTTATGTTGTTCCTTTTGAGTTAGGTTAATGGCAGACTAAAAGTCTCAATTGCATTTGCAATTGCATTTACGGTTTCACGCGAGCTTTACGTAAGCTTTTGTTGTTGCGGTTGCTGCTGATTCGTTTAGCAGTTAACTGTCAACTTTTGCACCGTTTGTTGCTCAACTTGTTTGCACGTTTTTGGCTTTTGCTTTATTTTTCTGCTGCTACTTATAAAGAGACTATTGATTTTTCGTAGATTTTGGTGACCGCTAAATATATGGTTTTTTTTTCGCATGCACTGTGCCCTAAATAAATACAAATTCACTTCTCCCTTTAGTTGGTTTGTTGCCTTCTCGTTGCTTTTATCTGCTTCTTCTTGCTTGCTACACGCACCTCACTTTTTGCTTAACAATACATACATACGCACATATATAGATAAGTATATGCTAGTACATGTATATCTTTCTTTAGACCGTCGTTTTCTTTTTTGCCTTTTCGTTAACGGCGCGCGTGTTTGCGCTCAAGAGAGAGCTCAAAGAGACGATACTAGCACCTCAATGCTAGCTAAGTCAAGTGGTGAGCAGCTAACAACAAAATACGTTAAATTATGACTCACGGCTATTGCTTAAATAAAAGCAACAAGAAACAGCGTTTATATATATTTGTATATATGCTTGTTTTTTTCTTTTTTTTTTTGCTGCTCACAAATAATTTTTTAACAATGCGTAGGATTTATGCACGAAAAGCTTTTTAGCACACTTGTTTCTTTTTCCGTTATATACACTTTTTTTCGGCTGTTTTTCTTTTTCTTTTTTCTGTGAACTTGTCGCTTAGCTGCTTCTTGCTCTGTTAACCGATCGTCGCGATCACATTCACAACTCACTCGGGGCGCGAGGGTGGATGGGCGGGTTGCAGTTGCAACGTTTACTGTTAACTCTTTTCAGATAAAATTCACACGAATTCGCCAGTGCAGTGCGTACGCAACCGCTTAGCTCTTATTTGCAGACATTTGGACAGTTGTGTTTTAAACGGATTTCGGTTGAGGTTGATTTCGTACGCGAAACACGTACGAAAATGGGCAAAAAAAATCGATTTCTGCGCAGGGTTCCAACGGCGGCTCTCTTCTCCTACGGTCGCTTTGGGGACTCTGTGACGTGATGGTTGCTTCTGGCAACGGTGACACGCGCGAGCCGCAATCTAGGGGCGGGGGAGGGCAGTACGGTGGGCGTTTTTCTCTTTGCGTTCCGTTTTGTTGTTTTATTTGCGTTGTTTTGCGTGCGAGTGTTTGTGCGAGTGCATATGTGTCTGTGTGAGTGATTTAGTCGGCGGGCACTTCACACAATCGCTTTGGTTTTCTCGCCGCTAGTGCTGTGGGTGGATCTCTCTCTTTCTCTCTCACCAGCTCTTTCTCTCTGCTGACGTTTGTTTCTTTGCTATAGTTATGTATGTCGTTGTCGCCTATTGTTTTACGCGCACGTCGCTAAAAAGCACTCGACGCGTTGCTGGCTCTCGTCAATCTGAAACACGCGTCGCCTTCCGGTGCAAGCAAGACCGAAGCGAAGCCTCGCTCTGCCGTTTGCGATGTGGAATATGTGCTGAGGGCGATTGCGCTGCGGCTCTCAACGCGATTCGCTCTTCGTTTTCCTTTAATTCGCGTTTGTTGATAGCCGCTCCCCTCTTGCTTATTGTCTTCCTCTGGTTTATGCACATGCGACACACACACGAAGATCCGGCAAATTGCTCATTGCTATTATTATTTCTGTTCAATGAAGTTTACTTTAGACGTCCACTATTTTTCTTTCAATTTTTATCGTTTTTGACACCAAAGCTGATTGCACAATTATTAGACCGCTTCGAAATTTAACTACATCGGATTTTTTCGTTTCCTTTTACTGATGTTTTCTTGTTTTCACTTTTTGTTGCGACACGACGCCTAAAAAATACCAACAGTGCCAACCGAAATGCACCAAATAATACCGAAAGCACTGGCGTTACGTCAGTGGCCAAATGCCGCTACATAAAAATACAACAACAACAACCACTAGCACTTGATTTGTTTGTGGAACTTAATTTTTGCACTGTTTGTCTCGCACGCTCATTCGTAAATTAATGACGTATGCAGTTTTATGAATGGATGCCGGCATTTACAATTAATGCGGTTAGAACCTGCAGCTGAAAGAGAACTTTTATGTTTGATCAAACTTAAGCGCTTTTTACGGAATGTACCGTCGTAATAATATAAACAAAGACCAATATAGGCAAATATAAGGCAAGGCTGTATATCGACATGCTATCGATACGCACATAATGGTGTTTCACAGCACTGATGAGAGCGCGCCGGCATTTAAATAACTCACGTTATAACATGGCTTTCAGGCTTTTATATGGTTATAAATAACGAAGATTGCGCACTTACCGGATACTTTGTTTGCAGCACAATACCGCATATCTCATCGCCAACCAGAAATTGCTCACCCAGCATCGCCATGCAAACGTTCTCCCATGCCCGCTCGATTTTGTTCTTCCGCAAGCGTATCACCCACTGGCCGCCTTTACTATTCGCCGGATCCTCCCACATTGGCTTGATGCCCTGTTTGAAGAGACTCAACTCCCGATAGGGCTTCAGCGATGTCGGCCGTATCAGATGCGAGTAGAGGGACCACCACTGTTGCACGCTCGCACAGCGCCCGACCACGTGCAGCGATTTGCTGTAGTCGGTGGCTGCTCGCTGTGTCCCCTTGCGCGAGAACCACAGGCAGTATGTGTGCTGTAGGCGATTCTCGTTGGGCCCCACCTCCAGAGGCGGTAATTTGTCCACATCTATTTCATTCTCCACATCACTGTCGTCGCTGTCGACAATATCTGGCCAGATTTTCCTGCAACGCAATGGTGATGGCATATCACTTTTGATTAATATTTCAAAACCAGGCATTCCACAGTAACCCCGCCCAACGACACAACATATCAAAGCCCCAAGCCCAACAATCGAACTAAGCAAACCTAAATCAAAACCATAAACAAAAATATAGTTAGCTCCAGATCTCCATTTCTCTCGCTTACCCTCTCTCTCTCTCTTTCTCTCTGTTGCCTCGTATCTCACTTTGTATTTATATTTGCTGTTTGCGCATTTTTTTAAACGAAACGAATTGGGAAAAATGAAAATATCCATACGGACGCTAGACCAGAAGTCAATCACGCTGGAAGTAAGGGACAATACACAAACCGTGCTGCAGCTAAAACAACGTCTGGTGGAATTGCCAGAGGTCTCACAGCCGGTAGAGAGCTTGCAGCTAATATATACTGGTCGTATTATGCAGGATAATGTGCCACTGGCCGATTACAACATCATGGAGGATAAATTCATAGTGCTGATGAGCAAAAGAAATCCAGCAGAAACTGAGATAAACAAGGAGGCAAAACAGGAGCCAGTTCAGCAACACCAGCAAAAGCCCGAACAGAAGCCGGAGCAGACATTGCCGCCCCCAAGCGAGCCGCCGCGACCCTCCATTACGCCCGATGAGCAGCGGGTGCGCGATCTTATACTGATGGGCTACGAGGAGGAGGATGTGCGCGCCGCTTTGCGCGCCAGCTTCAATCATCCGGAGCGTGCTATCGAGTATCTTATCACTGGCATTCCCATTCATGAGACAGTTAACCAGGACATAGACAGGGGCGTGGACACCACAGAAAATGAACCAAACGATGTTTCTGAGACCGCCGAGCGGCTTAACTATTTGGCAACAGATCCGCGTTTCGCGCACGTGCGCGATTTAATACGCCAGAATCCCGAGCTCCTGGAGTTGGTATTAACGCATCTCAGGGATACCGATCCGGCCGCTTTTGATGCCATACGCACCAATCAGGAGGAGTTCATCTCGATGCTGAACGATCCGGCCCCATCGTTGATAGGCACGCTCAGCACCGAGGAGGAGGCTGCTGTGGAGCGTCTAATGGCTCTGGGTTTTGAACGTGATGTGGTTGTGCCGGTTTACCTGGCCTGTGATAAGAACGAGGAGCTGACGGCTGATTTACTTTTTCGCCAGACCGACGATGAGAATTAAGAATTTTTTTTTTGTTTTTTGGTTAATTGAATAAATCAGTTGGCGCAGAAGATTTGTGGGTGACATTAGAACATAACCTAACAAACGTGGTAGCGGAGACATTGCCCCAAATTGGTTGCCACTTACGGTTCGAATTGTTTGCTAGCCACCTTCTCCATGCTGATGCTGGGATCTGCGCTCTGCGGCTGTTCGCTCGACAGTTTATGGCTCGTCTGGTTGTTTGTTATTGGTATTATGCGTTGACTGTCGCCGTTGTTGTTGTTGTTGCTGTTCTTGTTGGATCTCCGCTGGGCTAATTGTTGGGGCTGTTTGGCCTTTGGCTATATTTGTGTGTCGAATTGTTATTGTACTTTGTTGGCGTGCACGTTGCAGTATTTGCCTGCTGCTGCTGATCTCTTTCTTGTTGTTCTACTTGTCTAGCTGCCAAATCGTAATTTGTTGTAGTTCTTTTAAATTCAGCTCCTTGCGTGGTCGTTATTTGTTTGTGGGTGTGCGTGTGATTCTACGTGTTTGTGTGTGTGCGTATGTGTGCTCTCCACACCACGAATATATCGCGTTTTGGCTAGTAGGCCACAGTTGTTGCGTCTGGAGCGCGTTCTCAGTCGCGTGGCGTCTTGTTGTCGTTGAATGTGTTCAGGTGGTAAACAGTTGACAAGATGTTTGGCTCTTTTTTGGGTTTTAATGGTTTTTATCGGCGTGCTACGTAAATAATTCAGTGCTGTAAAATTTGGCATAATATTTGGTGTTTTGCAACACCTAAGCAGTTTTTTTTCGGGGTGAATGGTTCTAGATACCGCAGTGATAGTATATTAAATATTTAGTTTTTAAATGTATAGCTCTTTATCACTTTTTAATTCAAGATTTTATTTAATTTCATTTTTTTTAATTAAATTATTTTATTTCACTTAAATTATCGATAGAAAATCAGCTGTACCATACAAAATCATAACACAGCAGCAGAGTGACCAGCTTTGTTAAAAAGTATGCCGTAGCATTAATGTATTTGTATTTGTTGTCAATTTGTAAGAGCTCGGTCTTAAATAAAAGTAAATATATTATAATTCTAATTTTTGTTTAATTATTTTAATAATAATTCAATTTGATTTTCCATTTACCATAGCGCATCAAAGTTAGCTGCGCCACAGTCTCTTGGGGAACGTAATTGGATTCTAAGTTGGGGGTGTTTTAATACTAATGTTAAATAACAGCGTATTGATTCTGTTGTCGCTTGTTATTATTGTAAGATAGACTATAAGAATCAGTCAACATTTTAATAGTCATTGTATTTTACTGCAACTAGTAAGTTTTATTGATAAAACGCAACAGAGCAATAACTATCTTAACAGCTGTTTTCCCAGGTATCAAACAGTGTTAACAACACGTCAGTAAAATATTAAGTTGTTGTGGATTGCGTTCAATAAACAACAGTAAAAGAAGCTGTTTTTTTTTGTTTCTGTATATTTCGCTACTGTAAATAATTTAGCTTAGCAACATGGGCAAAAACGATAAGAAGTCCAAGAAAAAGCACAAGAGCAAGCGCAAAGAGCACAAAGAGAAACACAGAGAGAAGTCGAAGAAATCTAAGAGACAGCCAAAGACTGAAGCAGTGACTCCTGATACAACTACGGCTGCCGGTGCGGATAGTGGCAGCGAAGAGGACTTCGCTATACCAATAGGTCGGTAAATAACCGGTGATTTAAGTTCCATACGCACACACAGCATATATATATTTTTTTTTCTCCATGTGTTTGGCCAAATTTAAGCGCTGATGAACAGCAAATCGCATGCACCTGAAACGCCGGAGGAGTATCAGCGCCGGCAAAGCCAAATACGCCGCGAGGTGGATCCGGTGACGGGACGCACGCGCCTCATCAAGGGCGACAGCGAAGTTCTCGAGGAGATCGTGAGTAAACAGCGGCACGACGAAATCAACCGGAAGGCCACCAGTGGCGACGGCGAATATTATGAGGCGCAATCTTTTGCCGCCGCCGCCGCCGCAAAACGTCGCAAGACGAAGTAGAACTGTTTTTTTTTTCATTTCGTTTTTACAATAGGTTCAATTAATAATTAATAACTGTTAATCTAAATAAACAAATGTGCAGCATTGCATGAAATGCTTGTTTAAGCTATATATACACATCGATAAGAGCGCTGAATTAGATATCTGAATAAATTCTAGGTCTAGTAGAGCTGATGGAAAAATGTTGTACTGCCGTCCTGCCAGGCGGGATCGTCGCTGACCTTGGCGCGGCACATGGGGCACGTCTGCTCGCGCTTGAACCACGTCTGGACGCACTCATCACAGAATATATGGCCGCACTCCAATACAATGGGCGCGGTGTACGAATCGTGGCAAATTGGACAGACAGAGCCCGCGGCATCTAGTTCGTCTTTTGTGGCCGGTCGCTCCGATTCCTGGCGGGCAAAAAAAGAGAGTTGTTTAAAAATGTAGTTATTCAATATTACGCATAAAACGTAAGTTTGGGCATAGCTTCGGTATAAACTGTTTAAAACATGGCTGCAAATCCAAAAATAAGTTCGGTTCACGGTTCGAACAATTGTCGCGTCCATAGGTTCGGTTCGTAAACCTGGTTTTCCACATCAATGAACACAGGTTTTGGTCTGGTTTGTCGCGTTCTTTTAATTTTGAAAGGAAAATTCTATTTATTATTTATACAAAAACATAAATAATTTTTTTTTGAGGCTAGTTAGGTTCATGATTTTAAAAATGTTTAAGCTCCGTGGTTAGATCACTACCAGTTTGTACCCGTGCTTTAAAATAAAAACAGAATGGAACGGGACACTTTAAAAGGCCATTTCTAGTAGAAACGAAAAGGAATCTTATGTTTGTCAAACAAGCTCTTACATGTATGTAACATATTTCTATAAATATATTGTGATTCCAGTACCAACGATTTAGGACAAGGGTTTTTAAATTGCAGATTATTTTGCAAACAGACGTTTAAAAAATATAAATATATGTGCATATATAGACAATCAATATATATCCTTAAATACACTTTGCACATTTTATGAAAATATTAAAACACCTGCTGTTTACAAATCTTAAAAAATATTCAAGTCTTTTAGATACTTAATACAAATGGTCTCATTAACAGTCGTTCACTTATTTCCCAGACTTATATGGAATCTTGGGTTGTAATTATTCTGATTAAATAAATGCACATATGTATATATGTATGTATACATATAGATAAGAAATGTCTGGGTAATTCATTGTCTGATTTCTTTAGGTATACTTACTATATTGCGTCTAAAGGTTGTTATGGCTTTCTTCAGGAACTTGCCACGCTCCAATAGCTCAAAGATCTTAGCGCCAATGTAAAGGGAGGAGAACAGACCGCCTGAGATAACCTCCAGGCCGGAGTAGGATTCGTACAGAAACATGAACCACTGTGTAATGGGAGCTAGTGCGCGATAGAACTGCGATATGTATTCTACCAAAACATAAAGACGCGCCTGCAGCGAATGAAGAAATTTGTATAAAAATGATTATATATATATATTTAGATGACTTACGCGCACTTTCAGTCGTATCACATGCATGGGCAGCAGTGTGATGAAAATCTTAACAAGTATGGTGATCAGCTTGAGGAGCAGATCACTGATGGCCACGTAATAGAGCAGCATGCCCAGTGGAACCACTTTGGGCACAGCCGATTCGTTGGCCGCATCCTTGGGCGACATGGTGGTCAAGTGGAACGTTGTGGCCTGACCGTCGGTTAGTCCAAAGCTGTGGCTGCCCTCCGTTTTGTAGTGGGCTGTGGATACGTCGACAACTTGATAAATCTTTGGCGGTGGCACAAGCAGACCCGTGGGATCCGGTGGTGTCACGGCCAAAAAGAGACGCAGTGCAACTACTACGATGACAACGCAGCCATCTCGCAACAGCACCGCATAGTTCTTCTGCGCCAGACGCGCCACCTGCTGACGCACCGAGCGGTTCACGTTGTACATGATGGTCTGCAGCAGCAGCAGATCGAGTAGACCCTGCAGATGGTCGTGTATGAACTTGATCAGCAGTATGCAAATGATGGGCAAGTAGCGGACAAAGTGGCTCAGCACCTGAACCACCATATCCGTTATGATGTTATCGTCATCGGCGTTATTCTCCTGCGCACCCTGATTGGGATTGGCGTTAGGTATGCTGGCATCCTCGGATGCTGCGGCACTTGTGCCAGGACCAGCGGCGGGTACACCTTCGGTAAGTGTTGCGTCATAGGCAGGTGGATTAATGCTCGCCGTGGCCGGCGTTGTCAGCCCAATAACACTAGCATTGTGCCGCCCGGTCAGGCTGGGCCGTGGCTGCTGCATTTCACCCTCGCGCAGCGATATGCTTCTCCCCATGCCGTGGGATGCGTTCATGCGCGAGGCGATGGTGCTGGTGCTGGCTACCGGTTCGTTCTGGTTAGGCGGCGGATTTTGGTTTAGCAAAATATGCGTATTGTCGCCTGGAACAGTGGGGACTGCGCCTGCAGCGGCAGCCGACGTCGGCATCGCATTTCCAGCGGCCGGCTGGTAGCGAAAATTGGAATGGGCAATAAAGGAACGCAGCGCCTCTGTTGAGGGCGCTGTGGATAACGAGAACATCTCGTTCAAATTGACACGCCAAAAGCCGAATTGGCGAGCATTGGCCGGTGATGTGACAGCCGCTGGCGTTGGTGGCTCCTCCAAGCTGCCGCTGTTGGCGCCTACGCTACGCGACTGCTGCAAGCGACGGTTCATCTGTGTGGTCACGCGCACCGGTGTGCTGCTGACCGGGGTGAAGGAGCGTTGACGGGCCAAAAGCGACGATAAAATGTTGCTGCCACTGGATCGGCCGGAGTTGGAGATGCTGCTATTGCGGGCCGGCTGGCTGACTTGCTCCATATTGATGCTTGTGCTGGCACTGGGTCCGATTAGCGGCTGGGTCGAGGCCGACGCCACCGACAAGGGCGGTAACGACGCGGGCAGTAGATAATCGTGCTCAGCTGTGGTTGACTCATTGTCGTCGCCGTCGCTTTCAATGCTAATGGATACTCCTGTGGCGCCTTTGTCCGGTTGGCCAGCGGTACGGCCACGTTGCGGGCCAGCAGCATCGTTTGGTCCGTTGTTCATTGCGTGGCAAAGAAACCCTTTTTTTCACTTTATTTGCTTTGCAGAATTCGTATTTTCTTTTTCTTTTTTGTTTTGTGCGTACGCGAACTGTTCGTTCTAGCAGTCAGATGTAAACTTTAACATTCGCCTGTCAACGTTGCAATTCCCCCAGCAGCATTACAGCCAAAGCAACCGTTGAAATAATTTAAGATCATAAAATACAAAATATACACCAAAACTTTGTATGATAATTAGCTTTCGTTTTTGGCATAGATAGTTTATTGCAATTATTTACTTTCTTTTGAAGTTACAAACAGTTCTTCAAAGCTATCTAAAAGGTAGTCATTAAACATAGTAAAATGAACAAAATTTGCCATTAACGAGCTTTATTGCAGCTTGCATTTCAACCTTGTTGTTCAGTGTTTGTCCCTACCCCTTGTGGCGGGTTAGCCTGATAAGGATAATGCAAATGGCTCAGTTAGCCTGCGCTAACCGCAATTAAACTGACCTAAAGCCGTTGCCAAGCAACCTGGCTGCAAACGAAACTGAAAACCGAGCCCAAACAGCGGCAACATGGCCAAAACAACCACCAACCAGTTAGCGCTAACAGGACAACAGTGGTGGTCAGTTCAGTCTGGCTCGGTGTTCTATAAAAAACAAACAAACAAAATATGTGCTATTTATTGTTGACAGTGTGAAATTAATTAAAAAATACAAAATTATAATGGGTAATATTAAAAATATTTATATATATGTATTAATAGGCAAATTTAAGAAACTGTGCGTCGGATCTAATTCTAAACATATATATTTAAGTACACTTAAAGAAAAACGGAACGTTTTGTTTGTAAACCAAACTGCCAAAATGTGGTGAAAATAATTTCCTAGCTTGAAAATTAAATTTTTAGATTGATTTTACATTATGCATCATTGCAAATTAAATTGTTGTAGTTTTTGGTAAAAAAATATGTATTCTTCATAATTGGTTTTCAAAAAAAAAAACAATGTTTAAAATCTAAATTTCCTTTATATTATTTTTATGGCTGTCTCAAAAAGTACATAAAATAATAGCACAACAGATTCTGAGAGTCTCACAATTTTGGTCAAAAATCATGCCAACATTGATAAAAATTGTGACAAGAAACAAGTATCTCGGACGTATAGCGCTCATATTACAAATTCCCAAAACACTTTGTTGAAATTGAAATGATTTTCATGTTTGATGGAAATTTGACATGGTTTGACATCCTGGAAAACATATTTGTTTTTTTGTTTACTTTTTGTTAAATTAATCGACAACAATTTCGTCAGTCTTAATGCTGACAGGAAAACATTTTTCAAATTAAAAAATCAATATTTGTTTTAAAGCCGTGTCTGAATACAATGAAACATTAATTTTCTATTGAGTCAAGTTTACGTTTTTCTTCGTATATTATTATTATTATTAGTATTATTATTATCATTATTTTTTTGTTTTCAACTTTATTTGGTTGAAATTTGGTTGTGTTTTACATAAGTTGAGTTTGGTCACGCCCACAGAGAGATGTGGCGCCAAATGTCGGAAGGGTTTTCCCGGTTTTAAAACAAAAAAGTATTTTGTGTATGTGAGTGTTTTTTTTATGTGTACGCTGCCACATTTATTTTTGTAAATTTCTTAATTTAAGATTGTAATTCGATTGAGAGCATTTTACGTTTTGTGTACTTTGTAGTTTATAGCTTTTTGTACTTAGTTATTGCAGCATTAAGGATCGAATTTAGGATCGAGACTGATTCATATCTAATTAAGTTGTTGTTGTGTTTCGCTCAGTGTATGCAATGTGGTTTATGCTTATGAATGTATTTATTTATTTGTTGTTAGACAGCCTAATCTCCTTAGATAGATGTTGAACCGCGATGTGAATAATAAACGGAATAGCGTAAAATAATAAGAATCATATGTATATAGAAGTATATAATATATATGCACGTGTAGAAGTGCGTCTGCATACACGTATATACTATTAGCTTGTGTGTGTGTGTGTTTGTGTGTGTGTGTGTGTATGTATGTGTGTATGTTGTTATTGTTCAGTCTGTGCAATCTCTCTCGCTGTCGCACTGCTGCCAGCACTGTTTCTAGCTGCCCGGGCCGGCAATTGCTGCACTGCGTCGTTCAATGAACCGGGGCGGTGATGCGCGGCGATAAACTTTTGGTCTCGCTGCGATTCCGTCGCTGCAAAAACAGCTTGACGGACTCCAGCGGCAGCTGAAAGTGATAGTAGGCGCAATAGGGCAGCGGGTCCCAGTAGGCGAACAGGGCATCGCGCTTGTCCAGCGCCACCGTTCTGCTGCTCCGCTCCAGCGTTGACCAGCTCCAGCTCCAGCTGGCGCCATCGTCCGCGGCCGTGCCGTGCCGATGGATGCACATCCGTTTCATTGCCCGGCAGAGCAACTGGGCGTGCGATCGATTGTGGCAGATGTAGGGCAGGGCCACGCCCAGTCGAACGCCCAACGGCACCAGCTGGCCGCCGTGCGCTGGCGACTTGACCAGCCGGAAGCTGATGTGGCCATTGATGCTGCGCTGAAAGCGCACCTTGGCAAAGAAACTGCGCAGCCAGAGCTCAATCTGTGCCTCATCGTCGCGTCGCACCGGTATCAGGTTCTTCGAGTGCAGCTCGACCCGGCAGCTGACATTGGCCACCACCTGGGAGTCCCTAACCGTGGTGCAGGTGACATAGTGATGGTAGCCGGGCTGATCGCGCACCACCAGCCAGGGCTGGCGTTCGCTAATCTCGTGCTGATTCATTTTAAGAAGCTCCGCCCATCGATTGGGCAATATGTATTTGTGCCGCTCCATGATGCCCTGCATGCCGCAGGCCATGAATATGTTGCGATAGCCGGCGACAAAGCCGCCATCGTACAGCTGATGCAGCTGATCCTGGGCGGTGATGATAGTGTGTGGCGGCAACGTGATCTGTTGGGCCTCGCAGCGTCGGAAGAGCTCGAGGCAGTCGTCCAGCTGCTGGGTCTCCCGTGCGCCCGGCACAAAGCTGGCGCAGCCCAACAGCTCTAAGTGCGGCTTGGCCAGTGCATCATAGTACGCCGGACTGGTGGCACAGACCGGCACATAGACGGTGGGTCGCTCCCTGCGCACAATGTGACACAGCGCCGCTATATACTGCTCCACATTGGCGCTGCTCGGCCGCGGCACCACATAGAACTTGTCCACGCTGGTCGAGAAACGGGCCAATCCGAACAGGCCCTCGAACTCGAAGACGACAACGCGCGCCCCCGACCCATAAAAGTTGCGTGCCAGGTGCAGTGTCTGAATGGTGCTGCCGCAGCTGAGCAGCACCGTCCGCTGGCGTTGACGCTGCCGCTGCGGTGCGCCCGGCTGCTCCTCGTCCCCGCTGAGCAGCCATTTGAAGAGTGCAATCGGCACGCGCAGCAGCTTCCAAAATATCCAAAGCACAGCCGATAGCCAAAAGCTGGGCGCCGCTATCGACAGCGGTATGTAGAGCATATAACGCACCAGGGTCAATAGCAGGCGCACCACAAGTTCTGGGCCAAACATCCAGAGATTACGGCTGGATTGCTTTGGCGCGGTCTGCAGCTGGCCACGGAGCAGGCTGCCATCGGCGGTGCGCTGGCGGCGCAATGCGATGAAATGCCGGTGCGGCGGATGCTCCTCGGTCTCGGACTCATCCTGGCTGGGGTGCTCCGGTATCCGGTCCAGCGAATTAAAGCGACGGAATTTGGGTCGCGTGGCCAAACGGAGCTGGCGTGCGTGCTCCTGTCGCTGCAGCAGATCGTCTAGTGTCTGCGACATCTTTGGGACTCACACACTCACGCACACACTCACACGGATGTTCGTCGGTTCCGTTGTTTGTAATCTGCTTGTATACGCTCTCTTTGCCGTGCAATGCTGGCAAAATTCGAAATCTGACTGAAATTGGAATTAGACAGGAGCTCTACTTAAAACCAATGGGCACTGCAACCAACGGACAGACAGATGGACGGACGAACGGACGGACAGACGATTCGCGATAATAGCGCATGAGACACATAAACAGATACGGACCCGTACCTATAGCCATATAGTAGGTACGGCAGACGCATTCGGATTTCTACGTTTTGTATTATTTATTTTTTCGTTTTTCGATTTTTTTTTTCGGTCTGTCTGCCCAGCCCCGGTCCGTGAGATTTTGCATTGTATCTACACTGAAAAAATTACAAAATTTAAATATATACTTAACGAATTTTAGAGAAAAAAATTATTTGTAGCCAAATTTAAAACTGAAATTTCAAATCTTTAACAAAACAAGTTGCCTAAAATAAATCCGTATTTTTTTAAAATATTTTAATTTAATTTAATTAAATTCTATTTTATTTTTTAAAGGAACCGATTTAAGCTTTACTTTTTATTTTACATAAATACTTTTCATTAATGAGAATTTCTTAGAAAATTTTATAAATCTCCGAATTTAAAACAAAATAATTTTTTTCCTTTTCTACATTTTAAAAGGCAACCAAACCATAAGTTTGATTTTTTTTGTGATTATTAATATTTAAAAAAAGAATCTACCCAATTCATGAAAACATTTCACATTTGATTTAAAGCTTGAAAATTGTTTGCAGTGCATATAAATTTGCCCATAGGTATAAATCATGCACGTTCCCTAGATTTCGTATTTCATCTCAAGGTTTTACACTGTTGCCAGCGACATCTTGTGCACATACCACCAATCGGAGAGGCATATGCCCATCCAAACAGAGTGGAACTAGTTGCACAATTTGAATAGAGGTGCTTCAAGCGGTTGATGCGGCTTGGATCTGCATTTTACTCTTCGCTGATGCAGTTGCTATTGTCGTGTGTACTTTGACCTCGTCGTTGGAAAATTAATACTTTTTTTTAAAGCATATGGAAAGAAATAGGTACTCAATCCCATTTCAATCAGACTATTGCGGCATTACGACTGGTTCCGACAGCTGCTGATAAGACGCTGACTATGAACCCAACACTCATTAAGCAACAATCACAACTAAATATAAGAACAAAAACAATAACACAAACAAAAAAACCGAATCAAAAACTTGTGCTAAGAAAAAAATAATCACACACCTACTCATATTAGTTAGACAAAATAGGTGGATTTATTTTTTGTTCTGCTTATTGTCTGTCTCATGCTTAGCATACAGAATTCAAAATAAAATAAAAACGGAAAGTGAAAAATACCTTAACCTTGCTATTGAGCGGACTTTAAACATCTAAACTGGTACCTGCTGCTTCTGCTATAGTTATATTATCATTTTTCAGAATTCTTTATTTTATATACAACAATTTATATTACAATATATTATATGTACCTGTACCTTGGTTCCCACAGGTTAGGCAGGTTAGGTCCAGTCGCATATTGATAAGCCATACATATTAATATTCCAAAAATTTCTATATACTTTTATTATAATTTAATGACAATTTAATTGTATTTTTGTTGCTCTTGTTGGTCATCACACACACGCACATACACACATACACTCGCAGCACCCACCTTCAACATGTTGTGTAACTAAGTGTGCAATTATTTATAGGTACGCAGGCGGGGATGTGGGCCGGGGAGTGGCGGCAACAGGCATCACCTATGAGCTTTGATAACCTTTAGAGCTATTGACTAACGCTCAAATTGCAAAATATATACTTAGTCGCAGAAGCATTTTAAACAAATGACAGGAAACATTTTTGATATTTTAATTCCATATATGCACCAATCGCATTAAATCTATATGCTAAACATAATTATTTCTATTAAAATTTATATGATGTGACGTTTAAAATAAATTTGATACTTGCAGAAAAACAATTAAAAATTTAATGCAGATTTGTGCTATCTGTTAAAGTATATATAAAGTATAATAAATATAATCAGTATTATTATTGTTTAATGAAATTTGTAATACTAACTATCTTGAAAAATAAGAGTTGGATCAAAGTTCAAAGATCGTAATATTTCATCTCGCCCAATGATCAGTTGTTACCTATTTAATATAGCATAGAAATCAATATTAAATTTTCACAACAATTCCAATCTTATCAATTTCAATTCCGCATTTGTTTTGGATCTCAAAGTGCAATTTCGTAAAAAAGTTTATGAAATTGAAATTTTAATTTGATCAGAGTTTTATTGGGATAGGTTTACGACATAATGTATATGTTTTAATTTCCATAGTCAGCTCATAAAGTGCTCAAGATTATAATTATATAATAATAATAATAATAATAATAATAATAATAATAATAATATATAATAATATTAATATTAAAATTAGTATATATTCCGCCTCCACCCGTTCCTAATTTCACTACTACATAAATAAGTAATTAACATATTGTGGTCTGGTGGTTGCATTTTCATAATAGATTCGACACAAAAAAAAAATGGGAAATACATAAATAAAAAAAGAAGGGTTAAACCCCATTTGACATAGCTCAGAATTTATAGCCCTGCACAGTGTTTGACTTATTAAACGCAGTTGGGCATGACCAATATTGCAAGATGCTACAACACACACAAACACACACACACACACACATTTCTATACAAAAAAACTTATACTCGATTCAGCACATTGAAAATATGCTCTTTAAGCCACGATTTGCATTTGTTGCTCGCTGACACGCCAAACATAATTGTGACTTCTTCTTGTTTTTGGTTTTTTTTTTTTGTCTTTTTCTTCTTCGATGTACGCCTTTCGATGACTCGCAATCGCAATCAATTTGGTTGCCGCTGGTAACGAGGAATTTGTTAATTCAATGTTTATGTTTTAGTTCACCCTAACTCCGCAAGGCGCCAAGCAAACCAGCCAAATCCAAGCCAGCAAGGGTGCTCCAATAATAGTTAGTGCCCGACTAATAAATACCCATTTATACATTTACATGCATGAATTAATTAAATTCTTGGCTCGCAATCGATATTTATCGATAGTACATGAAATAGAAAAATCAAATACACATGTAAAATACAAAAATATATATTTTTTATATATATAATGTTTGAATGCTGATCAAGAATATATATTCAGTAAAGGTTTAGAGTTGACAATTTAGTTAAATTTTATACACATCTATTACCCCATAATACCCACTTTAGCAAATTGACAGGGTATCAACCGCGCCGATCGGGTGGACTGTCCTTAATGGCGGTTAGTTCGAAAGCGAATCTATTCGACGTGTCGTCTCTGGTTGCCCTATGTAAATGGGCGCGCACAGCGGTTGGTGCTTCAGTTGCTTCTGTTCCACGGACACCGGCAGTTCAAAGGACGCAGCCTGGTTTAATCCAAAAAAAAAACCTGATAAGTTTCTTTAAGACTGAAACAACCGCATGCGAAGAACATTAGTTGCGTATTTGCGCATTTTCGCAAATTTGTGTCAATTGCCTAAACGTTGGTAACTGTGAAGTTGAAGTGGAAGTGGTAGTGGAAGTGGGTGTGGCTGGGTTTACCGTTACTGGTTGCCGCCCAATTCCAACATCGAGTGGTGTGCTCCAAAAAGCCACACGATAATTTGATGAGTATTCAATTGAAGCTCAATCAGTTAACAAGAACTTCTTCAAATTGTGCGCTCTATAATTTAATAATACAGATTTGTGTTGAAGATTATTGGATATAATATCGAGAGAAGTAAGTGCTATTTGTTGTATATTTCATTTATTTAGTTCTCTTTGGTCGACTCAGTTATGGCTTTCTGCTTTTCCTTCCGTTAGTAAAACTTTGCTTAATTTCCATTTTTTTTTTCATTTTGTACCATTGAAAATTGGCAAAAAAAAGGGTATAATATTTTTGTGCAACATGGAGAGGAAATCATATAAAGCCCATAAAGTAAATATATTCTTGATCAGGACAATGAGTAACATTGATTTAGCCATGTCCGTCTGTTCATCTGTGTGACTGACAGTTCTGGTGTTATCGCCTCTGCCTGCCTCTGATCTATAGCTTTTGGCACTGGAGTGATCAATTTATGTTTTACTTCTAATTATTATACAATACGTTTACAATTTTGGGTATTTTTTTAAATCTTAATTACTACGCAATCCGTTTAAATTTGTAGTGTATTAATATTGTGTATTAATTTCATATAAATTATGAAATAATAAGTCGCTGCTTTAGGTGTAACTTTCCTCAAAACTCGATTTACAACATTTACTTTTCTGAAGAAAAAATAAAATTAGTTTCTCTTTATTGTTGAAAACAGCAAGTTAAAGACTTACCCAGAAGCTGATGATTATTAAGAACAACTGAAATATTTATATAAAGTAATTAATACTTGAAGCCAAAAAATATAAAATTTCATGGAACAAAAACTGGTGCGATTTGAGTTTTCCTCTAAAATTTTTTCTTTATAAATAGTTTATAATAAATACAAATACTTACTTACTATAACGGTTCCTTGTACGTTTACTATATTTATTTATCTGTTAGTATTATATTTTATGTTTTTATTCAAAATAATGTTGACAGTTTGAACCCAATTTGCTAAATTGAAAAGAAATTTCACAAAAGAAATTTGGGACAGTAAAGAATGCATAAAAAGGAACCTACAATGGGCGTAGGCAAAATCTTTTGGGTCATCTTTCTGCATTTTATGCATATACGTATCGCTTTTAAATAGGGAAAACTAGATTCCATCGAATTTCATCTCTATGTTTTAGTTGTAATAATTCCACTCATTTTTTGGAATGCAATCAACTGAAAAACTTGAAAACATTTCAGTCGCATATAATCTAACGAAATATCAAGCATCATCATCTATAAAACATTGGTCTTATCACCCTATTCTCATGGTATATTTTATATATGTTGGGTTTTTGGAAGCTCCATTACCAATTTTATGATTATGTCTTTTTGTCGACCTCAATCGAAGGGAAACAACATAAGCCAGGGAATTACTAAAAACGGAAACAGGGCCAAGTAATAGGCGAAAGGCAAGATTGCATGCTTAAGCATATTTGAGATATTATTGTTGTTGTCTCTATAAAGCGGAAATCAGTCCAAAACAAGTGACAAACAGGATAAGGAGCTCAAAATTAGAAGAAGACGACTTCATTCGTGTCAAAAGAAGTTTCAACAACGAACTAAAAAACGAAAAAAAAACGAAACGAAAAACAACAAATTTTGTTTATTAATATAAATACGAGGACATGGAAATTATAATGCATGTTGTTACTGGGGACAGGGAATGGGTAGCACACAAAGTTGCTGTCCTGGTGACAAACCGTGTCAGCCCAGGCTCGAGTCTCGAATTGTATCGTCAAGTGGGCGATGTTTCGCATAGAAATATCATTGACTAGCTGATAAAAAGGGGAGCTTGTTTATTTATGAGGCCCAAGCATAAAATAATAAGTAAAAAAACGCTCGCTTGGCGCAGCTGTCATGGCGACCGGATATGGAAATAGTAGTCGCAACCGGGAAGGCCGCAGCCCGAGCTGAGTTAATAAATCAATTTGGACAAAGTTATCGAGCATTTAGGCGTAGGCGGCAAAGTTTCGCAAAAGTTTTCTCACACGCAAACCGCAGGCAATTTCACGTACCGACTTTATCATCCCCCCTCCACCCTTCCATATCTCTCTTCACATTCAGATGCAAGCGTATCGCGATAACTTCAAGCAAACGCCCTGCCCAACGGCCGTCGACCTGCCAGCGCCCCATCAAGCGGCAACATCGTCCACACGTTTACCCTTCTCCCGCAGTCGGGGCCGTGGCGAACCGCCGGGCAGCACGGCCTCCGGTGCTATCACGCCCAGAATGATGAGCCCGGCTCCGGCGCCGCCCAGCGCCGATTGCTCCGCCAATGCGCTGCTGCGTCAGAACCAGGAGCTGCGCCAGCGTCTGGCCGACGAGTCGCACAGCTATCGCAAGCGCCTGGACACGTACAAGCAGGCCCAGCACAACCAGGCCAATCTCGTCAGCCGGCTCCAGTCCAAGATCCAGCAGTACAGGCAGCGCTGCAGCGACCTAGAGGAGCGCATGCACGAGACCATCAAGCCGACGACAACGGTGCCCAAGCTGACCACGGGACCAACGGCAAACCAGGTGTTGGTGAGTACCAAAGCAGTTTATTTTTTTTTTTTTTAAATATGTATTTTACTGTTCTTCAAGGAACAACCTTAGCCTTATGAACAATAGGTCACATAGCCAGACTTTTACTTAAAAAAGTGTGCAAAAAATTATTTAAATTAATATTTAGTAAAATATATATTTTTTTAATGATTAAATCTCGATATTTTGAAAATAAGAAATTTTTTGTGCATTATTTTTATGAACATGAGTTAAATTATTATTAGTTATTTGAATATAAAAATTAATATTTTTTAATTCAATTTCTTTTAAAATGGTTCTCACTCGCTCCTACTCATTCGCGCTCTCTCTGTCTGAATATCGCCTTTCTATGTGATTTTCATTGTTTCTATTAAGGATTACAGTTTTCAATTTTTTAGTGCTGTTTATGATTAATGTATGTTTGACTGTAATTCTCTATCGTATTCTCTTTTTTTATATTCATTGCAATTTTTTATAATTTAAGAGACCATTTTAAAAAATTTTGTTGCATTAATTTCGGAGTCTAGCAAATTTTGTCCCTTCTTCCGTCGACCTATGTACATACTATCCTCAGACGAGCAGACCCGATTTGAGCATTTTGATTTTTTATAATTTATCTTTTCCAATAGTGCTCGACCTCGCTAACCCTGGGCCAGAGCAGCCTGCCGTGCAGCTCTTCGCTCGACTCGCCGCCGCCGAGTTGTGGACGTGATTACTTGCATGACGATGGCGGCAGCGAGCTGTGCCGCAAGCTGGAGGAGGAGCACAATCGCTGCGAGCAGATTGTGGCCCAGAATAATGCACTGCGACAGCAGCTGGAGGAATCGAATCGGACCAACGAGGCGCTGACCAACGATCTGCAGAAGCTGACCAACGATTGGGCCAGCATGCGAGACGAGCTGCTCATCAAGGAGGATGAGTTCAAGGAGGAGGAGCAGGCATTTAAGGACTACTACAACAGTGAGCACAATCGCCTGCTGAAGATGTGGCGCGAGGTGGTTGCCGTTAAGCGCGCCTTCAAGGACATGCAGAGCGCGATGAAAGCGGAGGTGGCCAAAATGGGCCAAGAGATCGACGGCGTCACCAAGGACATCAACGGCGCCAACACATCGGTTGCATTCGCCCTGCAACAGGCGAAACGCGCCGCCGACGAGGAACTGAAGCAATCGCGACGGATCAACGATGAGCTGCAGTCGCAGCTGGCCACGCTCAAGGTGCAGTACGAGAGTGCTCGGCACGAGATCATTGAGCGTGATCAGCGGCTGCTGGAGCTGATGAACCAACTCAAAAAGCTGGAAGATCGCTGCGCTCAGGCCGAATCGCAGGCGGCATTGGCTAATCGCTATAATGATGAAATCGAGCGCCTGAACAATTCGATGCGCGAAATTGCTCAAGCCGTTGTACAAGACGCCGAGATCGCTGATCGCGAGGCAGACGCCGAGGTCAACGCTGGTGCCATGCAGCACATGCATCTGACGCGTGATGCCGCTGCCAGCGCCAGCGCCAACGCCAGCGCCAGCGGAGGCGGTAAATCTCCACGTCGGAATTCGACACGCGCCTCCCACGCGTTTGCCGAGGGCACCATATCAGCGGTGCAGGCGGCCCTCCATAAATATCAGCTGGCTCTGCACGACATGCAGGTCAAGTTCCAGCAGAACAGCGAACTGTTGCGCAACACCAGAAGCCAACTGGACAGCAGCGAGGCCACCAAACAGCTGCTGACCAATAAGATGCAACAGCTGACCGAGAAACTGGATGCCAGCAACTCAAAGCTCTCCGAGCTGCTGCAGGAGCGCGAGAGCCTGCAGAAGACCCTGGACGATGTGAGAACCCAAAAGCAGCAAGCCGAAATGGGACGCACCGATCTGAACAATGCGGTGAGTGGGTCCCAAAAGGTGAAAACAACTGCAGATAAGACTGACAAACAATCTGCCGACCAGACAAACCAGCTCAAAAATTGCACAAATCATTCGCAAGATTTTCCACATTGATAGATTCAACACACTGCATAGAACAAATCGAATAACACCTATTTAAAGCTTCTTTGGGGAAGCATTTTCTATACAAATGCAAATTTATAAAAATGCAACAATATATTATAAATGAAAGTACATTAGTTTTTAGATTAACTTAAAATATTTACAAATATTGCGCAAAAACAAAAAAGACGTTCTTGTTCCTCGTTCGAGTTTTGACAACTCTTGAATTTGAATTCATTTCAAAATTGTTGTGTTTTATGAATTAGAAAACTTTACAACAACTTTAATTTATCATGTGTACATTTTGGAAAATCCTATCAAATATTGGAAAAATCTTGTTTTGCGCATTTTATACCTTAAAGAAATCAAAATAATACAACTTTTAACAAACTTTAATTTAAAATTTATATTTAAAAAAATAAAAATTATCCCCTATTTTCTCTTTTCAACATTAATTTCAGTATTAGTTTCAATATCTAGCTAGCTTCATTTCTTATCAGAATCATGATATATTCAAATTATGTACTGAATTTTCTTCAAAAATATTGTTGTGCATTTTTGTAATTTCATATAAATAGATGTTTTGCTATTTTTACTCAGACTATATTTAATAATTGATTTCATGCAGCTGATTAGATTGCTTGTGTTGCTGTCTCGACAAAAATCCCACTATATACGAATATATATATATGTATATATGTTTAATGTTGTGCTGTTTCTGGTAGAAGACCGAGACATAATGGCAACTGAACGATCAAGATCCGGGTCTGAATGCATACCATAACTCCCGCTTAATTAAACGAACTAAATATTTCAAAAATATGTTAAACTTCAAAATTATCAACTTTAATTTTAAATAATTTATTTTGTAAATAAAATAGTAAAATCGCTTAAATTGTGTGGGTTCAAATTTTGGGAGTTATTTAGAGTTTGTATTGCTTTAAAAGTGGACAGACGGACGGGAGCAAGATTGATATTTTACATATATGCTCCTTTCACTTCGTGTGAATAATAAAACATTTCAAATTTTCTATATATATGTTTATATGTTTACTTAACAACTAAAAAAAAAAATTCTTAAATATTTCAGTTTGAGAATTTAAGCGCTGAATTTGAGAAGCTGCAGCTGAACTATGGCAAACTGCAGAAGCGAATTGATTCCATGGAGGAGGATAAGAAGGCTGTGGAACTGGAGATACAGCGCATTTTGAAGGACAAAAACATAACCGAATTAAATTTGAGGTAGGATTTACTTCCAGTAATGTTCATCTAGCTAGATTATATCAAAAATTGCTCCACACACACAGATCCGAGGAGGATCGCAGCAGTCGGCTGCGCGAGGAAACGATATCGCTGCGCGAGGAGCTCAACCGGGTGAGCCTTAATCGGGATCTTTTGGAGCAGCAGCGCATCGAATCGGACAACTTGATAAACTTGCTGGAGAAGCAGAAATGTGATCTCGAATATGACTTGGATAAGTTGTTGCTGGAGAAATGCGATTTGCAGGAGAAGCATGAGAAGTTGTCCAGCAACAACTGTTCCACCAGCGACGAGCTGAAGTCCGTGCAGAGCTGCCTGATGGAGGCCCAAGAGGAGCGCAAGAAACTGCGCCTGCAGGCCGCCGATCAGGCCAGCGAAATTGGTGAACTGAAGAAGGAGCTGGCTGTTCTGGACAAGGCGCGCCTCGAGCTGGAAACGGACAATCTGTCCTACAGCGAGAAGCTCAAGTGCCTGCAGCTAGAAAAGGAGAAGATCCTGCAGGATCTGGCGTGCATGACACGCGAAAAGTGCGACATCCATAACCAGCTGACCGCCATGTGCCGCAAGAAGGAGGCACTGAACGAGGAGCTGATGCGAACGCGCCAGCGACTGGAGCAGACAACGGAAACGAACAGTCGCCTCAATCGCAACATAGAGGACATGGTCAAAGATGTGGAGGAGAAGCAGGTGGTGATCGATCTGCACGAGAAGGACACCCATCGGCTCAACGAGCTGCTCGCCGCACTCCGCTCTGAGAAGGAGTCCCTGGAGACGGTGCTGTTCGATACGAACACAGCGCTGGAGGCTGTCGAGGAGAAGCGCAGCCAACTGGAACGTGACCTACAGGAGGCGCTAGTGCGCGAGGAATCCCTAAAGAATCATGTGTCGCGCCTGCAAAAGGAACTGGAGCTGTGCCAGCGCAAGGCACAGGAGACAAAGGTCCAGCTGATCAATGCTGCCCGCGCCGCCGAAAGTGACTTCAATCAAAAGATTTCCAGCCTGCAAGCGGCCGCCGAGGATGCGTCCAAGCGACATGGCGACGAGGTGTTGCAGCTGCGCAACGCGCTCGAGAAGCGCATGCAGCAGGCGTTGCAGGCACTCCAAACCGCCAAGGACGATGAGATCGAGAAGCTGCAGGAGCGCCTGGCCACCCTGCAAGCCCACATCGAGAGCCTCGTGCAGCAGCACGAAGAGACGCTGATCCGTGCCGAGAACGAGAAACAACAGGCGCTGCTGATGGCCCATCGCGACAAGCAAGCGGTGGCCGAGCGTCTCGAGGCGGTCTCGCGTGACTTAAAGACCGAACAGGAGGCACTCGATCGCAGCAAGCGCGAGGCGAACGCTCGCGACGAGAAGCAGCGCGGCGCCATCGCCCAGCTCAAGGATGAGATCGTGCACATGCGCACCAAGGAGGAGGAGCACAAGTAACCCAGCGGTCCAAACGTTATCTTTATCACTCATATTAACTATTTTGTCATTTGCTTCTTTTCCAGAATCAAACTGGAGGAGTGCATTCGGAAGCAGGAGCTGCAATTGTGCAGCATGCGCGAGGAACGGGACACTCTCAGCCGGATAAGCGAGGAGCTGAAAATGGAAATACGCCTGAAGGAGGACAAAATGGAGGGCACCAACAACGAGCTGCAGGATGCACTACGCAAGACCAAAGAAGGTAACATTTGTTAAGGACAAGTCTCCAATTTGATTAATTAACAGCGTTGACTCAATGATTGACAGACAAATTGACAAACTGATTGACTCTCATATTAACTCACTGCATCGATTTTAAATGTAGAATTGATGTAAATGTAAAATCATGATCAGAATGTCATCAAACATGAAAATCGGTTCAGTTTTGACAAATTTATGGTAATTCCAAATGTGACCCCTATAGGTTCGAGAGCTCTACATGTCCAAATTTTTCTCAATTTTGACATGATTTTTGTCCAAAAATTTGACCTTCTCAGAATCTGGTTATATGTGATTTTTTATACTATTTGTGACCAGAAAAATCGATTAAAACTGAAAACTCGCAATTTTAAATTTGAAAAAAAATTGTTTTCGAAAATGAGTAAGGGGGGACGACATGCTTTTTTCCAAAAATATAAAAAAAAAATTTGTTTGAAAGAGTTCGGTTTTAAGTTTAGAATCGAAATGAAAAATCATGCTCAGAATGCCAGTTGGTGAGGTGTATCGACATTTTACCGAACTGGGAAACTCACAGTGGGCGTGGCACAAATATCAGAATGATATATTTGAAGAGGATAACTACAGGTACAATAAAAGCTACAAGTCTCTATCTTCAAAACGCCGAACGGACAAACGGACACACGGACCACCCAATATACTAGATTTTCTTCGCGAAAGAGCGAAAAAATTTAAAGGAAGGTCCCCCGACCCGAGTAAAAATTGTAAATGACCCCTGAATGTTGTAATCGCTGTTCCAGGCGAGGGTTACATTGACAGTCTGCGCAAGGAGCTGACCGACAGTCGGAGACAGCTGGCGGACAGCAACATTGAGCGCGACAAGTACTCGACGAGCAACAAGGAGCTGCGCGATCATGTGAAGCGCGTAGAGAGCGCCAAGCGGGAGCAGGCGCGTGCCATTGAGGAGGCGCTCCAGAAGATCAACAATCTGGAGGAGGCCAAGAACTCATTGGAAATTGAGCGAACGCGCCTGAGCACCATCCTGAAGGAGACGGAGAACAATTTCACGAAGACCACACAGGAGCTGAATGGGACAAAGGCGACGCTGCAAAAGACCCAAATGGAGTTCGCCCAGAAGGACGAGGGCGGCAAGGAGCTGCAGACCAAGCTGTGTGCGGAAGTGGAGCTAAAGGAGCGGGCACAGCAGGAGCTGTGCCAGATCAAAAAGCAACTCTCCGATCTGGAGGCGAATCTGTGTGCGACGCGCCAGGAACTGGGCCGGGCGCGCTGCCACAACAACCAGGAGGAGCATCGTTTCCATGCGCGCGAACAGGAGCTGGCCACCCGCATGGAGGAGGCGCGCGGACGCGAAAAGCGGCTGGAGGATCAAAAGCATAACCTGGAGGTGTGTCTGGCGGATGCCACGCAGCAGATACAGGAGCTGAAGGCGCGTCTCGGCGGCGCCGAGGGTCGCATCAGGGCATTGGATGAGCAGTTGGCCTGCGTGGAGCTGCACAAGCGCGACACTGAGCACAAGCTGAGCTCCGTGGTGCACACGCTGCGCCGCATTGCGGGCATTCAGGTGGATGGCAGCGTCAACTTGTCGCATCGCCTGCTGAGCCCCTCGCGTAGGTTTAGTCCTTCGCGCAGCGTCGGCGATTACGATGCGCGCAGCACGTCCCAATGTCCCGATGCGCCCATCGATGTCGATCCGGACCTGGTCAGGAAGGGTGTGCGCAACCTGATGCATCAGGTCGCACAACTGGAACGGGAAAAGGACGACTATAAGTCACAGTTGGGCGCGGCACGGAAACAACTGCAGGATGCCGCTGAGCAGCAGCTGCGCTGCGATGCCAAGCTGGGCAAGCTGCAGGCCATGCTGCGCAACCTGCAGGAGGAGAGGAGCAATTTGGAAACGGACCGCAAAATGAAAGTATCTGCACTGAACGCGCTCGAGGAGAAGCTAAAGCAACGGACCGACGAATGCCAAATGCTGCGGGAACGATTGGCCCAAACGGAGATGCAGCTGGCGGCCACCTCCGAGGAGAATGGCCAGAACGAGGATCGATTGGAGAAGAGCCGACAAGTGTGCTCCAAGCTGGACAACGAGAAGCGCATGTTGCAGGAGGAGCTAGCCAAGGTGGAGGGGCGGGCCAGCAAACTGGATCTGCAGCGCGTGGCTATGGAGGGTGACCTAACCCGGCTGCAAATGGCGCTGCAGGAGAAGGACTGTAACATTAGGCAGATGTCGGAGCGGCTGGATAACCAGAATCGTGCCATGACTCAGCTGGAGGACCGCTGCACCTCGCTCAAATCGACGGTGGATCAGCTCAAGGAGCGCCTGCAAAAGGGCGCCGTCAGTGAGACGCAACTGCGCGGCGAGATCAAGACGCTGCAGAAGGAGCTCTCCGAGCAGGGCCACTGCTCGCAGACCAACGAGGACAAGCTCAAGCTGCTCCAGAAGTCGCTGCAGACGGCGGAGAACGAGAAGCGCATCCTAACCGAGCGCCTGGACAGCGCCCAGACCAATCTGAACGAGCTACGACGCAGCCAGCAGGCGCAGCTCGATGGCAACCAGCGGCTCCAGGAGCAGGTCACCGATCTTGAGGTGCAGCGCTCGGCGCTGGAGTCACAGCTGCGCATCGCCAAATGGAATCAGGAGAATGGCGACAAGGTCATCTCGAATGGCAATGGCGGCGGCGGCGGCGTCGGACGCGAGGAGGAGGAGCTGAGTCGCCAGCTGAAATCATCGCAGCGCGAGAAATCTGAATTGCGCAGCAAGCTGCAAACGCTGCAGGACAAGGTAAAGCAGCTGGAGTGCGACCGAAAGAGCAAATTTGCCGGTGGCAGCGCCTACGATCGTGCCGAGAAGGCCAGCTCCTATTATGGCGGTGACGGCGGCGGTGGCGGAGATGGCGGAGAATATGACTCGAATCGCTATGATGTCGGCACTGGTGGATCCTACAGCTGCGGCCTGGATCACAGCGTTATTGAGCAGGAGACACGCGACCTACGCCTGAAGGTGCGTCGCCTGGAGACGCTGCTGGCGGAGAAGGAATCGGAGCTGGCACGCTGCAAGGCGCGCATGCATGACAGCACCAAGTGCATGGACGGCATGGATACGGATCGGTATCGCAGCGCCCAAATGCACGCCGAGAAGCTGCTCGATGCCCGGGAACAGTCGCACAAACAGCAGGTGCTGCGCCTTGAGAATCAGGTGAGTGTGCTTCCACATCCACATGCGGAAATGTTTCTTCAATCCAGCTGCTAATCCAAACAGATTTCCATGCTGCGCGAGCAACTGGCGCAGGAGGCCAAAAGGCGACAGCAATATATACTGCGGAGCTCGAAGGCCAATCGGGAGATGCAACATCTGCGCAGCACACTGGGCGACTCCCTGCGAAACGTCTCCCAGCATCCGGTGGATGCCCATTTATTGGAAAGCGAAAGCAGACGGTGAGTATTAGATTTCATCAGATTAACGATTGTTAAACATCATATGAAGGAGCTCTTCCATTCAAAGTTATTCGATGTGGGTCCTTGAAACCTTGAAAAATAAGAAGATTTTTTAATTAATCCACATTTTTCAATATCCATAATGATAAGATTCAGATACAAAAAAATAAATATTTTACTAAAACTAATAATTGATCCCTTTTCCAGTCTGGATTCAGCGGTCTCTATGAGCCTGCCGCCGTCGACGTGTCGTGACTACGATCGTGATTAAAGGAGTGTGCAATCACGTTGTCATCTGGTAACTTGATCCCGCCAAGACGTAACGTTAACTGCCAGCGTCAGACGAACCACGTGCATTTATTTTTAGGCAAACGCTTTAGATACTACCAAAGATACTATACTTAAACTGATTATATTCGCGCTATTTAGTTCACCAACCTGCATTCATAATCCTTGAAGAGCTTCAAGTACAATTCTAGCTGTTCATTGTCTGCCCTGTTAGACAATCGAATATAGTGCGTTCCATTAACTCGCCTACAAATTGGTTATCCTGAATTGAACATTCATCTATGACACAAACGATATTAAACATTAAAGGGTCACAAGTTCCGCTTCTCCTCAAGAGGTAGGAGAGCACAGAACTACATATATTTATCATATATGAGCTTTGAATCGGTCACCTATTAATTTATATAACATTGTATTAATACTGTGCTCTAATATTGGCATGGGCACATAGTCGGCACAACAAACCATTTATCTTCTATTCAAAATAAAATTTGTGTTCAAGAACTTAAATAATATTTTATAAACTATACAAAATAAACACGTCCAATAACACAAAAAGTGTACTTTTTTATTGCTTCAAAAGCTTTTCCAAACATTCAACAACGATTTTCATATTCGCTTTTTGTGCTGAGAGCTTGGCCACATCGCCAACAATGGCAAACAGCGCCTTGGATTTTCCTTTCTTGTATTGCTGCACAGCCTTGGGCTGATTTGCAATTGCCTGCTGGCAATAGGCTTCAATGGTGGTGGGATCACATATCTGTTCCAAATTGTATTGTCCAATGAGCTGTAATACACAAATTAACAATTAATTTAACATTTTGGACTTAAAATATGTATATCTTCTCACTTGGCTAACATCGCTGGTTGGATTATTATGGAGCAGCTGAATAAGTTGGCGAGCTGCTTGCAAATTGATTTGATCCGCATGTAATGCCTTTAAGACATCCTTCAAGGCAGTGGCGCTTATGGCACTAATGAGAACACAAAGTTTATCAAAATTGTGCGCAACAAGCAAACGGCTACGTACCAATCTTCGATGTCTAAATTAACCTTGTTGCAGTAAGTCAACAAATCGTTAATAAGAAAGTTTGTAACTACTTTGGTTGGCACACCAACTAGACTCTTGGTAATATTCACAAAATGTTCCAGCAAAACGGGCTCATTCTGCAATGAAAAATATATATAAAATGTATCTCATATCGTTTAGTTGAGTACAGCTTACCACCAATATGATGGCTGTCTCTGCATTAAGTTTGTAATGTTCGACAAGGCGTTGACGCGTGTCCTCGGGTAATTCGGGTATTTCCTCACTCAATGCGGCAACCGATATTAAGTCTTCGGTTGAACGTGTGCCCGGTTTAAGATTAACATGTAAGGGTGGCAAATTGGGCTCTGGCATGAAGCGATAATCCTGCAACACCTCTTTATCACGCATTGCAACGGTGCATCTGTGCTCTGCATCCCAGGAGCGCGTCTCATTTGTAACCACACCGCCACCGGCAACGAGTTCGAGCTGCCGATTGATTTCATATGAAATGGCCTGGGATATACTGCGCACGGAGCCAATATTTTTAACCTCCGTGCGCACTCCCAAAGGATCACCTTCTTGGTGTATAGATATATTGGCATCTACACGAAGAGCGCCCTCTGAAATGATCATCCCCCCACTATTCAGCACCATTTTGGTGATTTTATGCCACTCTTACCTTCCATTTTACAGCTACAGGTTTGTAATCGTCTCAATATAAGCATTAGCTCCTTCACCAGCGAGGCTGCCTCTTCACCCGTCTCCAATTCAGGTGCAAATACCAATTCCATTAACGGCAAACCAGCCCGATTTAGATCAACTAAACTTCTTTTCAGATGATCGTCGTGCAGGGATTTACCACTGTCCTGCTCCAATTGCAATTGCAATAGGTTAACGGATTTGTAGTACACCTTTTTGCCAGGCGTAATAACTGGAAATGTCATCAGACCATTGTTGGCCAGCGCGGCGCGTTGTTGTGTGATTTGATAGCCATTCTTAAACAATGTAGTTATAAACATTATAATTAATTTGATGAAGTTGCAGGGCTTACTGGCAAATCTGCATAGAAGTAATGCTTGCGATCAAACATTGACACTTCGTGCACCTGACAGCCTAGCGCCAAAGCGGTTTTTATTCCAGACTCTACGCATTTCCTGTTGAGCACCTTTTCACAAAACAAAAACCCATCGTATTAGTATTTATATCAGTAATTTATAAACCGCATAAACTCACCGGCAGTGTGCCAGGTAGCGAGGCATCAAAATAGGCAACTGCGCTGTTCAGTGGAGCTCCAAAGGTTGTGCTACTGCCCGCGAACAATTTGGACGCACTGGCGATTTGTGCATGCACCTCCAAGCCAACAACGCTCTTCCATTTGCTGCTTAAGCATTAATATGTCTTTACCAGAAGTGTCCAAGTGCATAAATTTATTATATTTTACCGCTTAGGGGCACTAGCCAACCTGGGTTGCGTTGCCAGTCGACGCACAATAACATAAATTCCCATTGTGTGCTATTCCTTGCCCGTTAAGATTTGATAACTGAAACAGCTGCGCAACAGCCGGGCTATAGACCATAGTGGTATTCCCTCTGTTTTAATTTAAGCAAGTGAATCGATGACCGATCGAACAGCTGATTTGTATGCGAATTTAAATTGAAAGCGATACGAATACGACTGCAAACTGCAGTTAGAAAACTGATAAAAGAATGTTGACTCTTACATCCCAAAGTTAAAAAAATACTCACAGCTTGTCACGTAAGTAATCAATATATAATGAAGTCAATGATCGATTCTAAGTTTTTTAAAGATCACTGCCACATTAAGGTCTTTTTCAATCTGGGATTTGTACACGAAGTCATGAACTAATGATATTTCATTCTGTTTTTTGTTGCACTCTAAGTTGTCTGCTCACAATACAAATTATTTTCTAAAATGATTTAAGTATATTGCTAATAAAATACAAAGTTTGACAATCACACACAAGCCGTTTTATTATGAATTTTTTTAATGCAAATGCATAGTGTGAATATTCCCAATGGGAACACTAGTTGTACCAGCTGATGTTGGTTGTCGTGTCACGAATCAGCCGTTCAGTATCGATATTTCTTGACTTTAGTTCCGATACCCGTGGCACTTACGATAAATCAAAATATCACGAAGGCGAAGTGGGCTCCACTGGAAGAGAATGAAGAACATTGCTGTCAAACTAATGTAAAAAAACGCGAAAAAACCTTTTAAAGAAAACATGTGAAAAAGATGAAACTAGCACAGGTAAGTACACGTTTCGCATTGGACAATGCAGCACGCAAACAAAACGCACTTCACAATAAAAATGTGATGCAAATTTGTAAATCAGTTGACAACAACGACGAAGAAGAGAGCAAAAAGCACACGCTCATCAAACACAATAAACACGACCAAGAGACCACGACGACACCAACGACGACAACGACGGCTGCAAAGTTCTTGGAGTGGTGGCCACAACCAGAGCTCCTGCCAACGGGCAGCTGCTGCTCTTGCCAAAAGGGGACAGAAAGGAAGGCAGGTGCCAGAGCAGTTGAAGGAACCTCTGCTGAAAAATCAATCAAAAAATCACATGCTGCTCGCTGCTGCCACTCCAATTAACTAAGGCACCAAAATGGAATTTGAAAAGATTTTCATCCGTTTGGAGTCGAATCAAACGCACGAGAACGAGGAGGCGAAGAAAAAACTTGTTGAATTTATCACCCAAAGTGAGTTTGGGAGAAATTGTAAAGTAGTTATTTAGATATGCAATTTGAATTTGCCAATTGCTAAACTATAGGTAAGGAACAATGGCCTGTGCGCTATATGTTGGACTACTACACCAATACAGGCTCCGTGCGCGTCATGGAGGTGCTGGTAAAAGCCCAGCCGCCGCACGATGGCTACATATTTGATCGCCTGGACGACTGGCTCAAGCAGCAACAGTTGCGCGTACAGGCGCTAAATGTGCTCTGTTTCATTGTGCGACGACATCCCACATGGTTGCACAAAATCGAGAAGCATCGCCTGATCAAGAGCGTATTCAAGTTGCTAACGGTAAGTCAATTTCCGGGATAATGACTCATGCATACACTCATATTCATATATTTGATTGGGTTACTGTGTTTTACAGCATGAAAAGGATATTGTGCCGTTGATGAGCGCCTTGTTGTGCATTATAACGCTACTGCCCATAATACCGAACTCGGTGCCGAACTTTTTGAACGATCTATTCGAGGTATTTGGACATTTGGCCTCATGGAAATTGCAAAACATGAACAGCTCGCCGGATGAAAAGCTACAAAAACTGCATTTGCAGTTGGGCTTACAGATGCTTTTCCATCGTCTGTACGGCATGTATCCGTGCAATTTCCTAAATTACCTATCCGATTTCATTAAAAAGGACAAGAATGGCATCTTTAAGCATACGATTAGGCCATTGCTGGACACGGTACGCGTGCATCCAATGCTATTGACGGCCACCACCGAAACGGAGGTGAGCAATTTACGTTGGAAGGAGATGGAACCACACGATGTGGTCATGGAATGTGCACATTTGTCGCTGCCTGTCCTACATCCCGATTCGACAAATGAGGACATCACCTCCGCCTACCCATGCGGTACGCCCAGTTTTAGCCGCATGACTTCGACCAATTCTCACAGCGACGCACAGCACAATAACGGTAGCAATCAACTAGTTGGCCATCAATCCCTGCTTACCGTTAGGCGCTTCGATTCAGTGCCCGCAGATTGTAGCAACACACCGATCTGGAGTCCTTATAACGAAATAGCTAATGCTGCTACCGGCAGCACTGCTATACCGTTGACGCCGACGGCGCAGTTTATATTGCCGCTGCAGCCGTCCAGCAGCAATACGCAGTTGCTTGGAGCGACAGGCTCCTCGCCCCCAGAAGCGGCTGTGGAGGCCACACCGGAGACGACGCCACTGAAAGATTTGCGAGACTTCAAGCAACACCAACAGCACCAGCAGCAGCAGCATCAACAGCAACTGCTGCCCAACTCACATGCGGTGCGCGCCATCTTTGTAAGCAGTCAACCCTCGTCGCCCATGCGCAAGGATCAGCAGAGCCAATTCCACTTTCCCGACGTTAGCAAATCGACACAATCCGAGCTTCCAGAGCTATCGGAAACGTTGCTCACGACAGGTCCCAATGCGATGCAAAAACAGAGCAAGGAAATAAGGGGCACCGTCTGCGGCGAATGCAACGAAACGGAGGGCAGCCCTTGTAGAGATGGTGGTCTCCATATGCCTACCAGCCAGTCCATGCAGCTAGTGGCCAGGGGCTTCAGGCGACGTATTCGCATGGTCAGTTATTGCTGCAACGAAAGCGGCAGCAGCAGTGGCTGTGCCGGTGGCGCAGCGGCTAAGAAGGCATTGTTTAACAAAGCCGACAACCAAAAACGTCGCAGCAAGTCGTGTTCGGATTTGGCCGGCTTGCTACAGCAGCAGCGGCAGCAAGAAAACGATGAGGCCGATTGCCAAACCACGCAGCAGAAAAATGGCAATGAAAATGGCGTGCAAACTCAAAAGACTGTGCTGGCTGGCAGCCGACTGCAACGTAGCGGCCGTATGCTGGCCATGGTTAAGCCCAAAATGGAGGTTGACAGTAGCGCCAAAGTGTACAAGACGAAGGAGGTGCAGACGATAGAGATGGTGTCGTCACAGTACGCAGATTGGCTCTTTGAGCTATTACTTGAGTGCAAGGAGCATCGTAATAATTACGAAAGGAGACAATCGTATCCACAGGACATTCTCGATCAGTACATAATGTGCTCCATACATGCCAAGGAGAGCTCTGATACGTCAAGCAACCTCACTGTCTCTTTCCTGCAGGATCAATTCCAGCTTATCTGCTTACAGTTGCAATACGAGTGCTATCGACGCGGCATTCATGCCGAGCGTAATCGCCGCCTGATGGGACGCAGCCGCGAGAAACGCAGTCTAGAAATGGAGCGCGATCGTTTGCGTGAACAGCTCAAGAACTTTGATGTTAAGAATCGAGATCTCGCCCTACAAATGGACACGGCCATTCGGCAATCGAATGAGCGACAAAACAGGTACGATACAGAGCTGGGCTATCTGAAGTGCAAATACGAGAGCGAACTGGAGCAGAATAAGTGTCTGCGGCAGGCAAACGATGATTTGCAGACGCGTCTCAATGCCGAAATTAAGGCTCGCAAGGAGACCATATACGAGGTAGAATCACTACGTGGTCAACTCTTTAATATGACAACCGAACTGCAGCAGGCCCAACAGCAAGCGGATATCGGACTGCAATGCAAACAGGAGCTGGCGCGCTTGGAGGCCGAGTTTATTATAATGGGCGAAGTGCAGGTGCGATGTCGAGATCGATTGGCTGAAATTGATAATTATCGTGCACGCGACGAGGAGTTTCAATTGCTCCAAGAGAGCTATAATGCGGAATTAAAGGGTATGCCCAATAATATACATAAAAATATGAAATAAATATAACATAAATAAACTCATCGCAATTTCCTCTACAGAGTTAAAGCACAACCTTCACGAAAAGACATCTCAACTCGAAAGCACCAAACACAAAATCAGCGAGCAACAAGCTCAGCTGGCCAACTCTGAGAAGGTCATTGCAGAGCAAAAGCGTTTGCTGTGTACCGTCAAGGATGAATATGAGGAAAGGTTTAAGGTAAGCAGCATCTCTTGTAGGCAGTGCAACAATATACAATATTTTCACGTTTCCTAGTCGGTGAACAAGAAGTACGATATCCAAAAGAAAATCATCGTACAATTGGAGGAGAAGCTGATTATGTCACTCGAGAAAGCACAGAGTGCTGTGGGACACACCAATTGCTCACCGG
The DNA here is from genome assembly GCA_035043915.1 of Drosophila paramelanica. Lineage (NCBI taxonomy): Eukaryota > Metazoa > Arthropoda > Insecta > Diptera > Drosophilidae > Drosophila > Drosophila paramelanica. The sequence goes on from JAWNMO010000258.1 coordinate 8,306,814, forward strand.
ATACTGATCGAACTGGTGAGAATTCAAATGAACACAACAAAATTATATATATTTTCAGTGAGCAACTACTTACAGACATCGCCTCATCCATGGAACGCAACTCACCGCTCTCCACATCGTTAGCATCAAGTGAAAGCCTTTCGGCTAGCCTACGCTCCACGGAGCTTAAAAATCTTCAACAACTGCTGGAGACGCCTTCGATACCTGAAGTTAGCACTTCGCTGCTTAGCAGCATGGCCGGCGGTACGGGTTTGGTTACGGGCGTTTCTTATGAGGAATATGCGCGTATGCCGGCGATTGACTTGGCTTCGTCGGCGGGCACTGCAAGCGCTCTACACATGACGCAGACGACAGCGGCGGCAGCATTGCCGTTAGATTTGGACCTGCCAACTACATCTAATCACACACACACCCACCCACATTTACATTTGCAACAGCAGCAGGATCAACAGCCAACGCACAGTCAGCAGTAAGAACTGCAGCAAACTATGCGTTTGCAACCGAAAGTACATAAGGCTGTCAATTATAAGAATTAAAAAAAAAAACATAAAAATGGTCGTCGGAACGGGCAAGCATCAACTTCAAATTAAATATGTATCAAAAATAGCTGCAAATATCTATTATTTTTGTCTCCATTACCAAAAAGAATTAATGTCGGATTTTTAAAACGAATTGTTCAGGGTTTTCGCATTCAGTTTAAAACTGTAACTAAACTTTAATAAAACGCAAAGTCCGCGCAATAATTATAAATAACGATTATAAACGTTTGAAATTTTAACTTGTTGGCACATTGCAATGTGTTTTGTCGTATAAAATTGTAAAAAAAATAAATAAATAAATCGATAATAGGTTTTGATATGAAACATTTAAATGAAAATAACTCAAGCGCATATTGTTTTTATAATAAAAAATCACACATGCAAAACAACGTATTTTCTATGCTTTTTAAATAAAATTAATGGCGCCGTTACATAATATTGGCGCCAAATTTAAAAACATTGAGCGCAACAGTTGTGTGGTATTGCGAACATAAATAATATAATGCACCCAGCTGGCGTTGTGAGATGTGCGTCAAGTTAGCAACGGACAAGAAGCATCAATTTGCGGAACTTGGTTCACGAGCAAATATCTCAGAAACATAATGCACGTTTTTTATAAATCTTTCGGGATAATTTAGATGAAACTATATGCATTAATCGTGTATATCGGTTATGTGGGGTATTATCTCTAAATGTTAATATTTTTGCATATTATAGGAACCCAAATTAGTAACCCCATTTTTTGCACATATTTTAAAACATTTATATTGCTTCAGTATAAAAGAAAATCTATTTATTAAATAGAGAATTTAATTCTTAGGTATTTTTCATATAAGTTTGTTCAATTTAGTGTTAAAATACATAAATATCAAAATCAAATTTTTTGCTCCCGCTCGTGAACTAAGTTCCGATAATCGACGCTATTTATCCGTTGCTTACTTGACGCACACGCTATTCGATACAATTTTAATCGTTGTCACCACTCATGTGACAGGAGTGAAAAAAAGTGGTCGCTTTGTGAAGAAAAATAATGATAAGCCAGGTTGGACGAGGTACGTTTTGAAACCTCTTTGTCGAAATCGTCAATATAAACACACTGAACTCTTACAGAGTTGTACAAGGTGCCACATCGCATTCTAGACCATCGCGTATTTGTAAATGGTGAAATCGAAGCATTTTTAGACAACTTCGAAGTAAAACGAAACGATAGCGAAGTCGAAACACTTTTCCAGGTCACCGAAATTGTGGGCTCACTCAAATACGACCTTTCGGAGCGTTGCATTGCATTAGGTAACCAAAACCTTTCCGAACTAAACATATGCGTTAATAAGGTGTTGGGAGCTGTTGAAGAGCTGCTGAAAAAAGCCAAAGTTGAACGGAAGGTGCGCATATAGAATAAAATAATAATGTTAACTTTTAAAAACAAAAATTGACTCATATTTATATCACTTTATAATAGCCCAGCGTACAGCTAGAGGAGGCGAGACGTGCACGTGAGCAACGCAAAGCAGAGATTGTGACCAATCTGCAGCACGACCTTAAGCGTATTGACAACTCATTTGAGGAAAAGGAGGAGGAAATTGCCGAACTTTACTCGGATCTGCAGCTCAAGCTTAATATAACCGAATAAACAACACGTCATGCTGAAGTCAACGATTGTCGACACGCGTGTGCGCCTGCGTCCGTCGAAGAAATTGTTGAACTTGCTAAACGAACAAATGGAGCACTTGCAAGAGCTGCCATCAAATGTAGTCAATGCGCTGCAGAAGAGCGGCTACAGCGTGCCCAAAAGCGTCAGAGTCTTAAAAGACAATGAGCTACTCTTTAAGAGACCGCAAATCGATACAAAACTGCTGGAAAAGCTAACAGCAGATGTGCCGGATGTACCTTACGTAGCACCTGAAGAGGCAGACGAATGTGAAAAGCAGCAACAAAAGCCGGTTGAAGGCCAATTTTTGTATCTCACCGATTTGCACTGGCTCAACCAGACTTTGACTGAGCTACGCAAAAAAAATAAAGCAAATGTATTTCTTTATGAGATAATTGAGAGCTGCGAACTCATATTGCCGGAAAATGAGTTAAAGCAACGCAATCCCGAGCTGGAGGCCCGTTGTCAGCGCCTGCGTACAGAGCAGCAAAATCGCGAATATCAAAAGATGACGAAAAATGTTGATGCGAGTCAAAAGCATATTCCCGAAGATACCGTGGCCTATCAAAGTGGGTTACTCGCATCTATTCCTGATTTGACAAATAAATTATCAATCTCTCTCTCCTGCAGTTAAAAGCATCAATAAGCAAATCATAGCCGTGGCCCAGTTCATCTTCTCAGTAGCAGCGGGTTTCACGTTTGGTTTCTTTGGCGTTAATTTGATGGTTGGTCCCTTGCCGTTTGGCTTTCGAATTCTGCTGGGTGTGATAGTTGCGCTCGTTATAGCTCTGGCTGAGATGTACTTCCTGGCCAAAAAGTTGCACGAATACGATGAGGTTTTAGATGCGCCCAAACGCAAAACACCAAAATCGCCTCAAGTAAGCGGCGTTCAGAACATTAAGCCGCATATTGATTAAAAAGTTAGCTAAACAAGTTGTATTAAATTTTGTTTGTAGTATTTTGGTTACATAAATAAGTTTTGATTTTAACAGAGGGAAGGGCTTTCGATATACGTTCACCATGCACACACACGTTTATTCGTAGTGATTTTGGTTAGGGTTTGGATTGTTCCAGCTGTCGTCCAAACGTTCGTTGCCACCGCCACGACCGAACAGTGCCATTAAATAAATAAACATAATAAAGGCCAAAATGCCGCTGAGTACCAAAAACCAGGTGCGACGCCAAGGCGGACGAGAGGATGGCGCATAAAAGCGACGCGTCCAACGTGAGAAAAGCTCAGCCGGTGAGCGCCGTTGGTATTTATTATCATCCCGATCAGTGCCGCCAATGGGCGACTGACGCGGAAGCAAGGGTCTCCGGCTGCTAGTTCCTAAAAATAAAGAAAAAGGGTTAAAACTCAATATGACAGTTCTTCTGTTGGACAGACCATGCAAATCGCCCGAACTAGGTGGATTAAATGCATCCATTAACAGCACGGAATGTGGACTTGAGCTATCAATGCCTCCATTCGGTTTCATGCGTTCGCGCTCGCCAGCGGAATGATGATGCACTTTGGTTATGTTTGTAACAGCTGCTGCCTGGTTAGTCATACTTTTTGTCTTGAAGCTATTGTTTTGTTCATCCGACAGCTGCAAATGAGTGTTTTTAATATGTTAAAAGTCGCAACTATAGCATCCCGGGCAACATTTACCAAAGCAAGTCCCAGTCCATTGCGTCCCCAGTTCACCTGAGACAGGTAGTTTTTGAGTGCATCTGCCACGGGCGAGACCAGATTGGACGTCGGAAACAATTCCACACCACAACACGGACACTGGTGTCCACTAGGCGCTGTATTGGCAGGCAAACAGGCTTGACGTGCATTCAAGCAGTCCCAGTGAAAAACATCTTAGAAATGGTTGGATTTGCATTTTAAATATTTTTTTTTGTAAACCACTATGCACTTACGGTAACAAACCAGGCGCACACATTCGCCCTGCTCTAGGCTAGTCCCGCACAGCGTACAATTAGATATATAGTCGCTATCACGTAGCCATTGTAGATACGATTGAACTACGCACTGAATTAAAGAAATTGAGAGTAATGTGAAAATAAATATCATTCAGTATGCACATATATTGCATGCAACACCCACCTTGGGATGGCTCTGGACCATGCAGTGTTCACAGACATTTACTCTATGTTCAAAGCAGAATTGGTTTGTCACCAAACGTTTTGGACATTTGCAAAGTCCCATTTTGTATATAGGCTGGAATTATTGTCTATTTTCTTGTAATTTTCTTTGTAGAGCACTTGGGCTTACAGTCGTATTTACGTGCAAAATTAATTATCGCATTTTATGTGTGAATTGTGAAGATTTCTAAATTAAGCTTAATTTTGTGCTTAGCTTTCGTTAAAAAAATTTTTATTCTATACAATAACAGAATCGACAGCCACGTATTTATGCTGTTTCAGGGGCGAGCATATTGTTATCGGAATGACGATTAATCGGTGAATTGCATTTGTGAGGTTTTGCACCTATGGAAATTGCTTAAACAAAATTAAACTGAAAAGAAAATATGTTATCGTTTAATCAAAATAAATTGGCAAAAAATATATATATATTTTTATGTATGTATGTTATTTAGATTAAATTAAAACAATATGACTACGATCCAAGCCTTACGGCGAGCTTTTGATTTAACAAGTGAATCGAATCAATACAAACTTTTTGGGTTTGTTAACAGAATGAATGATAAACTCAATTATAGTAATTTCATCTTGTATTTTTTAATCCAACCAATCAGTCATATATTGACAATTGATAGCGGTAACATTGCCACAATTGGAGCAATTCTTGATCACTGGACATATGCCACATGGCATTTGAACCAAACCAGGCGCCGGTAGAGGTAAGTTAACCGCACGATAAACGTACGCTCCATCAGATTGTAGTATGCGTTCTGCATTGCCATCATAAACGACGGTTTTGAGTATAGTTTCCAAATCATCCTCGTCCAGATTGACTTTACTAATGCCCAAGTCCGAAATGAACTTGTGCACCTCCTTGACAGTACAACATGACATTTGCTTAAACGCCAGAGGTCCATCGCGTTTCTTTTCCGCACCCTCGCGTTTCATTTGCAGAAAACGAAGGCATTGTTGATTCAGCACATCCACGAACTCGACCTCAAAGTCCTGGTCCTGATACCAAGCGCCGCCTGTGACTGATCGATCTGCCTCCAAGTTGTACAGCATATATACTTTCTTTTTGCTGGCCTTGTTGAGACACATTTTAAATTGAATTAATTAATTCATTTAAAGAATGGCTACCACTTACATTCACGGATTTAACGGCTTTAATTAACTTCTTAGTTTCCAGATTTTTAAGGATTTTGTTTAACTGCGTCATGTTTAAATTCGACTTCATTCGAATATCACGTATCCAAATGCCTTTGTTCCCACCCTCTTCAACTATGCTGTAGACGACCTTCTCCTCATTATCAGCGTCTTTGGGCAGTGCACTTTTCTTCTGCGGATCCTTGGCTCGATAAATTAGCTTCTCTCCCTTCTTCAAAACCTCTATGCCGCCCTGCTTTAACAATACATTCAGGCCCTCAACACGGGAAGCAGCGGGCATATCCGACAGTGCTTTATTTAGGTCATCATTTGTAGCGCCGCCAGGAATGCCCTGTATTACAGCGAGCAGCAGTTGCGCGATCTCGGTTGCCATTTTGAGCTGCAAATGAAGAATTCAAAAAAGTGAATGTGGCGCGCAACTTTGAGACATGTGGAGTAATAATGTAACAAATAAACTTTTCTGTTAGCACACTAGTAAATACGGAAAACGCATACATGTGAATGTTTTTGTTTGCATTAGCCGAAATTTAATTGGGCAGCTGCGTTTTTTATTTACTGTCATATTTACCGTGCAAGAATGTCACAAACTCACAGCTCGGATGATGAAACTGATTTTAAAGCGGTCAACACAACAAATTATCAGCGCATTCAGGAAAAAGTAAAAAAGGTAAAAAAAAAGCGTGCGCTATGGGGTAAACCGAGTGCCTTGCCTGTCGCTCGCACGTCGTCTGTTAATTAGCAGAAGAAGAGGAAGCAGTATGTTACGAAGTAGTCACTGTAAGAAAAAATCAGCTGTCATTGTGTTAACTTAAACATATGAGAATCACTGCGGAGGGACCGCGCTATTTGCGAAACAGCGCGAAGTAAACATAAGGCAACTAGCAAAAATTACAGTAAGATCAGATCTAATTATATACCGATCGAAAAATATAGTTTCAACTAAAAAATCGATATATTAAAAAATTTTAAAATGACCATGCTATGAAAAAAATTAAGGACCTGATTATGCTTTCATTACCTCGCAAAGATAAATATTTTTCACCATATTTTTTGTAGATTAACTATGCCGATGGAATTGTGGATGGCCGAGAAAAGGTCTTCCAGGACAGCTTTGATCAGGGCTATGCTGATGGATTGAGAACTGGAATAGAATTAGCAAAGTTTTCGGCTTTTTATGATGGCCTAACAGCTCCTAATGAAACCCTGGCCAAGGAGCAGGTAGTATACCAGGAAATTAAAATGGCTAAGGCTACAGATAAAAGTCATTTTAAGTATTTGGAACACCAAAGCGAACCACTTAGCGTCGTATCCGAAAAACAAAAGGTCTACATAGACGATTTATTGGAACACTGCGCCGGAGCACTGCACACAACAACGAATTTGTTCATGTCGCAAGCAAAATGATATTTTTGTATTAACCTGGGTTTAATGCGTGTTTGTGTGTGATTAGGAATTATAATATATGTTAACTGAAAAAACTCGATTTGACTTATAAATACAATCCCTCGGGCGTGCCCTCCTTCTTGCGGTACAGAACGCTTTCCTTGGATTTCTTAAAGTCCTCGTTGGTGACCTTCATGCGACGCTCGCGCAACGCCATCAGGCCTGCCTCTGTGCAAATGGCCTTGATGTCAGCACCGGACAGATCATCCTTGGCCATAATCAGCTCATTCAAGTTCACATCCGTTGCCAGCGTCATGCGGGAGGTGTGTATGGTAAAAATGCGTCGCTTGGTCTTCTCGTCGGGCAGCGGAAACTCGATTTTTCGATCAATACGTCCCGGACGTATAAGCGCCGGATCCAGTGTCTCAATGCGATTCGTTGCCATAATGACTTTTACATCACCACGAGAATCGAAACCGTCCAGCTGATTGAGCAACTCCAACATGGTACGTTGAATTTCACGCTCGCCGCCCGAGTTGGAATCATAGCGCTTTGTGCCCACGGCGTCAATTTCATCGATGAAAACAATCGATGGCGCATGCTCCTCGGCCACGCGGAACAGTTCGCGTACCAACTTGGGACCGTCGCCCAAGTACTTTTGTATAAGCTCCGAGCCCACAACACGCAAGAAAGTCGCAGAGGTTTGATTTGCAACCGCCTTAGCAAGCAGTGTTTTGCCGGTGCCCGGTGGACCATAAAGAATGACGCCCTTTGGCGGCTTAATGCCCATTTCCTCATAGTACTCGGGATGCGTTAGCGGCAGTTCGACAGACTCCTTGATCTCCTGTATTTGAGTATCCAGACCACCAATGTCTGCGTAAGTTTCCTGCGGGGCCTTCTCCAGCTTCATCACAGTGACCATAGGGTCGGTATCATCGCTGAGCACGCCCACAACAGCATGCACCTTATGGTTCAAAAGGACCGAGCATCCAGGCTCCAATTGGTCCTTGTCAACAAAGGACAGAATACCGACGTAGTGCTCGGAGCCTACAGATGTCGACACAATGGCATGATTGTCGTCGATAATTTCCTCCAGATTACCCACGGACATGGGTGTACCACGCAGGTCATCCACCTTGGAACGCTCCTCCTCGTTCTTCTCGTCCTGTGGCTTTAGACGCTCCTGGTTGCGTATGAACTCGTCCTCCATCATCAGGTAATCCTTGATGCGCTCCAACTTGAGCAGTTTGAGGCGACAGCGCGTATGAGGCGTCACCTGGGGCAGCTTCATGGCCGCATCTGGACCCTTTGCGCGACGCTTCTTTTTGCCAACACGAGTGGGAATTGGTGGCTCGTACTTCTTCTTTTTGTCTTTGTCATCTTTTTTGTCTCCGGTGCCACCCTGTGCCGATTGGTTTTGGCCCTGCAAAACGCAAGCATTCAATTTACATTTAAACAAAAAACTTTTGTCTCGCCAACTTACCATTTTTCGAGTTTACTTTTATATTTTCAGGCGAAAACGAATTTATATTATCGGCAACACAAACAGATTTTTACTAGTCATAACCGACACGAAGTTGGCTGCGGCTACGTTTTCAGTGTGTACAAATTGTATGAAGCAGAGATGCACTGTAATTAAATTTATTTGGCGCCTACTGATACTTTAAACTTAACATAACATTCGTTATTTTTGCCTGAACTTAGTTTGTCAAATAGAAGTTTTTTCATAAAAATAACCTTGCATTTACTTTTACTGATTAAGACAATTAAACAGATGAAGCAAGCAGTTGTCGAAGACAATTCGATTATTCATTATGGGCATTCTGCTTTACATGGCATCACATTTAACATAGCATTTTGTTACAGAAGTTAAATTCAACCCAGCATATTCACCATTAGGGAAAAGGACATTACGAGCAAATAAAAGACTATTAAATATATTTCAAATTAAGGAGTAAAGTACTAAACCGTTCAAAAACAAATATTTAGAAATATTACTATAAGAAACAGAGTGGGACTTTAAATAACAGACGAATTTATTAGCGATCAACATTCTGTTTACCTCATATCAACAGGTATATACTTCTTTACTACCTGCAAATTCACGTAACTGTAATGTAGTTTTGGTAGTTGTTTCCAGGTAACTGAAGAAAACAGACTGTGCGCAGCTGGATTCACCTAAATTACTTTGGCATAGCGTCGGAAATAACAAAAACAAACAACAAATACACATATTTGTAGAAATATCTATTGGCTGAAATGTTAATCGAATTCTTTCATTTAACCATCACAATTCTTTTAATTCTGTTCATCGCGTCCTACTTTGTCATAATTTTAAAATGCAAACAAAAAGCAATTGTTCAGATAACACATCCGAATGGACAAAAGATAAAAAGTGAATTCGCTCAGGCACCTGGACCACGACCTTGGCCGGTATTAGGAAACTTGGATATAATTGGACGATTTGAGAATCCGTTTAAGGGCTTTGGTACATTAGCCAGTCACTATGGCGACATTTACTCCTTAACATTTGGCCATACACGTTGCCTTGTTGTTAACAATTTGGAGCTGATAAGAGAGGTTCTTAACAAGAATGGAAAATTCTTTGGTGGACGCCCGGATTTTTTGCGATACCATAAACTGTTTGGCGGTGATCGAAATAATTCGCTAGCTCTTTGCGATTGGTCACAGTTGCAGCAGAAACGCAGGAACATGGCGCGTCGGCACTGCTCCCCACGTGAATCAACCTCGTACTTCACCAAGATGTCCTGCATTGGTTGTGCTGAGATCGACATGTTCATGGAAGAGCTGCAGAAGTTAATTATACCAGGCCAAGACCTAGATTTGAAGCCAATTTTAAACGCAGCATGCGCAAATATGTTTAGTCAATATATGTGCTCGATGCGTTTTGAATATGATGATGCCGAATTTCAACAGATGGTTAATTTTTTCGATGAAATATTTTGGGAAATCAACCAAGGACATCCTTTGGATTTCTTGCCTTGGCTCTCACCATTTTATAAAAGCCACACCAAAAGAATTGCCCATTGGTCCACAACAATACGTAAATTTATTCTGAACCGTGTCCTGGATCCGAGAGAACTGAATGTCGATCCCGAGGAACCCGACAACGATTTTACAGATGCACTGCTGAAAAGCCTAATAGAGAACAAAAACATATGCCGTAATACAATAATTTTCATGTTGGAGGATTTTATCGGTGGTCATTCAGCTGTTAGTAATTTAATAATGCTGGCACTCACTTATATAGCCAAGGATCCAGTTATTGGCAGACAAATTCAGTCCGAAACAGATGGCATCTCGAATAATGGAGAACGTAGCATCACATTAGAAGACATGGACCAAATGCCCTACACCATGGCAACAATATTCGAAGTTCTACGCTACTCTTCATCGCCTATTGTGCCACATGTTGCTACTGAGGATTCGGTTATCGCGGGATTTGGCGTAACTAAGGACACAATTGTGTTCATAAATAACTATATACTAAATATGAGCAACAAAAACTGGAAAAATCCTGATCAATTCTGTCCAGAAAGATTTTTGGAAAAAAAATCTCTCAGTAACATTCAAAGCATTGACTCGGGTATAGAGTTGAAACAAGATAATGCGTCTGACACAGAAATTTTAACACATCAGTTACCAAATGAACCTCCAAAGTTTCAATTGAAAAAGAATCTACCGCATTTCCTGCCTTTTAGTATAGGGAAACGTACTTGTATTGGACAAAATTTAGTTCGAGGATTTGGATTTATTTTGCTTTCAAATATTTTATTGCGTTATAATATAAGCAGTTCCAATCTTTCCAAAATCAAAATAAATCCGGCCTGCTTGGCTTTACCCGCAAACTGTTTTCCGCTAGGTTTAACGAAAAGATAAAAAATTTTAAAAAAATTTGACATAATTTGCAACTATTTAAGATCAACTTAAATTGTATGCCTTAATTTCATTTTAAAATAAATATTACAACTAAAAAAATTAAAGAGATATTTATTTGTGTATATAAATTTTCTATATTAATTTTAACACAGCCCTGAAGGATTATAGTATTAAAAATGTTATTTAAAAATCTTGCTGGAAGTATCGATATTTGTTTAAATAAGTAATCGATATTTCTCATGTTCACGCCAGTGCTAGTTTAGAGCTGAACCACTTTCATCTCTAGACCAAACAACTCGTGTTTGTTGTTAATTAAAAAACCCCGCGAAATAGTGTATATTATTAACCAATGGCACAATATCATCAAAATATAGAGCTCAAGCTCGAAGATATTGACGTTTTAACTACAGGCATTGTTGCTGAGATTGTAAATGGCATTCTAGACTTTTTATTATTTCACCGCAGTCAAATTCCCTTCGTGTACAGAACTTACAAATATCTGGTGAACAAATGGGATGAGACTGAAGAAACAGAGAATACGGAAGAATCCTTTAAGCACTATCAGTTACAAAAGCAACGTTCGTTGGCTAAAGAAACCAAGGAGGCCATTAGTAATATGCGAGAAGTAAATATAAATAATGTGAACAGAAGCAGGTAAAGAAGGCTACTTATTATTTTTCTTGCAGCTTATACGAACTACGTTTAAAAGCAGCAAAGCCGTCAAGAGCTTGCGGTTTCTGTTTGGAAACAATACGTTTATGCCAACAGAATCATATACAATACACATACCACACACATCCATATCAAAATATCATGGTGATATACATGCCATGCCGGAGGGTCCCATGAACCAAACGCTGCTCCGGCTGCTCACCTGCGAGGAGCTATACACGCTCTGGTCCACTGACCTGAAGGCGACCAATATGTATTTGGAACTAGAGCTGCTGACTGAGGAAAATGAGCAGCAATGCGAGACATGGAAGCTCTTTCCCAAGGATGTTATTAGCCAGTTGCCACGCAGTTGTAAAAATGTGCATTTGCATCTGTTGCCTTCCGATGAGAAGGATGTGGATGCCCTGCAATGCTGCAAGGAGTTGACCATATACGAAGGCATAGCCTTTTTAAATCTGCATTCAACAAAAAGCAGCGATGCTGAGGATTTGGGCAGCAAGGAGCCAGAGCATTTGACTGGTTGGTGGCAAGCTGATGTTGTAGTGCGCGGATTTAGAGCACCTAAATATGACTTGTGGTCTAGTTAATATTGTTTACATCTAAATTCGCAAAGGTTGTGCTAATACACTTCTAATTAAATATCTCAATTTTTACTGTACATGTTGCAGAGTTATGTGTATCATAGGATTATTAAAAAAAAAACCAACCAGTACAAATTGCATTTATTATTTTTTAGAAATTAATTGGCTAGTGTGTAAATAATATAGATAGAAAGCAATCGTATGTTAAATGCATTTTAAAACTTATTAATTTAACATTAGGTGCAACAACAGATACAAATTTAAAATTGTTCACTAACAAGTGTCATCCCTTAAAAGAGCTAACCACTTGTTGAACGTGAAAACGATTTAGTAGTTCGATTGATGTTTTTGTTCATCGAACTTGAACAAATAGAACGATCCAGCCCTGACGCTTGCCTTTGTATCTGCTTCGCGTCCCGTTTACATATCATTTTAAACGTTTTGCAACGACACAGAAGCAATCGCCTAGTCATTTGTCGTGGTTGTCGTTAATTCCGTCGTCGTTGCAGTATGTCTGAAAAACCGACTGTTTTAATTTTGGGCGGTAAGTGGGATCGCAATCAGTGTAGCAATTGTTGTGAACTTATCTCACCGTATCTGTGCAGGCTGTGGATTCATTGGACGCAACTTGCTGACTTACTTGCTGGAGAATGATTTGACGAAGGAAATACGCCTTGTTGATAAGACACCGCCACAAATGGCTTGGCTCAACGAGCAGCAAACCAAGGCGTTCAACGATGATAAAGTCGAGTTTTGCAGCGCGAATCTGATTAATGCCGGTATGTAATAATATACAACCCACTTACGCATACACACACATGTACATAAAGGCTGAAACCGGTTTTATATTATTTGGGATCCTTAATACTTTTTGTAGCCTCTTGCAAGTTGGCGTTTGCACCACACCCAACAACGCACCAAGGCTGGGATGTGGTCATAAATTGTGCAGCTGAAACGCGTGCAAACCAAGACGATGCCGTGTACAAAGAGGGCATCTACAAGCTGAGCATTAACTGTGCCAACGAGGCCGCCAGTCATCAGGTCAAGCGCTATGTGGAGCTCAGCTCGGGCTGTGTGAACAGCAGCGAGAAAACGCCACTGAAGGAGGACTGCAAGCTAGATCCGTGGACGGGCGTGGCCAAACAAAAGCTGAAAGTGGAGAAGGAGCTGGCGCACATTAACAATCTCAACTATACGGTGGTGCGGCTACCCATTGTCTATGGCATTGGTGATAAGCGCTACTTGAGTAAGTCGCCGCAATGCATTGATAATTATTTCTATATAACAATATTTAACTGCCCCACAGTGCCACGCATTATAATCGCAGCCATTTACAAATATCTTGGCGAGACAATGAAACTACTGTGGAACGATGCGATGCGCCTTAATACGGTGCACATACGCGATGTGTGTGCGGCGATTTGGCAATTAGCCCAAAGCCCTAAAACGGTTGGTCAGGTCTACAACATTGTCGATGACTCAGCGTCTACGCAGGGCAGCATCAGTAATTTGCTGGTGGATATATTCGAAATCAACGTCGAATATTTTGGACTTGTTTTGTCCAACCTGACCAAGGTATATGAGCAAACGTTAACGATGACTCATTTAACTCATTAAATACTCATTTCGATTATTTAGCTCTATCCAAGCGATACGGTTGGCGAAATCAATGATAAGCATATGGCGCCTTGGGCTGAGATTTGTCAGCACAATGGCATTGACAATACACCGCTGACGCCCTATTTGGATGAGGAGCAACTGCATCATAAGCATCTCAATCTGGACAATACGAAACTGAAAGACTTTGGCTATGTGCTGAAGGAGCCGAAAGTAACGCGCGCTCTGCTCATGGAAATGATTGATGATTATGTAAAGCAGCAGCTATTTCCTAAATCCTTAGCCATCTAGTTGTGGCTGCAGGCACAGATTAAGCACCAAGTTAATACGCACACAGACAGTTAAAATTAGTTAAGTTGAAAGTTTTATGATATTCAAATTTTCTTATGAACACTGAACAATCAATCTTCCAAAAAAAAAAAGAAAAAAGAAATGCCCAGGTATTGTATTTCGTAGCTGACACGAAAAAAGTGTACTTATAGTATTATGTGTAGACCCAATATTTTTTTATATAACATATATTAACATAGTACCAATACATTCCAATGTATGCGTAATTTAAAGCTCGGCCAAATGAACTGAGCAACATTTGAGACTAAAATTAATATTGTGATCATTTTTAGTGGCCAACGACAATTGACAGTTTTAATTAAATGATAATAACATATTAAAACACACTGGTATAAAGTTTAGTTTATGTGTATATTTGATTACTTTAAAAGTTGCGGCAACGGAGCGTTTCGTACGATACGATACATAATTGAAAAAATGCAATTGCTTCACTTTTACGCTCATTAAACTAAAAAACTTACAGAAAATCAACAATAATCATGATAAAAGCAATTTAAGCTCGCTTTTTTCTCATTTTTGTTTAGCTTAATTTAAAACACGGCTTGAAGTTAGAAAGTTGAACAAATCATTTAGCTAAACTTATCATTTGTTGCTTCATTTTTTTGTTGTTTTGTTATTTATAAATTAATTTGCTTTTGTGACTTCTCTTTCTCTATAAACGGAGGTGCGCGGATGCAATATGATTATTTGCTTTTGAGTTCGATTGGTTAGTTTAAACTAGTTAAGTTTTAGCTGCAGCACTTAGAAGGCCAAACCGGCGTCACGGTATGTGGTGAAGATCTTCTCAATGGAGTTGACATAGGCAGCGGTTCTCAGGTCCAGGCCCAGGTTGTATTTCATGGCTGTCTTCATGATGGCACGTGCGGAACGCTCCATGGTATAATCCAGGCCGGAGTGGACAATATCCTTCTCGGAAGCACCGGAGATGCGCTTCTGGAACGATTCGGATGGTGTGACGGGAATACGACCGCCGACACGTCCAAAGCGACGCTCCAAGGACTCTTGCACGGATTCTAAAATATGACCAGGCG
Source organism: Drosophila paramelanica (assembly GCA_035043915.1). Lineage (NCBI taxonomy): Eukaryota > Metazoa > Arthropoda > Insecta > Diptera > Drosophilidae > Drosophila > Drosophila paramelanica. The sequence continues at coordinate 8,321,833 of JAWNMO010000258.1, forward strand.
GGCAACAATTGAAATGGGAGAGAGATACAAGCGATTAATTTAATATGCCACATGCTGGATATTGGTTACGCAATTAGCCGCCAACTTTGACTACACAGTGTATGTTAGAGTATTGATAGAAGCACAGTTAGAGCACATCATTTGGAATGTTTTTCTTGTATTTTTTCATTTGTTTAATGGGCTATCCAATCTACGATATAGTGTGTATATGTAAAATGGAGATAAAGAGCATGGCGATGGGCATCTCGGCGTGATCTAAAGAGATCTTCAAGCTTAACCAATGCAATTGATGGCAAGGATTAAATGTCAAACATAACATACATAAAGGAAAAAGGAAAAATCTAAGGCTACAAAAATACACATATATGTCATACAACATACATAAAAAGGGATAACAAGAACCAATGCAGGCGATTTGCTTTTTGTTGTTGGGGTTTTTTTTTTTTGTATGAGTTAAGGTTTGTTTTTATGGGATAGGATAATAGAAAAGAAGAATTAATAATAAATGTACCGTCGTTAATAATTCTTTCAATTGACTGTTGGACTGAGTCTACATTGGTGATAGAGAAACGGAAAAAAAGAAGAAATAGAATAAACAACGAATTACTAAGATGGCATTATAATTAAATTACGGTATTGAGTTGTTTGTTGATAATAATAGTTGAAATACGAGTATTGAGGAGCACACTAAAATGAATTGAGCCAAATAAATAGTAAATTAAATAATTTGTTTAATATGTTTTGTTTAAATAGACACCAAACCGGAAGAGCAATTGCTACAAAGCAGCCGCTTTTCTGTAAGGGTTTTTGCAAACTTAAGATAATACACACAATTGAATAAATAAATAATCATCGAGTTTTTGAAACCATATACCCTTTAAATGAATTGTAAATGATATGGCATGATTGATCGTACAAGCCAGTGAAATGTAAATACTTATATAGATAAATAGACTATACGCGAGCGGAGAGTACTGATAGTGCCAATAAGTATATATGAAAGAACTTGAACAACTTACCGAGTAAATGATAGTTGGACTCGCGCTCATACTTAAAGGTCAGGCGACCATATGAGACGTGGTTCAGGTTCTTCAGCCACTCGAAGAACGAAACGGTAACACCACCAGCATTAATGTACAGATCGGGGATGACCAGAATGTTGCGATCAATGAGTATTTTATCAGCAGCTGGCGTTGTCGGACCGTTGGCGGCCTCGGCAATAATCTGGAATGGAATTGTATTAAAGCGTATGATATTATTAATGCAAAGACAATATAAAATATATAATAAAAATAAATAATAAGATTTATATTGTCTTTGGTCTATGCATGTAGGAAAACCCGACTAGATCACAGAAAATATATAATATAAATAAAAATTGGCCATCATCTAGAATAATACGGCCTAGAAAGTACTTAATTTGGCTTTTACAAGCAATACAAAACAAAACAAATTTTGTTTTTCATAAAAATATAAGTTGAAATATTTCAAGTGAAAACAAAAATTGAGAAAAGAATCTGAGAAGCTATTTTAGTTAATTTTTCTTAAAACCAATGGAAAAGTTGAAGGTTCAAGCTAAAAATCTGAGCCAGGAATATATTGAAGGGGTAAATCGAACCATTATCCCTAATTTTTATACCCTACAAGTGTTTGCAGCCAAAAAATATATGTTAGAAATACCAACCTTGCAATTAATTCTGTGGGCATTCTCGCTGTTGATGACCTTCTCGATGGCCGCTGGAATGAAGATGTCGCACTGTTCGAACATCAGGTTCTCGCCCTCGTACGGCTTGGCGTTGGGGTAGCCAACGATGGTGCCGTGCTCGTTCTTGTAATCCTCCAGCAGTTTGGGATCGATGCCTTCTGGGTTGTAGAGGGTGCCGTCGTGCTCGATCACACCGATGCAGGTGGCGCCGGCGCGGGTCAGATAGCGGGTGGTGTGGAGGCCGACATTACCGAAGCCCTGCACGATGAAAGTCTTGCCGCCCCAGCCGGGAGTGGTGCCTGGTGATGCAAAAGAGAAAGCGTTGGTTATAATCTGACTGTTGACTGTTGGTAACCTCAAATTTGGCTCACCAATCATGCTCATGTAGTTGGCCTCGTTGATGAAGTTCTCCAGGCCGTGGAAGACGCCGCGACCGGTGGCCGAGACGCGTCCGTGAATGCCGCCCTGGTTGATTGGCTTGCCAGTGACACAGGCATGTGCATTGATGTCCAAATGGCCGATTGTCTTGGCATAGGTATCGGCAATCCAGGACATCTCACGCTCGCCAGTGCCCATATCGGGTGCGGGCACATCAACGCCGGGGCCAATGAAGCCCTTCTTGGCCAACTCAAGCGTGAAACGGCGCGTGATCTTCTCCAGCTCATGCTCAGAGTATTCCTTCGGATTGATCTTCAGGCCGGCCTTGGCACCGCCGAAGGGCACATCAACGCAGGCGCACTTGAAGGTCATCAGAGCGGACAGGGCTTTCACCTCATCGCGTGACACATCCAAGGAAAACCGAATGCCTGCAAAGTGACACAGTATTGCATAACTATTACGAATACGACAGGTGTTCAACAGAAAAAAAAACCTTGAACAGCACTAAATATATATCACATGCTATATCTATCAGTACATTCCTCCTGTCTAGGCAGATTTGCATTTATTTTTGGACTTAATCCAATTGCAAAGCGCTAAGAATAGTCGAGAAAGTACTGAAAAGTACATTTCGTGTGTCTCTATTCGAAAGCAAAAGTTGATTTTCAGCAATGGTTTTGGCAGCTCGACTCTCACGTGCATTGGAACTGTCGCCAACCCACCCAAAGTGGGTCAGAGTAGCATTTAGTCGCCAGCTGCGTGCAAGCCATGTCGTAATATTCAACCACAAATTCAAGAATTGTAAAAGCCAACACTTGTGCAAGTTTTTTGTTTCTTATCTTGTTTTTGTTTTTTCACATTTATCTTTATATCTGAAGCGTAAATGCGCATTGGCGATTAGATAAAACCAACTTCCTTTCTTAACGCCGCAAATTCTCAATAGCACTAAGGTTTATTTTCAATTTAACGATGTAAGCCATAAACATAATAGATAAATTATTGTTCAGGCACAAAGTACACGCATTTTAAATTGAAGTTTTTCATGATTGAAAAGTAAAAATAGAGGAGAAAAAATATAACTTGAATTAAATGCGGTTGCTAAGCGTGGATCTTGATGCCTTGGCCATGAATCCGTTGAACTTTGGCTTGCCAAATACGGCAAAGTTTGATTGCAGCACACAAAAAAATTTAAAAATAAAACAAGAGTAGAAAATCTTATCAGCTGCAAATATAAAGGCGCTTGCAAAGCTTTAAACTTTTTGTGTGTATGTGTGTGTGTGTGTATATGTTTAGGTTTAGGTTTAGGTTTAGTGCACAGCGCACTGCTTTCCCATGCAAGCAATGCAGCGTCAGCGTCTGTCTGTATTTGTGTGCTGTGTACGTCAGCCTGAAGCAACGGAAACTCGGGACTTTAACATAAACACACATAAGAAAAGCAAGAGAAAAACTCAACTCTAAAATGCGAAACTCAATGTTCGCCTTTGCCCATAGAATGGGTATAAGGTTTTTAGTATTATACAGAAGGAGGCAAATTCTATACAATTATGTATCTAAATTATAGCCAAGTTTAACTTATTCTTTCAATATCTTTTTCTATATTCTGTTTAAGTTTCTAATTGTGTCTACTTTTGAATATTTTAAATACAATAAAATAATTTTATTGTGTATTTTAAAAGCATTATATGCTAGAAATCTTAAATTTGTATTTTTAAAACCATTTTCAAGTCTGATTTGTAGTTAATTAATTAGTCTACAATAGTTTTTTAAAATTGAAAAAATGATTTCTGCATTTTGACGCTTGGAATGCCAAAATTTTTTAATTTGAGATATGGTAATTTAATTTATAATATTGTTAATTGTTGCTTTTTGATATGTAAACACTATTTTTTACTATATTTGAGTACTGCCAAAATTATAAGGATAAAACAGTTAACAGTTAGGTTAGGATTAGGAAACATGCTGCGAATATATAATATATAAGGACAGTTCGCCGATAAGTACAGAGTATCTGTTAGTCATGCACTCTTTTGCTATTTATCTTATTGTTTGCTTTGCTCTCCCTCTCGCTGTCTTTCTCTCATTCTATATGGGCGCATAACAACAGCGAAAACATTTTCGACTTTTGCCAAAAACGGCCTCAACTCTATTTGTTCTTCCATCTCAGTTTCAAGTATTTCAACGCATACAAAAATCATAAAAAGTTTCGTTTCGTTAACAACCGGCTTTATCGGTAAGCAGACGCGAAAAGAAAAAAACAGGGTGCCCAATCAACTTGTTTTTTGAGTACATTTTCGTTTGAAATGAAACAAAAACAAACAAACGCGTGACTTTTTTTTATAGATCGCATATAGCGAACCGGTATAATCCGCCCGTACCCCCAGCGTATCGCAGTGCGAAATCTATTTCTGCCTAGAGCTCTAGGCATACTATGAATATGTGTGTATATGAATATTCGTGTTTATAGGTGTGTGTGTATCTTACACAATCAGTCGCGATAAGTTCTGTTTTTTTTTTAATTGTATTTTGTTTTTTGGGGGGCTCGATCGCATGGGGCCACGTCTGCCACGTCTATAAGCAAGTGCTTGCGCCATTGGCAACAGCAATCGCAAATTTATAGACCAAACCAGTTGCCCCCTGGTGCGCATCAGCTGACTAGCGTTTTAGCCATATGATAAAGATGTTGTTTCCATTTTATTTTTCATGCCATAGGTTTATTTTTTTTTTTTTACGGCATGCTAAGTTGTATTTCTGCCGTATGAATAAGATAAGCTAGCACAGGAAATGACGCGAGAACTGTAAAAAATGTAGCCAAATATTATTGACAACAATTTCAATGTTTTTCTTCGTATTTTTGGTACACATTTAGCACATCTAGAACTGGTAGGTAACTGTTGCATATATGTCTGTCTGTCTGTATCGAGGGGCGTTGCTCGGAGTTTATCTAAAGAATTTGCCACTTGAGCAAGACACGATTGCAAACAAAGCGTTTTTCTCACACAACATTTAAATGTTGACACAACTTGTTTGAATATAAATTGCAAATGGAAGCACTTTACATGAGTTCTGGCTGTATTTGTAAACAAATGAAAATTTGTCAATACCGTTCACTTGTCATAATAAAAACGAAAACACATTTGCAGTTACAGTCTGAACTTTTTATGCTTTTTTAATTTGTATTGCACTCATTTTTTGCATTCTTTATAATAGGAGCCTTAAACTATAGTTTTTAAAGCATTGGAAGAATGAATATTTTAAATTCTTATTTTTTAAATTTTGTTAATAAGAGAATGAAAAAACAGAAATATTATATATTTGTATTTTTAAATACTGTTTTAATTAACTAACTATTAAAATTACCACGAAAAATAGTAGAAATCATTTTTGAGTACATTAAATAAAACGCTTAGAATCCCAAATTATTATTTTTGTACCATTAAAAACTTGTTTTAAAATATTCAAAACAACAATTTTTTTTTACAGATAAAGCTTTATGTATATTAGATTTTTTCAACCAAAAAACTTGTAGTTACTAATCGACCACTGTACCTAAATACATATATAATATATTAGGAACCTGAAGATAAGGAATGCAAGGCACCCGCATTATTACATAGTTAACATTATCAGAAGAATTATCACTCGATCGAGAAGTAGTTGCTACAATTTCAGCTTAGATTTGATTAGTGTAGAAAATTACATAATATACAATAATGGGGTAGTACGCCATATACACGATTTCATCTACTATAAAGATCTTTTAGCTGCACTTTAGCAATTATTAAGCTAACGAATGCGTTGTTTATTTGTCCGTTCATTAAAAGTATCGTGTACATAAGTATGTACATGTATAACAAATAAATGAAACCAATTGTCGAACAGCAGTTCAACGACATAGAAAGTGGTATATAAAGCAGCCCAACAGTCGAATTCAGTTTAGCTGCACAGTGTGCCGGTAGCTGTAAATAATGTGACTCACGATTTGGCACAACGTGAGCATCACGTGAAGCACATTAAAAATGCAAAACAAAATAAATACAGAAAAAGATACAGTTTCTACACAGCACCCAAAAGCAATACGCAAAAAACCAGTTTTTGCATATTTGCCATTTATTAATAATATTTTTTTTATAAATTGTTTTGACTTTGATGTTTAATAGTAGCTGCAAACTTTATTTAACCGAATTTGAGCTATGAAGTCATTTGTGCACACATACATACTAATTCATATGATATGCAAGTAAGTATTTTGAAATTATATATATCACAATTAACATTAATTAGCGTAATATCGCTCTAAGCATTTCACATTTCCATTAAACGCCTGAACCATTTAACAAATATTTAATATCAATTTAACACGTCTAACTAGTATACACACTCATGGTCAAAATAATGTGTACACATATATTCATCTCACCTGCTTTGACTACAAAACAAAATTTGCACAAAAGATATCAAAAATATTTAAAGGCATAATTAACAAGCTCGAGTGCTTGGCAACAGTGGGTCACACTTGTTTTCAACTAGTTTCAATGGCGATGACGATCGGCAATAAAATCATAAAATCGTCTATTTATGCTCCCTATCAATGGGCAGTCAATGACAACAGCAAAAAACATGCAATTATACATGTACTTATTGTTGTTGTCGATGAGACGACAAGAATATATGTACAGATATGATTTTTGTTTTCGACAAACCAAAAATGTGTTTTTTTACTTTTGGACCAACTTGGGTAAGATAAGCGACGTGTGTCGGTGGTATTTTTATTATTCCTGTGTATTTGTAAATTTAAACGTTTATTTAACCTCAAGTAAATGTATGGGAGAGGGGTGGGTGAGCTACACAACAAAAATGCCGCTTTCGTTCGCATATTCACCACACTGTGCACCATTTGCTGTACTGCTCTAGTTCCAATAAGAAAACAAAACAAATGAAAAAGCAACGCAAGCATTATTAAAAATAGAACTTTAAGTAAAACGAAAACAAAAAAAAACTGAAGCAATTTTTTTTTTGCCAACGCGAGATGTAAGAATTTTCGTTTTGTTTTCGGAGCCAGGGGGTGGGTTTATGGTGACACTTGAAGGGTTTGGAAATCAATTGGGAACACGTGTAATGGCTGCTTATGCAATTGGTCTAATTGTTAAACAACAACACTACTTTAAAGGTAGCATATATACTTTGTATAGGTAAATAGTTCAGCCCGGGCAGCTGTTAATGTAAACAAAGTAGAGTGTGCGCGAGAGCAGGCTGAGGGATGGATAAAGGGGGCGGATTGCTTGTGAATATGTCTATGCTTACATAATTCGCAAAGGCAAAAGGAAGAAGGCAAAAAAAAAAAACAAAAACAATGCAGCAAAAGTGTAGAAAAATCGATTTTTGCCAACAGTTGAATAGAGATGTTTTCCCGGCCCAACTTATAATAAAAATAAACTAACTAAATCCAATAGATAAATGTTTTCTTAATACATTACCTCCTTTGGTGGGAATCCTGTGGGTGCTGTGCTGTGCCCGATAGCCGGTAATCATTTCGTAGTTGCCCGCATCACGACGTAGCGGGAACGCGATTTCGATGATGTGATCGCAGGGTTGCATAAGCATCAGAATACCCTTTACCTTTTGCTTTTTCTCGTCCAGCGATAGCCTGCCCTTCATATCGTCGATCAGGCGGTCTTCGGATATCTGGCAGCCACGATGGAAGAAGTACTCGACCATGTCAAAGAAACGCGGATCCTTGGCGGTGGCCACGTCCTTTAGACGATCGGGAATCTGATAGTTCCGCGTCTGGAGCACAGCTGTCGGCAATGCCTTGGCCAGGGCGGTCAGCTCCTGTTGGCGCATAGCGCCCTGTCGGGCCAAGCTCTTCAGGTGATACATGTTTCTCGCTGGACAACTACGTACACGCACACACACACACTAAAAGTTTCAAAATTGGTTGCTGCTGCTACTGCTGGCTAATGCACAACCGTTCGCTTTTCGACGCCTCTCCAAACTGAGCACGTTAAAGCAAGCAGCAATAACTTGAAAGCTTTCTCTCATCAGAATCATGGTAAGATTACATTCACCATAAACGAGACCGCGCGAAAACTAGAGATGAGTGCTAGTACGGTCTACTTTATCGATATGTACGTAACTGAAGCTCAAACTAAGTATGAGATACGATCACGAAATATACATATTTTATGGTTTAGAACAATGCCAGTTTTTATTTTTACTGATCTTCACAACTGCCGTTATTTGCAAATCAATATCGAATATAAAGCAAACTCTATCGATTGTTTTAAGCAATCGAATAGCAGCATTCTAAAATGTCAGCGCTAATTCATTTGCCATAGGTTGCAGCTCTTTTACGATATTCATAAATTGTTTTGCAAATCACATTTGCTGGTCGTCGAATTTTTAAATTCTAAGCGCTTCATTTTACCAAATTAAAGTTGTAAATTATTTAAGAAACAAAACCAACATGTTCCGCAAAATGGGCACACAGCTGGGCGAGCTGTTCAGCCAACAACTGCGTTTTACAACTCGCCGCATGTTTGCCACAACAAATATTTTGTACAAAGGTAGTAAGAACAGCGTGACATAATGTTTACCTAGTTACATTTGCATTAATTTAGATGCTGCAGCTAATGTTGAAACTGAGCCGGCGCCGCCAAAAAGCATACTCATTGACAAGGACAGAAATATAACACTAATCGGCATAAATCGTCCGCAACAGCGCAATGCGATCGATTCGACCACCGCGTCGCAGCTTTGCGAAGCGTTCTCGGCCTTTGAGGCGGACGATACATCGCCGGTGGCCGTGCTGTATGGCGTGGGTGGTTCGTTCTGCTCGGGCTTCGACATCCTGGAGATCAGCACCGATGAGAAGGAGGAGATAAGTGTGGATATTCTGATGCGACCAGAGGGCTCTGTTGGCCCCACACGTCGCCAGATCAAGAAGCCGGTCGTTTGTGGCATTAATGGCTACTGCATTGCCAATGGCCTGGAACTGGCGCTCATGTGTGATCTGCGCGTTATGGAGGAGTCCGCTGTGCTGGGCTTCTTCAATCGACGCTTCGGCGTGCCCATGTTAGACGGCGGCACTGTACGTCTGCCCGCAATGATTGGACTGTCGCGGGCATTGGATTTAATATTGACTGGACGACCGGTGGGCTCACAAGAGGCACACGATATTGGCCTGATTAATCGCATTGTGCCGACGGGCACCGCGCTGACCCATGCCCTGGAGCTGGCCACATGCCTGTCCAAGTTTCCGCAACGCGCACTTAATCATGATCGCAATTCCGTTTACTCGGCCTCCTTTGAGACGACCACGTTCCACCAAGCGGTGCAGAACGAGGTAATGTACACATCACGGGAGATTATTGAGGACATGCAAAATGGCATCAAGTGGTTCAACAACAGTGAGTAGCTTCTGGCAAAAGGTGGCTAATTCAACTTGGTTAATATTCCTTCCGTGCAGCTTTCAAGGCAGACACCACACACTCGTGGTTAAAACGCGATCGCTCCATGGCCGATTGGGATGATGAAGATGTGGCTGCCGCCGCTGCTCAAAAGGAGACCAAAAAGCAGGCGGAAGAGGCTGCGATCGTTGAAGCCGAGAAGCAGAAACAAGCGGAAAAGGCGCTCAAGAAAAGCAAAAAGGCAGTCGAAGAAAAACGTAGCGAACCGGAAGCCAGCAAAAATCCCGATCCGAACGAAAAGCCAAAGGACAAATAAAAGGAAATGCCTAATTTAAAATAACGTAAATTAAATGCTGTATATAGTTTACGTATATATAGATATAGTATAACACCCTTTAATTGCAGTTCTGAACTGACTAACTTGAATTTGTTTATTTATTTAAATACATGAACTTTAACGAACACTGAATCTATATATATAGTCATTTAAAGCTCTGCGATCTGTTGGCCCCCCATATTAAGAACTGCCATAACTTTGTCAAAACATCGCCCTCTAAATTGATTCCTTGTCTAAGTTATTTTGTTTTTGAATACAGCATTTTTCATTTTAAATATTTATTTTTCAAAATTTTAAATTTTGTGTTTATATTTTTTTTATCGTTTGTAGTTTTCCCATTTAGTATTCCAACTGTATGAATGCAAGGGGGCTAAAATGTCTGCTCATAATATCTTCTAATAGGGCTGTCCCGACTAAAGAAATCTTACTCGTTTTATTTTGGTTTGGGTCCATACTGTAAAAGAGTAATGAGAGGCCGGTAAAGCCGGTCGTGATGTTCTTACGTGTGTTTTCTTTAATTATAAAATTGTATTTACATAAAAATAAAGCTTTAACATAGGCGGCGAATGGATAAGGAATTCCTAGCAAAGCGCTCACAGTCCGAGACTAGCACGCTATTAGGAGTGTCCAGCTGTAGGCGCTACGTGTGGAAGGTGCTGCCAGCTTAAATGTCGTAACGCGGCTTCAATGGGAACTTCGATTACAAGCCAGCTTAATGGATCTTCGCAGGCAGATGATAACCCAGTCCCTATCAGTGTAAACAATCAGCTGCCGCCCGGCAGATTGTGACTCAGAGAGACACAGAGAGAGAGAGGCTCGAGAGGCTCACCTGTCCGCACTTTGGTCACTATCAAACATGCATTCGAGGCGCCCTTGAGTACGTTTGATCACAGTTCAATAGGAATATAATGTAGTATCGCAGCGAATAAGAACCTCATTAATTCTCAGTAGTTACAAAGAGATTATGACACTACATTGTACGTATAGTCAGCAAATGTGATTAGCGATTTTGTATAAATACGGCAGACAGTCGATGTTAGAATTTCAAACCTTTTCAAGTTTTTTTCGACGTGGTTGTGCTGATAATACAAAAAAAAACTTAATATTAAAAGGCGTTCAACTTAAAAAAAATAAAAACGTAGGTAAGCGAATATAGCGAGCAAAGATGAAAGTAAAGTAATCGAATAAGAATTTGTGTTGAATTCGCTGTCTGTGCAAACGTGGTAACACTCGGAACTCAACTTTCACCGCGTCAGCAAGTGCCGTTTTAAATATTCTTCATCTATTTTAAAATAATTACTATTATTGTATAAATATTAAATTAAATTAAATCGTGTTGTTGTTGTGTAAAACAAGTGCAAATTATCTGCTTTTAGCACCCAATATCAAGGAACTATTAATATTTACAATTTTAAAGACGTATTAATATTCAAATTATAAGGAAATGGAAAATAATTTGATCCAAACATAGTGTTTTATGTAAATTTAGCTCAGAGCCGAATGACATTTTTTTATGCGTTTATAAATATTAACATGCAAATTTGCAAAATAAACAGCGAACTGAATACAAATTGCAAAATATATACCGGGAATATAATAATCGAATTTAAAGTCTATAGCTATTGCTAGATCTACTCGGCTGATTTTTCAATTCAAGAATAAATGTGATGTGTTTTTTTCCCCTAGAAAAAAGTGCATAACATTTGTATTCCCTGAAAGTGAATAGGGCATAACACAAAAAAAAATTCGGTGTTTATAGCATATGGTAATGGTACATATATATTATATAGATAACAGATATGTACCCTTGTTTTCACCTTGTATACCTCAAGGCTATAGATTTATAATGCTAATGACAAATATTTTAAATTACAGCAAAAATGCCCCCAAATGCCGTTACCAGCTCGTCCGACGTGCTGTCCACAAACACCGCTGTGGAGCAGATGCTTCGGGGTACTGCGGAGTCATCCAAACAGACGGGCGTCCTCTTCGAAGCCGATGCAGATACAAACGATGGCGCCTTGGACGCTGACATTACAAAGTTTAAAAAAGCCGAGAAACGCAAATTAAAATTGGTTTGGCGCAACATTATACTTTTTGGCTATTTGCACTTGGCCGCAGTCTACGGGGCCTTTTTACTGCTGACCCAGGCCAAGTGGCAAACGATTGGGTTCTGTACGCATTGATTTCCACTCTCTTTGACTTTGAATTGAATTTAATTTAGTTTTGTTTAATTTACAGCTATTAGCCTTTACATCATGGGCATGCTGGGCATCACGGGTGGTGCTCATCGTCTGTGGGCGCATCGCTCATACAAGGCGAAGTGGCCATTGCGTTTGATTTTGGTCACATTCAATACGATTGCGTTTCAGGATGCCGCCTTCCACTGGGCGCGTGATCATCGGGTGCATCACAAGTTTTCAGAAACGGACGCCGATCCGCACAATGCGACACGGGGTTTCTTCTTCTCGCACGTCGGCTGGCTGCTGTGCAAGAAGCATCCCGATGTGGTGGCCAAGGGCAAGAGCCTGGATCTGACCGATCTGCGCGCCGACCGCATACTCATGTTCCAGCTGAAGTGAGTAGTTTCAGCCGCGGTTTTATATGTTCCCATAATGTACTAATGAATTTAACAGGCACTACTTTGTGCTCATGCCGCTGGCCTGCTTCATATTGCCCACACTCATTCCGATGCTGTTCTGGAACGAATCGTTGCTGTGCTCCTGGTTTGTGGCCACCATGTTCCGCTGGTGCTTTCAGTTAAATATGACCTGGCTGGTCAATAGCGCAGCCCACAAGTTCGGCGGACGACCCTACGACAAGTGCGCATTATTATTTCATTTAAATTTTGCTCTTACTTAGGCCAACTCTTTACAGGCATATAAATCCCTCGCAGAGTCCCTATGTGTCGGCGGTTACCTTTGGCGAGGGCTGGCACAACTATCATCATGTGTTCCCCTGGGACTACAAGACCGCCGAGTGGGGCAAATATTCGCTGAATATGACTACAGCCTTTATTGATTTCTTTGCCAAAATTGGCTGGGCCTACGATCTCAAGTCGGTGGCGCCGGAGACCATTGAGCGTCGTGTCCGCCGCACTGGTGACGGTACGCACGAGCTGTGGGGCTGGGGCGACAAAGATCTAACGGCCGAGGATGCACAGCATGTACTCTTCGTGGGCAAGAAGGCAGAGTCCTAACGTATTTTAACACAATATTATTTAAATGTTATAAGCTTAAAATGGGTTTAATATTCTAGTGTAATAAATAAATAAATATATATATATATATATATGTATACATACAACATAATTAACTTATCACAAATGATTGTTTTATGTTTAATCAAGAACTTGTAATCACTTGGCTTGGTCCGTGACGGAATTGTTATTGGCTACGTCTAGACAGCTGAGGTCTGCAGGTGTTTTTCCGCTGATAAGCCTTATCTCCTTTTTTTGTATTCCAGCGCTTGTTTATGGCAGTGCAGGTCCGTTCTCCTTCTCGTACTTCTTGGCTCTAACATCAAGGATGTGCAATACGACTTCGGCCAGTGCCCTTGGATGCACACCCTTTTCGATCAATTCCAGACAAGTTTCAAGGGCTTCAGTTGAGAGACGTGTGTTGATTAGCTCCGACATGCCGTGGATTGCAATGCGCAGCGTTGACGACTTGTTGAGCTCGTTTTTCTTGTCGAGCACAATATCAGATTCCTTATTTTTTTTATCAGTCTCATCCTTGCTTTTTTTCACGATTGCAGCAGTAGTTATCATATTTGTAGGTTCCTTCTGCAAATCTTTATGTCCTTTTTGTTTCGACATGTTGCGGTAAAGTAAGCTATTATGCGCGACAACACTGGCAACGATAGGTCAACAGGCCATGAATAGATATCGATTGTTATTTTTACGTGTCCTCTTTGTTAATTTACAAAATATATGAATACGTCTAATAATAGGTATTATTATTTTTCACAATTGTTTGTGATTTTATATTCTGCTGAATTTGACAAATAAATACAAAAATAATAAAGCCTTCAATTACTGTATTAACATAGAAGCAAGAACTGAGTGCTACATGTTATGCAAAGAACTCTGCGCTCTTGACATTCTGACGTCACAATTTGTCCACTTGCACAAAAATAGCCCTTATAAAGATTAACAGCAAACAAAATATACAAGCGATCTTAATACAACTTAAAGATCCGTCTAATTAAGATATATTGAAAAAAATTATGCATATTGCTTATATGTGTTGCGCTCTTAAATCGCTTTTTTTTATTCAAAAGGTGCCACCCATTGAATATCTCTTCCAGGTTCCTAATTTAATGTTTAAAATAATATATATATAATAATAATTCTTTGTAATTACGGTAAATAATAATAATCATATACGTGACATAAGTTGTATGTATGTTTGAGCTGTGATCTATTGCTCTTTCTTCTAAATTTAACACTACATTAAGTTGCAGAAAACCAGATTATGATAAAATATACAAATTTTTTACGAAATATTAAAAAATAAATAAATAAATGGCTTTGCATTGTGCGTAACCTCATTGAATAATATTAATTACTTTATTTTTTTTTTATCCTTCAGACCTCCGAATTGTATCCACTTTGTTTCATTAGTATCGATATATTGTGGGAGATGGGATGCACTATTTTGGCAGCAATGCAGATATTTGTCACCACTAACAAATAACTCATAGGCATAAGTGTAAGAAAATTGTCGGATTTTTAATATAAATAACCAAATTACATCTTAACTGTATCAAGTAAGTTTATTTAAAAATAAGTTTTCGTTGACCTTGTGCAAAAGCGTAAATTGCAACAGCCAAAAAGATTCCACAATCTGCCGCCGTAGATCTGACCGCGTCCGGTGCTTGTTTTAATGATTAAATTATTATTCCATTATAGCAAAATAACAAGAAAGTTTTTATTAATTTTTTTTCTTGTTAGAGAGAGATTAGAACGGTGCCTTTAGCATATTTTGATACGCAGCACACTCCGCGTGACATCACTTTGCATGCAATGACGCAAGATTACGTCTAAGTTTTGCCACCGTACATTGTTTAAAATCACGCGTTAGGTGAAACATGTATAGTGTATAAATCTACCTAAAGTTACGAAGGGTTCATCAATTGACGTGCAGCTGATGGGAACGCGTTGAACAGGCGCTTAAAACGTTTTATAATCACGTTTAATCAGTTTGACATTAAGAGTACATCTGCCTTAGAATTTTCCACATACCAAAGCCATTGCGCAGTTGCATTTCTACGAAAGCTATATGGACAGCTGATTTCGGAACGTCGTTTACGATCTTTCAGCTGTTGTTGCAATAACAGCAGTAAGGCATATCGTTTACGTTCTTACAGGTTTTTCCATTTAGCCATGCACTTTTTAAGTCGATTATAGAGTTTCGGTAAACTATGCATATATTATTTAGTTATGTTTACAAAATGCTAAAATTCATCAGTTGTCAAACTTGTCAACCCATCTAGACGAGGTTGACTTATTTGTATAACAATAGCAGAAGACGATATTCTTTGTAGAGTCTTTTAATACTATTCATTAACTGGTTGGGATGGAAATGAAAAAGCTTAGAAAAGCTGCTTTTTGGTCATAGTGTTTAAATGTAAAGCGAATACAAATACTTATTCTTACAATCATATAAGTATAATTTAAAAAAGTATTAAATCAAAGTTAACAACTAATAGATCCGTTTTTAAATGTTATTGGCTTCGAAGTTTGAAGGCAAATTTGGAAGATAGAAATGTTTCAATAATTTTTAAAATGTTTTTAATGTATTCATACATTTAAATAGTAATTATTTTCAATTGTTTTTTATAATCGTAAAGAAACACTCACGTTCGCAGTAAAATAACAATTTTAAACGGCGACAACTATATTAGTGAGTAATGTAACATTAAAACTGTGAACTTTAAACAGTATTTTTTTGACACAATCTTCTGTAGTTCCCCCTGCTAATTTAGAGAATTAAGCTCTAAAACAGTAGGGAATATAAATATTTTAAATTTTAACACCACTCTTGGTTGTGCACAGTCTGACGCGAGTATTTATGCAAAGTTTTAAGTCTTTAGGTTTAACCCTAAAGTCAGATCGTAAATATTTAGTGTATAACAAACATTCAGAGACCTTCATATTGCACCCTGTACAAAGAGTAAAAACAAAACCTTCAATTTGAAACGTATCTAGTTTGGCCCTCTGCCAATAAATTAACTTTAACACCTGAAATAACTGGGCAAAGTAGAAAAATGGAAAATCGATTGATAACTAAAACTAAAATTAACAATTGAACTCTGCACAAAGATTAACAGTTAGTAACGTATTTCTATTTTCGCAAAATGATTGAAATTATTGGCAAATTGTTAAATTTCCGTGTTGTGCATTAATACTAATTGATCTATTAACGATGGCCATAAGTTGTTTTCGTTGTAGGGCCCAAATTGCAGTTGAAACAACAACAACAACCAAAGTCATTTCCATTCATTTACGTGTCGTAAATTGATCGTAAGAAATTTGACCAATCGCTGAGAAGAGAATGCATACGTGCATCGAGCAATCTGGTCGTTATCTGAATAATACATCTGAACTTGCGTCGTACTTTATGTGTATTTAGTATAACTAGAACTGCGCCAGATTTTGCAGTATCAAGAAATGCTAAGTAAAAGTTCGCTGCTAACGTCAAAAGTTCGACGGGAAGACAGAAAAAAAGCGTTTATATTTCCAACGCGCTGATCAAGTAGCTCTCAGTTTGAGTTGAGACCGTCGAGAGTGCGGACGTATTAAGGTTAGCTGTGCTCGTCCGTTTATACAAAATACATTTGGTGCAAAAACCAGCGCAATATTGAATTTTTCTTGAATTCATTTTCCGTAAAGAAAAAATCGCGGAAAATTTATTAGCATCGTCAACGAAAACAGGTTAGTATTCGCTATTAGTGGCAGTTGTATTGCGAACGGTTTAACAAGTGTTTACGTAAACCATTAAGTCATTAACAAACGTGTGAACTTAGCCAAATAATCAGAGAGTGCCGAGAAAGAGAAACTACTTATTATTTTTCTTTTCATTACATTTTTATTTTCTCTGCACAAATGTGCAAAAGAAAAATCTTCTACAAGTGTGCTTTGTTCGGCCAAAGCTTTTTGATCATCAAGCATGCAAATCGTTGAATCGTTTTAAAATTTGATTATTACCATTATTTTAATGAGCTACTCTTAACTTGTGAAGGTTGTACTTTAACGGACAAAACGTCTAGTTGCTGAAGGTTAGAGACCTAAACACACACACACACACACTTATATATGTATTTCAAAGTTAGCTCGGGGCGCTTAAGGCTACTCAATCATGCATTTGAAATGCTTACACATGACACTTCTCTTCGTATAAATAAATACCAACTCATTATATTCTTGGCCTATGCACTATGCTCACCTAGTTAAATTTTTTGCGTACCCTGAATCACATTGGGAAAGGTTTAATGTAAATGTATGTGAGAGGCAACTCATTAAGTCCGTATAAAGTATGCATAACGCACTCAATAGTAGAATCGATTATACCATGTCTGTTTATAAGGTTCAAGTTTCGAATAGTCAAGAATCAGTCTACTAAACCGGTTTTTGAGCATATCTCAGAGACTATATATTTTGTAGACAAAATTAGTGTGTAAATTTACGTGTAAATACACGGATAAATAACGCTAAAAGTTTCATTAAGATCGAGTATGAAAAACCGAAATTATTCAGTGTGGATTATTGAAAAACAATAATCCCTGTGTTTCAGTTCGTTCGTAATTAATTAATTTTGTTTTTTATTTTAATATATTCTGGCGAATGAACTGTATGTAAACGCGAAATACTATTTGTACAGCGAAAATGGTAAACTTAATCAACAGCATTTTGTCGTGAAATTGAACTTTGCTGTTTTTTTTACTAAATGTTCCCTGCTCATGATTTATTCATAAACACACGCTGTTCATTCCCATTTGGTCGTGTGGCTAATTAAATGCCGCAAATTTTTACATTTGTTCAATTGTACAGGCTGGAGGAAAGCTTTTTGCCAATTTGAGCAATTCACCAGATTATAACCATCAATAGAAAATGACCGCGACGACCCGATTTTATGCGTTGAGCATATCGAATCACGCAATTGCAACGTGATGCCGGTCGGCGAATTAAGCTTTGGTCAAATTTGCGCTCTTTCTCTCGCTATCTCGTTGTGGCTCTCCCACGCGGCGCGTATTGTCGGAAGTGTGACTGCTGCTTCAACATACATTTCAAGTTCAATATCAAAGTGTAAGGCGGTTGTGTCAAATGCGAGCCCCGTTATAAAAACTTACTCAAAGTTCATTTCGCCGGCATATAGGCGTACGTGTGTATGTACATGTATGCCGGTTTCTCACCTTTTTATGTTTCACCGCTCGCCGCGAGAATAAACAGCTGTTTATTTATCATGGTGAAAGAGAACTGGTGTTTAGCACGCTCTCACTTGTGCGCCATATTAGAAAAGCTTTCGTTGGCGATCCGCATATTTTTGTTATTTTCTTAATATTGTATTGAATTGAAAGAATACACGTACATGTTATTGTGTATGTGTGTGTACAACATACAAACCCAGCCGGATTTCTTGTTCTTCCTGTTCTTAGGCCTCTCTTTTGTAAGCAGATTTCTTATTAGTGGTTGGCTAAGCCTGACGCAAAAATCGTATGACTTTTAGCACACGTATTCACGTGGTTCATGTTTCAATGCTATGTACCTATGTGTGTATGTGTGTGGGTGAAAATCAAGCTGGCGCCGCAATTTACACTGGAAAATATGCACATACATTGTTTTTCTCGCCAGTTAAAAGCTTACGTGTTTTATTTATTTTTTAAATGCTAATAGCACATGGGATTTAATCAGATTTATGGTATAATAGAAACTGGCTATTAGACCCTCATTAGACCTTCGACAAAACTCGTAGCAACAACATTTTCAAATGCCATCAGTTATCGGCGGAAATATGTTTTTATTATATAAAGCCCTGACCCTGAATATTTTTAAGCATCATTCGATGTCTGCATTTAGTAAATTTGTTCTTCTAATCACTTTACCGCTGCAACAAAAAAAAAATGTAAAAGCTTGCCGGCACAGCAACAAATTTCGCAGTTAAAGCTTGCGAGAGCCAAAAGCTCGATGAGTTTTGCGAAAAAATTCCAACTCAACAGTTTAAAACTTAACCCTCAACTGGTAGGTTGTCTAAGAAGAACTTGTTAACCGTAGCAAAAAGGTAAAACAAAAGATGCGATTCTGCAGCTGTAAATGTATGTGTCTGTGTGTGTGTCTGTGTGTATATTATACATAAATAAATAGTGAATTTGGTTACTAATTGCGTCTTGCTTGTTGCTTTTGCATTAGTGTTATGTAGTGTGTACATTTAATATTATTTATGTGTGTGTTTGTTGTTGCCTATCAAATTATTTAGCTGGGAAATTTTCCATGGCGCACACACACACATAGCTTGGCCTTCACACGAGACGCCCAGTGACCCACATGTGTGTATACTCACACACACACACACACACACACACACAAAGTGCACAGAGGTGTGAATTGCTTACCGCTGCAGTTGGCGCTTCAATAAGCGTTGTTTTTGTTCTCTTGCCGGTATAGTTATCCTTCGCCAAGGACATGCTAGAATATATTGATTTTTCTTAAATATTCTAGTCAGAGGGTATTTTTAATTTGTCACGAAATGATAAATAATATATTGTAGTGCATATTGATGGTCGGTATTTCTCTTATTATTTTTAATAGCTTGACTCTAGTTGGGTTAAGCCCTTGGCGGCTGCATATTGCAAAGTAAATAGTGTAATTAACGCTAAGTAACAAGCAACAGCAATAAACACCAATTGAAGAGAGGGGTTAAAAAGACGAACTGGGCGACCACGACGACACCTTAAATTGGCGGGTCTCGGGCGTCTGCTAAAGCGTGTCAAGTTCAGCTTAGCCAATTTGCGTAGTTAATGGCCACACCAATTATATACAAATATAAATGAATATTGTATGTGACTTTATTGTTTTTTTATGTTTATGTTTTTTTTTGTTTTGTTCGTTGCAGCAACAGCTGGTTCAACAATATGCCGCCCAACGCCACTGCTGGAGGGCAGTCGATAACCGACTCGCTGATCGCCTCCGCTGCCACAGCGGCCGCCGAATTGGAGCAGAATCCAACAAAATTGCAACAGGACTCGACCGGAGTGCTCTTCGAGTGCGATGCCGAGACCATCGATGGTGGTCTGGTCAAGGATATCGTGTCCATGAAGAAGGCCGATAGGCGCAAACTGAAATTGGTCTGGCGCAACATAATTCTATTCGGGTATTTACATTTGGCAGCGCTTTACGGCGCTTGGCTGATCTTCACTTCGGCCAAATGGCAGACAATTGTACTGGGTAAGTCACGGCAAATATTTAGCATATTTTTTTGTTTTTGTTATTAGTAATTTCTATTCATTATCGACATCGTCGCGTGCTGCGCATTATTATGCCGAGGTTATCAAAGTTGTTTATTTCGAATTTAGCGCTGATAACATTGAGCAAGTCCGTATCATTGTCCGCTAATCCAGACAAAAATGTGCGCATGCCAATTATCAAATAAATTCTTTACAAGCTAGCCAAAAGCTTATTCAAAATTGATAGTAATTTAGAATTTTAAGAGAATTTAACATAAAAACAATTTTATGAAAATACGCCTTACAATGTTACAATATATAGTTCCGTAGAGTAGCATTTGTTTTAATGTCACATCACAGAAAATAATAAGACGAATATTAGTTGTATACACTTAGTCCACAATTACCTTTTGCTATTAAATGGATAACTTTCAAGTGCCCCGCAAGGTCAATCGCCATGTGCTAAAAGCCGTTAGATATATAACTGATAATGAGAATCTGAAATATGCGCCATTCTCTGATATACAAGAGCTAGTGAAATATTCGCTACGCAATAGGAATCCAGTTGCTCGCTTAGATGATCGCATCAAATCTTCTGTGCACAATCTGACATTTTTAGGCATACTCGAGGCCAGCGAGGATCACAAAGCTTTTGCTATACGTAGTATCGATGATGTGCTGATCAAATCAAATAATAATGAACAACTCGAGACAGTTTCAAATTAATGTGTACGATAAACAAATCTGTAGTTGTGATTAAATAATAAAAGCATTAATACATACACATATGTAAAAAAAAAAAAAGTCAAATTCTTATCAGCCTGTGTTATGTGCAAATATATTTATACTATCTTTATCAACTTTCAGCTTTCGCTCTTTATGTTGTGTCTGGCTTGGGTATCACGGCTGGCGCTCATCGTTTGTGGGCCCATCGCTCTTACAAGGCCAAATGGCCGTTGCGTGTATTGCTTGTCATATTCAACACGGTTGCGTTCCAGGATGCAGCCTTCCATTGGGCGCGCGATCATCGTGTACATCACAAGTACTCGGAAACCGATGCTGATCCACATAATGCCACACGCGGCTTCTTCTTTTCGCACATTGGCTGGCTGCTGTGCAAGAAGCATCCTGAGGTGAAGGCCAAGGGCAAGGGTGTCGATCTATCCGATCTGCGTGCCGATCGCGTCCTGATGTTCCAGAAGAGGTAAGTTAGACACAACCATATCCAACTCATGTATCATTTGACTAACTGTTGATCTTTGCATTTTTTAGACACTACATGATTCTGATGCCTCTGGCCTGTTTCATTTTGCCCACGCTGGCGCCCATGTACTTGTGGAATGAGACTTTGATGAATGCCTGGTTTGTGGCCACCATGTTCCGTTGGTGCTTCATTCTGAATGTCACCTGGCTGGTGAACAGTGCAGCCCACAAGTTCGGTGGACGTCCCTATGATAGGTAATTCGATTGCTATACAGAATTTAAAGTTGTCATTTAAATGCCTTCTTCCTGTAATAGATTCATCAACCCATCGGAGAACATTTCGGTTGCGATGCTTGCTTTCGGCGAGGGATGGCACAACTATCATCATGTGTTCCCCTGGGACTACAAGACCGCTGAGTTCGGCAAATACTCGCTAAATCTGACCACGGCCTTCATTGATTTCTTTGCCAAGATTGGCTGGGCCTACGATCTGAAGAGTGTCTCACCCGACATTATCAAGAAGCGTGTGAAGCGCACTGGCGACGGCACCCACGCCACCTGGGGCTGGGGTGACAAGGATCAGCCGAAGGAGGAGATCGATGATGCGGTGATCACACACAAAAAGAGCGAATAAAATAAATTGCGCATTTCGCGCTGTAGGCAAGATGAATTGAATCAAAAGAAACATACAAAATTTCCATTTTACAAATGCCAGCTAAAGCTGAAAGCAGCGCATAGAAAGTAGAAAAACGAAACTGAAACAGAAACCCTTTAAATAATTTTAAGTAATGATGTTGATGATAAATATCTGTTGTTTATCTATAACTGTCTACCGTCTGTGTTAAACCAGCTCTGGAAATGTTTTATTTGTCGCTCTACCTTTGATTTTTTGGAGACGCAAACAGATCGCCGTTTTTTTTTAAAAAAAAATTATTTTTTATGTCCTAGGCCAGGAGTACAGAGTACCCCGTTGAGCGGCGACCGGACGGCGATCGGCAATTAACCTTTATACTTATATATACATACACATACCACAGTAAACTACAACATACAAATATATATGATAAAGAGAAATTTTTGTATTTATGGTTCGATTTTGGAAAATGTTTGGAGCCCCCCTAACTCTCTAGTATCTCAAAAGAAAAAGATTCAGTTAAATGAGTAACATATTAATATGAAAGTTATTCTGAATCTTTCAGTTTACTTGCGATACAAAAAACGGCATACACAATATATTTTAGTGTTTGTAGTGAACCAAAAAGAACTAACAAGAACTCATATATATAAATTTATATATTATATGTTTACGATGTAATAAATTATCTACTATGTTAGAACACAAAGCGTATAAGCAAGTCAAAACAAAAAACCTCTTGAACACCTAATATGAATTTTGCAAAAAAATTGTTATAAATAAATTTAAAAATCTCTGCGTTTTAGCTTTTAAAAACCAAAGTAGACTCTGATTTTCAATCACATAGCTGTCTGGTGTTTTTTTCAGTTTTATCAAAACACGTTCGAAACTCAACGTAAAGCGAACAAAGATAATAATTTTAATATTTTTTAAGAACAAAAATTATTTATTTTTTTTTACAAAATTTTTGTTTTCTGTACGTTTAAAATGGATGTTTTTAATGTACCAAGGAAAGTGAATCGTCATGTTTTTAAAGCTATTTCGACTTTGCAAACATCGCTTTCCGGTTTCGTCGCCGCAAAGTTGATACACAATCGCGTAAAGCATCAATTGCGTCGCACCAAGCATGTAGAGAATGTGGATGAAGTCATAACCCAATCGCTGACCAATCTGACCGCGCTTGGTGTGTTGGCCTGCACTGGCTCATCGGAATATGCCATTCGTCATACCATAAGATACGCACCCGGAGGATATCCGATTATCCCCTTTTTTAAGCCCAATGTAGCGTCAACAGTTGTGCCCAATACTGCATTGGGGGTAAATGATATATACCTTGTCTTTTCTCAATTACAGGTATTGTCGCCTGTGCCTGTGCAACAGCGTTGCGAACTCGTAAAGAACATCTCGAGGTGCGATTCGAAACCGAGATTGGCACACGTTCTATTGAACACTAAAAACCATTTGGGACACGTTCTATTGAACACTAAAAATCATGTTAAGCGTGCATCCGTGCGAAAGGCCAAACACAGCCGTAGATCGGTGCCACGCAGCAGAATTATACGTCACCGCCGTGTGCCGTCAATTGTGTGCATCGCTTGCCGGTTGACCTTAAATGAACTGCTGAATATGTGTCATAAAGAACAAGCCGTGAATGCACATCGGAGCCCCGCAACAGAAACATTTCCCAAGATTGAAAACCCCGAATTATTTGTGATAGACAATGTATCTCCCCAAAAAATGGATCGTGAATATGTATCTATGGATTATTTGGACAATGCGGACTAAGCGCAGCTGGCACTTATTTTATTCTCAAGAGTAATTGTCTAAAAACAATGTAAATTTAAGAGAAAAATTTAAAACAAATATATTGCCGATCGCGCAAACATATATAGTATTAGATATTAATCGGAATGCTGAATATTAGAAAATACCGACTTGTGGCGGCCGGCCGATTTCCGTGCAGTCATAACAGCTGATTTCTCTCTCCCGCTAACACTGCCATTTTGAGTATTACCATACATGACCAAATTAACATTGTGTATATTTACACTTGTCATTTCTTCTCTTTTATTTCAATCCACAATCAAACCTCATCGCATACACATTACCCTAGCGTGAAACCTCTTTTGTGTCTCGGTTTAAATTTTCCGTGCAGCTTTTGCATTGTTTATTGTTCATTTTATAAGTGTTTAACAAATATGCACAAATAAACCTGTTGTTTTGATTTGTTTTTAACCCGCGCCAGACATCAAAATTCGCAGTTTTCAAACGTGCCCGTCTGTCTCGTCGTCGTTTTCTTGTGACGTCAAATGCAGCGCGTCTGATATGAACAAAATAAATAAAAGAAAGTAAACGTAAATAACACTGATCTTGCAAGCCCAGATTAAATAAAAAAAAATCAACAAAATGGAGATGAAATTCGTAATGATAATGATACTCGGCTTTGGCTTTATGTTTGTTTTCACTGCATTTCAAACAATGTGTAACATCGAGGTAAGTTCTGAGTGTGCGTCCGGTTTTTTGTCTATGTCCCTCTATCTCTCTCTCTCTCTCTCTCTGTGCGTGTGGGTGTGTGTGTGTGTATGCGTGGGCGTTGTTGACATCCCTGAGCCACAGGGCTATTTTCGTCCTTGTCCTTGCCAATATAAATTGTAGTAGCCTTTGCAGACGTGTCGCTTCTCCCTTCTTCGTTGTTCTCGCCGCACAGCCACCCACACACATACATACACAACTATTAGCTGCGGCGAACAAAGAGTGTGCTTCATTCAATTACCAATTGAGTAAATTACACTGATTTCTGTCTGTGTCACACTTACAGCGACAACGATGGCAATTTGTTGTTTCTACTTTTTATGATCTTTTACAAAGGGAGTATATTTGTTTTTTTGTGCAACGTTTATATATACTCCTGTTTACCTTGATCAGATAGTGTTAAAATTTTTGGATACGCCTTTTATGTGTGTGCTAGGGATAGAGACAAAAAAATTTGGCAGCTGACTGGATAAACAAATTAGGGAAATCATTATTACACAAATAAAACTTTTTTAGAGTTATTTTTTTCTTTGCACCGTTTTATATGCAGGCTTGAGGCCATATATTATATATATTGTAATCTGTTTTAAGGTAATATTGCTACAACATCATGTAGTTATTATATTACAGTACTACAGAATTACAGTAGTATTCTATAGCTGATAACAAGTTTATTGCCCTGTATATTTTATGTGCTCGCATATGCGTAAATCAATTAACGTAATGCAATTAAAGTTGTGCATTCAATTGATGGGCTCAAAAGTCAACTCCCATTTGTATAGGGCAGATGTTGGTTAACTGGCGTACGAGACGCTCGAGGGGGTAAATGGGTCATTTAATAGGCGTTTGGCGCCCTGATAACGCCTACACGAATTACGTATGTGTGGGTGCCTTTTTATGTGATTTCTCCCTCTGTTTACTCTTTCACTGTCATTATGATAATGACACATGCATTAATAGCTATAGCTTCATTAATGCGTCCATTCACTTGTTAGTTTGTAGCGGTTTATTCATTCCTTTTATCCGGATTCTTTTAACAGTGTTAAGATGAAGGTCGCTTGTTTTATTCATATAAACATATATGTATGTATGTATGTGTGAAAATATAAAACTGCGCTGTGCTGTGCCAACAGCTTGCGAATTAAGTTATTCGAGCTGGATCCCAAGAGTATGGCACGACATTTGCATCGCATTCAATATATTATGTTACTGAATATTTTACACAGTTTAAATATGTTACACTTGAAAGAAGATGGTTATCTTTCAAACACATTTGATACACATGAAATTATTTTGTTTATTAATTGGTTGCTCTATACATACCTTTACTGGTTTTGTTGAGTATTTTTTATTAAATAAGTGTATTTCTACGCCGGCGCGATTTTTAACACAACATTTAATTTCATTGGCTTTTTCGTTGTGGAATTTGAGGTTTTTTTGTTTTGTATGCTAAGCAGTTTTTTTATGTTATGGCTTACCCTTATGAAAGCGATCTGAAACTGAATACATAGCTTACTGCAGTAATTGTATTGAATACAGAGTTGTTTATAATTATTTTTATTCTGTTACAGTTCGTAGTTCATTGAACCGGTTAGCTTTTAAATTTAATTTTGGTGTATCTTCAATTCAATGCAATTTTAAACATATTCGATTTGTAGTTTCGGCAGTTACCAAATTCAATTTTATTAATGAGCACTGTATTATATAAATATCGCATGCCGCTCTCACTTTTGGGTAATGCCAGCGTTTGCATTATTCAATTTGCCCTCCAGTAGGTTTCGTTTTTTATACCCTTGCAGAGCGTTTTACAAATTTGTCACAAAATGTGTTGTTTTATGTAATATATTTTGTTTTCAAAGTTGTAACGAATCTTGCCAATTTGGTGCCAATTTATGCTACCGATTGGATAAAAAATAAAGTTTTATGTGCAAAGAAACATTTCATATGCATGCAAGGGTATTCAATCTTCGGCAACGCGATGAAATATATTTATCTTGTTTTTTTTTAATTTGTTGTTTATTTGATATTGCTTTTGTTTAACAATTTACTACGCCTCGATTTAAAGTAAGTTGGAATTCCAAGCGGGGCGTGCTCCAAACGCCGCTCACCAAACTTATATAGAGGGATAAAACGGTCGATCGACAAGTCGCAGACAGTACAGACTGTATCTGTACATACCTATGTACATATGTATATACCAATTTATAATATATGTGTATGCATACCTGTGTGGCCCATTAGAGCGCGGTTTTGGCGCAAAAAGCCTTGGCTTGTGACGCAATATATCAATAGATATGCTAGTAATACATTTACTACTAACTGGCCTATCCAATAACTCAGTAAAGAGGGCAGCGCAGTAACCCCAACGCTTATCTGTGCGTCTTTTAAGCTTAGAGCAAGTGATCCCAATATAGCTGAAAAAACCACTACAATACATATACAGCAATACATTCATTTGTATGTCTGTATACATATTATATACAAAGATTATCATTAGTGCGGAAATGTGCTTTTTAAAAGATTTATAATTGCTTGCTGTAAATCGAACTTTGTATCTTGTTTTTTGTATGTACATACGTAAGTGTATATGTTTAAACAAATTTAAACAACTTTGCACTTTACATTTGTAATTTTTTAACGGCGGGCTGTTAACATCACGTTCAACTGTAAAACATTCGATAAGTATTGTGAATGCACATGTCAAAGGGAAATTGAAGACGAACCAGTTCGTTAAGTGATCATAATGTCACACACGTGAACCAAATGTTTAACAAAAATCTTTTAAGGTTGTCAACCCGATCATAAATGTTAACTTTCTACATGATTGCGCAATTAAATACAAAATATTGCGTTCAATTTGGGTGGATTTTGCAGTAGACCAGTGCTTGTGTGTGCAAACGCATCAAAGTCAACTCTTTCAATGTCAGTGCAATTGCAAGTTCGCTGCACACACACACATACGCGCACACATGTGCACGTCAGGCTCAAGGCCAAGCTGGCCGGTATATGCATTTGAAACATGCAAACATAGAAATACACAAAACACACAAACACATTCAAGTATAAATAGGTATGTATTCCAAATGACGACGCTAACAACAACACTAAAATGCGACTGTCCCATTGGCGCGCCATAACAGCCGTTAGGCGCCAACAGCAACGTCATTACTCAACACAAAAAGTGGGTGCGCCATAGACGAGCCCACAAGGAGCCCAACCCCCTTTACTAGCCAGCTTACTGCGCCGCCCCTGTCTATTTTGTAGTAGTTGCCATAGCAAAAAAAACTACCAAACGAAATGAAACTTGTTTCTACATTTTTTTTTTGCCAGGCTTTTGTGGCCGCGCATTCGCATTGTTTGTGAGTTGTCGCCCCAGTTGATATTTTGCGTAACATGCCATATGTAACTGTATATCAGATCGCAGCGCTTAAATGGATAGCTTTGGTGCCGTTTTTAATTCCGGCTGCGCTTGTGCAGTTTTTTTGTTTACATATGTACATATGTATGTATGCATGTATGTATTTAGCCTGGCCATTGACTTTCACATTGCTGCACATGTTAAACATTTCTTTCATTCATATACATTTTTTAAGACTGCGTTTCATGTATTTGCACAAAACTTGACCCAGTTTTGCAGTTGCAGTTAACTGTAACTCTTTTTTTTATTGTTAATTGATTATATGCTGCAAATACGCCTTTGAACTGATTAAAATTTGAGCTTTGTTATCAGCTCTTTGTTGTTGTGTTCATTGAAAACTTTTCATTGGTATTTATGAACACAATCAAATGTATAATAAACCTCTGTTTTATGACTCTGATAACTGCTATTGTTTGAACAAATAGATTAATTGTTATTAGTCAAAAAGTGCCAAAGCTGATACAATTTTACATTTTTGTATACTAATTAGGATACGCAATCTAAATTATAATTGTGATTAGTAATTAAGATTAAATGAATATATTCTTCATATTACCTAAGTCCGATTAATCAATGTTATATATGTAGTTGTACTTTCACTCTCTAGATGTCATTGACTTTTTGCACGTTTTCGCAGCAAAAATAATGAGGGGGGTTGGAGAGATCTCAAAAATAGTTCTTTGTCATTTACTGATAATGACAACTTGGCGACTTTTGAATGGGCACAAGGACTGACCGTAGCTATAAGTACGGCACGCAATCAATGCAAATCGAATTGGTGTCAGAGTCAAGTGCCCGATAAAGATATTATTTTCATTTCGATTTTCAGACACAATCCTTAGGCTTAAGCGTGGAAAATTTTTTTGCTAAAAAAAACTTGTTTCATCTACGAAATTTTCCATTAACTCGAATTAATTAATGCAAAAAGTAGCCACGACTGCAGCAGCTGTTAATGCAAGAATATTTTAGCTGCGGCCGTCATTGCACTTGAATTTGGCCGCAAAACACGTTTAAAGCTGTGCTTGGAATACATTGAAAACCAAAATATATATGTACAATAAATAGACAAGCGAACCGTATGTGTATATATACAGACAAAATCCGGGCCTAAATAGAAACAACGCCCACTACCGCATCCGCATAGGAAATGCTTTAACTGGAAGTTTAATATATATACATATATATGTATATATACGGTAGCATAACCCTGAATAGTTGACACGTGCTAAAAAATTCTCTAAAATGTATTGAAATTTATATTGCTTATTGTATACCCTTTAATTACAAAAAGAGCTTAGATAATGTGAATATTGCGGCTAAGCAAGTTTTCTCTCTCTCTCTCTCTCCCTCTCTGTATCTCAATATCCAATATAAAAAATTCTATGTTTATTTCGGATTAAATCATTTGATCATTAAGAGATTTATGGCTTTACAGACGTTAAGTTTAGGATATTTCCTTGTCGCTCACACTCTAGAGTAAACTCGAACTAGTTTCTGATATATAAAATATACTATGTATACCCGTTTTTAGCATATACTCGCAAAATTCGCCGAAATGTTGAAATAAATTAAAATGAAATATTTGAAACTTGTTTATTGCACAGAAAACAATATTGGACAGCATTTCGCAGGAGGATGAGAGCTTCAAGGGCGATGGCTACACAAGCCTGGCGATACTCTATCTATTCTTCTCGCTCTCCAATTGGCTGGCGCCGTCCTTCATATCCTTTACGGGACCGCGCGTGGCAATGGTTGTGGGCGCGTCCACCTACACGTGAGTACCAACAAAAATTAATAGCACTTAAATAAATAAATATTAATCAATTGTCATCGCTGCAGCGTCTTCATGATCACATTCCTATTTCCGTCGACGGCGCTGCTGTATGTGGCCAGTGCGCTGTTGGGTCTGGGCGCCTCCATCACCTGGACGGGCCAAGGCACGTATTTGGCGCGTTGCAGCAACCCGGAAACGATTTCGCGAAATTCGGGCATCTTTTGGGCGCTGCTGCAGTGCAGCATGTTCTTCGGCAATCTGTTTGTGTACTATCAGTTCCAGGACAAGACGCACATCGATAAGGAGACTCGTAATCTGGTAATTGGTGTGCTCACCGTTGTGGCCATATTGGGCATTGTCTTCTTGGCTGCATTACGTCGGATGACCAGCAATGCGGAGCAGGACAATGAGCTGGAGCAACAGCATACGGGCTGTGGCCAGGCGCTCTATGCTCTCAAATTGGCTGGAAAACTGTTTTGCACCAAGAAAATGTTGCTGCTCAGCTTGGCTTTCTTCTATACGGGTATATTTTAGCCATCGATATATTACTAAACGTCTATGTTATTTATATGCCCTTAATTTTATTCAGGTCTGGAGCTTTCGTTCTTTAGCGGCGTCTTTGGCTCCTCGATTGGTTTTACGACAAAGATCGCTTCAACGCCCAAGGAGATTGTTGGCCTGGTGGGCATCTGCATTGGCGTCGGCGAGGTCTTTGGCGGCGGCTTCTTTGGCATTTTGGCCTCAAAGACGACACGCTTTGGACGCGATCCCATTGTTATTGCCGGCTACATCCTGCATATGGCTGCCTATTTGATGACATTCCTCAATTTGCCAAACAGCGCACCATTTACAGATACCACCGATATATCCTACTTGGATCCACCTAGCGCTACCATTGCATTGGTTTGTGCTTTCCTGCTGGGCCTGGGCGATGCGTGCTTTAATACACAGGTTTACTCGATGCTGGGCGGCGAGTTTGTGAACAATCCGGTCGGCGCCTTTGCGCTATTTAAATTTACACAATCCGTGGCGGCAGCCATCAGTTTCTTCTACTCCTCGCACTTTGGCCTGTACGTCCAGTTGGGCATTCTGGTGGTCACCGGCACCATTGGCACCATCGCCTTTGTTATTGTTGAGTGGGGCTTCAAGCGGGATCATCGCGAGCAGGAGAAGTAGATTCGAGCATCTGCTGGGAATAGTTTAATGCGTAAAATATTGAATGCTGTTTGTATGTAAGATTAGTGTTAGTGTTGATGAGATTGCTTTAGGTGGAGCACGATTTTGTGTGTGTATATATATATATATATATATATATATATGCTATATACATGTCTGCATACATCCATCACTATGTATGTGTATGTATGCATGTTTGTATATTCATTGTTTGTTAAAACCCTCGTGCGTGCATTTGCACGTGCGTCGGCGTCTTCCTATACATATACAATAATAGTTAATTGTTGATCGCTAATGTTGCTATATGTATGACTATATATGTATTTGTATTTTAATGTTGAACTTCCGAAACGTACTCGTAATTCTAGTTGTAATTGTTTTTATATATACATTTATATATTGTGTATATATGTATTTGTGTGTGTGTAATTTATTTTTTTTAGGCACAACCAAAATAAAATGTGCAATTGTAAATTTATATTGTTTACATTAACAACTGAAGCGAGCATTTTGAAATGCGCGCATAAAATATACAATACGTATTATAATTAATTTCTATGGAATTTTATTTAAAGAAACAAAGGGTATTTAGTATGATAGGACTTGAGTTTGCTTTGAACAGTAACTGAAATTTTATTATATATCCTTGCCTTTGCAGTATAGAAAAACTAAAAATGCTAGCAACTTCGCATTATTAAATTTTATTTGTGTAATCATACTCTTACAATAAAAATTTGAAATTCAAATCTTAACGAAAGCGTGCAAAAGTAACGCCGCTTTTTAAGAACAAGTGTAATTCTGAATTTATGTTCTACATAATTAAGGTTAAGGAGCTTAAAGACCGCAATCCTAATTTAAATTAGTTTCGGAACAATAATTCAAATTTAAATCTTAACGAAAGCGCGCCACAACACTGTAGCACTGCAACACTGTAACCAGCTGACCGTTTGTATTTCGTTAAGTTTTTCTTTAGTTTATTTGGTGGATTCATTTTGTTCCATTCCGTTAGGCTGTTCCGTCGTTTTCATTTCTTTTTTTCATTTTGTTGTCTCAGTATTATTGTCGCGCAACACTTGTCGTGAGAGGACGTGCTGCCATTGTGTGTGCATTCTGTATATTTATTTCGAACAAAAAAACTACCGCCGCAACAGCAAACCGAATTCAAGAAAATCGCAAAAAAATCTATTGAAAAAATTCAATAACAAAAACGTGTGCGTGCGACGCGAAGAATTTTAAGTTGTCGCCGAGTATCTGTGTGTGCTGTATATTCTAAGTGTGTGTGCCAAATATGAAATGGCAAAGCAAAATCAGCCGAACAGATGTGTTTTTCTTATAGTGTAGTACAACGGCTGTAAATTAGCATTCGATCATTAAAACAGTGCTTATAAAGTACCCGAAGCGGCTAAAGTACAACTACAATTGCTGTTTTAATTGAGCTCCAATTGCAACGCGTAGGTAAGTTTAATAATTAGTAATATACATTTCTGTATGTTTGTGTGTGCGGAAACCTTGAGAAATTTGTTTGGTATGTACGCCAAGTGCCAGCATAAAAACAAAAGCATTTCCAATTCAAACTCATGCAGGCGCAACAGCAGCTGCCTCAGCTGACTGCGGCAGCGACGCTCCGCCTACGCCAGCGACGACGTCATCTGAACGCATTTCGCTTTTCATTTTGTGTTTGTCGTTTGCCGTTTGTCGTTGGGGAAGTTAGGCAGAGGCGACTCGATAGTTGTCTCTCTCCCGGAGCAAATTGTGTCTCATGTGACCGAACGGCATCTGTGTTGGTGTATTTGTGTATTCTCTGTGTGTGTGTGTAACTGCTCCTTGGGCGCTTTTGCTTGGTCATCGTTGATGTTTTTTCTGTCTGTGTCTGTTCCTCCTTTCATTCAGTTTCTTCAATTTATTGAATGCTCTTCGCTTGGGTCAACAAACCAAATGACTGCAACTGCGTCTTTGTCAGTATGTGTGTGTGGTGTGTGTGTTTGTTTCTCTTCTATTTAATCATTGATCGCGTCCGGTGATTTGATCGACGTCGCCGTCGCCTTTTTCACTTCACATTGCTTTGTTTTTATTGGTGTCATTAAAAATTGTTGTATGGGAAAGGTCAATCACACAAACATTTTAAGAGTTTCGCCTTGTCCCTGAATCATTAGAAAGAAAGAAACCGGTTGTATCTATTTCTACCGTGTTTGCTAAGAAAAAGTGAGCATATTAGTTTTCATTATTAACACGCCCCCGCGCATTTGAAATCTCTGCTGTAGTTTAAGCGAATATAAAATTAGTCAGCACTTTTAATACCTTGACCACAACTGCTCAAAAATCTATATATTATATCAGATTTGGGCATGGCTGGTTTCTCGTATTATAATACTTTTTAAATTAATAAATAAAATCTACTATTACTTATATGAGATATTATATTTTTACGCTCCCAGCTGAAATAGAGTATTGTGCAGTCGGTAGATTTCATCTGAAACGTTTTTATATGTTTTTATACTCGTTCACGAAGTGAAAAGAGTATATTGGTTTTGTGCAATGTCCGTCTTGCTGTCCGTCCGTCCGTCTGTCCGTCTGTCCGTCTGTCCGTATGAACGCAATTATTTTCGCCGCTATTGAAGCTAGAGACTTGAAATTTTGGATATATACTCGTGTGTACCCGCGTCAGATAAAGTGTTAAGGATTTTGAGCTCCGCCCACTGGGGGCGTGGCAAACCGATAACACCTAAAATCGCATATTGCTAAAGTCCACAATTTTAAAGCTAGAGTCACCAAACTTGGTATGTATATAGCTGGTGACCTCCCAAA
The DNA here is from genome assembly GCA_035043915.1 of Drosophila paramelanica. NCBI lineage: Eukaryota > Metazoa > Arthropoda > Insecta > Diptera > Drosophilidae > Drosophila > Drosophila paramelanica. The sequence continues at coordinate 8,355,644 of JAWNMO010000258.1, forward strand.
AAGATTGCGACCTTGATATCCCGGCTACGCCCACTATAACGCCCCCCAGCGCCCCCGCTCTCAAAAATCGGATATGCATATATCTCCCACAGTTTTTGAGCTAGAGTCACCAAATTTTGCATATACATTGCAGGAATGCTCCCCCAAATATTAAAAAAAAGTTTTTTGGCCACACCCTCTCCCGCCCCCATAATCGCGAAAACCGATAAACCTGAAAGGTAAAATCGATAAGTGTTGCATATTTGCACAATTTTAAAGCTAGAGTCACCAAACTTGGTATGTATATAGCTGGTGACCTCCCCCACAGATTGACCCTTTGATATCCCGGCCACGCCCACTAGAACGCCCTCCAGCGCCCCCGCCCTGAAAAATCGGAAATGGCTATATCCCCAACAATTTTAATGCTAGAGTCACCAAATTTGGCAGATATATTACCAGAATGCTCCTCCATACATCACAGGAAAAAATTTTGGGCTACGCCCCCTCCCGCCCCCGTAATCGCAAAACACGTTATATATGGCAGTTCCAATCGATAACACGTGTATATATCCCACAATTTAAGCGATAGAGCCACCAAATTTGGTATGTAGATAGCTGGTGTCCTGCCCCACAAATTGCGCCCTTGATATCCCGCCCACGCCCACTAGAACGCCCAACGCCCCCTCCCTAAAAAATCGAAAGTGCCTATATCTCTCAGAGTTTTTAAACAACAGTCACTTAATTCGGGATATATATTAGTGGGAAGCTCCCCCAGAAGTTACAGAAAAATATGTGCGGGCAGTATCCCCCCCCTCCCCCTTCCGCCCCCGCAACCCGCGAAAATCTATATCTCGTACAGTTTTAAAGCCAGAGGCACCAAATTGAATATGAAGATAGCTGCTGACCTCCCCCAAAGATTGCACACTTGACATCCCGGCCACGCCCACTATAACGCCCCAAACGCCCCCGCTCCGCCGGAAATGCCTATATCTCCCAGAGTTTTTAAGCTAGAGTTACCACATTTGGTGGGTAGATAGCTGGTCACCTCCTTTAAAGAGAGGAACAAAATGTTGCCGACGAGCACCCCCACCCGCACTCCCCACTCTCCCCCACCCCCAGCAACACACAAATTGAAAAATACCGAAATTTTTTAAAATAGCAATATATACGAACGTGAACGAGTATAACGCAGTCGGTAACGCCCGACTGCAACGTTCTTACTTGTTTTTTTATGATTTTATTTTTACTTTTTATTTCATTTAGTTTTTTTTGCGGGCTTAAGCTGATTATCTTCTAGCGTTTGTTCGTGTGTTTTTTATTTTTTCCCACCAGAGATATTTGTCTTCATCAGCTGCTTTTCTTTGGCGACATGCGCTTTTTCCTTGGCATCGTGTCAATAGCCTAGAACTTGAGAGCGAAGAAAATGAAACCCCAAAAATAAGTATTTGCCAGTAATGAATGTTGCTTTTGCAGTGTTTTTTTCTTCTTTTTTGCCGGGTGTGACTCTCACCTTGCGGCCAACAAACTAATCAGGGCCAACTCAAGAACCAAACAAAAACAAACTGAAAACCGAACTAAACAAACGTCAAGCTTCAAAGCGTTTTTTGTCTGGCATTGTTGTCATTGGTGTTAATTTGGCTGTGGAGTCATGGCACCTCGAGTCTGTCTTCTTCTGCCTTAATTTATTAGCCTTTTAAAAGCGCTGGCCAGATTAGATTAAATGAGAAGAAAAGTTGGTAGCTCGACTTTGCGATACCTCGGAATCTCTTAATGTTAATGTTATTGTTTACATTTACGTCAACGGTGATCTGCTAATGTTATTGTACATGAAAAAAAATAATGAAATAAAAATGAAAGTAAATATATAAATTTAAATCAAATGGAAAGTAATTGCAATGTTAATGTTACAGTGAAATATGATAACAGTGAAATAAAAACATTAAATATCACTTGCTTAAATTACTTGTTATTTAAATTAACATAAAAATGTTAATGAATGCGAAAAGCATTCCTTTCGACTTTAATTTGATTTCTAACATTAACATTATCAGCTATAAAATATAGATACAATATCTTAAATCAAAAGGAAAGTAATTGCAATATTAATGTAATATTTAAGCTGATAACAGTGAAATTAAAATATTAAATACCGGTTACTTGAAATACTGTATTTTTTTCGACTTTGTTTTGTATTTAAACTAGCAAAAATGTCAATAATAATATATCAATTATGTTTAACAATTTCAATCTCACTTAAAGAGTTATAATATCATTATTTTACTTTATCTTCTGTTTTCAAATCGCATAAAAAAATATCAAGTGGAATGCAATACCACATTTAAAAGTAGCTAATTGGTAGATATATTTGTTTAGTGGTCACTTGTTACTTATCATCAAAAGCTATTTAACATTTTTGCGCTATCGGTAATTTAATTAATCGTCAGCTGTTGTTGTCATATTGTTGTTGTTGCGCCTTTCGCTGAGCTCAGCGCCAAAGAAAAGCAAAAACTTAATTCACTTTCAACTTGAAGTTGACTAGTGAAGTGGCAAGGCCTTTTGCACGGCACGTTAATAAAAACTGGCAACAATAACAAGTACATTCGCGGCAAAGTCAACTTTTTCGCTCGTTAGCGCTGGCGCGGATACAGCAACAATTGCACATGCAGACGGCATAAATGTATCTTTCAGATACATGTACTTAACGGGCAAAAGTGCCGTCCCACAACTCTCTCAATTCATTTTCATTTTCTTACTTGTTTGCTTGTTAGTTTTGAATTTGTTATTCGGCTCGCATAGATTTTGGCATTGGCACCCACAGACAAAAGGCATCTTTATATCGCTGCATCTTCATAGCTCCCCAGTATCTTTATCTGGGTAACGAGCGTAGCAAATGCAAAGCGTCGTTTGACTTTCGTTGCGCCTAGTTTGGCGTTTAAGGCACCAACTAGTTTGTTTCTTCTTTTATTTTTTGTATTTTGGCACTTCACAAGAGATACAACTACTCGCTCACATAGTTCGTATCTCGCAAATACATATGTATCTTGCACTCGCTGTTGCCGCATAATCGCCGCTAGCGAAGCATTAAAGCATAGCAGCGCTCTGTTAATTCTGTTACAGAACCAAACCCAACTGGCTGTGCACATGTAAATTTCTTTGCAGCTAGCTACTCGGCAATTATGCTGTCATAAATGGAAGAGGCTACCACATTAAAACAAACCAAGCCAAGCATTCAACGCCGCTCCTAATGGCATGCAAATGTTTCTGGCCAACAACTTTCTCAGCCATTAACACACAGCAAAAACAAAAACAAAAAACACTGCACATAAACCCATTAGACTAATGATGCAGTCGCCACATAAAAACATGTTTAAATACATTTGTTGGACACTTAACAACTATTCTAATGTTTTTCAAATCATCCACAAGCATTTTTAGATGCTTTCCAAATTTGCAATTTAATGCATTTAACATAAAATTTGTACACTTTTTAAAAGGCAAATTTGGATGAGGTGCATTCATAGTGAAAGCTCAAAGTGTTCTTTAAAAGTTTCTTTAAAAAATATTATAAATTTACTATAATACTATAAATATTATACTACAAATAATAATACCATAACAATAGAAATTATTATGCAATATAATAGTAAAATATTTTTGCAATCACATCAACTTCAAGACAAAAACTTTACATTCTATGAAAAAACAATAATTTATAATTATGCGAAGAATTTCATATTTTATGATGAATGACCCAACCCCAAATACGGTATTTCAGTAAAGTTTAACCAACTTTTCTGTAACTTCTGTTATGAAATAAATTTTTTTATAATTTGCTAGAGTTTAAAGTAAATTTCTTAAACTCAGCGGAATTATCTTTGATCAGCACAGCGTCCAGTAAAACGAAGTTGTTTATAACTTGTAAAAACTATCTTGATCTATTAAAAACAATCTTCAGGCCACTATTTGCACTGAAACCGCTGGATGTGTTTGGTTCTGTTGCATGGGAAACCCGCAAAATGCAAATTGCAGACAAGTACTTCATTATCTTAAGATCACAACTTGTGTTTGAGTGCGCAGACCCCTTGGCCCCATACCCCTCTCTCCCTATTTACTGCTGACGAATGAAGTGTGTGCCTCACAACCACCAAACAACTGTCGACTATCTGTCTCCTGGTAACTAAAACTTAACAGCATGTACATATATAGATATATATATACATATATGTTTACTTTAGCGCTCTTCATGGTTTGCATTTTGATAAAATGCTTGTTTACTTTTCATCAATAAAATGTTTGTGCAGTTTCACGGCTACACAAACAACCAGTAACAACAACTAGCAACAACAACTAGCAGCAACAACAACGTTGCAACTCAAAGAATAAAAGAAAATAGACAGGTGTTTTCCGGCATTGGCATACGTAACCCGACGTTTTCTTACTGCCAGTTTTGGTATTTGATCATTTATTCATTCTTGCCACCCAACTATAACAAAGGCTAAACGGCTGTTTAGCTATCAGACTTTGTTATACCCTGTATAAAAATAATAGCAGCGTTGCACTGACAACAAAAAATTCAATTATGTATCATAACAAGTATAAGCTGGCCCTAATCAAATAGGTTTAAACAACAAATTGTCTTAACGCTCAGAAAAATGGCAAATTTATTATTTAGTTTTTACCTCCGATACATACACAAACAAGGAATATTTCTAATCTTTGACAACGTCCCTTGTTTTCATTGATATTTATGACAGGGTATCTAGTTAGTCAGTCACTCCCGATTAGAGAACCTCAACTGGTTCCCCTACGGTATGGCAAGTTTTTCATGGTCGAATGCAAACATCGTGTTGCAGACATGCCCTGAAACGACGGCAAACGAAACGCACTAAGAAAAATGAACTTTTGTTAAATAAAGAATAAAAACAAATTCTCTTCTTTGTTTTTTTTTCTCTTCTTTAAATTCAATTTTCTGTGCAGGCGAGCGACTCATCTTGCACTTTGCATGGAAATGACAACCACAACGCAGGTGGAGATCAACACAAATGGCAACGGCAACGGCAATGGGAACTTGGATGGCAGCCCGGTGACCACAATGGAAACTGTAATCAACTCCGGCTCCAATGGCGGCACAGCGAGTCCGGGGCTGACCAAAGCCAATGCAACAATGTCCAAGAGTGGAAACGTCGTGGGCGTGGGCGTGGCAAGCACACAAAGAGGTAAGCATTTGGATGCGCTCGAGTTATTGTCATGAAAATCTACAGCTAACTGTTGTTCATTTTGCAAAACACTTGTGTTGCAAGCGGCACGCGATGTGGCTTACGTTGCACGTTTAGACAGTAGCCGAGAAATGCCGCACGCAATTTCCGCTTTACAGCTAACGTAGATGTCAAGCAGCTGCTAAGTAATTTGTCAATGGGTTACACCATCCACATACAGCTATATATATATCCATATCTATATCTATATAAACATAGAAATTGGAGTTGACAAGCTGGCAATACAATTTTGTAAGAGGAGCTCTTTATAAATAGCTCAGTTTATTTATTGTTTGGCTTACAATCACTCATTAATTATACCTTAAATAAGAGGCACCTGCATTAAATTCATTCTTTTGCTTAATTTAATGTAATTTTATAGTTTCAAACTTGTTAAGAATCTAGCCAATTGCTTATAACAGTTATTTATTGTTTATTCCCTATTTTCATTAAAATCAATTCTACATTTCAAATCGATGAATTTTTTTGAAAAAAAAGCATGTACTCCCCCGCTTATGATCATGATTTTTCAACAACATCAATTCTACATTTAAAATCGATGCATTTTTGAAAAAAAATTTGTTGTTGATATTTTTGGAAAAAAGCATGTAGTCGTCCCTCCTTATTCATTTTCAAAAAAATTTTTTTTTAAATTTAGAAATGCGAATTTGCATTTTTTATCGAATTTGCTGGCCGCAAAAAGTATAAAAAACAACATTTAACCTGATTCCGAGGGGGTGAAATTTTTTGTCAAAAATCATGCCAAAATTGAGAAAAATTTGAACATGTAAAGCTATTTAAGCCGTAGGTTTCATATTTGACATATCCATCAAATTGTCAAAACTGAACCAATTTCCATGTTTCCTGATATTCTGGTGCTGATTTTTAATTTGATTTGAAATAGAAAAAAAATACATATACATTTTTAAAAATATGTTTTTTCAAGCATTTCTGCCTAGTTTTCAAGCTAGTCAACCAACGCATCGCACAAATTAGAAAATACCGAACATTTTCAAAATAACAAGAATAATTAAGAATGTGAACGAGTACAAATTTAATTACTTAATAATCATTCATACCTGAATCCAAATTGCCAAGAAAACACAGAAAATATGTATTTTTTATTCTTTCAGTTGTTTTAATGAGGTTTCCTTAAAAAAAACACGTTATGTATAAAACTACTTAAATATCTTTAAATATATTGAATGTTATATATTTATATCTGACAAATAGTTTAAGGAAAGCATTTTAAATTTCATATAGTTTATTTTCTTTTTTAAATCGAAGATGTTTTATGCAACCAGAAATGTTCTTTACATGGGAATTTGGTTAGAAATATTTTTTGTAGCTTACATACATGAGATACATCTGGTAATTTATTTAAATTAACTTGAGATAAGTGTGAAAGATTGCGCTTATCATTTTACGTTTCTTTAACGTTTTATTATTAATCAGCTTTGTTTATACAGCTTTATCCGTATACATTTATTTTCTGATCAAGACAAATATTTATATCCTTCTTTTATTTTTGTGTAGTGCAATTTGTATTCCAACTCAATGTAGCAGTTTTTTAAAAGCTATATTTAATAAAGCTGCTATAAGCAGGATCGGTTTAAAATGAAGCCTTTATCAATTTATGCTTTTCATTATGATCTTTATGCTCAAATATTATCAACATCCGAATGCTATATATTCAATAAAATCCATACGTACAATCGGTCGAAAAATTAGTTCCTGCCCAAAAATATAATTCACAGATAATTTACATTTACAAGATTTTATAGACTGTTTATTCTTGTATAATTTCTTTCTTTGTCTCGACTCAACTTCAACTCTCTTGATTTATTGTTTATCTAATTAATTTAATTTTTAACAAACTCTAGCTGTATTATGGCTAAAAAAAAAACTTTGTTTTTCACACATATCTCAGCTGGTGGCGGCCGGCCCCTCACTGCTATTTACATAAAAGCTTTCCCATGCCCTCAGCTTTTTTTTTGCTGAAACAGATAACACAACTCAATTTACATATATGCACATATATATATATATATTATTTGATTTTCATGGTTTTTGTTGTTTCTCTTTTGTTATTTCCATTTCAATTTCCTTAATATTTGTGAATCTTTCCCCTCTCTGTAATTTTCTCAAGACTTAATGATTGCGAATCGGTTGTGCAACATTTAAAAACTAAATAAATGCCCGAAAGTTGTATCATTTCCAACTTAATTTGTTTGATTTGTCGACGCATCTGTTTTCTGTTGCAATTTGAAAGGCGTGCATCATTTTGGTTCCATGGCGTGCATGGCAATGGCGACTCTGCGTCCCCAACTCATCAATGTCCATATGTGTGTGTGTGTCAGTGTGTGTGTGTGTGTGTAAGTTCACGGTCAGTGATTGATTTAATTTCGGTTGCGACTGTTATGAAATCTATACACGCGATCTGACATTGAAATTGGGTAAGCGATGCGAGTGCGATTCGAATTTGGAACAATGTACTAAATGCCTGCTGCTAATTAAGACTTAGACGAGCTGAGGTGGAGGAGGAGATGGATGGATGTAGTCTTGACTGTAACCAGTTGACGATGCTATTGGCGGAAGTTTTAAATGGAAACAATGCAAATGCAATTAAAGGCATTGTATTGGTTAATTTGGAAATGATGTTAGATCGAACGATTGTCTGTTAGACAACACGAGAGGCATGGAAAGCGACAGTAAACACCCTTCGAAGTGTACCAAATAAAGTAGAACTTAAATTGTATATATAAAATATTATATGTATATAAATATCTATAATTCTAAAAAATATGTAAAAAAGGCTAGCTTAATAACAAAACCAAACAAAAACTGCCAGGTACAAAAATAACACAATTCCTGAATCATTCTTGATTTCGTGTTGGATATTAATGGATTTTTCACAACATAATTTCTTGCGTGTAGAAAATGTACAAAAAATTAAAAATTTCTTTTTATTAAATACTGCCTTTTCGAATTTCATTAGACTTTGTTGAATTCCTTATAGATTCTTTTGGTAAACAAATTTTTTTTTAGTTCAGAAAATGTTCAGAATTTACCCGAGTTTGTTAAATTATTTGATTTTTACTTTTATTATATTAATATGCATGTGTAATTATTGCAGAATGCCGCTTAATCTTAAGTTTCTACAATCGCATCAGGATTTTCTCAGATCACTGATCAGTATGTTCAAATCTCTAAACAGTATTTCAAAATTAACTGTTATCCGAAAAACATTGCCAGTTTTTTTTTTTAACCATTACTAATAATATGTATAATATTTCAAATTAAATTTTTTACAGTTTTCAATTTCCTGTTTTTAATGAGTTTTTAACTAACTAAATTTAGGGTACACTTGAAATACTTAAGTGTGTTTTATGTAGATATATAAATATATATATATGCATGTGCCTGGTTCTTGAAAAGTATCGTTTTCGATGTATATATCATTAGCTATAGCCACCACCATTTATGTTCTTCTACAGAGTAAATGCGCCTTCCTTTCTGGCTGCTCCTTGTTTTTGCCACATCCGCTTTAATAACTCGCTCGCTTGCTATTTATAGCACCCTCCATGGCCACCCTGCGCCAAAGGCGAGCACGCCCCTCATCATGATCGCAACAACAATAAAAACAGCAGCAACAACAACAACAGGGGCTAAATTTAAACGAACTGCGTAATCCCCTAGGGTAACGCCATCGATATCGCTATTGAAAGCGGCTTGCGCATGCGGCTGGAATGCATTTGCGGCATATGACTCCCATGGAGTCATCGAAGGAGCGCGACTGTCAGCTATTCAATTATACATTTGATTGCAATTCAAGGCAGCTGCTCTCCACGTCCCGCCCACAAGTCTCGGCATACGATTACCGGTTTTTTTGCGAATGAAAAACTGTAACGTTGACAAAGCCAAAGAGAAAACGTTGACGCTCAAATGCCCAACAAATTCAAATATTTTGTTAGCTGAAACCAAAACAAAAACAAGAAGAAATTACACAAGTGTTTAACTGACAGATACCCTGTAAATCACGCACTTCGCACAAAAAAGCATTTAATACTAAAGTCAAACACAAGCTTTATTGAAATCAGGTTATGTTAGAAATTTCTTAAATTTAAGAAAAATAAACTAAATAGCGGTGCTTATCGTTGCACACCCCAAACAAATAGTCCGTAGTGAAGTTGAATCTTCGAACCTCGCCTTTAAATTTGGTTTCGGTTTAAGGTATCTAAAGAAAAATTACTTTCATTTAAAAGATTAAACGCATATTAAAATTATGGATTTTAGTGGAAGAACAATTTTATAAGTCAGTAAAAATCGATATTAATCGATGTAACTTTGTTACATGTACTTTGTACTTTGTACATGTAACAAAGTTACGATTTACTTTATACCTTTATACCCGCTATAAACATATTCACAATATATGCCCAATATCGTGCACATTTGCAATGCGAACAGGGTGTTAAAAGAGTTAAAGCCGACTATCAATGCGAGAGAAACTCGTTTTGAGAATGCGCAACGCGACATTTTTTTGAGCTAAGATAATATATAAAAAAAAAACCCAAAGTGGCATTCGAAGAGCTTTTAAGCCTGCCTAGTTGCCAATTTGGGCTCTGAGTCATTCATGTTTGCGCAATGCGCGAGTGCAGTTTGTTGTGATTTGCCAATTGAGGACGGGTAATTAAAAGCCAAATTTCGAAAAGACCAAAGGTAAAGAGCGCAACTGGACTTCGATTGCCAAACGGCCCACTTTTGACCCAGTTTCTATTTAGTGAGCCAATCAATAATCGCCAGAACTAATCGATTGAATGTTTCTTTTTTCTTTCGCTTAGCTGTGGATGCCACCAAACGCAAGAAACTGAAATCACGCAGCGCCACAACAACTGCAACAGCAGCAGCAGCAGCAACAACAGCAGCCGCTGCTGCAAACTCTGGTCTGCCGCAGGGCAACAGCAGCAAGAACAAAAGCAGCGGCAGCAGTGGCAGCGCACGTGAACAATATTCCAAGGATCATTTAGATGCCTGGCTGGAGAATTGTCTGCGGGATGCAACAAATGCGCAACTTTCCTCGTCATCGGAATTTTTGGACTTTAATCCAACAACAACCGCGAACAAAACGCTGCTCGCAACGCAGGCAGCGGCAGCACAGCAACAACAGCAACAACAGCAGCAGCAACAACAACAGCAGCAACAACAACAGCAGCAACAACAACATCAGCAGCAACAGCAACAATTTCTAATGCGTTCGCACTCCCAACCATTTGGCATGGGCGTTGCCCCGCCCTTTAGTCTGGGCATACAACGCGTGAGTGTTGGCCATTAATGCCTGCTTGCTGTTAATGACGTTTTTTTGTTGTATTATATAGCACTCACAGCCGCTGAGTTACCGCTATCCGATGCTCTTTCCGGCGCAACCCAACGGCTACGGGCTGAACTTTAGCTTGCCCCTGCCTGGCGATGGGGCACAGGATTTTGCCAGCTTGCCGCCGCTGGTCAATATGCTGGGTGGCCTTGGCGCCAGTCCAGAGCACGATCAGAACTCCACGGATGTGCTGGATGGCAGCGACAGCAATCCGAACATGAGTCGAGGGTAAAAAAACAAATCCTTCAACTAACTCAAATTGAAATCCTCAATAACTAGATACTCATGTTGTTTGCAGATTTCGGTTCAGTGATCCCTGCCTGCTGAATCCGTCGGACAACGATTCCAAGATCAGCGGTCAGAATACGCCGGAATGTCGCAATGGGAATGGCGCGCCCAGCGCTGCCAATGGCAACGCTGATTTGGAGCAGCAGAACAAATTCTTTGCCGCGCTAATGGAACAAATAAACATTCTACATGAAACGAATTCCAAAATTTGTCGCAATTTGCATGAGACAAAAGGTGTGTGCTTTGGGGGTAATAGAGGATTGAAATAAATACCCTGTACTTAATGAATGAGGGATTATCAACACCCAAGTTGAATTGGACATCTACGTCAGCCTGTCCGTCCGTTCTGTTTATAAAAACGCATTGATTTTAGAGATCATATTCAGAAAAACACCAAAAAGCTTAGTCAAAATCCAGCTTAGTTTAATTATTTGAAAAACAATTATTTTTAAAAAATCGTTGTACTCTCAGTTGACAAATTTTGAGTTTATTTTAAGTAAAAACATTTTGTATATTTCAATTTTATATCTACGAAATTTTTTAAATATGGTTAAACATTTTTCAAGTGCTGATCATATTTGTTATTACCCGATTAATATTAATATCTAGCGTCGATTCCGTGACCATATCGCAGATTTAATAAGAACTTAAGGTACCGAATTTGAAATATAGTTTCTTTTTGGTTAAAATACTCTGAGTTTTGTTAGGATATACTTTTGAATGCAGTTTTATCAACAAATCGAAAGTTAAGCTTTGATAGAAGAAGAAGTTTGTATATAACCATATATGAGTAATGTTGAGTACAGAGTAATTCACAATCGGGCACACTCGATTGAAGTATTATTGCTAATTCTTAAATTGTACATACATAGCAAGACAGTCTGTAAATTCGTAAAGTATTTACACAAATTCTGTATACTCTTTACTCCCGCATATATGTAAAATCCTTTGGCTATCTATTGTTCCTACTGTTGTTGTATTGTATTACAAAATTGAAGTTGTTGAAATTTTGTTGAAAAACTTTCTGTATTTACACGCTGTTCTCGATTATGTATTTTCGTATTTTGTCTATGTATTTATTTTTGTGCGTATTTCTTGCGTATTTTCTTTTACCCACATTTCGCCTACAATCTTTTACACACACTGCACACGTAAACCCACACACACACACATACACAGTCGATATTGAAGCTTTGAAGCACGCACCCAATGGCCAGCCCTGGGCTGGTGGCGGGGGCATGCGGCACCGTAGAGATAGCTTGAGCGGATTAAGCACACAAAGTCAACCGTTGGTATTTGGCGGCGGATTCGGTGGCACGCACAGTCCAGCGCCCACCTATCATTCAGGTATATATACATATATATTTACATACATATACACACGGATACTTGTTTTTTTGTCACCTTGGAGAGGCCAGCTGGAAAATTGAAAGCTTTTAATATATGATCTCGGGTATCTTTTAGGTGCCTACACGCCCGGCATGATGACGGATGTGGTGCGCGAGGTGAAGGAGGCGGCACGCGTCCGCGAGGATGCGCTCCTCAATCGGTAAGATGCGACATCTCGCGATTTCACTGAATTGTGTTTTAACTCTAAATACCGATTACAGCGTTAAATCCCTGGTGGAGGAACGTCAATGGTCCATGAGCGAGGGCAATGTGCGCATGCTGCGTGACATCGATGAGCTGAAGGTGAGTCAATCTCAATAAATATTTAGTTAGTTTACTATGATATTATATAGTTTCCATATGGATGAACTATTTAATTTTATTTTAAACTCCAAGTAAACTTAGCAAATAAACACTCTAACTATAGAAACTATCTACAAAATAATTTTATCATTTAATTTTAAATATAATACAGTTTTAAAAATTTAGTTACAAATTTTTAAAAAAAAAATTAAAAATCTTTGTTCTTTCACATTGAAATTGAAATGATTCCACCCTTACCGCAGAAAGTATATAATTTTGTGATACCAAGAAATCTTTTTATAACCAAGCCTCCCACTAATAAATGTATTTTTGCACTTTACAGACACATGTGATGCAGCTGCGCGTGGACCGCAAGGAGACGAACAAGCGGTTATCGCACCTTGAGGCGGAGAACAAATATCTGCGCCAGGCCCTGGCCAGTTTATTCAATCAAAGGCAGGCGTACCACGATATTATCTACGAGAACGATCGGGCGCGTGGCGCGCGTGCCAAAGCGCCGTTCGGTCTGTCCAATGGCGGCGCGCGACGGTCCCATTCCCTGAATCTGCAATATGGCACGGTGCACCAGACGCCGGCGCAGCCCACACAGCTGCTCGACGAGGACGACGAGGTGGCGCTCGAGGATGAGGACAATGAGGAGCTGTCTCTGAGTTTGGCGGCCAGCAAGCGCTTGTCCAGCTCCAGCAACGAATCTCGCACCAACGGCCTGGCCACGCCCACAGCACAACAACAACATCAGCAACAGCAGCAACAGCCGCAAACGCAGCCAGTGCAAAGCCCGCCCAAATTTGCACTGCTGGCGGAGCAGGTGGCGTCACCGCCGCCGCCGTTGTTGCCGCGCAAAAAGGAGCATGCGCAGCTGAAGCGCGAGCTCAGTGAAGCGACCAGCGCACGTAAGGAGGCCAATCAGCGTATCATAGCGTGGGTGTAGTCTCTGCTCTATATGGTTGTTTTGATATATATATATATAACACTTAACTCTAACCCAAAATCACACAATTTCATTTCGCATGCATGTTCACCTCACTATTTTTTTTATTTCTCTTTGAAATAACAGCACGATTAACCCATTTCGTATTCATTTATAAACGTATCCGGTGACTAAGCACAACAATCACTTACAGTATATATATATTCTTTTTTTTTTTGCATTTCTGCTCTTCTCTTTCTGCGCTCTCTTTTGTGCTGCTGTTGTTAGACTCGAAAAATTGGTTAAAGACCTAAGCGCCCAGGTGGCCCAGGCTGGCCAACCAAATTGGAATCCCAATGGGACGTCATCGTCCCAACAAATGGCTAACAAGCTCAGCGTCGCCGGCGGACCCATTACGGACTTATAGTTCTAGCTAACCGGTTGCGGCAATGTTCCGGCACCCGCATCCGCATCCGCACCCGTTCAACCCGCGCAACCGCAGCCGCTAGCGCAACCTGGCGTCATCAAGTACCCAATGCCAGCGACCAGTTTGCGAGTGACACATTTATAGCAGGCACCAAAATCTCGGCAAAAGCGGCGATTGCACACATTTTGTTTCAAAATTATATATAACTCATTGACCTATGCATAGAGCCCATGTTTAATACACACTATATAAGCCAAAAAAGATTATGTTAAGTATACGACACGATGTTCGTATTCTAAAGGCCAAAATTCCGTATACAGCAAATTTTCTCTTCGTTTTAAATGATTGTGCCCAACATCTTCAGGCCGCACTCCATAAATTTGTTACTAAAACAGAGCAACTACACTTACCTACACATAAAAATTAACTTTGTAACTAATAGCGAAAATCGTGTACCTACATATGCATATATATTTATATATCTTATACATATATACAACCTATGTAACAAACGAACAAAAATCAAAATCTATTTAGCGACATTTGTAATCGTTTCTGTTAAAAATTCAATAACTTTATACATACGTTCATCAATGTTGTTGTGCAGTGTAGTAGTATTAATCACTATTTTGTATTAACTTACATTAAACAGATTTAGGTGCCATTTGATATAAACAACAACTACATTTGGGCTTGTTTTATTTATAATTATGCCGTTATTATTACAGCCAATTAATTAACTGAAACATTGCAAGTTGAGACCTGATTTACAAGAAATTAAATCAAACAAAATATATTTTTTAATGCAAAACCATATTTCGTAGACTTCAAAACTTTTTCAAAACTCAACCAAATTTCATGTTTGAATATTACATTTTTTTTTCTCAAAATTTAGAATGTAAAATGTTTATTTTAATCGATTTATTACGTTAAAATTATAAGAAAAACATCTTTAAAACTGATTCTGAAAAGATATATTTTTTTGTCATTTTTTGATCAATTCGGCCTCAGTAAAACAAAATGCGAGATGTAGTGGTCTAATCATACATATATTACATACATATATGTGCATTTATTGAGAACATATCGTCAGATAAACACAATCATACATAGGAATAAAGTAAAACTAAAAAAAAGTGAATTCAATTTTCGGGGCGCCTTCTTATGTTGCCAGCCCTTGCATGCGTTGAGGTCGAAATATAGCTGGTACCGCATCCTCTAACCAAATTGTGATCAAATAGTCAAATCAAAGCTTATAAAGCATCTAAAGAAATACACAAACTTAGATTAAAATCCAAACATATTGGGAACAATTAAGAAATGTGCAAGTGTGTGTATGTTTTTCTGTAGGTGTGTGTGTAGGTGTAGGTGTGTATGAGTGTGTGTGTGTGTGTGCGTGTGTGTGCGCGCTACATACATTGTGCTGCCATGTCGCTGCTGTCAATGCCCAGCATGGCCAACTCATCCAGCTCCGCCTGTCGTCGCAGTTTCTCACTATCCGTGGGCGAATCGGGTGGCTGCGGGATATCGCCCACATTTAACAGATCATCGGTTTTAGCCTTGATCTGCGCACTGGGTTCAGCTTGCGTCGTGCCAGGCATGGGTATGTCCTGGGCTGACATCTGTTTTAGGATGTCTGTGTCTAGCATGGAGTTGTCCATGCTGCCATTCGCTGATGGAAAGGCACTCTGTGAAGATTCGTCCGCGCTAATTTCCATGGTCGAATCGTTAGATTTGGTCGCCTCATCATTTATCGAGGCAGGCATTGAGCTTTGTGTGGTCTCCTCGATGGAGACCAGGTGTATGCCCTGTTTGGCTAAATCCTGTAGATTGTGCTCGTCAAGCACTGGCTCATCCTCCACAATGGTGGTTATCGTTTGCGGCACGGTCGGCAAATGATTGGTATCATTGGATTCCTCGTCGACCGAACGCTCCGCCGGGAATATGATGTCCAGTGCCTCGGCCAGATCCTTGGGTAACTCTCCGTCGCGTGTCTGTTGCGACGCAACCAGCGGCTGCGGCACCAGATCCGTTTCAGCCTCATCAATGCCCGGCGGCAGGACGTCCTCCTCGCCGTTTTCCTCGTTGGCCAGCTGATCTGAGTCAAGGTTGCTATCGGAATTTGTACTTTGACCAGGTGGCGGCGGTGGCGGGCAATGTGTCATCAAATTGGCAAACTGCACCGGATCCGGCATCAGTTCGTCGTAGTCCATCATCATGCCGGCATCGGGGTGGAAAGGCGGCGCATTGCCAAAGGCATCCTCCATCATGGCCATTTGGATTTGTGCCACTGTCGGCGCATTCTGACGCACAGTGTTAGCCATTGCCATGGGCATCGGGGGCGGCGGAGGCGGTGGCCCCACTGATATATTGTCCACGGTGCCGCCATTAGTGTAAACGCTTGGATCACTGTAGCCAGCATTCAGTGTCGTCGTCGCCGTCGTCGTCGGCACCGGCTGTTTCTTAAGTACGGGCATCTTGCCAATGAAGGGCAACTTTTTGCCCGTACTGGCTGTGTTCGTGCCCGTGCTCGGCTTGACCGACTTTGGCTTGGGCGCTGTCTCCTTTTTGTCGCGCTTCGCGTCGCTCTGCTTGCGCTCGGGCTGCGTACGCGGCCGGAACTCGGAATGCTTGATTACCGGCCGCTCGACGCGCTCCTCTGAGTGACTGCGACTGCGACGCCAGCGGGCGTCCCGTGAACGACTGCGTCGTCCGCCGCGCACCGGCGACCGCGAGTTGCGTCTGCGTCCGCGACTGCGCGACCGGGTACGTGAACGACGCCGATCTCGTTCGCGATCGCGTTCACGTTCTCGCTCCCGTTCTCGCTCCCGGTCACGGCCACGATCACGATCACGTTCACGTTCCCGTTCCCGCTCGCGGCGATCACGTTCGTTGCGGCCGCGGCTGCTGCTTCGTGGCGTTGGGCTGCGTCGCCTCGAAACTGGACGTCGGGATTTGTCTTCAGCTGCAACCGTTGAGTTTTTGACATCGTCCGCGGGACGCGGCTTGCTCTTCAGCTTGCCCTTGAGCTGCTCGAGCAGCTTCTTCTCGCTCTCACTGATCACGGGCTGCACTGTGTTCCATTGCTGCAGCATGACATCGTCTCGCTTCTTCTGCTCATCCTCGACCTTCTCTTTGACATCATTGTTGGCCGTTGTCCACTTGCCACGTTCCACCGTATTGAGGGCGTCCTTAATAATGGGCGGCGGCGGTGCCACATGCTGTGGCGTCTCCAATTTTTCCGGCACAGTCGCCTCCTGTTTCCGCATGGCCACACGTATTGATGCTGCATTGATCGGCGGATTGGTGACATCCGCTGTGACATGTTCTTTCTTTGGTTGCAGCACCTCATCCTGCGCCTCATCCGACGAGGAGCTGTCCGTTGATGTCGATGTGCTGTTTGCAGCATTCGAATTTCGTTTGTGTTTCTTGCCGTGCTTACGCTTCTTTTTCTTCTTCTCACTGTTGATTGAAATAGTTACAAAATTTGTACAAGTAATTAAAAAGTTATACAAAAAACAAATACAAAATGGTAAACAAGAAGAAAGATTTTAAATTAAAATATATAACTCATATAAAAGCTATCTGATATATTAGACG
Organism: Drosophila paramelanica; assembly: GCA_035043915.1. Lineage (NCBI taxonomy): Eukaryota > Metazoa > Arthropoda > Insecta > Diptera > Drosophilidae > Drosophila > Drosophila paramelanica. Next base: position 8,373,190 of record JAWNMO010000258.1, read on the forward strand.
GAAGTAAATAATATTTCACTAACATGCAGGCACTTGGTAATTCTACAAATATCTTTAAAAAAAAAAAAAGATAAAATTGTATACAAAAACCAACTCCGTTTAATTTTTCATCCGTTCAACTCCGACAAAAAGAAATCTATGCAAGCAGTCGTTAAGATAACTTTCACATTCAGTTAATATATAAAACATATACGCTTTATGGGTTTCAAGATGTCAACTTCTATGATTATAAACACATACCTCTTCTTCTTACGCTTCCTTGATGTTTTATCCTCCTCCTTCTTGGTCTTTTTGAGCTTGGCCTCCTCGGTCTCCTTTAGCTGCTGCTGCTGCTGGGCGCGTTCCCGTTTGCTCAGCCATTCGCTCTCGTAGTTGGGCTGCTTCTTGAGAAACAGCTGCAATAAAAATTGGGAATTAATCAATTAAACAATAAATATGTTGGCCACTTACCTCATATCTATTGGCATGCATGCAGGATTTGAGATGCGCCGAGGCGCAGTGCAAATCCCCGATCCAGACGCTGCACAATTTGCAATACCAGGCACTGGCGGGCACCAGAAACTGCAGGCCACGCACCGGCACGCGCTTGACGGGCGCCTTGTCGTGCGTGGGAAACGGATCGTGGTCGATGCCTACATGCCAGGGAGTTTCCATCGTCTCACGGTTCATGTGCTCCTCAGCATGCAAATGCTTCAGATAGTCGCGCGCCGTTTTCGGGAACACACTGCAGCTCTCGCACCAATGCTGTTCGGGATCGAAAAACACATAGTTATAGTTTTGTGCCTGCTGCGGTGCTGCCAATTTGGCTGTCGGCGGTGCACCCTGTTTTTGTTTGGCCTTCATTGTTTTGATGGCGTGATTCTTGAGGCGATTGGCGGGACTGACGTCTCCATTGGCGTTCTCCTCATCGGCCTCGTCATCTGTGGATGACTCGGATGAACTGCTCGACGATGAACTGGAATCGGAGCTATCCGAACTATCGCTTGTTGTGGAGGCCGCACCAGCAGCAGCAGCAGCAGCAGAGGGTTGAGCTAATTTGATGATTGGTGGCTCTGGTTCCTTCTTAGGCGTCACTTCGGTCTCCTCGTCGGCCTCCTCGTCGCCAATGATGCCGTTCAACATGTCGATAACGTTTTCAATGGTATCCAGTTTCTTTTTTATTTGCACCTGCAATTGAAATGGATAACCGCATTAGGGATAGGTATTCAAGGGGGCTATTGTATCTGTTCACTGACCTGCAGACGATCGTTCTCCTCAATAAAGTTCTTTGTGGTTGGCGATGGCGGCGCATCGCCAGCTGTCAGATCGTTGCGTTGCTCCTTTAACACTTTCATTTCCTTTTTGAGCAGCGACACCTTCTTCACATAGTTGGTCCGCTGTTTTTTCAGCTCTTCCTTTTGATTCTCCGCCTCCTGGGCCACAGCTGCCAGTTGTTGTTGTTGTTTGTGCGTGGGGGTAGAGAGATAAAGAAAATTATTAATGCACATTCTGGTTAGCGGATTGATAAGTTCAAATTTCATTTACAAAATGCAGTCTCGAGTGCATTTCACGGCTAGTTACACACAGTTGGCAGTTAGACCAACGGATGATGCGTTCGCCGGAACGTATCGATTTTGGAGCATATCGGGTCTGAACGGCTTGTTCTGCTGTCCTCGGGGTTCGGTTTCGTTTTGGTTTGTTGGTTGGTTGGTTGGGCGTGTTGTTGTTGGGGGCTGACGGTGAACGTCCGTGCCGTGCCGTGACGTAACTGCTGACTGAACTGTGTGCCGCTCCCCCCAGACGAGAAGTTTGGTCTTAGACAAAACACACGAAAAAAAAAAAAACAACAACAACAACGACAATTCTGTTGCGCTTTGCTTACGTAAATAGAATTGAATGCAATAGTTCAAGTGTCGCCAGAGCCCAAGTCCGTTTCAATTTAAGCTCACGCTGCGATCTTATAGCTAGATTCTAAATGTCTCTATTACAATGCATATTCGATTTTTAATACGTATTTTAAGCGCTATAATTAACAATTTACAATTACAAATACAATTAATTTTTTTTTTGTTTTTTTGATTGGTTGTTTTTGTTTGTTTGTTAGGGGGCGCGCAATTATGATAACAATAAAATATAATGTGAGAGGTGTTTGCATGTGAATTGTCGTAAGTAGCAAAGGCAAAATTCATTTCCACACTTACCGTCCTGTGCCGGCAAACCTGCGCTCTCAAGCGCCGCAGCTGGTTGATCCTCATTAATAATCGCCTGCGGCTGCTGTTGCTGTCCTGGCGCTGTCAGCACAACCTGTGGATCGGGCACAGCTGGCGCCACATTGGGCATCGGCTGCGGTAGCCAGACTTGTTGTCCATATTCTACAATAAGAAAATTCACAAATGCTTATCAAATATATACACGTCGTGTAGTTCAGCTTACCATTTACGCCCCAAGCACCGTAGCCGGCATTAAAGTTGGCCGCCTGCGCGGCTGGTGCGTGTCCCTGCATGCCGTAGCCCGGCGGCGGTCCTTGTGGCGGAAATGCATTTGGCGGCGCCATGCCATACTGATGGCCATACACATCGGGTGCACCGTACGGATCCTGGCCGTACATGGGCGCTGTCATGACGCCGTAGGCTGCGGCCTGACTGGGATGCGCCAGCTGTTGCTGTGCTGGAAGCGGCGGCGAAGCCGGCTTCTTTTTGGGCGACCACCGCGACCCTGGACCGCCCCGCCTGAGTGGCGAGCCGCTGCGAGAGCGCGAGCGGGACCTGCCGTAGCGTCGACCACGGCGTGGCGGCGAGCGACGACGATCGCGATCACGATCGGGTGAGCGTCGGCGGTCGAACCGACGTCTTGGCGGATATCGGCCATAGTCCGGCGAATCGTAGCGTCCCCGGCGTTGCGACACCGGCGTCAGTGAACGTGAATGTGACCGTCGGCGACGCAGGGGTGGCGGAGAGGCGGCATGGCGCGAATTGGACCGGCGTCGCGATGTTGAGCGACGACGTGACGTCGATTTGCTTTTACTGCCCTTGCGGGAAGCTGGCGCAGCGGTAGTTTGTTCCTCGTTTTTTTCGCTCGCATCGTTGCCATCTACGCCGGGTGGGCCGTCATCTAGCGAAGTACCCATGTGCTTGTCTGTGTCTTGATTCGACGCGATGTCTACATCCATTTTGAGGGAGTGGAATACGTTCCACTAATTACCTAGCCGCTTAATGGCACTTTATGGTTTTTATAAGTTTTTACTTTTTTCACCGTAGATTTTGCCAGTAGAGCTGCAAAACGTATGTCGATACTATCGATATAAGCCGTAGACTATCGTTTGCAAAATGTGAGTGCGTTTGATGCTAGGCGTTTTGTTTCATGATTCTTACAGTAATTATACTACACCTCAACACGGATGAATGTATTGAAGAAAGAAAATGTTTATATTGTGAAAGCAACCCCATTAGCTTTTAATGAAAACTATAAATGTTTTAAATGATTTTATGTAATCCAAGGTGTGCAGCATGTAGCATCGATACACTCCAATTTATCTGACAGTGTGACCAGAAGCTGTATGCAAACTATTTTTTAGTACATTTATAAAATAATACATTTATATTTTATAAAATAATAATATTTATTTCCAATTACCCTATAAATAGTTTAAGTTTTCATATTGTTATGTTTTTTATAAAAGCCCCTTAGCAGAAATTTGAACAAAAAAAAGTTATTTGTATATAGTATTTATCGATACTTTAACCAACATTTGTACTCGTATCGTCGTCATCTTGAATAGTGAGCGGCACAACTGAAAATTAATGAAAAGAACGTTTATTGCTTTCCATATTTATGCGATATTTGAAGAGCGTACAAATAGACTAGCAAAATGGATCGCACTGTGATAGCGCCCTGGAAAGCAGAGGAAAAGGAGCAAAGCGATAAATTGTACAAAAAATTACAAGGCCTCTCCTTGCTTTATCCCATGAACGAAGAAATGCTCAAGTTGTTGTCGTGGGACATTTTTCTAAAGCCCAATCAGCCCGCATTTTTCCAAGTAATGCATTATCTATTCCGTATACTGGATCCCGCCGAGTTCAAGCGCCGCTTCTTTTGGCCAATCACGGACAAGAAATCGGAGGCGAACTTTCGGTCCAGCACCATTGACTACCTAAAGCATCTGAACGCCAAGCATAACCTCAATTGGTGCAATATCAAATCCTATTTGGTGGTCATGCCGGGCGGCATGAAGTTTATCAACTTTCTTTTGGACCTGGTAGGTTTCGTGGTGCAGGAGCTGACCAGGCAACGCGAGAAGGCATTAAGCTCCGACATGGATATCTCAAAATACCGCGATTGGAGTGTCGAAAGGATGTCTGAAATGAACGCGTTCAGAAAGGAATACACCTCAACATATATCGAAGAGATGATGGAAATTGGGTCGCAGTTTCGCGAACGCACGCAAAAGATAAGGCAAAAATTTACAGAAATTGCAATTGCCACGGGGGTTGAGGAGCAACAACTGCTGGACGATAAATTTCTGGAAGAGTTCGAGGCACACAATCGCCGGAAATGCTTGGAGAAAATAACCCAGCCTGCGGCACAAATTGCAATGCTGGAGGAGCCACTGGGTGTGCTCAAAGATGCCATGGACCGTTTTCAAGTGTTGCAGGCGCAGAACAAGCAAAACAAGGAATCTGCAGACAATGCCTTGCGCGGCATTCAAAGGTTATTCGGTGCCGAAGCGGAAAATGCAACAGGTCTCTAATTTAGTAGTATTTAAAGTATCAATAGATATGTTAACAAATAGAATGAATTACTTTCAGATAACAGAGTCAACGCACTGTTGGCCGCTTTCAATGGCGTCAGTGAGACAATTGCCGAGCAATTGGATGCCAACGATCATTACAGTGAGTTCAACGACTTTTTGGGCACAGACCTGGAGTCATTGCATGCCGAACTGCAGCAGATCGAACGACAAGTGGCCGATGTGCAACGGAATTTGAATGTACGCATAAAAGAGCAAGGCAGCAACATCAGTGGGAATGGGTCTTTAACGCATATCTCACAGTTGGCGGTGCCGAGCACACCGTTGCGCGTTCACGATTCGCGCAACCAAGCAACCGGCAATACGCTGCTGGTGAAGTTCGTTTCGACGCCGCCCATAAGACCAGAAGTCGTTAGCGGTGTGCGCAATGTTCACGTGCGTCTGCCGCTCCAGGATGACTTCAATGCAAAGCATTTTGAGACGACCTGCAACAATTTTCTGGGTAAGCGTACTGTCGTTAGCTGAGCTACACGCTTCACCTTATTAATGCTTTCACACTTTCAGCACCGCCACGTTCAGCGCGCAAAGTAAAGCAGGAGCATCCCTCGGAGCTAAACAACACAATGAATCGCTCAAAAATCGTTGATCCAATGCAGTTGCTGCGCACGATTAATAAAAAGACTGCTAAAATAAATAAACTGGAGAACCTATCAGCTTTGGGTAGCAAATGGAAACAGATGCAAGCCTCGTTTGGTTTCGATGAGGCAGCACCCGTAGTGCCCGGCTCGCCAAAAAACAACGCCAGCTACTCAACGTTCACGCCGTTAAATTGCAATGAACGCACGCGCATCGAGCGACAGACACATTCCCAGAATGCGGCGGCGGTGGATACAAGTAACAGCTCATTGTATGCCAAAAAGAGCGCAGCCATGATGAAGGTTTTGGATGCATCGCTCAACGTTGAAAATCTGAGCACCTCACCATCAGGCCGGCTGGATGCCCTGGTGCCAGGTCCACTTCCGCGCGTGCTGCTAAACGATCAAACAATAAACGTAAGTATAAATAGAAGAAAACATTAACAGCTTCTAAATCCTCCACCTCTTATACAATCAGGATTCACAGCAGCTGCAGGGCAGCGGCATGGAAAACGTTGACAATCATTTAAACAATCACAAGTTCAGTCTCGATCTTAGCAGTTCATTGAACAATGATGAGTTGCAGAATATTAGTGATAGTGTACTCAAGGATGTTTCCTTTTAGTTTTCATATTTAATGTGTTTTTTTTTTATATATATATATATTTGTAAATCGTAAAACTTACTATCTACTATGTATTCATATATATTTGTATAAATATTATTATTTTTTTTTGCGCTGTTAACATTAATTTCAATTTTAAGATTTCTCACGTGCTTGGCATTATATTATAATAGAATATGAAAATGAATGAGTTTTAAGTTGAATTCAATTTTATTAAATTCAAAGCAATTCTTCACAAATTTACTTCAAAATGTGCATATGTTTATAAACAAAAGAAAAAAATACTCAAAATAAATAAATTTAGTTTAGTGTTACTTAATTTCATAGCCTTAAATTCACGTTTTTCTTTAATCATTTTAATTGAACTTGAGAAAACATGCACAATCTCAGCGAGTTGTTGAGTAAAGTTCACTGTATGATAATAATGCTGTTTTTTTTATTTAAACGCGTATTGCTTTTGGTCTGTCTTTAGAGTTTGGTTATTTATGCCTCAGCGCCTATCACATCATTATTATTGAGCACCGATTTTAATGAATGCGCTGAGCCGTAAATATATTTATATTTCATATGCATGCACGATTTCGTGTCGTATTATATACAATAAAAGTTTGTAAAGCATAATGTTAATTCGAATACATATTGGCAATTTTTGGAGCATTAAGTTGAATACATTTACATTACATGTAATATAAAATATTGCAGCCGGCCCAAATCTCGCCATCAAATATCAAATATTGCATGAGCAATAAACGCGCACAACCTGTCGCTTACGTTAACGTATCATAAATATATAAATATGTATGTGTATGTGTATATGTATGTATATATATATGTATATATATGTCTTTCACATGTCTCTGCCAAGCCAGCATCTTCAACTCCAACCGCACTTCCACTAGGCTACAGTTTGCACTTTAATTTACAAGGGATATTGAATATTGCTTTGGTGTTTCGACTTAAGACTTTTATTTGCTGCGACGCTGGCGTTGTGGAAATTTATTCTTTTTACCGAGGATCTTCATTAGCTGTTTGGACATGAAGTATGGCTTTTCGGGTGTGCCATCGTTGCGTTCACAGTCCTCTAAGAAGCACAGAAAGAGCGTATCCACGGCCATGGAGTAGACGCCAAAGAACACGCTGGTTATCAAGAAGGCAGCAATAACCACCACCACAGTGGGCACAGCCTTGTGGTTAAGCTGTACAGCATGCGGATTGTTGGATAGAAAATAGTATGTGGACACCCCTGCGCCGGCGGTTAGCAGCAGCTTGGACAAAAAGAATAGGAAATCGGTGACTTTGTCCAGTGTAACAACACGGAGAAAATTACGCATAAGCAGATTGAACGCGTCCTTGGCACTGCTGCAGAAATTCTTGCCATGTATGGCGCACATGATGTACGCGTTCTTATTGAGGAACCTCAGGAAAGACTCCAGCATCCAGAAGAAGCAGCGCATGCAGCACAGAATGGCTCGCGTCACCGCATTATCGTACTTCTTCAGCTTGCTATCAATGTACTCCAGCACCAGGCGTATCATCCGGCAAATGGCCAGGATCAGCGAGCCAAAGGCCAACGTGCCCAGATGGTAAAACGCCGTTTGGCAGAAGGCGCGTGTCAAAGTAAAATAGGGCACATCCCGCTTCTTGAACGTCCAATACCAGCGAGCGAATGTGGCCGCCAGCACCATATCGCTGAAGGCCGATATAAAGAAGCTCACCCAAAGAAATCCAAATATATTATAGACAATGGCCCAGCGCACCAGATTGGGATTATCAATCTCTAGGAAGCTGCACGTGGTTTGAACGCAAGCATTGGGCCTCTGATTGATGTGACAATACTGCTGGAATATTTTTGGATTACAGGCAGCGCCCACCGTATAGTTGATGGCGGGTCCTTCGCACAAGCACGGCTCGCTGGTCACCTCGCCGGCATCGTTCAGACGGCGCACCATGCGGAAGGATAATGTGCCAATGGAGCCGAGATAGAGGCCAACAGCGACGGCGAAACAGATAGCCGCAACGAACAGCACCCACGAGAAGATCGGGAAGAAGACGGTGCTAATGACGGTGCTCACCGCCTTGCTGCCCTCCTTGGTCAGAGCAATGGCGATCCGGATGCGTTTGCGCAGCACAATGACCAGCAGAAAGATGACCACAAAGCAAATGCACAACACAATGGACAGATAAAGCCAAAACTTTGGCTCCTGCAGCAGATTCTCCCATTTCTTGAGAAGATTGATATCGTGGTGAGGCACCGTCGGCGTATTGTTCCAGAACGTGTACTGCTTGAAACTGTAATAGATGGCCACCAGCAGGCCGATGAGCACGCCAATGATGCTGAACCAGAGGATGGGCGCGGCTAGCCAGCGCATCAGCGAAATGAACACCAGTGAAGCGATCAGAGTGAAGAATAGCGCCAGCAGCACTATCGTCATGGAGTTGACCAAATCCTCGACAATCTCCTCGCCCAGGCGCTGGGCGTCGTGTGTGCCATTATAGAAGTGTGCCACCAGATTGCCCACCAGTTTGGCCAGACGCGTATCCGTTTGCATCATCTTCTCTTTGATGACCGCCCCATTAAGCTGCCTCTGACGACACTGTCCAATTTGTTCTTCCACCGGCTCCTGCTTGCTAACGGGCTGCGGTCCAACACGGGCCAGTGCCTCTCCAGGCAGGCTCAGTGCCATTGACTGCAATTGAGGCACCTCCACATGGCTCACATTGCCAGGCAGCATCAGTGCGGTGTCACGTCGCATCCGCAGGAGCACGCTGGGCAGCAGAGTACATAGCTGATCGGAGAACTCGAACATGCAGCGATTGAGGAATGGCTCACTCTTAATATAATATCGAGCACAGCGATTTTCATAGATAGCCCGCTCGATGTCCGCACTGGAGCGAATTGCTGCCTTGTCCTCCTCCGTTCTGCAAATGAGACGACTCTTCAGCTGCTCGAAGGGCAAGTTCTTCATCGTATCCCAAATGAACAACTGTTTGGGACAACTCTCCACGCAGACCTGCAATGAAATGCAATTTTAGAAAAGGTGTCCTGGTCACACAACATTGTTGAATCACTCACCTGCGGCGTTTTACAGCCGGTTATGGGCACCAGTGGATCAATGCATTCGTCCAGATTGAAAAAGAACAAGTAGGGTTTATTTAGCACGCTGGAATCAATGCCGCACTTCTGATTAAACATATCCGTCGGCACCATCAGCTGATTGAGATTGCCATGCTTCAAGGCTAGGTAAGCGATACCTCCCCAACCGGCCAGAAAGAGCACAAACAGTATTAGGCAGGGCACATCCGTGCAGCTGCGATCACGTTCTCGAGGTCCCTTAAAATTACGATCAAAGCGCATTGGTTCACCATATTTCACCAGCTCCACGTTTTCGGCCATCTTTGTTTTTTCTCTCTGTAGTCAGATATTGAATTGAAAAGCCGTCATTAAATCAATTAAAAAAAAACCTCTAAATAACATTGTTAATTTGTGTTTTCTGTTCAGCGAATAACATGCATACATATATGCATATAATATATATAGCGAACTATATATATACACCTATATAGGCACATGGTATATTGTAAGTTATTTTAGAACATTCGTCATTTCTTCAAACCACACAAACACACGCACACATTGACAATCACATATTGTCAGCACTCAAAATGTTCTAAGCTCAAGAAGTCATTTGTCTGTACAGTAAACATTCGATATTAGCAGCAACCATTCATATGACAAAACATTTTTAGTTATAAAATATAATATTTTCATTTGGGTTTTTTAAAATAAACAACATTTTTATTCGTTTTGTCCTGTGAAAATTAAAAACCCACAAAGTTAATGCGGGTAAAGTGTATATAATTATGTTGCGATAAGTCTTTTTTTACAACAATACATTAAAAACAGAACATATTATCCCAATATAAATATGAGCTAAAAATGTATGTCTTAAGAAAGCACTTAGTCATTTAAATTTATAGCTCTTCGTAATTAGTTTATAAAAAACTGACTACTTGCGTCTTATTTAAACCATCTGCATACAGATGACAGATAGGCGATAGTGGCGCATACCATAAAATAACATTTTAAAGTACTATAAAAGTACCGTTTATTTGATACAGTGGTCGCTCGCAAATTAGTACAAATTAAGGGTGTTCTCTATTAAGCATGAAAAGCATAAAAATAATTTATTTTACTTGATTTATTTTGATTTTTAATTTTGTATAAAATCGAACTATTTTATTTAATACAACAAGCTGTCGCCTTAAAATTGTGATCAATATATTATAAACAAGTACTATTTAGCGAGCGTTTACTGTATCTGAAGTCTCAGTGCATATATGTATATGCATATATCGCTTACCACAGCAAAGGTCAATTTCACGGAAAGAGCATGCAATCGTCGGCATCAGTATTGGCACAAAGAATTCGTGTTTTCTGTCCCACCTTTCCATGTGTGTGTATGTGTTTGCGTGTGTGTGTGTGTGTGTCAGCCCCTTTATTTTTGTACTTTTACAAGTATTTTGTATGAATTTTTTTTAATTTATATGTATGTGTGTATATTGACTTTTGATGCTGATGCTTTTTGATAACAAACGTGAACCGTGTTCGCTGCCGGCTACAACAAAGCATTGCGCAAATTGCCAATTATGACGCATTTAAAGCGTATTAAATACATTTAATTTGGTGTGGACACACACACACACACACACACACACACATTAATACGCAACAGGTTGCTCGCAGCACGTTTTTCTGTTGTTTTTGGTGGTTCGCCTTGCCACTGTTGGCCAAAAATAGAAAATATGAAAGCCCGTTTGGGGGCTAAAACGGGCGCCCGTACACGGCATGCACTGGTTACATCTTTCAATGAAATAGTGCGCTTCCAATGAAAATAATGTTGACATTGTGAAACCGATTTGGACGACACTTTCAAGGTCACGTACAGCAATTTCAATTCAAATGTCTTTTTACAGACAGGTGGCAAAGTAAGTTATAGAAGATGGCGGAGAAGAAGAAAAAGAAGAAGGAGTAGTTGTTGAAATGCGATTACAATCGGCAGCAGTTTGGACTTTTTTAATATCACAATTTTTTTTATCTTTTTTATCACAGCAAAAAAAACAAAACAAGAAAACAAAAAACAGGTGTACCTAACGGGGAAATACAATGCACATATGTAGCTCCAAAATGAACATACTGCTGGGTTCTGAGATTTATTGCTTTTATGAAAATTGGTTGCGGTATTGACAATTATTGAAATAAATTTGATACGCACGCATTTATAGACAGACGGACAGACAATTAGAGGCTAAATCGACTGACCAACAATATAAAAGTTTACCATAATTAATGGCATTGGAGATGGCTCTCTCTGTCTTTTATATTCACTTGCAGAAAAACAATGTTCCTTTGTTTACCCATGTAAAATGAGTATAAGGTATATATAAGAATGTATTTAAATTTGGTACAAAAAGGAAGCAGACACGAATGCAATCTTATCAAGAAATGTTATTGTCTCTGCCTTTTTGTGTCTATTTGTTTTAACAAATGGCAAATACGCGTAGAACAGGCCACATTAATTAATAATGGTGCACACACATTACTCACCGTTGTCAGGGCCTACGTGTGTATAAGGTAGCCAACCGTTGCGGACAAATACAGTTGTAACAATAAACAAGGCGATTCTTTATTGTCTCCACATAACTGTGGTTCCAGTTTGCCAGGTGGTGCGGTTCTGCGGTTGTGCTGGCGAAGTTGCCTTTGTTTGTTGTGTTGTTATGCGAAAGTGATTCCTGCGCTCGTTCGGGCTGCGTCTCAGGCGAAAGTCGGTAAACGACTAAAGTGGCTGCCTTTGTTGCAGGCGCGTACGTTGCTCTTTGAACGGTCACTTGATGTCAAAAAACGAACACAATAAAAAGGAGGGGGTGTAGGGAGCTGCAAGCATAAAGGCAACATAAATTTATATATATACACACACACACACACAAAACTCAGGTTCGCATTTTTATTGCACACTATTTTCTGATAAGGCGAACAATTTTCGTTAATAGCTGCTTGCATTTTGGCCCGAATTGCTATGCATGCAACTTGATTTCTAGAGCTGACACACACACGCACACACATAAAATCATGCTCTAAAAACACCAAATAATTATTATTTATACCACTCACTTGACGTTGTGTGAAGCATTCAGCTTCAAGCAACGCAATTACACTGAGAGGGCGAAAGAGACTAACGCGAAGTAGCTCCCCATTTGCGTTCAGCTGTTTCGTTTAGTGTTGGTGAACGCAAGAATGCGCGGTCAAAACAAACATGTGACCGTATATAAACACGCATTAAAGCTTTACTGCGATAGTATTGTATGAAAACGTGATTTACCATCCTATAGTTCCAATTGGCAAACAATGTCCATATTCAAATATGATTTGAACTGCAAGGCCTACTAGACAATCCTATGAAAAATTTAAAAACAAATTCAATGGCATTTATCTCACAAGTGGTTGTAGAGCAGTTGATATAGCGATTACCATTTTAAAATGTTTTATTACATTGCCTTGAGTAACCGCGTAGAAGTGTTATCCTTGACGATATAATATATATTCTCATAACATAAGCAATGGAACATGCATATGAAAAAAAACCTATATTTTTAATTTATTTATTATTATAAAGTTTGCAATTGTTTTTGTAAAGCACGCTGAAATTATATGCTCGACAATAAGTGTGCACTCACATTCCAATCAAATGGTTTGCATTAAATATTGCTGCGCAACAGTTACAAGCGCCAAGTGTGAACAGACCAACCAGAGCGAGACAGTCATATTGCGAATCTGCGTGCAGTGCTGGTAAGCGGCAAACTGAATTAATTGCGGGGTCGGCGGCATGAGTGCAGTGAAAATGTTTAGCGTTGAAGACGGCACAAGATTTGATTAAAACACGAAAAAGTACAACAAAAATTACAAATTGTTCGTAATTATGCAGCGAACACACGCTTTAATTTAATTAACGAGAGCCATTGGCCATACGTGTCCATGATTCTAAGTGCATTTGGCCATAGTCTTTGTGTTGTTTGCGCCGGCTGGACGCCAAAATTACAAATTTATTTTCAATTGCATACAAAAAAAAAGTGACAAATATTGTGTCGGGCGCCGCAAGCGCAGCTACGCCAGATAAAATAGCGCACGCACAGGCAAATTAAAAGCCAAATCATCGCATTTGTTATTGTTTATACCAGTTTCTGCACACATTTCAATTGCAAGACGACAAAAAAAAAGTGAAAACAGGCCAAGAGCTGGGCCTGAGTATTTGTCGCTGCTACTGCCTAGAGTGGTGTACGTGTGCAACGGGCAGAAACAGAAGCAGAAACAGACATCGGTAACATTCAGCAGGAGGTGGGGCCCGACGTCGCCATCGTTGTTGTTGTTGTTATTGCTGTTTCTGTTCGTATTGTTTTTGTTTGGCATACAAAACACGCGGTGTGTGCCGCTCTGGCAAAAGGGCGGGAAGACAACTATAACGGTGCGCGTCCGAATTTTCGCAACGCGTTTTTACAGTTTTTTACTTTTTTATTGAACCAATCGAAAGGCGCGAAGAATACAAAATCGTTTCAAGTGCGAATTTACGTTTATTTTTTGTTTTTTTTTCTCTCGTTATTTCTGTTGTTTATTTTTTGTTTTATTTTGTTTTTACCTTTGACCGTGTGCATTCTGGCTTCAGCCTCACGATTGGGGCCCGGCGGCAATGTCGAAGCAGGGCGAGCACAAGCGTGTGTCCCTCACCACGATCAGCACTCAACGGAGCAATTTTAATAGCAATGAAGCGGGCTTCAGCTCTGTGCCGGCGTCGTTTTCGCGTTTCGGTGATTTCCTCGATCCGGATACGGTGCAGTCAAACAAGAGCAGCAAATCGAACGCAACGAAAACCGTGCGTCTGGTTCTCGAACTGTTCGAAACGGACTCCAGCCGATATCCCGAGTTCAACTATTCAAAGCTACTGCACCTGGAGAAGGTAAAATGGGTTCTTTTGTCTGTTTTTTACTTTCTTAACTGTTCCATTTCATCTGCAGAAAAAGGCAAAAATGCTGAAACTGAAGGCGAACACTGTGAACACTGATCCGTTTGCCGATAATGATGATGATGTGGCGCGCATTGCCAAGGAACTGGAGGCCAAGTATGGTAATGCGTATGCCCGAGGACGTGGGCGGCGTAAAAAGGATGATTTCTGTGACATTGGCATGGGCTACGATGAATCCGATTCCTTTATAGACAATACCGAAGCGGTAAGTGTCATATTCTTGTCCTATTCCATTATTCTAAAGGCCCACATAATTGTAGTACGATGAGATCTTGCCTGAAGAGGTTGAGACACTGGAGGGTGGATTTTATATCAATTGCGGTGCATTGGAGTTCAAGAACCTTAATAAGAAATCAAGCACACGGCGCACCGATGCGATTATCAAAATGCCAGAAAGATCGCGAATACGTGCAGTGTCCAGCAGCTCGGAAGATTCCACTGAGTCATCGTCAGACTCTTCAAGTGATATTGAACGGAAAGAAGCTCATAATAAAGTGAACAACAATAATGATGCTGCTGCGGCAGATGATGATGATGGTGACGACGACGATGATGACGATGATGATGACGACGATGATGAGGAAGATGACGACGACGATGAGGACGACGATTCGGACAGTGACAGCGAGAGCATCGATGGCTCCGACAGCGATAGCGAAAGTCTGGACGATGGCGCCAGTGGCACCTCAGCCAGCGCCAGTGCCAATATGAATGCAAATGCCAAAAATAAGTTCAAACAGAGCGCATTGAATCGGCCCAAATCCAATCTCGGGGTGAAGCAGAAGACCAACAGCGGCAACGCAAAGAAACCGAGTAGCAAATTAAACGTGGTACCGCCGTCCTCATCCTCGAATTCGCCACGTCCCAATGCCATAGACAATTCGGACACGGAGGAGCGGCAAGGACAGGCGCTCAAGAAGGTGGTAAAGACGACAACCGTTAAGGATATGCTAAAGGCAAAGAGAGATAGCTTCCTTAAATCACAAGGCCAGCTCGATGGGCCAACCAAGAGCACTGTCAACGGTGAAGTCAAGTGTACTACGGCCACGAATGTGGAGTCCAGCAGCGATAACGATGACACCGATTCGGCCAGCGAGCAGGGCAAATCTGATAAGCTGTCCAAGCCCAAGGATGGCAACGATAGTATGTGAACAGATGATTTTTATTTTAATAATGAACAGATTGCATTTCATGTATACCTTACTCTACAGATCTGCGACCCGCGGATACCATTTTACCAACTACGCTCGATGCGGATACTCTTGTGAGCATCAATAGCTTCAAGGAACTGGTCAGAAGCAGGGATTTGTGCGGCAAAAGGTTCTATTTCGATGCTAAACTGACGGCGCAGCTGCTAAAGTAAGTTAAACTGACTGTCAAATCAACAGCGGCTAGTTATAATAAATATATATATATTTATTTAGAGTGTATGAGGCGCTGCTTTGCACCGAGCGCAACGAACGCAACATGGTCTTTGCCCATCTGGAGTATCAGCTGCAGTTGCCCAAATATTTCATATTGCGCAAGGCAAAGACGCTGCGCGCACGCGAGGAGAAGAACAAGACGACGAACGCTCTGGAGCGCCTACGCAAGGCCGTCGCCGAGGTTATGCCAAAGGCCATTGCCAACTATGAAATTGAGCTGCATAAATTTGCGGAGCTAGCGTAAGCAGAAAATTCTTTAGTCATATAATGGGATTAGCTTTTATTTTCATGACTTGGTTTTGTAGGGCTGCTGATGTCAACGCCGAGCATCCGCCAAAGATGCCGCGTAAAAAGTTTCAGTGGACAAACGAGCTGCGCGAACGGCTGTACGAGGTTTACCAGGCACGGTGGACATCGTACGCTGTGCTGGGCAAGCGAAAGGATTCGCTGGAGCAGTTCATCAATGGCTACCTGAAGGACAAGATTGTGGATGTGTGGGCAACGGGCTGGATGCGCTACGAAGATCTGCAGCGCGAGATCGAACGCCATAAAAACGCCAGCAAAAAGCTCAAAGAGAAGGCAAAAAAGCAAATGGCAACCACAGTGAACACACAGACCACAGTAACAACTGGCAACAATTACCTGAAACAACTCGATGAACTGACGGTCACCGAACCGAGTCGGTCGCGTGCCAATTCCGATACGGATTCAGCAACAAGTGCCTCATCCAATAGCGTCAAACGTAAGCTTGAGCTGCCGGCACAGGCCAAGCCGAGCGCCAAGCCGCCAAAAATTAAGTTCCAAAAACAGCTGGCGGCCACTCTGGCCCAGATGTCGCAGGCCAACAGCGCGACGCAGTTGCAGGTGCAGGCGCAGACGGCACCAATTGCCTTTGAGAAGATGACAATGCCAGCCATTAACAATTACCTGAAACAGTTTGATGAGCTGACCGTTACCGCGCCGCAAACGCATTCGCGTGCGAATTCCGATACGGATTCCGTGAAAAGTGCCTCATCGACTAACCTAAAGCGCAAGCTGGAGACCCCAGCGACGGGCCCAACACAGACACAGTCCCAGCTGCAGGGCAACAAGCCGAGCAAGAAGAAGAAGCGCCAGTCCTCACCGCAGCCGTTGACGCAGCTGGACACGCTGATGTCGCAGCCCAGCACATCGGCGCAGGCAGCTGCCCTGAATGCAGCCGTGGTCGCAGCTGCCGCCAGCATGCTGGAGCTGGCCTCGCCCAACAAGACGGATCACAGCATTTACAATATTATTTCGGCCGCCACGCTCAACCCGGCTACGGTGAGCGTGAGCGCGCCGATCAACAGTCAGTCACATAGTGCATTACATTCCCCAACGAGCGTTGTCGGAGCGTTGTCGCGGCCGGTGCCGCATATCATTAATCTGGATGACTACAAGAGTCCCAACGATATACTGCAGACATCGCAGCAGCTGGCGGCTAACAAATGGCAGCCCGTCCAGGGGACGCAATCGCAAGCACAACCGTCGCCGTCGCTGCCAGTGCCCGCTGCTGTGGTGCGTTGCGAAAGCAGCAGCGAATCGGACGGGGTGGAAATCGTGGGCGTCTATCCGGCGGTCACCAAGCAGTTGAACTCGAGTCCCACCAAATCCAGGCCGAAGACCAGCCAGAAGAGCAAGGCGACATCTGTTATAAGCACAACGGGCACGGTGTCCAATGGATTGAACGGTGCGCTCGGGTTTAATTTGGAGAACATGTACATTTACAACAACAACAATGCGACCGGAAAAGTCGCACCTGGCGTCATACGGGCAACTGCAGCGGCAGCCGGCACGACGACCTCACTTGGCTACGATCTCAGTCGAAGTCCGCAGATATTGAAGAAACTGTCTGACTTGTCGGCGCTCGAGAAGCAAATGAAATGGACGCAGTGCTCGCTGGTGTCCGGCGGCCTAAAGAGTGCGGGTGTGGGCGCGGGCGCAAGCACGGCTACGGCCACGGGTACCGGCACGGGCAAGAGTGCCGGAGCGGGCGCGGGTACATCAACACATCAATGACATACGGGGAATGCCACACAGCCCCAATCGGTGTCGGTGTCGGCATTCTACAATCACGAACAGGCGGTGGCCGCGGCCCTGGTGCTCTCCTCGATGAGCGCCGCCGGCCGTTACGATGCCTACGATGCCCAACTGGGACTGTTGAATGGCTCGTTGGCTGCCGCACAGGTGGCCGCCAGTGCCTCAACGCAAATCGCAACTGCAACGGGAACTGCAACTGGAACTGCAGGAATTGGAACAACAACACTGCCACAAGTATTTCTGAAGCCTTCCCCGCCGCCTCCAGTCGCTGTCGATGGGATGATTAGTGAGACGACGGCAAACACGGCGCAACTGCCCACAAAGTACGTTTAGGTTAACGGTTGTCACATTTGCTCCCCTAAGCGATTCTAAGTTCAACCAATTTTGATCTATCTATATATATAAATCTATATATATATATATATATATAAATATCTCCTACAGTTGAGGGAATTAAGACCGTTTAGTTTGTAGGTTTCATAAAAATTAGTCCTCCACTTTTCGCTTGGCACTAATTATGTAACGAATTGTGTAAATTAATTCTGCGTCTGCAAACACTGCCAAGAAGTAATCAACAAAATGAAAAAGAAAAAAACAAAAAACAAAAAAGAAGCAGTCATAAGTTTTTAAAGTTTAGCTCAACAATCGGTCGGTCAGTTGATGTGGGCGTGCGGAAAGGGTGTGCCGATGTTCGGTGTGCACGTCGAATGTGATGTTGCGTATTTGTTTTGTGTTTCATTTTTCGTTTTCTTTTCGCAAGAATATCAAGTCCACCAACTGAAAGTACTTTAAAAGAATTAAGAATCAATCGAGTTGTATCTAGTTATTTATAGTGAATCAATTTTTATTAAATAAATGAAAAATAAGTTATAAAATAAAAATAAAACAAAAGCGTAGCCTACTCAAAATTAGTACACAAGGTTCCGTTCTATACACCTATCAAAATAGAAGCCATCAATTAACGTACAAGATAAATTTTATGATTACCAATATATCCATACACTTTGCTACCCATATACATAAATCTATTGAGTGCGACATGGGTTTTAATCTATGGGATGATTATGGATTCTCTAAAAGTCCGCTCAAGTGAGCAGCCTAACCTTATTTGTAATATATATATGTATATATATATATATAGCATTTAGATACGACAGGTAAGTGGTTCACTTGATCCAGCGCAGCATTGAGGTGATGCGATTGGCTGCCATGGCTATGGTGGACTGTTGTGCCACCGCAGGTATCACATTGGACTCAGTCAGCTCCGGCTGCGACACGTTGACGCTCGGCACCGCCTCCCAGTCCAGGCGCAAAGAACTCTCATCTGCAAAGGAAACATCGTCGATTAGATATGCACATCAAAATAAAATTAAAGAACAAACTCGATCAATCTTCTTAAAAAACAACTACAACTACTAATATAACGATATCAAGATCAGCAATCACAACATAAGAGAAAACGTGGACGAAAGTTGCTTAAAGCCAATACTCTCTAAGATCCTACTTTAAATATTTAAATAAAATTTAGATATGTTGGCTTCAATTAGAAAAATGAGGCTAATCTTAAGCAAATTATAACCTATAGATATTTTAAAGGTCCAAATCATAAATCTTAATAATATATAATATTTTTTTTTTTTCAACCAAATGAAAATATTTAAGATTAATCCAGAGTATTTGCTATTGATCGAGCTAATACTGCTGAACTAATTGAAATTTGTACAATTTCCAACCTTCTGATTCCGATTCCGTGGCCGTCTCAATGCCAATGAGCAGTGAGTCCACAGACTTCATTAGCGGCGCATTGTTCACATCCAAGTGTCCGTAACGCCCCAAATCGCTGCGATCCAGGTCCAAAATGGCCAAGATATTTTCGAGTGTGTGCTGTTCGTTGAGTGCGCGCAGCTTAACCTGTTGCGTGTAGGCCAAATACATGATGTTGCTGTTGACACGGCACACCTTGCGCTGGAACTGCTCCTCGTTGAGCAGCTTGCGACAAAAGTCGCCGTAGGCAAGCTTGTGCGGCAGCCGTACGTTCAGATAGAAGCTGAGCAGCTGTGTTAGCTGTGCCGTGTAGGTGAGGGCGCCCACAATCCGATATGCTTCAAAGCGACTGGGCGTTATCTCGTTGGCCGTTGCCTTGGGCACATCGTCCTTGTTGTCGGACAGCCAGTCCAGGTAGGCCGAGTAGTCGCCATTGGCGGGCAGCGAGGGGCCCACTATGCGATACTGCACCTCGCTGATGCCGCTGCCGTGGAACACCCATTTGCCGCGTATATACGATGTGTTTTTGGCATCTGCCAGCGCCGCAATCGTTTCCGCATCTTCGCTGCGCTCGGCGTACACCTTGCGCTGCTGCTCGTCCCGCAGCACCACCTCACTGATGGGAAATATGTAGTTAATGAGCTGTTGGATGTCGCGTCGCGCCGTCTGCTTGATGCTGTCCAACAAGGATTGATGTTGCTGGCGCAGCTTCTCGATGCGCATCGAGCGATCGATCACGTAGTCCTCCAGCATCTTCACCTTGGTGGGATACTTGGGCAGGTTTTTGCGCTTCTCATCGTTGGCCCGTCGCAGCTCATCCCGCCGCTCGCCGAGTTGCTGCATCCGCTCTGACGTGTTGCCGATCAGCTGTTTCAGCAGCTGCAGCCGCTCCCGCTTTGCTCGGATCGCGATCAATCGGTTTTCATTGCATTTGTGCTGCTGCATCAGATGCTCGTATCGAGTGCCAAAGCTCTTCAGGCCCGCCTGCAGGTTAATGTACTTCTGCTGTTTCTCCGTTAGGCTAAGATAACATGAAATAAATTTACATTGAGTTTTTATCTATATGTGCGTACGTGTGTGTGAGTGCGTGTGTGTATAATGAGTAACAACCTTTCGAATTCATCGTCAGCGCTGTGTGTGATATTGCCATTCTTGACACAGGTTCGACAATGCAGCCGCAGCTGATGCCTGCAGCACAGCGGACAGCGCAGACCTGTGGATGTGCCACCAGCTGTTGGCTTTGGATTCTTCTTTGTGTGGCCAACTGCATCACAGACATCGACATCTTCCTCGTTGTCGTCACCGTTGGTCGATGCACTTGATAGCTGAAAGTTCTCGGGCGCTTTGGAGCTTTCATCGGAGCTGGAGCTGTTTGCCATTACAGTCAAAACATTGCACTTAAAATGCGTAGTCGATTTTCATTGATAATTGTTTTTGTTATTGATACTTTTTGCCCCTGTCAAAGCGGCAGTGCTGTGTAATACAGTTTGGCCGAGTTCAGTGTTGAACAAGCGCACGTAGCGACCAGGGCTGCATGCGGTTAACCGCTACTCTTAAATTAATGTATAAAAAAAGATTCTAACAGTTATTTATTTTATTTTAAGCAGAGATTTCGATAACCAATTTATAAATCAATTAAAACCTCCTTATTCCAATTGATAAATAAAATTAAATTCCACTTTTCGATTTGACGCGCATTGTAAATTTTTTTCATGGACAATTGCTGCCCCTCACTTCGAAGGCGACAATGAATTTAGGTAGGTATGTGTGTCAGCGTGTGTGTATGTGTGCGTGCATTAATGGAGGGGTTTATTTCTTGCCGAGCACCTTTAGAGCAGCTGCCGTCACATCGGGCTCGCGGGGCAGTGCATTTAACTCCAGCGTCTTGGCATATGGCATAGGTACATCAACGCCGCAACAGCGCCAGACGGGCGCGTCCAGCTCGAAGAATGCTTGATCTTCCATGAAGCGAGCACAGATCTCAGCACCAACGCCTGTTTCAATTAAAATTATATTAATATAGATTTTTTTTAAATTTAGCCGAACTTTTGTCTGCTCACCATGCTGTGGCCAGCCGTTTTCTACGGTGATCAAGTGATGCGTTTTGCGGACTGAGTTGAAGATAGCTTCCATGTCTAGGGGGCGTATGGAACGCAGGTTGATGACTTCCGCTTCTATGCCTGCAATGTGTTGTGCAAGTTGTTAGTGCGAATTTTTGCTTATATTATAATTTTGACTTGCCCTTCTTGGCCAGCTCGGCGGCCGATTGTAGCGCCGTTTCCACCGCCTTGGAATGCGCCACAATGGTTATGTGTTTGCCGGCCCGCATGATCTTCGCCTTGCCAATGGGTATCAAGAAATCAACATCGGTGACGTTATCTTCCACTGGAAATGCAACACCGTACATTAATTCGTTTTCCAGCACAACAACCGGATCGGGATCTCGTATGGCCGACTTGAGCAAGCCGCGTGCATCCTCAGTGTCGTACGGTGAGACAACCTTCAAGCCCGGACAGTGGGCGTACCAAGCGGCAAAGCATTGCGAGTGCTGGGCGGCAACGCCAGCGGACGCTCCATTGGGGCCACGGAACACGATGGGTACATTTACAGCGCCGGCGGACATGTAAAAGGTCTTCGCCGCCGAGTTGATGACCTGCATAACAAAAAGAGTAAGTATTGCAACTGGATATAAGCAAGTACATAATGTGCATAAATGGAAGTTGTGGAGGCTTCGATATAGATGTGGTTCAACTGGCTATCAATTCAAGTTTGTAGACTCGCATTTTATTGTCTTCACTTTTAGCTTTACTTAATGCCTAATTTCTGCTTAATGATAAATGCGGGCAGGCGTCGTCCTTTCCAGTAGCGTGGCAGCGGCACTTCATTCGCTTGCCGGAGCATCTCGGCAACGTGCTGCTCGGCACTGAAGCTCTCCGCCTGTTTGATCTGGGCCATGAGCTGTGCCTGGAACGCCTTCTCCTTGCGCATTTCACGTCGCTGTCGCACCTTCGCCCACTCAAACTTCATCTTGCGGCGCAGCTTCTTTAGCTTGTGCTTCTTCATTTTGCGTCGACGGATGACAATCAGACGCGCCGCCTCCATTTTATCCGGTTTACTCCGGTCCAGCGGCGGTGGCGCAATGATCTCGCCCACACGCTCTCTACGCAGTATGTCATTGATTTCGTTTAGCATGGTGGAGCGCGGACTTTCGATAATCTTTGGGTGCAGCGGCTGCAAATCGCCGATGGGCTGTGGCCTCGGGGTCAAGAGGGTGCCCAAATGGAGGCTATCGCTGTGGCCGGCGGGCTTTAGCAAGTTTGCCTGCACATAATTGGATAATATGGGTGGAAATTAGTCAATCAATCTCTTTGTCTCTTTGTAATACAGCAGCAGCAGCTCAACCGGATTTGGAAAAGCCCATATTATCCCATTACGTTCAAAGTGAAGACAATTTTTCAGTTAGATTTTTGGTCTTTTTTGCGGGTCTTGCAACAAACTCAAATTGATATTCAGCTGGCTTTGGCGATGGGTGCACAAATTGAAATTGACGTGTTTTGTTAATTTTTTTTTTGTTTTGTTTTGGTAATTCATGAGATAATATGAGTAGTTAAGCTACTGCTTGTGGATGTGACGGTAGGTGTTGGGTGGAGGGAATAACGGGTGCACGCTATACTCACGTGATCGATGGCCTGCATGGAGAAGTTGAAGGTCATGAACTCGCAAATGGGACGCAGACCGGCCATGGCAGCGCCGACCGCAATGCCAGCGAAGCCCATTTCCGTGATTGGTGTATCGATGATGCGCTTGTCGCCATATTTCTTCCACAGACCTCGCGACACCTGTAATTCAAAAAGATAAATTGATTAGATCAGATTACTTTACAAATACCGCACAGATAGTGTCAAAAATGCGGGGAAAAGAGATAGATAAAATAAAATAAAAATACAGCTAACAGGACTAATCTAGTTGTCCTTCAACTTACTCCTTGTCTGATAGAAGTTGTTATCATGCAGTAACCGGATGGCTTAAATGTAAACACAGTATTTATCGATTGCGTGTATTATCGATAGCCGCGTTATCAGCGCACAGCTTCAAAGCGTGACCTTTGCCAATCACGCAGCTTACAACACATTGGCGAAATTTTTAATCAGCAGCCGAAACTACCGCTACCTTTCCCCTGACACGCAACATTGCTGACAACAGCTGACATTGCGAGCTGTCATTTGGCCAGTTTACGTAATCATCGTACAAGTGGCAAAGTCAAATATTTTGTATGGTACCCACCTTATATGCGCCATCGTACTGTGCCACCTCCTCGCCAAGCAAAAATACACGCTCGTCGCGTGCGAGCTCATCGTCCAGAGCACTGTTTAGGCCATCGCGCACGGTCATCTGCTTGACGGCCAGCATTTTAGGACTCGTGGAGAGGGCGCGCTGGGCGGTGACAGCGGCCTGTGTGAGTCGGGAGCGTAGCATGATCGCTGTGTTTGTGGTGATCGCTTTTAAAATGTTTCGTTTTCGATCTGTTTTAAATGTTTGTTTCGAAAATTTTTGTCATTACCTAATGAAAGTTAAACAATAAAAATTTATACACACCGACGAACGTCTTTTCGCCCCCAACAAAATGTCAGAATATTTTTTTCGCATTTCCAGCACTCTTTTCACCAAGCATTTCTCAACACGAGCAGCGCCTGTGCTGCCAACTAATTTTGTTATTATTCGTCTATCGATAATGTTTAAGTCGTTTGCTACACCGGCTGCGCGGCGCTTTTACAATTCGAATACAAGAGCTTGCGTCGGGCCGCAGTTGAGTCAAATAACGAGGATTTGGTTCACGGCGCTGCCAAAGGATTCGAAGTGGGTAACAACCTGCCAAATGCATTTTATTGAAAATGGAAAAGAGAAGACTCGGGATATATTTCGAATACATGATTGTGTTATGGTGATTGTGTACAATATTTCCAAACAGCGGCTCATTTATGTGCGCCAATTTAGGCCGGCCGTGTACCAGGGAATCGTATCTGGAAACACTTTGAAAATACCTAAAGACGATATAGACTTGGAGCTTTTTCCACCTGAACTGGGTATCACATTGGAGCCGGTCGCGGGTATAGTGGACAAAGATAAAGGCTTGGCGGATATTGCGCGAGAAGAAGTATTGGAGGAGTGCGGTTATGATGTGCCCGTCGATAAGTTGGAACTCGTGCTTACACTGAGATCCGGCGTGGGCGCTTCCAGCGCCGCCGTCTCAACGTTTTACTGTGAGGTGTGTGATGAGCAAAAGAAAAAAGAGGGCGGCGGCGTAGAAGATGAAGTCATACAGGTTGTAGAGCTGTCAATTGATGAGGCTAGAAGTTTAGTGCGAACGGGCGCTCATATAAATAGCGGTCCACTCACTGTGATATGCACACTTTGGTTTTTGGCCAATAAGGCTTAATTTTGAATTTAAATACTAGTGAGACCATCAACTTGGAAAATGTAAATACCTTAAATGTGTTTTCTATAAAAGGTTAAATATATATGTCTCGTTCACACTCTCTTGTCAGTTGATTTCGCCGTAAACAGTTGTTTGATTAGTAGTTTGATCTATTCCAACATGGAAAATTTAACAAGTATTTGGATCCGCTTTGTTATTCGGCCAAATATATTTAAATTTGCATTCAAATGCTGGTGTGACCAGTTTGTAAAATGTAAAATACCAAATAAGAGTGGGCTGGCCGTTAGTATTTATGTGTGTGTGTGGTTCTCTAGCTCTCTCACTCTCTGACTTGTAAGTTTCTTTCGCCGTGAACAGCTGTCTGGCCGCAGTTTGAGGTTTTCTAACATGGAAAATATTACAAAGATCTGGCTTGGCCCGCTGCCCGAAGATTCACCGTACGTGAAACCATTTCGCATGTACTACGTGCAAAATGGCGTCGAGAAGAATTGGGATCTGTTGAAGGTACACGATAGCGTGGCCATTGTGCTCTATAATACGACGCGCCAGAAACTGGTGCTCGTGCGGCAGTTTCGACCGGCCGTCTATCATGGCGTGATTACCAGCGAACAGGGTGCCTTCGACAAGGTCGACTTGCAGGCCTTTCCGCCTGCAATCGGCGTGACCTTGGAACTGTGCGCCGGTATTGTCGACAAATCGAAAAGCTGGCAGGAAATCGCACGCGAGGAGGTTCTCGAGGAGTGCGGCTACGATGTGTCCGTCGAACGCATCGATCCAGTCATGGTGTATAGGTAAGTGGATATACATATATCTGATGAAAAGTAGTCGCATTTATTTAACATTTGCAGATCCGGCGTGGGCTCCTCGGGCGCCAAGCAGGCCATGTACTATTGTGAGGTGACCGATGCGGATAAGGTTAGCAGCGGTGGCGGCGTGGACGATGAACTGATCGAGGTGGTGGAGCTGTCGCTGGATGAGGCCAGGCGCATGGTGCAGCAGGGCGCCGTTAACAACAGTCCGCCCAGCTGCCTCATGGGCCTCATGTGGTTCTTTGCCAACAAAGCGCCGAATGCTTAGCCCTCCAGTATCGCGTATCTGTGTGTGTTATCTTATCTGTTGATAAACTCCACAATGATAATACTCTAACCAGTGCTCACAGATGAATTTTCTGCCTACACACACACTTCTTCATATGCTTTCCACAAAAACATCAGTTGACACGCGTAGCGTAAACAAATTTCAATGCCTTTTCGAGTCTATATCGTACATATATTGCTTGTGTGCATATATATTCATATATACATATATATATAAGTATATATTATTTTTATCACATGTTTGTGAATAAACTGCTGCGATACGCAGACTGCGGTTATTGTAAATCGGTCAAGTGGATGCACGCCTGCTGCCTGCAGTTGAAATGCCAAAAGTCCACCCCCAACCCGACCCGATCACATCTGAACCGCACCGAACCGAACTGGCCAACTAACTGACAGCGGCAGCCAAGTGCATAAATCGCAAATAAATCAAAAAAGCACACGCGAACTGCTGCTTATCTGGCAAAGGGGCACGGGGCAGCAGTAGCTGCTGCAGCGGCATCTAAACAAGTTGGCAACCGAGTCGGGGCCCCGACCGATCCAATACGTTACGATACGATCCGTTCCGAGCTCAGGCGAGTCGAGCCGTGTGCCGTTTTTAATATTGGTTTGTTTTTTTATTTTTTGGGCTGTCAGGCAACGTGTTGCGCAGCTCAGGTTACTTATTTATACACGGCCAGGCATTTTAGCTGCTGCTGCAGTTTCTGCTGCTCCTGTGCCTTTGGCTCCGTCAGAAGTTCAGCGGTCACGGCGAGCGGCGGCGTGGAAATTTATTTACTTCAAAGCCATGATTTGGCAATATTTCAACAAATTCAACACTGCAATAGAATTTCTTTACAAACTTGATGCCCCACAATTTCTTTTTTATTTTTTCGTACTGCTCCCGTTGCTGCCACAGCTATTGTTGCTGGACGATGTGCGTGCATTCGATTTGCAGCAGATAATCAAGGCAAGAACTAAAGCGTCTGCTGTCTGTTTGCTTGCGTGTTAAGCTCATGTAAATTATGGACACACAGCAAAGGAAACCACAGAATTGCGAGTGTTGAAATTATATTTAATTTGCATATGTGAACAAACGAGCAGTAGCCAAGCTGGCGAACGTGCGCGTCTTACGTAAAGCTCCTGGCCACCACCTCCTCGATATTCAGCAGGATGCACCTTGGAGTCTGCGTTCAAATGTAACCTTCTGGTGGGTGTCCCTGTTTTTGATCAGGTGTTTTTATTATAATTTATGAAATTGCTCTTCATACTTTGATTGAGGTTTGTAAATAACGATAATCAGGCCATTTGTAATATATAATAGGAGTTATGCAAAACAAGAAAGTCGAACAAATTTCGAATCCCAGGCGAGTGTGGTGTTATAAAGTTTGTCTAGCTCAAAAAGTGTTAGCTTAACTTAAAATACATAATATTTGAACAAAAATTAGAAATAATAAAGAATATTCCATATAAATAAAGCAATACTCACAAATGAAAGTTTCTTAACTTAAAAAATATCCTTATTTTTATTTCAAGATGAAAATTTTAACGTTTAGCTGGCTCAAATATAAAATAGAGATAAAAGATTTGGGAATATACTTGTTATGTTAAACTTTTTTTGATGCAAGCATTTTCTATTTGTACGGGATACATTTCGAAAGGTAACTATTGTAAAAACTATTTATACCCAACAATAGATAAATAGATCTATAGATATATTTACTTCCGGCTTAAAAATGTACACAAAACTGTACTGAATGAAAAGTGGTTTTTCATCCTTTTTTGTCTACCCCCAAAGCGACCGTTGTGATATGGCTGTCAACTGGCATCAACTGTCGCTCTGTCATTGCTCCCGTTCGTGTTCAGAGTCCCCAAGGTGTTTGCTGTTCGCGTTGTTGCCACAACACGTTCTCATCACGAGACGATCTTAAATCAGCTGGCGACTGATTGGGTTCTGCTTTAGCCGCATATTGCGCAAGTCCAAAGTACAAAACAGTCAGAGAGATCTGCAATTATTTCATAATCACGTCCCAATTTATGTTGCTAGAGCAAAAGCAATAATAATAACAACAACAACAACTGCGACAACAACAATAGGCAGAGTTGCTATTTCAGACTGCTATTTCAAATCAAAGCTTCTTTCTATTCCTTGCTGCTGCTGACCCCAGCGTTGCTATGGCTGAGAACCAAAGCACAAAATGGCGGCCGCACGAGTGAGGTGGTGAACGGAACGGCAGGGAAAGGAACGAAGAAATCGCGATCATGAGCTCAGTGCGCATGCGAAAATTAAGTGCAGCCAGTAACAATCATAACAACAACAACAAAAACCAGCAGCAGCAGCAACAACAAAGATTACCTGCAAAACAGTTATGGGCGCTGCTGCTGCTGCTGTTGCTTTTGTTGTTGCTGCTGCAATAATGAAATTTTTTATCGGATTTGATTATAAGTTGGTCCGAACCGGCCACCCCGCTGCCGTAATCTGCCAATAAGAAGAAAAGTAAGCAAGGAAGGTTTCGTTGCACCGCAGCTAGGCAGCAAGTTGGACAAGTGGAGTGTGGGGGGTTAGGGGTTTTCAGCCTCTCAACTATGTAGCGGCCGTTCATTGATTCCGTCGCCGCGGCGTCTGTTGTCCGTTGTCCGTCGTGATGCACTTTAATGAAATGAAATCTTATACTATCATGAACCGAAAAAAACAACAACAACTGCTAACTCCAGCGCCAGTCGGCCAGCCAAATAGCCAGGCCTTCAGACGGCAGCCAGCAACTGCAGCTTGGGCCACTCAAAATGTATAATTATCTGGCGGTTTTATCCGTTTGCCAATATTAAATTTCTCATCACGCCCAGACACTGGGCGCAGAGTGAAGAAAATGCAGTGAGGAGAGGTGCGTGGCTTGCAGGGGTCTCCGGTGGGGGTTCTGGGAGAGCAGCAGCTTCATGGGCACGGGCGCCGTCAAACAATTAATAAAAGGCCAAATGTCTGCAATGAGTTATATACGTACACTCTGTAAGCCTTGGAAGTCGGCAACGCTTTAAACGTCTTTGCTTTTCCGCTCCTGTTGCTGCTGTTGGAAAAGGAAAAGGCTTTGGCTTTACCGTTTTAAGCACAGCGATTTATGTTATTTTTTTTTAGGTTTTTGTGCTTTTGTTTTGTTTTTTTTTTGAGCAGACTTTCTAAAGTCGATGCCACCGTTTGGTGGCTCAGGCTGAGGGCTTTGGGGCGTTGTCCACTGAAAGAGGAGCCGCACTCTGCTGCACCTTGCATTCAACCTTTCTGCATTTGCTGACAAGGCAAGGAGCGCCCAACGGAAATCTCAATAGCAGAATAAATGTGGCCAAAACAGTTGCAATTTGACAAATTAAAATTGTAGTCAATTGACATTATCTAAGACAATAGAGCTATGCATATTATGTGTGCATACATAATCGACTCTATTGTAGTCAATAAAAATTTACTTTTCCATTTTTTGATTATTATCCTATTAAGTGGATTATTGTGCGGAAATGGTGAATGGCACCTGTGGCTTAAATAAAAGATGCAAGTAAATGTACACCAAAATTTATTTTGAAAAACTAAGATATATTTTTTTGTTTTTATTTAATTTTTTATTTTGTATTATATTAATAGTTAACATAATAATTTTCCTTATGATGTTTTGCCCATTATTATCGAAATTAAAAACACGTTCACGCTCGCAATCATATTATCGATAAATTACCGATATCGATAAGTTTTCAACCTGTTTAATTTTAATTAAAAACCGCCATGCTGCTTGCACGTGTTGCCATTTTAATTGGCCCCAAAGTGTCAACAAATAATTTGGCCAAATAAGTGTAATTGAAATTAAGTCATAAATGGCTAAAAATGCGCGCGACACACATTAAAAGTTGGCTGCTAAAAATTTCACACTCTTGCCGGCATGATTTATGATACGACTGCGACTACGCAAGGAAACTTGCCAGCCAGTTCCAGTGGCTGTCAAACTGTGCGCGACTGCACCTGTGATTGATTTCTGAGCTGCATTGCAAAGCACGTTTAATTACGCGAGAGAACAAAAGAGATTTCACTCCTCTCTCTCTAAAAAAAAAAATCGACTGCTTGCGGCTTAAGAGATCGAATTTATTGTGTGCCGCTCTTAGCTTTAAGCGTTTGTCGCTCTTAAATGGCTGCTAGACAAACATGGACTATGCTCCGCCTCCCAAGCAAAGTGAATTTGAACAATTGAGCGGCGCTTTTAAAGTTGGTCCCCTAAAATCTCCACTCACTTCACCAACAACCTATTTGTCTATGCAAATTTGCGAAAGTGCAAAAAAAATAAATAAATAAATAAAAAACAAAATTGATAAAAGTGGGCGCTTACAAATTTTTGCCACGTTTAAATAAAATAATACTTTCGATTTAACGTACTGGCCGCGTTCTGAGTCATGCTCCACGCTCCGCTGTTTGTGTGTGGTCCGCACACTTAAGTTGTCATTCAGTCGTTGCGACAAGCGTTTAAATAGAGATTTCCACGGGCTTAACAAGCCAGCCAGCCACACAATTAAAAATCATTTGCATATGGCCAGGACGGTTCGGGCCAGTCGGTTGGCCGATAATGAAGGCCGGGCCAGAATAAAGGCGCATTAAAAGTCAAAGACGAATGCAACAAAGCAACGAGATGGCCTAAACAAGATCCTGATAAAGAACCAATGGCAATCATGTATAGCAATCGAAGGAGGGCGTGGGACAGCGAAAGGGGAAGAGGGAGAATGGAAGCAGAGAGTCGCAGCTGCCACCGGCGACGTTGACGACGACAACGATGTTGACCGGCTACAACTTTGTTGCTTTCAGTTGTTGAACTTAACGCGAAATCTTGTTGGCCTGCGCCTGGGAAATTAACAAAAACAACAACAACAACAACAGCAACAACAACAACAGAAACTACCAAACGTCAGGCATTTCCTCAGAGCCCCCAAGCAAGTCTGAGGATGCAGCGACAGTGGTGGCGACGGCGGATGAGCAGATGACAATGCCAATTGCCGAAACGGTTGATGCTGGGCAGCCAATGGATACTCGTACAGTAGTCGCTCGATAATTATAACGAGGCATGTATAAAGAAAAACGTTAATTAATGAGTTGAAAGTAACTTCGTATTCCAATATAATATTTATTGTAATACTATATATTTATTATATAGACATTTAAAATCAAATTAATATGTACAAATATGTATAAATCAACGAATCTTACAAATCTAATGTTCATGAATTTTACTTTTCTATATTAATTTTCTCTTCTCTCCCTGCCTAATTTTTCTCCCTTCACCTTTGACTAAAAACTTTTTTTATTTTATTTTATTTTATTTATTTTTTTAAACTTCAAACAGTCAAAAGTTCTAACAGCGAGCATCCACTGTAGCTTAAAGGAGTTGAGGACAAGGAGAACGATCTGTGGTTATCTGATTTTAATTAAACGGCATCGCATAATAAATTATCTTCATTAGGGGCGCCCTGTAGAACAACTGGCCAACTGACTGACTAAGCAGTCAATCCGACTGCCGAATATTTCCGAGTGTCTCTTTTGTGCACAAAACCCCTTTTAACTAGGCCTTTGCCATAAATCAAATGACCATAGTCGTTGTCGTCTCGTCGCTTTCAGTGCGTGTGTTCTTCACTCTCTTTCCCCCTCTCTTCTTCGCACTCTCTCGCTCTCTCACTTCTTTTTTTTTCTTCTTTCCGTCTATGTGTCTTGTTCATTAATGAAAAACCGGATCGACTGTCAGAACAGAATCTGCAAATCATTCGACGCCTTTACGCCGTTGACAGTTGGAAAAGCGCTGCCGCGATTCTGAGCAGGAAAAAAGGTGTTGACTTTTTTTTTTTGATAATATTTAAAAAAAAATTTTTAAAATTATAAAAATGACAACATTTTATCGACTGGAAAATACTTCGTACACAGCTCGAAAAGTGTTTATAAATAAAATTTACTTACATTAATGTTGGGTTTTTAAAAAAACGATTTTCAAAATAATTTTTTTGCTAAAATAGATAATAACTATAATTATGTACGAGATTAAAATATGTGAGGATTTATTAAAATTTTATTAAAAAAATCGTAAATTTGTTTAATAATGCAAATTAATAGTAAATGAATTAAAAATATTTCCTATTATGATTCTGGCACATTTTCATATTAATTTCAAAAAAAGTACTAGAAACATTATTGCTTGCTTACGTATATTCAATTATGATAAGGAACAACAAGTGCATCAGTGGTTATTGATAAGACTCCCAGCAGCGTGTATGATTTTGATTTTGACACAAAACCTGAGCTTTTTCATTGCAAATCCAATCGTTCATTTTAAACGATCCACCGCTGAGCCATAAATGGACGCAGTGCTCATTGCCACCGGCATTATCTGGTTGACCCCCCGACCATTTGGTAAATGGCAATGGCATTCCGGTGGTTATCGATAAAAATTGCCGATTGGAGACCAGATCGTTGCCCGATGTCCAAAGCCAAGCGCTGTTGTCATAGCCATTGGCCAGCAGATAATTGGAAATGGCTTCCAGTTCCTCGTTCGATTCAATTAAAGCCAAATCACCACCCAAACTACGGCATAAATGTGCGGCCCTAAACCACGATACTTTCGAATGCCAAATAAAATAGTACTTATTGCCAATATTCACGTACGTCTGCTCCGTGTTGTCCTTACAGCTGACTAGTTCAGTAAATGATTTCAATTAATACGCAATAGTATAATTGCTATAATGGCTCACCCGTTAGCGATCCATTGGCATTGTTTGCCAATATACAAATCAGAACACAGCAGCAGATCGTAATTGAACCAGACTTAATCATAGTGCACCGAAGACTGAACGACGATTTCACGACTTTTTCAAAAATCGTTCGGCTTTAAATGCTGCCCGAATAGAACACTTATCAGCTCGAAGCTAGGGAAACGATTTAAAATCCCCTGAAAAATTTGATTATTATTTATGTGGTACACTCAGCGAAAAACGTAAAAGCTGTGAATTATTATTATTATGGTTTTTTGTGATCTTAATCGTCTACATAGTTTCATTGTTATTTTATTAAATTCAAAACATTCCGAACAAAAGTAAAACGCTTTTTAATATAAAAAATATGTTTGTATATATTTATTCTATATTAGATCAAATAGCTATGAGAATTTTTGGATTACAAAATCATAGCTGTATTACCTTTTTATTAAACCCTATTGCTTACTTTCTTCAAATAGATACAGGGTATACAATTTGTGTCTTGTAAGTGGAGCACAAACTGGTTGCGACTTTGGCTTGGTCAATTGATTGACGAGCTGCGTGCCGCAAATGTGCAGACAAGTCGCACATACACGCACAGACCGACACACATACACACACACACAGGGGGAAGGCAGGTGCGTGTGTGTATGCGAGGACGCATCATCAATAATGGCAGCAAAGGAAGCGCATGTATTTGTCCGTGTCCATGTCCATGTCCATGTTGTGCTCGCGCTTGGGCTTAATGATCTCTAAATCAAATTCTATAAAATCGAATTAGCATTGAATGCATTCACAGACGCGGCCGCAAAATGTTTCAATTGATTGTAAGGCGGAGGGGGACAAGAGGGGGATGCGGTGATAAGAATTATGAATAGTCGTGTTCATTAATCAGGCGTTAATCTTCATGCATGGACCGAATAACACAATCATATACACACACATGTTTATACACACGCACGCGCACACACACACACACACACACACACACACCGTTCTCGTTTAGCCGCAATCTCTAATTTATTTCTTTTGTAGTATTTTGCTAATGAAGACATAAGAACGGCAATCAAATTAAATATTTTTTTCATGGGAACGAATTGTAAACGAATCCGTTAGTCATCATAGCTTTGAATTACATATACTCTCCTAAATGGGGTACTATCACTATGTTGGCTTATAAGATATCTCGTTCCCAATATATCGAAAAAATTTTATTATTTAATTATTTTATTATTCAATCAGATTTTATTGTAAACTGAAGCGCACATCTTTTACACGTCTGCAAGGGTATTTAACATTCGGCACCCAACAGAGAACTGTTTCTTTCTAAGCACGGCCTTGTCTGAGTGCCTAAAGTGGAACTAAAATGTTTGGCGCCCTGGCTGCGGGGCTACCCTTAATGTGGATAGTAATTGTATAACAATAAATTAAAAAAAAAAATAAATAAAAGGGAACAAGAACTTTAGAGCTGCGTCTACATATTTGTTTGTTTGGAAAAAGTTTGTTGTTTTGATTAATTTTCCTTGCGACCAAAGATCATTATCCAACAAAAATTAGTTGCGCAATGTTTTGACTCTGTTGGATCCATAGTTCTCATATATTTTAAACTATATATGTTTTAACTCTGAAGTGAACCGATTTTCCTGTTATATTATATTATATTTTTGGTTTTTAACAAAATATTTTATTTAAGATACATTTTCGAAAACTCTTTAAATTTTGGAATGTTCAAATCACAAATTCTGTTGTGCATTAATTTAATTGATAACTTTCCAAAGGGTTCGCGTACTGATCCCATTTTTAATCTCAATTCCCTTTCCAATTTGATTGCAAAGATTTCACCAGCCCAAAATTGCCGTGCACAAGATGCGAACACGCCCCTGTCCATTTGGAGCAGCTTCCTCATTTCACATGAGCCCCAAACGAATCAATGGCCTTTTGGTCCCGGATTGCGTACATATTTAGCGGCATAAGCCCAAATTAAATTGTCGAATTAAGGCAACATTTTAGCAGCTGGCCAAGGCGGCACCTTGGCGAGCGAAATCTTGTGAGTGAAACACAAATAAACATATACATATAAATTAAAATTTAAATTTAAACATACACAATAAAATTCAAATCCGAGAAGAAGACGAGTCAAATAATAAACGACTGCCCGAGTGACTTTAAATGATGTAAAGCCCGCATTTATTGGTCTAAAGCCGGGCAATGGCAATTATGCGTTGGCTTTACGTATTTTTGTAGCCCTCTCATTTTTTTTTCGTTTTGTTTTTTTTGGACGAACACAAATTGTTGTTGCCACAAATTATGTGGTATGCAGGCAGGGCTCCAAAGTTGCGAATTATGTGGTTTGATGATGAAAAAAAGCTGGGCTCCGGCTTAAGTAAAATATGAATTACGCATGGACAGCTTGGCTGGCGGGACCAAGAAATTAAGTTAAAAATAAAACCCAGCTCAAGTGGAGGACCAGCTTGAAAGGCAACAAAAACATGCAGCTACAACTACTGTAGGTAAACAAAAACAAAAAACAAAGCCAAACAGGCCGTCAGCAGCAGCAGCAGCAGCAGCAGCAGCAGCAGCAACAACAACAAAAACAGCGAACAGAATCAAAAATTTACAAGTCACTCGCACACTCATATTTGTTAACACACACACATACACCAATGTGTGTGCGGTAGCAGGGCTGCAGAGTCAAGATTTGAAAAAAAAAAAAATCAAATTAAACTGCGTACAGGTTGCGTTCCAAAAGCTAACAAAGTCCAAGAACCGGAGCACAGCAAGCACATAAACAAGAAGAAACGCACACATGCACGCACTTAGAGCACAGTTTGTGGCATAAAAACGCGAGTTGGCTCGCATAATCCATCCAAAACAGAGCCCCAACTCGAAACATTTGTGAGCCGAGCAAATAACACTTTATTTCATTCATTTAACAGGTTTCATTTATGAGCAGCAGCAGCAGCAGCAAAGCCCAGGCACCCGGGCAGTTCGTCAGTCCGTTTGTCTGTCCGTCCGTCCGTTGTCAGTCAGTCAGTCAGTCAGCCAGAGTCAAAGTCGACTTCAGGCAATGGCTGGCTGCAGCGCGAGCCGCAGCTCGAGCCGCGAGTTCCGTGCAACCGTCTGTCGGGAGTCAGAGGTGGAGTCAGGCCCCAGAGTTGGTAATGTTCCCACGAAACAGGTTGCTGTTGCCGCTGCTTCTACTGTTTCTGCTGCTGCTGCTGCCTCTGCCGCTGCTGCTGCTGCTGCTCTGGTCCTGGAGTCCGTGCAGCGTTCAAGTGTTGCGCCTTCGTGCATGGCCGAGAGCTATGGGCCAGGTACTCTACACTTTGGCTTTGCTTTTTACAGCTATGTGTATGCGCAGCAGTGCTGGCAATTTGGCTGGCTTAACGCTAAATTTGGCTTCTTCTGCATTATTGGAATTTGACAAAGTTATGTTTACAACCGAGAATATTTAAAATATAAAAATATTTCAATCTATTTCTATATCATTATCATCTATACTGGAATTATTTAAGTATGCAGTGTTTGAGTTTGTTTAGACATGTGAGGATTAAACAAACAATTTAATATTGGCAAAGCTTTATTGCCAAATTTTTTAGCCATTGCCATTTGTTTTGTGTACATGTTTTAATATATATATTATTATTATTATTTTTTTTGTTGGCACTATAAAACTCGATTTGCTGTTAATTTTTTAAAAATATTTTTAAGGCAACTAACTATAATAGTGTTATTTTTGCGATTTTATTAAATTTTATTTAATCAAATTAGTAAACGATATCCACAGCGTTAAAAAATAATAAGATTCTAGGGCTAATCTATTCAATGTGCTGTTATATTTTTATATTATTTTAATTATTAAAAAAATCATGTAAATAAATAAAGAGCAAAAACCCAACAACATTTTTCCCAACTCACTTAACAATAAAATGGGCTTTTTATACTTTCTGATTTTACCTTTTTTTGGCTTCTTTATAGTTGGCAACACTGCGCAACATTTGGCCAGGGGCAAGGCAAGTCAGCGGTGTTGCCAGCACTGTGGGCTTCTGCATGAAGCAGCATCAGCAACAGCATCAGCGGCAGCAACTCCAAATCAAAATCTGTGCACAATTATGGGCTACACATCTGGACAAGATGCTTGGTGCTTGGTGTTGAAGCTGCATCTGGATGTGTATGTATGTGTGTGTGTCTGTATGTGTGTGTGTATGTGTGTGTGGTATGCATGCACCTCGTGCTCCTCATAAATATTTAACGAGTTTCATTTGAAGCCACAGCCGCTAGCTGGCCACAGGCTTTGGCCATTGTCTGGGGCAGGCTGTCAGCCGCCCGTTGCTGCATTTGGCATTAGACGCCTCATGAGCGGCCAATTAGTGTTGTATTACATTTGCCACTCATTGGCATAAGCAACGGGCCAATGCAACTGCAACTGCAATAGATTAATTCTCAACAGCCAAATGCAGCTAACGAAATTTTAGCTAGATAAATGCACAACAGACGAAACTTTTGAAATTTGTTTGTGAAAAAAAAACGAAGAATATCTTGTTGATCGCAAACGGTTCATCTTTTGGCTAAACTTTTCAACAGCTTAAGATTTACATGATATCTTCACAATTTTCATAACATAAATTGTGAAATTAACGCTTGATGAATCAACAAATTTTTATTACAGTACAATTTTATGCTTTTAAATTGTGATAAATCAAATGAATGCGATTTATCTTGTGAATTGTGTGTATGTAAAGTGGATTGGGGAAAATAGATTTGTGTACACACAAACACACACACACACACACACACAATTACAGCAATCTATCAAAGCGCGCGCCCTTTGTCTTAAGGAATCCAGTGTTATGGACGAGAATATACCCAAATTCCGGTTATTAGTCTTATCTAAGAAATACGCTTATAATTCAACCGTAAATGTTGATACTGGGAAATATTTGTTAAATTAGAAAAGAGAATTAACAACAATATATTTTCCTTTTAGATTTAAAAGAATGTTATATCGATTTTTATTTTTCCTTTTAAATTTAAAATAACGTATATTTTTCTGATATCTATATATATATCTATCTATATATTTATATATTTTATTCTTAAAGCTAAAAATTATATTTTACATTCATATATTTGACAAAGTCAACCTTAGATTATATTTTCATTTACCAATAGTATACGTACAATGTTCCCGCTGGTCATGCCTTTTATCCCTTGGGTATGCAATGGGTATCAAAATAGGAAAAAGATAAAAAAAATCGTTGGGTTTCGGTAACCGCGGGTTGTCTATCTCATTGCTGGCTCGTCTGCTATTAATTTATTGTTGTTATTTTTGTTGTTGGTAATCAACACGTCTTTTGATGACCTTGCACTAAACATTCATCTATGAAAAATTGAACGGAAATCATTAATAATCGAATAGAAACGCGCCAGACAACGGGCAATTGGGTTTAATGATCGGTGAATTTGTAAATCGTATGTAAAACTATATAAACGATTTGAATTTTTTAAATGTCTGCTTCTTCCTGCTTAATTTGAAATTTGTAGTTTCTTTCTTTGTTTCCTTTAAATTTTTATAAATGAGCTAAATGTAGCACTGGGTGTAAGGAAAGCAACGACCCCGTCTGGCCAGACACTTGACACAGTCGGCGGTATGATCATGAAGTGGCGATGAAAGTTGAAATCAAAATGATGATGTGTCTCCCTCTCAGCTTCAGCGCCAACTCTCAAGTATTTGATGGCAACTGTCTGTCGATTGGCGCGTCTCTTTGGCGTTTTGTTGACAACAAAATTGCAACTTCAGTTGCCAGTTGGTTGTCGACCCGACTGGCTGACTTTTGCGGCATTGTTTATTGAGAGTTTTTTTGCTTAAATTATATGGCAAAAAACAAAAAAAAAATTGTATCGAGAAATGCATATTTATAAGCAACAAATGCTAAAAGTACGGCTCACGTTTTCATTTGCCAGCGGCGAACATGCGATGACAAAACGACACGAAATCCTTTACAGCATTCGCCTGCAACTGAGACTCATACACTGAGCGACATAAACAACAAAGAATGTTGCAAATTTAATCAAGTATAAAATATTTGAAATACTACCTGATGCAAAAAAAAAATTTTGTAGTAAAAGTTTCCAATGGAGTTTATATTATAAGATATACTAAACTTTTATTAGGATGTTTTCATGCATAATTTAAGTTGAAAATTTAAAGCAAATTTCTTCTCTACTTAATTTAAGAATTTCGCTTGCATTTATGCTACATTGCTGATTGAATATTAAATTGTTACTATTAAGATTTAAATTTGATTACTAAATGGAAGTTTACTATAATATTAGTAATTTTTACAGAATTTAGAGTATTCTGATAATATAATAATATAATAATTGTAACTACTACTTAGTATAAATACTACTTTTCTTAGTAGAAATACATATTTGTGAGTGTACTCGTTGTCTGTTGTTGTTGTCAGTTGCCCTGCTACCCGCCCCTTCTGATGCTTTTGACATGCGCAGACATTTTCACAAGCCCATAAAGCCAAGGAGCATCAAGTGCAACCGGCGCAAAGTTTTAAAGTTTTTGGGCTTTGGCTTTTCTGTTTCTGTTTATGTTCCTGTTCTGTTCTGTTCTGTACTGTTCAGGG
Organism: Drosophila paramelanica; assembly: GCA_035043915.1. Taxonomy (NCBI): domain Eukaryota; kingdom Metazoa; phylum Arthropoda; class Insecta; order Diptera; family Drosophilidae; genus Drosophila; species Drosophila paramelanica. The sequence continues at coordinate 8,412,407 of JAWNMO010000258.1, forward strand.
TTTCGCCAGTCATGTCCCCCCATGTACTCGTACGTATTGTTCCTACTTAATGTCTTTAATATTCATGACCAAGCGAAAGTAAGCGACTTTGTCTGGATCGTGTCCAGCAAATCGAACTAACCAAACGAAGCGTCGCAACGTCAACGACATCAAAATGTCCCAACGACAGCGCCTTTTTTATGTTTTGCCCCCCGCCCCCTCTCTATATACACTAAGCATTGAGGATATTTTGGCTTAGTTGACGAAAATGTTTACAGTTTAAATCATTAACAAACTATTGAAATTAAAATGTATAATATTAGAAGATATATTTATATATTTTTTAAAATTAGCTAATTATTACTTTTTTTATATATTTATAATTGTATTTCATATAAAATATTGTCTTAAAAAAATTTTATTTGATTATGTTTTTATTTAATTTTTCTTATGATGGTGTGTTTGGACTATAAAGAATGTCGTAAATTAAAACTTAACCGTTAAATTTGAAGTGTAACAAAATTCTAAAATTATAATGTATTAAATTCTATATAAAAGTGTAAAAGGCCGTCGGCCTAAATTATATCCATTGCCTAAAATGAAACGCATTTGTCAGCAGTAACTGTCGTTTATCGGTTGTACATGTATAATTCCCTGCCCTTCCTTTTTGGGGGCATGCCTGCGCATATTAATGAGCTTTCAAGTTTTGTGCATTTGTAACTGAATAACTAGAAAAGCTGAGCCACACGCAACTCACTCACACACTAATAGCTGGAGCTGACAAACAGTGTCATCTTTCAACAGTTAACAGGCTGATTACAAGTTTTGACCAGGCCAACAACAAAGAGCTGCGCATGCGCCGATCAGCTGTTAACTCGTCTGGCTGGTTTCTGCGTCTTCTTCCTCTTTTTTTTTTGTTACTATTTTGAATGGCAGCCGGGACAGACACTTCCGGTGCATGCGTCGCATCGTCGCCGTTCGATTCGATCGATTCGTCGATCGTCTCAAACGTTTTCATAGTTAACGCGTCATTTCGAAAGCTTTCCAAGAAGCGTGCAACAGTTGGTCAGTTCAGCAGCAGCAACAGCAGCAGCAGCAGCAGCAGCAGTCAGTCAGTCAGTGGCCGGGAACACACCTACCGATTGTTGCCAGTCTAGCCGGCAAAAAAGTTAAAGCAATGCTGGCAAGCGTCCATTGGCAACAGCGGCTGCGATCTGGCCAAGTCACGACTTCGGCGAAACATAAAAATATCGGCGGCAATAAATAATAACAACGATTTTTCCAGACTATCTGCGAGGCCAACGTTTGGCTGAGCAGACCGGGCTGGGGTGGGGTTGGGTTAGGGTTTGCTTATACTACGCCCGTTGCGCTATTTGCATGAAACTCGCTTATTTATTTTTATTTATTACACTTTTTTCTGCAACACACACGCACATGCACAAACACACATATCTTTTTTCCATTTTATTGCCGCAACTAATTTGCCATAAAGAAAGCTGCAAAAAAAAAATATATATATATATATATATATATATTTAATATAAAAATCATTTGTTAGCAAATTTATGCAACTAGTTTGTTGGTTTATTTTTCTTAACCATTTGCAGTTTGAATTATTTTGCATTGGAAATGGATGCGAAATAAGCGTGAGAAATTCTTAAATCCGACACATATTTGACATTTAAGACCGCACGCAGGCAAAGAGCTGCGGTTAGCTAGGCGGGGGGAGGGGCGGGTAGGAGTTGATCACCCGCTGTGCCGCGCACGGCAGTCCGTCCGAATGAGGTGTGAATTATTTGAATGTGGCAGCGGCGGCGGCATTGAGCTAACCGCCTTTGGATCGTATATTCAAATTAAAATACATTTATGCAAATGCATATAAATAAACTATGAGTTGTTCTTGTTGTTTGTTGGCTTTTGACAGTTTGTCGTATTTTGACCATAAAAATTGCCGTTAAGTAAGCAACTTTATTGGCCCCTTGATGATCTTCAATATATGCACACATTATATATAAGTCGATTAGGGTTTAGCATGTAGTTCGATCTAATCGTAAACCTTTCAATAGAAAGCAGCTGTTGATACTTTCATTCAGCTGTTTTTGGCCATGCTGGCTGCTGCTTGGCCCAAATGCTGTTTGACATAATTCATTAGCCACTTTTGGGCAACGCCATTTGCTGACATTTGTTGCTTGTTTTCCAGTTTCAACTGTCACATAAATTTCATTAAAACATATCATAATGAATAGATTCGGCAAATTTTCAGCAGTTGTTTTTTTTTGAGTTTATTGTTTGTCTTGCGAAAAAATTTATAAGCATTTCGAAAAATTTGAATTCTTAATGGCGTTTAGTGTCCAATAATGAGGCACATTTGTTTTATAATTTCATTAGCCGCTTGTGTCCATATCTCGCCCGTCCACCCGTGGTTTCTGCCCCTCCCCAGCCACCAGCCAGCGTCATAATTTAGCTCTTGAATTTTATAATTGCTTTTTGATTATAATTTGAGCAGGGCGCACCAGAAATGGCAAAGAGCCAGCTAAGATTTACGCTCCATTCGATTTGCATAAACAATTTTATTGTTAAATTAATAAAAATTTTGTTAAACAAAAGCGAGAAAAAAAAAACACAAAAACAAACGAACGGCGAACGACAATTTTTTAGTGATGTTTATTACAATTTCAAAATGGTTTCTTGTATTGATTTTTATTGCCTGTCGGCTGTGCTGACAAGTGCTACATGTTTTTTCGCAGTGTGTGTGTGTATGGTTTTAATTTTTGTTTCTTATGTCTAAATGCATATTTAATGTGATTAAAAATTATGGCAACGGGAAAAGATGTTTCAACAATGCTGTAGCATGGCTTGTTTATGAGCCATTAAAAATGTGTGTATGCGAGCGTGTTTGTTGTGTTTGTGTGTGTGTGTGTCTGGCTTTTCGGGGCTATTGAGTGAGGGCGGCGCTGTGGCTTAACCCTAATAACCTTGTTGCTTTTAGCTGCTGCATGCACAGACGACAGCAGCAGCAACAGCAACAAGCGCTTGTTGCTAGTTAAGGAGAAACAAATTGACAAATAACATAACCTCACTTAACCTGGGCCGCAACACGCCTCTTTGTCGCCGGGCTTAAGCCAAAAAAAAAAACGTAGAGAAAAAAAAAATCCAAAATACAAAATACCAGTAGCTGCAGCATTTTGGGGCGTCTGTTGGCGACCGCTTTTAATTAGCCATCTTTGTGTGGGGTCTCTGCACGGTGGGTTGCAGTCGCCGTCATGGATATAAACTCAATCCCAATTGTGCCTGGCTCGATTGGAACCGGAGCCTGGCTTTTCCAAATGTTTTTGTTACATATTTTCGATTTTATTAAAGCAAATAATGATTGATCAAAACATATATACTTGGTGAAAACGGGATGATTACTGTTTTTAAGTTGCTTATTTCCTCTTCGAATTAAAATAAAATTTTTACATTACAATGATTTAAGAAGATATAAATATTCAGGAATATATTTCATTTACTTTGATCGCAATTTGTTTCGCGGGTTTTTCGTGGATTTATTCAAATTTGCAAACTTTCTTATCAATGACTGCAATTGTGTAACGCTAAAATTCAACAAAAATCCATTCGAAAGTCTCAAAAATACCTGTTCGATGTAACACGCTGCGTATACTTATCTTTTTTTTGCTCCCTCTCAATTTTTAAAGCCATGTGAAATTTGCAGCTTAAGTTTTTATTTTTATTTTATTTTTTTTGCATTAACAGCCACTTTGCAGTTTTGCTGTTTACAGTTCACTTAACTGTTTTATTTTCCCAGAGCCATTTCAGTTTTTCGCTATTTGTTGCTGTTGTAAATTTCTATTTCCAATTGTCGTAACAATTTTACTCTTGTTTTTGTTTTTTCTTCTTCTTTTTTTTGTTACTTTGGAAAGGCTAAGAGACAGCGTGGCTGTTGTTGGCTAAATTGTAAGCCGACTCTCGGCCTGGTCCAGCTGTAATGGCGACAATGCGCATACGCCCAGATCTTCAGGCAGCCACCACCAAAAAATAAAAGGCACAAAAAAAAAACAGAAGTAGAAAACAAAAAGAAGGTTAATTGAGGAAACATCAACGGGCGGGCGTGATGCGAGCATCGCCCAAGAAGCGAACACACGGAAAAAGACTCGATTTGATTTGAGCACAACATAAAAAGGTCATAGTTCACACACACACACACACATACTTGCACACACGTACAGAGAGACATCGCGCGCGACTTGTGCCTCTTTAGCGGGCGTGCACTGTAAGCCTGTGGTCGACATGCCTGCGGCTTGTCAGCGCTGCAGTGGCAACTTGAACCACCATCGGGGCCATCTGCTGGAGTCATCAGGTGTGGGGCGTGGGGGACAGTGCTCCTCCCAGGCTTGGCTGTTTTCCCCAATTGGAAAACAATACCGTTTCGCTTGTTTTGCTCAGTTCCGTTTGATTTACAATGCAGCCCTATTTCAACGGTTTGCCTCCCCTCCCTCCCACAACTACAAAAACAAGCCAAACGTTTGTCTATTGATTGTCGTCGCTGCTGACGCTGTTATTGTTGTTGGCCACTTTGTGGTAGGTGGAGTGGAGCGCCAACATGGACGCCATCATCGCCGCATTTCGCGCAACTCACAAAACAACAACAACAACCAAATAATACATTTAATACCCTATAACAAGTAGGCACTTTTTAAAATTGGGTATATGGCAGTCGATGACATCTCCCATCGGAAATTATATCAAGAGCTATCGATAAGTTCTCAGCTATCTTGAAATTGTGTAAATATCGATAATCATAACCAGTTTTTGGCTATATTCGAAAATCTAAAAGCCCTCTAAGTTAATGCATTTTATTTTAAAATATCGATAATTTCCACATGATTTCATAAAAGAAATTTTGATCGATTTTTACACATTCTTTTTTTTTTTTTAAATATCTAAGATATTTTAAAAGCTATAAATGTAAAATAAAAATATTTGAAAATATTGATAACTTTTTTATGATTGCGCAAAATCGATAATTGCTCTAATCGATTAATATCACAAATCTTTTCATTAACATTATAATAGCTTGGGTCGCAAAATAATTCATTTAAGAGGTAAGACCCTGCACATATTATATTATATTTTTTATTTTATGTATTTTTTTGATATTCATGTATTTTTCCTAGGTATCTCTTAGTCAGCCACTCTTGACCAATTCACTCTTACTTTATAAATATATGTATATAAAAATATCTATTTTCTGCCCGCACGAAGTCAGCTTCGGGTCCGGACGACAACAAAACTGTAACACAAAATACGTGATTCGATTCTCTCGTACTGAAGACCATCCAATACGAACACCGATCGTCCACTGGGTCTGATATTTTTTTATTTTTGCCTCGGCTTAAAAGTTGGGCTTTTCAATTTTATTTTTATTTAGCTCGGAACGTGAGCTGGGCGGCGATTTACTTTAGTTATTTCTATGGCAACTGCAGCCGACAACAATCCAATCCAATTGCTATTTTTATAGCAACTTGTAATTTCGTCTAAGTCCGAGCCTTGCCCCCATTCCGATTGAGAAGTAGAACCTCCGAACAGCCGAACAGTTGCGGGCCCCAATGAGAGATCATTGCTCAATCAAATAGCGTCCACAGTGCGCACGATTGTGCCACTTATTGGCCAGTGGATAGATTGGCCTGCCAATGCCCACAATGTTGATTGGGATGGGTTCGCCTAACTGTTGCATAAAGGTTGCCACAGCCAAGGGAAGCTGCATAGATTCCGGCCTGAGCTCGCTGCCAGTTTCGTTCACATTTCAAGCTCAGATCAACTCGATTAAATTTGCTGCTTTTAATGAAATCATAAATTTTGCCGCCATTGCACACCTTTAGCCAAGACTGTGCACAGTGGGTCTATTTAACAAAGTAAGCTGATCAAATATTTTTGATAAACTGATTTATAAAAGCCTGACATGAAAACCTTCTCAAAATCACATAGATCAAAAACTATTTAAGAATTGCAGAGATTTGTGTAGTTCATCAGTATGCAGTCTTTTTAATAGCCTGGTACCACTGTGCGCACCTTTGATATCTTTTTGACTGGCCATAGGCCAGCTGATCGCCGTGTTCGCCTTGTTGTGGCCAAACCTATTTGCGGTTTAATCGAATTTACTGTCAGGCGCTGCCATCGCCATCATCAGACAGCCTGGAGAATGTGGTTGTTGTTGTTGTTGTTGTACTTGTTTTTGTTGTAGCCGGACATCAGCTCACATGTTGCAATATAGAGGTAGCGATTCGGCTTGGCTGCTGCGTTGTAGTTATTAGGAAAAGCCAAATTCGGCATTTTTTGTTGTGACGCTGGCTTCATAAGTTAAGCTGCCTGTGCATAATTCATTTTTGGGGGCATGTTCGGGGCTTGTTTGGGGCCTGTTCGGGGCAGTTCGACACATTTGCAGCGGATGCTTGTAACGATTTTCCGCCTTTTCGTCATTAAATTTTAATTGTGTTTCTGTGCACGCCTCTCTTTGGTGGTGTATTAGGTTGCCTAGGATGGGGTTTTTAGGATTGATTTTGTTGTCTTTGTTTTGTCTTTCGTTTTGTTTTATTTGTTGAGTGCGTTGAGTGCCAACTGTTTGCGCAAATAACACAAACAGCGCGCTGTTTGCACAGTCAATAGCACAGCTATTGTTTTCCTTTGCAATTTGTGGCAACTTGGAGCTTGGCTGCGACTCCAGGTTGGAGTCTTACTTCTAATTAGAAATTCTTTACGCTTCGTTCTGTGGTCTCACCAGGCCCGGCCTGTGCTGCAGCAGCTTCTCTGGCTGCCAATGATTTTTAGCATTTAAGCGTTAAAATCTGTTTACCGAACCAGGCGATGCTGGTGTCGGCAGCGACTGCGTGTAAATAGAAAATACACAAAAGAACGAAAAGAAAATAAAAAAATGTACAAAAAAGCAAAAGGCAACGCCACAAAGAAGCGTGAAAAATGTTTTTAGTTACGTTTTGTTTAACAATCACAAATACTCGCACAGACGCACAGACAAGCACGTAAATTCCATCAAACGCAACACAAATATGAGTTTTATAAGCCATGAAATTATAATTCGACTCTCGAGTGGTAAGTGGCCAACTGCATATTTGCCCAACACATTAACTCTTGTCCACAAGCCCTGCGAGTGACGCTGCGACGAGGCGTGCGAACCGCGCGGCGGCTGCTTGTTAAACGACAACAACAAAAGCATCTCAAAGCAATAAGAAAAACAAAAACAAAAACAAAACTACAAACGAGTAAAAGTATTCTAGTCGAGTGTGCTTGTCGCGGAGATGCCCTGTAGTCAGCACTGAGCTGTGGTCAGGTTCAATTATTATATTCTGATCGGTGATATACGAAAGTAGAAGAAGCTACTAAAGCTACTTTTGTTTTATGCTCAAACAAATAAAATTTTATATATGATATAGAAATATGTAAAATATAAATATGTATTGGCTACAGATAAGGAGTTTAGTTATTTTAACCTTATCACATAAGTACTTTTGTTTTTCAAGAAATATGATAATATATGGTTATGCGGATAAATTTGTCCAAAAACCCATTCATAATATATATCATATATATAATATAAATCTTTCTTTCTCAAAATGTTTCAAATTGTGTGCTCCAGTTTTCTATATATTTGTTCAAAGATCGTTTATAAGTATATAATAATATGGATAATCTAGTGATTTAAGCTATTAAAATCTCTCATGAATAAAATATCAACTGCTATAAAAGAAAAACTTACTTAAGGTGTACTATAGAAAATACCTTTAATAGTTGCCAAGCTTAAGATAGACGAATAGACGGACAGAAACGGCTCCTCAAGGGCAGCAAAGTATCGCACAAAATCATAATGCATCACTAAACACAAATTTTAGGGTATGAAAAAACGGCAACAGAAACGTTTTGTTTCTAATTAAAATCGCCACAGAAAGTGTCAAGCCCTTTGGCGCGATTGTTTGGCTCGGTTGGTGTCGTTGTGTCGTCGGCAGCACCGTGTGGCTCTCTGTTCTGGCCTGAACGCTCTAATCTGGGTTGTCATCGCGTGGCAGCTTTCTGTCCAGGCCCGGCCAGGGCAGGCTGGGCTAAAGGCTTCCACGAAAATGTGCGACAGCTAGCTGACTAATGAGCCGCCAAACCGCGGGAAAAATGACAAATTTTCTGTGCAGCAGCAGCAGCAGCAACGGCAACAGCAGCTGGCAACGATTTGTTGTAGCTCCGTTTAATATTTAAAACAAAAGACTGAGGCAACAAACGTGGCCGTAATCATTTACAAGCCACAAAACACACACATAACAACAACAAGGCACGAAAAAGTAACATTTTGCTGGCGCATGTTACTGCCATTTTTAACACTTAAATGAGCTGATCTCCACAGCTCAGACCGGCATCTGACTGCATCCGACCGATGCCGTTTTGGCCAAAATGCAAATGAGTACCCCGTCATGCCAATTGCATTCGAAAAGCCATGGCAAAACAAATGGCTGCACAAAAATAAAAAGAGAGAAAAAACAGGCCAACTTGCATCGGGCTGGCAAATGTTCTGCGAACAACTTTTAACTAATTTAATTGATGATTCCCATTGTCAGACGTCGCGTTGTGGCCAAAGGTGTCATCGCTGTCGTGGCTCAGTAAAATGTGCATCTGGCTGTGACTGTTACTGTGACTGTGCCTGTGAACATGTCAACGCCGTGTTCATTAATGTCACAGGACCGAATCGAGTCAAATAAATTGAGACGAGACGTTTAATTAGAGTCGCGTTAACAGGAGACCGCGGAGACTAGCGCCAAGTTAAAACTTCCGCATTTGGGACCACCAAATAAATAAATAAAAAAAAGAAACAAAATCAAAATAATAAATATCCCATAATATAAATCTTAAACTGGCAACGCAATTAGATTGCCCGATAAATGCAATAAATCCCTCTCAAAGCGCGCACAGACATTGAACTTGAGTCCCCAGCCTGGAGATTGGTGCTTGGAAAGTGCAGGCCTTGGGGCTGGCTTCTGCCGCAGCTCCTGCTTCTACGTTGGCCTCCGGCTGATCGGCAATCATGCGTTAATTTAGTTGCATGCGAAGATTAATTAATTTTCAGCGTTTTTTACGGCCAGCGGATGCTGTTACCACAGCCGAACAGCGGGTGTCGTCAGGGCTGCGAAATTGCAGTTTATGGCTGCCATTGCCATTGCCATTGCCACAAACATTGCAACAGCCAATTGGTCGTCTCGCAAACGTAAACGCAGCAACGCACAGCCTTTGGCTTACAGCTTGAACAGTGGTGTTAGCCTGTAATATAAGCCGCAATATTGCCGCAATTCTAGAAACTGCCTGTTTATGGCCCCAGTACGATATTATTTTGTTTGGAGCTCATAAAATACGCACACATTCGTCTAGCTGTCGTATACACATTTAACAGTCGCTCAATTAAATCTCACATTAGACCAGGGTGCATCAAGCGTATCTAAAAATATTTTGAAATAAATGCACCTTGTTGGATTGACAAACATTTTTGACATTGAAGAGATGTTTACAGTATTTTTGTTTTTCTCAAATTTTTAATTATTCCAGTAACATTTATGCTCTGATTCCATTATTTATCATATAAAAATTTACAAAATATATAAAATACTTCAATTATAAAAAATCCTCAAAATGTTTGATATTAAATATGCAAACTAACGATCTTCGACAACAGGAAAAAAAAAACAAAAGTTGTAGGATAAAAACCACCAAACAAAAATAGTTTATTGATTGAATTTCTCGTTAAGTGATCTTAAAAAAACAACAACAACAAAATCAAAATTATTAGGGTTTTAATTGAATTTAATAAAAAAAAATAATGACAGTCGGATATTTCTATTTTTGTGATTTGCAGGGGCGGTAGTTGGCGCGGGGCGAAATTTTTTGAAATTTTAAAAAAACATTTTTTACATGCTTTATACCAAAATTATTCAAAATTTGTTTTTCAAAAATGCATAAATTTTTTATCGAAAATTTTGTTTTTTGTTTTATTTTATTTTTTTGTTATTAATTGTGATTTTATTGTTTTGCAAGGCCTCAATTGCTTTATGAACAATATCTTTCGTTAGACCTACTAGAAACTATTACCCGTTACTCTTGCCTACATGCACAACCGACTATGCTTTGTACAATTCATTTCGTGTCTTATGCCTACAATACAATAGAATGTATCACGTGTTCTCCTCAGAACTCTCTCTCCCCCTAATAAAATCATTGCTTTCAGGATATCTCCGGGAAATCACTGTCCGCCCTCAGCTATGAGCAGGGGCATAGCTTGCCGGACGGGCTAAAAATCTCCCCCATCGGGCCAGTGATTTTCCATCTCTGTCTCTTTCTTTACTCTTATCTATCAAATACTAATTTTTGTTATTATTAAGACTGTTCTTTCACTTTTCCCAAAAATTTTGTTTATATTCTAAAGTATATTTAAATTTATAAATATAGTTTTACTACTAACGCCTTCCTATCTAGATGTAGGATTTAATAACATCACTAACAACATATAGCTGTGACCAGGGGCATAGCTGGCCGGACAGGCAAATAAAATTCCCCCATCGTGTTGGTGATGTTATTATCAATGTTTATAATCCTGTTAGGCTTTTAGCATTTTATAATTTTATGTATGTTTGTACTTTTGTTGACACTCGTTTTGTCGACTTTCTTTATAAAATAAAATAAAATAAAAATAAAATTACTCTAGCGCCGGGTTTTTAGTGGCTTAGTTGCACACTATCGAATATTAAATCAAACATTGAAATCGGTTCAGTTTTGACAATTTTATGGGTATTTCAAATATGACCTCTACGGCTTAAAGTGCTTTACATGTCAAAATTTTTCTCAATTTTTTCCAAAAATATCAAAAATTTTTTTTCAAAAATGCATTGATTTTAAATGTAGAATTGATGTTAATGAAAAATCATGACCAGAATGCCATCAAACATTGAAATCGGTTTAGCTTTGATAATTCTATGGGTATTAAAAAATATGACCCCCACGGGTTCGAGAGCTTTACATGTCCAAATTTTTGTACCGATCTTAAAATGAAGTGTAAGTTATCTATCTTCCAAATTTCGGAAAGCTAGCTTAAGTCGGCATACTAGTGGGCGGGGTCGAAATTATCAAATTTGGTGACTCTATCTTTAAAGTGTTATCGAACTGCCACCCTCACAGTGGGCACACAAATCTTAACATTATGTCTGAAGAGGATAGTCAGGAATAGGAAAGTTGCGTTCATCCGGACGGACAGACGGACTGCATGACGGACATTGCACAAACCCAATATACTAGTCTCACTTCAAAAACGAGTATAAAAATAACAAGCAACATGTTGGAAATGAAAAATGCAATATTATATAAAACCAATGAAAATCCAATACTTACCTCCAAGAAATTCAGCTCCAACATCGCCTTTGACTTCTGTTTTTCTAGCATTGATTTCAAGTTTTCAAATCAAAGAATCAAAGTATAATTATTTTATTACATGACTACATTTGCATAGAAGCATTCGAACAAGACCCTACAGCTTGGCCAATTCTGTTTCCCAGCAATGCAATTTGAGTCCAAGCCGAGTCCAGGCATTTACACGCACACCGTGAACTGCCAACAACAACAACAACAACAGCAGAAGCTATTGGCTGGGACTGGGGCCAATCGAGCGAACCTCTTCAAAATCGCATGTTTGCAACTGCAATCGAGCTAAATGGCAAAATGTTACCCATACGTCTATATGTCTGATTGTCTGTCTGCTTGTCTATGTGTGTGCCTGCTCCTGTCGGCTGTGCCATGCATTCATCGAGCAGCGCTGCCTGGCATTGTATTTATGGCTATTCATTTCGTGATCTACTGATTTCGCATGTGTTGCACGGGAATTCCAGCAAAGAGCTCAACTGAACTCCGTCCAATATCTGTGAATGTGGATGTGGATGTGGATGAGGCTGTTCTTGTGGCTGCTGCTGCTGCTGCTGTGGCTCAGTCTGAACTTGTAGCCTTTGCTCGTTCACCTGGCCAGGGCCACGTACTGTGCCTGAGTCTGGAGAGGTTTTCGCATTGGCGAAATCATTGACGCAAAATGATAAACAGATATATGTATGCATATATGTATAGCACTGTATGCACATATATATATATATATGTTGTTTAATGAAATCAAATAGAAATCATTAAGACCTAAAATACACATAGTAAATCTCATAAAGAATTTGTAGCAATTTCCTGTTCGATGATTTTAATACCGACAACGCCAAACCTGGGAAACAGAAACCTTTTCGCTAAACTGGCATATAAAAAAAAAGTATATATATATATATATATTTAAAATCAGAGTCAAGAGTCGACTGAGTCATGTTGCCGCCCAGTGGCCAAAATACATTGGACAGTTGGACGTTGTTGGCTCCAAAGCGGAGCTCGGATCGTGTGCACAGTTCATCATGGAAACATAAAAATTCACTGCGTTCATAAAAATCTTCGTTTCATGCTGATGAGGAGCTCCAGTTTCAAACGCGACTGACGACGCAGTGGCAACAGCAGCGAAACAAAATCGAAATCGGTAAATAAAAAAAAATAAATAAAAAATAACAGAAAAAAATGTAAAAAAAAATAAAGCAATGCAAACAACACGTGAGAAAATCTCACCCGAAAAAAAGTTTGACTCTGACGCTGACGCTGACTTGGTCGCTGAATTGTGGCTGGAACTCAGAAGACTCTTTCAGGTTCCGGCTGGGCTCTACCGTTTTTTTCTTTTTTGTTTTTAGCCTCGGCCAAGAACTTGAACGATTTTTATTTCTTGTTCAGCGACAACGTTGGCGACTAGGGCGACGATATGTGTATGGCCAGATTCTGTTTTGTTGTAGTCCGATGGGTTTTTGTATTTTTTTATTTATATTCTCATCACAACTGATTGCGTTGCGCTCGATGCGATTAGTGTTAAAAGGTATTAAAGCGGCAAATGCACAACACACTCACACATACAAACGGGACAGAGGGAATGCGAGTGGACAATAGGGCCAAGGGACGGGGACGGCCACGGTGTGTGTAGCCCAATGGAGGGACAAAAGTCTCGGCTAAAAGCAACAAAACGTTACAGTTGCTCCGACTGCCACTGTCCCACTGTGCCCCGTTTTTTTTTTGTTGTCGCCCATTGTCGCTCAATTTGACACTGCGACTGCGGCATCATCGTTCCCCGCGGTCCCCGTCCCCCCTTTCGAGCCCGCAGGCCATCAACCGGCAACGCTTTAGTGGCTGCCAACGTCTGTAGTAAATTTGTTGTCATTTGATATGCGAGTCATGAGGATTATTAGGTTCAGCGACAAAAAAAAAAAAAAAAAAAAGCCATGCGACCAAACTAATATGACGAGGGTTGCTATAAACGTATCTTTGTTAAAATTATTGCTGTAATTCTAATATATTAATTTTATTGTTATAATAAATATTTTCGTTTTTTTTTGCAGATATTTTTCCTTTTGAGCTGAGTACTTTCTTATAAGTATTTTGAGTATATATAAAATTATTCAAATTTGAATAGTTTGTATTTGTATTTTACATGTTTTAGTTCAAAAAGAAAACTTTAAAAGTTGTTTAAGACTTTATTTTAATTTAATTTGTCACAGTAACCTATCAGAATATTCACAACAGCATTTTATCTGAACATTTTAGTTTAGTTTAGTTTATTTTTCAAATTTCTGCCCGAACGCAAGGAACCCGCCTCGTTGGTTCGCCAGCAAAGAAAGACATTTGCCTGTGTCATCGTGCTGTGTGCGTGCGTCCCATGCCAACCCAAACCCAAACCCAATCCCCATCATCATTATCATCTGCATCATCATCAACAACATCATCAACAGTATCATCAACAACAACAAACCATGGTCGTTGTCACCGTCAACGCGCTGTCATTATTGTCGTCTTTATGGTTTTATACTTTTTTAATTTGGAGCAAACTGTCGTTGAGCCGCGGCTTTTATATTATTTACCCTGCCCAATGTTACGTTTTATATCGTGTCGCATCGTGTTTGGTTTTTTTTTTGTGTGTGCCTCTCATTTGATATTTTGGCATTTTCTTTCTATTTGGTGTTCAAATTGCTTTTAATTTGACTTAGAACGTAGGCCTTTAAGCCAGCATAAATCGGTATTGGAATTCTTTTATGTATTTATTTTACCATATATAATTTACACATAGACCAACACACACTCCATTTGGTACTCTTAGCTTTCCCCCATGGCGTTCACGCACTTCATTAAGGCTTTGTTTGCCAAAGGTGTCGATTGGGTGTCGTTGCCCGTTGTCCGTTGTGGATGCTGTTTATCCGGCTATTGCCACGACCACGGCCATGATCACGGCCTGCATAACAAAATGCTCAAAATGTTTGAATGTACAAAATGGTCTGAGTGCTTAGAATGCTTACTCTCAATGCGGCCATATTTGTCATCGTAAATATGTTGTGGCAAACAAAAGACTTAGGCAACGAACTTGAACAAGTTATGCATAGATTTTCATTGGATAGGCAAACGGCCCAAAACAAAACTTCAATTTGACACCTCATTTTGTGTTTGGTAATTTCTCAATAAAATACTAAAGACGGGGCCAAAAATGCAGTTGCAGTTGCTGTTGCTGTTGCGGCTGCTGCGTGGGCAGAAAGAACCTTGTTGCCCACAGCGGCGGCTGCCGGCCGGCGGCCTGCTCTTGGCCAGGGCCAGTCATTATGCAGACCACCGTCGAGACAGCACCAGCGACAGCCAACATGCAGTGTACATGCGCTGAACGTGGATAGATTAGATCAATACCAAATACAAGTGCCACCGTCTGCCCACAGCCCTTTTTTGTTTTCCCTTAGCCGCAGGGAGAGGCAGGGGGGCTGCTTTGGCGATGGCGATGGCGATGTTGATGTTGATGTTGATGGTGACGGTACCGGGACGATTGTCGATGTGTCGCTGCGATAGGCATTTAAATCTTCTGCTGCCTGCGCCTTGAGTAATGTTGTTTGTGTGTTGATTTTGCACTCGAATGTGAAACGTAACGCAGCTCAAGTGGAGCGTAGCGTAAAGTGCTTAAATGTTTCGATTGTTGTTGTTGTTGTGATTGTTGATGTTGCCCATTGCCAGTGCCATTGCCAGGGCTGAGCCAGTGCAAACAGTAGGCACTGACACTGTGCCTGTCAGTCAGCTCAGCTCAGCTCAGCTCGACTTGGCTCGGCTCGTCGGCGTTTTGGTCGTCTTCTTTATCATTTTGATGAAATCGGCCTGGGAATGCGTTGCACTTGTAATTTAGGCTCACGGCCTGGGCTGGCTGTCCACCCCCGCCCCTCCCCCTAAAACGTCTGCTTTGCATGCAGCTTCCCCTCCCCGCGCGCGCTGCACCTGCTTGAGTGAATTATGTGGCCGCTGTGACTGACATGCGCTGCAAAATGGGCCCATAATGAAGTGTATTTGCTTTGCATTTTTAATCATTTGTGCTGGAGTCCGAAAACCGGCTCGCGACGGCACCCATACAACACCCGTGCAAAGACACAAATTTGCAATTAAAATTGAAATGAAAATAATACACAATTAAAGGCACGACTGCTCGCAGCTTAGACCCCAAAGTCGTTTGGTTTCGTTTTCAGCAGCAGTTGTTTTGTTTTGTTTTTTTTTTAGTAGTACTTACAAGTTTTTAAAATTGCTGCTGTTCCAGTTTTTTCGTCGCGCACTTAACATGCATGTTAAGTGAAAAAAAACTGAAAAATAACATAAGCCAAATGTTTTTTAAAATGGAAATGGTTTTAAGCAAAAACAAGAACGAAATGTTAACTTCTATAAACCAAAGATTAAATACTCTATATACATATGTTTGATGCTTGTATTTTTCTATAATTTTTGATTAGGCTGACAAAGTTTATATACTGTTATAATTAATAATAGTTTTTTGTAAAAAATGAAGAACTCAATCATATGTGACTTAATGTGTTCGAAAATTTAAGTACCCTCTGCAAGTGTATAGCAAGTAAAAATGTTTACAACGCTTGGTCAGTTGCTGCTGGCTTTTATTTGAAAGAGTTATATGGAAATCTGGCAGCCAGTTTTAAGGCGTCGTTGCGCACACTTACTAAGCCACTAAACCAAATACTTAGTTACACATTTAAAGCATAAAGCATAAACTGACCATATGTCTTAAGAGCGCTACAAGAAACGACGGCTCAAGGTGAGAGTTGGCTATTTGAAAATTATTCTTATTTATTTTGTTTTATATGTTTTTTGCATTGAAATATGTGCGAGCGATATAACTGCGATTATTTTGCTGTGCTGAAGGTCAGATCAGTTCAGTGATCGCCGACCAAAAATTTTCATAGCACATAAAAACTTGCAAGTTGGTTAGAATTTGTTGTTGGCTCAAAATACTGATTTTATCTTACTCGAAAATATATTAATTTAAGAATTCTAAGCTTCATAAAAGTTTTTTTTTTTTTTAATTTTTCATTTATTTTATCACTTCAAAGTATTGTAAGACGGATCCTAGGAAAACTCAGAAAAAGTCGATTTAAGTTGAACAGTTCCAATTACATAAAACTGTTTATAATAAAAGTTTAGCTTCAGTACTCGTATCTCTAATGTTAATTCCATATGGATCAAAATTTCGTGGCACAATTATTGAAGTGAATGGCATTTTGTGGGCCGAGATCGTAACTTTAGCTAGTAAATAGTTAAGTACGCACATGTTACGAATACTGTTTGCTTTCAGCCTCTCCCAAAACACACACACACACACACCTGGCAGTCACCCGAGTTGTTGTTGTTGTTGTTTTCTCGTTTTGCCTTCATTTACAAAATCTGTGCGTGCGCATTTTTTCACGCCACGCAAAACATAAATTTATTTTATTTACTCTTTATTTGAGGCTCATTTTTCTTCTACTTAGGCGACACGGTTAAAGAAGAAGAAGTCGATGTTGAGAAAGAGAAACGTAAGCTTAAGACTAAAAAACTGTTTTCTTATTTGACACATTTTGCATTTTAAATGTTTACAATTGCCGCAAAGTGTTTGCCGCCTTATTTGTTGTGTAAATACATGAAAAAAAAACAACAACAAAAATGTCGAAGAAGAAACCCAAAACACAAATGAGATGAGACTTCAAATTGAGCTGCGACTGAGCAGCTTTGTGGATGCTGTGCACGTGCAGCAGGACTAGCCTAAAGGCTGCCACAGATTTGTCATAAATGCCGCACAAAAGCGTCTGTGTTGGCGGGCAGAGAAGGTGTGGTGGGGCGCACTAATCCAAAACAGACAAACAAATTTATTGGCGAAAATCGCGTGCGTGTCTCGAACATGTTGCCGATTTGTTTGGCCGCATGTTGCAGTCGCGCCAGTTGCCCGTTGCAAGTTGCGAATTCGCCAGTTTTGTGGCAATTCCGGTTTTAAATTTGTATATCAATTAGTCATAATTTACGAGGCTCAATAATCAAAGCGATGGAGGCAATGAACTCTCTCTCTGTGTGTGTGTATGTGTGTGAGAGAGCATGGCAAACACATTTGCCATAAGCGCTAATGATGCATTGTGCTGCATGTATTTGCTGTTGCTGGCTGGCTGCAAAAAATCGACTTAAGCGTTTAACACGATCTTCAATTTGCGCGCAAAATGCAATGCGAATGCTGGGTGCAGAGAGGGGCAGCGGCGGGGTAATATAGCCAACACATAACACAGCAGAGCGCAGCAAAAAACAAAAATAAAAACAACAACAAAAAAAACGGGCCAAACAAAAGTCGTGCTACGATCGGCATCGGGTGGAGTCGCGCCAACAATTGCTTTAGCTATATATATATAACTATATATATGTTTATATATATATATATATATATATATATACATATATATGTATATGTATGGCAGCTACAAATCGAACTGCAGCAGCTAAATAGTCATGTGTGCGCCATGCTGTGTCGTAATCGCAGGTTCGTTGCTTAAGTCTTTCGTTTTGCCTGCCACTAAATATATCATCGATGCGCCCCCGCGCCCTCACCTCGCGCAGTTTGCAACTTGAAAATATGTTGAGTTTAAGCTAAACGACGCTACAGCAGCAAAGAAAAAAAGTGGAAGGCACGGAAAGAATCGCATGTATACGCCCATCAATGCTGCCACCGCAGTGGCAGGTTGAAATGTTGCCCCGAAGGGAGTCGACGCGGCCTGGGCACGAAAGCGAAATGCGCTGCAGGATTTGGCCGGGTCTCCAAACTCGGCACCCTTTGCCGGCATTGAAATCGGATCTCGTACTTTCTGCTGTTCTACACGCATACAACAAACAACAGCAACAACAACAACAACAACAACAACAACAGAAACAACAACAACAATAAAATGCAGGTGCTTATGCCGCTGCTGCTGCCCTGCTTTGCTCCGCCGGCCCGCTGCCACTGTTGTTGTACAAAATTAACTACAAACAGCAGTACAAAATATTTTAATTAAAAATTCCTAATCGTGTGCGAAGCATTTTTTATCTGATTTTTGTGGCTGCCGTTGCCCCTAAGCCGGAATCCTGAGGCCCAGGGCCTCTGCAAACTTTACCAATTGCAACGCCAACCAGGCCGACACCACCACCGCCACCACCACATGCAGCAAAGGCCCTGATCAATTGTGTCAGACTTGGGATATACCCTGTAAAAAAAAATATATTACATTCGAATATATATAAATTTTAGGTTAGTTATGATGATATCATTCACAGTGATAAAAAAAATAATAATAATAACATAACGTAAAAATAATAGATAAAGGCTTATAGCAAGATACCTAAAAATAAAAAAAAACAACTAAATAAAACGTTATTGAAAATTCGATACCTATTTTTTAAAAATATTTTCACAAATATTTATTCTTAGATAACATTTTAATGTTGTGTAACCAAATTTTTAGGTTAAATAATTTGATGCCTTTGCAGCACTGAGTTTAATTACGAAATTCTTGTTTTTCTTCGCTGAATACGCATACTGTTCAATGCAACAAACCCCTTTTCTATGCGTTTTCAATGGCTACAGGGTATAAAAATGTATTAATAAGAAAACGCCAAAAGGCTTGCGTGTGTGAGGGAACGTTGCTGCGATCTGAACGCCTGGGTCTCTCCTCGCACACGGTCTGGCCGGGCGCAGACGTATAATAAATTGCATTTGCCTACCAGCAGATGCAGATATGAGCAGGCAACAGACGGGGGGCTGGCAACAGGGGCAACGAAGGGGCAGCGCTGCAGTTGCATGCAAAGTGGCAACGGCTCGACTTGCAGATATTTTTGCATCTAGATACTTTTGGCAGTAATGTGCGAAAATTTCATTGGGTGTCGAAAAGTTAAGTAGTGCTCGCTGCCGCTGTCTCCGGGTTGCTGCCCAGTTGCTTCAGTTGATGCTGCTGCTGCTGCTGCCGTTTGCATTTAATGTGAGAACGCAACATTTGGCTTTTGAGCTTTCAATTTGTATTAAGTTGTTAGCCATTTGGCCGGTTTGCATAAACGTTCGTCGCTTTTTTTTTTCCCGGTTTTTACTTGATGTGCATTGTCAGGCAACTATTTGATGGCAAAATTGTTGTAAATTGCTGCGTTCTCAAACGACTCTTATCAATTTCACTTGGCTAATTGGTTTCAAATTTATGGACCTGTAATTGATATTTATGTTGGTTGTCTTTTACGTTGATGCTCCTACTGCTGCTGCTGCTGCTGCTCCTCCTACAGCTGCTGTGGATACCAAACAGTTAGCTGACAGTGGGATAGAAGTTCACTGCGCTGCTTGGCAGGATGCCTGCGTAATTGGTCGCCTATTTTGCTATAAATCGTTTGTCGAATGCATCTGACAGACGCACCAAGCCAGAGCCACAAATATTGCTGCTGTGGAGCCCACTCCAAATAGTTTTGGATGCAGAAATCTTTCGCTGAAATAACTAAAATGTATTTAAGTTGAATTGAATAGTTATAATAATTGCAGCAGCGCGCTGTAATTTTAAACACTGTTTTTATTTTTCACAAATATTGTTTATTGGATTTTGTTCTAAACTAGTCAGAGTAGTCTAAGATTTTGTAACAAAAGAGTTCCAATCTGGAAAATTACTTGAAATAAATGTGTAAAATCGAAAATTACTTGGAATTACACTCATGTGTAGTCCCTATGTATATATATATCTAGAATTAACATGCGGACGAAAAAAAATTCGTTTTAAAATCGATTCGATTTTTTTGGGTTCTCTCATTGGCAGCTGTGTGTGTAAAACGCAACGAATAACGAAACGAAAACAAAGAACGCGCTAATTAAAAATGCTAAAGTTTAAAGCTTCCATCCCAACGAAATTCCAGCCTCCTTTTCAGCTGTCCATTGGGCTGCGACTGCGGCTGCGGCTGCGACTGCGACTGATGCGCTGAAGCAATTTCAGTACAAGCTGATCTGGAGCCTTACTTAGCACAGTTCAGTGTTTTTTTTTTTTGTGGCTGTTGTGGGTTTATTTATTTATTTTTCGGCTCTTATTGTAGTAGTAAACAGCGGTCGGCTGTCGATTCTGGTGTTTTGCTGCTGCTGCCGCTGCCGCTGCCTGTCAGTCGCAACGTTCGCCGGACATGAACGATGAAATCCGCGGCGGGAGTAGCAGCCAGCCAGATTGAGGCTACAACAACGCCCAAGCCGAAGCTCAAGCCCAAACTCAAACTGAAACTCAAACTGAAACCATTCATCTTTAGCCGTTCGAAGTAGAGTTGGGCGCGTGTCGTGGCACGAACATGCGAGAATCAGCACGACGTGCCCGTGTTAAAAAGAATAAATATTCGTAAATACTTTAACAGAAGCTAACAAGCGTAAGAGAAATATACATGATTTTTAGGGATATTTTTATTAATATTTAAAGAAATTCAATTTGCTGAAACATTTAATTATATATATAAAATAATTTATTTGTTTATCTTTAAATATTTTATTTTTAAATTTATTTTTATTTATTAAAAAAATTCTATTTGCTAACAGTTAAAATTATATATATTATCCAAAAATAAGAAAAGCAGTCAAAAATTTATTTTGAAAAATTAAATTAAGAATAATAATATTAAAATATGTATTAACGGAAATCGTGTGTATCGTGTTGTTTTGTGTCGTGTCGTGCTAGAGCAATTTGAACACGTGCCCATCTCCAGTTCGAAGGCCTTCGGAAACTGGTCTGACCGTCATTTGTTGGGTCTCCAACTCCGGCACTGTTTTTGGGTTAGCGTGTTGCTTATCCAGAGCGTTCGGTTTGAAATTTCCAATGAAATGCTGAAAATGTTGCCACTGCAGGACTCAACATGCAGACTTTATAGGTATTTTAATTAGTTAAAATTCTATAGACACACACACACTCAACACACATAAATTGATAAACACACAATTAAAACCAAATAAAACCCCAAGGGACCACCAAAGACAACAATCGCCATCTAAATGTAAACATAACTCTTAACTCTAAACGATTGACAATATTTCTATGTTTGATCTTGGAAATTTGATTAAAACCTAATGAAGTCAAATAAGCTCGAAGAAATCCAATAAATGATGTGATTACGCTTTTATTCGAGCTGCATTTAAGCCCATATAAGGATTACGATTACGATCTCACGTTGAGTATTTAATTCAATTTCCAAAGCGAAATTAAACTGTCGACTTATGCCGCAGATCCTATGCGACATTCAGCCCGACAGTGACAAGTGTGTGCGGCAGATAACCACCACCGCAACCACTGTGGTTCATTAATAATACACATAAAAAAATTGACACAATTTTTATTGTTTGGTTTAATTGCAAACAAGTGGGCGTTCGGTTGCATTGTTGCTATTCCTCGGTAATGGTGGTGGTGACGCACTTGAAAATTGTAACAGGAAAAAAAAAAATAGGGAAAACAAAAATGATAAATGATTATGCGCACTTAACCCCTTTGTCAAGCCCCGCGCAGCTGTTGGGTTTTCCATGTCGATGCGTAACCCAACATAAAATCAAAGCCAATGCCGGCTCAAGCCACAGTTGTTTCATTTTTTTTTTGGTGCTGGGCGGTGGGGTGGCTTGGGCGCACTTACAGCCACGAAAATGTAATAAAAACGTGCGTCTAGCTGCACATCATGTAAATCATGTCAAGGAGCGAGTGACGCAAAATATTTTGTAGACACTCCAAATGAAGCGTAGACAACAGCAACTGCAGCAGCAGCAGCAGCAGCAGCAGCAGCAACAACTGCAGCAGCTCACAAATGAGCATCCTGGCACAACAACACACACACGGCTGCTGATCGCAATCACCCAAAGGTAGCCAAGGCAGCCCGGACAACAGTCCGTGCCCAGCTTGGGGCAGCAGGGCGTCGCTGGCGTGAACGTGCAAACATGTTGCACATGAGAGAAGCTGCCGCTAAAGTACTTGTACTTGTCATATTGTTATGGATTTATGGCAACACGAACAGCGCCATAAAAATGACATATGCACGTGCATGCATTTTCCTCTTCCTCTTCTTATAATTTTTTTTTTTTTTTGGGTATTTGCTTTTGCAACGCAGTTGCAGTTGCACATGTTCGCGCTTGCCAAGCTGCATCAAGTTGTTTGGCAATGCGAGCACGCGCACACTTAAAGCAAATAAAACCAATAATCTTGTACCTAACTCAAGTAAAAACGTTGTCAAATTGGAGCCTTTGTGAAAGTTTCTTAAATCCATAGAAAAGTTTTTTTTTGCAATTTTAAAATTAACAGGTACAGAATCAGCAACCAGTATTCTTCAGAAATGTGTGCAAAATATTTATTAAAAAAAAAAGAAGAAATTTGGAAAAAAAAATGATAAAAATTAATTTTAAACATGAATTTAATTTTAATATCGAATTAGTTTTTATGTCAAATTATAACCAAACTGATAAAATTCTTCAATTTTACTCCAATTCTGGCAAAGACGAATTTAATTTAAATAAACAAACAATGTATAGGTCAAAGCTTAACTGAAATATAATAATAAATAATGAAAATGAAATATAATAATAAAAATAAATAAATAAAATAAAAACATTTTCAAAATCGGATTAGTTTTTTAAAAATTTGTGACTCTTTCCCTAATTAATTAATTAAAATGCATTAAGATCAAAATTTGCGACATGGTTGAAGGTAAAATATATACATATAATTATAAAAATTTTTATAATAATAATAGTATTTATTATTTCAGAATTCAATACACCTCTTTTTTGGACTTTGAACTGCATTTCTCTAAGTGCATTTGAGTTCAACTTGCATACTGTAGTGGTTGCGCTCCTGTTGCCACATCAACCCCCTCTCGACGGAATAGCCTAACGCTAATTATCCGCCTTTGTTCGTGTTATAATTTCAAGCGTACGAAACATGTTTGCCTTACTGATTTGTAATTGAATTTTCATTTAGATTTTAGGGGCGCTTCCTCGACCTGACCTGACGGGGGAGGGTTGCGTTAAATGAGGCGTACGGCGATCGTTCTGTTGAACCGATATGATATGATATGATATGATGGTGTCTCTGTGTCGCCTTTTGTTGACTGCAACAGTTGTGCGGTTCACAGCGACACATGTGCGGGGTGCTGTGAGTGCAGCCACTGTGGTTGCGAGGTGGTTCAAATTGCTGAATCAGGTGGTTTTTTTTTGCTTGATGAATGATGCCGTCTACTTGATTATTATTGGGGTGGGTCATAACTAGAGCAGTCAGATAGTGATCTAACATTTGTGCTACAATTTGTGATATATATCTTTTACTGCGGATCTTATAGATTTAAAAACTTTAACTACATCTTAATTATTGGATTTAACAAAATTAAAAGTTATATAATATATATTTAATTTATGTGTATTCTGCTTTGATCAGCTTGAATTTGTTTTTTTTGTGTAACTTGTTCACAACCAGTTAATTTCCTTGAAATAATTTATTCATACAAATGTATCTTTATATGTTTCCTTATGTTTCCTAATATCTAACTATATTCATATAGCTAGATAAATTCATATTTATTTTGGTGCTCACTCAGCCGGTTGTCAGTGCCAGTAAACCACACAAAGTACTTACCGGAATACTAAAATATGGCGCATAAATCTGTAAGACCAACAGACGGCAATAAAAAGGTTCATAAACAACTAACCTCAGGCAATGTTTTTCTTTTGCAGGCCCTTCTGTCCGACCGACCGACTGCCCTCCCACCCGCCAGCCTACTGCTGCTTTCCAACTTAACCACATAGTTAAACGCCCTCAGCCGCCACCGCAGCCACAGAAGCAGCAGGAACAAATACTGGTAATAAATGCTTGGCTATCAGATATCCTTTTGTTTTTTTTTTTATTGGTATATTCATATTCAACTTTGGGCACACTAAAAATGATAAGAAAACCTTTTTTAAATAGAGCACACTTATAAAATATATTTTTTTAAATATGTTTAATGCACGCTTATAATTTTTTTTTATAATACATATTATATATTATTTAAAAAATATTACAAATCCTTAGGGAGTTTTAACATAAATTAATTTTATTAATATTTCTAAAATATGTGGCATGCATATATATTATTATATATATCTACCCTGTCTATCTGTAATACAGGGTATAAAAGCCACTGCAATTGCCAAACACTTGAAAAATCTGTCATAAAATTTGAGTGGTGCAAAACCAACAACTGGTTGAAATGAAATTGCCAACATATTTGACTGTTTGCCTAATGAGCCTGTGGCGGTGGTTGCTTGAAAGGTCGCCAAATGTTGTCACTCCGCCCAGTGCAGGGTGGGTGGGTTTTGCTGTGTTTGCCTCTGGTGGTTGTTGTTTGCACTTGTAGCGTGCTGTAAATTTGTAGGGCGCGTTTAATTGTGGTGCGACCGACGCAGTTTTGATTACTCAATATGTTTGATTTCGGGATTTATGGCGTGTGCCACAAAATGTTTCGAGTGGCCACTTGGACAGCTGTCAATGTCGGTTGAAAAACTGTGCATGTGCTCACAAAAAAATAAAAATAAATAAAGATAAATGTATATATGTAAACAAAGTATTTAAAGCTGAACAAAAACTGAAAGCTAATTTCAACAAAGAAATGCCATTAAAGCGCGTCCAACGCAAAGTAAATAGCCAAAAAAAAGGTAAATAAAAAACACAAAAAGAGACACCTGTAGACAGCAAGGTAGTTGTTGTATGCGTCTGTCTGTCCAGCTAGCTATTATTAGCTGTAAAACAAAAACAATGTAAGCCACAGTCGGAAACAGCTACAACAGAATAACAACAACAGCAACAACTAGCGGCTGCTACACTAGAGTGCAAAACTAATCCCTGGAGTCTGCCGCCAACTGGCCGCAACGAGAGCCACCAACGCAAAAGGTGTTGTTGCTGTCATTGTCGTTGTTGTTGTTGTTGCCGGCTGTTGTCGTTGGCGTTGTTGTTCGTCGCCTTTTAGCCAATTTTGATATAACTGAAAGCGTCAATTATACGTGAAATTTATGATGCCGTGTGAAGAATAACACCAACTTGCAACATATTTGGACAGCGTTGTTGTTGCTGCTGATGTTGGACAATTGTCGCTCTGGGATTTCGTAGATATGCTGTTGATAATGGGCATTGTGGTGCAGTTTCTCTCACTGCAAAAGATGACAAAGGCGCACAACCGATGCCGCACAACGTTCCAAGCTTGCTATTTGGCATGTATGTGGTACGCCCACCGAAGAGGAACAGCAACAGCAACAGAAAAAGCAACAGCAACAGCAACAGTAAAAGCAACAGCAACAGCGGCTAGTCGCAATGGCTAGGGAAGACATTTTGGGCACACACCAAGTCAATTTGTTTTATCTATTGTCGAACAAGAGTCATGTCACAACGGCACAATAAGATTTAGTATGTGTTGTTGTTGTTGCATTTGGTCTAGCTGAGGCTGTTGCCAGTTGCAGCTAGCAGCAACAATGGTGCGGCAGAGCAAATCAGCGACATGATTCGATATTTAGATATGCGCGCTAAGAAATATGAGTCGCTAACAACACAGCAACAGCAAGAGCAACAACAATAGCAATAACAACAAAAGATGCTGCCGCGTTGTTGTCGCTTGTCTGTTGGCTGTTGCCTGTTGGCTAGCTGCATGTAATTGCCAAGTTTGTTGCTTAAGTCTTTTGTTTTGGACAGCCACAAACAAAACCGGCACATCGATAGCCAAGAGTTGCATTTAAATTTGATTTATACACACTCGCATTGCATATAATTGGGCAGAGTCGCCGCACTGTCTGCAGCAGCGGCAACACAAGCTGCGGCAGCAGCCAAGAGCTGATCATAATTGGCTGCACTCCACCCAAAAATGGTCAACATAAATCATAAGCGCATGTGGGCGGCCGCTGTGCGAACCATTTATATATAATATTTTCCAGGTGTTAATTGTGCGCCTGCAGCAATGCAACTGTTGAGGAAGCCGCGACGTGCGCTGGCCATAAAACGCTAATGAAACGCAATTGCAGACGCGTCTGTGCGGCATTTTAACTAGATCTGGAGCAGACGCGGCACAGTGGCCGCCAAGCGTTTATAAACATAATTAAGTTGAAATCATAAAAAAGCAGCAATAACAAAAACACGCATGCGTGTAGGCAGCCCGTTGACGCAGCAGCCGAACGGCAACGAGCTGCACTTCGGTACGAGGCGACTCCATTAACAAGTCAGAAGCGCAGACCGCAGGCAACGATCGGGCGGCCAATCAGCGTGCGGCTGAAGAGCGTGGCGCGAAGAGCGCGCGTCAAACGAAACCGGTTGCCGGACTAAGAGAGCCGTTCGACTAAGCTCAACTGGGAGCATGCCCAGCGGCAATGCCAGTCGCCAGTTTGGCCGTCAGTCGCAACTTGACGCCTGAAGCGCACGCAAGCAGCGAGCGGAAATTGACGTCGCAACGCGGACAAGATCTCGATATCGAAACGAATTCGGATTCGAAACAGTGGCCAGCTTTGACGTTCGCCGGTTCGAAACAATATTTGGTGGGTGCTGTTGTTCGCGACACTCTCTTGTGCTCTCTCTCTTCCTCTCTCTGAGCTTAGCGCTCTCGCGTGAGTTGCTCCGCCCCGTGTGGTGGCTGTGGCTGCAGGGTAAGAACCGCCGCAGGACTCGCTTAAATGCGGCCACACGATGTGTTTTAGTCGAACGACGTGCGTCAAGCGGTGATGAGCAGTTTTGCAGTAGTGCAAACGGTAAACGCTAAATGCCAATTGGATTATGTGCTATCAATATCTATATGTATTCGTGAGTGTGTCTCTGTGTGTGTGTGTGTGTGTGGAAAGGCAACAGTAATCAATGAAAATGATGTGAAAGTGTTAAATGTGTTACAATTAAATTGAATCGCTTGCTGATTACAACAAATGACGGCAAAGCAGAAAGCAAACAAGTAATCATCTTAATAACAATAGCAGCCAAGTACAACAACAGAGTGAATTAAAATCACAAACAACAACACAACCGACAGCCAAATAATTGATGTGTGTGAATGTGTAATTTATATAAATTTATAAATGTTTTTTTTACTCTTCTGTCGATTTAACTTAACATAAATCAAAGCAACAAAAATCTTGACTCAGCGTGAGATTCTCTGTGAAGAAATAAAAAAAAAAAATGAAGTCAAAAACGGAAATAGCGCTCAATTACGCGTACGCAAACACAAACCTACAAACATACAAGTTCGCACAATAAATTTGTTAATAAAAGCGCTAAAGTAAAAGTGCAAACAATGCGAATATATTGCTGTCCCCCCCTCTCCATACAACCCTCACTAGAGTCCACAATATAGCCCACAATATATTTCATTGATAACGCAGACTCACCCACACATCGCCACACACACACAACGAAAAAAAAAAGAAGAAGTCAAACGAAATGGAATTGAAACATGTCGAGTGAAAGAAATAAAAGAAAATAGCAGCACAATAAATAACGAAATATATATATATATGCATATAGTATATGGTATAGACTGTGTAAATAGCACATAATGCATGATAACAACAACAATTCAATATACGAATCAGTGATAATGGAGAGACACGAGAACAGATCGAGGGCAATGCTTACATACGAGTTGACAATAAGAAAATATGAGAGCTGCAAAGAGCGAGGGGGCGTCAAGGGGAAGTAAGAGGAAGTGAGAACGCGCGCGCGCTTCAGCTATCATTTAGAATTTCTACTTAAAAGTGTAAACGACATATAAGTAGTTGGGCTTTTATATATTTAGCTGATATAAACAGATAGAGCAGCATGCCTGCCTGCATTCGATTTAAAACCAGAAGGAAAATAAATAATATTTGTAGTTAATTTCGTTTCAAGCTTTGCTTCGCATTATTTTGCCCTGCTCTAAATATAGTATTAACGTTTATTAAAAACATTAAAATTAAATGGGTTACCTTAAATAGATCACAAATAAGAAAAAAATTAATTATTAAATTAAAAGCCTTAAGCCGAAGTTATTTCTAACTTTGTATTAAGCTTCTGATTGAATTAATTTGAATAATGGACTCTCTTTCCAAATTTAAAAAAGTGTTATTTTGTTATTGTTTAAAATCAAGAATTCATATTAATATTTCTAATCTAATATAAATAATAAAAAAACATATTTTGTTAATTTTCAAAAATATTGTATTGGGCTAGCGTTACTGTTTATCTCAAAATTCTTGGTTTTGAAACCCGTTTCAGCAGCCTTGATACTCAATGTTTCAGTTTTTTGCATATTTCATTTCCCTCTCATTGCAACTTCAATTGCGTCAATTGTCAAGTGCACCCTTTGGTCCACTTCCGGTCGTGCCTGCCGCGGCTCTCACACACAGCGGCCGCAGCAGCCGAGCGAATGCGAAAATTTCAGTCAAAGTCAACGACTTCCGAGTAAGTGAGAGGGCGAGGGCAGGGCAAGCAGTGAGAGGAAGCGTAGCAAATTACTTAATTAAATGGACAATTAACACCCGATCAACATGAGGCGCTTGCCGCAGGAACAGGGGCTACAAATGGCACAGGCCAAGACCAGAGGCAGAACAAGCGTGAGCGGGAAGCGGGAGGCGGGAGGTAGGGGTAGCAGTGAGTAATGTGGGCAAGAGTGAAAATATCTGTAAATTAATATGCGCACAAGATGCAAATTGCTTGTGGCCAAAGACACGGCAGCAACTGCAGAAGCAGCAGCAACACCAGCAGCAGCAACTTGCAGCAACTGCTACAGCAGCTGCAGCAGCGTTAAATTAACATAAATTGAATTGCATTTGCATTTGCTGCACGTTGTGCCGCTTTGCGGTTGCTGCGGTTGCGCAGGCTAAAGCAAATGTTGCTGCGCTTCGCTGGCAGCACTTGTTGCTGCAACAATAACAACAACAACAACAACAACAACAAGAACAGCAGCAATAACAAATGCGTGTCAATTAGCGTTGATGATGCGTGCTTAAAAGCAATGAGAAATGGATTTTACAGGCACTTGTCAGTGTGTTTCAATTCCATTTTGTTTGACAATTGCTTTAGCAACAACAGCAACAGCAACAACAATAATAATATCAATAACAACAGCAGCAACAATAACAACGGCATATCAAGTGGAATTGTAAAGTGTATAGAAAACGAATGAGAAATAAATACAAGAAAATAATAAAAAAAAATATATTATACATAATGTGCAACAACAACTGTAATAAGCAATAATAAAAGTTCGTGATAACAACATAAACAAGAAAACAAAATGCGCTGACAACAAAGTTACAAATACGAAAAGATATAAATATATATAAGGAAATAGTTAACTGAGTATGGGCTAATTAATGACCACTTTGTGTGCGTTACTTGTGCCAAATAGTTGTGGATAAAAAGTAACAACCAGCAGCAGCAGCAGCAGCAGCAGAAGGAACTTAACCAGCATCGTCTGCAACAGCAGACCAAACCAAAAACGCACACAGAATGTACAAAATGTTTAGAAAACATTTTCGCCGAAAATCAACAAAAGGCAATACGACAACAACGACAACAACAGAAATAACAACAGAAACAACAACAACAACAAGAACAACAACGACAACTGGCAGCCTGAGAATGTCTGCAACGAGTCAAAGGCAAAGGCAACGGCCGGCAACAGCGCTGCGATCAACGCTGATCAACGATTGTCGATCATTAAAGTCTGCCTGCAACTTAATTGCTTTAATTTTAATATTGTTAGTCCATAAGGTAAGCAAAACACAAACAACTCCAACCAACCCAGCGAATTCACCAGCCATCAAAAAAATGGTTCACATGCAAAAAAAAGAAAAAAAAAACAAAAAAAAAAAAGCAAAACAACATTGGTCCAAATATGCGGGTGTTGCTTCACTCGGTGTTGAATTCTCGTTAGCCAAAACACACTTGATCAAAACTTGGTTTAGTGTGCCCCAGGCAACAACAATGTTTGCGTGTGTGTGTGTGTGGGAATCGATTGAAGAGGGCGCTGAAATTATAAAATTGCACAAAATAACAATGTCATTATTTAGATTAAAATTGCATATTACATTTAATTCTTACAAGTTTATATATGAATATATCTTGCATCTAGTTTTTGAAGAATTAATTTTTTTAAGCCGAACATCCAGTCCACAATAAATATTCCAATAAAGAAAAACTGAATCGAATAGAATTCATATATTTATTATCTTTGGCAGATATTATTTTCTGCATTATTTTTTGAATGAAATGCACAGCATATATGTGTCGTTATCTTTATATATTTCGTTAGCCATTTAAATTTTACTTGCCAAATGCAACTGTCAATAAAAAATGTGCACAGAAATTGATTTGTATATTTAATTTGCTTCATTAGGTGTTAATTAGGTTAGGTGTGTTAATGTTACACTTTATTCAACTCGATTAAATTTTCTAAAATTTTTAGTATTGCTTTTACAACAGCTATGAAGCCATAAAGCTTATTAAGCCACAGCTTCTAGTTTGTAGCTGAAGAGGGATATTCGGATTTCTCTTTTTTAACACTTAATTGCGCTACCAAATTTAGTACAAAATGCTAATCGGTAGTGAATGCATATAAACCTGGATTTACATTACGAGCTATCTTTTTAAATCGGTTAATCATTCGGGAACGGATACTCGGAACTGTTTAACTGCAAGCAACAAGTATTTATCAAGGCATCGTTTGGTCTTTACAAATATTGTAACCTTGCCGCTGGCTTAGCTGGTTCCCACACGGTTCCAACGGTAGTCGTTGCTCACTTTTCATAGCTTTTTTTGTTTTTTTTTGTTTTTAGGGGCGTAGACATCATAAAGTGTTATACAAAGTGCCTAAACATGTATTGAGATGCCAGCGGATGCCTGCGAGGCAATTAAACAGCAACGGTCAAAGATACATAAAATTAATCGCTTTGCCAGCGATCAGGAATACCTATATATGCTTATATATATATGTGTGTATGAACAACACAAACAACAATTTGATTAATACGCGAGTAGCAGCCACAGCAGTGGCGGGCATTAGAATGCCCAGGCCTAAGACACAGCACACAGGGCTATCAAATTGATTATACACATTTATCTGAGTCCCCGCGGTAACAACAACAACAACAACAACAACAACAGCAGCAGCAGCACTTGAGTGCATTGATTTCGGTTAAGACTGGCGATAAAAGTCGCCGGCGAATGAGAAATGGCTGCTTAAATGGGCATTCCACTAGTTGGAAAGGTGTGGGGCAAGGGCTGAGGGGGAAATGGAATTGGTTACCCTAAATTGGGGGCGCTGCAACTATTTAGTTGTTAATCAAGCAAATAAAAATTTAACATATTCTTTTTACACTGAAAACAGCCCAAACATTTTGTGCTTAAATTAAGAACTTAGCTTGAGTATTAACTTTTATTTACGAAATCATTTTTATTTGGCTAAGAACGAGATATTTCTCTGAGTGCATCAACGATTTATGGTCGCTTCCAAGAAACAGGCTTTACTGCCAACTGACTGCCGACAGTGATTGCTGCTGCTGCTCAGTGATTGTCACTGGTCAGGGCGTATTAACCCAGTTTGCAGCTTCCAGCCAGGAACCATCACAAGTGACATGCGTTAAATGCTAAAGCCCCTCATAAGGCCTGACATTTATTGATCATAAGCTGCGTATTAAACTGGCAGCAACTGCGGCTGAGGCGGCAGCTAAAAAAGATATTCATAAAGATTTGTTTTCCCTTTACGTTTTTTTTTTTTCATTTTTCTGTTGCCTTTCGAAAGTCCAACAAAATGAGTTGGCGAAACGGTTCGCAATGAGCTCCCACGATCGTTTTGTTTGAACAAGTTGTTGTTGCTGTTGCTGTTGCTATATGTTGTTGTTGGTATTTATCGCAACGATTTAAACATCAACAAAACGTTCCGCACTGCAGTTGCCACTATTAGGGCGCAAAATTATTGTTAACGGCGCCAGTTGATGAAAATATAATTACACGATGTTTTAAATATAATTTCACGTAAACTCTGCATTTACCTTTATTAAGCTGCACTTAACTTCATTAACAACTGCATATAGGTAACATTTAATTTAGCACAAGATCCAAAATATTACAAAATTAAGTGAAATCTGAATATATTTTCAACATATTTTATTTTTAAATAGGCTTTACTTAGGTATGAGTCATGCACTTGTTCATATACAATATTGCTGTTAAGATATTTTTTGTCAATTTTGAAAAAATGTATTAAAATCCAGCGGATATCTGCGTTAGCTGGTCAATTTAACGAAACCCTTGGCATTCGTTTTGGGTAGTTTAATTAATTAAACATTACACGTAGATTTTTTGGCGCCGCATTACTAATCGTTTCAACCCATTGTTTGGTTCATCTTTTCATGGGCATTATCTAATCGAATTGCTTTCGTCGAAGTTTGTCTCGAATATTAGCGCTTGATTGCGAGAAACTCGAATGTGGCAGCTGCACTTGCCACTGGCTGTTGGATCTCATGAATGAAAACGAGCCCAAAAGAAATGAGATAAATAAATAGTAAGAAGGCGCACAAGATAGAATATATATATATATATACATATATAAATATATAGATATATATGTTGATATACAGGCAAACCGGTTCGTGAGATCCGATCGAAGAATCCAATCAACTTGTTGCTGGGGCACTGACCAAATGTGCCGCATTGTGGCAAACAAAAGGCACAACTGAGAGCTGAGAACTCAACTCAACTCAACTCAACTCAACTGAACGGAATCAAGGCAGG
This sequence comes from Drosophila paramelanica, assembly GCA_035043915.1. NCBI lineage: Eukaryota > Metazoa > Arthropoda > Insecta > Diptera > Drosophilidae > Drosophila > Drosophila paramelanica. Next base: position 8,445,583 of record JAWNMO010000258.1, read on the forward strand.
AGTGCGGCAAGTGCCAGGCACTGACTGCATTGATTGATCTATGGCATGATCAACAATGCGCCCGGCTGGCCGACAACTTCAACTTGAATATCAACACAGCGATAGCAACAAGCAGTTGGTTCTGACCAAGGCTGCCACCCGAGCAGATACTCTGTAACTAGCTTTGGCTTGTCAGATATTTAATTCTATGATATGATATTTATGATATTTAATTCTAGCAAAACGGCTTCGGTAGCTTTGGCTGTTACAAACGCAAAGAAATGATAAAAAGGCAAAGCCAAAAATCGATATTTATCGATTCAGAGAGCATTGTTAAGCTGTTGAAATAGAACATACATTACTCGAAAAAATTTTCGTTTTCTTATGTAGATATATTTAGATATATATAACAATTTATTATATATTGCCATACGCTGCTGCGTGTCGCAAAAATCACAAAAACCGATTAAACCCGTTTTGCTTACACACATATTCAATGTGTACAGGGTAGAAAAAGAAGAAACTTATCAGCTGCAACTTTAATGCTTAAGATTCTGTCTGTTTTTTTTGTGTGTGGAGCCTTTTGTGCCGCACAGGTGCAGGCCAAGAAGTGCGTCTGGCCAAACTGGCAACTGCCGTTAGCCAGGATAGGTCCAGCCCGGCGGAGTCGCGGGACAGCCAGTGACAGGCTAAATTGCAATTTATTTCTAATAAACTTATCAACGCTGCCAGCTACCTAGCAAGAGAGGCCCAGCGGCCAAAACCGGCCAACAACAATTTTGCCTTTGACAATAAATTAAGTGAAATATGAAACCATAAAAGTTGCCAACCAACTAAAAGTTTTCATTAGCATATATATATTTTTTTTTGCGCCACGGCCAGGCGACTACTTGAAAGCTGGACTCTTGTAATGAACCTTAAACTACAAAGTTGATGACCACTGGTAAAAAGCGGGGAGGGTGGTGGGGGGTCTGCATCAGCTAAGTTATGAGTGGCCATTATGCAGGAATAGTTAAACTTTAATGCGCGATTTCTCAATGGATGCGCTATGTGTGCACTGAGCGAAAAAACGCGGATACAAATCAGAGACGAGGAGATATTTTAGCTTTTTTTATTTCAAATTTGAGACATATTTTTGTTTTTACTGATAATTAATTAATTGAGAATTGATTCCTACTTTTTATATAATCTATATATATATCTTTTTATTATTAGAAAAACATTTCCATAGAGTAGATTTCAAATAAGAAATAATCCTTTTTATTAAGCTAGGTTTTTTTTTAAATGCATAGCTGATTATTTCTCCAAGTGTATTCGCTTGCAAGTCGCAACGGGCAACTGGCGATCTAATGTGTTATTAATTTTATGGCAAATTTGGCTTATCGATAGGCTCTTGGTCCGCAAATAATGGCGACTGCTTCCACAGTTGGTAAGGCAGGCAAGTGGCAGCTCTCTCGGCTGTTGGCCAACAACAAAGGCATTCTAAATTATACAAGCCAGTTGGATATCTCGTTTGATTAAGTGACCTGAACCACAAAATAGCCAAACAATCTTGTGTACAGTTAAAGCGCTTTGTGTTTGAAAATATTTCTCATTATTTTCATGTTTCATTTGCTGGTAGATTTATCAAGACTGCTGTCCATGGTCTACGCTGTCCATTCCCGTTTCCAATCTGCGTCTGGCGCTCCTTGGATTTGACTACGAGACGAAACAAAAATGATTCATCCATTTTGAATTTCTTTCTCGTGTTTTTTAATTAAAACCTCTACCGTAGCCCAATCAGAGCGCCCTAGGTGGCTTATTAGTTTTTACAACAAGCGAACGAACTCTTGCGAACGTCGGCGGTGTTGAGCATATTATTTGATATTGGTACGCTTAGAGTGCTGCATGGGCGGGGCGGTGCGGGAGGGGGAGACACAGTCTCCCAGGAGAGGGAGCAGATTACGGTCTTCTACGCTTATTCAGCTTATGGCTTCGTTATGGCCCGTGATTGATTTGAACGATTCAAAATTTGTGTTTACATGTTTTTCTTTCCTTTTTTGTTATTTTTTTCTGCTGTGTGTTGGCTTTTTTTATGTTTTGGTTGCGGCTTATTACTGATGATGTACCTTTCGATTTTTACAGATATCCGCAGCTGGTAACTTCGAGCTGGAAATATTAGAAATCTCAAATACCAATAGCCATCTGCTAAGCGGCTACTGCTGCGGTGTACCCACAGAACTGCGAGCTACCAAAACGATGGGTAAGTTACGCCCATCCCAAAAAAAAACACATACTTAATTATCATATAATAAACTCGTAAGTTTATATGTTATAAAAAACGTTGCATAACTGACACACATTTTTATCTGCCATACATATATACATATATATGTTTCTTTTTAATATTTTCTTATCTCTGTATAATTCTCTTACTCAAGGTCACAAATACATATATTCATATGCGGCTATTTATCAGGCAGTTTGGGTTTTTTTGTTTCCGAGTTGAAAGTGCAGTTTATTTTGGCTTTGAAGTTTTAAAATCATATATTTATTTTAAAAAGATAAACTTAAGTAAACATATGTCAACATTTGCTAAAGTATTTCTATTGAATATTTGTTTTTATACTCGTTCACGAAGTGAAAAGAGTATATTGGTTTTGTGCAATGTCCGTCTTGCTGTCCGTCCGTCCGTCTGTCCGTCTGTCCGTCTGTCCGTCTGTCCGTATGAACGCAATTATTTTCGCCGCTATTGAAGCTAGAGACTTGAAATTTTGGATATATACTCGTGTGTACCCGCGTCAGATAAAGTGTTAAGGATTTTGAGCTCCGCCCACTGGGGGCGTGGCAAACCGATAACACCTAAAATCGCATATTGCTAAAGTCCACAATTTTAAAGCTAGAGTCACCAAACTTGGTATGTATATAGCTGGTGACCTCCCAAAAAGATTGCGACCTTGATATCCCGGCTACGCCCACTATAACGCCCCCCAGCGCCCCCGCTCTCAAAAATCGGATATGCATATATCTCCCACAGTTTTTGAGCTAGAGTCACCAAATTTTGCATATACATTGCAGGAATGCTCCCCCAAATATTAAAAAAAAAGTTTTTTGGCCACACCCTCTCCCGCCCCCATAATCGCGAAAACCGATAAACCTGAAAGGTCAAATCGATAAGTGTTGCATATTTGCACAATTTTAAAGCTAGAGTCACCAAACTTGGTATGTATACAGCTGGTGACCTCCCCCACAGATTGACCCTTTGATATCCCGGCCACGCCCACTAGAACGCCCTCCAGCGCCCCCGCACTGAAAAATCGGAAATGGCTATATCCCCAACAATTTTAAAGCTAGAGTCACCAAATTTGGCAGATATATTACCAGAATGCTCCTCCATACATCACAGGAAAACATTTTTGGCCACGCCCCCTCCCGCCCCCGTAATCGCAAAACACGTATATATATGACAGTTCCAATCGATAACACGTGTATATATCCCACAATTTAAGCGATAGAGCCACCAAATTTGGTATGTAGATAGCTGGTGTCCTGCCCCACAAATTGCGCCCTTGATATCCCGCCCACGCCCACTAGAACGCCCAACACCCCCTCCCTAAAAAATCGAAAATGCCTATATCTCTCAGAGTTTTTAAACTACAGTCACTTAATTCGGGATATATATTAGTGGGAAGCTCCCCCAGAAGTTACAGAAAAATATTTGCGGGCAGTCCCCCCCCCTCCCCCTTCCGCCCACGCAACCCGCGAAAATCTATATCTCGTACAGTTTTAAAGCCAGAGGCACCAAATTGAATATGTAGGTAGCTGCTGACCTCCCCCAAAGATTGCACACTTGACATCCCGGCCACGCCCACTATAACGCCCCAAACGCCCCCGCTCCGCCGGAAATGCCTATATCTCCCACAGTTTTTAAGTTAGAGTTACCACATTTGGTGGGTAGATAGCTGGTCACCTCCTTTAAAGAGAGGAACAAAATGTTGCCGACGACCACCCCCACCCGAACGTGAATGAGTATAACGAGTCGGTAACGCCTGACTGCAACGTTCTTACTTGTTTAAATAATAAATTTTTTAAAATTGGTAAATACTTTTTTTTATAATTATTGTTAGTAAAACAGTGTCAAACTGGCTATAATGACATTTGGCTAAAAAAATTCAAAATCGCTTTAACTTCAGGTATTATATTATATATTAATCGATTTATTCAAGCGATATACCCATTTTCTTATCTTTATCGACCACATACAAATAAATTTGCTAAGCAATTTGAATTTTATTTTAACTTTTTAGGTTGTTCGCCGTGCACAACGGCATTTAGGTTGTGTCTAAAGGAGTATCAGACCACGGAACAAGGCGCCAGCATATCGACGGGCTGTTCATTTGGCAACTCCACCACAAAGATACTTGGCGGCTCGAGCTTTGTGCTCAGCGATCCGGGCGTGGGTGCCATTGTGTTGCCCTTCACATTTCGTTGGACGGTAAGTTGTTGTTGTTCTTCTTCTTCTTTAAATTGTCGTTGTTGTTGCTGAGCATCGAAACGAAACCAAAACCCCTACACGACCCCCTACATCCCCCCTTGTATATGAAACGCAAAGCACACTTTTGGCACGAGCTGGCGCATTGATAGAACCCACTGGAACCCACTGACGATAGACGTTGCCCGTTGACGGAGGGCGTCATCGCGAAATTGTTAGCGATAAACGCGACCGCCGGCAACCGTTCGTGGCAACTGCAGCGCTGATAAGCGCTTGGGGCAAGTGCTCGCCAGTAGTCTATTGCTGCTACGACTCTCCCTAGAGTGTATCGCTGTTTCCGGTAAACAATGAAACACCAAATAAAACAACAAAAAAAAAGAAAAAACTCAAGCATATAAAAAAGAAAAGCAAAGAAAAGAAAAGATATATGTACTTATTATAGAGACGCTTGCGTGGGCTGCTATTTGTGGCATTAAAGTCATCTGAGCTGGCATAAATGTTGACTCATGTTTGTTACCCAAAAACCTTTGATACAAATGCTATATGCTATATATCTATACTAACCTATGTATGTGGCAAATAAATCACGATCTGCTGACTCTAGAAAAAGCCGCTTACTCGTTGCGGTAGCCGCATATAAAAAGCACTTAAATTATGTTTTATTTTACTTTTTTTTTTTAATTTTTGTTTTTTAAGCCTCTTTCAGCAGGGCCTTCACCCTCGTCTTAGATTCTGGGCCTGGCATTAATTAAGTGCGCATAATGCGGGCTTTTGACTGCTAAAACGTGGCATATTTTTGTATTTCGACTGTTCTGGTTCCGTCGCGGTATAAAACAGAAGAAAAAAACATTTAACACAGGCAGCTGCCTTGCAGTTGAACAGTCAGCAGCAAATTTAACCGGGCTGGGCGTAGCTACCAGTTGAATTAAATTTTACATACCCTGTACACACTGCAACCTAATAAAATGGGGGTATATGTCAGCTGTAAAATGTGGTATGACTGACAAAGTGTGTACAGATACTGATCACTAATAGTATCAAGAGTCAACATTTTCTAATGCCTATCTCTTCGACACTGTGTCTGTCCGTTTGTCTGTCTAAGATTATAATTGAAATTTCTCAATTCATAAAAAACTTTTTATTTGTGAATTAATGCAGTCCAAGCATCTTTGCAATTACAGGGTAGCTAATTGTCGAGCCCTTTCATCAGAGCACTCTTGATTTTTTTTATTCTTAGTTAAATTTATTCCTATTTTGATGTTGTTGTTGTTGCTTTTTGCCTTCTTTTAAGTGAAACGGCAATGTTTTGGTAATGTACATACACAAAACTAACTTGGTTAACAATTACACGCCTTCGTCGACACCGCCAACTAATTCCGCTGCTGGCCATATGCCGAACGTCAACTGCGACGTCGACAGCGACGTCGACAGCGACGTCGGCATGCGCTTGCCGCACCGCGTCGTTTACATTAAGCGACTCGCCGAGTTGCTTATGGCCGATGCCTGATGGCTGATGGCTTTAGGGAGCCGGCGCGCATGCGTCAGAGAATCGGCTCTGGTGGTGGGGGAGGGGGGAGGGGTCTCGTTCTGGGTTCTGCGAGTCCAAGTCCGAGTTCGAGTCTGAATCTAAGTTGGTGCCGGCGCAGTGTCGTGGTCGTGGCCTGAAGTGCGGACAACCTGTTTCGTGGGAACATTACCTTGTCGCGCTTGTCGCTTGCCCGATGGCGATACGTTACGCTTCGCTATGGTTTCGCTTTAATCTTGGCCTGACTGTGCCTGCCTGCAGCTCTCACATATGTGTGTGTGTGTGAGTGTGTGTGTGTGCCTTATGCTCGACTCTGTGGCTGGAAAATGTTTGCCCTGCCGTTCGACGTTCGGCATTGGCGAATTCTGCATACAAACGGCAATATATGAACGGGCGCGCAGAGACAATCTCAAGAAGCCTTTCACAAAATCACGAAATCTTCAAAAATCAAGCTGCCGATATAAGCGAGTTGTTACTTTAGTTGTTGTTGTTGTTGTTGTCTCTGTTGGATGCGTCGCAATTGTCCCACTTTTTATTGAATGACTTTTTTTTTATTTATTTATTTGGGGGCTTCGACTGAGTTGATTGAGTGAATGGCACGTTAAAACTTATAAACATGACTTATGAAATACTTCAAACACTTGGAACAAGTTGAAGCAGCAGCAGCTACACAACATCACAACATCATCAACAGCAGACCCCCCTCCCTCAATGGAGCTTCAATGTAACTGTCAAATATAAACTCCAACAGGCCCATTGAACATAAAAAAAAATATATATATATATATATATACGTATATACATACTCTATGAATTTCACTTGACAATATTTTCAACTGTTTGTTGAAGTGAGCGTGCGCAATCATCAAAATTCTCAAGAGGAATTTGCTGCTCTTGCTCCACTTTTAAACATTCATACATATAAATAAATATACATACGTATAGGTACGCTTTACCTAGATGAATGGCATTCCCATTGCTGCCCAGAGACCGCTTTCAGCTGTAAGCCCCCACATGCGGGACTATATTTGGAGTTAAAAGAAAATAAAAAAAAACGCTACTCGAAAGCTTTCGTTTATAGTACATAAATGGTCCAATGTCATTGATAAAAAAACCCCTTTGGTATGAAAGTGGGCAGGCTATTTGTCCAGCTCAGCTGTTCTTGTTGTTGTTGTTGTTCTTAACTGCCAAATATGGTCCGGCTTCTTGACAGTTTGTAAACATTTCAGTGGCCAATTGAAAGCTCAATGATGGTGTCTTGATTGCTACTTGATTTTGGTTTTGGCAAGCATCGATCTTTGGATATTAAGGTGAAAATGCTTATTTATTTATAAATGAGATTTTGTTAAAAAAAAGCCCATTCTGTAATTTAATACAGAAAATTAGATTGATTTATTTCCTCTCGGAAAATTTAATTAACTTATCTAAAATATAAAAAGTTGGGATTAAACATAGTAAAAAGTTAAATATACTTATTTACTATCTACACATTAAATTAAATTTTATATTTTCAATATACTAAATTTGGGCATAAAAAGTTCTGAAAATATGAATTAGTACAAACTAAACAAAAATTTCAATTATAGATTGATTCTTAAAAATTTTAGGCATTACTCCGTTTGTTAGCATAATGTGTTATAATAATAGCGATATGTTTAGAAATATATATTCCAAGTCTAAAAATTGTCTGAGTCATTTTGAATTTGTGTGTCTCATATCTGCATATCACATAAATATCAGAGAACTTTATATATAGCAACCGCCCTCCCCCATTGAGACACAAGTGACAGTTGGTCTCATTGGCGCGTGTTCGTTGGCGGAAAATTGAAATCCGAAACCAATTCAACGCCATTTTCAATTGAAAAACTTCCGGCTGGCCGTGCGTGCTGCCAAGTAAAGATTTTTTTTTATATTTTGGCATGCGCCCGCGCAGAAGAGCGACAGATCTGAAATGATGACAGCGGGAAATTGAATGGAAATTCGAGCTGTGGGCAGCAGCAAAAACAATTGCTGGATAGATTTTGACAAACTGTGTCAAGTTGCAACAACAACAACAACAGATCAACTGTTGTAATTAGCCAATGTCTGCTTTGGACTGATTTAGCGTCGCGTCGCCGGACCAATTACATGGGAACAGGCCGAGCCGAATCGCCGCCTCCTTCGATTGCTAAATGAGCATTTCCTGGCATCCAGCGGCGCAGACGACAACGTCGCCGTCGTCGACGACGTTTAATTGCTTTTTGCGCCACGAGAAATCTTCTGCTGCAGCTGAAAGCTGCCCAGTTGCCCAGCTCCTCAGCTCCTCATTTGCCGGCTGTCCAGTTGTTCAGTTGGCAATTACGACAACAGAAAACAGCGAGTCTTCAATTTTTATGCGCACATGCAGCAACCAATTAGAATGTTGCACGACTGTGCAATACTCTGTTTAAAATTTAAAAAAATTTAATACAAAAGGGTTCTTAATTTTACGTATGTAACATGTATGTTACGTATGTAACATAAAGGAAATTAAATGAAAGTATCCTAAAATTTAAATAAAAAAGAATAGAACTTTCCACAAATTTCGTTTATGTGCAGAAAAATACCAATATGCTTTATTTAAATGAAAGAGAGTATTCGCAAAAATTTGTTTACTTCGGCCAATTGCAGAGAATGCCTCGTATTGTTAACTGTGGCCTGAGCGAGCATGCCAAGCCAATACCCTTGCTCTGGCCATTGTTTAGAAAGTCTGCTTTGCTTTTGTTGTTGTTTTTTGTTTTTGCGTGAAATTAAAGTGTTTGTTTGTGCATTTGCGCATTTGCGCATTTGTTGTCTGGCCGTTTTGTTTGTTCGCCTTTTCGGTCGTTGTCTTCATTTGCATCGGTGCTGGCAACTGAAGATTAAACTGTCCATTAGCGTCAACACTGAGCCGAGACGAAAGCCAAACAAAACTGTGATCACCTGCATTTCTCCCTCCCCCCTACCCCCTTGCATCGAGCATCGAGCAAATGGTGCTTCGTTTTTTTTCTTCCTGATTTTTCTTTCTCTTATACTTCTTTTCTTCTTTCTGCAACGTTCAATTACAGAAGTCGTTTACGCTGATACTCCAGGCGTTGGACATGTACAACACATCCTATCCAGGTAAGTGCGGTAGCAAATGCCATGCCTGCTTCTTTTTTTTTGTTTTTGTTTTTCTGCTGTTGTTGTTGTTGTTGTTGCTGGTCGTGTGTTGTGCACACCATTTGGCTTAATTAGCACAGCGAACGCAGGCCATAACAATAAGAGCCAACAACAGCAACATCAGTCCAATTGAGCGCAAAATGTTGTCAGCCATGTCTAAAGCTTTGCCTATTCCCCAACAATCTATTCAACAACAACAACAAACGAACGAAAACCTGACAACTCCTGTGGAACGCCAACGTTGATGCCACCATCGTCGCCAACAATTGTCATTGCCAACCTCAAACAAAACATTGCCGAACCGCACAATGCCAAAATGCAGATGCGGAAAGGTTAATTGAAGAAACATCATACTCGGGCGTGATACTGCCGTCGCCGGAGTGGAAGACCCTGGACCATATTGGCCGCAACGCGCGCATCACCTATCGCGTCCGGGTGCAATGCGCCGTTACCTACTACAACACGACCTGCACGACCTTCTGCCGGCCGCGCGACGATCAGTTTGGCCACTACGCCTGTGGCTCGGAGGGTCAGAAACTGTGTCTGAATGGCTGGCAGGGCGACAACTGTGAGGAGGCCATTTGCAAGCCCGGCTGTGATCCCATACATGGCAAATGTGATCGACCCGGCGAATGCGAGTAAGTACTCAACATTGTAATTATCTTAGCCACCGTACTCCCCTTTAGCTCCCCCCTAGCTCCCCCCGCTCTTGCTCCTTTACGCCGTTAACGATGTGATTATGACACTTTTTTTTGCGGCTGCGTGTTTCGAACAACTTTGGGGCGCTTAATGGCCTGGCCCCCTTGGGGCAGATAGCTAGCCATAATGTTGACCAGCCACAGACAGACACAGCTACAGCTACAAATACAAATACAAATACAAATGCAGACACAGTTATAATGGATGCTTTTCTTTTTATAGCACGATCAAACATAGAGTGAAACGGGGTTCTTTGGGTGGCTTTTTTTTTGTTTTTTTTTTATTTTGCCAGCGGATGTGTAAATAGTTGTCAATCTCATGCAGCACATTCATAGTTGGGAAAGTTACTTATGCATCAATTTTTGCTATGCATGTGAAAAATAAAGCATATTGGTGGAGCACGATATGGAACTATATTAGGAAAGAAGTGTGAAAGACGGTTTGCATAGATTTAAATCAAAAAAATATATTTTGTCAATATAATCAAAGATAAGAATACAAATTTGCCAGCAGTTATGCTAATAAAGCTAATGATCACTTTTAATGCTTATCGAAATTAGCCCGTTCGATCGATTTAAGATTATTTTGAAATAGTCAACAAAATATATTTATATCTTACTTACTTAAGTAGAGCTTTCTGTTAGCCACAATCGATTATGCGATAACTTAAAAAAAACAAGCATATCTTAAATATACAACATAAATTAAGTGCTTTGTAAAAACGTACATGACACTAAACCGAACTGGCTGCTAAAACAATTCGAAAATTGCCCATAAGGTATTTCGACGCTCCATAATAGAATCTAGCAAGCTATCGCTATGAAGTTGTAAGCAACTATAATCTGCAATCAACAGCCATCGATGTTGCACTTTCCAGTGCAATTCTCTAAACATTGCCGCAGTCTGTTCCGGCGGGGGGCTCTGCGCCACGTTGGCTGCTAATCAAACACCCGCACGATGGCCAATGCTATACTGCACTGCATTGCATTGGGTACTCGCTGCCGTGCCCCGGGGCCATCTTCAAGTGCCCGTGGCCGCCAAGTGAATGGTCATGCCCGCTGCCAGAACACAACACAACATGAACGAACGGTTTGCCGAGCCGTGGCGCGGGTTTGGCAGTTGCAGCCGCAGGCGGCAGCAGCACGAAAAAACGTTTGTGGTTTTGTAGAATTGTTGTTGTAGTTGTAGTTGCTTTTGTTGTTGTTGTTGAGCTTGTTGTTGCCGTTGTTAATGTTTGAGCGTAACACAGAATACGTGAGCCAGCGGCCATGATTGCATTTCTCAGCCAAACAGCCAGATGCGCCCGTCAGTCCAAGCCAAATCCCCGAACCCTGCCTTCCCTCCCTGCCATCGGGCTCGCTGAGACCGCCTTGGCATTGGGTCCTGATTCTAAATAGCAATAATTAGCGTGGCCTAGAAACCATCAAAAAACCAGTCAAATGTTGCAACAACTTGTGGCAGATATCCGCCGCGCATAGATTCATTTTTTTTTTCGCACAGCCTCGCCAACAGGCAACAACAACAACAACAATGGTAACAACAATTATAAGACAGAAGAAAAATTACTTTGCTGTTTGCACGTTGCTGGCCCATTTGCCGGCTCGCCGCGCTGCAATAGATTCGTTTACAGATAACAACTGGCTGCTGTTTTAATGAAATCATAAATTATAGACATCGAACAGCGTCGCCGCGGTCCAAACGAAACCGTTTCCCTATCTCCGGCCACGTCAGGCCCGGCTTGTAGAGTTAGCACCTCGACTGACGGCCGGCAGTTGCCTTTTGCCTGTTGGCGGCGATAACTCGTTGGCCGGGCCAATTTAACTTTGATCCCTGCACTTTGGCGTGTTGCGGCGATAAAATCGCTGGCAACACAAAAATCCATTCGGGATTGGTGCTAGTGGAAAAAATGCCTATTCCCTGCATTTCTGCGGCAGTTGCGGCCGCCAAGGCCAAAAGTTCAAAGTGACCCAATTCAGTGATTAGAAGTTTCTGACATGCGTTCTCATGCAAATTGTCACGTGTTGCATAAAAAACGCTATGCAACAGATAAATTGTTATTGTAATATTCTACAGATTTGTAGATTTCTAGCTGCATACGAGTAGCATTTAAAGGGTATCAGCTGTAGTCGGTATGGATGTGGCCTAACAAATTTCAAAATTCAAAAAAATAGTTATAAAAATCTTCTTAAAAGTTTATAAATAAACTTTTCAATCCATTACCAAAGGTCAAACATAAATTGTACCATATCCTATATTTATTATAAATAAATAATAATAGTACTAAGAATTAATCGTTTTTAGCTTAATCATAAGAAAACAAAACTTTCTTTATATAAATTAGTTCAGCTTGCTTTTTCTTCTAACATATTATTGTAAATGAGCTACAAATAATAACATTTTATAAGAATAAATATAATATGCAATTGTTCTAAGATTACCTAAATTGACAATTTAAAATAATTCGTTCATTCCTAATTCAGATTGCCACAATTGAAATACATTTTTGTGTCACGGTTTATTTGAAATATGAATGTAGAAATGGTTTTCCCAATCCATTACCTTAAATTGCCTGCTATGCTTGATTAAAGATTAAAATATAGTTCAGCCTTGAAGACTAATCACATGCTTGTCTCTCTTCCATAATCTCCGCCAGATGCCGACCCGGCTGGCGTGGTCCCCTGTGCAACGAGTGCATGGTCTATCCGGGCTGCAAGCACGGCTCCTGCAATGGCAGCGCCTGGAAGTGCGTATGCGATACGAATTGGGGTGGCATATTGTGCGATCAAGGTAAGCGACCCGAGTCGAGTGGCGGCCAGTGCTCTGGCAATTACCAGCCAGCCAACACCTGGTCCAGGTCCAGCGACATTGATAGCATCGATGCTGTTACTCGAATAAAAAAAGAAACGTATCGTTTGGTTCTCTATGCACAGATTTAAATTACTGTGGCACCCATGAACCCTGCAAGCATGGCGGCACCTGCGAAAACACCGCACCGGATCAATATCGCTGCACATGCGCCGAGGGACTCTCGGGTGAGCAGTGCGAAATTGTCGAGCATCCATGCGCCACACAGCCCTGCCGCAACGGCGGCACATGCACGCTCAAGGTGAGTCCACAATTTATAGATATATTCCGAGTGCCATCAAATAATTTAATACGCAACGCTACATACATATATAAAAAATATATTTATATATATATATATATATAAATATCCACTTGATTTTGGTTGTGCTTTGCAGCTAACGAATGCAACCAGGCCGTCAACATATCGGGCCATGCGTGGCATGAGCTCCTCCATGGGCAAGCCGATAAGCCGTCGGAATTCAATACGCAGCCTGGCGGGCCTGCTGCAGGAGACGCAGAATGCCAGCAGCAGCGGCAATGTCAGCGGCAGCAACTCCCAGCAGCAGCAGCAGCTGCTTGCCGCAGAGTTCACTTGCGGCTGTGCGGCCGGCTGGACGGGACCGACATGTGAAATAAGTGAGTTTTGATTTAATTTTTCGCATTTGCCAGCGGTCTGCAGCACGCGATTAGCCACAGTCACAGCCACAGCAACAGCCACAGCAACAGCCACAGCAACAGCTTTAGCTTCAACAACAACAACATTAACAACATCAACAATATTGTTGTTGCCACTCGATCATGCAATTGAGCACACACGCATTTGACTGTAGCGAAATGAAATGAAACGTAGCACGCACGCAGAGCCAATACTTGTTGTTGTTGTTGTTGCCACGGTGGTCTGGTAAATTTGATTTTGCATTCCAATTGGAGCACGACCGAAGCACACATTCACCATAATTTTTACCATTTCAACCAGTGCAATAAGCTATAAGCTAATTAAGTTGCCGCTCTAAAATCAAAAGACTTAGGCAACGAACTTACCGACCAACTAAAATTTTATGCTAATATATTGGGGAATAGCTTACAAAGCGAGCGCAAATGAAATGTGTTCATGTGAGAAACTTGTTGACCTCAATCCAAAAACAATAAAAAGTAAAAGAATAGCCAGGCCAAGGGTCAAATATTGAGGGGTCCTTATCAGGGTTTTTGTTTCTTTCGATCAGCAAACAAACAAATGAGTTGCGTGCAGCGGAGGCTGGCGATTCCAGGCAACTGATAAGCCGCTGCACGCAGCTACCAATCAGCACGTCAGTTCATTGACTTTGTCCTGTGCGCGCTGTGGCAGCCACCTGTCGTTCGAAGGGAGCTCAACAGCAGAGTCAACACATTTGCACTTGAGCTGCGCTCGCCGCTCGCTGCCAGCTTCTTATTTTGGCCGTTTCATTACATTTTGTGCACTCTTTCGCAGATATCGACGAGTGTGCCGGCGGTCCCTGCGAGCATGGTGGCACTTGTGTCGATCTAATCGGCGGCTTTCGCTGCGAATGTCCGCCCGAGTGGCGCGGCGATGTCTGTCAGTTGGACGTGAACGAATGCGAGGCATCCTATGCGGCTGCCCTGCCGGCCAACACGCTGCTAACGACCACCGCCAGCGCGATTATTGGCAGCAATCTGAGCAGCTCGGCCGCGCTGCTGGCGGCGCTGACCAGCGCCGTGGCCGCCTCAAACTCGGCGGCCGTTCATGGACCGTGTATTAATGCCCGCGAATGCCTTAATCTGCCCGGCTCGTTCTCGTGCCTGTGTCTGGCCGGCTGGGGCGGCGCCACCTGTGCCGAGAATCTCGACGATTGTGTCGGCCAGTGCAAGAATGGCGCCAGCTGCATTGATCTGGTCAACGACTATCGGTGCGCCTGCGCCGCTGGCTATACGGGTCGCGACTGCGAGACGGACATCGACGAGTGCGCCGCATCGCCGTGTCGGAACGGCGGCGAGTGTGTGGACATGATCGGTAAATTCAACTGCATTTGCCCGCTGGGCTATTCGGGCACACTGTGCGAGGAGGCCACGGACCATTGCACGCCCTCGCGGTGCCTGCAGGGACGCTGTCTCAACACGCCCGGCAGCTACTACTGCCACTGTCCGCCGGATCGTGCCGGCAAACACTGCGAGCAGCTGCGTCCGCTCTGCTCGCAGCCGCCGTGCAATGGTGAGCACTAAAAATAATAAACCAACCGAAGCAAATATAAGCCTAATACACTACTGTCTGTCTGTCTGTCTGTTTGTCACACCAACAGAGGGCTGCTTCGCCAATGTCAGCGCCGTGACGACAACAACAACGACTGCAACAACGACAACAACAACGCCAAGCGGGCAGCCCTGCAGCGGCCATGGCAGCTGCGAGATGAGCGACGTGGGCACCTTCTGCAAATGTCATGTGGGCCACACCGGCACCTTCTGCGAGCACAGTGAGTAATCCACAGCGGCAGCACACATGCAACAGAACACAACAAACAGCAAACTCATTAACTTTCTGCAGATCTCAACGAATGCTCGCCGAATCCTTGTCGAAACGGCGGAATTTGCCTTGACGGTGACGGCGACTTTACATGCGAGTGCATGTCGGGCTGGACAGGTAAGTCGCTGCAGCGTCGACGCTGCTTAAGTGAACGTCAAAAAGCGAGCGCGCAACAAGTGCAGCTGAACAGAAACCGTAGCCAATCAAAGCGAAACTTAAATACACTACCTTTGGTCAAACAAATTGTATTCTATTTTTTTGTGCATTTCCATGGGCTTACAGTGGAATAGATACACTCAGAGAAAAGCTAAAGAATTTTTCTAATAACCAAACCAAAGTCATATTTAAGTTTGAATTATAAACGAAAGTTCATATTTTAAGAATGTTTTCTATAATATCAAAATGCCAAAATATACAAATGCATTAAAGGAAATATTATGAACTCACGAAAAACACTCCTTTAGTGGATATTCACAGATTCGATTTTTTTTTATGCTTGGATGATTAGAAGGGAATTATGCATAAATTAATAAAACAAATTCGATTTTTTTTGTATCAGTATACTAAACAAATATTCTGATTGTTCAACTAAAGCTTCCTTACTGTACATAAATGCAGATTTATTTCAACATATATTTCAGTCAGCCGCCTTTATTATTTAAACTGAAACGATACTTATTTGGTGGCCAGTTACAAACCGTTTTACAGAGTTAAAGTAACTTTGGTGAGAGCAGGAAAACCTGCTATAAGCTGACTGACTGACTGGCGCATTATCAACGCTTTGGGAGCTTTAAATGAGCGCGAGACGAGAGTTGAGCACGTTAAGTGAGCTACACACACACACACACACTTATACACAGGAATACTCTCGAATTGTCGGTCGCATTTATTTGAACATTGAAAGTCGGCAGTCATTACAGCTTCAATTTGTGGCGAATGCGGCAAACTGTGAGCGGCAATAATCTGCGCATTGGTCTCAGTTTGCCACATGTGGCACAGTGCCGAGGGGCAGTGCCGTGCTTTGATGTGTGTTACCTACACCAGGCAACCGGCATGATTTTTTCATTTCAATTTTTTTTGTTTGTTTTTTTTTTTGCATGATTTATGTTTGTTTTCGATATGCGATTTGCATATTTCACGCGTTTCGCTTTTTTGTCACAGATACACGGCTAAAAATACAGATACGAATGCAGATACAAATACAGATAGGCTAATAGATACATCGATCTATGTCAGCGCACTTTTACTTTTCAATTTCAATTAGCTGTAGCCTTGAATTGGCCATGACGATCTACATCCTGTCGCAGTTTTATTTTTATTTTTTGCATTTTTCGGTCAAGTTTGTTGCCTAAGTCTTTTGTTTCTCTCTGCTTTTTTCATTTGCTAACCATAGGCAAACGCTGCTCGGAGCGCGCCACTGTCTGCTATGCGGGCCAGTGCCAAAATGGCGGCACCTGCATGCCCGGCGACCCGGACAAGGCCCTGCAGCCGCACTGCCACTGCACGCCCGGTTGGACGGGACTCTTCTGCGCGGAGGCCATCGACCAGTGCCGCGGCCAGCCCTGCCACAATGGCGGCACCTGCGAATCGGGCGCCGGCTGGTTTCGCTGCCTGTGCGCCCAGGGCTTCTCGGGCCCCGACTGCCGCATCAACGTGAACGAATGCTCGCCGCAGCCGTGCCAGGGCGGCGCCACCTGCATTGACGGTATCGGCGGCTATACGTGCATCTGTCCGCCCGGTCGCCACGGTCTACGCTGCGAGATATGTAAGTCCGGTCGGGGAACAGCTGTTTAGGCTGTTAGGCTTAACTAACTCAACTCTCATCCACAGTGCTCTCGGATCCCAAGTCCGCCTGCCTGAATGCAAGCAACACCATCTCACCATATGCCGCTCTCAACCAGAGCCAGAACTGGCTGGACACCGCTTTGAGTGGCCGCAGTGAGGAGGACGAGCACTGCAATGCGTGCGTTTGCGAGAACGGCACCTCGCGCTGCACGAATCTCTGGTGCGGCCTGGCCAACTGCTTCAAACTGGATCCGCTGTCCAAGTCTTCGAACCTGTCCGGCGTCTGCAGGCAGCACGAGGTGTGCGTGCCGGCGTTGGGCGAGACCTGCCTGTCGCCGCCGTGCACCGTGCGCGGCGATTGTCGGGCCCTGGAGCCGTCGCGTCGCGTCGCCCCGCCTCGTCTGCCGGCCAAGGCCAGCTGCTGGCCCAACCAGGCCCTGGTCAATGAGAACTGCGCACGGCTCACCATCTTACTCGATCTGGAGCGCGTGGGCCGTGGCGCCACCGTGGAGGGCTTGTGTTCTCTGGTGCGCGTGCTGCTCGCGGCCAGGCTGATCAAGCGGCCAGCGGCGCCGCAGTCAAATCCCGCGCAGGAGGAGGCGGGCATGCTGATGGTGCTGTGCGATCTGAAAACGGGCACCAATGACACCATCGAACTGACAGTGGTAGGTGACCAGCAGCAGCACCACTGAGAGATTGAATAACTGATCCACACTCCTTTTTTATTTGTAGTCCTCCAGCAGGCTCAACGATGCGCAGCTGTCAGTGGCCGTGACCCTGCTGGGTGAACTGCTCAGCTCCCGCCAGCTGAATGGGATACAGCGACGGAATGAGCTGCAGCTGCAGCATGCCAAGCTGGCGGCGCTCACGTCCATACTGGAGGTGAAGCTGGAGACGGCGCGCGTGGCCGATGGCAACAGTCACAGCCTGTTGATTGGCGTCCTCTGCGGCATTTTCATTGTGCTGGTGGGCTTCTCCATATTCATCAGTCTGTACTGGAAGCAGCGGCTCGCCTATCGCAGCAGCTCGGGCATGAATCTGACGCCGCCGCTGGACGCGTTGCGGCACGAGGAGGAGAAATCGAATAATCTACAGAACGAGGAGAATCTGCGACGTTACACGAATCCGCTGAAGGGCAGCACCAGTTCGCTGCGCGCGACCACCGGCATGGAGCTGAGCCTGAATCCGGCGCCGGAGCTGGCCGCGAGCGCAGCCAGCAGCTCGGCGCTGCATCGCTCGCAGCCGCTGTTCCCGCCGTGCGACTTTGAGCGCGAGCTGGACGCCAGCACGGGCCTGAAGCAGGCGCACAAGCGCAGCTCCCAAATACTGCTGCACAAGACGCAGAACTCCGATATGCGAAAGAATACAGTTGGGTCGCTGGAGAGTCCGCGCAAGGACTTTGGCAAGCGCTCGATCAATTGCAAATCTCTGCCGCCGACGGCGAGCAGCGACGAGAGCGGCGATGTGCTGACCACTGTGGTGGTCTAGGGACAACTGGGCAACAGCGATCTCACGACCCCAACAAGCCCCAGGGCCCAAGGCCCAAGGCCCAACCGGCAACGTTTCCGCTAATAGTTCCTGGGCATTTCCGCCTGGCATTTCCGCTCGCCATTGCCACAGCACGGGCGCGATATCCAAGTGCATTAGTAGCGTAATTAGACTAGACCTATGTTAGTTAGTTTGGCTAGTTAGTGTAGTTAGCATAGTTAGTTAGCTAGTTAGTTTGGCTGCGTAGTTAGCATTTTGTGTTGCATTCTCTGTTAGTGTAATTTCAAATTCTTCTCTTCAACGCTAAGCAACATCCTACACAGTGTGATATTTAGTATAACCCAGACGCGCATATACTCGTATATAGCTTATACTTAAAATTTTGTTCGGCCAGATAGCCTGTATATAGCATAGCTCTAGGCCCGGAGAGCTAGTTACCATCTACATATATATCAATTTATATAAATGTAGTTCTTAAGTTGTATATAATTGTAAAGTTGTAGTTACCGTTATTGTATTTTGTCTATCGAAAAATAAAAACTTAACTTAAGCCGCAACAAGTTAGACTTCAAGAACACAACAACAACAACAACTGCAGCAGCAATCACAACGAAAACAGCAACAAATTGTTTATTTTTGTGTATTTAAGTAAAGTTCTTAACAAATTAGTTCACATACTGTATGTATTATATATATAGTAATATTTATTTATTATTCTACTTTAGCGCAAGTGCACTCTGTAAGCAGTTACTTTTGACCTAGCAGCAATAAAGCAATATCAGTAATGACAGTAAAAACAACAAACATATATCGAATTCAAATCTGTTTTGTAATGGGGAGGAAACTCAAAAAAGTTGGCATCTTATTTTTTTTTTTTAAATGTGGGAAAATACGTAATTGGCGTATGCTTTGAAATTTGCAAAGATTATTTCCGGTGTTATTAAATTTACTTTAAAATATTATTTTTTTCATAAGAGAATTTTTACAAAATGATCTGGTTCAAAATTTTTATAAGTTTAAATAAATAACTCTTTGGTATTTCTGTCTTTGTATTTTTAGGACAATTTTTAAGAAACACTTCTCACAATAGATCAATAATTCTGAATTTTATATTGAGAAAATTTCTGATTATGAAAAATAGTTGTTAAAGTAAGAGCTGTTCTCATGTAAAGAAATTTTATTTTAACCTCAGGAGAATATCTGATTGAAATTGTTTGTATTTGCTGGGTGTTTTATGTTTTTTTTTTGGAGTGTATGTTCCAAACCTTTTATAAAATTTTGGGATTATATATCTATTAATTTAATATAATAAAAAGCTCAAATATTGCATTATAATTGAGTTTTTAGTTTCAGTTATAAACTGATTTGCATACTGAATACAAGTATTATTATATTCAGAGAAAAAACATTCAAGCGCAGACTTGTTTTTGAAATCATTTTTTAACAAAGTCCTTCGGTTTGTTTCCTATCGCTGCCATTTCCTGTGAGTTTTGCCTGGCATAACTGAAATATTCGCAGCCGCTGCGTTTGTTGCGATCGCATTTGAAATATGCGCTAATTGAATGTGAAACCGAAACACAAGCTGCAAATGCAGGATAAAAGTGGATAAAAGGGGACAAGGCCAAGAGGAGCTGAGCAGCAACAGCAACTGGCTAAAAGGCACGAAAGAAAGCGAAATGGCCAAAGAGCAATGCATTTTACGTTGTTCGGTTTCTAATTAAAATACCAAAAGGCCAAAAAATAACAAAAATAAAACAAAACTAAGCTCAATTGCTGAACGACTCCGAAACGTGGTACAAACCTTACGATCTCTGCAAAGGCACTGACGGGCTACAACGCAGCTGTGTCAGTGTGTGTGTGTGTGTGCGTAAATTTCGTCAGCATTGCGCGAACAAAACGAAATGGCCGCGTTGTGCGTTGTTAATGAAGCAGCAAATGCCTGGAATTTTCGCTTGATTGTGGCTGTCGCGACGGCGATCGACGTGGCGGCTTTTGCGGGCTGTGGCTGTGAGTGTTTTATTTAGTTATTGAACAGCTAAGCCCAGCCAGAATGGCTAACAGCACTGGGCCAACAGGCCCAGGCGGCCGCCCTTTTTGGCAACAAAGAGCGAAAATTAGGCAGCATTTTTGGCGCTATTCGCTGCAAGCCGCTGTTGTTGTTGGCTTTTTAATTAACGCGCGCTACGTTTTCAACTTTGAAGGGTCCCGAGTGCACATGATGGGCATATAACTCATTGGAATTATGGAAGAAGAAGCGGATGGCAAAAGTAACGTCCACCCAAAGAGAATCCAGGCAGTCAATGCGAGGTGTGGCAGGGGCAGGGGCAGTGGCAACGGCAACGGTAGGGGCACGTTGAGGCAGTGGTAGCAAACTTGTCGGAGCGAGAACAGAACGTACATAAACTTTATCCGTCTATAATCTAAATATGTTTCGCTATAGCGCTGTGCGCCGCTTTTCGTCGTTGTCGTGGCTGTTGCAACAATTTGCTGCAAATTGAAAGCCAATTACGTTGTTTGCAGCATGCCACGGCAAAGGCAAACAGGCCAAATTGCAGCCCGATCCCCGGCCGCCTTGGCCGCTCTCGCTCGCAGACGACATAAATATCAAATACAGGTCCATAAATTTGAAACCAATTAGCCAACTTAAATTGATAATAGCTGCAACAAGCGGTTGGGGCTGCCGACGCCGAGGCAGCCCGAATCGCTAGCCATGTCCTAGCCATTTGCCTACCATTTGCAACAACAGGAAGCCAAATCTCAAGTAGCTCCGCTCGGATTGGCCGCTAATGGCAGTGCCATTTGTTGACATACGTCGCTCGTGTTGAGTTGCCAATTTTCGTCGCTGTCCGGGCTGTCGTTGCTGGGGCAATTGTTGTCCATATTCGTATAGAGCAACAGCGTCATATGTCTTGTGTCTGCTGTCCGGCGTCCGGCGTCCGGTGTCTGGTGTCTGTTGTCTGGTTTGCCCTCCGTTCATGTCGTGCCTGTCGTGTCGTTCTAATCACAATTGCTGCTGCCTCCTTTGGACCGGCTGCCTTCTGCCTTCTGTGGGCCGTGCGTTAACCATGCGACTTTTTATGGTGCTTTTATGCAAAACAACTTAATTTCGAGCCTCGCAACGTTTGCAACAATGCGGCGCGTAAAATATGCACTGCCAGCCAGCCAGCCAGCCGGCCAGCTAGACTGGCAAAACGAAAGACTTTGGCAACGAACTTGCCAATGTAGAAATGTGTGCGCTATTTGCTGTGTTGCGAGCAGCGGCTGTTATAGAAAATTATCTTAAACTGATTTGATATATATTCAAATAGGCGATGTGCGACACATGTTGTTGATGTTGTTGCATGCAACAATTGCTGCACTGCGCTGCATTTGCGCTCGCCTAGCGCCAGACACGCAGCCGGTAGCTGCGGAGCGGACTCGCCTTGCAGACGGATAACATCGCTTACAGTAAACGTTTAGTTTGTATTTTAATTAAAATATTTTCCATTTCCCTCGTTTGGCAGCCAGGAGCCGGATTGAGATCGAGCCATGTCCGTGTGTTGTTGGACAGGTGGCATTTATAAACAGCATTAAAAGCTAATTTCGCTGCCAATTGATTGGCACACATAGATCCCAGCCTGGGAAGAGACAACTGTTATCAGTAGTGGGAAATAATTTTCAACAGTCTTATGCCATGTTGTGTGTCTGTGTCTGTGTGCGTGTGTGTGTTTTTTTATTTACAGTTAAACTTACTGCGAAATTCCCCCAGTCATTAATTGAAATAGAAGAAGAAAAAAACCATTTACCCAACGCTTTATAAATGTCAGACGCGACATTAATGTAGCGCATTTATCTAATTAGACAAGCTAGTTTTGGGTCCAACTCTTGCGACTCGCGCGAGTCTGGCTCCGCGTCTCACGCCAAATAAATTAATCAGCTAATTGATGGGCATAAATTACCCGTATGCAAATTAACCGAATGGGCCACAAATGGCGCGATCTTCGGCGCGCTCGAGGCGAGCCACTCGCTTATTGATGGCCAAACTGAATTAAATTGAGCAAATGAGCTGCGGCCAATGATGTCTGGCCGGAGACCACCCACTGGCTGAATAGAAAGCACCGCAGCCTCCTCCTCCTACTGCACACCAGCCGATATACAACTCAATTAATAACAATTTCTCAGAACAATAATGCAAACTGCGAGTCCGTTTTTGGCACCCAAAAAGAACAAAGTAAAAAGCGAAAAAAAAACACAAAAATAAAATTAGATTATCTTTGGGCAAGTGCAGCCCAAAGCCGGGACACGCTATCGCTGGCTGCCATCGTCGCTGCGGTGTTGCGGAATTAGTTGCTCGATTCAGGTAGAGCTACAGGCACAGGTTCAGGCTCCAGCACAGGCTCTGGCTCAGAGCTTGGCCTGAACTTTGGGCGCGCGAGGTCGTGGCAGCCGCATGTTGCTTTAGTTGCTTTAATTGAAAACCGTACGAAATGGAAAATGGACTTTCAAGCCATGCAGGCAGGCAGGCAGGCAGATGGACTACAGACACAAGTAGGGGGCTGGCAGATGGGTACTGTGAAGCAGCGCACTAAATTAGCCAACCGACTTTTTCTAATTTTGCGGCTGAGAGCGCGTCGAGTGCATTTCAGGGCCCGTGACGCTGGCATTTGGCAATTTATGGCAGGCCAAAGCGGTGTCGAAAATAGCGCCAACAACAAGCGAGCCACGGCCATAAGCACCGGGATGGCGTTGACGACGGCGACGATACGAGGCTGATGCTGATAGCTTTTTGCAAGTTACTTTCTAATAATGCAGCGAAGACAACAGCAGCAACAACAACAACAACAACGTGAAGGGGTTGTGGCTGTGGCTGTGTATGTGGATGTGAATGTGGATGCATTGCACACGAAAGTCATAAGCGCAGCCGAGGCAATTAAGTTCGAGCGACAAGTTGCGCTGCTGGAAGCCTGGATAGGATCGGGCCAGAGCAGGTGGTGGAGGTGGTGTTTGCAGCTGCAGTAACATGTTTATGGCTCGAAACGGATTGCACGTAATGGGATTTACGCTGAGCGACAGCGATAGCCAGCTCCAGCTTTGACTACAGCTTCAGACTTACAGCGCCTGCGCCTCAATGAAGCCGATCGCATTACCAATTAGGCGTGCACACTTGGCTAAACAGCCGCCATGCCCGCCAGTTTGCCCGTTCGGCAAGTGGAAATTGAATTAGTTGTCGCTGCATATGCGTGACTCGAAGCATAGCCCTGGTCCGGTTCGGTCTGGACGCGCCTTAGACACCAATTGAGACTGGGTGTCGCTGTAAATACGTTAGTGTGAGTGCGAGTGTGTGTGTGTGTGTGTGTGTGTGTGTGTGTGTGTGTGTAAACATTTTTTACACTTTGCCACATTCCTGTGCCGCGCGCATAAATCAAGACACTGCTCGCCTGTCAATCCGCAACGGCAGCACTGATAGCGTCGTCGTCGTCATGGCCTGCTCTTAGGCAAGTGCTCGGACCAATACAGCCGGCCTTTGGTCAGTTGTGGTAGTTGCGCACCCGTGTGCCAGTTTCCAAGTGCGAATTATGGCGAAATGGCTTCAAACCCTGTTTATGTTATTCTTCTTATTTGCCTTAAAATGTGTGAAGATGCTCTAGACGTTGGTTGGAAGCCTAATTTATGGCTTAAGCTCGAGAAACCTATTGAGTCAACTAAAATTTCAAAAAATTTTACTCAAATTAGTCACAACTTATTGCAGATTATAATTGCTTATCCTGATTACAAATGCATGTGTTAACTCATATTGTCAGTGGGCACATCGATATATTCTTCAGTAATTACAGCTGGTTCCGCTTGTCAAGTCTAGATCGATATATTTTTTAGTTTGTTATGACAATTTAAGATCTAGACCGGTTTGAAGCCATCTGCATTTTTATCGATTGTAATTAGCTTTATCCACAAATGGTCATACAAGTTTGATAAGCAAATGCGCAAATAGATAAGGGGACAATTTGGTTTTGTTGACATACGATGTGTACTGCAGTCTATTTAATTCATAATGTTGCATATGTATGTTTTTCTCTCAATGTATAAATAATGAAGCTTATTGATATAGATAATATATATATAATCAGTCAAACCTTTTTATAATCTGCAATATGAACAAAGAGTGAAACATTATTTTCTTAAATATATATTTAAAATTTGCGCGCCAAAACAGCTGATGGCTGCCGCGTACAAGAGCTCGTTGTTATTATACTTGTAGAGCGTTGTGCAACACATAAGCGCTTACTAAATTTTAATTTATGGTCACACTGCAAGCAGCTGTTTTGCAGTTCATGCTAAATAACTAATAACAATAAAATATTAAAGCATAAAAACGAACAAAAATACATATGAGCAATAACTAATAATTTATTTAGTTAATTTAAAAAAAACAGAAAGCATAAATTGTGTAATTTGCGTGTATATTCCGATATTTTGCTGCCATTGAAGCGAGCCGCTAAACAAAGCCCATTAAAGGAATTAAGATGTGGAATTTAAAACATTCTGCTTTAAACTTATATCGACAATATGAGCTTGTTACATGTATTAACATGTTTGAGCCTTGGGAGAAGAAGCTGATAAGTAAGCTATGACATAACATTTCATACATAGCCAAAAAAAAAACATTGATTACTTTACTCACAGATGGATTTGTCCTGATCATGTTTGTGCTCTTGATATTCTCCAGTTGTGTCTATTTGCCCAGTTATATGGACACGCTTCTAGAAGTAATTACCCCAAAATCTGTGCCCAATAAAGCGGCAAATGCAGCATATGCACCACAAAGAATCAGCAGCTTTTAGGACAACGCCGATCTTGCAATACTCTATGTACTGATATATAGTACATACATACTAAGTTCGCATAGTACTTGCCCAATTAGGAGACAATTAGAATGTAATGCAATCATTTTGTGATTTACTTTAACCGTATCAAAATCTGTATATACTTTAAAGTGCCAATGTAGACTCTATTTGCCCATTTGAAAACTTTTTTTCTGTACTCCAAGCACATAAAAATGGCCTCCACAACGCGCAAAGCGGATACATTAAAGAATAAGCTGATCAAGCCGCCGAAAGAAACTGAAATGTGTAGAGACGTAAACATAGAATTAACAATAAAGTTGGGCTTGTTACCTACTCAATAAGTCCAGCGGTGTCTTGGCCACTCGGCGTACATAGCGCTGTGTGGGCAGCTCCACGAGTGCCACGTGTATATCGGAGAAATCTTTTTCGGCTTCTTGCTTGCTAAAAGTAGTGTATATATAAGTATCAAGTATCTTATTTGTTTGGCAATGCCCGTACTCATCTGCTGTGTTGTAGATGATGTTGTACTCCGGCTCTTCGCAGGAACTCATACAATCGCAGCTCTTCCGCTCGGCCACCAGCTTTTCATGGATGTGCGTTAAGCAGATCAAGCCGCGGTAGTCGCACATGGGCAGCGTGTTCTTGCTCGGCACGGCCATAAAGTGGCTGGTGCAGTTGCAGTGGAGCAGATGAAGCGCCACCGTGCACTCGACAATGCAGCCGGAGTAGCTGTAGAACTCGTAGATGCCGATCCGCTGCTCGACATGCTCATGGCTATAACGACAACGTCGCTGCTCGTGGCTCAGCTCCTCAACATTCTCGTGGTTGTACACCTCGATGACATTCAGAATTAGCTCCTTGTTGTTGCCCAGCAGGACCGTCTCGCGTATCATGCCCTCGGAGTACTGAAAGGGCACATCGATGGGCGCATGCACGATCAGCTGAATGTCGGCGGTGGCGAGGAACTTGAGATGCCCGGCGCCGGTCATCCTGTTGTTCTTATGCTGGGCCTGTGCCACATTGCGCGCCTGATGCGAATTAAAGCTGTAGCAGATTCCATACTCAGTGAGTATGGGCAAAAACTGGTCGCAGCAGTCGAACATCTTGTTCAGATAACGGCACTCCATGATTAGCTCATGACACTTGCTGCGGAACTGTGAAAACGCGCGCTTCGATTATTTGGAATCAAACAAGAGGAGCTCTTACCCTACCACATCTAGCAGCAGGGTAAAATTGTCCGGACAGTGCAGCTCTTGGCAGCTCTCGCAGCTAATGCAGATGCCCCTGAAGAAGGCAATCTCGCTGACAAAGTCATCGATGTACAGATCGTGCTCGATGCCAAAGTGCGTGTCACTCAGGTCCCAGATCTTCTCCGAGTTGTACAGCTCGCAGACGGTTATCGCCGGAAACGAGGTGTTCCAATTGATGCTAACAATTGGCAATGAGTGAAAATTTCACATTGAATATTATATACATATCCACTTACTAAATGGTATCCAAATTGAAGGACACCGATGAGGAAAAATAACTGCCAATTAGCGATCTGGACACGGAGCCTATAAACGGCAGCGTATTGTAAAAGGTCGCTATATAGAGTGACCTGATTCGTATTGGTTTAATTGGTTCAATGTGCATGTTATATAATAATTGTCGTTAGCATACCCCTTCAGTGCCAGCGATAGAAAACTAATCCAGTTCATAGTCGGCGAAACGTTCGCTACCGAAGGCAAAACTCGTTTGCTGCGCCTGGCCGAATTTAACGGGAATTTTTTGGTGGTTGCCACGCGAAGCAACACAATGAAAAAGGCTGTGATTCAGATAATATCTAAACCATTATTCCAATTTCAAATCAATTTAGCCCCTAACCAACTATTATACCCTTACGGCAGAATATTATACTTTTGTTAGACAACTTCGAGCTTATATTTTTTATTTTTATTTTTAGGTTTTCTTGGCAAAAATATAACTTTCAGACATTTTTAGTTTTAGTGTTTATTTATATTTTATAATTACATGGTATTCAAGAGGTTAAGTATGCTTTTAATGTATAATCAAACTCTTGCAAAACATCGGCTGGCTATATCTTATATATTATTTATTTAAAATCGAGCGTTTATATGAATAACATTTTTTTATATAACCCAACTAAACTCAATTGAAATGATTTAAACTATGCTTTAAATATATCATTAAAATTACATCCAACCCTATAAGGGTATTTAATCTTCGGCAACATGGCCAAAACATATTTAACTTACTTAACTCTGTATTCTTAGTGCTGCCTGAATTGGATTAATAGGTAAACTATTCAATTTTAATAGGTCACATCGGTCAGAAGCATATATATAAAACATATCGAAATTCATTTCGGAATGCAACTGAGTCTTATAACAAAATATTAGAGTAATAAGCAGCGGGAGTTCCCTCCGACCTAAAAAGAATTTACATAATACTGAGGCTTTCGTATTACATCAAGTTGGATTATTTAAGCAATATTTAATCGTTAAAAATAAATACTAACTAAGCCGCTTATTGCTAAAGCTATTCTGGAGTGATTCACTATTACAAAATCCGATCTGAATCAGAACTTTGTTTCACAAGATATGAAATAAAGCAACCGACTTGATGGAATAGTTAAAGTCTATACCCAGAACGATTCGATATGACTAATTGATACAATATGATATAGGAGCAGATAGTGAGTGGATAAAGTCGGTTATTAAAGGCAAATAAAAAAATTTCCCTGCGGTTTGTTAAGTAATTAACTGTACAACGTGTGTGGGTAGAATACTCGTCGATGTCAGCGACCGCTCCAGAATATTCATTCATATCATAAAAATCTGTTTAAATTAAATTTCATGTTTAAATGAGAGAATTCAAATAATTGGAATTTGGAGAATTCCAACCATTAGATGTTAATTGACTTACAAACCAGAATACATACATTTCTGCAGAATTTGATGGTGAATCAAACTTCTCAAAACACTAAACTCGTTACAACAATTAGAAGCATTAAGCTGGTTAGGACTGACGTGTATCTGATAATTCGCCAGAACAAGCTGTTAATCATGGTATCTTAAAATGTGCACAGCTATCTTAATATTTAAATTTCAAAATGTATTGCCATCACCAGGTAATGAAACTGCAAACTATACAAATTAAAATACAAAATATTTAATTTAATTTAATAAATGTATAAGTTAGCAAAAACATAAAAGAATATTAAAGTCGGAACTAAATCGGTAACACTTTGTTCAATACACCTCTAATACCTCTTTGAGCATTAAGTAATTTGCTTTCAAAAAAAGCAGTTGTTTCATACAGAAATCACATATTTTTCACAGATCCAATATACTATTTTTTGCATTTGCATAAAATTCTTATCTTTCTCGATAAAGTATGTAAAATCAAATCGAAGATTAAATCTTTCTTAGACTTTGTCTATCATGGACCTTTAAAAAATAACACCACTCAAATAATTCATTTTCAATTTGCAATTATCATTTATTTAATGTGACCTAAAACTAAAACCAACAATCTGAAAGTGTGACTATTGCAATGGCATTGAGAACTAATCTAACAAATAAATAAGTCAGTTTTCGAAGGGTGTCATCAATACAGATTCTGTGTGATCCAGGGTAACATGTCCAGGACAGAAGCGAATACGCCAGGCTGTTCCTGGACCGTTCCACAGTAATAGCCCCCGTGGGAGACGATGCCGTACTGGACATAGCGCGAGAACTCCTTGAAGGGATTGCGGAAGAAGACCGGTCCACCGGAGTCGCCTCGGCAGGTGTGCATTATGTCATCGCCGACGGCGCAGATGTGATTCTCGCTAACCGGAGCATGAACGTAGAATTTACGGCACACGCTGAGATCTTTTCGCGTGACAACCGCCTTGAGCAGCACAGACGATGGCGTGTCCTTCTCGGTGCGACCCCACCCAGAGATGAAGAAGCTCTGATCGTGGGCGATATCCTGCGAGTTAGGTTCAATGGGCAGGCAAATGGGCTTAATGTGCGTTTTGAACTTAACGGGGCGATCAAGTTTGATCAGGGCGATGTCATTGTTGATCTCATTATAGTTGGGATGAACGCGTGTAGCCTCAATGCCGTACTCCTCGTATGGGGGCAGACACACCTCATGACGACCGCCACGAAATTGGCAATCCTTTTCCGTGCTCAGATCATGCTCGCCCATGCGCACCCCAATGCTGTGGCCAAATAAGGATCAAATTTAGGTACCAACATATTTTTTAAAAAATCGTGACAGAAACTTACAGTTTTTTCCCGTTTTTCAAACAGTGAGCGGCCGTCAGGACAAAACGATCGCTGATCAAACTGCCGCCGCAAAGGAATTGCCGCCCGGATGTCTCATACTTGAGCAGCACCAGCCAAGGGAACTCGCCGATTTGCGTTACGGTGCCACCGCTTAGCTTGGTGTTCGCCTTCTTGCCGCACTCCGTGACAGAGTCGAGCAGCGCCAGGCCACGTTGATCAATGCGTTTCAGGTCGCCGGTGGATTGGCGTGAGTTCACCGAGGTATTGGGTTGCCTTGGATTCCGTGAGGTCGAATCACTATTGGCATGGCTTTCGGACTGGGGCGAAATCACTGCACCTCTGGGACAACACAAGTGGAACGCCTACAATACGAAGGAGCCCATTTAGTATCGGCGAGAATTTTAGAAATTGAAATAATTTACCGATCGCTGTCCGGTATTGCAGGCCATTTGCCTCAGCTGCTTTTGTATGACTCTTGGCACGTTGTTGCCATATGTGGCCTGCAGATCCCTGACAAATTGGCAGCGCGGTGCTGGAACGCAGTAGCCCAACTCTCCGACGGGGGTGTAACAACTGTTGTCGGTCTCTAAAAAAAAAATAAGAAAAGTATTTAATTGACGACTGGCGAAATTCATTGATCAACACATAACTCGTTTAACTGGTTAGATCGAAATGTTAAGTATGGACGCATCCGATTTCAAGCAAAACATATATATATATATATATATATATATATATATATATATATGTATATATAATGATGATGTTGATATTAGGTATATATTTTCGGATGTTAATAAACTCGTCCATGACTCAACTGAGAAGATTCGTATTCTAGGCACTTACGCGTAAAGACTAGCGTTGGTATGGCCAATAGCACTAGGCCCAAGCTGCCTGTAAATGTATGCATCCTGTCCAAACTTTATCGAGTACAATTATATACGTTGCGATCGATTTTCGATCTTAAGCTCAAGTCGCGCGCCAAACTGTGAATGAGACAAACGTCGTCGTGCGCCGCGCTTTTGTAGCGGGAGTTCGCGTGATGGCTGAGGTGCTTATTAAAATGCATTAATGATAATTTACCCAGGTTCTAAATATTGTTTGTTTTTTTTTCACAACCGACAAAACAGGTTTTGTTGCCGCGTCACTGCAGCACGTGTGTAGCCAAGACTAGAATGTATCTGAGCTTCGTTTTTACCCACGAATGGACTGGTATTATGTGAGTTATATATTTATTATGCATTATGTGGGCTATATTCAGAGAGACAGATGTGTCTCTCGCAGGCTTGAGCCAAGCAATTAAATTCCTGGGATCCCCCAGCGTGTGCCCACTCGGGTTAACACCCTCTCTGAAAATCTTTTACCCCCAAACCGGTTTGCTTTGCTGCAACGGTTGGAAAAGGTTAGTGAAGGGAGTTGGGTACTTTTTGTTTTAATTCAGCTGATTCCATTTTTCTAATTGCGTTCTAATTGCGATAAGTTTCCCAAACGCCCATGAAGCAGAGCAGCAGGTTACCTAAGCCGGCTGCCTAAACTTCTCTGCGAAGCGTTTTCGTGGAATTCCCACGCATGGGAAGCCCAATGGACAATAATTTTGATTTGTTTTTGTTTTTCTCTTGGTTTTTTCGGGTATTCCGAGTGTCCCGTATTTAACAATAGAAATTAGCATTGTGTGCATTTTAAAATCCCCGAAAGGTTGCGTTTAAATACGTATATGTATGCATAAAGGGTGTATCTATTTTATGTGAAAATTTTTTATAGCCGAATAAGTTAACTATCCTTATGCTAACCGGAATATTAAACACCAAGCACTAGGAGATTTTTTTTTTTTTTTATTGTGTTTTTTATTGATTTGCAAGGCCTCAATGTCCTTATGAACAATATGTGTCTTAAAATACATGTATGTATAGCACCGGGCTTTTAGTGGCAACTAAAAACTATGAGGAGATATTCTGAACAAGATCTTTCGTCAAAAACATTAAAACTAACTTCATATAACAACATACACTGCTTGTGAATGCACTGCTTGTGAGTGCACTGCTTGCACGTGCACTGCTTACTAATACTTTGCTTGTGAAATTTGGTTAAGTTCAACACTTGTTTCCTTTAATAACCACTGTATAAAATTAGTATGTCTTTTAAAATTTGGTATGTCTATCTCTCATATTCATATAAAAACCTAACATCATTTGAAAAATATTGATGTAAATATATAGTCTCGACTGTTGATCCTGATAAAAGAAAAATATTTATCTTTATATATGCTTCCTTTTGCCTGTTAACAACATTTACACAAAACCATTACACCCTTTTTCATGAATTTTGAATGGGTATCAAAAGGGGCTTTTATTACCAGTCGGCAATCGTGTTTATACAGGTAAATTATAAACAAGCTGAGCAATCATTTAGTTTATTAGCTATTGAATATATCAATAAATTCACACCCGATTATGATTTAATGTCAGATAGTATGATTTTACATTACATTTTGAATAATTATACATTCTATAGTTAGAATAAATTACTTAGTCGTAATGACGCAACTGTTGGTTGTAAAATTCTTAAAATAGACGATTTATTTAGAAAATGCAAATTTAAAATTATTGCATCAAAGTTTTCAGAATGTCTCTGTTATTGTTTTTAAACTCGGAACCCATTGAAAATAAGTTAAAAAGGGTATAATGGTGTTATTGAATTGTATGTAACAGACAGAAGGAGGCATCTCCGAGCCCATAAAGAATATATATTCTTGATCAGGACGACGGGCTGAGTTGATTTAGTCCGTCTGTATGAACGCAGCGATATCGGTCTCATTCAGTTCGTACATATCATACGCAGAAGAAGTTTCCTATTTTTTCGATAGCTTGCTCCATTTCATTAATATCGATAAGAATCTATAGCAACCTTTTGTTTTTTTTTACAATACCTCGGTGCGTATTGAGGAGACCCTAAAAGATTCACAACGATCATACATTTAGTTTGGCAGAAAATAAAGATGTCGTTTCAACAGTGGGGCACGCGCAGCAACCGAGTAAAGTGCGTGCGGCGTGCATTTGTGTGTGTGTATGTCTAAATTTGTGTGTGTATGTATGAATGCAAACGGGTTGAAATGCTTATAAAGACAGATCGCAGGGTTCAGGGTATCACCTAGTCGGGCGGCCCCGACTAGAGCCCTCTCACTTGTTTCATATAACCTTACTAAACTCAATTGAAATGGTTTAAACTATGGTTTAAATATATCATTAAAATTACATCCAACCCTTGAAGGGTATTTAATCTTCGGCAACATGGCCAAAACATATTTAACTTACTTAACACTGTATTCTTAGTGCTGCCTGAATTGGATTAATAGGTGAACTATTCAATTTTAATAGGTCACATCGGTCAGAAGCATATATATAAAACATATCGAAATACATTTCGGAATGCAACTGAGTCTTATAACAAAATATTAGAGTAATAAGCTGCGGGAGTTCCCTCCGACCTAAAAAGAATTTACATAATACTGAGGCTTTCGTATTACATCAAGTTGGATTATTTAAGCAATATTTAATCGTTAAAAACAAATACTAACTAAGCCGGTAATTGCTAAAGCTATTCTGAAGTGATTCACTATTATAAAATCCGATCTGAATCAGAACTTT
This sequence comes from Drosophila paramelanica, assembly GCA_035043915.1. Lineage (NCBI taxonomy): Eukaryota > Metazoa > Arthropoda > Insecta > Diptera > Drosophilidae > Drosophila > Drosophila paramelanica. The sequence goes on from JAWNMO010000258.1 coordinate 8,478,796, forward strand.
GTTTCACATGATACATGATATGAAATAAAGCAACCGACTTGGTGGAATAGTTAAAGTCTATACCCAGAACGATTCGATATGACTAATTGATACAATATGATATGATACAATATGAAATAGGATCAGATAGTGAGTGGATAAAGTCGGTTATTAAAGGCAAATAAAAAATTTTCCCTGCGGTTTGTTAAGTAATTAACTGTACAACGTATGTGGGTAGAATACTCGTCGATGTCAGCGTCCGCTCCAGATTATTCATGCATATCATAAAAATCTGTTTAAATTAAATTTTGGAGAATTCCAACAATGCGATGTTAATTGTCTTACAAACCAGAATACATACATTTCTGCATAATTTGATGGTGAATCAAACTTCTCAAAACACTAAACTCGTTACAACAATTAGAAGCATTAAGCTGGTTAGGACTGACGTGTATCTGATAATTCGCCAGAACAAGCTGTTAATCATAGTATCTTAAAATGTGCACAGCTATCTTAATATTTAAATTTCAAAATGTATTGTATAAAAGAATATTACAGTCGGAACTAAATCGGTAACACTCCTCTTTACCTCTTTGAGCATTAAGTAATTTGCTTTCAAAAAAGGAAATTGTTTCGTACAGACATCACATACTGTTTACAGATCCAATATACTATTTTTTGCATTTGCATAAAATTCTTATCTTTATCGATAAAGTATGCAAAATCAAATCGAAGATCAAATCTTTCTTGGACTTTGTCTACCATGGACCTTTAAAAAATAACACCACTCAAATAATTCATTTTCAATCTGCAATTATCATTTATTTAAGGTGACCTAAAACTAAAACCAACAATCTGAAAGTGTGACTATTGCAATGGCATTGAGAACTAATCTAACAAATAAATAAGTCAGTTTTCGAAGGGTGTCATCAATACAGATTCTGTGTGATCCAGGGTAACATGTCCAGGACAGAAGCGAATACGCCAGGCTGTCCCTGGCCCGTTCCACAGTAATAGCCCCCGTGGGAGACGATGCCGTACTGGACATAGCGCGAGAACTTCTTGAAGGGATGGCGGAAGAAGACCGGTCCACCGGAGTCCCCTCGGCAGGTGTGCATTATGTCATCGCCGACGGCGCAGATGTGATTCTCGCTAACCGGAGCATAAACGTAGAATTTACGGCAAACGCTGAGATCCTTTCGCGTAACGACCGCCTTGAGCAGCACAGACGATGGCGTGTCCTTCTCGGTGCGACCCCACCCAGAGATGAAGAAGCTCTGATCGTGGGCGATATCCTGCGAGTTAGGTTCAATGGGCAGGCAAATGGGCTTAATGTGCGTTTTGAACTTAACGGGGCGATTAAGTTTGATCAGGGCGATGTCATTGTTGATCTCATTATAGTTGGGATGAACGCGTGTAGCCTCAATGCCGTACTCCTCGTATGGGGGCAGGCACACCTCATGACGACCGCCACGAAATTGGCAATCCTTTTCCGTGCTTAGATCATGCTCGCCCATGCGCACCCCAATGCTGTGACCAAATAAGGATTCAATTTAAGTACCAACGTATTTTTTAAAAAATTGTGACAGAAACTTACAGTTTTTTTCCGTTTTTCAAACAGTGAGCGGCCGTCAGGACAAAACGATCGCTGATCAAACTGCCGCCGCAAAGGAATTGCCGCCCGGATGTCTCATACTTGAGCAGCACCAGCCAAGGGAACTCGCCGATTTGCGTTACGGTGCCACCGCTTAGCTTGGTGTTCGCCTTCTTGCCGCACTCCGTGACAGAGTCGAGCAGCGCCAGGCCACGTGGATCAATGCGTTTCAGGTCGCCGGTGGATTGGCGTGAGTTCACCGAGGTATTGAGTTGCCTTGGATTCCGTGGGGTCGAATCACTATTGGCATTGCTTTTGGACTGGGGCGAAATCACTGCACCTCTGGGACAACACAAGTGGAACGCCTACAATACGAAGGAGCCTATTTGGTATCGGCGAGAATTTTAGAAATTGACAGAGTTTACCGATCGCTGTCCGGTATTGCAGGCCATTTGCCTCAGCTTGTTTTGTATGACTCTTGGCACGTTGTTGCCATATGTGGCCTGCAGATCCCTGACAAATTGGCAGCGCGGTGCTGGAACGCAGTAGCCCAACTCTCCGACGGGGGTGTAACAACTGTTGTCGGTCTCTAAAAAAAAAATAAGAAAAGTATTTAATTGACGACTGGCGAAATTCATTGATCAACACATAACTCGTTTAACTGGTTAGATCGAAATGTTAAGTATGGACGCATCCGATTTCAAGCAAAACACTATATTTTTATATATATATATATATATATATATATCTATATACATATATATGAAATGATGATGTTGTCGTCCATGACTCAACTGAGAAGATTCGTATTCTAGGCACTTACGCGTAAAGACTAGCGTTGGTATGGCCAATAGCACTAGGCCCAAGCTGCCTGTAAATGTATGCATCCTGTTAAAACTTTTTTAGAAGTCTTGAATTATATATGTTGCGATCGATTTTCGATCTTAAGCTCAAGTCGCGCGCCAAACTGTGAATGAGACAAACGTCGTCGTGCGCCGCGCTTTTGTACCGGGAGTTCGCGTGATGGCTGAGTTGCTTTTTAAAATGCAATAATGATAATTTACCTAGGTTCTAAATATTGTTTGTTTTTTTTCACAACCGACAAAACAGGTTTTGATGCCGCGTCACTGCAGCACGTGTGTAGCCAAGACTAGAATGTGGGCTATATTCAGAGAGACAGATGCGTCTCTCGCAGGCTTGAGCCAAGCAAGTAAATTCCTGGGATCCCCCTGCGTGTACCCACTCGGGTTAACACCCTCTCTGAAAATCTTTTACCCCCAAACCGGTTTGCTTTGCTGCAACGGTTGGAAAAGGTTAGTGAAGGCAGTTGGGTACTTTTTGTTTTAATACAGCTGATTCCATTTTTCTAATTGCGTTCTAATTGCGATAAGTTTCCCAAACGCCCATGAAGCAGAGCAGCAGGTTACCTAAGCCGGCTGCCTAAACTTCTCTGCGAAGCGTTTTCGTGGAATTCCCACGCATGGGAAGCCCAATGGACAATAATTTTGATTTGTTTTTGTTTTTCTCTTGGTTTTTTCGGGTATTCCGAGTGTCCCGTATTCAACAATAGAAATTAAGTTAACTATCCTTATGCTAACCGGAATATTAAACACCAAGCGCCCTACTAGGAGATATTCTGAACAAGATCTTTCGTCAAAAACATTAAAACTAACTTCATATAACAACATACACTGCTTGTGAGTGCACTGCTTGCGCGTGCACTGCTTACTAATACTTGGCTTTTGAAACTTGGTTAAGTTCAACACTTATTTCCTTTAATAACCACTGTATAAAATTAGTATGTCTTTTAAAATTTGGTATGTCTATCTCTCATATTCATATAAAAACCTAACATCATTTGAAAAATATTGATGTAAATATATAGTCTCGACTGTTGATCCTGATAAAAGAAAAATATTTATCTATATATATGCTTCCTTTTGCCTGTTAACAACATTTACACAACATTACACCCTTTTTCATGAATTTTGAATGGGTATCAAAAGGGGCTTTTATTTACAGTCGGAAATCGTGTTTATACAGGTAAATTATAAACAAGCTAAGCAATCATTTAGTTTATTAGCTATTGAATATATCAATAAATTCACACCCGATTATGATTTAATGTCAGATAGTATGATTTTTCATTACTATATTTTTATTAATTATAGATTCTATAGTTAGAATAAATTACTTAGTCGTAATGACGCAACTGTTGGTTGTAAAATTCTTAAAATAGACGATTTTTTTAGAAAATGCAAATTTAAAATTATTGAGTCAAAGTTTTCAGAATGTCTCTGTTATTGTTTTTAAACTCTGAACCCTTTGAAAATAAGTTAAAAAGGGTATAATGGTGTTATTGAATTGTATGTAACAGACAGAAGGAGGCATCTCCGAGCCCATAAAGAATATATATTCTTGATCAGGACGACGGGCTGAGTTGATTTAGTCCGTCTGTATCGGTCTCATTCAGTTCGTACATATCGTACGCAGAAGAAGTTTCATATTTTGTTCGATATGTTCCATTTCATTAATATCGATAAGAATCTATATCAACCTTTTGTTTTTTTTTTACAATACCTCGGTGCGTATTGAGGAGATCCTACAATATTCACAACGATCATACATTTAGTTTGGCAGAAAATAAAGATGTCGTTTCTACAGTGGGGCACGCGCAGCAACCGAGTAATTTGTGTGTGTGTATGTCTAAATTTGTGTGTGTATGTATGAATGCAAACGGGTTGAAATGACAGATCGCAGTGTTCAGGGTATCACCTAGCTGGGCGGCCCCGACTAGAGCCCTCTCGCTTGTTTTTACATAGAATTAACAATGACGAAGGTTTATTTAAAATACGACATCGCGCCTATAACAACTGGTGTCAGTGTTGAAAAAGTTAAAAACAGCCGAGATCTATCCAAGACACCAACATTTGTCTATATGTTGCAAAACGACAAAAGCTTTTAGTGAGGACACAAACAATACAATTTAATCTGTAAGTGATCTGACGAAGTCTATTAGGTAAGAATAATATTAAATTAGTTAATGGATGTAGAACGTAATTTTTTATTCGGTTGCGGTTTTTTGTAGGTTTTTTTGTCAAAAACCATGCATTAATTTAAAAAAATGTGCGCATACAACTTTGGAAAAATTAAACCGATTTCAAGGTATTTACCATCTTAATAATAACTGGACCCTAGATTAAAAATGCTTGTAAATTTAATACGTATTTTAAAATAATTTTATTTTTTTTAGTTTGCCAATTGCAACGAATTTCAGCGCTAAGCTATTAATTATTTCAAAACGTCGTGATAGAGAATAATCTGAGCTAAGACGATAAAATATAAATTAAATATATAAATTAAACGTTTTGATAAAATTTAAGTTTTAGTAACATGTGTGGAGTATGGTTTCTTTTTTTACAATTTCAGCATGGATTTTTAATAAATCAATTTTGATCATATGTCTTTCAATCGATTGAACTCAAAAAATAAAAGATTTTTTTTTAGAATGTTAGCCAATAACTATCAATGTTTATGCATTCATGAGTTTTGAAAAGAATTAGCCGGCTGATCGAATAAAATAAAATAAAACCGACTTGCTAGTTGTTGCAAAGCCGATAAACCGGTAATCTAGAATAAGACATTGTTCTCAGCAAATAGTTATTCAGCCATTCGGATGAGAAAGAGCATACCCAAGGGTCACAATGCAATCCACAGCTCTCACAGCTGTCTACCTGCACCAGAACTTTCAGCTGGTGGGCAGCAACAGGTACTTGGCTCCGCTCTCGCTCTACCTGAGTGAACGCAGCTGAGAAACTTGAGAAGAGAGCGAAGAGTCCAAGTTGAAGTCTGGTGTGAAAAGACCACGTAGGCGCCGCTCACGTTGTTGGAATTCATTCCACAGTGAGACGCCGTCGCGATCGCAAGTCTCGAGCGCAGTGAAAATTGTGCAAGCGATTGGAATACTCATGAATATCGAGCAGAGGCACAGCTTAAATAGCTCAGGCCAGATCAAACGACATTTAATCAAAATCGAAATACATTATTGATCGTGTCTATATATAAGTACATCTGGTGAATACTCGCAGCGGAATGTGCGAAAAGGGAACCGAAGAACTGAGAATCCCATGACGCCATATTTGTTTTTTTCAACTTGATTGAACGTCTCGTCCCGTGTTCGCCGTGTGAGAAGTGTCTGTGAGTGCAAAAGAGAATCATCTCGAGACGGAAACGAAACGAATCTGTGTGAAACCCATTCAACGTATTCAACATATTCAACGTATTCGAATTCATTTAAATAAGTGAAACAAAACAGACGAGCACACAACGAAACAAATTCTAAAAAGCCCGTCAACTTTTCTGTGAAGTGTGCGCGTGTTGTTCACTTTTTTCTTTCGCTGATATTATGAATGCGGAGCGTGTGTGTGTGTGATGTGTGTGTGTATGCGTATGCGTGTTTTGTTAGTGAATGCGACTGGCAGTGTAAGAAATATCCGCTTACCTAAGCGAACAAATTCTCTCGCGACGGCTTAAGAACCCAACCACACTCAAATACAGCACAAAACATATACAAACACACACATACACACACTCGGCCAGAATATATGTGTGTGTGTGTGTACGTGGCTAACATATAAAGCAAAACCAGAAAATCCACATTGTTTTGTCTCGGTTCGCGCCTACGTTGCCTACGTTGCGCTACGTAAAGAACGTGTATAACGTAAGACGCCTTGTTCTTGTTGTTGCTGTTGCCGTCGTCGTTGTTATTGTTGTTGCTGTTGCTGTGACAGCACCTTGAAATGGGCGACTCCACGCCCATTTGCCGCTGCCGCGTCCTCTATCTAGGCAGCGCAGTGCCGCGCCAGAGCAAAGATGGCCTGCAGGGCATACAGGAGCCGTTGCGCAGCCTCTATCCGTCAGAGGGCGCTGTTGGCGCCAAGGGCATCGATAGCTGGCTGAGCGTCTGGTCGAACGGCATACTGCTGGAGAATGTGGACGAGAACTTGAAGCAGATCACACGATTCTTCCCCATCGAGTCGCTGCACTATTGCGCCGCCGTGCGCCAAGTCCTGATACCAGAGCGCGGCAATTCTAATCCGGAGCCAAAGTTTCTGCCGTTGGATTCGCCATTTGCGCGCATGCCGCGCGCCCAGCACCCGCCCATCTTTGCCGCCATACTGCGTCGCACCACTGGCATCAAGGTGCTCGAGTGCCACGTCTTCATTTGCAAGCGCGAGGCGGCGGCGAATGCTCTAGTCAGATGCTGTTTCCATGCCTACGCTGACAACTCCTATGCCCGCCAGCTGGAGACGGGCAGCACGGGCGGCGGGGGCAGCAGTGTCTATGGAACGCTCAAGAGCGGTGCCGGCAGCAAATCCAACGGAGACCTCACCAGCGTTGGCTTGGTCAACGGCCATGGTAACGGTCACCACCATCATCATCTGGCCGGGCAGAGCGGCTGGAGATCACGCGCCGGCAGCACCACCACCTTGAACAGTCTGGGACGCACCTCGAACGGACATGTGCTCAATGGCTCGGGACTGGGCATCAACGGAGGCAGCACTGGCAGCGCCGCCGAGGGCTACACATCAGTCAAGAATTGTAAGTAGACCCAGTTCGAGTTCGTTGTCTAAGTCTTTCGTTTAACCACGCCTCCGATGAGTTGTCACCACTGTCATTTGCCGCAGTCTGATCGCCCCTTGAGAACTTTTGCCACATCTTTAGTCACAATCAGATACTGCTATTCGCACAAGTACAGTTGCCCTAGCCATAGCTTTATATATAGCCATAGCTGGCATGTCATCTAATTAGCTGCATGTGACCGGCACGAAACGTTAGAAAAGGCTGAGATAAAACGCAAGCTGCCTTGTCTCCCATCTTGGCTATGAGATCAGCAATCAAGTGTCGTCTATGAGGCAAGCACTTTTAGATATACCTGGTTAAAACTACCCTGTAAAATCTCATTAAATTCGTAATGCATTTAAATTGATATATTTTGTAACCCCTACATATACATATGCTTAAGCAGAGTGATCAGTTGGTTGATATAGCTATGTACAAAAAGTTAACTAAAATTGATTGAAAGTTGAATTGATTTGAAATTTGATTAAAACTGAATTGAACTTGAATTAAAAATGATATATAATGGAGTCAAATGAGATTGCTGGGAAACAATTTGTACAATTGAAATTGATTTGCAATTTAATTTAAATTGACTTGAAATTCAATAAAAATTTAATTGAAATTGGAAAATAAATGTTTAACGAAGTTTTTGCAATCGCGTATATATGTATATATAAATAAATTTAATAATATTTAAAATTTCATTGAATTATTTTATTATTTTTTATTAAATTCTATAGAAACAATCGATAAATAATTAAAGTTTTGTGAATAACACTTTTTCGCTGGGGTACTGTACACCTGCTATAAAATCAATTTGAGCAGCAAATCTTAATTTTTTCGCCTAAAAATATTACGCATTATCCAAGTGCAAATAAATAGAACTCAGATTTTATATAAACAGCTAAAAATTGAAGCTTTATTGTGTATTATTATAGAAGCCACAAAAGATGAGCCTCACCTTGAAACACACAGACATACACACACATGCACACACACACACACACACACATACATACTTGCTTCCTAACAATATGTGCAAAGAAAAAACATTTAAACACGCCTCAGACATTGTTGAAAAATAGAAAATGTTGTCACAGCGTCGAAAGTATTTGGGTGCAGTACAGGTATTTTTGTTGTTGTTGTTGTTGTTTTTGTTATTGACAATTTTATATGCACGTTCCTTGGATTGATGACTGATGGAGGGCCCGGCAAGTGCCAGACACGAACGGATGGATGGCAGCTTGGATGATAATGTCTGGTAGCAGCAGAGAAACACTTACGGCTATTTTTTTGCTTTTTCTTCTTCTTCTTCTTTTCTTCTTTTCGCCAGTTCGCTGTCTCGTCGGGTTTTAAACACTTTCCACTTATTTAAATTTCGTCGACGGAGGCACAAAAATCGCCGTTTTATGGCTATGCTGTTATTGTTGTTGTTATTGTTGTTGGCTTGGCCAACGACTACTCTTGAAGCTGAAGTTGAAGTTGTCGCTGCCTTTGGTTATAGCAAAGTTATGATAATTAGCATGTAAATCGCTTGGAACTGTGGAAAGCAGCGACCGTCAGGTTAAATGTATTCCGAACCGCTTCGGCCGCGATCTCTAGTCATGCCATGCAAATTAGCCGCATTTCCGTTGCCCAAGTTGGGGGCTCCTCCCTGCCGCCAACAGCAGCCGGCGAATCTCATGTTTAATAAGTAGAAATGCGACCAAAACTTTGGTCAAAACTGAACCACTTTCTAAGCGCTTTTGGGCTGCAGCAGTTACCAATCTGATTTTGTAATTGCCAAGAGTTGATCAACGAAGGGAAGTGCCACTGGGAAGACTTTTTCGCCCCATCATCCGAAATAAGCATCCAAATCGAATGACTTGCAGGCCTCTAAGCTAATTAATAAGTTTCCGACCCAGGCTTGCATACAATTTATTATTTTGCGGCATTCTCACAGCTCTTTTGGCCGCCGTTGTCATTCCTCAAGTGCAGCTGCTTGGAATACTCAGACAAACATACACATACTCACGAATCTACACTCAGAATTAAAAGACTAAAATACAAAACATCTTTCTAAAAAATGTTCAACTTCCTTTTCTATTCATCATTTTATATTCATTTAAAAATAATAAGTAATATTAATTAAATAAAAAGTATTCAAGAATGAAATGTGTTGGACATATTTAAACAAGTGAGATTGCTCTAGTCGGGACCGCCCGACTAGAAGATACCCTGAACCCAGAAATGAACACATACACACAAACTCTCGGCAGTTGATGAGTATTGAGCCTGTTAAAAATAAAACATAAAATTTACTAATAATTACCAATAGAAAAATAAATACTCCACAAGCGGGAGTTGAACTCGGTACCTCCGTGATAAGATGCACAACTCTTACCAACTGCACCACACTACCGCATTTTTTGCGAATGATATAACATTACTTAACCATCGCAAAAAGTCGAGGAAAACGAAAATTTTGCAGTTGTCATTAAAACGATACAAATTAATAATAATTATAATTATGAATAACGAAAAAATAAAAGAATTCAACATTGCTCTACCATACCAGCGGCGAATTCGAACCCGGACCTCCGCGTTACGCGCCACAACTCTTACCCACTGGACGACGCTCTTACTTCACTTCGTTGTGTTAAAATTCAATTTAACCGTTGCGTAAAAAAATTCCTAGGAAAACGCAAGACTTTCTGGACGTGCATATGTATGCGTGCACATGTACACAGAAATTGCCAAGCAGCTGCGCTTTGCCCGCACTACTGAAAATAGATTCTTGATTTGCTCGTAAACTAAATGTACGATCGTTATGAAATTTTCAGGGCTTATTCAGATCATCGAAATGTATCTACAAACCAATTTGCACGTGTGTAGTATTTGATTTACTTTGTTTTTTTGGTTTTATCAATATTGTGGGCGATTGGGGGGAGGTGTCCAAAATCTGAAACATTAAAATTCTTCGTATGTTTTACGCAAACATAAAAATATTAATTTGGTGGCTCTAGCTTTTATAGTTTGGGAGTTATGCTTAAAAAACCGAGTCAAAAAAGCGATAAATATCGATAATAAGAAAACGGAAAGAGTTATCGATGTTTTGAAATAAAAACTTGATCTGCGTATGAAATATACGAACCGAATGAGACCAAGATCAGCTTTCTAGCTTTTGTAGTCTCTGAAATCGACGCGTTCATACAGACGGACGGACAGACGGACAGACGGACAGACAGACAGACGGACATGGCTAAATCGACTCGGCTAGTGATGCTGATCAAGAATATATATACTTTATGGGGTCGGAGATGCTTCCTTCTGCCTGTTACATACATTTGCACAAAACCATTATACCCTTTTTTACCCATTTTCAATGGGTTCAGGGTATAAAAAAATCTATAAATATCATACCTGTACTTAGAATACTTTTTTTCGCTAAGTGTAGGTTGAACAACTTGTTGACTCCCGCTGGGGTCTGCAGGAACTGTGGTCGCGTGCAGATTAGCGGCCGTCGGCGCCGCCAACGCCAAGCTTCAGATTCAACTTCAGCTACAGTTGGGGGCACACATGATCGTATATATATATATATTAATATGTGCGCCCAGTGAGTACATAAATTGAGATGAACGCGTGAGAAAATTTTGGGTTAGGGTTTATTTTTTTATGACTGTCTTCCATTTGCCTGACTCTCGTCTTGGTTTTGGCTTGACGCGACTTGGCTCTTGCCCTGTTGGCCACTTTCTTGTATCAGTCAGAGTCGCAGTTGGCTGTCTTGAAGTGGTGGGAAGCTATATACGCACATGTATACATATATACATACATACTGGGAAGTGTGAAATCGACTGGAAGTAGACCCAGACCCGTGACTAAATGAGCATGAGCTGGCTGGCGGGGGGGAATTCTTGAATTTGAGCGTGTGAGCAAGTGAAACTTTATTTAGATATGATAAAATCTCGTATGAAACACACACACGTTTGTATTTCTGTCCAAGTCGTAGATTTTCTATTAATTAACATTGTTAATTTGTTTGTATACGGTTTCAAGATTAAGGTTGCTGCCGCTCATTGTTTCGCGAGATCTCTATTCGCCACACTTTGAATTGAGGTTGTGTGGCATCAGCGAAGGAATCTCGCGCTAGTGCATCTGACACATAGATAATAGCTTTGCTACCTCTTTTTCCCTCTCTCTCTCTATCTTTCTGTTACTATGTGTCGTTTAATTTTAATTAAATAAACTAACTTCAATTGAGGTTTAATGGCACGAAAGTGTGCTAAGTGCGACAATAGAAATTACTTTGCTTGTATTTATACCCTGCACTCAAAGTGAAAAAGAGTATATTGCTGTTGCTCTGCTTTTTTTTGGTTGTCTGTCCATTTGTTTGAATGTAATTTATTTCGATGCTATCGAAGCTTAAAACTTAAAACTTGCAACATAAACCTGTTTATATCTCCATTATTTAAACTAGCATAGTAATAAATATCCCCCACAACCCACAGATATCTAAATTTCTCTTATCACAGTTCGATGATCAGTGAATAAAAGCTTTCGGATTCGAGGCGCCAACCCCATCAATTAAAATTCAACTTTTCAACTGTGCTCAGGTATTGCTACGTTATATACAGAGTATCGCCTCGTCGGTTATAATTGACAGCAATATTTCTTACCTGTATTTCATTCATTTTGTTTTTGTCTCAAGTCCAAGCGTCGACCTCAACTGCCAATTGTTGGCCAAGTTAGTTAGCATGCGTCCAGACCCATTGATAAACAACATGGCCAACCAATTTGGAACCGCCTCGAGTCGTCACACTTAAGCGTATCCGTTGGCCGCGCCTCCAGTCTATAGATCCAAGCAATTTGCAGGTGGCTTTGCCGACAGATTTGTGGTACCAACAAAAACAAAAAAAAACACACAACAAAAAAAGCACAAAAACCAATCCGAAACAAGTTGCGCTTTGTTGAAGACCAGATTCCAGTTTTGGAACGAGACAACGGCACAGTTGTCCAAAATATTTGACCTACATATAGCTGGAATGGGGTGGTGGAGAAACAATTCTTTAGCTAGGCATTATGCAATCAACTAATGGAAATCGAGTGGAAATTTTTAATCATAAAAATCACAAATATATATTTGTTAAAAATGTATGAGCTACACTTGAATCGAAAAACTAGTCGCTGGTTAACATGCAAATCTGTAACAACAACAACAACAAGAGCAACAACAGGATGACCACTTGACCATGACTGAAATATTGAACAGTGTTTGGGTGTCCAGCGTCCAAAGCAATGGCAACCGGCTCCAACTTCCGCTGTGGCAGTGGCAGCGCCTAGGCGAGGCAGCGCAACATTTTTTTGCTGCTATTACGAGCATTGCTTGCAACCGATCTCGACTGTTGTTGTTGTTGCTGTTGCATTATTATTATGCAAAGAAGCTGGCAAGAGACTGAGCGTGAAATATATATATACAGATAGCCAGATAGATGCACACAACAAGTGGGCAAAGGGGGGCAGATCAGGCAGCGACTGTCAGGCACATTAACCGAAATCCAGTTGCAGTTGAATGACTTGGGCACGTTGCATGTTGCAGTCAGTCGGCAAAAATTTCTTGTTGACTTGCAACATTTTGTTGTTGTTTGTTGCCATGTTGAATTGCATTTAGGCATAGCTCGATTACAGAAATTTGATTTAGATCATTTCCAGTGATTGGTGCTGCATTTGTCGGCTACACTCGGAGAAAAAACACAGTTGCATTGCAACTGCGCGTTGGAAAATATTTTCAAAATTTGAGGATTATTTCCTGAATATTATGAAATTAAATATGAATCATTCAAAATTATATTAAATCTTAGAAATTTTGGAAATGTAAAAACGATCTTTGATAAAAGAACTTCATTGTAAAGTTAAAAATTTTCTAGCTTATTCATATATTCTCTAAGCTTTTACCAAATTTCAGTAGAAATATATAGATCTTTCTCTGAGTGTACCAAACTGATGCGAATTTGAGCTTCGACCTACTTTGCATAGCTGCTCCTTCTCTCTTCATCTCTCTCTCTTTCGCTCAAATTTTATGTTCCTCTTTCAGCTATGATTGCTTTTATTGTTGATTCGAAAGCAATTCGACATAATTATACTTATGAGTGCCTGTAATGAATAAAATCGGTGGATGAATTAATTACTACAAGAAAGAGTTTCCGATTAGATTGTGTTAGATACTCAGCTAGATGTTTAATAATATCAATTTTCTGCAAGCTTGTGAACTTTCCCATATTAAATGGAGTTTTTTCGGTTCTTCTTTTAAATATATCTCGCGACAGTTTTCACCATCACCAGAAATCTTTTCATGCCGGGAGACACTGAGACCCCAATACATTTAAATTTGAGTTTGAGCATATGAATAAGACACAATGTTTGGGCTTGTTGGTGACTCCATTAGTCACCCAACTGGCATTCTACGTTGGCGTCGTCCCAGTTCAGCACCTAGCTCTGCAGCTGCAGCACGCCGGAGTCTCTGTTGGCGCAACCATCCGCTGGCAGCGGAAAACGAAATGGCAACGAAAACAAAGAGAAGGAAAAAAAAATAGTTAAAATTAAAACCTAGCAACCACCAAGCAAATTCCAAGCCACATTTCGGCTCCATTTTTGCATCAGTCGAGGCAAAATAACAAAAACAATAACCCAAACAAAAATTGAAGGCGCTGCTTTGGGCTTCTGGCACTCCCCTTTCCGCTTGGAATTTCGCAGCTGAATGGCAAAAAGTGCTTAAATGCCAACGCTTTATTTTGGCCAACTTCGGCTATATTGTATATATTTATATTGAGTTCTCATTTCGAGGCAATCGCCCAGATTGGCATCGATGGGAGGCCCGCCTGTTTAGTGACTCACCGACTAACCTGGCCCGGCTCTAGACATGGTGCTGGCCATCATCTCAAAAACGTGGAAATACAATTTTCACGCACGCATGCGCCGCGGCCACTCGCCACATTCAGTGAGAGTATTCGTTTTACTTTTCGTGAATGGATCGCAGTGCAGCGCGCATTGCTTATGACATAAGTAAATGAAAAATTCCCCTACCGCCACTTGTGCTGTTGGAGGGAAGGGGCAGAAGCAGAAGTAGGAGCTGGTTAAAACAATTTCGCGCAATTATGGCAGCCAGCGAAATGCGAAACAATTAAAAATTATAAATCAACTTCCACGCTCAACGCGAAATTAGCGTAAATTGCAACTGGATGTGTAATTACGAGTTATATATTTTGCATTTTTGCCAAGCATTTAAAATCAAAGCCAACTAACTGCGCCGGCCAATACCCATACAAACACAACGTTGCGGAATTTGATTGACTTCCGCAAAACATTTACGCAGATTATGCTGCGAGCGAGGTAAAAGCTGCAAATCGATTGTTTAAAGACCAAATCAAAGTGAAATCGTGCTGTTAGTTTCACCGTATTGAATACAGATACGCCTTGGATATAAAAATTATGTTTTATTTTAAAATATAAATATATGTTCTTATACATGCCAAGGATTTTTTAGAATGCAAATTTATGTAAGGAAAACGAAACAGGATTTATATCGAATAAATTTAAATTTTAAAATCAGATATTGTCACTTTTAGTTGTTTAAATTAAATTACTTAAAATACAATTTCGGCGCTGTGAATAGCAAAGAAAAAATTCAACAAAAAAATTATCGAAATTAATATCCAAAGTACATTGAATTCTTCTTCAATGGATACTTATAATTTTTAGCTGTCATTCAATTTTTACGTCAAATTTTATAGAGGTCGAAAGGGTACATAAGGAGTACAATTATAAATATATTTATATATTTTATTATGAAAGTCCATTTATTATAGACATCTATATATATAAATGTATTTAATATATAATTACCAAAACCAAAACCAAATCCAAAACCAGTCGAAAAGACCTGTAGAACTGATGTATAATTTCAACGGCAAATTAAAATCATTAAAATTCACTTTCGAATATCAGTCTGAGGTCGAAGCCAAAAACGAAAGTTTCACAGATATGATCAACATTTGTTTCTTACAAACAGATAAATGTGAATAAAACAAAGCACACTCAACTCTAGAAGCTCTGTGAGAACTGGCGAAATGGGTCTGACAGCTCTGTGGGTATATTAGTACAGTGTAATGCTTTTGACATTTGGCCATGTGAAAAGCACGCTAATTAAGCCACAACTGAAACGGTCAAATGCTTCTCACAATGAGGTTTTGCAGCTAGTGCCGCTCAGAAAAACCAAAATTTCCATATAGCTGGCAGAGGGGCAGGCGGGCTGGGCCCAAAAAGTTCGCTCTCATTTTCAACGTCAGTCGGTCGAACACGTTAGCCGCGTCTCTGGGGGTCAATAGACCCCAAAGCGAGCGCAGATTTCTCAAGCTATACGGCAGCGACACAGCCACAAAGCCACAAAACAGCAGAGCCACAAAGCAGCAAGGCAACAACAGAGCAGACCCATAGCAGAATAGCAAAAAAGTTGGAACCAAACCAAATTATGGCATGGCTAAGAAGCCAAAGCTGAAAAAAGGGAGACACAAATAAGAAATATAAAAGCCAATGCGATCGAGTCGAAAGTGGCCGATCAGGAGATACCTTGTACTTATCTTAAGGCTGTCCTAATATGCATTCAAGAGTTTTGTTTTTGATACATATTTATTTAAAAAATATATTAGTTAAAAAACCTGGCAGAAAATCATCGTACATTGATTAAGAGTGAATTAAAAAAAATGCTGGAATGAGACTTTTTTTTTAAAGCTTTCAGATTTTATAAATTTCAAAATTGACTTGTTTATAAACAGTCTGCACGAGAATAGTATACTCTTTTTGTCAATTACCAATGATTACAGGGTATTTAAAAATAAACTGACTCGTCGCTTTATTGTCGTCTGCCGGACTGGGCAGCGACTTGGGGCTGGGCAGGTTTTGTTTTTTGCGCGCGCGAGGGGCGTTCGTTGCAGGTGTTGTTGTCGCGCTCAAGTTATTAACTTACCGTTATTTATTACAAAACCGTTTGCCATTGCTGCCATGGCCCAAATGCGCTGCAGAACCGCGCCAACCTTCATCGGCTGCGACAAAGGCAGCGGCAACTATGTTAATAGTAACGGCTTCGCCCATGCTTATGGATGTGTATTGTTTGTATCTAGTATATATTCGTATCTCTATCTGCAGCTGTTCGCATTGCCTAACTGACCAACTCACAGATACAAGCGAACGTATTCGCTTGTACGTGCGCTGGGAACAGTTAAGAGTCGTCAAAGTCAAATCGAAACGCATTCAATTGCCTCACAATCGATTCATTTGAATGCGACCGCCGTCAGGTCTTGTCGGTCTTGGCCCATTTTCCATTTGGCTGTTTTGGCTTAGACGCGCTCGGCTAATTTCCAGCATTTTGGTTAATGTAAATGCCATTGCCTCTCGCCACCGGCCACTCGGCGCGTGAATCAGCACTTTAGCAGCCGTTTCAACTATAGCGGGTAATGTGAGACAAGTGCGACCCCGAATCCACCCCACCCGCTTGTATACTAATAGTTTGGTGGACAGCATCCATTGACCGCGAAGGTCAACTGGCTGTTGGCTATCGACTGAAACCCAAGACCCGCCTGCGTTCAGGCCAGTCGATTCCATGCCATCTAATACCTTTTAACGTGTTCTTAACTTTGAGTTATTTGTCTTTGTAGAAATACATTATAAATATACATTAGTATTCAATGAAGAAATCTTGAATTTCTGTACTCAATTTAAATGCAAATCTCAAAACCGAAATTGTGTAACCCGAAAGTAATTTATAATTTATAACAAAATATGCTTAAAATTTTAAATATCAATTAACACTGCATAAGGTATTGTTAAGATATCTAATATGAATTTATTTTCTGTTTAAACAAATTTTTTTTTTTGGTTTTTATGAGTTTTTTTCGGTATAATGATTCAGCATTATGTTTTTTTGTTTAATATTTTACTTTAAATTTTTTTTTAATACTGAGTTTAAGCTGAGTTTAAAATGAAGTACAATTATATTTATGCTTAAAATATCTGCTTTTAAACTCACCCAAAGTTTATGAAATATATTTATATATATTTATATATATATATACTTAATAATTCTAATTCCAATTCAAATTTTCCATATACTTGCAGTTTATGGCAGCAGCGCCGATCTTAACGTGACTGTGGACGATGGCGAGGCTTCTGTGTACAATGGCGATGAGAATCACAAGGTGTGGAGCGGCTCGCAGGATCAGCTGGACAGCATTGGCGCCGTGGAGAGTCCGTACGAGCTGTACGCGGGCAACACATCCACGCTGGGCCGGCCGCTGCGAGCGCGCCAGATTAGCGCACCGATCGATGTGCCGCCGCCGCCCGTCAAGGAGGAGCGCAAGACGAAGCGCGACAAGAAGTCATCGAAGTCCAGCGGCAGCCAGAGCCTGTCGGGCACACTGATCAGACCAAAGCCCATGCATCCGGCGGCGCTGCATCGCTCCCAGCTGCACGCCGGACCAGGACCTGGCCCGGGCCCGGCTAGCGTCATCTACGGACCCGTTTCCGGGCCGCATGCCGCACGCCAATATCACACAATTAGTCATCGCGGCTTTCCGCCTGGACCGCCAGCACATCATGCACATCCACATGCGCATCAGCATCACCTGATGCAAATGCATCATGCACAGCAGTTGGGTGGCATGCCGCCGATGCAGGTGCCCATGATGATGCCGCAGCAGTACGCGACGCTGCAGCCCTCGCGCTCCACCAGCAAAAAGAAGAAGAAGGACAAGAAGAACGGCGGCGTGCCCGTCGGCATGCCCATTGTGCCGCCCATTTACGCCTACCAGCAGGCAATGGGCGGGGTGCCGCCACCGCCGATGGCCCAGTCCATGATTGGCGAGCCACGGCCGCTGAGCATGTCCAGCCGCAAGATGGCCGCGTCCATGGGCAACGGCCTGGACGATTCGGGCAACTCGGGCGCCGAGTCGCCGTCGCCCGGCGGCACGGGCATCTATCGGCGCAAGGGGCATCTGAACGAGCGCGCCTTTAGCTACTCCATACGCCAGGAGCATCGCAGTCGCAGCCACGGCTCACTGGCCAGCCTACAGTTTAATCCGCCGGACATGAAGAAGGAGCGCGAGATCGCCCAAATGGTCGCCGGCCTGGACCTCAACGATGGCGAGCGCCGGCAAATGGCGCCAGGTCCGGCAACGCTGCAGCGCAAACAGGCGGCCATGGTGAACGGGGCAGCTGTGCCTTCACCACATCCACATGCCCATCCCCAGCATCCGCATTCGCATCCGCATCCGCATGCGATATATGGCCCGCTGGGTCCCTCGAGTAGTTTCGGCAAGCCGCGCAGATAGATTTCCCAGAAAATGTTGGGCAATTTGATAATCCAATTGAGTACACCCGATATGGGCTAGAAATACTATATATATATATATGTGTATAGTATATATAGTATTTAGAATTACGCAACCTTTTAGCGATGCTGGTCAATTTAGAAATGGAATCGAATCATCAAATAGAAAGCGACCAAGACAGACTTTAACAAAATTGATTAACCAAAACTGGAAACTATATCGATTGAAATCGATAGCAAAGTCGGTAACGAAATCGAAATCAAAATCAATTATCAACAATGAATATGTGTGCCTTATTAGGTTTATACTTTAAGTATATTAGTATAAACAGAAAATTCATTTGCCCATAACCAGATGCGTGTTAAAAGTAGAAAATGGAAAAACTCAAATATAAAGACAAAGACAACAGCAATTTAATCGATTATAATACATAATGTAGAATAATATAATACTATAGAGTTGACAACTGGAAAACAAGTTCATCAGACAAGTTGATGAATTGTATTTCGAGCACAAATGTAAAATATCTTTTCAAAATGAATACAATGTTAAAGAGCTAGATATCAGCCCTGTCAAGTAGATATATATATGCATACAATATATATATTTGCCTATAATACACATCTTTCAATCTGTCCATATTAGTATCTTAAAGCGGAGATGCACTAGATATGCAACATAATTACAAAAATATGTACAATAAATATAATAAAATGTTAACAAAATGCGTTGTAACTTTAATTTGGGAATGCATTATAAATGTGGAGTCTGCTGCTAACATCTGCAAGTCAAGTTCTATTTTTATTACAGTATTTTGTTTTTAATGGCTTTGGCGACAACATTTGTGCGTAGGTTCAAACACACCTTGAAGTCAATTAACATGCGCGAACACGGCCAGCATAAAAATGCGGCGTATTTGTTCAAAGAGCCCGTACGTCAGCCGGGCTGTAACTGATTGACACATCGGGGTATCAGAGGGGTTTGAGTCGAGACATTTGACAGCTGCTGTACACAGTGAAAAATCTCGGATTCGTTCGAATCAGTGTCTGGCCTGAACATGAACTCAATTAACTAAAGGAGGCTCGATTTTATACGGGTGCTTTTAAAGGTTAATTTCAAAAGGAAAATAAAACATTTGAAATTCGAAACCGATTCAACGTTATTCAGATTTTAAATCTGATTCAGATTTCTGTCGGAATGAAGTCATATTTAAATTGCGCGTGTTCCAAATGAAAAAAAAAAATTATCTTTTCAATCAAATAATTATTACAAACAAAAAAACACTTATATTTAAAATCCTAATATCGTGTTCATTCAACTTATTCATCAAAGCATATTTATTTTGCAGTGTATGCGTTTTGCCTGGACTCCCACCAGCAAAATTGCAGAATATTATGTGAGCCTATGCAGATCTGCGTTGTTCGCCTAGACTCTGGCTCTGCATATTGTTATATTGGCTTTCTGGGGCTGCAAAAATGATTTGCATGCAAATTCCAGGCATGTTTCGCCTGTCTTTGGATGCAGATTTGCATACGAATGTTAGCGGATTGCGAGGGCCGCGAAGGTTGCTTTGTGGTATTTTCAAACACAAATAGTTGTAATATTTCTTAGCAACAACCCGAGTAAAACAAGCGAAAGTTGTATTAAGCGAGATCATAAAAACAAAAACAGGGTATGAAATACACACAGCAAAAGTGTAGTTCGAATTTTTGAATGATGAAATCGACGAGAGATCGTCAGAGACTGTCGAGAATTTCGGCAAAGACGCTTTTGAGGTTCAGGTTTCAAGCTGGCGACTACGTCTCCGACACCGACTCCGACTGTGATTCCGATTCCGATTTCACTTCCAGTTTTTTGCTGGCTTATAATGCCGAAAGCAAAGCAAAGATCATCGCAATTCAAGCTCAACTTTAACATCCAGCACGTAAGGGGCACATGCGAGCTGTGTATTAAAAGATACAATACAGATACAGATACAGATGCGATTCAGGTGAACAGGTTAATTTTTAAGCAGTTTATAACAACGCACAAAAGTCAAAAGTGAGTTGCATCAGTTTTTTTGGCGACTCTGTCCTCGTTTTTCTTTATTATTTTTTTTTGGCCACAATAATTATAGGTAGATGGCATCGCCTTGGCTTTCGGTTTATGCCTATAAACTGCACCTATAGCCATTTACCTTTATGTGCGTATTACCTAATTGCCGGCAGGCGCGAAACGCATATTTTTGCCAACCGCTTGGCGTATAAATCAAAATTGGCAGTTCCAGTTGCCCAGTTGCCCAGTTGCCCAGTTGTCCAGTTCCAGGCAGGAGATCCTGCATTGTGGCGACTGCTCGCTGCCGCATTGCGTAAGAGATTTTCAATTAAAAGCGCGTATGCACTGACTCGACTTTGGTTGTCTGTGCTCTGGGTACAGGCATCCCTCTTTTTGTGCGGCACGCCGCAAGCTCTCTGTGTGTGTCAGCGGCACAGCCATCGCTGGCTTTATGGAAATTCCACATTTATGCAACAAGAAAATGCGGCAAGAAAACGTTTTCCATTTCCAGTTTAACTGGAATACCAACGCCGACTTGGGCAGCTGGTCAAGCAGGCAAATTGTGGCCATAAGTTGCTGTACACACATACATATTTATGCGAACATATATATCTATATATATATATGTGTATATATTTAGCTGGTCTGGTCTAGTCGGAACTGACCGAGTGATGATTGACCCCCCATGAGTGAAGGCTGAAATCACCTTACAGTATTTAATCAATATAATAAAATCTCTTGTTAATGCTTTAATTTTTTTACTCGTTCACAAAGTGAAAAGAGTATATTGGTTTTGTGCAATGTCCGTCTTGCTGTCCGCCCGTCCGTCTGTTCGTATGAACGCGGTAAATATATAAAAGTAGTAGATTTAAGGTGTTATTATATTATAAATTATAAATTATATTATAAATTTATTATAATTTGTTGTCCAAGGATCTGCGGACTCGGCCATATCCTTGCAGATTTTTGGGGCATCTAAGAATTAGATACTTGTAAAATTTCAGTCGCGTAGAGCGTAAGGAAACTGGCCAAAATCACAAAATCCTTTATATTCGAAGATATGACCCTTATATATCCGAGATACGCAAATTTTCGTTCTTCTGTATGCTTTAAATGACTATATCTTGGCCATTTGTATTCTGATTTGGGAAAAATATATATCGTTATACTCTTAAAAGTCTATAGAATCGATATCCATTAAAAATTTTGAATATAAAAATTTTCGAGATTTTGACAAAAATCGTGATGTTACCCCTTGTCATTTTTGTCAAATTTGGTAAAAATTTGGAATCAGAATTTTTTAATGCCATTTAATAGTCTTTTATTATTATTATTATAAAATTATTATTATAAAATAAGACCTTTTTTGCCCGAGATATGCAAATTTTAATTCTTGTGTAAGATTTAAATGCCTGTATTTTGGCCAATTGTAGTCCGATTTGAGAAAATGTATCATCGTTCTACTCTCAAAAGTCTATTGAATCGAATTTTTGAATGCTATTGGTTAGTTCTGATCCGTACTATTCCAAAGTGATATAACATTCGAAGATAAGACATTTTTTGTCCGAGATACAAACCAAAAAATATTTTTAATTCACCTAATTGATCAACATATTAAACTGCTTTTAAATTTAGCCAGGAAGAAGAGAAATAATCAAATGCCAAGCAAAGAGAACAGAAAGAAGTTAAGATACAAGCGATCCCCATTTGAATATCGATTTGTTGTTAATAGTTGGCGTCACAATTCAATTTGTTTAAATTGTGCCTTAATTTATTTAGTGTTTTGTAAAACAATTTACAATAAACGCGGCCGCTTGCATATCCCGCCTAAAATGTCGCGATATACGAGTACCCAAATTGAAGGGCTTTACAATCTAGAAACTAGAAGCTTTTTAACTGGGATAAATCCAAAACAGTGTCGCTCATATACATTTTACGATAAGTCGTCATTTATGACTACTTTGGTGGTAAACATAAGGGTTTAGTAAATCAACATTTTTTTTTATGTTTTTATACTTGGTCACTATTGAAGCCAACTAGACTTGAAACATTGGAAACTTGCTTAAAAATTCTCAGTTTTAAGGCTAGTTTTAGATTTTTTCAGACAGTAATGCAGTATTGCACTAATGATTGCAGTATGAAAGTAAACTCGTTTCATATATAAGTATTATCCAGCGGATAAATAATTTAGACGTATCTCACGTTCAAGACACATGAATGCTAAACGAGATACGTTTATTGAGTAAGAAGTTTGGTAGAACTATTCAACATGCAGTTTTTAACGCAACTAATTGTATATTAATATATATGTGTTGGTTCTGAATGTCTGACTGAGTAATTAATAGAACCACTGTTAGAGGGAGAAAACTGAATTATTCACTGCAGTCTGTAAAAAATTCCACGCTTTTTGTTTTAAACCGACCAAATTCAAACCTATTATGAAAGAACTAACTTTAACGGAAACCACTTCAAACAAATATTTTCGATCTACATAAACTTTTAATACATTTTGTTTCTTCTAATTCGGCAGATCCGAGCAATGCCGGGTAAAATGTACTAGCATTTGTAGAGATTTTGAAACTCTGTATTGCTATTCAAAGCATGTCAAAATATTATACAAGCAGCTGAGGAGCGTACTCTCGTAGATAAATGTGGAGACAAAGCTATCAGACGTAATGTAAGCGCATAAACCCGATCCAAAGAACTGAATTGCGTGAGCAGCTATCGGAGACCTCGAAACACCTGCAAGTGGAAAGAAGTTGCCAGCACCACCAGCACCACCAGCAGCACGATTGATAGTCCACTGGCCAAAGCGGCAATCAGCTCTCCAACGTGGCCATTTTACCAATGGACTCAAATGAGCCGGCTAAGGCCCACAGAATTGTTGTTGTTGTTGTTGTTGTCGGTTGTGGATTTCGTGTTGTTTTCTAATGCCTGTCTCTGTGTCTCTTGGCATAGGCTTTTGTTGTGCTCACAATTCGCACTCGAAGTTCGAGTTGGGACTCTCTGGGTCTGCGACTGGTTGCGGACTATTGACAAACTTCAGAGTGTGTGCGAGTGTGTGTGTGTTTGTGTGTGTGTGTTTGTGTGTGTGTGTGTGTGTGTGTGTGTTTGGTGTGTCCAAGTCTATAGACCGTTGCATTGGGCTGCGGCAACAGCAGCGACTATGGCTTTGGATTGCGGTTTGTTTATTGATAAACTCGTAGATACTTTTCTCTATAGCTGTTAATTTGGTCTTTTATGTACCTCAGTGTGTGTGTGTGTGTGTGTGTGTGTGTGTGTTTGTGTGTGTGTGCGAGTGTGATTGTGTGCGTCTATATCTGTCTCTGTGTGTGCCTACTATTCGATTGAATCTTTGGAATGCGGACAATCCGGTCAGCAAATGGAATTCTTTTACACAAGCAGATAGACACAGCGCAACGGCTCAATGCGGTCAATTGGAGGGAGTCGGCACTTGACACGCAAGTCTCGACCAGCCCGACCGCTTCGGCCAGCTCGGCTCAAGTTGGGTCTCAATCTGGGCCTGGGCCCATCTATGCAACTTCAGACGGCACACATTTAATTGAACCTGTCATCAATGAGCTCACAAAAGGGCGAAAAATCGTGTCTTCATAATTATATCCGACGCATTCAACAACTTTGTTATTGATCTGTTTTGAAAATTGTGTCTGCGTGTGTGTGCCCTTCAGATTGATTGTAATTCTCAACATAAGGGGCTTTCAATCTAAGATCTTATTGAATATTTTTAATTATTACCAAAAATATAAATAATTATTAATTATTAATTTTTTTTTTAACCTTAAATTTATTAATTTTATTTATTATATGTAGTTTAATTATAATTTCACTTTTACGAGTCAGAGATTTGCCATTATAAAACTTAAAAATAAATATTCTCATAATATTTTATTAAAATAGCAATTTTTTTTATCTATGAAAACAACATTTATTCCTTATTTTAAGCGTCCAATTCTAATTCATATAATTTATATACTCATAATTTATATCACTTAACCGGAATATATGAATTGGGAGTTTCAATTCCAGCAGACAGCATCAACAGACAATTTGCCTTGGCACTCGATGTTAATGCGTTCTTAGGTACTTCAACAGGTAAAGACAATAATATTTTGCTCGACTCGCGCCTCCTTTAAATTTAATTATTTCCGAGGCTGTGTGGGTTTTGTTCTCTTCAGTTGATTCAATCATGTCAATCAGCTGTCAAATGAACACCACGTTGGTTGAAATTCATTTATCTTGCTTCACTTGTGAGGGCTTGGATGTGGACGCGGAATATTAGAAGGAAAAAACAAATTGCAAGTGTTTTCCTTTCAAAGGATACCAAGGACCGCGGACTATAAAAGCCGTGGCACCTGGTTGAGTTTTCGTATTCAGTCGGCAGTTGGACAATCGTTAAGATGTTGCCCCACAGGAGCCCATTGTGTCACTCTTGCGCCTTGTCGCTGCTTGTGCTGACCACTTACTTGCTCCTCACCGTGGCTGGTCCATCTCAGGCAGAGAGCGTGGACTCCGTGAAAGAGGAACTGCAGCTGCGCGACATGGAGCCCAAGCTAGATGTGGACGGGAGCTCGGTTAATGGAAACAGAGCAGCCACAACCCAGACACGTTTCGGCAGCAACAGACGCAATCAAAGATCCATCGGACTCGGCCCTAGGTTTCTCCCAATTTCCCGCTCCAAAATACCCATCGAACTGGAACTGCTGGTAAACAACGAGGAGGCCGAGCGTCCCAAGAGATTCGATGACTATGGCCACATGCGATTCGGCAAGCGCGGCAACGATGATCAGTTTGACGACTATGGCCATATGCGATTTGGACGATAAATGCGATTAAGTGCTATATACATAAAGGGGTCTGGGAATAATATGCTTTTGTAAATAGTTCAAGCTTATGCCTAATTACACATATATACACTGCTCGTTACAACTAACATTTTGAAGTGAATAAAAATAAAGATTCTGCATTCCACAAAAGGAAATTTGATATGGTCGATTTGTAAAAATATTTACTCTACGGTAGAGATACAAAACATTCTGATAATTATTGAAAATATCAGAATTTTTGTGACGCATCAAAGTATGCAACAGTGTAAAAATAGCCTGTGCACCCTGTGCAAAGCAGAAGTTTTTGTACGCTGTTACGCCTCTTCTTAGTGTGTCCACAGTTAATATATTAAAAGTGAAGCATACTTGTAGGACGCGCATGAAAATTAAACTGCATTATCCATAATTTACACTGCTTGCTTTGTCAGTCACGCTCCAACGCTGTTTGATATGCTCCAATCTTGTCTCGAGAATGCTCTCTAATAGGTACCCTGTTCAAGTAACGCAACTTTTTCCAATAAATTTATTAATATAAAACCACAATGGTTCGGTACTCGTTAAATTAAAAAATTTTATAAAATCAATTATAAAAGAAAATTAAACTGTATGTAATGCAAATACCCTTATATTTAAATATCTAGAAATTCATGAATTGCAGCTGATATTCCCGTTTCATGGGCTTGAGACCGTGTCATAAGGAAACACTATCAGTGGGCAAAGGGGCAGTCGCGGAATTGAAATATGTTTATTTTATTGGTTTAGGTTATTTGCAATGAATTTTTACACAGTTGAGCTATATACAGAATGGCTCCACTGGCTGTTAAGTGCAGCCAGACATTACAAACACTTTTATAGCAGACAGCTTACGACAGGCTACCACAAACTGCGCGCTAAGTTTAAAAGCATTTAAAGGGATTAATTTTTTACTGAGCGCCTTTTACAATATAATACTAAATATTTAATTCTTCATAAGTTTAAATTACTACAATTATGTTTATTTGCATTTAATAGTCTCTCCGGATTTATTTATTGATTATTGAAGAAACCTCAGAAGCTTAGCTTTAAGCTTTTTAGCTTTTTAAGAATAACCCATTTCGATAGCTTTGAACAGACCGCCAAGAGTGTCTGGTTTAGAAACTAATCCTCCACAGAAACTGGTAGGAGTTGTCGCCCGTTCGACTGACACAATTCCCTGAAGCATAAAACAAAATGAAAAAAATACAAAAAAAAAGAGGAGAGCTAACTAGGAGCCAGCATCAATTATTTGTGGGGCTGCACCAAAGACCGTCGCTCGCTTGAAGCTGCAGTTGCCAAAGATTCTGACAGCAGCATTCTTAAAGATTGACCCATTTTGAAATGAATGCGCGTATGGAACCAGTTTCCATTCAGTTGGCCATACCTATCGACGCAGCTAGTCCGGACCAGGCATAAATTAATATGACTAGGCCACCTTGAGCTGGAAGCGCGTCTATCTAACGGTTTACTCAAATATTGGTCAAATCTACGCGAACGTGGTACGTACCCAAATGAGCACACAGCACACAATTCGGGTTAGTACCCACGCAGGTTTAACCACTTTTCTATTTTTCGGCAACGGGAATCGAAAATTGGGAGCGTTGTTGAGATCAAGGTGGACAAGTATTGGCCAGGGCGGACTGTGCTGACCTGGTTCAATAACATTTAGAAAAGTTTTTGCATACTTTTTACAGCAAACATTATTTGGTGTTGACATAAACACTATAAATTGCTGCTATTAGTGTCTTAATTATGGGCTTCAGCTGGCGGCGCAGTCACAAAATTTGGCTAATCCCCATCAGCTGTCGGCAACAGTCGGCTGGCGTCAGTCGGACGCCCCCGGCGACCAGTCAAATGCGTGACGAGAGAGATTACGAGTACTTTGCACATAGCCCGAAGCCACTGCCACAGCTTCTGCCTCAGTCAGTGACTCAGCCTCTGCTTCTGCCAGTGGAAAACTTGCCACAACGCCTGGCGGCTTGGCCAACTGTAAGCGGACGCCGTGTAGATGCCGCTCTGGACGCATCTAAATTGCTCTTGAGCAGTTAGTCTCGTGATTGGCCTCTCGCGCTGCGGTCGCTGTTTCGGTTGCAGTTTCCATGACAGCTTTTGATTCGAAATAGCTGACAAGTGCTTTAGATTAATAAGTGCGTTTAATGAAAACTTTAAGTATGTAAAACAAATCTCAGTTAAGACTATTAATTAGCTATTAGTAAGCTGGATTTGCATATTATAATATGATATATGAGGATTACAATGCAAATTAGGTAAGCCAAATTTGGTTAATCAAACTTAAATAATATTTGCCTTTCATTATAAATATAACACATACGACTAGTTGGCTGTTTCAGTAGTTCGTAACATTAGATATTAGATTAAAAATGGCACAACTTAATATATAAGGTCCACCAAGAACGTTTCCAGTTTTGATCCATTGTAAATGATTTATTTTTAAATACATGTATCTATATTTTGTTCTTAGGAACGATTGTTTCGCGGTCTTGGCCCGGCCTTTACCTTGTGCGTAACTCTTAAGGATTTACCGATATAGAAAATGTAAAAAATAATAATTATAATTACATTGGAAATATTTTATGGTAACATGAAATTTGCGGTAAATGAAAATTCATCCCATTAATTTTGCAATATATAATTGCTTGTCTAAGCCAATTATTTTGGCTTCAGTTCACTTAATTAGCCATTATCGGTTAACGCAAGACAAATGCCAATTCAAGCACAAGCTAACTGTACTTTGTCTATATTTGGAACCAGAATTAAACGCCATATGTAGACAAATACATTCATTCGTTTAGCGGGATTTCTGTTGCTGCTGCTCCTCCAACCGATCCGATCGACAAGCCATTTATTTTTTTATTATTTTTTTTCCTGCTGAAACTCGTTCAGTTTATCCGTTCGTTGTTCGCGCTTCTTTCAAGTAGGGATCTCGAGTTTTCATGCAATTATTTTCCGATTTTCTCCTCGACACGGCTGCCACGGCGGCTGCGTGACAGGTCTGTGGTTAAGAAACTGGAGCATCGATGCGCCGTTTGTGGCAGCTGCAAGTGCAACTTGTTGGCTGGCTTCCAGTTCTAAAGGTGGGTCACAGCCATAACTCCTAGCCGGTGGCCAGCCAGCAGCATCCACATGCTCGAAAGTAGGTAGTTGGATACGAGTTTTGCAGCACGTCGAGACATATCCAATCACCACTCTACTGCTACTTAACTGTATTTCTATCGAGCTACTTATAGGAATGTGTTAATCAATCGAGCGCAATTGCATTTATCAACATATCTGACAATCTCAATTAATTGTTCTAACTGCAATTCGACTTGTTACATGCCGGAATTACGTATATGAACAAGATATAACATTTAAATTACGGATTATTTTATTTGCTTTAAGACAGTTCAGAAAAATATTGCATTCAGCGATAAATACTGTTGCAATCTGCATTCAATTAAATCTAATTTTAGCTATCCATAAAACTCAGCAAACAATTGGTAACAATTAAAAAATTCAAATCATTATTTAAAATAGATTTTACTAAGATGAACGGGATGAATAAAATAAAAACCCGATTTACATTAATATAACAAAAGTTTTTGACACACTGTACGCTGTTATCTCTCCCAATATATTCAAAACTTAATGTAGTCTCATCAATTTTTTCAATTGTTCAAAGCAGAGTATGCGGCTGCAGAACTTTCCCTGAAATGTGTTAAACGATCCGCGCTAAGCAGTTGTATTATTATCACGATTTTATCGCCCACAACGGCACAAAGAGCGAGCAATAAGAGAACAGTTAGCAATTTAAGCAACAATCTGATGGTGTCAATGAGCACTCCAACTTCTATACAATTTTCAGCACCAGGTGCCGCCTCCAATGCAAGTGTTTGTCTGTGTGTGTGTGTGTGTGTGTGTGTGTGTCTTTGGGTGCTGCGGAACACCACTGACCCACAAAGCACGCGCCATTTGAACTCAGCTGACCGAAATAAATGAAAGTCGCTTAACACACACAAAGTAAAGAAAATTGCGGAATTACCAGGCAATAACTGAAGAGAAAAAACTAGAAGAAAATACCGAAAATCTCATTTATCAGGCAATTATAGCAATAAAACACATACAATTTCCATAAGAATTTTTATCTTCTCATTTTGTATGTGAAAAGTACCGCTAAGGTTGCAAGCAGGTGGACTTTATGCTTTGGCCAGCAAATATGCATAATGTACATCTAGTCAAGTCAAGGGGTGTGCGGGGCACGCGGCACGTGGCAATTTATGGCGCAGAGTTCATGAGCAGCGCCATGCGTCACGCTTTTTTGAGCAATTTCTTTGTTGGATTTCATTATCTACGCCGTAATGCTCACCTTATGGGTGCATTGTTCGGCAAGACCTAACAACTTTTCAAAAGTGTGAGTGTATGAAGGTGTGTGTGTGTGTGTGTAGATTTTTTAAATACCCAAATGTGTTTAATTTCTGGCATATCTGATTTAGACTACTATCGAATCTAAGTTAGTAAGTGTATATGTCTATATATTTATTTTATTATATTATATTCATAATTATATATTCTTTTTTATATAGTTATATCTCTCTCTCTCTTTCCTAAACTTAAAATATATTTATATCTTTTAATTAGAAAATCCATTTATTTTACAATAGCTTTATCCCTGCAATATCTGGTAACCTTTGGCACTAGCATTTTCACACTATTCGGAGTGAATATTTGTTAATGCTTGCAAATTATGTTGAACAGTCGTGAATATGTCGTTATTTTTCTTCGTCATTTATTTGTTTTTTTTTTGGCACACGTTGTAATTCGCGAGTTGTAAAAGATATGAAAACCACACGAATTTAATTTGCCTTAATATGCGCTGCTCTTTCGCGACAGTCGGCGCTTGACTTGCACGAATGTTTTTCTATTGTTATTGTTAAATAGTGGAAACGTGTCGAAAAAAAAATTAAAGCTCAAGTAGTAGAAATAAAGAAGAAGCAGAGCAGAAGTAATAGTGAAATGCCGTAACGAGTAGCACAATGTGACAATTGTTGTGGAGCATTTTTCGTGTTTCTGCCGAGGCTCGTCGTGATGCAATGCGAATTCATTCATCGGTGTTGTTGTTGTA
The DNA here is from genome assembly GCA_035043915.1 of Drosophila paramelanica. Classification (NCBI taxonomy): domain Eukaryota; kingdom Metazoa; phylum Arthropoda; class Insecta; order Diptera; family Drosophilidae; genus Drosophila; species Drosophila paramelanica. Next base: position 8,509,363 of record JAWNMO010000258.1, read on the forward strand.
GTTGTTGTTAAAATTTAACTACCAGAGAGCTGTAGTTAAGCGGTTGTCAAAAGAAAATCAGATCTTGATAAGAAGCATAATTGTCAGCGTCGTTGGAGGCCTCGCTTTTACCCAATAGTACATTATACTTATTTCACAACTATATTTCGGTGGTATTATGTGATCTCTCTATCTATGTGATCAATCATAAATCTATGGGTAAAATAATATTCTGTAAGAATTAAACTGTTTCTTTACAATTACCGTCAGATCCAGTAAGCCTTATAATAGAAGCCTGTAATAATATCAGTTTTCGCTTATTTAACATAACAACTCTTATTATAATATCTTTTCTTATTAAATTCAAAACATTTGATTCGCCGTGTACTTCTCTGTCCAATATTTCTTATCTTATTCAAATAATTACCTAATCAAAAAATTTCTCAAATCAGAAATTTAACGCTATGTTACATTGCTTTTACAGTGCTGCCGGCGTGTCGTATTATGAAAAAAATGTATATTTTAACATTATTATTTAGATTAAAATTATTACACCAAAATGATTTTAAATAAAAATATAAACTGATCCAATAAATGGAATAAATTTCCAATTGACACCTTACTCGTGTTTGTGGGTTGTCGCATTCAACGAAATTTAAAACAATCGCATCGCTATTACTTACTTTTGCCCCAGTGTGCGTCCGAAGCGCATGTCAGATACGCAGTGTTAGGCACAAGAGGCTTGCCAAGGAATCAAGCGTATCCGAGGGGGGCAATAGGAGGGCTCTTACAATGCAGCATATGAGCAGGCAGGCAGACGGTGCGTTTGGATCTGTATCTTCAAGCATGCCTGAATTCGGCATCGGCAGAGCAATTGTGGTTAAGCAAAGTGTATGACTAATTTTTAAATTGTTGTTGCCGCCACTGCGATTAAATAAAACAAACCTAAAACAATTAAAGACAAACAACAGACTAACAGAATCGGACAGAGAAAGTGATGATCATGATCATGCTATTTGTTAGATAAATTACAGTTGCGGCGCCCAACCAAACACACAACAAGTGGTAACAAACAAAATGAGCCAGTTGCCATTTAACGCAGTCGAGTACATCAAGAAATTGGCACTTGAACGCGAAACGAAAAATATTTGAATATGTTAAGCATACGCCCGAAGATGCAAACCAGATGTGAACTGAATCGATTCGAATCAGGTTGATCCTGATCACTGATTCAGACAGTAAAATTAAATTAAACAATTTAAACTGAGAATTTGCTTGAAAATATTTTTTTCAAATTTTATGTTTTAATTTGGTTCAATGTATATCAAAACTCAAAAAACTGGGTTAATATTTGTGGGAAATCGGCTTCGCAAACTGAACCTTAAAACCAGACTGCAACTGGCTCTAACTGTGAATCGAATTACAGACCACTTGTTTTGAGTTTCAGCCATGTTTAAAGGTATAACATAAAACAACATTAATAGTTTTATATTATCTTCAAACATATCAAACCAAATAAAAGTAAAAGCCATTTGAAAGTTCTATCTACCTAAAAACAAACAGCTAACTGTAAAAATGCTCTTCTTGTACACAAAAAAAAAAAAAATAAATAAAAATATATAAATAAAAATGAGATACAGGTTTTTCCTATCAGTCGTGTAGGCATCTTGTTAACTGTTTCAGCGGGCCAATCAAAATGAAAAGAAAAGCGGTCAAGATGCGAATGAAACACTACTGCGACTACCCTCCGGGCCTCTGTCGTCTTCAATGTCCGGCGTAAAAGTAAGAGTTTATTAAGGTATTATCACAATAGCCGACTATTAGTCGTTTGTTTTATGTAGACACATTTTAATTAGTCGTAACTTTGAACTGTTATCTCATGAATAAAAATCAATTTCGAGCCGCATCACAAACCGATCAATTGCAAAACAACAGCTGCTAAATTAATTATGCAAATACATATACACTATAATTTGTATATGTATATAATTATAGCAAAACAAAAAAAATAAACAATAAAAAAATCGCTGTTTTGTTTGAGTCAATTATGCGCATAATGTACCCCAAACATCTGACTACTTATCTATCTTAATCTTAACGAAAGCTTTGAGCGCCGTTTCTTTGCATTAAAATGTTCACCAGTTAATGTGCATTATTTTAAATTTGGTGCATTATAGTTGACAGTGATATGAACCATCCAAGTCAACAAGATTAATTTTTGGTAATAATTAATTTTAAAATATTTTAAATTAGAATTAATAATAATAAATTAATAAATTTAAAACACAGCTTTCGTTATGATTGATATTCGATATTTCCCATTATCTACTTTAACAAAAACACATGCAATAGCAGCCTTCCCTAGCATATTATGTGAGACCTACACACTGCAAAAAATATTGAATTTTTTCAAGCTACATTCAAAGTTAATTAATTCTGCATTGAATATTAAAAATTAAATAAATAAATTAAATTTGCAAATTAAGCAGAATAATTAAATTATAAAAATATTTAAAAGAAAAGGCAAATTATAATTAAATTTTAACTGATTATATAACTTTAATCTGATCTATTTTGCGCGTGTACAATACTCATACACTTCTAAGGTATATTTCTATGCTACACTGCGCCCGGCTAAAGGCAAGGCTAAGTAATAAGTAAAAAAAAATGAAAAGCAACTTATGGATTGCATAGTCAAGCACAGAAACGGGTCCACTGGCAGCAACAGCAGCTCCAGTAACTTTTGTATAAACTTGACCACGGTCATTGATTTCGAAAATGCCGTCGACGCTAACGCCGAAGCCGACGCCAATGGTCCCCGTCACAGATCTGCGCTTGCGCAAATGGCAATGGCAAAACGGGGACCGGGCATCGAACACCAAAAAAAAGTAACTTTAATTGTTGTTGTTGATGTTGTTGCCTCTTGCCGGCGGCAGGCCAAAGCCAAGCCCAGAAATGGTATTGACATTGGGTGACTGCAGCCGGCAGAGGGCATTGCCTAAAATCTTTGCGTAAATGCCGAGACATTCATTCATCTATGCAAATAGGTGCAGTGTATTGTTGCTGCTGCTGTTGCTGTTGCTGCTGCTGCTGCTGTTGCTGCTGCTGCTGTTTTGTGTAGTTCGACCTGCCAAAACATGCGCAAGTGTTAATAATACTTACATTGTTGAGCACATAATGGAGTTACGGGCACATAAGGCACCATTCAAGTGATTGTTGCCGATGTTGAAAATCCGAGCGGTCTCGTTCGTCTTCATCAGCAGCAACAGCAACAGCAGCAGCAACAACATACTGGAACTGCTGCTGCTGCTGCTGGGTATCTGGGGGCATTCAGCAGAGCAAAATTGTTCGCCATGTGTACGGACATGTGTGCAAACATACATGCAGTGTGTGCACTGTGAAAAAAAATGTGCTTTAAACAAATTTGTTTGCTGATTTTTCGTTGCATAAAACAAAACAGGAAGAATTTAAAACAAAGTATCTTTAGTTGTTAATGGTGTGCGAGAGGGAAAAAAGAAGAGAAGAGAGAAAGAGAAAAGAAAACCAGGAAAATTGGGAGAGACAAACATCAACTAGGAAACGAAATTAATATGATATACTTGATTTTAAAGCAGCATAAAAAATGTACACTCTTATTTAACTTACTCTCAACTGTCTTCATTTTAAAAGCATTAAATACTAAAATTTTGTGCCGTGTATATATGTTTATATGTTTACACAAAAGATATGAAGAGGTGAGCTGTGCCGCTACCCACTTACGCCAGAGATTATATTGTTATTGTGCACATACATTCACACACACGCACACACACACACACACACGCACACCCATTGGAGTTACCGCCGCCGTTACGTTGTTGGCCGCCTAGCTTGGCCATTTCTTTTGGCCAGTTCAGTTCGTTGCGAGTCGTAAGCGGGTTCGTTTCTTGCCATTCGCATCGGTCGGCGACTTGGCTTTAAGCTTGGCTTTGACGCGCATCGACATTTCACGACGGACGCAGTCGCCGTGTGGCAACCAGCGAGCCCAGATGCCGAGCCAATAGAGTGGAGCGTATTACGAGTACCAGAATCTAGCTAGCCCGGGCTCGCAGAGCGGGTGACTGTTGTGAAGTGCAGTTAATTTAATTGTGTTCAAAAATACTTAAACGGAGTTCAAATAAGGCAAAAGTAAATGTCAATGCCAATTGGGTTACGTGTGAGTGTTTGTGTGTGTGTGTGTTTGCTGCAGACAGTCTTTACTAATTATAGCAAATATCTCTCTATAGTGAAAGTATCTAATAGATGCAGCAACAGCCGCGTCACATTAGCTGCAACTGCAACTGCAACTGCGGTGCAAATTGTTAACATTTTTCCAGTACAACAATCGCATTTTATGTGGCAATTTAACAGCCAAACAGTCAAAAACAAAAACGCGAAAAGCAACCACAAAAAATTTGCAAGAGTTTAATTTTTTTCCTGAAGGAAAAGCCCAGCCAACCACACACGATATATATATATATATATATGTATGAGCATAGACTTTTAACCGATTTTAATTCAAGTTTTATGTTTTTGTATTTTTCTGTTTTTATTTTTTGTCGGTTTAGCCCGGCAAGCAGCTAATTAATGAGCCAGCACGCCAGACAAACACCTCGAAGAAGTCCACTGTGAAAAGCCTCATCTGGCCAGTGTGCCCTATGCAAAGTGTTAAAGCGTACATATATAAATCTTTCGTGCAGTGCATGTGTGTGTGTGTGTAATGGCCACAATTATTTCGCTGAAATGTTGAAAAATTAACATTCAATGTGCATAATTGGAATTCATTTGCCGCTAATTGCACACAAATTACAACCAAATAACAAAAAACAAAAAAACAAAAACCAAAAACAAAAAAGCATAAAGAGTAAAAATCACAAGGAAAATAAAACAAACAAACGAAACAGACAAACGGCCAAACAAAGAGCTTAAGTGGCATGCGCCACTGCAACTGCCACTGCCACTGCCACAATTGAGCTGCAGTTGCAACTGCATTCCGCGTGTGTTTATCACCTCGTTGTTGTTGATGATGGTAACCTCCTGCAAGATCGATTCCCAATCGGTTGTGGCTGTTCCAAAAATGAACTCGGTTCGCACCCGTAAACCAGACAGCAGTAATAGCAACTCATCCGGCTTCCGGCTACTGGACGGCGATCAGCTCGAGAATAATTCGAGTGTCAGTCGAAATTCGATATACAAACTAAAGATCGATCTAATGTTTGACGATTCCAGGTGGGTGCAAAATGATATTTTCTAAATTCTAGAATTTATAAATAAACTAAAAACTGAAATATTTGACGATGTTATATTTTCGAATTTTTTTAATCTTAATTCTTTAAGAACAAATATTTTAATCGTATCCCAGCATAGATTTTGATATAAGGAAATGATTTTATTCTCGTTTTTAGGAGTGTAGTTATAGCGCCATAAATTGGTATGCTTTTTAAAAATAGAGCTCCTTCGGACTAAACGTAGCACTAACTTTCAACACTTTCGTTCTCGAAACATCTAAGAGACAGACAATCGAGACACACACTTCACACACACCACACACACTCCACACACACACGCAATCGAGAAGATATTTTACAAATGCGTCGCAGCATCCAACGTTTTATTTACCGTTTCCAATTTCCATAAGCAACAAAAAAAATAAAAATAAAACAGTTACAAAGCAAAAGCTTCGTCGACACAGGTGATCGTTTGATGCATGTGTGAAAGAGATAGCGACAGCGCTTTTGAGCGAGAGCAAAGTGGCAACAGCAACAAACATGCTTTAAAAACGAACACTTGCTTTAATGCATAAATATTCATCGATAGCTTTGACACACATTCGTCGAGTGAACTACTTAATTGATTAAAATACAGAAAATCAGAAAATAAAAAACAAAGTGTATAAAAAGAAAACTTTTGCCGATTGGCTGCGGCATATTTCATTCATATTCAAATTTAACTTTGAACGCACCAACGTTCTATCCAAAAGAAACGTTTCCGATTTGATGTCAACTAGCGGTAAATCCAAATCGTCTCTATTGGGAACACCACGCTGCGTGCATCTCTGCTTGTCAGATGGGTTCTCCAACGCGTTCCCAAAGTAGTACGCACAATGTGTCCGACTCATTTGTTGATTATTTATCCACTTTTGTGGCGGTTCCCTTCTCTTCCAGCAGGATGTTGTTGTTGCCACTTGCCAATTCATAATTAATATACACACTTATGCATAATACACACATGCATGTATGTATGTGTGTGTGTGTGTGTGTGTGTTAATACATTCAAAGACTTGCTAAATTTTGTGGCTCGTTTACGTTAATCAGTGAAACTTTCACAAAACTTTTCAACGTTTGTCGCACATGCGAAAGAACCACTTAACAATAAACTCTGTTTAAGTTCGAAAAATCAATTTTTTTTGGAAATTTATAAAGTTTCCAAATGCATTTATATATTTGTATATGCATTAAAAAAAATTACTTTTTATTAATATAATTATTATTATTATTTTTAATGTTACTATTATTATTTTTTATATATTATTAGCCCAGATTTCCCTTAATTAAAGATCATTTAAATGCTATATAATGTATAGAACTCATCACTTATTTATTTTGTCATAAACTTCTTTAATTTGTAAAATTTTCCAAAATTTTTCTTTTTTCAAACTTTAATAACTTTGTCATCACTTTACCGATGTTCAGGGAATGACAATATTTTTGTCATGATTTCTCCCTTAGATCGATTCTACATTTAATATGCATTATGGAAAAAAAAACAATTTTTTAATTTTTTAGTACTCTTTTTCGAAAAATTAGTTTCATATTATTTTTTTATATTCATTTTTAAAATAATTGATTTAAAACGCTCTCGTTTGTATTCACTTTCAAACAAATTAAATCATTTGCAATTCTGTTTTTTGTTCCCCTCGTAGGTCAATGCGCAGCAGCCGCCTCGACGATCCTAGAGGATCGCATCGCACGCGTTCCATCATTATGTATGGACGTAGTGAGCTGGCCAGCACCTCGGGCGCCAAGCCGCGCTCCCTGAGCAGTTTCCTGCAGGAGACCAGCGACTCGGCTAAGGTGCTGGCCGAGGCGGCCAAGAACGATGTGGAGCGAATTAGCAACAGTGTCCAGGCGCAAATCGAGCAGCTATTCACCGACGTGGCCAAGGATGCGACAAATAGTTTCGATGTCACGTGCCTGGGCTGCCTGCCGCTCAAGGATAAAGTTACCAGTTTGCAGGGGCTGCAAGAGCCGCTGCGTCAGCTCTATCTGGCTGAAGTTACAAAAAAGGTGACTAAGATAATCTGGAGTATTCACTTTAGCTAAATACCGTTATATACTCTACAGAAACTGAAATCGGGCTCTTTGGATATTTGCGCAACAGGATTGCGGATTAAGATCAGCGCCATGTCAAATCCGAGCAGCAACAGCAGCAATCAGAACGAGGACAGCGACCCGAATATTACACCATTCCATAATATTGCCGTGTGGTCAGCCGTGAAGTTTGTCATCTCGAAGACGGACGGCGGCGCTGCATTTTTACCGCTCATTACCGATCCCGATAATATAGACAAGACTGCATTATTTCAGCCTCTGAGGTAAGAGCAATCATAAATGATTTTAATAGCGATGAGTTATTATAGTGTTGGCCATAACGGAGTTCATTATAATGTGGGAGCTGTCTTAAATAAAATATATATATTGACGAATTGATCATCCTTAACAAAACTTAAAAGAAAAAAATACAAGAAATCTCTAATTTGACATAAGACTAATCAAAGAATAATAAAAATGTTCTTTGAAAATGGTTTTGTTTTTAAAGTTAGCTGAACCTAAAAAATTTCTATAGAAACATTAAAACAAAAATTAAGTTTTTGTATGAATACATATTAGAGAAACTATATATTATAGTTTTAGTTACAAAAACTCACCAACAAGGAATAATATACTGCACCTAATTGTTACTATAAACTTATGAAGTTCGAATTTCATTATCAGATAGTTTCCATAGGTTCAAAGTTTTTGTTTGAATGGTATTCAAACAGTCTGATAATATATATGCCTTTATTTCCAGTCCGATTGAGCAACTGGCTGTGGAGCAAAGCGAACACATTCATGCGCCGATCTTTGCGGTGGTTATGCGCTCCGCGAACGCTCCGAAGATTCTGGAATGCCATGGCTTCATTTGCAAGAGCACCGAGGATGCGATCGTGATTGCGGCGACGCTCTACCAGAGCCTGATGGCGCACGTGAGCACCAATTCGCAGCGGAGCACCAAGCGACGGACGCCGCGGCAGCAGAACGGCGTCAGCTGCGTCAGCATTGCCAGCAGCTCGGCGATGACCAGCTCCAATTATTTGTCGCGCTCGCAGCTGGCGCCCAGCGTCAGCGGGCGTCGCAGCTCGTTTCGCAGCAGCGGCGGCAGCCTGGCGGGCCGTAGTCCCAAGCAGATGGGCGTGCTGGGCTCGGCGACGCCATCGCGCTCGTCACGCAAGAAGCGCGTCTCGAGCAGCTCGCTCAGCTCCAACAGCAACGTGATCAACGAGGCCGCCGAGATCGAGACCTCGACGGAGGAGCGCAAACGCAAATCGCACAAAACGAAGCGGGCGCCGCCCGTGCCAGGGCCCAACAAGATCGGCTCCGGTCGCAGCAACAGCATCGTCTGCAGCAATGGCCACGTGAACCGCCTGCACCACCCGCACTCGCATCCGCACCCGCACCCGCAGCCCGCGACTCCCACGGCAAATGGCCGTAAAATAGGCGAGCTGGTGGGCGCAGGCGGGGGCGTGGCTGCTGCCGCCGGCGATGGGGATATACTAACCCGCGTGGCCATACCCAGATCGGGCAGTTTCCTCAACACGGGCGGCCTTACCAGGTACAAATCGAGAGCGGCGCGTCGCACGAATTCCGGCAAATTGGGCGGCGGCGGGTGAGTTGTTATACTAACCATCGGGGCCAGGATCAGCTCTCGATTGGGCGCTGTTGCTGGCCCGTGGGTTGGCCTTACATTAATTAGCATCGTTTGGTGAAAAGGTTTGGTTTGGTTGATTGGCATCGTTTGAATTGTGCTTCTAGTTCCCCACTTGGTTTCAGTGAACTGTTTAATGAATTCCGATTGCACGAGAATCTGCACTCCCTGGACGAGATACTCTATGCGATCATCGATGCCGATGGCATGTCCTTCAACGATCTGAAGCCCATCTACAAGGAGTTCCTGCTCAAGCTGGCCGTTACCCTGACACAGGATGAGCTCTTTCAGCGCTCCAAGAATATAATGCGTCGCCAGAAAAAGAAGAAGCAGAAGCGCAAGGCCAACATCAACGGCTCACAGGTAATACAATAAATACCCTAGCTACAACATAAGCCGCAATTTATTTTCTGCACTTCTCAGAAGAAACCGAAAAGCATTTTCTTTGGCACCAAAAGTCTGAAGAAAGTCTTCCAGCTGGGCCAGTTTCGCTCCTGTCGCGGCAAGCTGGCCAAGCCGGCACGCCCCAAGGAGCCGCAGCCGACGAATGGGGATTCGAACAAGCGCAGGCTGACGCCGCCCATTATTATTGGACCGCCCACCAGTCAAGGCCACGCCCAGCAACAGCATCAGCAGCAGCATCAGCATCAACGTAATCGCGCTGCCACCAGCGGCTCCGACGTGTCCGTCGTGCGCAACGAGCACGCGCTCCAAGGACTCAATCGAAACAGCAGCAGTGGGTGAGTGAAATGTAAAGCTTTGAAATACCCAGTACGCAAAGGGAACAAGGGGTACATATATGGGTTTGATTCGTCATGATTTTTGACAAAAAATTTGACCTCCTCAGAATCTGGTTAAATGTTGTTTTTTACCCTATTTGTGCCCAGTAAAATCGATTAAAAATGCAAACTCGCAATTTTAAATTTTGAAAAAAAAATTTTTTCCAAAATGAATAAGGGGGGAGTACATGCTTTTTTCAAGAAAAATATCAAAAAAATTTTTTTTCAAAAATGCATCGATTTAATGAATCAATGTTAATGAAAAATCATGACCAGAATGCCATCAAACATGAAAATTGGGCATGGCTCGTAAGACCCTGTACGAATTAATATGGAAAGATAAGGGTATACAAATAATAAGCTTGCTCTGCGTATGATATTTACGAACTCAATGAGATCGAGATCGCTGCGTTCATATTAACGGACAGACGGACATGGCTAAATAAACTCAGCTCGTCGTCCTAAACAAGAATATATACACTTTATAGGGTCAGAGATACCTTCTTCTGCCTGATACATACATTTCAATGACACCATTATACCCTTTTTAACCATCTTCATTAGGTTCAAGGTATAATAAAAAGGCATGTTTTTAACACAGAAGTTATTGTAGAACATATTTCTTAGCTTTGGTTGGTTTGCATAAAGCAAAATTCAAAGTCAGACTGGAAAGGGTATCTCCTAATTTGGGAATTCTCTAAATTTATCTTGCTCAAATTACGTCTTTTAACCTTTTCAGTTACGTCTCCTGTTCGGAGTGCAGCTACGACTCCGAGTCGTGCACCTGCGCCTCGGCCGATCGCTGCTACTGCAGCCTACGCACGGAGCACCTCAATCACAAGATGCGCCAAAAGAACGAGCGCAACATGGCCATGGGCAGTCCCCGGAAACCGGCTACGAATGCTGCAGCCGGCAATCGGCATTCGCTGATCTCGTGCAAGTCCGATGAGAAGTGCTACTGCTCGATGGTGGAGGAGGAGCCGACCAGCACGCTCGAGCATGATTCGGCCAATTCGCACTCGGACACCACCACGTGGTGCGACACAGACAGCTGCATCAGCGCCAGCAAATGCTACTGCAAGCGGTCGCATCGCCGCCAGCGCGCCCAGGCAGCGGCCGCAGCCGTTAGCGAGGATTCGCTCAATCAGCAGCACAAGGCGCGGGCGTCCTCGACGCGCAAACCGAAGACCACGGAGAAGCTGGGCCTCGACTACGAGCTGTTCACGATCGGCGGGAATAGCAAGCCGGTGCAGCCGCATGAGGCGCTCAGCGTGAAGAAGAGCGTCGAGGCGGCCGCTGTGTTTGCGGACATGAAACTAAGTCAGACGACGGACATCAAGAGCCTCTGCCCCCCAATGAACAGCCCCAAGAAGCCGATCACACGCGCCACCAACGGCAGCTGCCATTCAAGCGCGTCCTCGCGCCGCTCCCTCTACCATACGCGCGAATCCTTCAGCACCGATCGCCTGGGCAATGGCAGCGCCATGATCATTCCCCTCGCCCTGCCGCTGCACATGAACTCCTCGCAGAGGAAGTCGTGCAGTGCCGACGATCTGCTGATCAACATCAAGGCCCTGGAGAAGGCCGCCTCGGTACGCAGCAATGTGAGCCGGAGTCGCATGGCGAGCTACCAATCGATGCGGGCGGTCAGCGCCTCTCTCGAGGATTCGCTCGGCTATTTGCCATAGTTACTTGACTTAGAATACTCCAATCCCTTAGATTAGCCACTAAGTTTACACAGCACACATTTAATAACAATATAAAGACGGCTTATGTTTCTCAAGATAATTAAAGAGTTTGCATATTCCTGATAATTAATTATCTTGCGAAACGTAATCACATAATTAATATTATTAAAGCTTAACACTATTTATTTATAAATACGCTACAAAACTCGTGACTTAAGACTTGCTGTTTCAACTTAAACAAGGTGCAATACGTATACCATTTAAACAATATGAACATTCAAATATATATTATTATATATTAACCTAGTTATCAACGCAGTGCAATATTTTCTAAGCTAACTGAACAATAAACACGAATCTGTCTAAAATTTTGGCTCTTATTTGCTTCTGTTTAAAGATTTCTCAATGAAGCTTGACAAGCATTTATTTTTTGATAAAATGCAAATAAAATTTTTTTTGCGTCCTTGTCAAATTGAATTGAATTCTTTTTAAAAAAAATTCTTTGGGTTTTTCTTTATTATGTATATAGTACTTGAACAAAATTCTATAAATATCGAAACATATATTTAATGTATCACTATTGTTTTTATATAGCCTTATTGTGGCTTCAATTTTATAGTATGACAAATCCCAAATATTAGTGATTTTTTTGAGGCACTGTAATCGCATAATCACAAGGGGTCAGTGCCAGGTCGCCAAAAAAAAAAGCAGAGAAAAAAACGTGTGTCGGCTGGCAGCAGATGTTGATTTGGCGATTTCCTCACCTCGCCTCGGCTCGCTTGGATCAGCGGAGCCGTTGCCAGCACGGGTCAATCTCGACGCGGGCTGATAAGATTACGGGTGAATGCGTGTCTGTGTGTGTGACGCACCAGCTGTTGGCGACTGAATTCACCCGCCGGAGATATCATGGAAAGTGGATTCGCATCGTGAACTTATTTCAGTTTGATCTGCTGTCCAGTGCTAAACGCTCGAAATGACAACCTCCGCTGATAGTGTGTTCGTGACCCGATCCGAAGGCATTTCCGCCGAAGGAGTAAGGGACCAGTATGCCGATGGCAAGGCTGCCAAGGTCTGGGAAATATTCATCGGTGACAAGAACTCCCGCACGGACAACTACAAAAACTTTCTGGTTGAACTGCTGCGCCAGAAGGGCTGCAAGCGTATCCTGGACGTGGCATGCGGCACAGGGTAAGACGCCGGAATGACATGGGGTATACCCCAAACATAATATGTGTCCATGTAATATGTCAGGGTGGACTCTATAATGCTGCTGGAGGAGGGCTTCGAGGTGGTTTCCGTGGATGCCTCCGACAAGATGCTGAAATACGCGCTGAAGGAGCGCTGGAATCGTCGCAAGGAAGCCGCCTTTGACAACTGGAGTGAGTGTTTAATTATAATTACATATTCAATATAAATAATATGTTTTATAAATTTAATATATACTTAATCTTTAAAGCCATCGAAGAGGCCAATTGGCTGACGCTCTTCGACGACATCCAGGAGCACCGTCAGGCCGGCTTCGATGCGGTCATCTGCTTGGGCAACTCCTTTGCCCATTTAATGGACGGCTTCGGTGATCAGCGCGAGCACAAGCAGGCGATCAAGAACTTTAAAAAGTGCCTCAAGCCAGGCGGCATTCTGCTCATCGATCATCGCAACTACGACAATATCCTGGAGACGGGCGCCACACCTGCCAAGAGCATTTACTATAACGTAAGTTTTTACTCACTTGCATTAGATTATTTTTCATATTCATCGCAGCGCCAATTAAAAACAGTTAAACAACACATTTCATTGACTTAGTCAAAATAGTGTCCGATAATATGCCCAGTCATCGGATCGCTGATAATTCACCTAAAGTCGCTTCAAACTGAGAAGAGCTTCAAAAACAAAAATCATCCTATTTGTAATCTGAGTGACTTGCAATTATTTAAATAATTTAATTTTTTTGTTGTTGTTGTATTGTTTGCATACAGACAAGCCACACGGCGGACATCAAAACATCCGTTCTATTCTACTGCGGCAAGGCGGCTCTGGTCTCCATGGACTACCAGATCGAGGGTAACAAATTGGCCAGCGAATTCCGACTTTCCTATTATCCGCATGAGCTCAAGCGCTTCACCGAGATCCTCAGTGAGATCTTTGGCAGCCACGCCAAGCACAAGCTCTATGGTGACTTCAAGGATATGAATGTGGTGCAGAATCCAGCCTTCTATATACATCTGATCGAGAAGCCTAGAGCTTAAGTTCCATCCTTATCTATGCCATGATTCGTATTTTCACACACAAATACAATATTAGTTTTATTTAGAGGAAGTTTTCGTTCGCTCGTTTTCTTTTATTTTTACTTTCGTTTAACATTATAATGATCAGCATTAATAATGTATATATGTATAATGTATAAGTATATATTCCGTTTAGGTAATTATCAGGTATCTGCTGATGATTGCACCAAAGCAGAGCGACACCATCAACGCCTCAATCACGAACGGCGAATTGGTTTTGATGTAGTTGGACATCTGCGTACAGATTGAAGCCAATCTGTTCAGAATTGCCGATGTCATTTTATGGACTCTGCCTGGACACGATCATCGACGCTAAAAAGTTCGACAACAACTGCTGCCAGTCCGTGGAATGCGACAAGAACGCAAAAAAAAATACAAATTTAAATTCACCTACATAATCTTACGAGGCATTAGCCATGCAAATGTTCCGTCTTGTTTTTTATCGACGCTCAGCACACTGAATAATACACACTACAAATATGTACACAACAGCCAATATACATATAAATTTAACCCTTAGTGGTGGTGTACTATCAATGTAATGCGATCGCTTCGAAAATTAGTAGGGGTGTACATGATGGTTTTTTACCAAAAAACTAAACATTTTATTTTCAATAATGATTTAAGATTCGGAACAAATGTGTGTGGAATAAATCATGATCAAAGTGAAATTAAACATAAAAATCGATTCACTTTTGGCAAAGTTTTCGTAGTTTGATATATGAATCCGACAGCTTTAGATGTCAAAATTTTGGTAAATTTTGGCATTATTTTTGACAAAAAATTTAATGCTCTCCTAATCACTTTTAAGGTGGTTTTTTATGAAAATTGTGATTAAAAATCGATAATTTGGAATTATACATTTTGAAAATAGACGTATTATTCCCAAATGAGCGTATAAAAGATATTTAGGGTTGATAAAGTCTAGATAGGCAAATAAGAAAATGGAGAAATCGTAATGTTACTTTAATTTTAATCATAAGCTGAAATACATAATTAACTTGATTATTTCGGCTTTATTACAGGCCCATTATCTTATTTATGCGCTTTACATCGGTTATCTGTCGATCAATCTCGCTGGACAACTGGGTAAGAATCTCGGTGATGGTGCGCTGCTGTTTCTCGGGCAGCTCGTATGCACTGCTCTTAGCCGTCTCCTGGGACTTGGCAATATGATAGCGCTGTTTGTTGTACATCTTCTTGGCTGTTTCCAAAGCAGCCGACATTCTTTTGGTGACCCTGTTGAGGCGATCCACCTCGGTGGCAAACTCACGTTCAGCCACAACGCTGTTGGGCAGCACTGCGTTGGCGTCCTGCATCAGTTTCTGGCAGCGGCGCACAAGCAGCTCCTGATTGTCGCTAATTTCCTCGAAGCGTTCAGCCAGCTTATGGGCTCGATCGCTAATAATCTCTCGTTCGCTCTCCAGACTCTTGATCTCTTGCAGCTGCTGTTGCTTCTGTAGCTTAATGCAGTTGATGCGTTTCGCGAACTCCGCATGCACCAGCTCATGTCGCTTCAGGTATTGGGAGCGCAGCACCTCGATAGCCTGGTTGAGCAGCTCATAGCGCTCATGCGCCGACGGCGAGGCCAGCTTATCGGCCAGAATCGGTTGGCTAACGCTACGCTGCAGCAATGCTTTGATTGTGTCCGCAAACGAGGGAGTCGTATTCTGCTGATCCAAAATGGTGTCGGTGGCCTGGCGCTGTAGCTGCGACTTGGCCGTGCCCAGCAGCTGGGCATCGATGATCAGCTTCAGACTGATAACTTGACCGCTGCTCAGCAACAGGACGAGACCAGCGGGCATTTGCAACAGGGCGACCCCAAGGACAGCATTAATGCGTTCGCTTGAATCAAACTTTGTGCATAGAATGTATTCGGCACTCGAGGGCGTCGATAGCACCAGCTGATTGTCTTCGGCCACGCTGTCCAGAAAGCGTTGCAGCTCGGATATAAAGTTCACCGTTATGATGTGCAGTCCTGCATTGTGATAGGCAAAGTAACGCAGCTCGTTAATGAGATCCCGCTTCAGGTGTATGGGGCAGCTATAGCTATCACCAGAGCTATTAGCTGCCGCCGAAAGGCCCAACTCCAGCTCAACTGTTTCCGTCACGTGCAGCGTCCACTCCGACGGCTCGATGAGCAGGCACTCATCCACCTCACTGAACGAGTTCTCCTTGGTCTCGGCCTCCAGCAGTAGTGCATGATGCAGTTTGCCCGTTGACTCGGCAATGATCACAGTTGGCGGCAAAGACGGTATGATCAGCAGAGCACACGACTCCAGCCCGTAGTTGGCACTCGTCTGGGGTGTTATAGTAATGGGGCCCTGCAGGCGCGTTATCTCCGAATCAATGCCAGCCAACATCATGTAAATGTTGCCATTCTCTCGCAATATAACAATGGGCCATTCCACTTTCTCCATGTTGAGCTTGGCAGCAGGCAACGTTTTGTTTTTACTGGCGTTTGCATCGTCGACATTTGTGGAAAGTGATTTTACCGGCGGCGCAATGTCAAAATCAACGGAAGTTTCACCGAAATCAGAAAGGGAATTGTTCGCACCACTCTTGGCCGCATACGGACCCACCTTCCACACGTGACGCAGCTTGGCGTGATTGTACACTCGCATTGTGTTGTTCGAGAGCAGCACCAGCAGCGTCGAGTCGGATACTGAGTCCGGATGCCAGCGCAGTTGCCGCACCTCCAGTTGGAGATTGTTTTGAAAGAGCAATGCATCCAGATTGTATGTACGGCACGTGATCCTAGGCTTGCCATCCATGAACAAGCCATAGGGTCCACAGCGGCGCGGCACCTCCAATATTGTCACACCTCGCGGTCCACTTAACGCGACCAGGGAGCCCTCATTGGAGGCAACAACACGATCGACATGCAGGCCCAACGAATTGGAGGGTATCAGCGTCTGATAGCTGACTTTGGCACGCTTCGATTGTTCGCGAATCAACGCGACGCGCCAATTTGTGACCAGCAGGCAGGATTCGTTTGAGTCCCACGCGTACAAGAGATCGTCCTTGCAGTCCAGCAAGTTCTGCGTCTGTGGCACAATGGGCAGCCCATCACGAATTTTGGCAAATAGTTCCGTTTTATTCAAGTCCAAGACATCTGTAAGCGACATTTCGGCGCAGTTAAAAACTATTGACAATTATTTTACAGCCGGCAATATGACAACACATATCGATATATCGTGACTTGCGATACTTTGCGAACACTTCCTCAATGTGCCCGCGAATAGTATTATACAGCACTGCAAACTATCGATATGATGCGCCATTTTTTAAAATCAAACTCATCGTTGCTTTTTTAGAAATCTATTAAGAAATTAAGTTTCACAAAGTTGTTTTTTTATTTAATAAAATTTCAAAAAGAACATTTAATTCAAGCCAAACACGCCGTACATTAAGTAATAAAAATACCATTCTCAACATAAATTCAAATGAATTAAAAATGTATGTTCTTTACTATTATTTACCCGACTTAGTTAAAGAACATTTATTTAAGAAATCAATTTCTTCTTTGTAGCTCCAGCAGAGGCACTGTCTTAAGCTTTATAGTTATATCCTCAACGAAACAAAGATCTTTAAATTTAAAGTTAGTTGAGAATTTGTAATTTCTCAACAATTTCGCCAATGTAATCTTGGCAGAAATTAAGCCGTATTTCCAGCCTAAAAAATAAACATATTATTCAATGCTACCGCTTTGAAATGCAATTCCTTTTTATTACCTATGCAATTGCGTATACCCTTGGTGAAGGGTATGTACGCGTATGGATGCTTGTCCCGAAAGTGATGGGGCAGAAAGTGTTCCGGATCAAATGTTTCCGCGTTCTCACCCCAAATCTGCTTACTGCGATGCAGGTGAAAGATATTGATGGCAATTTGAACACCCTTCGGAACGACAACTCCGCTAGAGAGCAGTAAGTCCTGCGACGTTTGTCGCGAGACAACTGGAACAGGGGGAATTACTCTCATCGATTCATTTAGAATTAAATCCAAATAGACCATCTTCTGGGTATCCGCGTAGGTCACATCGAAATCTCCACTATCTGGAAACAGAGCAACAATCTCTTCGAACGCCTTATCTTGGTAATTGGGAAACATCGCCAGCAGAATTAATGTGTAGGCCACCGTGTTGGCAGTTGTCTCAAAGGCGCCAAAAACAATCATATTCGATTCATCTTCAACATTTTTCCAGGTGAAGATGCCACGTTTTAGCAGATCCGTAGCTAAATTAAGAAATATATTTTTATCCAGCGTTTGAGTTGCCGATTCAGTGAGTTCTGCATCTTTGGCTAGTTTTCTTTCAATTAGCTATCAGACGAAATGAATTTTAAAAATCTTATATCTTATATTAAATGATTAAATGGCTAATACACTACCTTTCGAATAAACTCGCGTATCTCAGACTTGGCTCTCGCATAACGCTCTTCTTTGCCGCATAATTCACGGACTTTTTTACTACTTAGCCATGGAAAAATGCACATATCTGTCATGGTTTCCAAAACACTATTAACGCATAGCAAAGCTCCTAAATGACTGGGCCCAAAAGGACTTACCATTGATAATCCTCGAGCAGCTGATTGTTATCAATGCTGTCAATATCTTTTACATCACTGCCCATTGTGGTTTCTGTATTAGAAAAAAGAAGAGTTAGGAGTTAGTCATTTCCGGGTGATAGCAATATAATCTTAACTCACGAGTAGCTATGCCCATTGTGAAACTTTGCAGAAATGGTATCAAATCCCATTCGCCAACATCAACTAATGTGTCGAATAACTTTAAGAGATTTGCCGTCTCATTGTTGAAAATGGGTAGAAAACTAAGGAGCACCTTGTGTCCCAAAGCTGGATTCAGTAGTTTACGATGTGCACTCCAGCGTGGATCTGGACAAGATTTGAAATAGTTTCTCATATACAGTCTAATTAATTAACATACCTGGCAAACTAAACAGTCCCGGGCCAATGCCTTCGTCGACAGCCCTGTAAATTATGCCCTTGTTGACGCAATGCGGAGATGTGAATATATCCTGTATAGTTTGTGGATCACTCACGATCAAAAATGGTATAGGACCCAGCCATGAAAAAATTGTCGGTCCATGCTTATCCAAATAATAGCCAAGTTCACGCAGCACATCTGGTCAAATATGGAATATTTACTTTATTTTCTTAAAATTGATTGATTTCATAATCGAGCGTGAGCAAAACCAAGATTCTGGGGCTAAGTTTTACAAGAATATTTTTTATAACAAATAGATCACAATTTTTAATTTATATTATTTCCTGAAAAATTTTCAGCAACAACTTTTAGAATCCAAAAACTTGATTTAAAATTAGAAAACTATCTTGATTTACTTCCAAATATTCGGGGGCTTGTTCGGCGAGTAAAGTATTTAAAATTTCTCACTTATCACGTACTTTCCCTGTTCATTAATTTATGGGCCATGCCAAGTATTGGATATCCCAGTGGGCCAGGTATCTTGAGTGTTAACAAATAGAATCTGCGACGCGTCCATAAGATATAAAGCCACAGTAGGAAGAACAGAGCACACCACAATTGCCACGTCAACATGATTGCCGATCCCAAAAGTTGTTCAATGTATATAATCCTTGACTGTTGCTTCCGATCGATCAACCGAGCACTGTTGTTTGAAAGCGCGTCAATAATACTATAATTACAAACATTTGCTTGCACCGACTATTTATACGCCGGAAGAAATACTACTTTCTTGGCCCGGTGTGATATGCGTGTATTAACAATTCGTGCCTTGACCGAGTCTTCCACTGTCAACTCGCTAGAAATTATTGCAATCAAATGCAAAATGTCTGGACATACACGGGGCATGTAGCATTAGCCATGCAAATGTTCCGTCTTGTTTTTTATCGACGGTCAGTAAACTGAATAATACAACAGCAAACATATAAATGTATCCCTTGGTGGTGGTGTATTATCAATGTAATACGATCGCTTCGAAAATTAGTTGGGGTGTACATGATGTTTTTTTTTACCAAAAAACTCAACATTCTATTTTCAATAATGATTTAATATTTTGAACAAATGTGTGTGAAATAAATCATGATCAAAGCGCCATTAAACATGAAAATCGGTTCACTTTTGAGAAAGTTATGGTAGTTTGATATATGGGAGCTATAAATCTATATCGAAAATATGTAAGGGGGATGATTTTGATGCCAAAAAAAAATTTTTATTTTCAATAATGCATATATATTAAAGTATATAGGGACCAAATCATTACCAAATGCTATTTGACACAAAAATCGGTTCACCTTTAATAAATTATGAAATAGGGGAGCCATGAATTCGAGAGTTTTACATGTCAACATTTTTGTAAATTTTACATGATTTTTGACAAAATAATCATAATCACTTTTAAGGAGCTTTTTATGTAAATGCGTGCCCCACTATTGAAATCTTAATTTTCGGCTAAACTAAATGTATGATGGTTATGAAACTTTCAGGATTTATTAGCAGCATTGAAATACATGTACAAACCAATTTTCAGGTCTGGAGTATTCGATTTGGAATTTTTATAGTTTTGTCGATACAGGGGGCGATTGTTGCCTCAGGCTCTTTTAGTTACCGAGATATTGTAGAAAAACAAAGCGGAGCAAGTTCTCGAAAATAATTATAACTTTAACTTAATTATAACTTAACTTTTAACTTGTTTTGCGTATGATATGTACGAACTGAATGAGACCCAGATCAGCATTCTAGCTTTTGTAGTTTCCGAGATCGCTGCGTTCATACAGACGGACATGGCTAAATCAACTCAACTCGTCGTCCTGATCAAGAATATAAATACTTTAAGGGGTCGCATATGCCTCCTTCTGCCTGTTACATACTTTTTAACAAACCCATTATACCCTTTTTACCCATTGGGTTCAGGGTATAAAAAAGTGGACGTATCATAATGTACCGGTGAATAGCATTATACAGCACTGCAAGTTATCGATATGATGCGCCATTTTTTAAAATCAAATTCATCGTTGCTTATGTATAAATCTATTAAGAAATTAAGTTTCAAAAAGTTGTTTTTTTATTTAATAAAATTTCAAAAATAACATTTAATTCAAGCCAAACACGCCGTACATTAAGTAATAAAAATACCGTTCTCAACATAAATTCAAATGAATTTAAAATGTATGTTCTTTACTATTATTTACCCGACTTAGTTAAAGAACATTTATTTAAGAAATCAATTTCTTCTTTGTAGCTCCAGCAGAGGCACTGTCTTAAGCTTTATAGTTATATCCTCAACGAAACAAAGATCTTTAAATTTAAAGTTAGTTGAGAATTTGTAATTTCTCAACAATTTCGCCAATGTAATCTTGGCAGAAATTAAGCCGTATTTCCAGCCTAAAAAATAAACATATTATTCAATGCTACCGCTTTGAAATGCAATTCCTTTTTATTACCTATGCAATTGCGTATACCCTTGGTGAAGGGTATGTACGCGTATGGATGCTTGTCCCGAAAGTGATGGGGCAGAAAGTGTTCCGGATCAAATGTTTCCGCGTTCTCACCCCAAATCTGCTTACTGCGATGCAGGTGAAAGATATTGATGGCAATTTGAACACCCTTCGGAACGACAACTCCGCTAGAGAGCAGTAAGTCCTGCGACGTTTGTCGCGAGACAACTGGAACAGGGGGAATTACTCTCATCGATTCATTTAGAATTAAATCCAAATAGACCATCTTCTGGGTATCCGCGTAGGTCACATCGAAATCTCCACTATCTGGAAACAGAGCAACAATCTCTTCGAACGCCTTATCTTGGTAATTGGGAAACATCGCCAGCAGAATTAATGTGTAGGCCACCGTGTTGGCAGTTGTCTCAAAGGCGCCAAAAACAATCACATTCGATTCATATTCAACATTTTTCCAGGTGAAGATGCCACGTTTTAGCAGATCCGTAGCTAAATTAAGAAATATATTTTTATCCAGCGTTTGAGTTGCCGATTCAGTGAGTTCTGCATCTTTGGCCAGTTTTTTTTCAATTAGCTATCAGACGAAATGAATTTTAAAAATCTTATATCTTATATTAAATGATTAAATGGCTAATACACTACCTTTCGAATAAACTCGCGTATCTCAGACTTGGCTCTCGCATAACGTCCTTCTTTGCCGTATACTTCACGGACTTTTTTACTACTTAGCCATGGCGAAAAGCACATATCTGTCATGGTTTCCAAAACACTATTAACGCATAGCAAAGCTCCTAAATGTCTGGGCCCAAAAGGACTTACCATTGATAATCCTCGAGCAGCTGATTGTTGTCAATGCTGTCAACAGCTTTTACATCACTGCCCATTGTGGTTTCTGTACTTGAAAAAAGAGGAGTTAAGAGTTAGTTATTTCAGGGTGCTAGTAATATAATCTTAACTCACGAGTAGCTATTCCCATTGTGAAACTTTGCAGAAATGGTATTAAATCCCATTCGCCAACATCAACTAATGTGTCGAATACCTTTAAGAGATTTGCCGTCTCATTGTTGAAAATGGGAAGAAAACTAAGCAGCACCTTGTGTCCAAAAGCTGGATTTAGTAATTTACGATGTGCACTCCAGCGTGGATCTGGACAGGAGATGAAATAGTTTCACATATACAGTTTAATTAATTAACATACCTGGCAAACTAAACAGTCCCGGGCCAGTGCCATCGTCGACAGCCCTGTAAATTATGCCCTTGTTGACGCAATGCGGCGATGTGAATATATCCTGTATAGTTTGTGGATCACTCACGATCAAAAATGGTATAGGACCCAGCCATGAAAAAATAGTCGGTCCATGCTTATCCAAATAATAGCCAAGTTCACGCAGCACATCTGGTCAAATAAGGAATATTTACCTTATTTTGTTAAATGTATTAAAATTAAGTCTGAATACTTTTTGATTCTATGAGCAAGCGTGAACAAAACCAAGTCTCTTGGACTAAGTTTTACAAGAATTTTTTATAGCACAATTTTTAATCCTGGAAATCTTTCATCAACAACTTTAAGGATTCAAAAACTTTAAACTTGAACTTAAAATTAGAAAACATTTACTTCCAAATATTTTGGGGCTTGTTCGGCGAGTAAAATATTTAAAATTTCTCACTTATCACGTACTTTCCCTGTTCATTAATTTATGGGCCATGCCAAGTATTGGATATCCCAGTGGGCCAGGTATCTTGAGTGTTAACAAATAGAATCTGCGACGCGTCCATAAGATATAAAACCACACTAGGAAGATCAGAGCACACCACAATTGCCACGTCAACATGATTGCCGATCCCAAATGTGTTGCAATGAATATAATCCACTTAATCCAATGTATATAATCCTTGATTGTGGCTTCTGATCGATCAACCGAGCACTGTTGTTTGAAAGCGCGTCAATAATACTATAATTACAAATATTTGTTTGCACCGACTTTTTATACGCCGGACGCAATACTAAATTTTTGGCCCGATGTGATGTGCGTGTATTGTCAAATCGTGACTTGACCGACTCTTCCACTGACAATTCGCTAGAAATCGTCGCAATCAAATACACAAACTCTGGACTTTGACGAGGCGCGGGGAGTCATCAATCAACTAAATTTTTAATGTGCTATATCGATGAGCACCTGAATACAAATTGCCACAATTAGCAGTAATGGGTAACAGTAACCAGCTAAAAACTGTCGGCTAGTCTAGTCCCTACGTCACCAATTGATCAAGTCCGTCAGGTGCCAGCCGAATTGTATAGGCCAGCACATGCATATATCACATAATAATATCATATGGTTTTGTGGACAGCTCTTTACAGTTTGTTTATAGTTTCTGATTCTCTCTGTTTATTGTTTAATTAAATAATTTTAATTGCAATACAAAAATAATATTAGTTTTAAAAGAAATTGATTTATTTTTCATTTCAGATATGTGTCTTAAGCTATAGTATACATTTACGATAAAAATAAGTATTACAATATGTACAAGAAGTACACAAGTCTCTCCAAAAATTCATAATTTGTACATCGTCCCATAGTATGTACAGTAGTCAAAATGAACACCTTTCTATTTATGCGCTAGATACGTTGTTAGCGATATGATATTATATATTAAAATGGCAGAAATTATCAATGGTAATTATTTTTCATATTTTCATTTTTGTTTTGTTTTTTTTTTGTTTTTTGTTTTTGTTTTTTTTTTTTGGAATTTTGAGTTTTGAGTAGACGACAGCGACTTTACTTAGTATTCCGGCCTGTCGGTGAGTGTTTCTGAAAGATTTACATTATAGTTAAAGTCTTGTGTATTTTGTATTGATTACATTCAACATATAATAGCACCATGCAGTAAATGCATACATATTTAAATAAAAAAGATTCGCTTGCATTTATTTTATTTACAAAGCTTAAGCGGTGAAACTTAACAACTATAAAATACTTAAATCTAGTTCGGATTTATTTGATCGAAACTAAAGTGTAAGGTGCGTAATATTCATATGTGTGAATGTATTCGAAATGTTGCGCGGAAAATAAAATGGGCAAGTCGTATTATATAAATAAATAAAAAGGTAAAGCTTGAACTTTGAAAAAATTAAATAAATTAAAATTCATTCTAAAAGCGCTAGTATAAATTTTAAAAAATAAAAAATATATGAATTTTTCGAAAATAAAATTAAAAAGCAATTATTTAAATTTCATAGTTTTTCAAAATATGGCTTTCACAACATTTAACTAATAGATAGAATACTTATAAAGTCGTTTCTTAGTACCGTCTAAAGCAGTCTGAGATTTGGAACTGTGCTCAAGCAAACCAGTATGGAATGAGATGGGTAATGAAGGATGCGTGTTAGTGGAGCTACTGGGATGAATGCAAATATCTGTAAAGCAGCAGGCAGTAATACTAGATGGGCGATGACCGAAGTCGTCGCTGGTGGGGCATAAAAACTCGGTGTACAAACCACTTGTAGGATCTATCAAATCCACATGTCCGTTGGCATGTCCATTCAAGCCATTTGAATTTGCTGTAGTGCCAATTAGAGGTGCATTGGTCTTGGCATCTATAAGAAGCAGCATCAAATAAGTCAATATAATTAAATTATATACTTTATAATACACACCAATAGCTGACCCATTGGCTACAGGATGTCCATTGGACAGTGAAACCTTTTCACTTGAGTTTAAGCCTATCATCAACGGTACGCTAGGCTTAACAGCTGCAAGGACAAATATTGACATTTATTTACATATAATTTATTTATTTTAATTACAAGTTTCAGCTGTTGTTTCCCAGTTTTAAGTATTAACATTTATTATTTCTATCTATAACTCTCGGTCAAAGTTAAGCTCTGGGCGAAGTAAAGCTTACAAAAGTTATTTTGTTTAAAAATATTTTAATTTGGCTTATATAAATAAAAATTGACAAAAGGATATAATGGTATTCTTGCGACGGTCAAAATCCTAACCGAATCAGTTTTTTTACTCCAAAATAAAAATTAAAAATTTTTCTTCAAATCAAACAGTAAGAGAAAAACTTACCATTCAAGCGATAGTCGCCATTGGACGAGGTTTCAATGTCGCCATTTTGCCGCGCAGCAATTCCATTTGTACCCTTGGTGCCGGAGTCCTCCTCCTTAACGCAGCGCATGAGGAAGAGCAGCGAAGAGCCGACAAGTGGCGGCAGCCCGGCCAATATCAGTGGCAAGGTATACGAGTTGGTTCGCTCGTATATCATGCCGGCGACCGGTGGACCGATGGTCAATGGCAGCGAGCAGAGGCCCAGCAGAAAGCCGATCGCTTGCGTGGCGCCCGATGGTCCACAAATCTCATAGGCGATCGGGCCAAGCAGCGAAATGAAGCAGCCATCGAATAGGCCCATAACCAGGGCAAACGTGACGAGGACCACGTATGAGCTGGTCAACGGCAGCAGGAGCGTTACAAGGCCAATGCAGACCAGCGACAGCTGTTGCAGATACATGCGATTCACGCCGGGCATATCCGCTATAACGCCAAATATGAGACGTCCAATACCGGAGGTGATGCCAATGCACATGACGGGCAAATTGACATCCCGGCCGGGAAACGTGGTCTCCACAAACTTCATCATATGCACATAGGGCACAAAGTACCCGAACAAAGCCAATGGCACGCACAGGGCCCAGATGACATAGCGCTTGCGCTTCCAGATCTCCACGTTGATAACCGAGCGTAGGAGCACATTTAAGCGGGACCGACCGACCTTCTTTTTGGGCACATGAAGGGGCAGATGCAATGGCTTGTACACGAACGAGCAGACGATTATAAATGCCGCCATAAGACTCATCATCTGTGAAAGTAATCTGAGCATTAATATCGAATCCAAAGTAAATGCCAGTTGACTCACCCGCAGAGTCGCCTCCAGGCCATAGCTGCCCAGCAGCCAGTCGAGGCCGTGTGGCAGTATGACAGTGAACACACTAGATCCAGCCGTCACAAAGCCGCTCACCTTGCCCAGGTAACGCTTGAAGTAATGCCCCAGTATGGCCAACGTGGGCGTGTAGGCCAGCGCACCGCCCAGCCCGAACATGATGCCATACGTAAAATAGAGAGCGCTAATATTGTCCGCGTTAAATGATGAGAGCAACAGGCCGCCGGAGGCGAGCATGCCGCCAATAAACGTGGTCAGACGCAGCCCGATCTTGTCCGTCAGGCAACCGGCAACGGGCGACATCAAAAATGTGGTGCCAATGGCCAAGGAGCCAACCAGTGCTGCCAAAAAAAAAAAACCAAAACAAATAAATAACATTGAATGTTATCACTTTTTATATAGTACTTGATCAATATCAAGAGCAGTCTATTTTTTTCGTTTTAATGAACTTGGCAAACTAATTGTATTCCCATTCTATACCGAAAAACTAAAAAATTGAATTTTTACGCTTTTCTTATTTTAAAAATAAAAAAATTTCAAAAATAAATTTCTACAGCTTTTAATTATCAAAGAAATATTAACATTGCTTATAGAATAACTAATAGTTCAATATTCAACCTCTGATAATTCTTTATAATTTTTTTTATTTATTATTATTATTTTTTTTTTGTTGACTCGTTTAATTGTTACACATAAGCCGACAAATTGCATTTAATAAATCGAATCTCACGCAATTGTGGTTAATTGTGAAATGAACTGTTATTTGTTGTTTCGCCTGGGCGGGAACGCTTGATTGACATCAAACGGGCTTATGAAACCTAATTCGATTGAGCAATTTGCACGATCGGTGACTCAACGGATTAGCCTATGCGACGGTTAAATGGGAAGTCGAACTATGTTCCCAATTCAAATTAATTACAGAGCCAATGCACTTTGTCTTTAAATCGCCGAGATAACAAACGATGCATTCATATAATAAATAGAATAAATAATACATATAGATAGTACGTGTTGATCGCGCGTAGTTTAAGAACGCGAAAGAACACCTAACTGACAGATTTGGGTTAATTCCTTGTTCAATGACCGACCCAGTTTTGATAACAGACCGAAAGCAGTGATAATGTTTATTAATTAAGTACATATTAAATCAAGTGTCACAGCGGTAAATCCAGTTGTCAATAATGCAGCTGTCAGCAGTGAAAATTAGCTCAAAAGATCATCAGCATATCGCGCATCGGCAGAAACAGCCGATTACTTATGTATACTATAATTTATATATGTATGTATAATATATAAATATGCATTCTATATTCACTGAGTGCTGTAAATATTCGCCAAATCAGAGTTATAGTGCTATATAAACTAATATGCAATTTATACACAAAAAATGTATCTCTTATTAGATTTCACGTTTGTGCTCATTATCCTAAATTTAGAATTGGCCTACATTTGGTTTGCAGGCTTTGACGGCAAAACAATGTCCGCAATTCGTCAAACAAGCATTGAAATCAATACCACAAACAACGCTCACCTCTCACACACACACCCACACACACCCACACACACCCACACACACCAACACACACCAAAACACACACGCACACATGTAAATGCACCTAAATATGCAATTTCGGCAGCTATGGCAACCCGGCAACGAGAGCGGCAACAAAAATTTCAATGTCAATGCCACATTCGGAGACGCAGCCGGTGTCGGCAACAATCGTTACCGAGACACAGAGAGAGAGAGAGGGAGAGAGAGTGAGAGAGAGAAAGAGAGAGTGAGAGAGAGAAAAGAGAAATATGGTCAATAGAACTATGCACATACGCACACAAGCAGAAATGCCTCAGAGAATTCCGAAAAGAGCGCGCAGGCAAAAAAAATAACTATATATTAGATAATACCCGCATAAAAGTTCCGTCTGAAACATTGCCAAAGGTCTATAAAATAAAACGAAAGAACAAACATTACAGTCGATTGTACACGACTGTGCAATACTCTGCTTTGATATGTGGTAAAAACTCATGGATATACATATGTATGTGGCAGCAGCTGGACGCAATGTTATCAATATTTTGTGAAGCCAATCATAAGTGTCTCCCGGCATTAGTAAGCATATATTTGGTATATATAGTATATATGGTATATATTGCAAGTTTATAAGTCTTCAACTTCAAACAGCGAAAAAAACTAAAACAAGACGTGGAATATTGCAGAAACCAATATACCACGTTACACAATGCGAACAGAGCATAATGTCTGAACTAAACGGACGGCAGTAAAGGCAACATTGCATCAAACTTTTGGGAAACAGTTTATGTACAAATAGAAGCAAATATTATTTATTTTGCAAAAATAAGGAAATCAATCTTTAAAATCATTTTGATAAAAAAACAAGACCTCTTATGCCTTCTAAGTTTTTTTATGCTAATGATACTTTTAGGTGTGAAATTAAAATTGAATTATATATTTAAATTTAGATCAGATAATAAAAATAACAAATATTTAATTTTAAAAATTTAAAACAAGAATATAAAATATTTATATTTATTTGTTTAAAAAGCATTAAAATAAGATTTACACAATACAAGAAGCACTGTGGTTAAATCATTTAACTTTTAAATAAAATTCTCTATATTTAAATCAAAAATAATTCACTTAAGTCATTTTGTGCTATTCACTTAAAACTTGTAATTCAGCGTTTGTTTACAAAAAAAATAGCTTTCAATTCATTCAATAACTAAATCGGTGACGTCTTCAGAATCCATTTAAAGGCAATCGCCCTTGACATTAAACCCGAACAGCACAGGGTGATTGACTCCACTGATGATTGAATAAATGAATTGGTATTCGTTATATTTCTTTTAAATTTGTTCAACAGTTTAAAGGGTTATCAGTCTAATACCTAGCTTGAACTACGATTAGAAACTTTAGATGCTTGTATGTGTGTGTGTGTGTGTGTGTGTATGTGTGTTTCGACTTATGAGCTTCCAACGTTTAATTGCAAACGCATCGCGAAAAGTGCTTAATAAGGCGCACACCTCGATGCTGGCGGCTTGGACTCGGATTACGTCGAGCTTTAATCATATGGCGGAACTAATACCTCTCAAACAGTCAGTGGCAAGAGCTGCTCTAGCGCCAGAGGATCGCTGTCAAGCGTTGCACTTGCGCGGCTTCCCGAAGCGTTGGCCAAGTAACTGGGTCAGTGGCATTTGGCATGCGGCATGAGGCATGCGGCACACAAAACAAAATTGTGCTATTATGGGCCGTCTTTGGTTACGGCTTTTGTCTTTAGCCAATGCAACTGTACTTCTTTGAAGCGACATATGCGGCGTATGTGCAATATTGTTAGGGCAATAAGCAAACCTTGACAAACATGCCATAAATCTATTGAACTTTGTTATATATACGCTTGCTGTCAGCAAACATATATTGTACATACATATTATCAATATGAAAATCTATCAAAAAGTTAATTTATGCAAATATACAAAATTTCATAGTTACATAGTAAACAATATAGTTAAATAAATAACCCCACAGCACGTCTGATTAATGTCTGGAAAAGTATTCAATCTTCGGCAACATTTTTTTTATTTTTAGTTTTTTCAAATCATTTACAAAGACGTCACCAATTACTAGAATAGATGAATTCACACGTTCGCTAGACTTGGTCCAGCCCAGACTACTTCAAACTAAACTATGGTGTGTGTGTGTGTGTGTGCTATGCTTTAGTTTAGCACGCAAAATTATTCGCTGCAAACGACCTTTTGCCACCGCTCAATTTCAACTCTCATCGACTCCAGGGACTTGACATCGTCATTGCCGACGCCGTGTTGAATAACGTTTTGTGATCCAATAAACTTTCAGCAATTTAATTCACTTGATGTTCATATATATATATATATAGATGACAATACATACATAGATGGGCACTTACATGTGCCAAGTTTTATTGAACTCTAGGCAGGAATATGGATATGGATCGTATGTCCATAGCTGCTCCAACTCGTAAGTAACAAATTCCATTCAAGCATTTGATTAATAATACATTCCGATACGGTCAAAATGAAATGGTAATTAATATGGGTGCACGTTACAATTGGGCACAGTCAGTAGAATATATCGAATATTTTGAATTTGCATAGATCATGTTACATGATCATAATACAGTTAACCTGCTAGAAAGCAGTGATTCCGAAACACAAAGAATAAACCTAAATACAACAGGTTAAAATGTTTTGGGAAAATGTTATCACTTAATGTGTAGACTACATTATTTCACTATTTTTTTGTTAAAAATAATTTATTTTTAAATTTTTTTTTAACTATATATGTATATCGAACCGGGTCGCTACCTCATTACGTATCATATTTATGCAAATATTACAATTTGTTTAAAAAGATACTCTGATATCATTCCAGACACAAATAAACGCATAGATTAAACGTGAAATCTGGTTGCGAATTCAGGCCCCCTTATCAGTTAATTCATACAAATTCTGAGTATATATGTATGTGCATACATGTGTGGCCATAAATCTGTGTATATTTTGATATGTGAATGAATGTAGTACAAGTAATTTATACGCATTTGGGAATTGCTGTCAATTCGATGGAAAAACAAAGACAAATGTTCAATTCTCATCTAATCTGTTTTTTGTTTTCCGATTTCCGAATCAATTTGCCTTTGGCACTGCTTTGAAGGGATTAAGTTCGTGCACAAATTGCTTGTGGACACAACAAAACCCAAACCATACCCTCATTCTCTAACCCCAACTTACCCGCCTTGCTGTTAGCCTCCGCATCGCCCTGTGCCGTCAGCCGTTCCGTCAGCAGCTTGTGCAGCACGCCGTATGTGTTGATCAGGCCAAAGAAGACGCCGTTGCATAGGAAGGCGCTGATCATCACCAGCCAGGCACGAGCACCGCCATCCGGCGGCTCCTTGCCGTGTATATCTCGACAACAGGGCGCCTCAATATGTTCTTGCTGTTGCTGCTGTTGTTGTTGTTGTTGTTGATGTTGAGTCCCATTCGCCAGCGCCTTGCCATTGCCCGTGGACCTGTGCAATTGGCCATTGCTGCTGGCCAACGAGCCGTGTCCGTTGGCCCGTTCCTCGGCGCTAACAATCCGTCCGTTTGGCTGACTGGCGGTGTCGTCTAGCGGCTCGTTCTCAGCCATTGCGTGCGGATGGTGTCAAAAACGACGTGCGGCTTCTGTAAATTGAACCGATTATAACACGGCCGTATCTAAAGTGCGGCTATGTGGTTTGCGGCGAAGCAGTCAACGTATAACTGTTCTCAAACAGATGCTATCGCGGTTTAAGAGATTTTATTGTAATTATCATTATTTGCACGGCGCATTTTCAGCAACAATTGAGACGTATTTTATTACGTAGCAATGGACCCGAGTCCGTCGGTCTTTTTTTTTTTTTGTTTTTCTTTTTATTATACAGAAACCGAATGCGGCAATACAAATGAGAGTAGAAAATCAAAAATTTTATTGTTTTAAATTAAAAGCGTGATTACTTATCTAACATGAAAGCTATGTAAATGTACTCTATTCGAATTTCTCATGTTTTTCTGCTGCATAAATACTATATGTTTTAGTTTTCTCAGTGTGTTTCAGAAAATAAAATATCAAAAAAGTTGTAGCAGATAAAAAGAAATAGCTTCGATTCCACTTAATTCGCGTTATGTATCTAAACATGTCAATTTCTGCGAAATTTTATTAAAAATTTAAAAGTGGTTTTAAAAAATTTTGAATGTTGTTATTTTGATCACTATTTCAAAAAATTATGAAAAAATATTATGCGATTCCTAGTTTATTAGTAAGTTGGATTGTTATATAGGGCTATAAGATGTACAGTATGTGGATTTTTTTCAGAAATATTCAATTTTATTTAATAACCTTCAAAATTTAATTTACGATATAAAGCAACAAAGAAGAAAAAAGTCGAGGATGTAAAGTTTTCACTTTTATTTTGAAATTGTTAAGTAAGTCATTTTTAAATCCTTGAATAATCTGTTCATAAACAACGTGTTTAAAATTGACAGCTAAAGAAAGAAAGCACAGTCGCTACCAAAAGTACGCAGTCGTTGGTAATAAATTTAGAAGCGAAAGCGTGTTTTGATGGTCAAAAATACTTTTTTTTTTGTTGCAAAAAACATAATAAATCAAAAGAATCATTAAATAACAGCTGCATTGGAAGCCGTTTAAAAAACTATCATGAAAATTGTATTATAAATATTTAAAATTGAACAGCTTAAATTTATTTAATACTTTTAAATGACATTTTAGCGCAAATTATTTTAGCAGAAAAAGAAGCGATTCAGTCTGTAGAATAAATGAGCAGTAAATCAACTAATAAGTATGAATTTTAATATTTTTATTTTGAAAATTTGTATGCCCATGGCTAATGGAATTTATGCACATCATATCAAAAGCGCAGACTGTAATTTTATAAAAAATAAATATATATACATATGTACGTATATATGTATGTGTGTACTACAACAGTGGCAGAATTAGAGTCGTGTCAGCAAGAAAATTTGCCTCAACACGACCCCAAGAAGTGAATTTATTTACTTAATACTTTTTGTTGATAACTTTACATGTTATAAAAAGAAATAAATAGCCAAGGTGAATGCTAATTACGCCAAAAAGCTATATCTCAATGATATGCGAGTCGTCGAGTGCTTTAAAGCTATGAATCTGTTGATATTTCGGTTCTTGTTTAAAAGCGGGCATTATCAATACGCTTGGCAGATGCGCACGTGGCGGACGCAGGCGTCCAAATGCACGGCGCCTGGGGGGTTTACAGTCAAAAATCGAAGGTGGCACGCGATTACGCAATAAACCAACTAGACATAAGTACACCAAAACGCACCTACACGTGAACGTATTTAGCCAGCTAGCGATTTAAATGCACTTGAATGCTCGCTTCGAAGGTGCTGCAGATCCCTTTGGGTGGTGCGTGGCGTGTACCGCCACCACTGATGTATAGTTCAAGACGTTGACGTTTCGATGGCGACGCCAACACGTATACAAAAATACACACGACCGAACGCTTGCGTTGCCGGCAACGGAATGAAAAATAATTCAATTATTTTCCACGAGCGGTTTGCGCAAAAATTTGTCACTTACTCACGAGGCGCCTAATCGGAGACGGCGAAAACGACGGCACTCACACACAACTACACACACACACACACAAACACACACTTGCGCACATACAGCGTGAGATTGTAGCAAAGCGTTCTCTGCCGTAAACAAAACCAAGCAACGTCTGCGTCTGCGTTTGCGTCTGCGGTAACGTTGGCAACGGCCACACGAAGATGACCACAAAAATAAAGAATTAAAAAAAAATAAATAAACAAATGCGAAAAACTTTCTCGAATAGACAAAAGCTTGCTTAACAGGGATTCGAAACCATCATTCAACTTGTAGCTGGACCAAATGTGAGCCAAGTTCTACTTATTTTTCAATTTAAAATCATAACTAATTATTTTTTATATATATTTTAATTAAAATTAATCGAATTGTTCATTGTTGATAGATTACTTTAAATTAACACACTTTTTAGTTTTTAACAAGTAGTTTTTATATTGATTTTTTGTATGTAATTTAAATTTTATAGATTAAATAATTCTTTCAAACTGAATTTAATTAAAAATATGAAAATTTAATAAAGCTATAAACTATCAATTTCGGCCAAAGGTAGGTTAAGAATTTCTAGCTATATCCTATACTACTAAGAATAATAATAATTTCAGTGAAACCCTCTATCAAAAAACCAAAAAACAAAAAAATTCTCTCAGGTTCGAACCTGCTTTATGCGTATTATATTAAAATTGATATATAACTGGAATGCATCCGTTATTTTAATTTAAGTCACATGATCAATTGGCAGACAGAGCACATCAATAATTGTCGGGATTTTGCGACCAAATATTCAATTGATATCAATTCCCAGAATTAGAAACTGAAGTCCATTGTCCACAGACAACATGACAACAACAAGGAATGAAAGCTTCATTCGACATTTTTTATATTTATAATTATAAAGTGGCCATATCCGTTGGGGGCAAGCAGATCAAAGCAGCTTCCCTGGAACACTAGCAGACATTGCTGCCACTCAACCAGATAACCCCGGTTGAAGCATCCGGACAATTTTACTGGCGCCTTCTTTTGAAAGCATTTGACAATATGCAAATACGCAAAGTGGTATTTTGAGTTTTATGTATTTCGCACTTTGACTACACATACAATTGGCTGAGTATACTATATATGCATATACATTCTCGATTTATAAAGTAAAATTGTAAACTTACGTGTTAGTGGAAGATTCATTTCAGTTATAAGTATAATACTTAGATATAGGCCTAATGCAGCGGTCTCTCAATTTATGGGCGCCGCCTCAATGGACATGGCCGTGGGAAGAGCAGAGCTAGGCTGATCTACAATTAGCTTAAAGTTCTTATCGGGCCAATCGAATTCGAGGCGCTGTGTGTTCTCCGTATTGCCATCTAGCTGGGCATTACGAAATGCCTCCATCATACGCGGCACCAGATCGTTCGGTATGAGCACCTGTATCCAATAACCGAGAACACCAAACGGTTCGCTCACGGTGACGGCGGCACCCGTTACAGTTTCCGCGACCAGCGTCAAAGCCAGATGCTGTGCCTTGAATGTGAAGTGGCGTCCATGACGTATGCGATCCTGGGAAGTAGAATCGATGATTAATCTTCTTACAATATTAACAAATTTCCACTTGGCTTTACTTTTATGGCTAACAACAGGTATTTGGCCGCGTACGGCGCCAGAGTTATCTCAATGCCGTCCAGCGATATGCAGTCCGGCGCCTGCGGCTGGTAGTCTAGTGGACACGATTTGTGTAGCGAGTTGCTGCTCAGCGACATGGACTGTGGGAAACTGGGCTCCTCGCGCTTCAGTTGCGACTCTGTCAGCTGTCGATTGTTCTCCTCGGTGGCGCAGCGTTCGTTTAGGCTCTGAAAGTCCACCTCCTCTTTGATGGTCTTTGTTTGCTTTAGCTCCCGAAACGTGAACTCTGCATTGACTCCGGCAAGATCGGAGCCCTGCTTCTCTAAATCGTCTTGCAGGTTAAGCAGTGTTTCTGGAAACAATTCGAACACGCTCATTGTGCGCTGCATGTTGGTAACCAGCCAATCGCCGCCTGTCTGCACATCCTTGGCCAAAAAGTTGAGGACGCCGCGACCGTTCCAGCGCGAAGCTTGCTCCAGTTCCTCTTCGGTAACGCCGACTATTTGGCAAAAATCCACGGTCCCAAAGGGTGTGTCAATGCTGCCCAGCTGGGGATCCTGTGCCACCAACAGACTCTGCATTCGCGAATCCGTGCTGCCGTCTAAGCCCTTGCGCCACGGAATGTTGTCTCCGAAGCACAAACCATTGCCCGTCTGGAAACAGTACCGTGCAATGGATTGCAGCAGATTGGCGGGCCAAGTGGGTGGCCTGAGCGGCTTGTCCGGGCACTCTTGCTGCTGGCGCAGCTCAGTCTCAGTTTTTGCCAGGCGAAAAGTCAGCTCAAAGCCCATGCCCGAGCGTGTGGTGTGCTCCTCCTTTAGATGAACGCGCTGATCGCCGTGTAGGTCGCTCAGTCCGAAGCTCACATAATGCCAGTGCGGCGGGACTCGCTCCGACTCTCCCTCGCCCTGGCCCCTGTTGCTGTACATACTGATGTAGTCAAGTGGATCGGATCCTCCCAGCCAGTACTTCAGCAGTGTGGTCACCTGCAGAGGGTTGGGCTGATCCGGATACACGGATATCAGGTGATCGATTAGCGACTTCAGTCCAGGCGGCGGCTTAAGCTCCGCATTCCTCTCCGGATTTGTTGCTGCAGCCATAATAATAGAACGTTTGGATTAGGCAAAAAGAAAACAAGGCGCAACCATCGATTGCACGATCGAAACTATCGATACACACTATTGTATACATATATGCAGCAGATATTTCGTGAGCAATATACTCGCGAACAAAAATGCGGCTTGAATTTCGCATATGTTTCTATGTTTGCATATTTTAAAGTTTACTAAAACTAAATTATCCATACAATTCATATTATATGTATATATATATTCGTATCAACCCACACAACTTAAGTGCATGTTTAAAAAATACTGGTATTTTTAGGCCGTACGAATATTTGCCATTTTATATTCCATTCAATGCACAACGCGGTCACACTGAACACGACACCGCGATTTAATAGGAAAAATTTGCAAATACTTTTTAACAAACGCACAAAATGGAGCCCTATGATGTCGTAGTCAATCAGCCTGTGGTCATAGACAACGTAAGTCCAATTAAAATCCAACTTGAATTTAAAGT
The DNA here is from genome assembly GCA_035043915.1 of Drosophila paramelanica. Classification (NCBI taxonomy): domain Eukaryota; kingdom Metazoa; phylum Arthropoda; class Insecta; order Diptera; family Drosophilidae; genus Drosophila; species Drosophila paramelanica. The sequence continues at coordinate 8,545,837 of JAWNMO010000258.1, forward strand.
GATCTCCGTCAGGCTGCCAAATACGCTGTCAGCCTTTTAGACACTGACAAGTGACATCACCAACTAACACGAATAAGCCAAGCTGCCACTGCCCGTCCCTTTCCATTGTCCATCAACTAGACCAACAGCATTTCAACTGTTTTGGTATGCAACTGTAAATGCATGACTAATTCCCAAAACAGACTTTTATTACATTTTATTAACACCGCCAAAGACAATTGCACAGAATTTCGTATCGAAAAATTGGGAATATTCCCTGCGCTTAACGCTTGTAAACCACGGAAGAATTGCTCGAGAAGTGGGCATCGATCAGTATGCGTCCGTCCAGGTTCATGCGTTCGCTATATTTCTCCGGGTACACCACCGGCTGGCGTTCCCGCGTCCAGCACACAGGTCCACTCAAAATGGCAATACTGCGATCCGGCTTGACGCCGCACTTGCCCTGATACTGGCAGAAGAGCGCCGGCCTATGCACATTGCCGGCCGGATCTCGATAGTAATCCCTGTACTTCTGGCAGTCCAGGTAGAAGTAATCGAGCTCGCCCATCGTCCTGTAATTGACGCACGACAATCCGATGGGCGGTACAAATTTCAAGATTGGCTTGCGCTGAACTTGCAAGCTTTTCGACACATTCACCATGTCAACCTGAGGAATGGTCCGCGTACCCATCTCAACTATCTATATAAAACAGTTCAAAAATGAAATAAACAAAAAAAGTTTTTATCGTACTTAAATTGTAATACTTGTGTAAAACGATTTTTTGACTGCCTGTAAAAATATTAAATGACAACTTTTACAGGGCTCCGGTGTGATCAAAGCCGGCTTTGCTGGTGAGCACATTCCAAAGTGCAGGTTTCCCAATTAGTAAGTACAGCTGCAGGCTATTATCCATGGCAAAGTTATTAACCAGCGCATCCTTAGCATTGGTAGACCAAAGCATGTTCGGGTAATGGCGGGCGCCTTGGAGGGCGACATTTTTGTTGGTCCCAAGGCAGAGGAGCATCGTGGCTTGCTAAGCATACGTTACCCCATGGAGCACGGCATTGTGACGGACTGGAACGACATGGAGCGCATATGGAGCTATATATATAGTAAAGTAAGTCAACTCAACTTTAGCATAGATAGGCTTTATTTACCATTAATTTGTCACAGGAACAATTGGCCACTTTTACGGAAGACCATCCTGTTCTGCTTACTGAAGCGCCATTGAATCCGCGGCGTAACCGAGAAAAGGCCGCTGAATTCTTCTTTGAAGGCATCAATGCGCCAGCTCTTTTTGTCTCCATGCAGGCGGTGCTCAGTCTGTAAGCAATTTAACTATCTGAAAAAGAAATACCTTTCCTAACCCCTTTGAAATTGTGTTCAGTTATGCCACAGGTCGTGTAACGGGTGTTGTGCTTGACTCTGGCGACGGTGTGACACATGCAGTTCCCATTTATGAGGGATTCGCCATGCCACACAGTATTATGCGTGTGGACATCGCCGGTCGTGATGTGACGCGCTACCTGAAAACACTCATACGCCGGGAGGGCTTTAATTTCCGTTCGACGGCCGAGTTTGAAATCGTCCGTTCGATCAAGGAGAAGGTCTGCTACCTGGCCACCAATCCACAAAAGGAGGAGGCCGTAGAGACCGAAAAGTTTGCATATAAACTGCCCGATGGAAAGACATTCGAAATTGGACAGGCTCGTTTCCGTGCACCAGAGGTGCTCTTCCGGCCCGATCTGCTAGGCGAAGAGTGCGAGGGAATACACGATGTGCTTATGTATTCCATTGAAAAGTCGGATATGGATCTCAGAAAAATGCTCTATCAGAACATTGTGCTGTCGGGTGGTTCAACGCTTTTCAAAGGTTTCGGCGATCGATTACTGTCCGAACTGAGAAAACACTCGGCAAAGGATCTGAAAATCAGGGTAATTATCTAAATAATTAAAACTACTGTGGTATTGCAATGTGCGTGTTTGTGTATTTGTCTAGATTGCGGCGCCACAGGAACGTCTATATTCCACATGGATGGGTGGCTCGATTCTGGCATCGCTCGACACCTTCAAGAAGATGTGGGTATCGAAGCGGGAATTCGAGGAGGAGGGCCAACGTGCCGTGCACAGAAAGACTTTTTAGTTTGTTTATTCATTTAAACGCTATGTGTGAAATGCTTATTAAACTCTGTATCAAAATCATGTGTCAGCTAACGACAAATATCCCTAAACAGATTCGAAACAATTTATTGCATGTGTATGTTATGCATAATAATAATAGGCGCAAAGTATTTAAAAATGCTATTTATTGAAAATTGCTTTCGCAGCATAGAAAATAAAAAAAAAGAAAACACTAAAATCATAAACAATAAATACACAACATTTACAAATCAATTGTAGATAATATATAATAATATTTGGCATCAGGAAATCAATTGAGCGAAATGCTGCACACATTAGTCATACACATTGCCATTTCTGATTGTTTAGTTATGTACAGCTCGCTCGGTCAGCTGTGCTTTTGGATGACGCGCTTCTACTCTGGGCGAAATGATTTCAGTCAGGTTTCAGTTGTTTATTCGATTGGTTGTGTCTCTGGCAACCGTTTCCATGGCAACGGCGGCTCAAGTTTATGTTCGAGCTACCTAAATTTGTCACTGGCTGTGTTCAAGTTTTGAATTGAATTTAAAGCTCTTCACTTTGGGTTGCTATATTTTTTACTTATTTTGTTGCTGTTTTAATTGGCAAACGCAACGACGCGAAACCGCATTGAAAACTTAACAATGGCTCAGGTGGAAGACCGAGCACGCGAAACGGAGGTAAACTTCAACAACATGTTTATAAAAACTAAACAAAAGTGTGTATACCAGAAAGAAAGCAAATATATATATATACGATTTTGTGTATATCTAAGTTTGACCCTGATCTTTAACTTAGTCCTGTTTGGCACATGACATTAGGATATTGCACTTCCCACAATTATTATCAATCAGTTTAATTGTTTTGTTGCTCGTGCACTTAAATGCTACCTGTTTACCTTGTTCCTGCACAAAGGTGTGTATCTGTGTGTGTGTGTGTGTGTGTGTGTGTGTATATATCTATTAATGTTGACCACAATTAGCTACCAAGCAGATGTGCTGTGCGAATCAAATATTTATTCCTGACTGTTGTGTGTCAGCGTATTGATTTTATAATTTACAAAACAATTACAAGAAAGGGGTTCATGGAGAACATTAATTTATTATGCATTCAAAATTATTGGCATATAAGTTTAAAAAACACGACTATATATACAGATTGACTGACAGATTGACAGACTGGCTGACTGACTGACTGATTGATTGTCAACGCATAGTCTCGTCAATAGTTACCTACACTAAAAATAATAATAATTTGGTTTTACTGATTTTAGTTAAGTTTTTTTTTTTTTGTATATTTAGCATGCAGACGCAGCTGCTCAATATCAATTAAAGAATAAATTAAGTTTTTTATTTTGTTTACACTTGGCAGGCAAATCCGAATTGAAGTTTTGCCAGAAGTTTACGAATCAAACGTAAAGTTCAGATATATGTAGGTTCAAACCGCAAACTAAACCAACGACAATGTTTTTTTTTTTTTTTAAATAATGATAGATAATATATTATATGAATATATTTCTATATACTAAATAAACTGTAGTTTAGTTGATTATCACTTGTCTCTTACAGAAATGTGTAAAGACTGCATGGCAGGTATGAAATCAATATATTATATATATATAAATACATAAATAAATGCATAAATAAATATTCGCATCCTTGTGCTCATTACACTACAATATATTTGCACTCTCAACTGATTGGTTTCTGTTGCTGGTATAATTTTATCAGCTGGGTAAAACCGATATCAGAAAACAGGCGAAGATAAGAAATGTTAAAAAAGAAAACTTCAAAACTAAAATCATCAGTTAGTTCGAGATCTTCATGGGAACTGAGAGCTCCAAAATGGCATCAGTGTGTAGAAATAATATCTCTTTAAGATTTCATTTGCATAATCTGTGTGGTTTTTCAATGCGCATTTTCAGATGAAATCGATGGATGCCAATCGCTATGCGACTAAGAAAACTATAGCCCAGGGCATGCTGGATATAGCTCTGCTCACGGCCAATGCATCTCAGCTGAAGTATATACTGCAAGTCGGGGAACAGCATCAGTTCTATAAGCTGATGCTAATACTGATCAGCCTGTCGATAGTCATGCAGGTAAATAGAGAAAGTATTCTTTGAATTTTCTTGGCGTTTTTGGGGTTGTAACGGCTCGTTCTTCAATTGCGCAGATATTGTCGGGCGTATTAAGCCTGTCGCTCAGTTTATTGCGGGACTGCCGAATGCATCAGCCAGAGTTCCATCAATCGGCCAATGTGATCAATCATGTCCGCACGGGCTTTGCCTTTTTTACCACTATGATAAATCTGTTTATATCGGCATTTGATAGTCGCCTGCCCCCGCCGCAGGGTGATCTTATAAATGATATCAATTAAAAGTGTATTATTTTAAATGCTACTGTTAGTTACTGATTTGATCCGATATATATTTGAGGGAAAATTCGTTGCTTTCTAAACAATTTCAATTTCGATTTTTAACAGCTATTGGTTGGAATTCTGTTTGTGGTCATCGGCAGTCTGAATATTAACAAAGAGAAAGACCAGACGGCGGCAATAATATTGAACGATATCATTTTGGTGGTCATCTTTGTAATATCTGTGGTGAATGTGATTATTTCCGGTTTTGGCATCGAATATTCTTCACAGCCACTTAGACTCATCGATCAGCACGCTAAAGTACCCTAGATATAGTTTAAAAGTAGAAATTTGCATTTAAGTCGAAAGTATTGAGCAAAATTTGTAATACAACATAATAATAATATTTTGTGTGAAAAATAAAAATATATAAACATATGAACATCTCTTTTTATTTTTATGTGCAGGTGGCTGCAGGCGTTTTACTAGTTATTCAATCACTTGTCACCATTGCCAAATTGCAGCATCGTTCAATACTTTTCACAATCAATCACTTTGTGGATGGCTTTATTTTTCTATCTGTGTTTTGTGATATTATGAAAATGAATTTTGGTTTGGATCCAGCACTACCCTATAAAAATAACGATGAAGTTGAAGTCTTTAAAAATTAACATGTTAAATTAAATTACAGAAATATAAATATAAGATTATAACTCATAGCTGTAAATTTAATTATAACTTTAAATACATGAAAACTAGCTTATATAAAAATTTAAGACATTTAAAAATTCCGCCGTCTTTTTCTGAATTAATTATATGGATGTGTAAGCACTGTTTTGCTGTCAGCTGACAAATTATCGATAGTCAATCACTCAAATACAATAGACGATAGATATAATGCAGATGTTTGGTTTTCCGCAACGACGCTTAGTTTTCGTTTTGGCGGTATATGTATTTTACTAAAGTATTCCAAATTTCCTTAGCAAGCCAGGTCAATTAAGAAGATTTAAATACTGAATTATTTCAGGAACCCATTTTAGTACTAATCAAGAATGTCCGACGATGACTGCGATATTTTTAATCTGCCAGTGCAACAAAAAAACGGTACGTATACGCCTTTAATGCTATAAAAAGTGAAGATGTTACCTTTTATTATTTACCTTTGCAGCTGTGCCTCAGAGGCAATTTGTGCCAGATCAAGAGCCAAGTCAAACAGACTATGATTTCATCAAAAGCGATCACGCCGTCAAGAAACCTGCAAAAGTCGCCAAAGAGAAAGAAACAGCGCCAACAAAGTCTAAGAATCGAAGAAAGAAGAAACATGATGAAGAGCCCAACACTAATGTGCTGGAGGAGGCAGACACATCCCCCAAAGCGGCGCTGGCGCCTACCACACGTGCTTTGTCACCTGTCTCGCAATTGATCTACGAAATGGAGCAGAAGCAAGTTAAAGCTAAGGCCAAGGAAATTGAAAAGTTGCCCATTGCTAGACGAACGCGTGCATCCTTGGGCAAAGCTCAGAAAAATAAAGAGCAGGAAGAAGTAGCTCCTGTCGAAGCGGCAGTATCACCAACAAAGAAAAGAAACGTTCGCGGACGCAAGTCAACAGCGGCTGCAAGAGCACAACGTACAGAAACTGTAAATTTAACCGATCCAAAAAGAAATCGCCGAGAGGTCGCGGAGCTGGCAGCCCGTTCACAAGTCGTAGACTCTATTGATTTGGTTTCAGCAGTGATGCCACGCATAGAGGGATTTGTAAGTCACGAATGCTATAAAAGTAGTATTTACTGACAAACGATTTCTTTAAAAAATAGGTCAATCTAGACTCGGATGAGGAGGAGAATGAGGCTTTAACCGCCGCCCTGGCAACAGAATCAGCTTCAGCAGCATATAACTTCGATGATGAGAACCCTATTATTGAAATCAATCTAAATTGGTATACATATATCTATAATAGAACTATATTATTTATATATATATATATATATATATATATATATTTATATATATATATATATTTATAACTCGTTTAATGTTCAACTTTGCAGGCTAGGAGAAATTCAATCCTATAAATTAAGGCAACACCAAAAGTTTTCGCATCTGTTCAAGGAAGTTGCAAAACGCAACGGAGTACCCAAAGAGGATATTGTTATAAACAAGGACGATCACTTCATAAGCCCAACGGAGTCGCCGCAAAGCTTGGACCTAAAGGTCTATCACATATTAAGTACGTAGTAAAATAATTTATGCATTCTTAACTTTTACTAAATAACTAACATATTTTTAGGTGGCAGAGCTATGAAATCCCATAAAGCTACAAGTGATGACAATCCAGATGCGAATCTTATGCTGAAACCAAAGAAGTTTCAACTTAAAGTACAGGGAGATAAATGGAAGCAACCTCTAATAATTCCAATAAAAAGGACGGAGAATTTTAAAATACTTTACATTAAGTGCGCCGAAGAAATGGAATGCAATGTTAACGATTTTAAGTTATTGTAAGCATACAAATTAATATTATAATTGTATTTTGAACTAATTTGTATTTAATCTTATTTACAGCTTTGATGGTGAACTTTTGGAACCGGATGATACACCGAAAAATCAGGAAATGGAGGGCAATGAAATGATTGATTTCCGTTCCAAAAAAACTGTTGCATTTAAAAAAAAATAAGCAAGCTCTTTTTATAACAGTTAAGTTAATTTTTGTTAAAGTTAAAGCTAAATTTCTACGCCACTTCCAGTCTTCATATTAATATTTACTTACAAAATACCATATAGCTTTAAGTTTGTGATTATAACTAAAGAAAACAATTATATAAGTGTTAAAAAAATACTTTTGGACTGTAATATATTGAAAGTTTTCGTGGATTACATTGGTGTCAAGCTGCTGCTGAAGTGGTAATAGCTCTTGGAGTAGCGCATTTTACAGCATCCAAAACCCTAAGATTTCTACACACACCCCTAATATTTTGTTTATCTAGCATAGAGCGGTATATTCTAACACAAACACACACACGCACACAATAGCCGGAACAAAACAAAATTATTGTTGATATGCGTCTCAGCAGATGATGTTTTGGGGTGTGTGTGTGTGTGGACGTTGGGTGGTAGTTGGGCTTGCGAAACGCCAACCCACACTGCCGGCTTTTTCTCTCAGATACTGGATCTCTCTCGATTTGCCCCCCACCCCCCACACCTTTGCAGTTTCCCTTGGAATTTCACTGCACAAATTCTGACACAGGATAACAGAAAAAGCTTCTTGCGAGCGCTTTAGCGAGAGTAAAATGATAAAAGCACTCTCATTTTTGGTCAGCTGCCTGTCGTTACTCGACTTTTTGAGCAGAACGAGTTTATCCTTCGTGCTAACTAGTCGCATTTTGTTCGCGTTTGTGCATTGAAAATAAATATAACATTTAATATTAAAACAGTCGTCGAAAACTTGCTTCAGTTTCTTTGCTCTAAACTTTCGAAGCAACAGAAAATTGTGTTTCCTGTGTTTGCGCCGGCTTTTTTCGTTGTTCATTGCCCAAACAAATATATCAAAGAAAATATATACATATTCTACAGCTTCCCAATCATATCCAATATTATATATTTTTTCAACTTGGCGCCGAAAACTGTACGCCAAAATAAAAAAAAACAACAAAATAAATATTATACATATATATATATATGTAAACGAAGGATTTTTCTGCGAATTCAATTTGGATACGGTAAGAAGCTTATTTGCTTAGACATGTGTTTGTTTTTATACAGTGCTTTTGACAGCGCAAAAGGGCATATTTGCATCGTGCTTTTGTTTGATTTGCAATATATATATATATATACACATAAAGCTACGTGAGATAAAGTATTAACAGTTTTTTGTCACACCTATTTGGGGGCGTAATTAAAATTTACTAAAGAAAACTTGTAACTTCATCTACAGATCTCAGTAAAAAATTAAAAAAAAACCAAAAATATTCTCACCACGGCAAAAACTTTTTTTTTATAATCATTGTTAAAAGTTTACTGCATTAAATTCTAGCCTGAAAGTTAACATTTTACCAATAGCCTTTAGCTTTTATATACTAGAAACAGAGTATGTTGCAGTCGTTGCACGACAGGACTTCAACTTGTTTATTATTGTCCGTTGATGCTCTGCACACATATTCGGGGCTTGGCTTTCTGGTATTGTTCGTTGGCTGCCCCTGGCATTGACAAATGTGTTTATCATGTTGCCACTGAAACGGGGACAAGTTAATTGACACGGCACAGACACAAAAGCCAAAGCAGTCGAGAGCTTCCACTCTAACTGTTAACCGCTGTTTTCTATATCCAGGTATGTGTGTGTGTGCGTGAGTGTCCTTTAAAAATTTATGACGATTGTTGGCATTAATATTTAAACATGTGTGCACGTTCGTTAGGCTTCTGCATGCCCATAAACATGTATTTCAAAAAGAATTTACCCACAGTGCCCCCACCTACCAGCCACCCGCCCCTCAAATCCCCCGCGATTGAGTACGCTCAGCTAAAGCTGGCTAAAAATATAACGTGACACCTGCAAAAAAAAAGTCACCCACCTGGTGCGTAGTTAAAGCCCAAGTCGAGGTCACTCGTTTCCCTCACAACACACACACACACACACACACACACACACACACACACACACACACACATACCAACTCTTCCCCTAATGGCACACACAACAGGGTTAAGGGATTTATTCCCAAATAGCACTCCGAGGACTACTCTGATTGCCAGTCATCGAATTGTGTCGATTGGCCTTCGCTTTGGAAAACTGCATTTCCCCAGTTGGCCTTCAAATGCTGTGCGTGTGTGTGTGTGTGTGTGTTTTATAGCTTTGAAGCTTTTCTAGAACAAAACTTTAAAACTGCACCTGATGCGCCTACAAAGCGGGAAAAACTAGAAATAAATGAAAAAGCATTTAACAAAACTGGAAAAAAATAACCATTTAATTAGAATAAAAGCTTTGCTTATATCCCAGCAAAGTGCTTACTGCATTTATACAGTAAACGAAAAGCGGATTAAATCCCTGTAAAAATAAACACGTTTTAATTGTTTCCAAAATGTGTACTAAAAAACAACATATGCAAATAGCTGTTGCGCAAATTACGTGACCTGTAAAATACATGAATAACTACGCTCAACGAATAAAGCCATGATTTATGTACCTGGAAAATCCCTCGGAATCTGTAGCTATAAGAAAGCCAAAATGTTGTATTTAAATTAAGCACAATTATTGGCAAAATATGGTCTCAGTGAATATTATTGAACTTCAAAACAAAATTTCTTATTCTATATTTTTTTTTCTAAACTCAAAATTTTGAGATATGAGACTCATATACTCCATTTAAAGAAAACTTTGTTTTTCTATAACGTTTTTCTTTTTTGTAAGGATAATCAATATTAATGCTTAGTTCAAAATAATTTTTAAACAACATTTTTGAAACGTACCGTTAGCAAATCTAGTTCTCTCTCGCTCTGTCACTTTACCGAGAACAATTAAATTTTTCTATTCTTCCTTCTATCACATTCATTAACGTTTTGTGCTACATTCGAAGGCAAAGCTAACAATAAAAATTTATAATGTAATTTATTTATTTATTATATGATTTTTTATAGTACTTTGTGGGTTATAATTAATGAATTTAGTACAACAACTGGGTATCTAAAAGTCAATCTAGACTGGTTTTCAATGCTGACTGTTATTTCAACCGGAAGTAACATAACAAATGACACTTTAGGGCACAATTTGTGCACGTGTCGCATAGACCACACACACACACATACACACACACACACTCGCGTGTGAATGCACCCTTGGCTATTTTCGGTTGCACATTGTCTTTTGAGCCCGGACTTCAATGCCAAAAACTTTTTTGTGTGCAACCGACGCAACAAGCAAAAAACAAAGCAACAAAGTAAACAACAACAACAACAAGCTGACGCCATTTTGCCATTAATTCTGGCCACTTTACGGCCAGGCCAAAACAAACATGGGCCAAACGTATACGGTTTAAATGGTCAGCAACAAAGGGCATAAGGATTTTGTTACACAGTCTGCAATGGTGTTATATTTAATGCTAGATTATAGTTAAAATGTGTACATTTAAGTGTATGTGAATGTATATGTTCATATATGTAATATAAGATGTGAGCTTAGCATAGAATTAGTCTCCATTTAGTGTTGAAAACGAAACTGACACGAAATTTGATTCTTCTGCGTAAGGCGAAAAAGAGATAATTGAGCAAAATGGGCTAAAACTCAACTCATACAAATATATATATATATATTATTGCTATTGAAAAGTTGTATATGATGAAATATATACTGTTATTCTTATCAGTTTAAAAAATAGTTATAAACCATTTATAACAATAAGTTTGTTTATGATACAAAAGACCTCCAATTTGACATTAGGCATATTCATATTACTCATTCTTATAACGTACTCGTTTTACATACATATTCAAACTTTTACGATATATATTTTTTCTGATCAAGTTCCTGTACCAAAGTGTATAGAAATGTCGGCTTTTAGTTTTCTTTTTGGTTCCATCGTGTTGTTTGCAGAATTCATTTATACTACCGCCCTTTGTTTCCCTTTTTTTGCTCCTTTTTATTTTTGGATTTTGTGTACTTTGGCTGGCCATATTCCGGTGCTAGCCCCGTTAACGGTGCAAAGGCAAAATGGTTCTGTAACCAAGTGCTTTAGAACGTTGTGTTTTAACAAACAGCACAAACAATTGTCTCGCTGCGACTCTTGTGCCGAGTGCTCGACTCGTATCGCTCGACTCCATTTCCAGCAGGCTGACTAACTGCGTCTTCAGCCACACCTCCTTCTTTCGGCTATGTGCCATTTAATGGGGCGTGCATTGAACTGTGCGGCGCACCTATTCGATATATATTTTGTATGCCACTGCATTACGTATGCGCCCCGTTGGCCGCTTTGCGAGTACAGCTTGCAATTATTGTCGGGCTGCATTTGTGTTGGGGCACACCCCCCTCGATCCCTGACGCCAACCTCTACCTGCCCCAAGGCTGTAGACTGTCATTGTTACCAACGCTGGTTGCTCTTTTCTTTTTGCTTTGCTTTGTGCACTCGACTCCTCGGCTTTTTGTTGCCACACAAAGCACTGCGAAGTGTTCCACAACTAAGACAAGCAATAAGTGCCGGACAACAAATGGAGGCAGCAGTTTGCCTGAGAGCGGTAAGTGCTCTTATTAAAGTTCGTTTTGTTTGTCCCCCCCAACAACAACAACAACATCGCTGCCGGCTAAAAGTGTCGCCAGCAGCGGGTGCAGACCCCATTTTGCTTATATCGAAAAAGTTGCAGTTTGAAACATTTGAAAAATACAAGCTGCAAATTTATAAAGAATTCACGTTGATGCAACAGTCGCTTGCTGCGCACAGTTCCTAAACAAGATTTGTCGTTCTTGTTCTTGTCGTTTATCTAAAAGTTCTTATTTTCCATTATATAGAGCAAAGCAAAGAAGAAGACAAGCTAAATAGTTTTTATCAGCAATAAATTTAAAAAATTAAACTATAGAAAATATGTGAATAAATTTATGTGTTAACAAATTTATGAAATTTTACAATAAACATTAAGAATGAAGTGGGTCCCAACAAACTATCCTATAATCTGTTTAAAAAGGATTAAAAGCTGTAGAACCTAAGCTTATAATTTTTGATTGCTGACTAGGCGACTTTAAGACTAATATGTTGAAATATATCAATGATTGACAATGATTGATTATATGGAAGATAATGGCCAAAAATACTTGTTTTTCTTTAAAAGGATATAAACAAACCTAGTATACTCTTAATCACTTCATGAAAGAGAGTAAAAACCTTCTTTCAATAAAAAAAAAAATGAATTATAGTAATTATTTTAAGTTTAATTTTAAAAAAGATACAAAAAATGTTTTTTATTATTATAGTAATAGTAACAATTTCTAATGATAGAAACAAAGTGTTGAAACTGCTATAAAAACAATGCAATGGCTTCGATTTATATATGTTTGTTTATTAGTTATCAATAAAAACAAATATTTAAATTAACTTTGAACAGTTATTTAAAAATAATTTAAATATTAATATATTTACCCATATTAATATATATCAGTATCTATCCAAGATGCTCACTCACTCCTTCTCTTTCTCTCTCTCTTTCTCTTTTTTCAGTTTCTACATTTCAAAAGAAAACATATTGTCGCACATCTGTAACTGGACCAATTTATACAAGCAAACAAATGAAAAACGACAAAAGCAAAGAAACCACAACAATCTAGAACTCTGCTCACCGACTTAGAATCTTATACACTCGATTTATATTTATCTTATACACACACACACACTCACACATATCTCAGAAGGACACAAAAAGGAGGCAGCACAGTGAGCTGCTGTGACTGGAGTTGAATACCCTTCCATTGCCCCACCTGCCCAATAAAAGCATCCAAGACGGCGCCACTTAAACCCAAGGCCTATAAATTTGGTCAGATGTTATGTTGTGGCTTCTGTTGTGGCAACATGTCGAATCGGGACTACAAAGTGGCCACCACAGATGGCATCGAGCTGGAGCCGCTCGGCGGCGAAAAGAGCGATAAGGAGAAAGACAAGGAGAAGCAAACGAATGGCGTTACCTTTGGTAAGTGATCACCATAACCCCCCTCCCCCCACCGACAACCACCCACTCTGCACCTGTTGTTTTGCATCTGCCTGTGCTAAATTGGTGGCCCCTTCAGCGTGATCAAAGAGTTGCCGCTGGGCGTTGTGGCACAAAGCAAAGTGCATAATTGCACTTGTGCATAATTTTCTTGACGCTTCACGTAATTTAAAGCGCGCCTGTTGCCACGGCCGGCTGCCAATTCCGGCCTCCTTTGTCCCTCCCCCCCGCACACAATGTCTTCATCAGGTTGTTTTCTTAATTACGCCAAATGCAAAACAAAAGCCTTAAAAAATCTGCCAGACAAAATGCGCGCCATGGCTGACGATGTGAGCTGTGGCGTTAATTTTGTATCCTGCAGGAAACCGTTAGTCATATGCTCATACGCCCCGTCGCCCAAGCCACAACCAGCCGCAAGTAAATATAATGAATGCCAGCAGTGTCTCCGTCTCTGCGACGATTCCTTCGACTGTTGAGACAGCTTCTCGTTGCGTTGGGTATTTTAAGTTTTTAAATGGTGAGAAAAATATATCTGTAGACAGTCCCGAGCTATGCGGATCGCAACACTATATCATATAGATCATATAGTTAAATCAGTTGAAAATTACATTTTTCTATGAAAACAGTTTTTAGTTTTTAAGGATTTCTTAAACGTAGTTTTTATAAAAAACAAAAAGTAATATTCCAAGATATAAGAACTGTTATTCAAAAATTTAGTTTTTGTGTAAAAATTTGTACAAAAAACTGAATAGCTCTAATATGATTTTGGGACTTCTAGGGTATTCAATTCTCATCATCTTAAACTTATATTTTCCTTGTTTTTCTGCTCATTTTTCTCCCCCTTTTTTTGTGCATTTTTATTATAACTGCAATTTTCTCGTATTTCTTTTCTGTATTTTCGTTTTGCCTGCGGCGACTTGGTGGCATTTGCAGCATGTTGCTGCTTTCAAAGCTGCCCCTTAGCCTGACCGCGCCCCAACATGGGGCATTCAGCAAGAGACAAAGGACAGACGGACATTTACAGCCAGGCACGCCTTCAGTTGGCTCAGATTTCAGACATTTTCAATTCTATTTTTTTGTTACTTTTTCCATTTGAAATGCACACTCGTATTATTACTTACTTATGGTATTAAATATTGCACCCGAGGGGATATTAATTTTACATTATGTAAAGAATCAAACGGTGCCAAAAATAGACACATCCCACACATCCAATCGATAATCCAGGAGGGTTCTTGGTAATCTACTTGAAAACATTAAATACCATTAAGGGAATTACTTTAAGTAAACAGGAAAAGGCTGTGAAGGGTGTTGTTAGAGGATTGGTTTTGGGCTAGTTATGCAGCTTGGCTAAGGTCAGTTAGCAGAAATGGACTGTTTCGGAAACAACTATCAAAATTTTAAAAATATAACTTTTATGAATAATAGAGAATATAAACTTGAATAAATATTATTTTAATTTTAATTTAATAGTTTTATATATATATAATATTAAGTTTTTAGTTATACTTTCAACTCAATTCAAGTTGAAAACAAGCAGCTGCTTTTTGGCTTATTATATTCAGTGAACTTAATAGTTTGTTAGCCTTGGTCAAGGGACGCCGAATATGCTAATTGATTACTTCACACGCAAGTATACCTTCTAGTCGACAAAAGGATCAAGGTCCTGTACTAGCAAATTAGCTGACTGCTGCATTTTTTAATATGAAACTTTGAATAAAATTTCAATGTTTGGTTAAAAAGGGTGCTTTCAGTTTTAAATGGTATTTTGAGTGTGTTATAAGTATGTATATATATTTTACAAAATTATTTCGGCTTTTAGCTTTAAATGGTTTCTTTAAAAAGAAATTTTGAGTATCGATTTCAAATCATTTTCCTTATTGGTTTTCTTGTACCCATAATTTATTGGTAATCTAACCCAAAAGAATCCAAGAAACTGGTTAAATCGGCCCTGTGAGCCAATTCGCTTTATCTGTGCAACAAATCGTTGGCTCTTCTGCACGTTGTCAGACGCTGCGTCAAGGCAACGCATGAAGTGTGCCACAAGGCAAATGCTTTTCTGTGGTTGACTCCCCATTTCCCCCCCGCACTGAAAACATCGCCGCCCAACTCTGTGGAAAATCAGTGTCACGGGAGCAGGACGTGTGCTGCTTGTCAGCGTCGCAATTAAGGATGCATAAACTGGAGTAAGCACTCGGCGTTGGCCCACTCAAATGGCTGCCACAGGCTGCACGAATGTTTACCTCTCAAGCAACACGGATTGTGGCAGGCACCATCTGAGCCGGTGTGGCAGCTGTCGCTGCTGCCGCTTTTGCTGTCGATGGCGTCGTTGCGCCTGCCGCTGACGTTGACGTTGATAATTGCAGGATGCGTTGATGTTGATTGCATTCTGAATGGGCTCACACAACACACACAAACACCAACACACACACACACATACACACACACAATTGCGCCTACACACACTTGAGGCAACTTGACTTAAATAAAGAAGTCCTGTGCATCCCGGCAAAGAAAAAAGCAAATTTTTTTTTGGAAAAAGTGTAGTATGGTTAAGGGTGCCTGACTAGGCGATACCCTGCACTGTGTGCCCAAAAATATTCAAAAAACTGATACAAAATTAATGTTTTAATAAAAAAGGTGCAAGCAGAGTAAATTTAGAGAAAAAAGTTTAAATAAATGCCAAAAAGCTTCTCAATCGGCATTGATTTGACTACTATGAACTCTATGAAACTTAAAAGCTTACATGGGAATTCTAACGGTACGGTTTTTAAAAAAAGAAAAGATTTTTTTCGAAAATGAGCATATATTTCAATTTTTAAAAGTTTCACACTTTACGGATATATCATTAAATTAAAAGCCTAACTATAAAGATCGATCAACTTTTGATTGTGTTATGATAGTTTGAAATATGCCAGCTATGGATCCAAGAGGTTTACATGTAACATTATTCGTATATTTTGGCGTGATTTCTGACAAAAAATTCTACCACTTTGGAATCACTTTAAAGGTGGTTTTTTATAAGTTAATTGCAACATCCACAATCGATTAAAAATATTTATTTCCAAATTCCAAATTGTGAGCCTTTTTTTTTAGAAAATATGTAATGAGTAATTATTTTCAATAATTTTAAATTTATTTTCAAGAATATATATACTTTAAAAAGTCGGGAATGCCTCTTGGGTTCTGGGTATAGAAAGGGGGCTAACAGAAACAATGCGAACAGCAGCAGCAGCAGCAGTGTGTGTGTGTGTGTGTGTGTGTGTGTGTGTGTGTGTGTGTGGGTGAGTGAAAGTAAAGACATAAAAAAATGGATGAAATGTGTTTTTGGGTCAGGCCACTTGAAGCATTGCAGGAAGTCAACGGAAGGCGATGCAAATGGCAAAGCGATGCTGCCGCCTCGGTGCCAGTGCAACAAATAATTGTTGCAAAATGGCGCAAGCGAAATAAACACACAGAGCAGCACACATTCACACAATTAAGTGAAACGACAAAGCGCACAACTTGGGGGCCCCCCAGGCAGTCACCCACTAGGGCAGTCCACGTAATTAAATGGAAATGGAAAATGGAAAATGCAGCTTGCAAAGGCAACTCTGAACGTCGGTCTGTCAGGAAACAACAATGACAGGCACCGGAGATGCAGGCGTAGGTGGAGGTGGAGAAGTAGGCGTGGCCAACTCAGTTGCGGTCTAGCACACTTTTCACAGCACTTGAAAGCTTTCCAGCTATTCTTGGCTTTTTCTATACTCTGTAAACATTGAAAATGTCTAAAAGATAGTTTAGTTGTGTGGAAACTCCATGCCCATAGCTAATTATAAATTATAAAGTCCTTCTATTTGATTACCTGTTTCGTCAAAGACTTTCCAAGCTTGGTCGCTAAGATCCCATATTTTCCTAAAATCGATAAATATCGATTTTGTTTCTTAACATATCTTAGAGAATCTTAATACTATATTTTATAATTAAACATTTTTTTAAATGAATCGTATTAGAAAGTAATGCCTTCTTGGTTTATACGTTAATTTTAATGCTTAATTTAAGATATTAAAAATGTTATATAGCTTTATAATTGTAGCGATCAGATGCGTAGTTTGATGATTAGCTCAAATGTTTTCTACAACAGCTTGACTCTGAACACAGAGCATCTTGCAGTCGAGCACTGCCACAATTTCGTTGCAACTCAATGCAGCTGCCGCTCAATTAGTTGCCAGTTACGGGCTTTGACTGGTTCCTTTTCAGACCTTCGAATGCAGTGGTTGCATACACTTCCCGCAAATTCCCAGTCCTTGAGCCTGGAGGACTCCAATGCCGGCAACGAGTGCGACCATTGAGTGCTGCTTCAACACTGGCTGCCAATTAACTAAATCATTGAACATTTCGCAAAATTGAGTGCAGAAGTGCGTTACATACTTGGGAGCACTTTAAGGCAGCAAAACACAAATTAAATTTTGGTTAATTCAAGCGGCAAATTGAAAAGGCTTAAGTTCTTGTTAAATTTACATATTTGCCTGCTCTTAAGCAATTAAATTTAGAATGCTTGAGTTACATTTTTTAAAAAAACATCTTCAAATAGTAAGATCTTTTATATTAAATATAAATATAATTGGATTGCCACACGCGTAAGGAAAAGATTATCGATTTGCATATTAGTTTTCATATTGCAATTGATATAATTAAATATAAATTCATTAGTAGTTAATTAATTAATACTATAAAGATGGCCTGCAAAGTCGGTTGAATTTTACTCAATCAACTTAATTATCTTATCTCTCATCTCGTTATTTTGGTTAAAGGACGTGCTGTTATTAACATTTACTTAACATTAACAGGCCAGCATATTCTTAACCGTATGAATATGAATATGAATATGAATATGAATTTTCTAAATAGCTTTGGCACATACAATTTTTAATATTTCCTATTGGTTAATATTATTGGTTAGATACAATAGTTCCTTTCCATTATCTGTTACTAGCGAAGCATACAACACTTATGTTAATACGCTTAATCAATAGGCGCATAATAATACCTGTGAAATAAAATTCAATTCCTGTATATTTTCATTACTTAACATAATTGTTAAGCTTAGCGCACAACATATTCAGCCTATTATTGCATTAACATTTACTAGCTGACTGTAGCTGATGTTAATGTTAATGTAGCTTATGTAAATACTTAACATTAACAGCATAATTTATAGATCTGTTCAGCTAATCAATTGTCCAAATGCTATTTTATCATTGCTAAACTGTGTAAAGTAAAAATCAAAAACATCAGCCAATTATCTATGACTCTCGACAAAATATTTAATTTTTGTTAAAAGTTAGAGCATGTCAGCTTAATTCTATGACCATTGTTTTTGTTTTTTTTCGTGTACTCTTGTCGTTCATTTAGTCCTAATGAAGTACAGAGATTAACAAGCACTTAATCGAGCAATTACGAGTTTCAAGACTATGCTACAAGCAACCACCCTCCGCCTCGGCCCCTTTGCAGCAATGGAAAGAAAAGTTTGCAAGTTTTATGCTTGTGTGTGGATCCACATACACGCCTGGGGCAGCAGCAGCAGCAGTAGCTGCCACATGACGCAGTAACTGCCGCCATGGCAGCCGCTTAAATTTATTGATTGTTTCATAAACAGCGATTATTTAACCACCACATTTCGATATCGCACCCCACTCTCCATTACAGACACTTGTGGCCATGTATAACGAGAGCCAAAGCCCTTGAAGTGGGCCCACACACACACACACACACACCCTTGGCATCCAATATGTATGTGTGCTCTTCACAAGTTCGATTCGGTTTGTGGGCTGTAAATTTGCATGCGACAGCAAATACTCAATGCTGGACACGCTGCCGGCGACACCCACGCAACTGCGTTAAATAACATTCGGAACAATGGATAGCCAGGGTCTGGGTGGCCATTACAATTAAAAAGGAAAATCCGTGCACTTAGAGAAAAACCTAAAATTTTTTGAATATGAAAAACCTGACAAGATAATTATATATATATAAATCAACGTTATAGTATAGTACTTATCATTCATTTACTTAAAGTCAGAAAAACAAAAAATAATGAAAAGCTTTTTTTGTGCATATTTTGTCTGCTGGGAAAATTTCATCTATATCCAAATGAACAATAGTGAAAAAGTTTTAATAAATGTTTGTAATTCTTGTAGCAAAACTTTTGTGAATTCACAAATTCCCAAATATCTAAAGCAATAAACTATTATAACTTCTAATTAAAGCTGTTACCAAATTTTTAATGCTATAAGCAATTTCTTCTTTATTCGGTTTACAAATGGAAAACTCTTCACAATTAAGGTTTTTTCAATTTCAATATCAAGTTCAATATCAAGTTATTTAACTTTTTACTTTATACTAAATCGCAATTTATGACAGCTTTTTTCTCTAAGCGTAGCAATTGCAATGTACGCATTAAAGACTTAATGTCGATGGGAAAAACTGCCACGTTGACAATTCACAAATGTTGCTTTGCGGCAAGTAATTGCGCGGTAAGACTACCCTGCAATTCCCCAATTGCAATTCTGGCTTTAAGCTGTGTGTGCTCGCAACGTGACAAAGATTTCATTGAGTTAAGCCCGCTGTTCGGGTGGGAACCCATCAAAAGGCACCCAACTCAACCCAGCCTCGACTTGTGTGTCAAATAAGTTTTCGTGACCTGGCGCTGTGCCCAAAAACTTTTGCCTTTTCATCAATCCGTTGTAAACTCTTTTGTACTTTGTTTACGCTTAACTTTTTCAAGCTTGCCGCAACCAAAAAAAACAACAAATTGAAAATAATAAAAACAAGAAATGAATTGAGTTGCAAACGGAAGCAAGTACATCCAAGTGCGGTATAATTTGTTTCCAATTGGCAATCGAATTAAAACACTTCGCCAAAAGGTGCCAAAGATTTTTAGAAAAAAAAGATTTTACATTAATAGTCGCATATTTTTAATTTGCAGTAAGTTAATCAATTTGTTTTATCAGACATATTATTTATCTAGAGAATACATTATCTGAATGATAATTTTATCTAACGAATGCAGAATATTTTTATTGAGAGAATTTTTTTTTTAATATTTAATATTTGTTGATAGAATTTTGCATAGCTACTCATAAAAAAAAT
Source organism: Drosophila paramelanica (assembly GCA_035043915.1). Taxonomy (NCBI): domain Eukaryota; kingdom Metazoa; phylum Arthropoda; class Insecta; order Diptera; family Drosophilidae; genus Drosophila; species Drosophila paramelanica. The sequence continues at coordinate 8,566,120 of JAWNMO010000258.1, forward strand.
ATAAATTAAATATATGAAAAACCATTTTAATCAAATGAAGTAGAATATTAGTATTCACAGAAACCCAAATCGCGCAAATTCAATGCATTTATCTGATACTCGAATGATTTGCTGCCGTTGGCAATTGCAGTCCCATTAGAGCCAAATGAGAAGCTTGTGCTTGCCGCAGACGCCTCAAAGTAGGCAATAAAAAGGCAGCATCAAAGCGACAGTACGAGTAATACGTGAGCTCGTAAATCTCGAGCGGAATGCGCGTCATAGCAACGATAACTGAGGGCAGCAAATACATCCCTTAATCAACCAGCAGCGAGATTGAACCTTTGACTAACACATGATAACAACAACAACAACAACAACAACAACTGACTGCATAGTGGGGAGAATTACACACACATAGTTTGGGCATGGGGCTGCTGTGTTTTGGTAGGGGATTGGGGTGCTTAAGGGTTGCAGGATGCCCGCTCGCTTTTGATTCCGATGTGCCTGGCAACACCAAAAATACTCCCCACTTTTTTATGCTATTTCTTAGCAAACAAACGCAGCCGAAAGGGGACGAGGGTAACCGGCAAAAGGGCGCATAGAAATTTCATTTTCATTTTAGCAGGTGAGCACGCTCAACAAATTGCCAAACAGAGAGAGAGAGAGTGAAAAAGAGAGAGTAAACTTGCGAGAGCGCTTAGACATGCGCTCAAAAGTTGTGTGCGAAGAGGGGGTTGCTGCAAAAGAACTTTTCACAGCCGGAGAAGCTACAGCTGCCCACAACAGCATCCAGTTGGAAAACGTACGCGCAGTCAAACGCATCAGAAAGCGCGTGTCGAGCAAACAAAGCGTAGAAGCGAAAATCCGTGTTGACAAAAGAAAAAAAACCTTTAAAAAAAAAACAACTCAAACCCATATACAAACGCACACACACACAGATGTGTTGCGTGCTGCCCTGCCCACTGCCCCCTACCCCTTCGCGTGTCTATAACGAAAAGAGCATAGAAATTGCCAAAAAAAAAAAAAAAGAAGAAAAAAAGTAAAATAAAGAAAAGAAACACTATACAAAGTAACTCACCAAACGAATCAATTTATGTCGGCTTGCATTTTTGTTAATTTTCGGTAATTTCGTTACGAGCACGTGAAGTTTTGTGATAATCCTTAGGCAAAGTAAAGTATATGAAAAAATATATTTTCTTGTGTGCAATGCAAAAGGTCAATTGGGCCACAAAAATAAATTGGCCGTTGGCTTAAATGGAACGCGTCACTTGCATTGATTAATTGTTGATATTTTGACCTTTCGCATGCAGCCAGCAACAAGCCAAAACGCAAATATATAGTCACGAATATACATATGTATTTAGTGGAGTCCATCAAATGTTAGCATTTAATTTCTGGAGCCCACAACAGACGCCGCTTTATAGGCAAATGCACTCGCAACTCAGTCAAGTGGCAAACAAACAAAAAAAAAAAATGAAAGAGTAAAACGGGACCAGCTGAAAAAAAATAACTGGCAGCGCGTAAAGTAAAAAGCAAAAGCAGAAAAAACGCGAATAGGACTGGAAAGCGCACTATTGACATATATATGCGCGCATTCAGAAAAAACTCAGAGGCGCGCTTGTTTCTCGCAAAAGAAACGCCGCATAATCAAAGCTAAGACAAAGCAGGAAATTCACTTATACTCTCCGACTCACACACACATTCACACAATTGACGCATGTGAGGAAATGCGCGCTGTTGAGCTTTGCATTTTGACATTTCATTTTCAAAACACATATTCCAATGCGAGCGCACAGTCAAGTGTCACTCTCTTTTAGTTACGCTCTCAGGCGTTTGCTCTTCCAATTGATGTGTTGGGGGAACGCGTTTATTCTTATGTTGACGCTCACTTGCTTGCGCTCTTGGCACCCGCTTTAACTCTCTCGCTAAAAGGTTTTGTTTTCTATGTACGCTTTGAGCAACAACAAAAGTTCTCGATAGTGACATGTATGAAAATGTAAACAAATGCAGTTGGTGTGCAAACAATAACGTTTTTATTTATATTACTATTATCACTTACACGTCCATTACCTTGAAGGCAAAACAATGCTAACAAAGCTATTTTTATATGCCAGTACATTAGACATATTGTAATAGTTGGGCATTAAATTACATGCAAGCATGTGAGAAAACAGGTGGACAAAAAAATACTACATAAAAGAGACATTGCGTGCTAGGATAACATGTGTTAACTTTGAATATATGAAAAATGCGTACCTTATTGTGCAAATAAAGAATAATACTTATTTAGGTTTTTTTTCCAATTTTTTGTTGTATGCACTTAATCATTAACGTTAAAAAAAACCCTTTTGTTGATTAAGTCTGCGTTTAGTTTTTTTTTTTTTTTGTGTTTTGCAATTTAGAATCTAATCAACGCAAAACTTAAAATACTACGAAATCGTAGCTATATAAAAATTGCCATAGAATCTTATCAGCTGATAAATTTGGCGCCTTTCTTATTGTGCAAACTGAGTAATTTTTACTCATTTTACCACTTAAGGTTTATAAAAAGTTTGCAATAATTACACAGTTTGATTAAACAAATGCCAAATTAACATGATAGATTTCTTATAAAGGTAAAGTTTTAATGTTTGTTAAGTTTTTGTAAATTAAATTAAAGGTTTTTATTATGCCGGGCTTATTAAACTAAAATCAGGCATATCAAATTTGCTTTATTATGACTAACCGCATGAAATTCGCCAAGGATGCTTAACTTGAATTTCAAGTGCTGCTCAAAAGCAGACATAGACACACACACACACACACACATATATACAGTCAAGTATATACACACACACACACACACACAACCGACCAACAAAGCATTCACCATTTTTCGGGGGTTGATTTTTGGGCGTTGAAAGCGCTTTTCACTAATTCAATGCGACATTGAAATTGCGAGCAACATTCAAAACTGCAGACGACGCTGTGGACCGGCCCAGACAGCCGTCCAAATGGGCGAATGACTAGACGGGATGCCGGCTGCGTGGAGCAATGCGGAGACCGGAAGGGCGGCAGCTTTTGGCGCCTGGCCAAAAAAACAAAAAAAAAAAAAATAGAAGACCAAGAAACACCACACGACAGCGGGTAGAAAGTCGACTCTCATATTTTGCGTTTTCTTCTTTGGTATTTCCTTCCTTCGATAGAGGGCGCATAAATTACGATTATTTGTCAGATTATCAACTCGTCGCGTCAATGAGATACTTTTGAATTTATTTATCTATTGCGGCAAAAGTACAATTTTATCCTTTTCGAACATGCATATAGAAAGTTGGCTTCATAAATGTGGCCAATGCATAAAATATGTATAAAGCGCACGTGGCAGGCAAAAAAAGGCGCGGCAGGTGGAAAGAAAAGGGTTTAAATTGACCACACAAAATTGGCCACTGATATAAAAAACTGATTTCAATTGTATTGAAAATAGCAACATTTACTCTGTAGCACGAACACATTTCCTATGTGATATAAAAAATACCACATGCACTTAGAGAAAAATACTTTTCAAGTAGAGCATTGAAATTTTATTTTGTAATTAATTCTTTCACTCAATGTTCTAAATTTCTTCTAAATATTCTTGAATAAAGCTGGACAGATTTTTATTAGCACAACTACTTGAATTGAGATTTTTCTCTAAGTGTAAGCTTTTTTTCTTAACAAAATAGCAGCATTTACTGTGTGATAAGTGAGGCTTTGTTCATGTGGCTTATATAGTATTAATACAAAGAAAAATATAACTGAAAGACGCGGCGTTTTAGCAACGCAATTAAGGTATCGTATTGGCCGGAAAACAAAAAGATATTGGCCCCGTTAAGATTTCGGTCGTTGGCGGTGGTCGAAAAGGTTCGAGAATTTGGCGGCGCGAGCGCATCGAAATGACAAATGATCCGGATTTAGATGATTGTGCATTTCTATCAGGTAAATGAAGCAAGAACTCTCACCAATTGCACCTCCCTCCCTCCTCTCTGTCCCACCCACTCCGTGGGCATACGACAAACATTCGTCGTGCAAATATTTACATAACTTAATATGACTTCTCTTTGGATGCTGCCCCTTCACTCGCTTGTATCCCACTCTTCACTGAAGCTTTAATTACATTTTCCAGGTGGCGAATCGAGCGGCGGCCGTCAGACGCGAACCGGCGTCGCTGTCTGCTCGCAGCGACGCGCCCTCATCGTGGCCGGCATCGTCCTCGGCTCCCTGTTGCTGACGGCCATTATCATTGCCTACGCTGGACCCCAAAATGGTAGGTTGCATTGTGCATATTTGCTTTTCGGTTGCAATTTCTTTGCTTTCTTTTGGTTTTCCATTTGGTTTTTGTTGTTCTCTTTTAATTTCATTACAAACAACAACAGCAACAACGTTCGTTGTCTCGTTCTTCCCTTTGTCGGATGTGTTCGCCAAAGGGAAACATTTTTGATGTGCTTTATATACAAACAAAGAAATATACAGTAATTTATATTTACAGGGGTAGCTGCCTCTGTGGGGTAGTTACCTAAATAAAAGAATAAAATATTTTTTACGCTTATTATTAAATACGCTTTATGCTAGCTATTAACAAACTCAACATACTGATATGGGAAATCTTTTTTATTATCAAGCTTAAAGTTTAAAAAATGCAAAAAAAAACATATCTTAAGTAAATATGCAACAACAGTCGGGCGTTACCGACTGTGTTACGCTCGTTTATGTTCTTTATTATAATTGTTGTTTACAAAATTTTTGGTATTTTGAAATTTGTGCGATTCGTTGGTGACTAGCTTTAAAAGTGTGGAAGATTTCTGTGTCCATGCTTTTTCAAAAAAAAAATTAAAAAAATGTTTTTTTTAAAAATACATCGAATTTAAATCTAGCATCGATGTTTATACAAAATCATGACCAGAATGCAAGTCTTAATAAATTTATGGGTCCCTTAGATGCCCAAGCTTTTCTCAATCAAAATCATGTCAAAATTAAGTCGTATAATTTGATAAATAGCTGGTGACCTCCCCCAAAGATTTCATACTTGATATGTCGCCCTCTAGAACGCCCTCCTGCGCCGGCTTGAAAAAATCTCCCATATATAAGTTGTATGTAATATCTATAATTTGTAATCTATAAAAACATAAACCGTGAAAATCTATATCTCGCACAGCTAGGTAGATTAAAAAAAAATCTAGATCTCGTGATACCGAATTTTTCCAGCGTTCTAACTCGTTGTTAAATGGAAATCAGAAAAATCTGCATATAGCAAATACTTAATTTTTTCGTAAACAGCAAAATCTTTCTTATAAGAGAATTCAATATGTATAATTATTGCATTCGTAGATGAGAATTTCCTAGTGTATGCAGATGAAGCAAAGCTAAAAATGTAATCAATTTCTTTATAGAGAATTCATTTTTAGGCCAAATCTTAAATCTTAATTAGTCATGTAATCGCATTAGTTTGATGAACGTTGCAGTTGCAGAGCCACAGCTGCAGCTGCATTCACGCGACCTGCCCCGCGGCCGGTTGACATTTAGTCGGAGTCTGTTGCAACATGGTTTTAATAGTATTAACGCAAGCCAAATACCATTATATTCTACGGGCATACGTATACTCATATGCTTACTTATGCCTGACCCGTGCCCCGTTGTGGCAAGTGGCAAGCGACGCCTGCAGCTGATAATGTACCCAGGTTAGGGGCTACCGCTGCTGTTAATATGAGGGGGCAGAATGTCGTCGCTGCAAAATGTATGCAAAGTACAAACATAAACCTTGTGTTGCATACTTAATGGGGCTAAATGCATTGAAAGCTAATTGCATTACGGAGCCAAAGGGCCAGACATGCATATTGTGTGCGTTTCTGTGTGTATGAGTGTGAGTGTGTGTGTCCCATGTGTGCATATAGAAACCAGGGGCTCGCTTCAAAAACTTAAAGTCTACCATGTATAATAACATAATAATCAATTTTTTATCAAACTGTATCATTTTGTACATGATAAAACAGGGTGCAATGGTTTCTCTGCAAAAAATCATAGTTGAGTAGATACAAATTATCCGACCGTCTATCCGTCTATAAAGAAATGAGAACTGGAAAATTAATAATATTAATAAAAAGTTAATCGCTATCAAAATCGTTTCAGTTCTGACCAGGTTATGTTAGTTTGAAGTATGGATCCATGTCGATAGAGCAGTTTTCAGCTACAAATTGAAAATTATTTTAAGATTTGACAAGGTGTCAGACTATTAACAAAAAGTTATTCCTTTACAATATCGATTGCGTTTTGAACAAGATACTTAAAAATGTATATTATTAAAGTTACACTTAATTGAAAGAGCAAAAAGTTTTTTGCCCAGTTATAACACCTTTTCTGCTATTAACTGATTTGTTCGGCAGCTTTTGCAATATGTTAAAACTTGAAACTAACATTTAATTATGCCAGCTTCTTTTACAAATATGCCAATTTAATTACGAATACATAATAATAAATACAAAATACTATATAATCGAATTAATAAAAATACTTACAGATATTCAATATTTATATATATAAATAAATATTAATATATATGTATACATAATTTGTTTACCATTTTCTTTTCATACTGTTGTTTCTTTGTTTTTTCTTTTGTAAAACAAAATATTATATTCATATTTATGAAAATTTCTCTTAAATGCTTGTTTGATTGGTAAAAATGTGAGTAACAAATTTTCCAAACCCACTTCTTCTTAACCGTAATTAACACTGAAAATTAGTTAATACAAACATATATATATATATATATTCATAGTTTAATAGCTCTAATGATCTAATCTGTCGGCATGTTGCTGTCATCCAATGTTGTTCCTATAATACCCAATCTATATGTTTCGTTTCTTAGTGCATTTGATTTACTAATCAATATTTTTCGAAAGATTTTTTTTTAAATAATCCACTAATTCTCCGTTGACTTCAAAACAAAATGGAGATTGAAATAGTTTCATAAAAATCATCGTTACTTAACAAAAACTTGCATTGTTTGCTCGTTACTTTTGTAGTTCTACTTATTTTACTTTCTGAACTATCTTTAATTCAATTATATTAACTATTAGACAAAAAATATTTCAGTTTCACAAATACAAATTCACAATTGTAAATCTCATTTTAATGGCAGAAAATAATATCGAAATATAATATAATGTACAATATATATAATTTGATCGTAGAAATGTTATGTTACATATTGGATATATCTTTTTCTCAAAAGATAGATAAATAAATAATAAAAGATTATTTTCAAAAGAATTTCAATATCACCATTTATAGGCTCTCTCAAAAAAATAATACATTTATTATAGATACGCCCGCATCGAATAAAAATAAGTATATAAAAAACTTTAAAAAATTAAGTTTTAAAATTATAGAAATTGCAATAAGATACAAAAAGTATGATTTTAATTAGCAGTAATAATCTTAAGATAAACATAATCTAGAAAATATTCTAACAACTAATGCGTTTGAGATCCATGAACATCTTAACTTTTTTCAATACAATTTTTTCCAATATATTTGTGTTTATCTTTTTTTACCTTTTATTAGATGTGCTAGCGAACCCAAAAACCCATCAAAAGTCGATTATTCTTTTTCCCGCTCAGTCTGCAGAATGTATGCTAGCTCTTTTTTTATAATTTTTGCCACCCTCTCTGCTTTACCCTAGTGCTGTTGAAACAACCGCCCGCCCGCCCAATTCCCCCTTTTATTTTGAGTTTGCTCTCTTTGTTAATCGTGTAAAAAACGCAGTTGATTAACAACAAGCATCATTGTGCTAGCCTCAATTTCCCAAACCATTTCAATACAAAAGAAAATGCATAAATTAATAAAAAAAAATGAAAAACTTCAGCTTTGTATCTGAACTCTGGTTTTGTGCGGTTGACCTTTGCAGACTGTTCCTGTGCGGCCAAAACGGCGTCTGGCTACGAAACCGATGAAGAAAACAACACGCAGCCCTTCAATCCAATTGCAACGAATGGGGAGCCATTCCCCTGGCTGGAAAAGATGCTGCCCACCAATGCGAGACCTCTGCGCTACATGGTCACCATTCATCCCAATCTGACGACGCTGGACGTGAAAGGTAAAATCCGGATTGCCGCCACGAATGGTCTTTAGTCTTAACTAAATGCTATTTGTTTTTCCCTTACGGCCAGGTCAAGTGACAATCGATCTGTTCATCGAGAAGGAAACCAACTTTATTGTGCTGCACATTCAGGACTTGAATGTCACCGAGAAGGTGAGTAAGGCCTCCCTCAGTTAATGAATCCTTTGACTAATTGCTTTGCGCCGCAGGCCCTGGTTACGCCCGGTCCCAAGGGCTATGCCTTGAAGATAGTGAAGGTGCTGGAGTTTCCCCCGCGTCAGCAATTTTACATTGAAGTTAAGGAGAAGCTAAAGAAAAAATCCAATTATACGTTGAATTTGCGTTGGTACTCAAAGCTGAATCCCGAACCGGAGGGCTTCTATGTGGATCAGTATGAGAGCTTCAATGGACGGGAACGGTAAGATTTAAAAAGGAAAACGCAAGGCTGCAAGCAAATAATTTCTTTTGGGATTTTATGTAATATTAGTTATCAGTTATATTATTCGCAGCCCTTTTTCAAAGACAACCCTTACAAAATCCCCTCAATCCTTTTACAGCCTGCTGGCGGCGACAGTCTTTCGACCCAATGGGGCACGTCGCGCTTTTCCCTGCTTTGATGAGCCGCACGTGCGTGCCCCCTTTCGCGTCTCCGTGTTCCGTGATCGCTTCCACATAGGTCTTTCCAATTCCATAGTGCATACCACAGAGGATGTGGGCTTTTACATGGGCACCGGCCTGGTAAGTGAACGCCAACTGGTGTCGAGGAATCCCATTTTGATATTCTTCCTTGCCCGCTTTTAGCTGCGCGATGACTTCATTGAGACACCTCCACTGCCCGCCGATGCCGTCGCCTGGGTGGTCAGCGATTTTCAGCGGGAATCACTGCAGCCCTCGGCGGCGTATATACCCACCACGGTGGCGCCGGCCACCGCTGGCAGCGGCAAGAAGAGCTCCCAGCTGAACAACTATACGCAGCTGAAGAGTAAAAATCCGCCGGTGCGCAACATCACTGCCCTGACCCACTCGCTGAATGTGAATCTGACGCCATTCCAGAATCACAGCAGCGCCGCGACGACCGCGTTGCCCGTGACAATCAACGGGAATGGGAAGCCCACGAATCTGACATCCCTGTCGCAATCGACGGGCTCCTCCATCAAGCGTGCACCCTCGTATACCTTCTATGCGCCGAGGGATTTGCTGCCGCGCTCCTCTTTCATTCTACACACATCGCGCGATGTTCTCGAGTATCTGCAGACGTGGCTGGACATTAGTTATCCTTTGACCAAGGTGGACTTTGTGGCGCTGCCTTCGCTCGATCGCAATTTGATTTCCTCGCTGGGTCTGGTCACGTTGAAGACATCGTTTCTGACCGACCCTCATTCGATTACCTCGGAACAGTATCAGTTCAGTGCACTGCGCATTGCCGAGGCGATGGTGCGTCAGTTCTTTGGTGGGATTACCTCGCGCAAGGTGCTCAAGGATGTCTGGCTGTGGGAGGGTCTCATTCAGTACCTGGGCATACATGCGCTGGCACCGCTCCAGGATAGTTGGCCGCTGCGCGAGATGTACCTGCTCAAAATGGCCACGGCGGCGCTGGACATCGATGCCATTCAGGGCTGGGAGAGCATCATGAACGGCACCAGGCACGACGGCAACAACGAGGACTTTTTCGTACAGAAAACAGCGGCGATTTTCTCCATGCTACACACGGCCATTGGCGAGGATCGTTTTCGCGGCTGCCTGGGCACCTTCCTCAAACTGAACCGGTTCAAGACCGCCGAACCGACGGATCTGTGGACCATATGCACCAAAAAGGCGAATGGCTCCAAGAATATCAAGGACATGATGACACTGTGGACACATCAGCCGGGCTTTCCACTGCTGACAGTAACCAAAATGGGCAACAGCATATCCATCTCGCAGCGTCCCTTCAAGCCAGCCGACTTCCTGGCCATCCACGATGAATCCTACGATGGCAACAACTACAACAAGACCGGCCTGAACGCCACCGATATGCCCAGCACGGTGGCGCCCACCATGCCAGCAAGCACAAGAATGCGCCGCATCTCAAGTGGATATTCCCGGTGACCTATGTCACGGATATCAACAATATCAGCGAGACGCTCTGGATGCAAAATGTCGATGGTGAGTCCACAAATTAAATTTGAAATTAGATTTCGAAAAAATATATTGACTTGAGGCATCTACCAAGATATATATTGTGCGATCTTTAAAGAAGGTTGTTAGTTATCTGTCTGATATTCCATCTAGGTTTTTAACTGAATTTGTCACGCCCTCAGTGGGCGTAGTTTATCTGACACATAAAATAAGCCTCTACCTTCAATAAGAATATTCAAAAATGAGTTCAAGACTAAAATGCAGTAAAAAAAACTATGAAAAATTTTACCTTCACTCTTAATTTAAAAAATTAAACTGAAGAAAACCAAAAATTTAGACTTTCACTTTTAATCTCACTCTTAATATTAAAAAAAATATATATATAAAATTTTTAAATTTTATTTTATCTCCTCTTTCTCACTCTATTTTAATCAAATTCAGAAATTTGGTTTACAGGAGCAAGAAAATTTTGACCTTCACTTTTAAAAAATTAAACCGAGGGAAACTTAAAGCTTAGACTGTCGTTTTAAATTTCACTACAACATTTGAAAATGTAGTTTTATTTCCTCTCTCCCTTTATTTTAATCAAATTCAAAAATTTGCTCATTTCATTTATCCTATTTTCTGAATTCCAGTCACCTTTAATGTGCCCGAGAATGTGAAATGGATCAAGGTGAATGCCATACAAAACGGCTACTATCGCGTTGTCTACAACGATGATAACTGGGCTAATCTTATCGAGGAACTATCCAACAATCCGAACCGTTTTACCAGCGAGGTTTGTTTACATTTCTATTTTAGTTATTAGTACGAATAAATTAATCTCTATGCCCCTTAGGATCGTCTTGGCCTGCTCTCGGATGCATTTACCCTGTGCCATGCCAATTTGCTGGCCTGTGAGATCACAATGAACATGATACAATATCTGCCCAGTGAGACGCATTATGGGCCGATGGCATTAGCTGTGCGACATTTGGAGAAATGGCGTCGGATTTTAAAATATTCGGAGTGTTTCCTGATGCTCAGCGAGTTTATCAAAATGAAACTGTCCACGGTCATGGAAAAAGTGGGCTGGATTGATGAGGGGGATGTGGCCACCAGGTGAGCTGAAATATTTAAAGATAGATATGTATAAAATAAAATCGGATTGATTGACTAACTGACTAATTGATGATCAACACACTGTCCGAGACATAAGACTAATGTGATTTTAGATGAAGTTGTATCGTGAGTTTTTGGGAAGTTCCTCTAAAATGTGTGGAAAGTTGCTGGAAAACTTTTGCATACAACTTGATTCGATTTTATGCCAACAAATTCACAAACTGCAAACAAATTGTCTGCTGATCTAATTCAAACATGTTTTGAAGTATTACTTGATTGTCCAGAACTCTATAAAGAATAGGTTTTCAGACTATTTTGTAATTATAGAATATATAAATCACAATTTATTTCAATATTGATTCCCTGGGCGGAAAATGGGTAGGAAATTTATTTAAAATAACTAAAAATTACTTAGGTCCGATTGAACTTTATGTAGGATATATATATATGTATATATATATATTTTTTTGGAAACTGAAATCAACACCTTTGATAACTATCCAACAGACTCATGCGTCCTGAGGTGCTGCTGGCCTCTGTGCTGTGGGAGGACATTGACAGCATAACCAAGGCGAAGAATATGTTGAATCAATATTTGTACTACAATGGATCCGCAATATCGCCCAATTTGCGAGAGGTAAGTTGGACTGGCTTCAGCTAGAGACTTGCATGTGCTAACTGCTCTCCTTCAGGTGGTCTACACGGGTTCGATACTCTCCGGCGAGTACATCTATTGGCAGCATTGCTGGGAGCGGTTTGTCACGTTGCAGCGCACCTCGGAGACGTTTGTGGAGCGGATGCAGCTGCTGCGCGCCCTGGGACGGACCAAGGATGCCTGGCTGCAGAATCGTTTGTTGTCGCATGTCACCATGCTGCCCACGGAGGAGGTGGTCCAGGTGCTTAAGGCCATTGCGGGCACGCCCACAGGCGGTGCGATGGCCTGTCGCTTTCTGCAGGCCAAATGGTATGAACTGGAGAAGCGTCTGGGCGCGGGCACCATTAGCTTTGCCAAAGTGATATCGGCCATAACGCAATATGGCGCAACAAAATTCGATTACGATGAGGTAAGATATGTGTCTATATCTATCTATCATGGAACGCAACAATATAATGGGATATCATACGAATCCATGACTCGTCACGATTCTTCAATCAAAAAACAAATATATATATATATATATATATATATATATATATATATATATATATAATCAGAGAAAATTAACTGCAACTTTAATTTACACTTTTTTTTAACAATTTTTCAATTTTAAAAGGTTTTGTTTTTTTTATATTTTTATATTATTCGTTCATGAAGTGAAACTAGTATATTGGGTTTGTGCAATGCCCGTCATGCTGTCCGTCTGTCCGTCCGGATGAACGCAACTTTTTTCGGCGCTATTGAAGATAGAAACTTGAAACTTTGGATATACATAAGTATATATCATCTTCAGACAAAGTATTAAGATTTTTGTTTCACGCCCCTGGGAGGTTGGCAATCGATAAAAAGTAAATATTTCCCACAATTAAAAAAAGAAAAATTTTTTGATGAGAGCTATGGGTCCAATAGCTTTACTGTCAAAAGTTTTCTCAATTTTGACATGGTTTTTGACAACAAATTTGACTCCCTCAGAAACATGTTAAATGTTGTTTTTTATACTATTTGTGGCCAGCAAAATCGATTAAAAAATGCAAAAAATTTATCAAACATTTTTTCAAAAACGAATTGATTTTTCTAAATGAAAAATCATGATCAGAATGCCATCAATCAAGAAAATCGGTTCAGTTTTGACAAACTTATGAGTGTTTGAAATATGAGAGCTATGGGTCCGATAGCTTTTCATGTCAAACATTTTCTCAATTTTGACATGGTTTTTGACAAAAAATTTGACACACTCAGAATCATGTTAAATGTTGTTTTTTATACTATTAAACTATATATACACATTTTATTTTCCAGCTCAAATCCCTGGTGCATCGTTTTGGACGTGGTCAGGGCATGTCCGTGCTGAATATGACGCTCAGCAGCGTTGCCTCCAATGTGGAATGGGTCGCCAGATCGCAGACATCACTGTACAAATGGGTTGAGAGTAATTTGCATTCGCATCGATAGAGTGTTTTATATTTTAAACAAATATATACATAAATAGGAATTTTAGTTAATTATGTTCTATGTGGAGAGTATACGAAACTCTAAACTTCTTTGTAATTGTGTTCCTTGCATACACACAGATACACACACACACACAAAATAATTCATAACTTAATTATACATAGTTATTTAAACTAATGAAATAATTATAATAAGCATATCATTGCCATACACTTGCCATATTGCGATTACCTAACGAAAGGTTCTTGAGATCTCCATTAGTTGTGTTGGTTTTTCTTCCTACTTGAGATTTAGTTAATAAAAAAATTGAAATAAAAATGCAAATGTAAATTAGGCAAAACAGATACACCAATCACTAAGTATATTTCTATATATATATATATGTATGGGAAAACGCATGCCTACTGATGCCATTTTCTATTATCTACAAATGAACATAAAGATATATATCTATATTGTATATGTATGTATATTTTACAAAAACAAAACAAAACAAAACAAAGCATATTTAGAGCAAAGTAATTTAGCCTTTAAGACAAACAGATCAACATATTTTTTCAGCAAACACAAAAGAAAATATAAAAACTTTATTTAAAAAAAACATACTACAAAAAATACTAAATGAACAAAATTATACACAATCCGTAAGCAACAAAAAATTATGATTAATGTATAGCATATTATTAACATAAGTCTCGTTTAAAAATTCATTATCGGTATGCCGTATGCGTGTATATGTAAATGTATATGTGCGCATTGATATATCACAGAAATCTTCCTTCTCCAAAACAAAACAAAACAAAACAGTCTGTTTAATAAATAGATACGATATTATAACTCCATATAAAGATAGTACTACATGCATATGTACATATACTAAAGCATTGTGGAGCAGCAGCATTTGGCCAAAACTCTAGCGACACTTTTTATTTATGCACATAAAAGTATTATTAAACTATCGATAGGTACATTAACATTTTAATTTCATTTTTATACAAACATTTTTTCTTAATCCTTCCTAAAGTATATTAGGGAAATAGCAAAAACAAATTAATACCTGTTAAAGATATTTAACATTTCAGTTCAAGATTTTATATATGAATTCATAATTTTTACAATATTCAATAATATCTACACTCAACCTCTATTAACTCAAGTTCTTACAATTTCCAATAAGTTTAAATAAATCATAATTTTAAAACTCAAATTTAATTTTGTTCAATGAGATAACATTTAACGTACCGCATTTGAGTCTAGTTTATTTAAATGTTTTAGGATAATAAAAATATTTTTTTTCAAGATAAGAATATTAAATGAAGTGCAAATTTCTGGCTTTCTCTAAGTGTAGAAATTTTAAAATTTGGAATATTTATATATTTAATATTGTAAAAACTGTATTTAAAACCGTATTTAAAAAAACATGTCCGTTAAAAAAACTGTACACCCAAAAGGAAAAAAATTCTAAAGGAAGTCCGTAAGTGGAGCTTTCACTGTACTTATTTTTAGACAGCTTTGTGCCACTGTTTGGCTTAAAAACTGACAGTGGCCTCATCAGAACCGCTTGTTGTTATCTCTTTTAGAAGCATGGCACATCTTGAGTGTATTTGATTTCTTGTTTCGTTTTCAATTTCAAGAGCTATTTAAAAAAGTAGCTGATAACCGCTAAGCACTCCGAACCTGATTACCCAACCGTAATATGGGCGTATGTCTGTGCAAAGTTTATCAGCGGAAACTCAGAATCGGTGGATGTTCGACTCAGTCAGAATCTTCCGGCCCATTCTCAAACACAAACAATTGTTTATTGATCGGCGATTACCTGTCGCTATGCTAATTCAAATTTCAGACTTGTTTATAGACCAATCTGGTTTTAGTTTTCTGTTATTTGTTTATTTTTGGTAAATCCTAAGACTAACTCAAATATACTCGTACATGTTTTGCAAACAAATAAAAAATTATAAATAAAACAAATGTCAATCTGCTCAGATATGCGTATTTACAAAAATATAAAAGAAATAAAGCAGGAAGGAAATTAACTTTAAAGAAAATATTTACGGTACACAAGTGCAACAAACTTTAGTAGCTAACCAGAAACAAGTTTTGGAGCGAATTTACTGTTTTCGAGAAATGTATAAACCTAAAAATAAAAACAAATGAAACCAAAACAGAATACCGAATACGAACACACACTGCAATGTCGAAATTTAGAAAGTTTTACAAAATCATCTAAAGTACTTTGAGAAAATGAAGAAAATAATACGATACTTTGATTGGAAGAGTGCGGTTAGCAATTCATGTAAATATCTCTTTATTTTAAGTCCCACATTGTTTGGATCCATTCATACCCTATCCACTTGTATACTTGCGCATATCCGTCCACATATGTAAACATTTTGTTCACATTGAGTTCTTCAAAGTTTTTTAAAATCTTGAACTTTTCAAAATATTTTTTTTGCTTTATGTTCCATATAACTGAATTCTAGTTAATTTTATTAGAAAAATTTGTTTGCGACTGTTCTTAAGCTTAATATAAATTGAATTTTTGGTATTCGTATCATCCTTTTATAAGAAAATTTGGTGTAGTTGAATAGATGAAAAGCAGGCAAAGCAACATTAAAGACGTAAATCTAATTGTATGAAAATATATATAAATATATATATTTATGTATTATGTATTTTAAGTCAAATGGGAATACATATAAATAAAATGATATCTAATATGTAACAACAATTTGTGATTGTATTTCATTTCAATAAATAAAAAATATTACAGTTGGGTAAGTCAATTATTGCATGTTCCTTACTTTTATTATTTCACCAATTTTATTTTTTCTATCAGTAATATAAAATGCTAAAAAAAACATTACTCATAGCGCCGATTATCAAAGCTAAAAGCTGATAAACAAAAAAAGAGTATCAAATTGATTATAAACAGTTAGTGAATGTGTTAAAATTGTGATCGACACATTCTTACCCTATTATTTTTTTAGGTACAGAACAGTGTCTAATTTGTAACAGCTCTTGTTTTGATTATTTTGACTATATTTCATATACATCTTTATTAAAACAAAATTACACAAATGTGTACTAAATAGTAGTATCAAATAATTTACAGAGTGTCTTCTAGCCTCCTTATTTTTCATGCTCTTATTATCTTTGTTTTTGTTTCTTTTCTTTGTAAAATTATCTGACAGCATTGTGAAAACTAAAGCAAACAGCTCAATTAATATTATCTTTCACCCACACAAACTGACTCACACATGCAAATATGCGCTCTCTTCTCTCTCTTTCCACAAGAATATCAGCGTAGAGTTTTGTGCACTTGTTGTTGTTGATTTTTCTATCTATCGCTCATCAGCGGCTCGTGTCGCCGAGTGCAGCTCTCGTTAGACTCGGCGCCGAGCAGCTGACCGAACCGATTAGCGGCATTCGCTTCGGCACTCGCCACAATGGCCGCTCAGTATATTGCGAACCGTATTGTTAAACGCCAACACGCCGCTGCGCTATTGAAAGCTTTTATAGCACCTGTGGAATGTCATTTTGAAACTGACGTAAACGCCAACTATAAAACTGCGTGAAAAGCTCTCAGAAGCCCTAACAAACAATAACAAAAACAAAAGTGTAAACAATTCATATCGCAAAGTGATAAACACTGCACATGTACGTATCGTGTGCTGTTTATGGAAAATCCGTTAAAATTAATTATATCAATATTCGTATAATATTTTAAGTGGCAGACCAAAAATCAAGAAGAATAAAAATCGAAAATTACGCCGTTAAGGTTAAGTTCGCTGTCAACTCTTTTCCGCGCCCTCCCCATGTAATAATCAACAACCTAAGCGCGTGTCGACCGCCGCTTGTATCTGTGTGTGTGTGTATGTGTGTGTGTGTGTGTGTGTATTTATTTGTGTCCGTTTGTAAAAGTGTTTGTGCATTGGAAAAATCACTACGCTTGTCCGTCCAGTGATGATTGCCCAGTGATCGCCATAATAATATTAGCATTTACACATGTCTATGTTAAGTGTGCAAGTGTGTGTGTGTGTGTGTGTGCTTATTGCTTTGCAAATATTTTCCATCACACTGTAAACAGTGACTTTTCTATGTACAAAATAAAATGGCATTCGTATAAATTACCGGCAATGTGGTCATCGCCATGGTTTGCTCTTTAGAACGCCCTAAAACCAGCCACCTACCCCAAATGAAACAACAAATTCAACAGGGACCACAACAATACAGATTCTACAGTGTCTGTGGATACCCTGTGCACGAAACTGCATAAACAAATTGATATATATGTATATATATTTTTAAAAATTTGTATTTTTATAGGCTGTATCGTTATTCAATTCATTGGATTTACAGATACATTCATGGTAGTCAATATGCAAGAAAATTAAATAGTTCAAATTCATTGTAATCAGTTTATTAGTTTATTATTTAATGTATAAATATTTGATTGTCGAATTATCTTTCAAGTTAAATTATAATTGTTTACTTTATTTTCAAATGAAAGATATTCTATTTTTCGAACTATCTTTCTTGTGCAAAAAAAACCTTTATATTTAATGATTGAATTTTACTGCAAACTTGTTTCATTTTGAAAATAATTTTATGTTGAAGGTAGAGTTTTAACACTTTTAATATAAGTTCGTGACAAATCGGTAAAATACATATATCTAAAGATAACTAGACAGACAGACAAACAATGATCAAGAATTTTTCAAAATAACAGTTTGAACATCGTTGTTGTTGTCGGTTACGCCCGACGAATAATCTATAATTTACTATAATTATTGTTGAAATTATTATTGTTATTATTCAGTTTATTTATTGTTATTATTATTATTAGTGTGATTATGCTATGCTATTGAGTATTATTAGAAGCGAAATTCCAAAATATAATTTAAATTTATACGTTTTATAGCTATCTGAACTCTGCTTTTAAAGCTATTCTTTAATGCATAAACAAATATTGAATAGATTTATATTCGCTTAAAATGTTTACAAAGAATTGCACAATTTCGCTATGCCCTGTCAAAGCGAGTGCAGGGTGTAACAGGTTATAAATAAATAAATACATATTAATATTTGTTTTTCGTTTGAATTTTTGCGTAGTATTATCTGAGTGTGTGTGCGTGTGTGTGTGTGTGTGTGTGTGTGTGTGTGTGTGTGTGTGTGTGTGCGTGTGTGTGTGTACACATTAAAAAATGTTATTAACCGTTTAGCGGCTCTTTCAAGCATATCTTACGATCCAGCATTGTAAATTTAATTGCTACTCTACTCTATATACACAAACATATATATATTTAATTTCCCCGTGATTTAAATACCTATTTACGTTGACTTGACAAGTATAAT
Organism: Drosophila paramelanica; assembly: GCA_035043915.1. NCBI lineage: Eukaryota > Metazoa > Arthropoda > Insecta > Diptera > Drosophilidae > Drosophila > Drosophila paramelanica. The sequence goes on from JAWNMO010000258.1 coordinate 8,584,896, forward strand.
TACTAGTTGGATCAACTTGTTATTGACGAGTGCTAATATTAGTGACACGATCATTTCCTTCTGTTTTCTGCCTTCAATTCTGAGGCGAGACTGTACCCTACGATAAATACGATAATCTAAAGCCAGTAGCCGATGTGTACTTAAATAATTGCTTAGTTAAATATGGGCATGATTTGTACTTCAGGCAAATGCACACACACACTCACACACACACACGTATCGGATGGGGATTTTTTATCAAACCGTTCGTTTTGTTTAAGAGATGTGCAAAAAGACAAGACCCCCAAAAAAAGAAAAAAATGTATAATAATAAAAAACAAAAACAAACTGGTTTTCACAGTCGCCAAAAGCTCAGTTAATTTGCCTTGTTGACATGCTTTTGAGAGCGCCCCACTCAGCTCGAGAAATACAAGAAATTTTGACAAATTTCATCATTTGCATAGCCGAATGTTTGCAGCGCTTCCAAAGCTTTCCCGCTTTCAAAATAGATAAATCTCTAATCAAAATTTGGGTAGAATTTGTAACCTTTCGATCTTTGGTCGATCTTTAATTTAAAGAACACGCTTTTAATTGAAAGCTTCACGTGTATCCCACTTAAAGCTACCTCCAGAGTGGTTTCGAAAAAGATAGAGCCTAGGTTAACATAGAGTAAGAAGAAATCGGAGGCTGAGCACGTCCAACTCTACGCATTAAAAAACAAAAAAGTAATACTATAAAAAAAATGTACTTTTAGCCTTTTAAAACTTTATGCGCATCTATAAAAACCTGTTGGCCATATAAACAATACAATTATAAATCTTGCAGTTAGAAGTAACCGACTGCATAATGCTCTGTTCTATTTAATTATGGTAAACTCAGGAAACTATTGGGCGTAAAAAATAAAAATATATAGAATTTATCTAATCTAAAATCTACAAAGATTTCGATATTAATTTTAGAGCAATACTTTTTGAATACTTTATCTAAATTTTATTATTTATTTAAATTGTATACAACAAAATTTCAAAATTTATCCATAATTATATTATATTAAAATAGTTTTTTTTTAAATAAAAAAAATGTATAAAAAAGTTTTATTATGCATGCAAAGTTTAAGGCTCCTTTTCGAATCAGAGCAATTTTTTTAAAAATTAAATAAGACGAAGTGACTGTCGGACAGTGATTCAAGACGAATACCTTTTTAATTTATAAGCGAGCTTGTAGAATTCTAAAATTATAAACCGGTTTCGAAAAGAAAAATATTCCATTCACATAAATATATATATTTGAAAAAGGTACACACCCCGACAAAAACCAAGTTTTATATATAATATAATAAAGCTTTACGTACCTAAAATATATATTAACGAAATTCATTGAGTCAATATGATTCCCTATTAAATAATAAGTTATATTATCGGAAACAACAAGAATTTGTTCTTGATTACTTTCAGACTATATCAAATTTTCATCTGGGTTTCAAAGCCATAAATTAAAAATAGATTAAATATATATCAAAATGTGTGTTTTTCTATATTATTAAATATATATATATATATATATTTCTTTGTCTTATCAAAAATGTTGAATTGCCGCTGCGCAGTTATCAATATTTCGACTTAACAACGATCTTATCGCCGTATAACCAGACACCTATCACGATGGGGTATACTCCACTAAAGATTGCCTCTTACAGTGTTCAGCCCCTTATAATAAACATCGACCATTTACTTTATTATAATATTTTTATTTATAATATTAAAAAAAATTAAACTACTTATATGTATATTATTCCAGTACTTTAAAAAAAAGTTATATATTTTATTATAATTTTTTGTTGTTGTTTGAAGATGTGTGAAATATTAAATTAAATTACATTTTTTTTCGTAGAAATAGGTAACAAAAATTTGTGTATTTTTTCTCAGTGATCGAAGATAACCCATACATACACTCATACAAACAGCAGGTTTCTAAGTGTAAAACCAAAGGTAGATAATATTCCAGGGGGGCAACAATGATTATTATTGTAAAAAAAATAAATATTTAAGAATTTTTGTAAATTAATAACAAGACAGTAATTATAGAAAAACATAGATAGTATATACCCTGTACCATGTGCAATTTTTATATATTTTTATCTTTGCAGTTGTTGAATCAGAAATAGTAAATGAGAATACATCATGATGAATTTGGAGGATTTACCCAGAATGCAATCGCTCTCGCCGGTGAAGGATATCGAGGACTACAAGCCAAGCGCAACCCAGCTGAAGCGGAAAAAGATGATTAGGTCCTTTAAGCCGCTGGACTCAATGCCGAAGCTTTTGATAAAGCCCACGGTGGCATCTACGCCAGCCAAGCTGCCCAAGCCGACCCCGACCCCGCCCCCGCCCCCGCCACCAAAGGCAACCACACCAAAGGACTCCTTGGAAACGCCCACAATTCAACGAAATTTGCTGTGCTTTGGATTCAATTACACCACCCTGGTAAGCTTTCAACTCTCATTTAATACTAATTTGCTTAAATTATGAAAAACTACGTATTTTAAATTAATTTAAATGAATAAATTGCGGGCACAAACAATTTTATTATTAAAAGTAACTGTAAAGTATCATAAAAGCTCAATATAGCGCCAGCAGAAAGCTCTAAAAGCTCTGACATCAAAATCACACCACTTTTGTGAACTTTGTGCGCATTAAGTTTGCCCACCATCTACACAGTTTGTCGTTTTTTTCGCCACTTTTCACCACAGCGCTGACCTATTTTACTAAATAGTTAGGCAAAACTTGTACCCATAACAGCTCGGTTGAGCAATAGCAGCCAGTTGACAGTTCACTTGAGCATTAGCATTAACATTTGAGTAAAACTCGATAGGTTTGTTAACCTAGCGATAACAAAATGTTACATCACTAATGTTAGGCTAACAGAATTGAGCTTTATAGCAGAGACATGCCATAATTGCTATAAATTGTATTTGTTGTTTTAAAAGCGCGGTGAGCAGACGTCTGTCAGACGTTCGCCGATTCGTGAAGAAAGATTGTGAAAATAATAAAAGCAAACGCAAACGTTAACTTTAACAACACGTTTTTCTGTACGTGTGTGTGCGCCACTGTTTTTAATCATATATAAGCCAACGAATACGCAACGCAAAGAGAAAGTCACAATAATATTTTGTCAAAAGCGAAAAGTAATCCAAAAGAAACCGCGTAAAAGTGCAAAATACAAAATGCTGGTTGCGTGTATGTGTGCGTGTGTGTGTGCCCGAATATGTGGATGTGCGTGTGCCTAAACGGAATCACATTTAATTTTCCGTGTTTTTGCAGTTCTTTTACAAATGGCTTCTTTGCAATTGACCAAATACAAAACTAAATAAATATGCAAGCTCATTGTGATGTGGTGAACATCAACAGCAACAACAATAGGCTAGCAACAGCCAAAGCCACTCAATTCAGCAATTTGCTCTCTGCTGCGCTCAGCTGACATGTTGCAAGCTGCATGTAATTAATGAAATTGCTGCCAAAATGAGAATTGTTTGATAAATATAAATGCATATACAAGTATATATTTGGGAATGCAAAGTTCAAGCCTGGACAATACTTTGAAATTGTTGTTGTTCTCGAAGTTTCTGTTTCTTATAAGCAGAAACTGCGCAATGAAAACAATGTTAAATTTTTTATAAAATGTACAAAGTGTATAAAGTGTACAAGTGTGTGTGTGCGTATGTGTGCTGTTCTTGTTCTTCGTCTTCGGCTGTTGCTGCCGCTGCTGTTGTGTTGATTTTACTCTGATATGCATATGACATTGCGGTGTGGTGTGTTTGTGTTGCTCGTCTGTGTGTGTGCGTGAGCTTTGATTGCTATAAAAATGAAATTATTTTGCATTTAATTAAAAGTATGAGTTAATTGTTGTCATACAAAAGCAAACGCATGTAACTGTGTGTGTCAGAGAGTAAAAAACACGCAAGACAAAAAAAAAAAAACATAACAGCAGTGCGCGTTTGTTTGTGTGAATCACACCAGAAAATAGCGATAAAAGCAAACGGTGAAATAAAAAGGCACAAAGCATAAAAAGCATTTGGCATTGTAAAACAACAAAAAAAAAATTAATAATAATGATAAATATATTAGTGTGTGTTTTTTTAAACTAACGACGATTTCACCATAAGCTAACATATGTACACATATCCACACACACATTTACGCACGCATGCAGTGCGTAAGCAAAGAGGGGTAGCTGAGTAAAAGCGACAGCAACAGTTAACATTTGAAGCTTTACCGCAATGCAATAACAAATAATTGCAGACAAGCAGGCATACATACATATATGCATGTCAGTGTATGCGTGTGAGTGAGACAATAAAACAGATATGCGTTTGCAGTAGAAAGTGTTAGTACGAAAGTCCATTGGCCAAGTTCAAGGACGTCGCAAATATTTGGCGCATTAATGCTAATGAAATCAATTTTCAACCAATTATTAGTGTTGCAGCTAAGCAAATTTTAATTAATTGAGCGCCACAAAAAAATTTTAAAAGCAAAAAAAAAATTAACAATAAAATTCAACTGAAGCGGCGTGCAATTGGAAAGAGCACAAGTGTTAAACAAAATCAACTGCGTCGGCAGCGACGTCAACGGCGTGCGCTGGCGTTTAATACACAAACAACGGTAAAATAACATTCATCTATAGCAATCTGCAGGAGCAACAGCAAAAACAACGCACAATAATTTTACTGCGACGCAGTTTTTACCGTTGAAGTCACAAGCAGCAGCAGAGCTTCTTGTAGCCGAAAAGCGAATTGAAATCCGTGGAGAAAAAGGTTAGTGCACTGCCTGACACATACACACACGCATACACCCGCATACATATGCATCTCACTCTCGCCCATTATTTCAGACACATCAAAGCGCGCTAAAAGCTTATTAAAAACTGCATTTGTATTTGCTGTTTTTTGAGTTTTTGTTTTTGTGATCTGTCTGTGCTAATCGAATATTGTTTTATTTTACTGTATTTAATACACACATACATATATTTATATGTATATCTCTATATATGTTGCAGCCTTTAAACAAAGAATGTTTATATCGGTTCTGACTAACATTTTTCGGCAATTCGACTCTCCTTGAACTTGTTTCGTTTATCTGTGCGCGTCGCTCTCCCGCCCCGCCCCTCACCTCCATCTTCTTGCGCCCAAATTTTACCAAAGACCTTGAACAAGTTCAAGTTCACGCAGTCGAGTCTGTCGCGTGCTTTGCTATTTTTGGCAGTCGGCCTCTGGCGGTGGGTCGGGGGCAGCCAGACGCACACCTCAACTGGGTCGCTTAGGCGTGGCGCTCCCAATTGCCATGTAGATGACAACTTTAAATAAAAAAATAGATTTATTGGTTTTAATAAACATAAAACTCGAAATTTATATGAATTGAAAGTTAAAACATGCGACAAAAAAACTGGAATGAAAAGATATATCAGACAAGTGTCATACTTTACTCTCTATCTCTTTCCTTAAATCTGTTTCTTTTCTCACTCTTTCTCGTTCTCTCTCTCTTTTTCTATCTATCTCTTTTTGTTTACATCCATATATGAATCTTTTACTTCTTTCTCTCTTTCCCTCTTTTACTCCTGACCTTTCTCTCTCTCTCTATATACCTTCCCTCTCTTTCGCTGATTGCAAACGATCTATAATCCGCCCAATTTTGATCGATATTTATGATTTTTTGAGCATATCTCCAAGATCATGCCCAAATTTTGAGTATTTAGAATTTTGAATACAATCCTCAAAATTTTCCATAATTAAAAAAACACAAAAAAAATAAAATACTTATCCAAATTTTTATAAGTTGCAGCCAGCGTTCACTGTACTTGCAATAGACTACACACAAATAATTGATAAATCGATAACGTAGTTGTCTTAATAAGTCCTGTAATTACATTAATTCTTTTACCCCTTTCATAAATGTTGCTGGAGCGTTCAAAGAATTTAGGAAATTACTTTTTTCCGTAGTCAAATTGAGTGTTCCTTACCGCGGAAGTTGTTTGAAATATATTATATATATCCATATGTATAGATACACTATATACTTGATATTTATGTTTGTATTTCCTGTTGCATTTCCTTGGCAACAAAAAAAAAAAAAGAAGAAAACTTTGAGCATTCACAAAGCAATTCATTAAAACAACATTTACGATTTGCACAAATTATATTTGACATGGCGATTAACTAAATATACTAATATTTGACCTCTGATTTTCTATTTGCAGTAAAGCAACAACAAAGAGATTGCGGAGAAGAAGAAGAAAAACAAACACGGGGACAACATTGAATAGCAACAACAACAACAACAATATTTAACAGGAGAAAATTGCGTTTTTAACAAATAATAAGAAATTGCTTTTTGCGCAGCTCAATTTATATATATTTGATATACATATATATAATATATATATATATGCACATATATAGCCTGATACATATATATTTGTGCTGTATGCGATTTGGTAAAAAGTGAGGCGGGGAGCGCGGCAAGGAAACGCCATTGAACGCACGGACGGCGCAGCCAGCGCGGGCTGTTGTCTGGCCGGGCGTGCGGAGGGTGGATCAACAACAACAGCAGCAACAGCAGCAACAACAAACAACTGTCGCTTGTCAGCGTTAACAGCAACAAGAAGAAGAACAACACCCACACTCAATTAGCTTCAGCTCTTTTTACAATTTTGTATTCACATCGAATTGTGTTTTAACCTCGGCCCCAAAAATGATCTCAAATAAGAAAGCGTACGCAATGAAAATGCTGCAGCTGGCGCTGGCCTTGAGTCTGCTGCATGTGGACACGGACTATACGCTGCTGCAGCAGCGCCTGCGCCGCTGGGATGCACAGCTGGAGCTGTCGCACGGCGATGGCTGGGAGCTGGAGATGCTGCGCACGGTGCCGATGATCGAGACGCAGCAGCCGTATGGCAATCGCAAGGGCATGATGCCACTGCTGGAGGATCTGCTGCGCTACGATGACCCGCAGCCGCATCATCACGACCGGACGGGGGGCGGCCGCAGTGCGGGGGAGTATAAGCTGCCCGTGGGCAGCTTCAATGCCAGCACCTTTGTCATGAATCTGCACAATACGACGGGCAACAGCAGCGTGCAGACGGCTGCCCTGCAGGATTTGCAGAGTGCTCCGGGCACCGGCAGCAGCTCGGCCAGCGGCGGAGGCGTGTCCAGCTCGACGGTGGCAGCGGGCACGACGGGCAACGGAGCCGCCGCGGCACTGGGCGAGATTCACATCAATACGACGAGCGATAACGGGAATAGTCTGGGCGCCACGCCCGAGCTGGATATATTTCTGTCGCCCGATTTACTACTGGATCAGCGCTCGATTTGGGAACAGAACATGGCCGATTTGCGCGATTACGGCGATCTGCCGTACAGCAGTCCGTACGCCCACCTGCCGCTCAAGGATGGACAGCAGCAGCAGCAGGCGCACAACAACACACACCTGGATCTCAGTTTGGCCGCCTTCCTGCACGGCTTTGCCGGCGGAGCGCACGGACTGGGCCAGCAGGAGTCGCCGGATGCGTCAAGTGCACTCAACGACAGCACCCCTCACCCCGGCAACGGGGGCAGCCTGACCGTGCAGCGATTTGCTGCCGGTGTCGCCAAACATCGAGATAATAGTAATGATCATGATGATGATGATGATGATGGTGATGACGATCTGCTGCTGAAACGGCTCTTTGACGAGGACAATTCGGATGCGGAAGCAGCTGCCTGCTCCCAAGTTGCCAATGCCTGCGAAGTGGAGGGTTTGACCAGCGAGGAGCCTTTCGGGATTATCAACGAGGTGGAGGTCGTCGAGGAGGTAACTCAAAACAGATCCTAACAAAGCCTATTCAAACTGATTTCATAGACAATTATATCAATATAATATAGTTTGAAGATATAGTTGAAAATATTTCTTATAAAATTGAAAATTATGTTTTCTTTCATTTTCTACCTCAGTTTTAATGAAACTAATATTGCTTAAATGTTGTTCATATCTTTTTTATACGCCAGATTCGAAAAGAATTTTATTATTTTAAAACTATTTAAGCATCAAATTCTTTAAATTTAAAGCTTTTTAAGTTGGGTTATGTTAAATGTTGTTTTTTCGCATTTTTTGCGATCATAAAGTTTTTAAATATTCAAAATCGTGAAAATGATTATTTGACACTATTTAGTGGCAATTTGCATTTAAAAATACGCATTCATTAAATTTTTATGTAGAAATTTGAAGTTTATCACCCATAAAAACTCTAAGAAAAGTATTTTCTGAAAAGTGTGAAAAATCGTTCAACAATTTTTAAACTTTGAAAATTAATTTCAACATTATTGATTAATAAACAAGAACAGATACAGGGCTCTCTTATTTGGCACTCCATCGCTGACTTTAGTTATATCGAAAATTGGAAATACTATTACTATTATATAGCTCACACAGTTAAATCTGAGCGAGGTAAATCAATCAATCAGTCAGTTAATCAAACAGGCACACAGTCACAACAAATGGCTTTATATAGATTTCGATATATGTATATATATGTTCCGTTCTCAATACGATACGAAACAGTGTCAACTACTTAAATCATTGACTTGCTAATGAAGTTGGGAAGGGGTATTTTGCCCTTTTGCCCGACTCTTTTGAGCTATACTTTTAGTTTTCCATTAGACAAACGAATAGGTTCGCTATAACTATAAACAATTTCGATCTGAAATTCTCTGTAGATCTTTGTTTCTACCAATTCCTTCGCTTTTGACTCTAAGTTTAATATATTAGCTTCAATATATCATTTTCAATTCAAGAAGAAGTATATAGATATAGATAAAATCTATATAATGAATACACTTGCAATAATATAATTAATTCTTTTTTAAGAAAATTCTTTATTTCTATAACACAAGTTCTCTTTTACGTAATCAATTTTGAGTTTTTCCTTACATGTTAAATTTAAACAATTGTGAAACAATATAGAAAGCAGTGCTGTTAAAATGAGCTTCAAATGCAATTATAAATTATATCATGGCTTATTATTCACAGTTAATCAAATGGGCTCGTGCCAATTAGTGTCGCATTTCTCTGGCAGCTCATTATGGAGTCAAAACTCACATAATACTTTGAACTCTGGCTACTTTCTAAATGGCTTTCGTCGTTCTCAATCGATTCATTCGAACGTGCAAAAAATAGCTGCGTCTTCTTTTTTCTTAAACTCTTAACTCAAACTGAAAAACTGAAAAAATGCATATATGAATATATTGATATTAAAATGTGCGTTAAAATTAGCTTGTATATTTATAATTTGCAATGAACATTCGCTCGCATTGCTTTGATGCCTCGTAATCAAGTGTTTTATGGAGTTTGCCTGGCTGGCAAACACATTTTGTTTAAGCAGAAATAGTTTTCTTTCTGGAGTCTCTTTTCTATGTGTGAAAAAGATATAGAATATGTTGCACAATTATAGTTTTCCCTCATAACATATATTAAATATGTAATAATTTATTGTTTCTTTGCAAAGGTTATTTCAAATAAATATATTTAAAGAACTTTATTTAATTTGATAAACCAAATTTAGAGTTTTTTTGAAAGTTCCTATTTCCGACAAATACATTTTTTGTAGGGTATGCAACCTGTCGACTACAATAGATGTTATTCGTTTTTTATATTTTTTTAATTGAACACCGAATGCCGTCAACATATGCTCCTGCACCAAAATTTGTGTTATTCTCAACGCAAATTGCAATTTAAATACTTTGTATGTAAATATTTATGTGTGGGTATAAGTATATATACCTACGCATATATATATATATATACATATATTCATTGTATGGGGTGACTAATACCGATTTATATTTTCCACTGGTTTTTGCATATTCGTTGTTGTTGTTTTTTTTTTTTTAGATCATGTCACGAAATGTTTTCCATTTTTGCAGCGCTGCATTTGTGCATTGAAAATAAATTTATGTGTATGCGTATTTATATGCAAAAGTATTTTTATCTGTGTATCTATGAGTTTGTCAAATGGGTCAATTAGCTGGCGTTCTGGTTTTTATTATTTTGTTTCTAGTTGCCGCTCACTTTTACGAATTGCATTGCGTGTGTCCTTACACATCTGACAGTTTTATGGATCAGCTTGGCTATATGTATTAATTTCAATTGTATGCATTTATTTATAAAAAGTGTTTTAGTTTTTCTTGGCTACACATTTTATTATTATGCATGTTTTTTTTATAACTGAAAAGGTGTGAGAAATGTTTTATAAATATATTTTAAAAAAATGTTTAGCCAAGTCAGCTGTCTGTTCGTTACTGGAGCTTTCACTGTACCTACATATATTCATAAAACTCTTCCTAATGTTGCTGCAACAATCAAGCACAGATCGTTAATCACCTCGAAATTATCTGTTTCTTGTCTTACTCACCAATTTCGTGCACCTGTAAACTTGTGTGTGTGTGTGTGTGTGTTTGTTTGTGTACGATGAGGTCACACACTCTCACACTTGTGGCGTTAAATGTCGTCTACCTTATGTTGGCAGCAGCGTCTTCTCTAAAGCTGCGCTAATTGTAAGTGTAGCTTACGGAAAGATACGAAAACACACACAAAGCTGTTTGGTTTTTCGGGTTATCTTTTGTTTGGCAGATTCGCATATATTGACAGTTTTCGTTGTTGTTGTCGTTCTTATTTTTGGGTATTTCTCGCTCTCTCTCTCCTTCACAGTATGGCGTTCATTTCGAAAGAATAAATAAACTTGGGAAGAAAGCAAAAATAACAAAAATAAATCGCAGCAAAGGTTTCGTTGAACTTCGCTTTCAGTCGAGGCTTCGTGTTGAGGTTTAAACATGTGAATTGGGTAATGGGGGAAAGGAAAGCAACTTGAATTATTAAATATTTATAGCCGTGCTATATAATTTATAAAACATTAGAGACAATTATGTTGAGCAAAGCTTAGCTTACATTAATTATTTAAACATTTTTATTTACATTTACTCAATAACATTTCTTATTTAATCAGTTTATATAAATTTAATTTAACAATCGCACCGCTTCTGATCTTGTGGCTTGCGCCGGTTTGATAACGTAACAAATAACGCAAACAGCTGTTTTACCGGCATTTTTACACACCACACTTTATAGGTTTTGCTTCATATTCAGCATGCACTCTCTCGCTCTTAACTCAGCGCTCGCTCTTCACCACATTGTAAATTCAACATTTGTTGCCACGCAACATGTTGCCTAAGAAAGCGCTCAGCCAAGACAACAACCCAATTGGCTTTGCGCATTTTTGTACTATGTGAAAAAGCTTTTGATTGCCTTAACTTTTTGAGCGCTTTAAGTGTTGGTTGCTTAAAATATACAGGGTATTTCAAGATAATAATTAAACTAGCAGTTATATTATTTTCTTGCTGTTGCCAGGCTCGTACCAATTTGAATTGTATATTTATATTCTTGCCAAAACAGTTTTTGGTTTTTCCTTTTTTCTTTAACCTTGCTTATCAGTCCCTAGTTATTTAAGTGTATGCGTGTTGCCTGTGTATTCAATATACATTTTAGAACTGAGCGCAAAACAAAACTTTATCAATTAAAGTAATCAAATATTTTATGGGCTCTCGCTGTCAGCGACTGCTAATCAGCCCAGACGAAAAAAAAAACAACAACAACAACAACGATAGGGCCTTAAAAACATCGACAATAAGTTTAACAAACTTTCAGTCTGCTGAATGCTCATTTCAAGTGTAAAACAGTACTTTAAAAACGTATCGCAAGGCCCCAATAAACGGGACAAAATAATTTATTTTTGGCACAGAAAATAAAATATATAATCTTGGCAAAATGTGTCTAAACGAGGAATACAAGCATATGCACATTTATCTGGCGGTTGGTGTTTTAAATCTATTCAAAAACAAATTTAAACTTTCTATTCACATTGTGTTAAAAATTAATAAAAAAACCAAAAAAAATAAAAAACAGCAGTTTTTCAAATGGCAAATTGAAAAATCATTTGCCAGTAATTACGTTGCATTTCCACCTAATTACCCCCAGCGCAATGCGCAAAAAGTGCAAAAAATATGTGCGATTATAAAATAATATACATGTATATAAGAAAGAAAAAAAGAAGAAAAAAACCAGAAGAAGAAAAAAAAGCGAAAAAAAACATGTTATTTGTTTTTGCTGTGCGCGTCTGTTTCTTGGTTTCTCACAGTGCTCAATTATTAATTTCCATAATTAAATACCGTTAATTACGGCTTATGCTTGCCAAATGTGCATGAACTGTGCAGCAAGTGCTGCCCCCTGTCGGCCAGCGCAGCAAACTAGGCGGCGCTTGCACTCCATCAAAACATGACAGAAAGAGACAGCAGAGCTGAGTGCGTATATCAGAGTGTGTATGTTGAGGAAAAGAGAGAGAGAGAGAGAGCGTGTGAGGTAGCTCGCCTGGCAAAGTTCAGATGTCAAATCGATTGATGGGCGGCGTTGTGTGCTGTGAGTGCATTTTTGGGCAGCGAGTGTTGAGCGCAAATATTGTTAATGAAAGCGCAATCGAATGCAAAACCGAAAGATGACACAAATGAACGGTTATTAAAGCTTTGGGCGTTATCGTTGCGGTTAGCGACGCAGAAAACTTGTGCAATACACAAATGTGCAGCCTAACACTTACAGTGTTCGCTCGCTAATTGGAATCAGTTGGTTTTTTTTTCTATTTAAAATAATAATAAAATCTGAACAAAATTTAATATTTAAATATATTAAATTTGATACTCAATATTTTGTATCAATTCGTAACTAAAATAAAATTTATTATTTAAAAGTCCAAACTATTTATTTAGTTTTTTTCATGAAATTATTTTTATTCATTGTTTGACTTGTTAGCAAAAGCAGCAAATAATTTTATTAACATAGTTAACATATTTTTTTAAATTTTATTATTTTTAAAGTTAAAATGTTTTTTTTTATTGAGAAACAAAGGTGCAGTAAAACATTTCTTTTTATAAAGCAAATTTTACGACACTTTTGTTATAATTACAGAAAACTAATATTATCAAAAGTTTCTATTTGAGATTGAGTTAGTTCTAACATCAAATGTTTTCATATATTCCGATTTTTTTTATCGATCGTTAACTGTACTAGCTGCACTTGGCCACTGGAGTTTGCAGTTGCTTTGTTGGCGGGCTGGTTGCCTGCCTGACTGACGGACTGACTGACTGAAGGCTTGACGAGCACATGATTAATATGCGCCACAGTTGCCGCACTTGCCGCTCGCCTGCGGCTGCAGCTCTGAATTTGTGTGTCTGTGTGTGTGTGTGTGTGTGTATCTTACGGATACAAATGCACTGAAGTGATCTCGCCCGGCTCGTTCGTGCGGCTGTCAGTTCAGGTGTCATCAAAAATCTTTGCGAGGCTTTATTAATGACGTTCGCCAACCTTTTAGCCTCAGTCGCATTTGGCACTGAGCCTTTCCTTTCCTTTCCTTTCCTTTCCTTGTTGTCGCTCTTTTTTTATTATTATTATTTTTTTGTACCCTGTGCACTTTCTATCATTGCCGACATTTGCTTTCACTTGAAACTTTTGTATTTTGCCGCCAACAACACAGAATAAGCGAAGATCAAAAACACTTTTATCTTACCACAAAAATCATGGAATCTTGGTCGCATTCTGTGGTCAGTTAATGGTGCACTAATTGCTGCAACAAAATGCAGCAAGTGTCAATATTTTGATGTAAACAGTTGATTGATTAACCCAAGTCTTTACCAACCTGCCGCATCGAAGCAGTTGCCCAAACATTTGTTTTTCTCCAAGTGGAACGTAATCTGTCGCCTTATCGCCTCAGACCGGAGGCATCCTTATCAATGTCGACCACCTTCACAACTAGATGTGTGTGTGTACACACATGTAGATTTCTTTACGTGTATTCTGTCTCAGAGGAGAGCGCAACACGTGGCCCCTTGGTCTGTTTTCGTTCATAATATTTGTAAAATTTTTACTCTGCAATTTTCGTAGTTCAAGGTCATTCCGCACTCTCCGGTTTATATTTTTTGGATTATTGTTTTATTTGAAAGCAAAATTATTTTTATTCTTTTTATCAGTTTGACAGCATTATTGCTGTTGTGAAATACTTTTGGTTTTGGTAAAAAGGTCGTTTGAGATCTTTTAAGCACAGTATTAAAACTAAATAACTATCAGAAAATGTTAGTAATATTATTGATTTCTTAATTTAAAGAATAGTTTTTCTTCAAATATAAAACATTTTTGAATGTTCCATTTATAGAACATTCCAATAAAAAGAGTATTTCTTTCTTCTTGTCAATACTAATTTGAAAGATTTATAATTTCTTTGCTGGTTTTTAAGTATTCACTTCTGTTTTTTTAAGATACAGTTTGGGATTTTTTCATTGAAGTATTCAGTTATCTTAGGACTGCTAATCATACCTACCATACCATACCATACCCAAAAACATTTGTTAAATGTTATGAATTCTTTTTATAATTATAAATTTATTGCCTTTAATTTATTTATGCCTTCAAAATCGGCACGTCAATTTTTTTTTCAAGTGGTTCACTTTGATAAGGCTATAAATATTTGAACCCTATAAGGCGATCGCTTTATCGGCCCCAAATGTATATTATAATCGAAATAATTGTATATGTACATGCATATAAATATAATATTTATATTTATGTACAAATGTTTTAATTTTTTAATAATCATTTATGTTTATTGAAAATAATTGTAACGTAGCCCAGAAAAACAAATTATTATATAAATTTTTGTTTAGATAATATTACATAGAATTATGCATATTTTTATCCTCATGGCAATGTTAATGTTAATGCAAATTGCAAGTTCATGTGTTGCTAAGTGCACAGTTGAAGAAGCTTTAAAGCACATTAACTCAATAGCCAAACTAAGCTTTTTAAGCTCATGAAGTTTGTTGTCTCAAATTTAACTCGAACTTAACAAGAAGTTAAAAGGTTGACTATGGCGGTGCCTTGTAAATCAATTTGAGCACCTTTATTTTTTTTCCACTTTAGCTATGCGCATACTCTGCCTTTTGTACGCATTCACATTGATCCGCACAGTCTGGCCGGACAATAGTTCCTAATAAGCAGCAGTAGCTGCAGGGCTCAAATGAAATCCCCCCGCCACACTGCCTGCCCCTGCCGCTCTCCCAATCGCCTTTCTCGCTCTCTCGCAGACACTTTCTAGCTCTCTCTCTCTCTGTCGCTCGTTTAATTGCTCATTTTTAACGAACATGCGCAACACGCAGCATGTGCACCGCTTCCAAAAGGGGACCAATCCGGCACACACACACATACTGTAGCACACACTCATCCTCCCTAGGGTGTGCAGTCGCTACTCTGCTGGCGTCGCTGTCAGCGTTGTGCGGCAGCAATTGATTGGGCTCACAGCAGCGTCGGCGGCGGCCCTTTTTGGACCGAGGAGACCAATGATGCCGCCGCCATGCTCGCTCGGATACTGCTGACTAATCCAGGAGATAGGCGTGGTTCCACACACACACACACACATATATATATATATATACTCACACATACATCAAGTTGATGATTGATTGCTTTTTGTTTTATAGCGCAGAAAAGTTTAAGCAAACCTTACAATGCTACCAAAACAATTTCATTAAAAAGAAAATGCGGCCCGTTGAATGGGGAGGAAAAAATCAAGAGAGAAAACTGTCGCTTGGAAAATTAAAAAATAAAATATACAAGCTGAAAAAGAAGTAGAAATATATTTGTATGTATGTGTATCTATAGCTGTTTGGTAAAACATTTTAATTAAGCCATCAATGCTTATTCTTGTCATGATTTCGGAATGCTTTTTGTGTGCTGTTCGTTCCGTTGTGTCATTGCCCGCCGAGGTTCCTCAGAGTGCTCCCTTAACAACCACATTTTACAACATTTGGCCGGACAGTCGCTAATGTGCGCCATTATCCTGTGATTATCCCTGCATAAAGGAGTCTTCTACCTGTGCTGCGCTCTACCACAAAATTTCCGTGTTGCCTTTGAAGGCTTAAGACGCCCAGTTTTTATACATATTTATTTTCTTTCATTTTTGCCAAAATCTTCATTTGACTTGCTGGCTGAAAAGGATTAAATTCCGGTTACGGCCCGGCGTTAATAATGCATCATTAACGCTTTAATTTGAGGCCAAAAACAAAATTTCTGCAACCGCATGAATTTGCAAAATTTTTCGAAATTTCCACTCAACTGTGTTTTTTTTTCAAAATTTCAAAATTTGTAAACGCTTTGGTTTCTGACAAGTGTAGAATTCTCTTAAGTGTGGCGCACTCTAAAAACAAAGGCAGATAAGGTAAAAAAAGAAAATATATATTAATTGATAAAGTAAAGAGCAAGAGATATGAATAATGCGCTCTTTGTTCACAGTTCACACTCTATAAGTGTTACTAAAGAGCATTTGCAGAGTCCAATACTACACTACAATAACTAATAAATTTCTATATGCGCCTTACACTTGCCTCAAAGTGTCGGCCAGGGGTTGCCTGCTGACGTATTTTTTATCTATAGACACGTCTTATCAGTGGAAATAAAAGCCGCCTTATAAACTGGTAAAAAAAAAAACAAAAAAATACTATATAGCCGAAGAGCAAATAGACTCTTGTAATTTCTGACTTATGTCTGATTCATAATATTCAGTCTCTCTTTGGAAACTGGCCCCGAAAGACCACTTTTAAGAGCGCATTTAAATTTAAACTATAGATAACAAGAATTATTATAAAATCCAATTTAAAAAAAAAATAGTACAAATAATAATCCCTAATAATAATGAGAGTGTTCATCTATGGATTATGTCTTGTAAATAAGACTTGAAATTTTATATAGTAAATTTGTTTTCATATAGATTAAAATGAAACCTGTGCACGCAATTTATTTATAAAACAAATAAAACAGTTTCCACAACTTTGGCTAATTTTTACTAATTACCTACAGGAAAGTGAAATCGCTGAGGTGCTCTACAAGCAGGATGTCGATTTGGGCTTTAGTCTCGATCAGGAGGAGATCATTAATGCTTCGTATGCCAGCGGCAATAGCGCCATCAAGCAGCCGCCAGACGAGGCGAAGGGCAAGAAAAACAAAGCCGATGAGACCGATAAGAATGCCGACAATGATGATATCGAGAAGCTGAAGGCGTTGGCAGATCTACAACAAACTGAGGCAAGTAGCTTGAAATTAACATGTGAATTTCACAACTTTACAGAGATAACAAAAAAGCTAAAGATTAAGACGTAGTTTCCAGTAAAAAACATATTTTTATGCGTACCTGAGCGATGCATTACGAAATATATCGTCAATTGTTAAATTACCAAATTTTAAATATAAAATATCTGATTAGTTTAAAGTAATTTAATAACTTTCAGAGCTATACTAGCTCTTTTAGGCCTTAAGTTAAGTTTGGATTAGCTAACTTTAACTAAATATTCCTGTTCTTGCAAAAAGTTGTCATCGATTAATTATAAATTATCGATAAGCGCCTATAATTATGTTTAATCTAATTAATCAATCGTTTAATTTAAAATACTTTTAATGCGTGCTATACAAAATATCGATAAGCACCATTAAAACTTGACATTTTAAAGGTCTAAAGCTTTACTTAACTGAAATTTTACTTATCATTAATCGATAGATTTATCGGAAATAACAATTGACACTTCACATTTTTCGCATAAAGTGAAATTTTAAATCTTAAATATGTAAATTGCTTAAACTTAAAGCTTTAATAGAGTGAAGATATTATTAAAGCAGCTATAAAACTGAAAACTGGATGGAACTGTTAGCGAACTTTGGCTTAGCTTTTTGGTTAGCTTGCTGTAATTTGATTGAAAGCTTTATACTAAATTTTAAAATTCTCACAGACATCGATTGATGATAAGAAACCACCGGAAGATTTGGACGATCTATCGAATGAGTGGAGTGGCATTCCCTTTACAATTGATAATGAAACTGGTAAGATAAATGGATATTATATAATTCATGATTACTTCCTTTGGGCTCTTACCATACCCCCACGTCTCTGTTAAGCACTAAATTACAATTTTTTTTTTATTGTCTATAGTTAAGTGCACACAAACAACGTACAAGATTTATAGGCAATTTTATCTTATCCGAGATATGCACATACAAATTGATGCTATATCTTTTCTTAACATTACATTTCGCTTTCTAGAGCGAAAGATAAGCTGAACATAAGATAGAGCACATAGTTAGCTGGATGCTTGATACAAATTTAGAAATACAACTCAACTTTTATAATTCTTGGAGATATTAAAATGAGGTTATATAATATATAACACTTTATATTTCATAATGTAATAATAATCTGGGTGCCAGCAGCTGCAGTTGTTTTGCCAATATTAACGAAAATGGATTATCCTGCTCTTGTTGAATTTGAGGTGTGAGGTGGACGGAAGGGGGCGGGGTCAACTTGAGCGACGCCATTATAAGGCGCACATTTTCGGGACGTTTTTATAAATGAATGTAGGCATTTTGAGTTGACAGGCACGAAAATTAAAAGAAAAATGAGCTTTTCCCGCTCGACATTTCTCCACCTTCATATGCTCCATTTGTCTGATATCGATAAAGCCGCTGCTGCTGCTGCTGCTGCTGTTATTGTTGTTGTTGGGGCGGCCTCTGCTGCTGGGGCTGCTAATCTGCTTGGAACCGCGCCCAATTTCATATCCAACGCGGCCGCTTTTCAAACAAACTTTGACACGCACACGAACTTTTATTATTAACAGCCAAGAAGCGGCCAAAGAGCTGGCTCTGGAATTGGGATTGGGCTTGGGATTGAATATGTTACTGGGAGTTCAGGGGCGCAGGGTGCTGGGCTGGCTGCTCTAGCAGTGGCACAGCCAGTGGCAGTAAAAGTAGCTGCCGCCGTCGCATGCAACATTTTTCTTTTGAAAAATGAACGAAACATGATTCGCCAAAAATAACAGCCATATATTACACACATTTATACATATATATATATACATATATAGAGCTACATAAATGCCTGTGTGTGTGTGTGTGTACATTTGTTAAAGATATATTTCAACTTTGGCCTATAAGCTGTACATAACAGGCCGAGGGCTGCAACCACCCAAATGGCTCCCCAACTCGTAAATCGTATCGTTTGCCTTTGCCAGTGTTTGCTGTTACCGAGCAGGCTTATCGAGTGCCACCGCTACCCCAGCACGCCGTGCACATCTCGTCAGCCATTTTGCAGGGTGTCAAAGCCACCACCATCGCCAACAGCATCTAGATAAGCTGTAAGTCAGGCAAACGTGTCCCGTATCTGTATTACGTATATCGTTAGCTACTCATTGGCATTTATGCTGCCCATTGATGAGTACTATTCATTTTGTATGCTTCGATCGAAAACTCACGTACAATATATACCCTTACTTATTTTCTTAAAAAACTTCAAAATTTTAAATTTAGATTTTTAATTGTTTGTAGTTGTCACAATTAGTATAAAAACCCCACCTTAAAAGAAGTTACTCTGGGATTTCAAATTTATTGTCAATAATCACGCGAAAATGGACAAAAATGTTGAAATGTAAAGCTGTCGGATTTAGCTTTGTTTGGTCATGATTCGTTCTCGAGATGGATTCTGCAATCAAAAGATATGCATTATTAAATATACAATTTTTTTTAACAACAAGTGAGATTGCTCTAGTCGGGACCGCCCGACTAGTAGATACCCTGAACCCAGAAATTAACACACAAACTCTCGGCAGTTGATTGTATTAAGTATTGAGGCTTTTAAAAATTAAAAAAAAACAATTACCAACGGAAAAACAAATGTTCCAAAACCGGGGCTCGAACTCGCTCTCTCCGTCTTAAATGCACGACTCTTACCAACTGCACCACACTACCGCATTATTTATGTATGATTTAACATTACTTAACCATTCCAAAATATCAAGGAAAACGAAAATTTTGCACATGTCATTAAAACGATACAAATTAATAAAAATAATAATTATAAATAAATAAAACAGTTCAACATTTACTACCATACCAACGCTGAATTCGAACCCGGGCCTCCACGTTACGCGGCCTAACTCTTACCAACTGGACCACGCTCTTACTTCTTTTCGTTGTGTTAAATTCAATTTAACCGTTGCAAACAAAATTCCTGGAAGAACGCAAGACAAATTTTGCATATGCATATGTATGCGTGCACATGTACACAGAAATTGCCAAGCAGCTGCGCTTTGCCCCACTACTGAAAATAGATTCTTGATTTGCTCGTAAACTAAATGTACGATCGTTATGAAATTTTCAGGACTTATTCAAATCATCGAAATCTATCTACAAACCAATTTGCACGTGTGTAGTATTTGATTTGCTTTGTTTGTATGGTTTTTTCAATATTGGGGGCGATTGGGGGGAGGTATCCAAAATCTGAAACATTTAAATTCTTCGTATGTTTTACGCGAACATAAAAAATTAAATTTGGTGGCTCTATCTTTTATATTTTGGGAGTTATGCTTAAAAAACCGAGTCAAAAAAGCGATAAATATCGATAATAAGAAAACGGAAGGAGAGTTATCGATGTTTTGAAATAAACTTCATCTGCGTATGAAATATACGAACCGAATGACACCAAGATCAGCTTTCTAGCTTTTGTAGTCTCTGAAATCGACGCGTTCATACAGACAGACGGACAGACAGACGGACAGACAGACGGACAGACAGACGGACAAGGCTAAATCGACTCGGCTAGTGATGCTGATCAAGAATATATATACTTTATGGGGTCGGAGATGCTTCCTTCTGCCTGTTACATACATTTGCACAAAACCATTATACCCTTTTTTACCCATTTTCAATGGGTTCAGGGTATAAAAATATAAAAGTGGGTATCTTCTAGTCGTATACATGCTGCGTTTACTATTTTCTAGGCTATTTATTAAAAATCCATTGATGCGCGTCCCAAAACAGCTTGGCTCTAAGCGAATGCTATTGGTCTTTGGCCAGATTAATATCGCATTCGAGGCACGCATTCACACGCTTTTGTTTGTATGCGTATCCAAATTCCCCCGGGAGTTATCCATGGAATACCGCGTACGCGTACGAATCTATGCAGCAGACCCTTTGCCGCACCCGCTGCTGCTGCTGCTGCTGCTGAAATGCGGCATTATCTATTGTTCCATGCGTTTGGCTTTGGCCAGCGACTAAAATGAAAGTCATTTTTGTATCTTTAATTTTGTTTCAGTTCAATTACAGTCATAACTATTGAATGCCCATATGAATAGATACTATTACCTTCTATATGCAGTAAATATATATATGTATATATATATATGTATTTACTATATAGTTAATTTATTGATTTTTCTTTGATTTTTGAGCGCTCACGTAGTTCAAAATCACAGGTTTCTTTTGTATTATGTTTAAGTCAGCAACTTTTTTCCATTAATTTTAACTTTTGTCACCTTTCCTTCTTCTTTTTTTGTGTCTTGCTGGAATCCTTGCTGCTAATGAAGCTGTTCTAGCAATTGTCCTGGCACATAACGCCTTGTCATTGGCATATGCCTCGATATCCATTGTCATAATTAAGTTGGACGATTCCCCGTTTTTCGAGATTTGTGTCTCGTCTTTTGTATTTTGGCTGGCGTAATCAATGCTGTTTGTTTTCTTTTCTCAAGTTTGAGTTTTTTCACTGTTTTTTTTTTCAGTTTATTTTTTCTAGTACAGTTTTTAATATTTTGTTTTCGTGAATGATCCATTGAATGTATATCTCTCATGCCCACAAATCTGATTACATTGATTCAGTTGGAATTCAACCCGTTTGTGTTGGTCTTTTTTTTTATTTTTTGTATCTTTAACTTCTAAGAATAATACAACTACAACCCGTAGTTGACAACTTTTCGAGCGTGACTCGACAATGCGAGCGACAAATAAAAAAAAGACGGGAAAAAATGCTCTTATTCTCAATTATGTTATAGATCTTTCGCATATGTACGCGACATATCGTTATAAATATGGTAGCTTAAATTCCATTATGCAATCAGTTTTGGCTGCCAAGCTACGCAAGTTTATTGACCACATCTCAAATACAGCTAACGGCCATTCACATGTATCTAATAACAGAAAAAAAAAATGTTCTGTTTCGAATGGTTATCTAAAGCCTGCTGACGTTTTACAACACTTGAACACAAAACTTTTGTGCCAACTGTACAACTACTATTCAAAATTGTTATAAATGATAGAAAAAGTAAAAAAGTATAATATAAAAAAAACTGACAAAAGCAAGGTAAAGAAGAGCTAGAAATAACTTATGTCAAATTATTGGCATTATATGTTATTTATTCGAAAATAATAAAGAGAAAACTAAACTCAAATCTTATGGGAATTTTTAATTTCAAGGATTTCAAATCTTTGCTCATTACTAAATATGTGTTTGTGTAGTTCACTCAATAATTAGGGCCAATGCATTTTCCAATCTAAATTTCTCAATTCCATTGCCCGTATATTCAGTTCAGTTCCTCTCTGGTTTGTTCTAAGCCCACTCAAGGGCAGTGCAGACAAGTTCCACTTATTGTAACGACCTCGCCCACATGAAAAAAGAATGATGAAAAATATGATGAAAATTATTATAAAACAGCTGGTGCCTTCGAGCGGCATCTACTGAGGATATGTGCATATGTCTGTTGCCCCCTTCCTGTCTGCTGTTTGGTGCAACATTCAAAACTGCTCCCTGCTGTCCGTCTGTCTGTCTGTCAGTCCGTCTGGTTCATTCGGGCAGCGCTGCATAGAAATTGTTCAAAAAACAAATTCTACTTGGTCAGCATTACGTTACAAATTTACAAAAAAAAAAAAACTGAATTTTACATGCTGACAAAAACAACAACAACAACAAACAGATACAGACAGACAAGAATCGGACCCAGCGAGGGGGTGTGGAGAATAACTGGAACCAAAGGCTGAGAGACCTAGTCAGACGCACAAATATGTATACACACATATATATATATATATATATATATTATATTATTTTGCTGCATAATCGTATCGGTTTCAAGTTTTTTATGTGCTCAAAGGCCTCTCAACGGCTTTTATAGCAAGATGTGCAGCAGCTATTGCCAAAACTAGTTGAGAATTGCATAATTTCTGAGCTAATACAATAAGCCCAATTGAATCTGTATATGTATGTATGTTAATTAGTTATCACCCATTCGACTTCTTGCAATACTCTTTCTTTCTGGCAACTCACGTCGCCAGCTTGTGCTTTATTTATTTACACATATTGTTTACGATTTTCAGCAATTTCATTGTTGACACTATCTGATTGTTGTATTTGCCACAGATCTGTCCTGTCATAATTGTTGCGCACTCGGTTCAAGTCCATTTTTGAGGTTATGGTCGCCGAAATGCAAGTTCATGTCATGCAATTGCACAGTTATGTAGTTCGCCAGTGTGCGAAAGTGAAATGGTGAACAGTGTTGCCAAGCCACTTAAATATTCAAGTGCATGTGTTGTGCTGTGTTGCGGGTCTTTCACCGGAAATTACTTTGAAACAATGCAGGGCAGTCCACCTTTTTACCTCTTCACCTCTCTCTTCCTCCTTATATAGGCATCTTGCTCTAGTCACAATGGCGGCGCAAGCTCTTTGAGGCATCAGCAGCGCGTTCCAACAATTTAAACTAATTAAGTTGTAATGGCGCACTCGAGAAACGCTCCAAACCAACCAAACACAATATTCAAGCTTGACTTGTTCAATATATATCTATATATATATATATGTATATGTAGAAAACAAGTATATGTATATATCTGCTACACTCCTAAATTTGAACATATGCGAGTCTCTCGAGCTCGAATGATGCTGCTAATTTTTCATCAGCATTTTTCTCTCTCTCTCTCTATCTTTTTGAAGTTTACCAATTCCAAATAGTAGTTTTGGGCATTATTATTGCCATGGCTCGCTCTTGTCTATTAGTTCAGTGGCCCACTAATGCATATTGCCTGCTCTTTTTTAGAGTGATAAAAAAAAAAGCAGCATTAAAACCAACAACAGCGCGCGTCTATTTGATTGCGGTAATTGTGTTAATTTTTGTGTAAATAAATTTCGGTTTTTATTTGGGAAACATTTTTCACTGAGTTTTTTAGTTTAATTTCATTTTTAGGTCAGTTGAAGGGTTCACTAATTGGCTGCTTGTAAATCAGGCAGTTTTCAAATGTTCAATTTAAAAATTGCAAAATTTTACTTAAAGTAGCCAAAACTATCTAGAAATGGGGTAGAACAAAAAAAATGTATTTACATAAATAAAAACTATATGCAAAGTTGATGATAAAAGTAAAAAAAATTAATTTAAAAATAATAATAAATAAACCACAAAATAGTATAAATAAATAAAATATAAATACATACATATATAAATTTAACAATTTTAATATTTACCTAAATTACATAACATTAAATAAATTGAAACTTCAAATTCAAATTGAATGAGAACTGAAACAGTTTTGTTTGTTTTGTGACGTTCGATTTCAAAAAACTCAAAAACATAAATGTGTTATTATCACAGAGCTGAAACAAATTGAATATATTTATTATATTATATTTTTATAACGTGCAACAAAGACTAAATAGAAACGCGAAAATGTCAACAACGCTCAGCGATTTTGGCCAGGCCAAAACGGAGATGCTGAGCATATACGAGGATATGGCCACGCATCTGCAGCAGGTGGTGGATGAGCTGCACGAAATGCCCAGCTTGAAGAATCTGCTGAACGAGCGCATTCGGGAGCAGCTCTTGGCCTGTATCAGAAGGATCAAGGCGATCTGTCCCATGTTGCGGCGCAAACGCATGAAGGTCGCCTTCTTCGGGCGGACATCGAACGGAAAGAGTGCCGTTATAAATGCAATGCTGCACGAACGGATATTGCCCAGTGCGATGGGGCACACGACGAGCTGCTTCTGCCAGGTGGAGGCCGGCGAACGGGAGGAGCCCGCCCATGTCCTGATCGAGGACAGCGACGGCCAAAAGCTGAGCATTGATTGCCTGCGCGATTTGGCCAGCGCACACTCGGGCCGATCGCTCAGTCCGCACAGCCTGCTCCATGTGCGCTGGCCGAGCAGCGGGAGCGGCTGCCTGCTTGGCCAGGATGTGGTGCTGCTGGATACGCCCGGCGTCGACGTTACCGCCCAGCTGGACGAATGCATCGACAGGCACTGTCTGAACGCGGATGTCTTTGTGCTGGTGCTCAATGCCGAGTCGACGATGGCGCGCGTCGAGCGTCAATTCTTTGAGCTGGTCTCACAGCAGCTCTCCCGCCCGAATATCTTCATATTGAACAATCGCTGGGATGCGGCCGCCACACTGGAGCCGCACCTCGAGCAGCTGGTGCGGGCGCAGCACACGCAACGCTGCCTCCAGCTGCTGGTCGAGGAGCTGGGCATCTACGGCAACATCGAGCTGGCCAAGCGGCGAATCTTTCACGTTTCCGCCTTGGAAACGTTGCACCTGCGCCAGCAGCAGCAGCCCCAAAGGCACGTTCGTGCGCCCGGCGCACAGCAGCGTTACGAGGAGTTTGTCAGCTTTGAGCGCGAATTTGCCGCATGCATCAGTCAAAGTGCGCTGCGCACCAAGTTCGAGCAGCACTGCGCCGGTGCAGACGAGATGCTGCTCAAGTTGCACGATCTGTTGCAACAACTGGCCGGCGGATTGGCTCAGCTCTGTGGCGAGCAGACGGCCGCAGAAGCGGCGCTCGGCAACAGTTACGAATGCTGGGAAATGCAAATCATGCAGCGCCAACGGGAATTTGGCCAGCAAGTGGAGCGACTGAGCGAGGAGACGACCCAACTGGGCGCCCAGCTGTTGCGGGAGCAGATCGTGCGTCTGCCGCACGCCGTGCAACAGTTTCGTTTGCGCTTTCAGCCCCAGCTGCAACACGAACTGCGACAATATCAGCGACTGCTCAGCATGCAGCTGGAGCGCCAGCTGTGGGGCGAGCTGGAGACGCAGCTGCGGCACCTGCTGCAGCCAAAGTTGCAGCAATTGTCAATGGCCTGTGAAATGCCCGCCCAGCTTTACTGTGCGGCGGACTGTCAGCAGCTGATGTCCGACTTTCGGCCGGATCTTGAGTTTCGATTCTCGCTGGGCATGGCGGCCATTTTGAAGCGGCTGCCGTTGCCAGTACCGGCGGCGCCCAAGCAATTGAATGGACTGTGCCAGCCGCATGAGCTCAAATCGCCCGCCAATCCGTGTTGGCTGCCCGACACGGACAGCTCCTTGGGCGCCGTGCTGCTGCTGGGCGGCGTCCTGGCGCGCCTTCTCGGCTGGCGACTGCTGTTGGGTCTGGGCATATGCACGGGCTCGTTTTACGCTTACGAGCTGATCAGCTGGACGCCACAGGCGCAGGAGCGCAGCTACAAGACGCAATATACGCGCCACTTGCAGCGTCGCCTGCGCGAAAGCGTGCCACAAACGGCGGCTGGTTTTGGCCAACAGGTGCAGCAACACCTGACGCGCTCAGTGCAACAGCTCGGCCAGGAAATGGACCGTAAGCGGCACGAACTGAACGCCAAACGGACGGCGCTCACAAACCAATTGGCAGCACTGGAGAAGCATCAAAACCAGCTGCAACAGTTGCAGGCAACGGGCGGGCAGCTGAGGCAACGTTTGAGGGCCTTTCAACTGCGCTTTCTGCCAGAAGCTGATTTGAATGATGCCATTTAGAAACTAGGGTATATTTTTTATTTATGCATTTTTCAGTTGTCTATTTTTGAGTTTAAATTTTAAATTTTCATCAGCTTTCTGTTTGCCAATTAAAAGTTGCCTTTTGTGTCGCTTATCCTGCCGCTTTGAAATTTCATTAGCCCACTCGCAACTTTAATTACTTGATTAGATTGTGTTTTCTTTCCCAGCAGCAGCTCTACAAAAAAAAAAAAACACGCTACGTTGAAAAGCTTAAAAAACGCGTCAAATAGAACAGAGCAAAAACCAGTTTTGAAGTATTTTTTGTTCCAAAAGAAGCGTCCATGTTAAATAAAAAAATACAAAAGCAACAGCAACAAAGCCAAAAGCAAAAGTAACACATACAACAGCAAATACAACTACATAAGCAGCTAAGCTCCGCCTCTGTAAAACACAGACACACGCACACACATACAGATGCAATCGCTGCCCTCGTCGCGGCTGCGGTTGCTGCTGCTTGTGCGCATGAACAAAGGCCGCATCGCAGCAGCAGCAGCAGCAGCAGCCGAAGCAGCGACACACAAGCACACAGAGGAAGTTCATATAGTTGTCTCGCTTACGCTCGCTGCTGTTTGGCTAACAACGCCATTTCTCTTTTGTGCTGGCATCGCTGTCGACGTCGCTGCGGCCGCCATGGTGCGAAGTCGTCGTCCAAGGCATTTAGAATCGTATTTGAATTTTTATAAACGCTCGAGAAACGCTCAACGCTTGACGCGCGCGCTGCTGCCACTAGCTAAAGAATTGGCCAAAAGAAGAAGCACTGTTTTGTGCTGTGTTGTGTGGGCGTGCACGAAAAAATAAAATAAATTTAATAAAAAAAACGAAGGACTTTTTCGCTACAGCAAATAACAGGTGACATTCCAGAACGATAAAAAATACAAGTGGGATATGTATAAACTGTGTCTAAGCACAATCTATAAAAAAAACAAACATATACACGATATAATATATATATATAATCGTATAAAACAATAATTGCAATCTCATAACCGCGACGTGTGTGAAGCAAAAATCCAACAAAAGTGAAAGTGCCGCAATATAGCATAACTAATAGGAGTTACCAAACGTTAAACAGGGCGCAACTTAGTGCAAACAATAGCACCCTAACAAACCCCTCCCCCAAAAAAATGGTATTTCAAAAAACGAAACCAAACCAAACCAAACCAAGCCTCAAGTGATCATTGTGCGATTCTAAAAAGTCAGCGACGAGCGACGGCTTCCAATAACAACAAGAAAAAAAACAACAAATGAAAACAACTAAATAAAAATCAAACAACAAATAAGTCATTTTCAATATCGAACAATCAAATTGTGCAAAACTTGGCGGCGGAAACTGTTGTTGTTTATGCTGCGATTGTTGATTCTGCAACAGACAGACAGCCCGACATTACATAATTGTCATAGAGTTGTAAAACCAACACCAACAACAAAAACAACAACAACAATCAGCGCTTATTGCAACAATTTTGTGTTCAATCTGCGGCTCAACAAAAGGCCAGCAGAAAAACCCGATTCACACTTTTGACTGTTGCCTTTGTTTGGATTACAAAAAAATTATATATATATATATATATATTTCACAGCTACGCTCGCATTTATTGCAATTGCAATTGCATAAAGAAAAGGTTTGTACGATTCGCCTTTATTTTGATCATTTTGTGAGGTGCCACAATCTATTGATTTGACCGCAATATTTTGATTTGATTTCGTCAGCCTGAAGTTGAATTGCAATAGTTTTGGTTATTGGCTGTATATATCTTCAGCTATATGTAGGTTACGTGTAATTACACACTTTTAGGCCATTCGACTGCTTTTTGCTGCTTTTAAATATTCTTATATTTAAAATCTATAAATCCAGCCACTTGTAAAATGAACGCAACTTGACTAAAATTTTAACAACTGAATTTCTGAGCTCAGGCAACAAGTTTTTGTGTCAGGCGTTTGTTTATTTAGGCTTTGATCTTTATAATTCTTGGGAAAAGTAATCAAGCAAACAAGCATTCATTTCTATGTGCTATTCGACACTTGAGTATTTAATTTACTTATGTTTGCACAACATAAGAATTTCTCAATTTTTTCACTACTACTTTAACTGCTACATAAGAAAGCATTTTGAAAAACTGACTTCATTCTGTAGTATAAAACTACCTCCATCGCAGGTATTAACTCATTGATTTTAGAGAATGTCAATATTAAATTTCAAATATATTCACAAACAGATATCATAATATAATAGCTTTAAAAAATCTATAACTTCAAAAGTTTTTTGCGAAACCTTACAAATTTATTTAAGATCCAAAAATGTGTGCATTTATTGCATATAATATTACATATTGCATTTAGACTTAAAATCTAAAGCCTCCTAAAAGAGCTTTTCTTGCTTTGCTACCATTTATTGCTTAATCTTTTGTAATTCACAACGTGTTTAAACTTGAAGCGATGTTAATCGATGTATATTTTTTCAAAATTTTATAAGTATATTCTAAATGAATTGATAAAGAAACTCTGAAACTTGTTACATGTTTTAATAAATAATTTTGGTAAAGTATTCTTCATGCTTTTTACATATCGCCGCCGCCGCCAAGTTTAGTTGCTTGGGAAACTGATAAGTCATGAATATTGGTAATAGTCCCACGCCCAAAAGCACACACAAAATTGGCTATTGACAATTGTACCCCACATTAAGTGTTCGTTGAATGAAACTTCCTGAAAGGTAATCAAAGATAATGCTTAGAGAACGCCCAACTGAATGAGGAATGAGGAGTCGAGACAAAAGCCTTTTACACAAATACGGAAATATGATAAAGCCGTAAACGTAGACAAAGTTCAACACCTTTTTGGGCTGTTGTCGCCTAATTGTTGGTGACAGACGGTAGACGCACACACAGACACACACGCACACACACACACACAGCAAACAAATAAAACGAAACGTAAATCGAATAATATTTTTATAGACATTTACAACAATGCGGCCAAGCCAAGCAAAACATGCAGGCAGCATGGCCAAGAACAGTAGAGACAAACAACAAGCCCAAAAATGTTAAGCAAACAGTTAACACACACGCACACACACATACACACACACACTTATCCAAATTACTAAACATTTTATGCCTCTGACCACAAACTGTTACCAAAAAGAAAACTGGGAAAAAAAAGAACAAATTAAATGCCTGGCCCTAAAATAACAGGCTAAGGCCTAGAAAAAACATGGCCAGCAGCGTCACAGCCGGCCACAAAATGGTCGCAACGGAATCGGACAAACAGCGTGTATTTTGTAACCAATCGTAAGAATAACATTGAGCGCCCAAAAATGAGAAGGAAAAAAAATAATTAAACACATATATATTTTTATACAGAAAGAATGAAAAGAATTGTTCCATGGGTGCCCGCTTGTTTATTCTAATTTCTGACCCTACTCAAGTGCCGCGGCAAAGGTCGTGAGCGTCGTCACAGCACTTGAGCCCACAAATTCCCTGGCCAAGTTTGTATGCCCTGTAGTTAATAAACATGGTTAAAATGGGGCATAACAGTTTCAGGCAAAAAGTTAGAAGATCTAATAGATATATACATGCATGTTGTTCAGAATCGACAGTCGAGTAGGTGGAGGCATGTCCGTCCGTACAGAAACTAAAAGATCTAAATAAAGTTTTCAAGACGATTAATATAAATTTTGTTTTTGTTTCTCAACAATTCTCAATATTTTTTTAATCGAACTTTCAAAATAATTAAATATATTTTTATTCTCGTATACAAATACGCCAAATAAACTGGTTATATTTATTCTGGAAATTATTTTAATATCGATAAAATACCCATTGTTCATTGTTAAAAGCTTTGTGGATCAAGCCATGTTCGTTATTATTTTGAACAAAAAAATATATATAGATAGAATTTATTATATTTTTTCAAAAAACCTTTCCAATATCGATATGTATCGATTTTTATTTGGGTTTGTTTGGCTGTCGTGTGTATAGGATAGTTTTTTGCAGGATATCTCCTAGTCTAGTCCACGCAATATTTTATTTGTTTTTTTCTTCTCTCAATTTTTTTTTTCATACCACTTTTTCCCATTTTTATCTAGATGTTTGCCCACGGGTCGAGTGCGCCCACCAGTTTCTCGGGCATTCGTCTCGGTCTCGGTCTCGAGCCTTAAGCCATATTTATTATTTAGTCTGTTCAGCTACCACTTTGGTTTACCTTTCGTGGAATTTTCTTTGGTGATGTTAAGTAGTAATTTACTGATAATGTGGCATATTTGTATTCAATGGCCAAATGCTAATATTTAACTTGGGTCAATATTTTTAGTGGGTCCTTTTCTGGGCGTTCTATTGTAAGCGATACAGAAGCTTTGGAGCACGTTTAATATTTGATTTGGTAATAATTTGGTTTTTTCTATTGTTATTTGGCAACAAAATATCAGCTGTCAAAACGCATCATAAATTAAGCATTTTTATTTGAAATTTGCTTTTATTTATGTTGTTTTTGAGTCCAGTTTTGGCCATTTTCAGCTGCTTCCGTCAGGTTTCATATCGGATGATGATGATCTTTTGATGTTTATGATTAATGATTGTTGCACTCTTGTTTATTTGCCTTTTGGCCTGCCTATTCCACTGGGAAGTGCTACTGAATTTTTTCCATTTTTTTTTTTTTTTGTCAGTTGCATTTGGGAATTTAGTTTCTCTCGCTGAAAATTGATGACACTCTGGAGAATTTTGTGCTGCATTTTTGCGTGCAATCAAAATATTTTCATATATTTACAAAATGTTTACAAATTTATAGAAAGAGTATTTAAATGTGCTCTCTTGGGGTCAGTTTCCTATATATATATAAATACCATTGATTTATGCCAAAATGATTTGACTTAAATGGAATTTCTTGTCACACACAGGTGAATACATACGATTGCCCCTGGATGAGCTGCTCAACGAGGTGCTGCAACTGCCGCCCTTTCAACTTGAGGACGACGTGGTAAGTCCTGCCTTCCACCCAATCGCCGCTCAAAGCCTTGACTTAAATGTATTTAATTGTTGTACAGCTACCCAACGATTCGGTTGCATCCACATCGCAGGCCGCAGCAGCTGCCGCATTGAATAGCAAACCGGCGACGCGCATTGTCTCCGAAACTGGTGAGGATTTGGCATTGGTTGAGCAGGAACGTGAGAGCCGCGATCGGGATAACGAGGCGGGTTTCTCGGCCAGCGATTTCGAGGATCTGCAGGACTCGGTGGGCTCGCCCCTCTTCGATTTAGATGACGAGGCCAAAAAGGAACTAGACGAAATGTTACAATCAACGGCACCGCCCTACCATCACGCCCATCCCCACTCGCACCACCACCACCACCACCACCATGCCGCCGCCCACCATCATGCCCATCAAGCGGCCGCCGCGGCGGCGCACCAGCGTGCGGTGCAGGCGAGCGCCAACTACGCGACCATGGGCAGTGCGCCGGGCAGCGCCTTTCAGCGGCAGCCGCCAAGCTCGGCCAGCTTCCATCATGGCCATCATCAGGTAAGCCAAGAAGCCATTGGTCCTAATCCTTGCGCAATGTGTGCGGATGCTCGCTTTAAGTGCGCGCATCCGTTGTGCTGACAATAAACATTTTGTGTATACACTCAGAGAAAAACGAAGTTGAAACGAAGCAAAGTCTTAAACTCGGTAACGGTTTCTATATTTATTTATAGTACATGCTCAAACTTTTTTAAATCCAATATCAGCTTTTAAGTTGTGAGAAATTGAATGGGATTTTTATGCCCAAATAAGCTTAAATTTGTGTTTAAATATTCGTAATTTAAATATGAATATTCATTTTTTCATTAATATTCTTAAATAATGTGTAAATCGCTTTGATCAAATAATCTAAAAATGAATATGAATATTTCAGCTTAAAAATTAAATATTTTTTGTGACTGAAATTTAAATATAATAAACATATTAGTGTTACTAGGCAGATTTTAAAAAAATTTTAAAAGTAAGTTTTATTTTAATTTATTCTGATTTTATCAAAGTTGATATTGGATCTGAGCGCAATGTTTTAATTGTTTTCTCTTAGTGTGGTATACACAAATACATAACTAGATGTATATATGTATACAGTATATATCTGTACATATTCGTGTAGATTTTAAGCAGCCATTCAAGGATCATTTGCACGTCGTTTTGGAGTGTTTTTCATCATTTGCTTTTGCTTCACTGCCTGATTCTTTGGGCTTTTCACGTGCTCCGTTCTCGGGCACTTGATCTTGGCTCTGTTGCTGCTCGCATCATTGTTGTTATTCTTTTATTTTTATTTCTTTTTTTTTTGTAGCTGTTTGTACAAAGCTTCAAATCTGGTTGTATATATCCAGACCCCCCCCCCCCCCCCCCCCCCCACACTTCTCGCTC
Organism: Drosophila paramelanica; assembly: GCA_035043915.1. NCBI lineage: Eukaryota > Metazoa > Arthropoda > Insecta > Diptera > Drosophilidae > Drosophila > Drosophila paramelanica. Next base: position 8,618,000 of record JAWNMO010000258.1, read on the forward strand.
CATCCGTCGCCTGCTTCATCCGTTTCGTTTCGTTCCAGCCTTAAGTTCGTCAATCTGTTGCTTGTTGTTGGCTTTTGTTGTAACTGCCTCATCAAAAAGATTGTGGCGAGCAACAAATATATATATAAATATATATATATATATATATATATATATAGATATATATTGTTGGTGCTGCTGCTCTTCAGTTGGGCTCAAGTCTTGTAAAAAGATTCTTTTTGGCTTCGCTGCCCTCACGATGTGTCTGATCAGAGCTGCGCTCTTGCTGCGGCTTGTTTCGTTTGTTTGCGCAGCTTGTTGTATGCAACGCCCCTCCCCCTCGATGGTGCCCCTGCCACCTATTGATATGATTTTGATTCGATGCTGCAATACAACTATGCAAAATATGACTCACAGTTATAATTGACAGCGGCAACTGTACTAAAGATATATATATTTAAACTCTTTTTTTATCAAAATATTCATGGCAGTATACCATATATATGTATATATAACTGGTTAGTTAATTCACTCAATTGTGAAGTTTTAAATAGCTTTTGAAATAATTACTTTATACAAAAATCAAAATAATTTCATAGTTTTTATTAGTCATACTTGAGATAGAATTAGAGTAGCGAATTATTAACAAACTGAATAATTATATATTAAAAATCTTTCGTTATTTTCTTGTTGAAAGTATCTTTTGAATTGCTTGCTTGATTTGAATTTTATATTGTTATACAGAAACGATCACAACCAAAAATATGTTTCTATGATCACGTTGATCTATTTATTTGGGTGAAGTGTGTCCTCTAACAGTTTACAGTTTCTGACCTAATCCCGCCACAAATCCAGCTAAACAAGTGCAGAAGCAGCCATCATCGATCAAAGCACTAAACCAACCAAAACATGTGTCCTTGTCGTCGGCTTTGAATGAAAAGCCGTCTAAATAGTTGGCCAGGCTGGTTTGGTTTGCGCCTGCGCACGCATCTAATGAAGTCGCACAATGCCGACTATACAATGGATGCTAGCGTATACGTAGTTGACAAAGATACACACACACACACACACACAAAGCAGTCATGAAGTCAGCGGCAATTACTGTTAAGTCTCTTTTCGCCGTGCCACAAAATGCCGCACGCTGTGGTCAGCCGCAACGGATTAGAAGCGATGCCGGGAACCCAAACCCTACCCTTATAGCTGTATACACTCAGAGAAAAATGTTGATAGTTGAAAAACAAGCAAAAGATTTTCTTCTTCTGTTTCAATTAAATATTTATTATAAAACAAAAATTCGTACAGTAATTTAGTTCAATTAACAAATTTCCAATTTAAAAGTTTTAGTTTTTTGCTTGAGTTTTTTTAACACAGCTTGCAAAATTAAATTAAATTGAAGAACCTAAATTAATTGTTTTAGCACTTGTTCCTGACTTAAGCACTAAATTCTCAGTGTTTTCTCTGAGTGTATTCCGTTTTCCAGTTATACGCTAACCCTCTAACCGTTTGATGTATCCGTTTGTGGTTTTTGGTGAATGCACAGCAGGTTGCGGCGGCTACTTGTTGCACTTGCACCAAAGCCATTTAATGAGCCAGATAATCTGTTTTTGCCAGTTCGCAGAAAGCGCTGCCCAAATCCTCTAGCCAGGCTCTTTCACGCTCCTCCACAGTTTCGCCCTGCCGCTCTTAGTCATTAGGCGGCTTTGGCCTGGGGGCCGCCTCGTCACTCCGTCGATCTTGATTATGATTGTGTAATACGTGCGCAAAGTGTCAGCTTCCTGATAACATTTAATTTGCCATTTGTGTGTGCTCGTAACTAACACATATGCGCACCCTTCCACCCTACCACCCCCCCTGGCACCCTTCAACCGCTCTGCCTGCTAATTGCAATCACAATGCAAAAAAACAAAAAAAAGAAGACAACAAAATTATAAAAACTTGGCTTAGCTCAGCGTTCATTAATGCCGCTTTGTTGTTATTGTTGTTGTTGTTGCAATGCGCCACTTGACTTTTCCGCGTGGCGAAGTGTTTATTGAATTCGGTGGCACTTGCCGCCGCCAGCCATCCCGCCGCCCGCTCAGCTCGACGACCTGATTGCAGCTTTGTCGCCGCTGCGGCATTTCAGTTGCTGCTGCTGCTGCTGCTGCAGTAGCCCCTGCAATTAAATCTCCATTTAGTAAGCGCAAATAAAAAAATACAAAAAAAAATGATGAAAAAATGTATCTTTTAATGCCAGCTTCTCCTCCGCTGCCCGCCTCGCCCCGCCCCGCCCCGCTTTTACGCCTTAATCGCCGCGCGCAGCTTTAATTATGTGAATTTTAAATATTTACAAAAAGCTTAGCGCAAAATCAGCGCAAAAAACTTTATTAATTATTTTACAGCATCTTCGAGATACATATGTATAAATATATATACTTTTTTTTTGCTACTCTTGAGATTTCTTCTCTTTTTTTTTTCATACGTACGTTTTTAATTCAATTTATGTTAACAGTTTGATGGCTGTCGCTGTCGTCTCGAGACTCGTTTCGCGCACACATAAATCAAATTAATGACAAAAAAATGTAAAACAACAACAACAACAACTTGATACAACAGAGACACTAGGCAAATCCATAATCTGAACTTGGCTATTAGTGTGAGTTTTGGTATTTCCTTTAGGGAGAAAGTTGCAGGAAATCTTAGTACATCAATTAATTGGCTAATTATTTATATTCAAATCTGATGATAGTTAATTTTTTTTAATAAGAAATAAATTGTTTATTGAATATTTGTAGAATTACCTCAAATTACGAAACAATCAATTTTCTAAAAAATGCGCTAAAATTAAAATGTAGATAGATTGATAGATTAATACATTTCAATGATTCTTAATTAAGTGGTACTTTTGAGTAGCCAAAAATGAAGCTAAAATTGTTATTGAAATCCCCAAATAAAAGTGGTAAATTCCCACAGCAGGGGTATTCACACAAAGTTGCGTCAAAGATTGTGTTGAATTCTTGTATTGAAATTTGGTAAATCTTATTAAAGAGATAATGATAAAAAGTAAAAATCATACGCAAAGATTTTATAGAGATATTTAAAGAAAAATAAACTTAACGATTTGCTTAAAGATAATGTGGTTTCTATAGAGAGTGTATACTGTATTTCAAAAAGTTGCACTCCTAATATTTTTTAGCTAATAAAATAAGTTAATTATTCAATAAAGATTTATTGAAAACTTAATAAGCCGGAGATTGTAATGCATTAGTGTTAGATAAGATTTTGAAGAATTTGTTGAGTGCTTAATTTTAAATATTTATAATACTATTCAGTATATTTAAAATAATTAGTTGAAATTAAATATTTTGTTTTTTGTGCTTTCCATTCGCATTTCGACTAATGTATATAATAGATCAACATGAATGGGATTAATTAATAAACAATAGCTGACTGTTAAGCTGCTTAAGTAATAATCATCTTTAAGCTTACAAACCACTATGCTTTCGATCTGTTGACAGCTCAGCTATGGTGCACATGCAACGGTGCTTAGAGAATTTAGTTCTACACGAGCCGAACTAACGGCAACAAAAAAAGTCACTTAATGAAAGCAAACGGCAACGCCTTAAGACTCTCGAGTAAAAAAAACCTACAAGCATGTATTAAATATGGTAGCAGTGTATTAATATATATATATATGTATATAGGTTTATGTGTGTGTGTGTGTGTGTACATTGTGTGGAACAGCTACCGTATCTAAGTCCCCTAGAGTTGATTTGCTTTGCGTGTGAAACGCAACAAACAATGGCCAGTGGCTGGCAAACTAACACCAGAAGTTAATGACAAGACAGTGACAATTGAAATTACACACACACACACACACACACACAGAGCAGCAGCAGCAGCATTCGCTGCACATGCAACTGGGCAAAAGTAAACGCCCCGTTTACCTGCCTGGCAACTGGCTTCAGTTGTTGTTTTACCTGTTTGCTCAGGAGCGTGTTCAGGCATATATTAGATGTGTGTGTGTGTGTATGTGTGTGTGCGTTTTTGTTTGTGCAGCCAACACACACAAACACACACACACAATGTCTGAGATCTTTGCCTTTTGCATCTTGTACTTCAACGCAGCTTTAGCTGTATCTGTATCTGTATCTGAGCACTGTCAGTCAGTGTTGTCTCGGCGCGTCAAACGACAACTCAACGTCAGCGCGCCAAGGAGTCAAACTCGCAGTTAACGCTCAACGTTCACCGATTCAGTTCAATTCAGCTCAGTTCAATTCAGTTCGGTTCACTTTAGTTCGCCTTCGCTTCACTTTGATATATCTTTGTTTTGTTTTTTTTTGTTGTGTGTTTCATTTTACACCTACTATGCCTTCTTATTTCATTTGTTAAATATTTATCTGCAACTCAATCTCAATGTCAATGCCGGCGATCGGTGCATCAGCAACAGCAACAGCATCAGCATCAACGTCAGTGATGCGTTTATGGACAACATATTTTCTGATGCCTTTGGCTTTTAGCGCTTAATTGTTTCGGGGAACGTGCGAGTCCCTGCACACACACACACACACACACACACACACATACATGTTGGTGAGTTGTGTATTAAATTATGTGCATATATTTTTTAGCTGGCGCCCACGCCTGGCTGTATGCAACATAACGAGTCGCTCCGCTGGCATTAGTTAAACAAATAAATAAATAAACCAAGCACCGTCCGATAATTAAGAATAACAAAAGATGGACTAATGAAGTCGTATGTAACAGACCATCATCTCGCAGCACGAACTGCTGTCGATCATGTGCACAGATACAGAGATACAAATACATTTACTGATAGAGTTCAGATAGTGTCTGAAAAATGCCAAAAAAAAAATGAAGCGAACAACCCAAATCGAAATCGACCGCTGGCTGCGGCGGCACTTGTCAAATTCGAACGATACAAATTTTATTTCAATTTCATGTTGATCAATCTTGGTTAAAAAAAAAAAAGTTGAAAATCGCCAGATTGATACATTGTGCACGTTTCTTGGCTTAAACCCGTCGGGGGCTCAAACAAAACAAGCCAACTCTTTTACTTGCAGCGCAATTTGAATTTCATTTTTTTGGGATTTTATTATTTATTTTTGTCTGTTATTTTTGTATTTGTATTTTTCGTGTCTTGTCTGCGGCTTATTGTTGCTTATTTCTAGAGAATTCCGTAAACGGAGTCTCTTATGATTGATCGCTTATTTATTAGTATATATTTTTTTTTGAAGTTCCCAAAAATAAAGAGAGAGAGAGAGAGAGTGAGAGAGAAACCCTCTCACCTTGTTAATACATCAACAAATTAATCATTTGCTCCCTTTAACACATATCTTTATTTAAATATATCTTTTGCATTTACTTTGTTTTGCAGGGCCGCATGTCGCGCCTGAATCGAAGCGTTTCGATGGAGCGCCTTCAGGACTTGGCCACCTATTTTAGCCCCCCATACGTCTCGGATATGCCGCCCTATCCGCCGCATTATAGCAGCTATTCGTATCAGAGTCCAGCTGCCGCTGCCAGCGCCCAGCATGCGGCTGCCCAATACGGTCAGACGTCGGCCACGTTGCCGCCACCGCCGCCGCCGCCGCCGCATCATGGCCATGGTCATGGCCACCATGCGGCCATGCTGCATGCCCCAAACTCGACGCTGGGCGATCTTTATACCGCCGCCGGCGGCCAGCCGCACTATGGTCACAATTTGGGATCTGCGGTGACGTCCAGCATGCATTTGACCAATTCGAGTCATGAGGCTGACGGCGCTGCAGCGGCCGCTGCGGCCGCCGCTGCCGCTGCCAGCAGCAACTACAAGATGGAACACGAGATGATGTATTATGCGGTAAGCGATCATCGATATGATTGAATATGAATTATGATTCTACCAGAGTGTTAAACGATTTGTTATTGCAGAACACTTCTTCGGATGTGAATCACACGGATGGTTTAATCAATTCCTTTTTCAACGATGAGGATGATCTTCACTTGATGGATATGACGGAGAGTAAGTGATGATCAATATCTTCCCTCTTCTCTTTTTGTGATCAGTTAATAAGGGCCACTGAAATAGTTGGAGTGAGGGTTTTTTTTCTTGTTGTTGTAATAGATTCTTATTGTTGAAGCAATATATGCAATCAATATTTGCTTTATAGCTAACCATAATTTACCACGTATTTCTCAATTTTTTATAACTGCCTTAAAACGCGTTAGCTTTGCAAGCTTTAAGCTATAGCCACAAGCTTATCAATTAGAAAAGTTTTGACAGTAATGAACTTCTTCTTTATTCACCTAACTCTCTACGTTAATTCATTAGCTAGTCTCTGATCTAAATATGGACATGAAATTATTTATTCAATGGGAGCTTATAATAATTATTGTAATTACGTTTTTTGTATTCAAAAACATATGAAATGTGCCCATTGTCTGACAAATTACGCGTGCAATTCGTAGCCTTAAACTCCCACAAATACAGAAAGCTTGTGCCAAAAGCCAGGCCCAAGTGCTTAACAGACATTTTCGTATTCAGTTGACGTCGCACCCACATGCGCAGCTGACTCGACTAGAGCTTTCACTCCAGAACATCACTCAAGTTGTGCGGTCACAAAAATAAAAAAACGCGTGCGCAAGCTAAGCAGCAAAAAAAAAACAAAAACAAAAACAAATTTACTGACAAGCTTTTTTGACTGTCGCATGATGTTGCTGCCGCTGGCACATTTAGCTCTGTAGTTCTGTTGTTGCTTTGAACTGCTTTGCGTGTATATTCTGATTAACAAAAATTTGTAAAATTAGTTTAAATTTGAGTGGAACAACGCTTGCTGCTCTGCGGCGCGAACTCAATCGTTGCCACGTTCGGGTCGCTCGGCTCACTCGTGTTTCGCGCTCAATTCAGGCAAAAAATAAAATGAGTGTGAGCAAAGAAAACCAAAGCAACAAGAACACCGCTCGAGTGCGAGTCAATCAGTCGAACACGAACAATCGAATACGATAGTGAAGTAAATATGTATATTCAATTAAATAAATAATAATACAAAAATTAAAAAAAAAAAAGAGTTACAAACAAAAATATAAAAGCAGAGGAGAATCGATTACATGCCTAAAAAAAAAATAAAAACGTGACATGCTGTTGCTGCTTGGACTATTATAATATAATTAACATAAATTAATACAACTTATTGATAAATGAAACAATGACGCACTTGGCACATAACGCAAACGAACAGCATAGGTAGAGATTGGCAAAAAGAAAACACCAAATCTTATGCATACATATACATACATACATACATATGCATACGTGCCATACATGCATATTATTGTACTCACATGTACAGGCGCATTACGAATTTAGAACTTTTCGATGACGCGCGAGTAACGTATTTGTGAACAACAACAACAACAACAGCAAAAAAAAATCTAAATAAAATAAAAACAAAATCGAAAATAATCGAGCAAACGAACACGAGAAACAGCCCCAAAAACGGCTGCCCGAGACAGACAGTACGAGAATCAACAGGTGAGAGTTGGGCCAAAATGTGTGAAAATGAGCAGCAATTGAGCGGCGCCCGGTGCGGGTGGTGGCCGATGTTTTATTTTTATGCTCAGGCGAACCGAAAAAAAAATATGTGGAGGAGCATCAAAAGCACACAGCCCATTTAAATATTTGCCGCGTAACAATTTTTTTCATTAGTCATGCTGCGCAACCAGCTCGGCTGCCGTTGCTGATATCAGCAAAGTTGCGCAGCAACAACAACGATAATGTTCTAAAGCGCGCTCTCTCACGCGTCGTTCGCTCTCGTGAGCATCACACAGACACACACAATCACATGCACAATAATTCTCTAATGCCCGCTCAGCAAGTTTTGTTGCTGTTGTCGCCGTTGGCTGTTTACTATTTTTAAACTGCTGAGTCATTTCATTTGAAGCAATAACGTTAAAGCACAGTATCAAAAAACAACAAAAAAACAACATAATTCATTGCACGATATCGTTGAGTCGTTATTCTAGCGCGCTCTATGTACAAATGTTTATATTATGTACGCACTAATTGTTGTTGCGCCCCTCTCGCATGATTTTTGTGTGCTGCATTTTTGGCATATGACAAAAAAAAATGTATAAAGAAATTACGTTATTGGGTTACGTACGTGTGGTTACGCTTGCGACATTTTTAGACAAAGACACAAGATGTGCTCATTGCCGCTCTTGCTGTTAAAACGTGCAAAAGCTTTAACCGTTATCTCGTATTTATATGCAGACATTTAACTTCCGTTATTAGTTCAATTTTATTTTATTTTAGTTTTTTGTGTCTGTTGTGCGTGGCATATTCCAGGGCGTCTGCGCCAGTGTCTCTCTGCCCCGGGTACTTCTATGTATTGCACTTGGCCCACTGATAACATCGACCTACAATTTTGTGTTGTATTTTGTCAAGTCATCAATGTTTATGGGCTTGACCTTGCCATGCCGGCAGACGGTTTTAGGCACTAGATAGACATGTGTATGTACAAACATACATATATGTATATATATATTTTTTTAATTATTATGTACACGTGCTTTATAGTAGGGTACCTTAATCAGCTCATATTTGAAAAAAAATGTGTCAAAAATTTGATAGCAATTGGGGCTTTTCAGTTCATGGAAATAGATTAGCACTTGGCATAGATAACAATATCATCTCAGAATAAGAAAATAACAAAAATTTTCCCAAATCATGATTCTATAACTAAAGATTCCATATACATTTACATTTTTAAAAATGCAATCTGAAACAGTTTATTTGTTTCCCTCCATTTTCAACTTAGATGAGAAAAACGTAGTATATAAAGCTTTATATGGCCACCCGCACATGCTTTAACATAGAACATAAGATAAGATGGTTCAACGTGCAAATCGATAAGATAAAGTCTAGACCCCAAAAACGCACAAAAGCCCTCTCAGTCTAACATATATACATATACAGATCTCACATATGTATGTATGTATATATTGTTTGCTTATATACTACTGAAGTGCTTGTATGTGAAATAAAAACAGGTACACATTGCGCCTGGGGAGAGCCTAGAGATAAGCGATATTGATAAGAAATGAACGCGACGATAAGCAGTCAAAAAACGCAAAATTACTGCACTCGTTTTTCTTTTAGTTCCACCAAAAAATTATGCTGAATAATCAAACAGTTGCGTTATAGCTAATCTATATATAGATCGACTAAATAATTGATACAACAAGCATTTTAAACAGTTCGAATGGAATAGTTAATTCTGTGCAAATTATATGCATGAAGGCCACAGCACTATAAATAACATTGTTTCCTGGCCAACTGACAAAGCCCAAATTAGTAGTGAATAAGCTATAAAGCTAATTATGAAAATAACAGTAAAGAACAACAAGCCGGGTGATTTTAGTACAGTATTTTCAGAGGATATTTTCCAAGTAAACAAATTAAACTTATGTGAAATTTTATATGAAAAAGAAAAACATTTAATTAATCTCTTTCTTCCTCTCTCTCGCTTTTAGGTTTCTGTCGCATGGTGGACAACAGCACAAGCAACAACTCGTCGGTGCTGGGCCTGCCCAGCAGCGGACATGTGAGCAACGCGGGCAGCTCAACTCTGACCGGCGGCAGCCATGCGAATCCGAATAGCGTTGCTGGCGGTGGTGGTGGTGCTGGGGGCGGTGTCGCCTCAATGAGCGGTGCAGCTGCTGTGGGCGCTGCTGGTGGCATGACCAGCGATCTATTGGCCAATTCGGGTGGCGCACAAGGTGGCGGCGATCGCTTGGACGCGTCCAGTGACAGTGCGGTCAGCTCGATGGGCTCCGAGCGCGTTCCCTCGCTCTCCGACGGCGAATGGGGCGAGGGCAGCGACTCCGCCCAGGATTATCATCAGGCCAAATATGGCGGGCCCTACGATTTCAGCTACAACAATTCGCGCCAGCCGCCCGTGGCCCAAAAGAAGCATCAGCTCTACGGCAAGCGTGATCTTCACAAGCAAACGCCCAGCGCGCTGCCCCCCGCGGCGCCAGCCGTGGCAGCCACGGCGCAGACACAGCAACAGCAGCAGCAGCAACAACAGCAACAGCCGCAGGCGCAGGTGCAGGTGCCGAGCATCAAGTACGAGTACGAGGCGGGAGCAGCGGCGTTTACCGGCGAGGCGGCCGCCATGGCGCCAGCCCTGTCCAAGGATTATCACCAGGCATACGGAATGAGTGCGGCGAGCGCGTTTACCGCGGATTATGGTGTGCCACGCGCACCGATCACGCCGCAGGGCATCGTTCAGCTGAATCACACGTACGCCCTGCCCCAAGGCACCGGATCAGTGCCCCAGGGCAGTGTATCGCTGAGCAGACCGCATCCGCGCGACAAGAAACCGATTGGGGGCAATAAGCAGGCCGCGAAATCGGCCGCAGGCAGCGCCAGCGGCGGTGCGGGCAACGACGGCGCTTCGGAGGAGGAGCACCTGTCGCGGGACGAGAAGCGGGCACGCGCCCTCAACATACCCATTCCGGTGGGCGACATCATCAATCTGCCCATGGACGAGTTCAACGAGCGCCTGTCCAAGTACGACCTGAGCGAGAACCAACTGTCCCTGATACGCGACATTCGGCGGCGTGGCAAGAACAAGGTGGCGGCACAGAACTGCCGCAAGCGCAAACTCGATCAGATACTCACGCTCGAGGACGAGGTCAACACGGTGGTGAAGCGCAAGGCGCAGCTGAATCACGAACGGGATCAGATCGAGGCCGAGCGCAAGCGCATTTCCAACAAGTTTTCCATGCTGCATCGACATGTATTCCAGGTGAGTTCGGCAATAGCCAAAAAAAAAAAATATATAAATATCTATAATTGAACAGCAGTTTAGTTCACTAATTTGTGAATTAGTTCATTTTTTATGAATTTGTATACTCGTTCATGAAGTGCAAGAGTATCAAATTTGAAGGATAGATAACGGGTCACCTCCTTTAAATATATAATAATATAATAATTTTGTACACATTTTTTTGAAATTTATATTTATCTAACTTGTCGTGAAATACAAAATATAATTAAATAGAATCTATAATCTAACCCACAATAATTCTTATTTAAATTCAGTTTAGCGGTACCAAGCAAATAAACTAGATTTCTCTACTTATATATATAAAATACCTTAAAAAAATAATAAAAAATATTAAATTAGAATTCCCCCTCTCACGAACACAAAAAATATAACAATTTTTTCCGTAGTTCACCACACAAAAATTAAAGATTGAACTATTTCAATTTAACGAAACTATTTATGAAGGACTGAAATAATTCTGCAAGTTGAAATTAAAAAAATAAATAAATTTTGAACTAAAACTATTTAAAAATGAACAACTAAACACCAATTAGAACTAAATCCACCACTTAAATTTTTGTTTATAACTCCGAATATTACGACTAATTTAATTCCACAAATTCACTTTTTTGACTAAAAAATAATAAACTAAATTTGTATTCGTATTCCTCAGTTAAGTTCACAACTGCAATAATTTAAAACTGAACCATTTTCCCAAAATTAATTAAATCTCATTTAAGTTCACGAGTCTCATTAATTTTTGACTGAACTGTTCGCCCAATTGAACTAGAATTCACCAAATTTATTCAACAAATTGAACTAGCACTTCCCAACTTAAATAGTTGGAACAGAACTTGTTCAAAAATTGAACTAGTATTCGCCATTTTGACATATGTAAATAGAGTAAATGCTAATGCTACTTTTCATCCTTTTTTCTTGCAGTATCTGCGCGATCCCGAGGGCAATCCGTGCTCGCCGGCTGACTACAGTCTGCAGCAGGCGGCCGACGGATCCGTTTATTTGCTGCCGCGCGACAAGTCGGACAACGGCACGACGGCAACAGCTGCGGCCAGTGCGGTGACAGCGGGCAGCAGCCAGCAGGCGCCGCTGCACGGACATTCGGGGCATCATCAGGTGCAGCATGTCCCACTGCAGCAGCAGCAGCAGTCGCGCCTGCCGCCACATTTGCAGCAGCAGCAACAGGCGCAAGCGCCGCAGCATCATCAACTGTTGACGCAACAACAGCAGCAGCAGCAGCAACAACAACAGCAGCAGCAGCAGCAGACGCCGCATCAGCATCATAAGGAATGAAAGTATCTGCTGCGTATTGCCGCAACAACGAGTTGGTTGTCGAATTTTCAGCAGCAACAGCAGCAGCAGCAACAATTGCAGCAACAGCATCAGCAGCAGCAGCAGCAGCAACAATGTTCCGAGCATGCGTACGATTACCGTTACGATTTCTACAACAACAGTTACCTGTATTACTGAGCCGTTGCCGTTTGTCTTCTTCATCCTCGTCTTCGTCGACTTCTGCTGCAACGTTGCATGTGGCACGTGCAAAATGTTGCTGGCAACATTTTTGTTGCAAACACTGCGAAAAATTTGTTATTTTCCGCAGCGGAATTTAAATTTTTCGTCACTCATTTTCTTTCACTTTCACTTTTGTGCACCCCTTTCTTTATTTTGGTTTTGCTTAGTCAACGTTTTTGTTATTTATTTTTAAATTCCCCTTAAATCAATTGCCTTTTTATCTGATTTTTATCTTTGATTATATACTACATAGTTTATTAATTGAATACAATCCATAGCGCATGATACAAAAATTTATACCTTTTTTGTGATAAATAATTTGTCGAACCTAATGAAATTTGCATAACTAACTGAAAACTATTATTGAAAACAGAAACAGTAAACAAAACAAATATTTCAAAACCTTAAAAAATCCTCAGTCATACACACAAACACACATACACACACACACACACACACACATGCAACTGTCAACGCGTCGTCCAAAAGAAATATGATGCTAAAAACAATTTACATTTACAATTTTAGTCTGTAAATTACAAGTAAAACAAACAAAAAAAGCAAAAAAAAAAAAAATGAGCACATGTATAAATAGCTATAGGTAAAAATTTTGTAAAGGTTTAAAAAAAAAGAGATAAAAATATTGCTGGACATTTCATAGACTCGCTCGTAAGCCGCCTAATTTTAAATATACACACACACACACACACACACTCATACACACACAAAGTAAAATTTTAAGAAAAACACACTTAGCGTATTATTTACGTATACTTTAAGCTAGCTTGTAAACAAACTGTAAATACATATAATTAATTTAGACTACTTAGTTTATTCACTGTAATCCACTCGGAGCGCTAAGCCAGAGCTAATTGTAAATTTAGCTAGCAATTAAGTATGAACGTAAACAACAAAAAAGAGTTTAAAGAGAACGAAACTTAAAAAAGAGAAAGATAGAAAAAAAAGATTAAGAAATATTAATATTTAATATTCTTAAAATGTCCTATTGCATAAAAAAGAGTTTACCTACATAGAAACAAGAACTTATTTATAAAGCTGTACACAGAGATCAGATAGAAAAAAGTGAGAGTAACAAAACAAAAACTATTCTTAAATACATATACCTAATGCATATATATACATTTTAAATATATATATATATTCGTATATATATATAAATATACATTTTAATTGTTGCAGTTAATTTCGCGCATCTCAAAATAATCGCAAAATGAAAAGCCAATGAAAAGAAATTATAATAAAACAATGTGCGCAAAAAAAAAATAAACACAAAAAACAATGCGAAATTATTTGTTGTAAGTTGTACTAAATACTATTAATAATCTGTCTATAAACATTTACACAACACATACGTAATGAAATACATTTACATATATTAACATAAATTTAAAGTAAAAGTACTTATGTTCTGAATATTTCAAGCATTTCTTTCATTCAACGCGTACACGTCCATTAGAAATTTTTCTGATCGCCGGATCACACTAGCTGACGATATAAGGTCTTAAATGATCTTTACAAGAATTGAATTGCTATGCATAAATTCTAAAAAAAAACAAATCAATTACTTAATGAAACCAGAGTTTATTGACTAAACTGGCGAATCCGAATACAAAACTAAAGTAAATTATATAAAGTCCGAATATACAATATATATATAGTACATACTTGTATGAATGTTTCTATAAATGTGCATGTTGTTTTTATCAGAGAAACTTGTATGCTTCAAAAAAATATTTCCTCAAAAAAAAAACTCAATAAATGAAAAAAAAAAACGACAAAAATAAAAAAGCTAAATACGATGGTTTTCTTAATTCCATAAATGCTTTCCAGTTTAAAATTGTAATCTTAAGAGCCCAATCTGGCATGTCCCAAAGAATAACGCCCGCTGCCGAGAAGAATGCTAAGTTTGAAGAAAATTTGCACCCACATAAAAGTATGCTTTATATTCTTAACAAAATTGGGTATGCAACTCTTTTGAATGGTCTCCGCATTTTTGCGTGCATGAATTTTATGTCATGTCAAGAGAAAATGGAAATATATCTCTTTAAATATATATTTTATCAGGTGTATGTATATTTTCGGTCTTTCATTTTTGACAATCTTTGTGACACTTATATGTAAGTAAAATTCCATTTATTGTCCACACATTATTTATAACAATTGAAGCTCATTTCTATCGGCTTATTTTTTAGCCAGCTTTCTGGGCGTATTTTAAAATTTGGAATATGTAAATATGTTTAAATATTTTATCATTGAGTAATTGAGATATTGAATAATTATCGTTTAAGGTAGTTAGATGTCCACGTTTGCACTATAACATTTTTTAAGCTTTATATATATACATATATATAATTTTTTTTGTTTTTTTAAGTGTATATACTTGTGGAGTTAATACACTTACGAGGAAGTTGCAGCATTTTGGTTTGATTGTTTTTGTATTTGTGGTAACATATCGTTCTTGGTTTTAATATCAATTTGATGCTTACGTATAGTAAATTCATTAAAACTAACACTAACGAGAAATACACTAAAATCATAATTAATTTGTTTTGAAAAATACAAACCAGTAACCAGATCTAAGGATTAGGAAACAATGGATGTACTCCCGCTGATATTGGTTACAATGGGTTGCTCTTTCTTTTTAGCGCTTTTTTATGGGGTTAAGGTTCACAGCTAACAGAGCTGCAGTTGAGTGCCCTCTGCTTGTTTAAGAATATAACACTAATTCTAATTAGAATTCTATGAGCCTACACTTAGAATACACAACATTCAGAACGGGGGCAATGCTTTGGCAACGATGCACTTGCTCCGATAATATCAACACATGGAATCGATTGGCAGCTGATCCTGCTTGATGCTCAGTCGTCGCGGATTCGCTTGTTTCACGCGGGCGTTGCTGTTGCCCCCGCTGCTAGGCGCAATTGTTAGTCCCCCGCCGCCGCCCCCGTGTATGTTCAAGGTGCTTTGGCTGTTGTTGTTGCTGTAGTTGCTGCTATTTATGGAATTACCGGAATTGGTTCTCTCATTAATACTTGTTAGGTTGGGTATACTCGGCGCCGTTGTCGTTATGGATATATTCTGACCGCCCATTGTAAACAAAGCGCCATGCTTGCTATGGTTGTTATTGAGCGGCTCCAGTTCACTGGCCAGCACGCCGTTCGGTATGGAATGCGAGCGGATCTGGCCGCGGCCCGAGTCCAGCGACTCATCGCTGGCCGGATCCAGATGATCCACCGAAGCGACCGATGCGATGCGCTGAATCATGCTGACCGTCGAGAGCGTTCGATCCGCGAATGGAACTGCATAAATGGGAAATGAACAATTAATGAGATTCCATTCGATAACCAGAGCCCGGATGATTAGCTACCTATGCCGCTTTTGGTGCTGCGCGTGCACTCCGACTTGAGCTCGTCCAGTTGCTTGGCGCTGCACAGGGGCGTGTCCACGTCGTAGGTGTTGTTAAAGAGCGTGTAGTCCACCTCGTACTCGCCGGTCTCCTTGCGGAAGGACACCACATTCACAAAGCGATGGCCCCACAGTATCTCCGAGGGCAAATAGCTGCTGCGCGCCTGCGTGGTCATGCCCGTCGACTCGATGACGCCCTCTGCAAGCAAGAGATTAGATTACGACGCTCCCAGATTGTGTGATTTGTGTGCCTGCTTACCCAGCATGACGACCACCTCGAAGCGCTCCTTGAGCATATCCGAGGCGGACAGCATGTACAGTGGACTATTCCGATCGATTTTGTGCACTATGGTCGTCGGCCAGATGAACATCAGCCGATCCTCGCCGCCGTCGGCGCCGACGTGCAGCTCCTGCTGATAGAACGGCAGCGTCTCACCCTCCTTGGTCACCTTCTTCCGGATGACCTGGGCACGCACGTGCGCCTCAATGATGTGCGATTTGCGCATATCGCCCACCCGGAACATCAGGCATGGCGTCCCGTCCCTGTGACAGATGACCGCGTTCCGCGAGAAGAGCAGCGTCTGGGCGCGCTTCTTGGGCCGGGACAGCTTGGCGAACACAATGCCAACCATGAACGCCTGTATGAAGACGCCGGTGATGCACTGTATGCACATGATGAATATGGCCTCGGGACACTCCTCGGTCACATAGCGATTGCCATAGCCGATGGTCGTTTGCGTCTCCACCGAGTAGAGGAAGGCCGTCATCATGCCCTTCACCTCCGTCACGCACACCGTGTGCGTCATGTTCACAATCAGATCCGGCTGTGTTTGGCGCAAATGTATATACTCCAGATCGTTGTGTGCGAACGCTATCGTCCACCAGATAACGCCGAAGAATGCCCACGAGATGACGAAACTGGCCGCAAACACCAGCAGCGTCCAGCGCCACTGTGCGTCCACCAGCGTGGTAAAGATGTCCTGCGAAGAGAAATTGATACAACCCAGAATTAAATGGTATTCAATAAAAAACAACAAAATTGCCGTTCGATCCCATTACGGTTCGAACGTCATCTAAATGGTTTGTTTAACTTAAAAAGAACATTTAAATTTAGCTTATTTACACATTTATATTTTTAATACACTGCTATTATACTAAATTTTTAAAAAATTTTTTGTTGTTTTGAAACAAACTTAAAATTAAAGAAAACTCCAATGTTTGTTTCGCATAAATGTACAAAATTTAATATTATTTGATTACAGTTGGAAACAGCATTGATTTAAAGGAGCATCCCAATAAAAGTGTTCTACTTGGCTTACATAATTGGAGCTACCCACATCTAAATTTACATGCGCCGCAATTGCATAACTCGCACATGTTTCTACATTCAAGTGAGTGGGTGTGTTTGTGTGTGTGTGTGTGTTGAGCTAAATATAAAGTGTATCGGTGTGCTCACCTGCAGATAGCGACGGCGTCTTTTGGCCACGTTCCCTTGCACCACGTTGCATTCACCATGCTTGAAGACGACACGTTTCCGCACGCGTCGCGAACTAAAACGCGTCTGCCGATACCTAATTGAGAAAGAGGAAGTTGAAGAGAAAGAGAAGCATGTTAGAGTGCTTAGAAAAGAGAGGCACACATATTTATATACATCTACATATGTATATATATATATTATAGATAAGTATATAGACTGACGTGCGTTTGTCTTTATGTAATTCGATTGATGCAAAAAAAATAAAAAGAATGATTGACATTTGGTTAAAAAGGGCATAACGGTTTTGTGCAGAAGGAGGCAACTCCAATCCCATAGACAATAAACATTCTTGAACAGCTACGTTGATTAAGCTTTTTTGTCTGTCTGTCCGTCTGTATAAACGCAGCGATCTGCGAAACCTGGTGTTTATGTTCTTTCATGGTATTTCTTACCTATGTTAAACTATTCATGAATTCTTATCAATGGAACTGATAGCATATATATATATATATATGTATATATATATATATGTATGTATGTATGTTTGTATGTTTGCCTATACTTGTCCTATCTCTGTGAAAAGCTAAAGTTCTTCTGTGAACATCTGCTGTGTTCTTTGTCAATTTTTGTTTTTGTCACACACTTATTGTTGATACCCTTCACAAAACTAGAAGAAGTTGATTAATATGATTATTATATGAAATTAAATAAAAATAATATAATAAATTCATATAGTTAAGAAAATAACTTTTGTGCTTCCCAGTTTTTTAGATATTTAAAATTTGCTCATTTATTATCCGAATGCAAAATTTATATTTATGAAAAAACATTTATTTTTTGTTTTAATAATTATTAAGTAAATATCCAGTTAATTGTGATTTTTTTAAGTGAAGAGAAACAATAAATTCTGTAGAAAAACATATGCCCGGCAACAGCGAGATATACATATGTAAACGTAAAGTAACAGCACATTGTCCATTGCCATTGTGATTGATAAATCGTGGCGAAAACAGGAAATATACATATACATATATACACACACAAACCTATTTAAATACACACGTATGTATATACATAAGTATTTTATTTTTAAACAACAAAAGATGCACTGCCCGAGCGGTTCAAGAGCTGATAGCAGCACTCCAGAAATTAATTCAATATATTTTTTAAAGATAGAGCTATTGCAATTACCAGATCAAAACCTGTACTGGAATACTGGTTAGGCACAGGAATAACACACAAATTATTAGAAAAAGCATGAAGAGTCGCAATCAGGTCGAAAATCATTAAAATCACTTCAAATTCAAATTTTGCGTTCTGATCAACAATCAACAAAATTGAATCCTTTAATTGAATTGAATGTGCTCAGGACAAAATTCCCATGCTTTCTGCAGGAGCTTTCGTTGTGAGCTTTTGCACAGTCGCGTATCAAGAGTTCAATTTGCACTGTGAGGAAGATTTGATGCGCCGTTTGGAGTCGCAATATGTTAACTGTAAGCTGCCAATGTTTCTTACATTTACAAAAACAACAACATTATCTGCTATTTGTTCGATTCGCATTTCATGGCAATTTCACGCTTTATCGGCGTGCCATTGCCTCTCTCGTTCTTCCTTATTATTCGCTGCATTCGGCCATTCTGCTAGCATATGCAAAAGTCGCCACATGGGGACAGCACTCAAAGCTCAACACATGCAGACTTGAGCTGAAGTTGAAAGCTCGCTCAGAACACACTCAAGAGAGAAATTGATCAGTTCGAGTTGGAAGTTTTTGCTCTTATACATAATTCAAAGAGCAGCTCTGAGTAAAAGGAATCGAAAGAGTTTCAGTTTCGTTTTCAAGCTTTGAAAATACTCAATGGATAAACAGCTGACTCGCGCCTGTTTCGAACTCTCAACTAAGTGGTATTTTATTCAAATTATTATTATTTCTGGACGTTTGAGCCATGCAAAATTCTGAGAAATCACCATCAACAATAAAATACTTCATTAGTTAAAACTTTCAAAATTTGTGTTTGTTTTCTAAGTATTCGCATGCAAATGAACCGGTTTCTAAGCTGCGTTGTTTTTTGTTATACCCTGTACTTATTCAAATTTGGTATGCACGTTTTCTTGAAATTGGGCAAGTTTATAGCATACATAAAAAAAATAAAATAAAAAATGTAGTAAAATTTTTTCGTGTATCGCATGATATATTTTACATTCACTTTCATGGCCTCTCTCTCTTAGCAAATAACGCCTTTCTATGTGATTTTCATGAATTGAAGACCAACTTAGAAATTAAAGAAATAAATGCAAGGGTATGTCATAGTCGAGCTCTATTTGCTATATAAGTATTGTTTTTATTATTATTAACTGCAGCTTTACCTTACTTTTGAACAGATGACTAAACTGGCCCGTAGATCTTTCTGCGGTTGCCAACGGCGTTCAAACAAGTTCAATGGAATTGAATTGAGTCATTAGACGAGTTTTTGAATAACGAAGGATTTGAAATGCGGCAGCTAACATAATCAAAAACCAAATTCGTGATAACGTATAAAATTAATATCAAAAGAGTTAACTACATTGAATGTATAAACATTTATTGCATATTTCAGCAGTCGGACTTCATTCTCATTTTTAACGTATGACTAATTATTATTTTCACTGATTTATAAACTTTTTTCATTTTAACGTAGGACTAATTATTATTATTACTGATTTATAACATTTTTTGCGCCTGCTCCAGTGAGATAAGTAAAGTTGGCTAATTGCAGGCAATCAAATGTTTAGCAGCCAAATAAAAACAATAACAAACAGAAAAGTCACAAAACTGACCTTAGACAGTGCGAAACTTGCAGTTAATTAATTAGTTTAAGGTTTTTGCCCCGAATGCATTCTTCCAAACTTTTTGGCCAATAGCCAAACAAATTATAATTGCATTAACATCACAGAGCCTATATAAAAAATTAGTTGACTTCATATTGTTGACCGAGGTCGGAAATACGGCGTCCGAGTCGAAAATGAGCGAGAATCCATTTGACGTTATTTGGGCTTTTTGGTAAAAAAAAATTACTTAAATTTAAAGACGCTGCAAAAAATGTTTTGATGTAGTTTTGATTGATTTCTATTTGTTTTATTAAAGAATTCGACTTAATATTAACTAAGCTCTTATGCATTTTTGTACATAAAACTTTTCTCGATACTGTAAATAATAGAATCTGCTTCTGATATTTTAAAACATACATTGTTTGTTGTTGTTTCTCTAAGTGCATTAAATGTCGTTATGGTTCAAAACTATTTTTCTTATATTATATAAATTTCGTCAACATTTTTATTTATTTCAGCACATTAATCATGAAAGACAATCAGAACACAAGAAATTTACAAAGATATACATATATATTTTCTATATGATTTATATTTTGTGCAATTGCAGTGCCAAGATCCTAATGTCAAAAGTCGTTAAAATTTAGTATAGAAAATGTATTATGCGAGAGAAATAAATAAATTATATAAATGTGTATAGATATATATAAATATATATTTACATATTCTGTCTCTGGATAGAGTTGTCATATAACAAAAGCTGCACATTGAGCAACGTGTAAACAACATTATTTGTGCAGATAAATAAAGGCAGATGTTTCAGTTAGTACGCATATAATATACTGATATATAGTATATATATATATGATATATGTACAGCTATGCTTTTAACAATTAGAAGGAAGGCGTTGGATGCAAATATTTGTGGCAGAATTCAATTAAACAGCATTTTAATGAAATGTACACACACATTGATCTATAAACATATACGTTCATGTACACAATAAATACATGAATATATACATATATAAACATACTAGCTAGAATATACCGCTTACAGCTGAACACTTGTTTAAATACAAAAAATATATACTAAAATTTGTTGGCAAATGTGGGTGCTTTTCATATATATGTATATATATAAAGAGCGCGTCATAGATAAACGATGTTCAGAAATCGATATAAATCGTTACCTCAACAGCTCCTCGCGCCAGGACTGTTCACTGGAATGCGTTGCCCGATAAACGATCATCGATAATCGACTGAAACTGCGTCTTAGCTCCGACATTATGCTTGATTTAATTATAGTTATTGTTAAAAACGAATGTTGTAAATAAGCTTGCACTTGGAAAAAAATACTGTTATTGTTGCTGAGTTAAACTAAATAAATGTTGCACTGTGTTTTAGGGGATTTTCGATTTGAAATTACAAAATTCAAATCAACCAAAATAAATCAGTTTTTTTTGTATTTTGTATTCCTTGTTCTAGTTTTTCATTGTTATAAAAATAAAGCAGAGACAGTGCTTCTGCAGCAGGCGGCGACGGGCCGTGCAGCCCCAGCCCAAAAAGTCGTTTAAGTCATTTTTCAACATTGTTTTTTTTTTCAAACTTTTTTTGAGCACTTATTGTTTTTTTTGATCAGAATTGAATAGCGCACTTCAGATATGTGATCAGCTTTATAAAACGTTTTCGTTAGCATTGCCCGTTTGTCGCGTTTTATGTTTTCGAATGCGAACCGAGCGATCGAACAACATTTTACCAACTGGCAGACAGGCAAATAGAATTTCTTGTGTGGATACCACACGAGCGAGCAGCGCCCCGTTCGAGTACCCGTACTTGTATCCCCACACACACATATAACACTAGAGATATCTCTCTTTTGTTTCCCCCCCTGGGCCCACTCGATCTGCTTACGCTCACAACGAATATTCAATGCTCGCACGAAACAGAACTCATTTCGCTGTGCTGGCCACCCAATTACACGGGTTTTTATGGCGATCGGTTATAGACATATAACATATACATACATGCACACATCCATATATGCATATGTATCTATTGGACAGTTATCAGCCATGACTGGTCTGCTATATAAATAATATCAATAAGCGTATGCAGGTATCTATTTAGATATGAATAAACACCTATCTATATGTACCCATGTCCATAACCGATATCTATCTGACTAATGTCCGACGACACGTTTTGTTGATTGCTGTAAAATTCGTGATGTCACAGATATTTTTCTATTACTAAAGTGCAGTGCTCAACAGATGATAGACAAACCTTTAGATAAAGATCTTAGTATAAAGAGATTATTATTATTATTATTCATATTATTATTTTCATTAAACCTTTTTAAAGACAGTAATTCTAATAATATATTTCTTTGTAATCCAGTTTCATATTCCAGAGCAATATTTCCACAATGTTTCTTTATAGTTTAGGCTTCAGATAAAAATATATCCCTATTTAATTCAACTTATAGCATATGTCATGCATCTGTGAAATTTATGGCTTATTCTGGGTTTTCTTTTAATTGTGCATTAAAGAGCACAGTGCTTAAGAAATAAGCACTGTAATTATCCCCTGTTAAATGGACCGCAGACTTTTCCCTGTGGCGTCACTTGCGATATACTAAATTGTTAACATACAAAAACATTTATATTACATATATATATATTCTCATAGAAAAACATGTGAAAATGCTTTGTCAAATTTATTTCGAAACGCAGAAAGATTGCCATATATACAGATGCTGAAAGCAGATGCATATATAATACATATATATATAGTATATATATGTACATTGTATATTTGTATATCAGCTCTGTGACTGCCACCTTCGAACCGGTTCACACCGCCCGCCGCCCATACAAATACTGAGAGATCTTTGGTTCTATGATCGGCATTAAAAATAGCCACAACCCAGTTGGCATTATAAAAGTGGCAAAGACCATTCGGCTCTAATCATTATCGATATATATCTAAACATATATCTAGCTATTTAATAAACATCAAAGTTTTTATTGGCATTACTGATATTAAATCTTCCCCAATCAAAGTGATTCGATTCCGTTCCAAATCAAGTGGCCATCACAATCTTATCGCTAGAATGTATCACAACAGTTGAAATTGTAATTGCGGCAATATGGACAAGTCAGAAAAGTACCCGAGTCTTATTTGTGCTTTAAATGCCGTAATATCCATGAGTAATTTTACAATGAAAGCGGTTTGTTTAGTTATTCAACAACAAATGACAATTTCCTATCGTGCAATTTAATTCCTGTGACGTTATCGAAGTGACGCACTAGAAACAAATAGCCCGTAGTCAAGTGTTGATAAAAAAAAAAATAGGAGGGAAAAATATGATTAAGATGAGGCCAAGTTTAAGACAAACATAACTTAGCATAGTCAAAAACGGTAGCCAGGTGTTACTTTAGTTATATTGCGACCATAATGAAAATAACTGAAATGAAAAAACTGACAAGATATCAAAGTAAGCTGTCCGTATTCCAGGCAGCTGGCAGATATCGAGTCTTGGCCTTGTAATACCCGCACATTGGGCACAGCAGTTCAAAGAACTCTATTTAAATTCTACTTTGTCGGAACAGTTATCTAGAACAGGTTTCAATGCTATTTACAATATGTCAGACGGCACATTATGTTGCAAATGACATTTCAAGTTGATATCTAAACTCTCAGATGACAGAAATGTGAATAACATTTTGTTTTAACAAGCGACATAAAAATTGAAATAATTATTCGATTGTAGAAAGTATTTTAGCATTATAAAAATAAATTTTGTAATAATATATTAATAGATGATATTTAGTGGTAATCCAGTAATTGGCATGAATATTAAATAAAAATTTGTTGTATCCCATATTGAATAATGGCTCAAATTATCAATTTATATACTAATACAGAATATGATTATTGATATTTATTGACTAATTTATTTATATTTTTATACAGTACAAAGTAACCTAAATACGCATCTATATAATTTAAAATTGATCATATAAATTAAAAACGTCTGCAAATGGAATTATATACATTTTAACATAAAGTGAAAACCAGATTGAAAATTATCAATGATCTAAAAATTAGCATATAGAAAATAAACGCGTTAAAAAAATTTTAATTAGTAAGAGTTTAGATAACTGAGTAATGCCGATAAGACTTTTAATATAAATAAATCTATGTGGGAGTTCGGAGAACTGATAAATTCTATTGAGACTTTAATAATAGCTAAAAATAAAACTCAACCAAATTCTCATTTCCGGTTGTGTTTTGATTTGGTTTCTTCTTTTTAGTTTCGTTGTTTTTCGAGTTTTAGCTTTATCACAGCACTGTTCTAAAATTATTCTAACCGTTAATCTTGAGTGTTTAGTCACGCCAAAATCATGCGAACTGACAAAAATTGGTTAATTAGATATTAAATGTGGTATTCAAATTAGCAAATTTATTTGCCATTTATTTTCGACTTGCGACACGTCTGTCTTTGGGTGAATTTCCATTACATGTGCGACCTATAAACTGGAAAATCCCAATAAAGATACTTCTGACAATTACGTCCTCTGTGTGTGCATATATAATTATCAATGCCGAAAACCAATTCGCCGAAACATTATTGAACTTTCCTCATAAACGTAAATACTTTTAAAGACTTGAATAAATAAGCAAAGTATGTCCATAAATATTTCTGGATGTCTATATTTATGAGCCGTTGTCGCTGTGTATGTGCAAATGTATCTCTGTATCTGTATCTTTGTATCTGTATCTGCTTGGTTTCAATAAGCGTGTCGCTTGAGCAACCTCTTAAATGAGTCACGGCAGGGCCCAGGCGCAGTTCCACACCTCTGTGGCAAGTGCTAATAAACGCGCCGCAGTATTGGCGGCAGTTTCCGTGGCCTTATCAACAAGATGATGATGATGATTTGGTCATGGCCGACAAATATTTTTTTATTTTTATGTCCATATATATTTGTTGTTTTTTTTTATCATATGTTTAACTAAGTTGTCACTCAGTCTCGCGCCGGCTTGTAAATAAAACTGAAAAGTATACAGCCGCAAAAATAAGCCGGGTAAATATTAATGGGAATAATAGCTCGGAGTATGTGTACATATGTATATATATTCATACGGCATGTGACAGGGCTCTGACTTGTCAGCTGGTTGAAACACTAAAAAAAAAAAAAAATAATATACAACAGCATCTGAAATGAACGCCAACATGCGCCGCTTGTTAGGCTAATGGCTACACGCTTTCTACATCTTCAAAAAGCCGGCGTATAGCGACAAATGTGGGTACAGTCGGCACAAAAGTGCTGCATACCAAAAGCGTAACGGTAATTCATTTTTTTTTTTAATTTTAAAGCTTTTTTTTAAAATAGGTTTTCAATTTACATGCATGTGCTATATTTGGAAATTGCAATGCTCATAAACAATGAAGTTGAAAGCTGACAGAGTAGTTTCCACAATAATGTAAAAACCGTTGTTATTTACACCTGCAATATAACAGGTACTTATAAAAAGAAACAATAAATACAATTCGGACGTGGGCTTGAAACAGGTACAGTCAACTCAAAGTATAAATGTATGTATGTATGGTATAAATATTATAAGTGACTAAGCCTTGAGCTAAATATACATATGTATATGTAAATACTAAAAGTACACCCAAATACCGCCAAACAATTATCATAGAGATAAATAGTCCTATGTTTTGTTTGTTTATAAGTACAATAATACAACAATTTCCTATAGCCACGGATTTAGATATCAAATTGAGTAAACAAATAAGCGTGCAGCACTCCGAACATACTTTTAAGCCTTCCGATTTGCGGCTTATAAATTTGATATCGAAGTAAGCGGCAGACAATTCTACCGACCTCTAATTTATTTATAAAGGTAAAAACGGCATTTAAATTCCACAAACGGCGCCTCGACTGACATCGGCCCAGCCCCACCCCTCAGTGCCTCTGACGACAACGTGTCTCGCCTGCCGCCGCGGACAAACTGTTCGGCGTTTAATGCGTGCGACCGAGTCGAATGTCAAAACTTCCTGAGGCCAAGAATTCTCGCAACGCCAACTAGAGTGTGTGAGCAAGGGTTGGCGTAGGTGGTGAGTATAAATGAGAGAGAGAGAGAGGAATGCCTGGAGTACAGTATAGTAAGTAGCCGGCGCAGGCAGTTGTGTAAATGTGCATGCGTTTGTTGTGTCCGCACTCTTATACAAATAAACACAACAAGTAGCTGAGGCGGTATAAGAGTGAAACCACTGCTGCTGTTGATGATGATGATTATTATGTTATTGTTGCCATGCAATGTTTTGAGACTCATACAAAACATAGATAATTTGGTTTTGTTTTCGGCATTCGTTGCACTGTACTGTACACATTGGCAGCGTCGAGTTCAATGCAATTGAATCAAGTTATGTTGCTTTAGGCGTGCGACATTGGACACAATGTTGCTAAACAAAACAATGCACTTGAAAACCTGCAGCACTACTTATAAGTAATTCCATACAACCAAAATAAAATACATGTGTGTTAAACGAAATCGTTTAGGTTCGCGCTAAACACAGTTAACCTGCTTTGAGGTGAGCGTATGTGTGTGTGACTGAGATTGTATGTGTGCACAACTTACTCGTACATCGCATCGACCAGATCACGCTCCCAGGTCATCAGACGCTTCATGTTGCCCAAAATGTAATGCGTGCAAATTGAGAGATGCTTTCAAATTCAATGCACACGCGTGCGTTATACAACACTTGAGTGTGTTTGTTCGAGTTTTGTGTTTCTTAGTTTTGTGTCTTTTTTGCGCTATTTTGTTTTGAGGTCGGCGAAAACGCGACGACAACACGCGGCGTCGCTAACGCGACGGCGACTAAAATGTAACGGACTACCACCAGCAGCAACAGTGACAGCGGCAGCGCGGCGACAGCAATACAAACAAAAACCAAATATATGTACGATATATGTTTGTTTTTCTATGTGACAACTGCTCCTCCTCGCTCGAGCGGCTAGCAAAATATGTATATAAAAAGCTTTCGGCTCTGGCTCTCCGCTCCTGTTACAACCTTGACGTTGATGCGACAGCAGCAGCGGCAGAGAATGAATTACAAATTATAATAATTGATATTTGTATTTAGAAACAAAAGATTCGAGCACTGGTGCCTATGGTGACGTTATCGCTGGATCTGCGGCTTGATTTGAATATTGTTGAACTGCTTGTTGTTGTTGTTGTTGTTGTTATTTTCCCAACTCTCTTAAAATCATTCACACAAAGCGAACACTTTACGTTTCGCTCTTTATCAGAAATGCGTTCTTTTTGTGGTTGGAAAGGCGAATATTGTTTTGATTTTGAAATAAACAAAAGCGCTCATTATTTTCACAGCGACTGTTCCGGCCGACGTCGAAATCGCGGCGACAGAGCGGAACTGTTTACGTTTTTCAAATAAACTCGGCGGTATTTAACGTTATGGTACACTATTTTGTTTTGTTTGTTTTCCTTATATTATTACTGTTTTTCCGTGCCGTTGTCACGTTTGAAATTATTGAAACGGCGTCTAATTTACAACTGACGTTGCATGTAAAATGCGTTCAAAATAACTTCACAGCCGATCGTGCAACGAACTGAGCGCAGAGCGAGCGCACTGCGCGTAGAAGAGTTGATCTGATGAGCTCGAGAGAGTGCGACAGTGAATGAGAGAACACGCGCGCAAAGCAACGACGTCTTCGTCGGGGTGCAAGTATATTACTTTCCGCGAAGACGGCCGAATCGAAACTGAAATGCTCAGTTGACAGCATTGTTGCTTTTTATTTGAAATTCAAGTATTAAGTAGAAGAGGCGATAGCAGCAGACGTCGCGTCGCTGCCGATAGCAGCAGCATGCGGCTAAACACAAGCAAACATCGAAGCAAAGGCAGAACAGAAACTTCAAGATTAAATAAGTTGATAATTTATGTCTGCGCTCTTTTTGATCGAAATAAACGCAGCGGTAAAAATAAAAACAAATAATAATGAAGAGTAAGCTGTAAATTTTCGGCGAAGCGCAGCATTTATACTTGTTGCTTTAGGCATGGCAATTAATTCGCGCATTGTCGCAGCAGCCATAGCTGACGGCGGCGTTCGCGTCGCTGTCAACGTCGGCGTTGGACTGGCCAATTATTGGCCGCGCCATTAAGCAGGCTTACGTCGCGTATGCGTGATATAAACACACGTTCGTAAATATGCAAAGTACATAAAAAGTGCACAAAAGCTGCGCGACTGTTAACGGCCTCTGTTTCAATAAACTGTTGTTGTTGTTGTTGTTGTTATTATTATTGCAACACAACGCTTAAGCCTTGGCAATTAACTGCAAACTTTACTTGTGTTGCAGCCGCCGTAGGCGTGCCCAGTGGGCGTACTTAAACATTATTGCCAATTAGGAAACCAAGCTTATAAATGCAATATTCGTTATGTATATATCGTTAATGTCATATCCATTTTAGTTTATAAACAGCACGACTTCTGAAAGTGCAAATCGGTATTACTACGAACCTATATATACATACATGTATATCTCTTCAGAGATAAGACAGCTGCGCTTAACAGCGTTTACTGCGTCAAAAGTTTGCCATTGATTTTGAAAAATTTATAGGTCTCTTTATGTTCAATCACAAATATTTTTAATTTGCAGTTATCAGCAAAGTTTATTTGCAAACAAATAAGAAAGAAACATTGAAAAAAAACAAAGTAAAGGTGAAATTAAATACTCTAACAGGCTTTGCACACGGCCAGCAAGTTAGAGTATAGTTCAAAGTTTTGTAATCGAATAATATACTCATCGATATCATGCCTATAACGGCTGATTACATATATAATCTATAGAGAAAAGCTTCACATCAAGTGATTCACTTTAATGTAATAAACGTGTTTTGTTGTGTTTAAAATCTTGATTTGGGATATGTATCCAGAATTCTCAAAATACAATTATTATCTTAATTACATTCTTAGAATAGCGAAAACAAAAAAAAATCAACAGGAAGAATTAAACAAGTTCATATATACATTGTTTCTGTTGACAATAACATATAAAAAAATTTGCTGTTCCGCATGCTGAAATAAATTCTTAAACAATTTCGCAGCTTCAACTTTAGCTAATAGAAAAGTTTCTCAAAAAACAATGGGAGTTTTGACGTAATTGGACATATATGGAAAACCGGTTTGTTAATACAAAACTCAGAGAAAATATTGTATGTAGCCCAATTAAAAGCTTCATAATTATTTATTTAAGTTATTTAGAAATATTTAGTATATCTAGTATAATTATCAAAACAAAACAAGAATTTTATAACTATAACTGTCGCTTGATTTAAATTCAAATTTCGGAATATTTTTCGCTCAGTGTACTCATGTATAATTAATTTAAGCATTCCGTGAGCAATCAAAGATAGAGAAATCAAACGATTAGGCGACGCGGCTATCAATAGAAATTTAGAAAATAATCAATGTAATCAAACAAAGAAAGAATTTAAAATATATTATGTCTAACAAGTTGAGTGGCAATTGGCAAAACAAATAATAATGGTTATGTCTGGGCGTATATTAGTTGTTTTTTTTTTTGCTTTTTGTTTTTCTTTGCCGACATATTTGGCATAACAACTACAACAACGTTGTTGTCTATTTATAGCACTGAGCAATTTGCATTTACCATTGGCACCGAAGTGGACAATACTCAAGATTCTAATCAGAGCTCGTTGGTTGCCCCGGCAACAGCTGTCCGCCAGCCGTTTGAGGAAATCCCCTTGGCAGTATGCCAAACGAACAGAGACTGGGAACATGTTTTTAATTAATTGAACCTATGGGCAAATATTAAATAGTCAAATACAAGAAATTAATTAATTATGCGTATTTATCTCAACACATAGAGTTCTAACTGCGCCGATAATTTGTGTTTATTGTTTATCGTTTGATTATGAAAAGTTGACTTACACTTGGAGAAAAAAGGAATTTGGTAATTTTAATTCGTTTTTGAATATTCTGGTTATAAGCAAAGTTCTCTTTTGAATATTTTATATTATTATATATTGTTAATATGATGAAAATTAATTATGAAAAAAGTTTGGTTCTCAAATTAACAAAAGTTCTTCTTAGCTCACATTTAACAATATTTTTACTTTCGTTAAAATGCTAAGATTTTTCTCTTAGTGTAGCTATGCAAATTGATGCCAAGGTGCAAAACATCTGTTGACTTGAATTTTAACGCACACTATCTATGCAGTGCAAAAAATCGGTGCCATCTGTTAAAGTAACTACTAAATATTGACATAATGAACACAAATAGAGAACAACACCAAACAATGTTCTTGTTAGCTTCAGGGACGTACGAGATAGGTACTCGAGCTCTGCTCCAAGTCTAACCCAATTAGAGGCAAAAAGCTTGCTTACACATGCCTGAGAGCAGCGGGCGGAAATCATATTTAATTGTCCACCCACCGACTGGCCTTAAATCAAAATAATTTAATTTTGTCATTCATCCAATCAACTGAAAGTTTATCTTTTTTGCTCGCGTGTCATTCAGCATTGCTGAAGCTGACAAAGACGCGGCGTATATGACGGGGATGGGGCGTAAGAGGGGGCGAGAGGGAGGCGTAAAGGAATGGGGCCACAAAAGAGCGATTACATTATCGCAGGGTACTAGGCACATAATATACGCAAAAAAAAATTCCATCCATGTATCCCAACAGTCGTATCAATTTCTATAGCTGACAGGTGTGCGTGTGTGTGTGTGTGTGTTGGTTAGTAGAAGATACTGTTAGTTGGTACATACAAGAGACCACTACAACTACAACGCTGGTAATTTCTAAATAGCTCTGTCCCCAGTTGCGAGTGCACATGGCGTATGAGCACTATTTGATGATAAAAATAAATATGATTTCACACAACAATACCCTCTAAACATTTGGCTGGCACAACATTCATCTTAAAAGTATGCTATATTACAACAACAACACTTAATGCACATTTACTTTGATTATCCGCATTGGTTTTTTGATAGAAAAGAAAATTGTTTTTATGCAGTGTTTACAATTAATCGAGTGCTTGAAAATAATCGAATAATTTGTAAATTTGACAATAGCACAGAAAATGTAAAGCTTCTTGAGTTTATTGGTGATTAATTTTTAAATAATACTAAAAAAAAAAATTTTTTTATTGCTGGTGACATGAAACTTGTGATAGATAGTGTTTTTTTAGGATTTTAATTGCAAGGCTAAAATTAACAAATTTTGGGACATATTAAAAATCGGATTTTTATGGTTATGATTATGATGTTTTATTAAAAATTAGTTTCGATTTGTCGTCTAGATTGATTCTGTATTGAAAATATATGCACTATTTTGTACAAACATAAAAATAAAATTTTGGAACTTTTTGGTAAAAAATAATTTTTTTAATAAATATCGATAAAATGTGTTTCTTCCTCAAAACTTAGATTTTCAAATATTTGCAATTTTATATTTCTCTACTGTAAAGATTATATATTTAAATTTCCAATAATCAATAAGATTCTTCGACTGTTGAAAGTTGTGTTTACACTGTGAACAGGGTAATACGTAGTCGGTTATACCCGACTGCAACTGGATAATACTCCTATTAAATCTTTTTCTAAATGTTCAAAGGTTTTTCTTTACATTGTCACTCACCTGGTTAAAGGTCCTGGCGACTCGCTGACTGCTTTAATGGAACGTCTGATTTGCTTGTGGAATGAGCCCAGGAATGATTCCTTGCGCGAGAGCAGGGTGCCGCTGCCGCTGGACTCGCCGCCGGCGCTGTTGATGCCCGATCCATAGGTGCCGCTCCGATTGTAGACCTGATCAACGCCGGTGGTCGCGTCTGCAACGGGTTCTCCGCTGGGGCTGGCGGATGCAGCTGCTCCTGTGGCGATTAGCTGATCAACGTTGGCTGCGGCTGCATCCTTGCTGTCACCTGTGCCCTTTTTATCCATGCTGTTCTTGTTCTTGTTGTTGTGGTTGCTGTTGCCTTTGACAATTGCCGCCATCTTGGTCGTGTCCTCGGTGAGCAGCTTCGTCCAGGCACTCTCGGCGCCCGCTGACTCCGTCTTATCCATTATCATTCTATTTGGCATTGGCTACTTATTGCTAAAAATATATATACTCTCTATTTATATGGTGAATCTCTTGGGGACCGGCGTTGGCTTTGGTTTTAGCTGATTTTTGTTGGCTTGTGGCATTCGTTATAATGGGAAATTGTGAAAATTGCTGGGCGCACTTTTCGTCATCAATTTGAGCACTTTGGTGTCAATCATCGAGACAATTTTTGTTGGCGAACGCGGCGAGTTCTGTGAACCAAAAGTTAAACCAGTTGAGGATTCGTTTCATAAATTTTACTGCGTATAATTTGTATATGTTAATCAAGAAATAGGCTAATCAACCTTATAAACACAATTTGGCATTTGGCTTAAAACACGTCGTTGCTGTTTTGTTTTTTGTTGTAAATAATTTGTTATGTTTTTATTGTACCTGTCTGTTCATCAGGCTGATCATTTCTTAATTAGCTTTATGGGCTGCTCTCTCACCTAAAAAAAGGCGAGAGTAATTTTATTTAATATTGGGAGCTGCTCAAGCTTGAAAGAACGATAAACAATTCAGCAAAAAAACTCACGAAATTAGCTAAAATTATAATTCATTAAGTTGTATTAAAAAATTTTCTACATGATTTTCACTTTTTTCAATTTTTAATTACAATAAATATAAATTGTATGTTTAGTAAATATATATGTGCATGTGTTTTTATTAAATTTTCACAGCAATTATAAGAATGATATAATTTTAGAAATACACTACATCATTTTTTTTATTTTTTATACAATTGATGTTTTGTTTTTTTGTTGCCAAAATCAAGCTGCTCGCAGCTGCTGTCCAAATAAATAGTCCAGTTATGTTAATTATGAAATTTTTGTTAATTTTTCACACACTTTTGACCAAGTTTTCACAATCTTTGACTTGTGTTTATATGGACGTTGTCGGCGGTTTATATTTGTTTTTGTTTACAAATGCAGATAATGCGCGTAGAATACATTTATTTTTAAATTAAATTGTTGTTTATATCATTTTGAAATATGTTCAAAATTTCATATTTGCACTGTTATGAAAATAGCATAAACTTTCAATTCATATCGTTTATTATTATTATTATTATTATTATTATTTATGTTATTTTTAGCTACATGCTTACTTTTTAGCATTTAATAAAAAATCAAATTATATGTTTATATATAACAACGATTTCACTTTGAAACGCACTAAAATTGGTTGCCTTATTATGTTGTTAATTTGTACAATTTTTATTATAATAATAAATACTACTGTCAGCATAGTAGAACCGTTAAACTAGACAAGCGCGCGTGGAAATCGCGACAAACGAAAATTTGCGACGATACAAATTTTTGGAAGACAAAAATAAACAAAAATATGAACTTACTAGGAGCGAATCGAGATGAAGACTGCCGCCGTTTGTTTTGACTGTGCGGATGTGGCTGTTGCTCTGACTTTGACTGTGGCGGCGACGGCGGCGACGACAGCGACAGCGACAACGACAGCGAATGCGAATGCGAACGCGAATAAGGCCAACTGGACGCTGAGCACGCACGCGCTTTGGGCACACACTCTGGCGAACCTGGGATGGAGCAGGGGGTTGGCAGCCAGGTAGCCGGGAGGGGAGTAGCCGGGTGTTATTGTTGAGGCCGGAGGCGATTTGCTGTTTTGGCCGTGCTTCTTGCCTCCGCAGTGTATGAGCAGCGTTTGCAAATTAACTTGGCGCTCGAGTGCTCGTTGCCAGTTTTATTATCCAAATGTGAGCAGCAGCCGCAGCAGCAGCACCGCCAGCACAAACAGCAGCAGCAGCAGCAGCAGCACAAATCACGACCGGTAACGGTAGCGTCATCTAGCACACACTTTTATCGAGTTCGCAAACGAGCGTCGGCTGCGTCGGCGTCTGCGTCGGCGTTACGTCGGTGCTGGCATCGGCAACGACATCGGCATCGTCATCGTCATCGTCATCATCGTTATTGCCTCGGCTTCGGCTTCGGCTTTTTAAGCACTTTTATTGTTGTTGTCGCGATTTATTCTTTTGTTTTTCTATGCTCGTAGGCGCTTTTCAGCATACCAAATCCAAATCTGTCCGCTGCCGCCGCGCAACTGAACAGCCGAACGCGTCAATAGTCATCAATGGTGATGCTGAACAAACTCGGAAAGAAAAGCACACAGTGCGAACCGATTGCTATTGCCAGGCTCGCTCTCAGGCCTGCTCTGAGTGAAAGCTGCGCAACTCCTTTTCGTTCGACCACAAAGTATGCAATGATATTTTGTGCAGACAAATTAAAAAATCTTACTTTTCGTGCAGTGCGCAAAAGTCTGAGCACATCACTCGAAATGACACAAAAATTACCCTAGAAGTCAATCGAATTGTTCAACGTCATAAATTGATCAACTGGGCATTGCACAAAAATTAAAGATTTCATTTGATTTATTATTGTAGCGTTGTAAGTTGTCAAACAAAACCTGTTGACAGCTGACGGACATCGACAGATAGTTAAATAAATAAAAGCCATTCATAAATTTGTCACGCTACGTCGCTGAGGTTTCGCTTAATCGTGCAGTGTTCAACAATTTTCTCTCTCGTTCTCCCTCACACTGTCTCTCTCTTTTCAAGCTTTCGCCAAACATTAGGCGCGAAGTTTACATTACAGGTTTTTTATTTGTATTTTTTTTTGTTACCAGCCAATTGTTTTAATTGCTTACTCTATACAAAAAAAGGGGTATATAACGTTTTTTAAAAATTGTGTATGCAAGATACCCAAGATTTTTAAAAATGGAAAGGAATATTTGGTAAGATAACATTTAAGGATGCCGAATAAAACTGAATTTAAAAAATTAATAACAGTAGAAAATAACGAAACGTTCATAAAAATTTTCAGCTAAACGTTTAAGGATGCTAACTAACATAAAAAGTTGTCAAGCATTAGCAATATCCATAAAAGAAAATAATAAATAAATACCTTTCAAATCAACATTTTCTTACTATAAAATAACCCTATTTAAATATTACTTCGTATAGCTTATATATGCACTCCTACACCAACGCCCCCGATATTATTTCTCACTTGTTGCCTAGCGCTTCGATAATTGTTTCCTCGGAATTTGAATGCAAACACAATTAGTGCAAAGTGCAAGGTGTCACATGTTTTGTAAAAAAAATTATTCGTTTGTAAAAATACAAAAAAAAATAATAATAATAAAAGCAGCCCAACACAAGAGAATAATATAACAATAGCGATAGCTGAACGAGTGTGATTCATTTCATATTCGTGCATTTACGTTAACGGGTGAATAATAAATCAAAATGTTATGCAAAATGGTTTAGATACACGTGAAAAGCCAATGCAACGATTACATTAATTGAAATACATTGAATTAATTCCCGCGCGTTCGCATTACATTCATAATAGGAACATAGACTAGATATCTAATAAAAAAATTCAACTAAATTGGGCGCTGAGATTTCCTATATTGTAGTAAATATATTTGTTCTTTTTTTTTTATAAAAAAGTTTAGCTTAGTGGAACACATCGCAAATCAACTGTAAGATACTCTATAATTATAAGTACATTAAAAAAAAAACAATATTAATCCATTTGGAAAAAATTAAATTTTACACATATATTTCTTAAAAATTCTATTTTATTGCTGTGCAAATGAGATTCTTAACACGAATGAATACAAGTGCATTCAAAAACATTCAAACATTTCTCTATAAGCTACAAAATGCACTTTTGGGCTGACGTCAAATGCACATTATATATGCAAATATATACTTATATGAATACATATATATTGATTTGTCGATGTGCCAGTAAATATGTATTAAAAATCAAGAGGGTTGCTTCTGAAATTGTGCCTTATATAGTAAAATATGAAATATAAATAGAATAAAAATATGTATCTATTCTCACATATTCTTGGGTTCAAATTTTAAGTTACATCAACTTGATTATAAGATTTTGGTCATGGATTGCTAGCTAAATAAATTCTTGACAAATTTATTTTTGTTACTTGTTAAATTGTTTGCCCTTTTTGAATTACGCCCCAATGTATTTAACAATATAGAAATATTTGTTTGTGTACTGAAATCTTACTATTTGCTGCTAATAATTCGGTGTTTACATGCTTGTTTTTATTTATATTTGAAAATGCAGTAGAATCTATAAAAATGTATGTGATAGCCAAGTGCTGCCAACAGAGGTTCCCCTTCGGTAATTACCATTTAAAACGAAAAATTCAACTAAATTGTTGTTACAATTATATTGCCCATAAATGTAGATATAACATTATTTTTATAACCTGCTAAGCGAATTTGAGGGTATACTAGTTCAGTTTTAGCTATCTGCAGGCCCTGATCTAAATAAGATATCTACCTGTCTGTAAGACTATAAAAGCTTAAGCGAATCCAATAGACAAAAAGTTTTAAAAAAAATTTTCTTATATCATATGCATATCAAGCTTTTTTTTTATGGATAACTCGCTCAAAATCTATTACAGCCTAATTTGATCCGAATATATTTTTTTTAAATATCTTTAAGATTAACCTGACGCTAGTTTCAGTTAATGATACTTTTTGTTCATAAGGCAATTTTACAATTTAAAATAAATTTGCTTAAGTGTCTGTAAAAACTCGCAGCTGAGTAAAGGGTGTATCCAAGTCAGGCTCTCTTTTAAATTTTTGTTTATAGTTCCCAGCCAAATTTGTATGATGAATAATCATTCTGCAACAAGATAAATACTCGGCCCAAAAGCTGAAGACTAAATTGGAGGTTGCCTCGGGAATTTGATCAGTGAGATGCATAAAAGTCACATGACAGGCACAAATGATTAGCACAGGTGGAAGCATAAGATAATCCAAAAATAATCCATTTGAACGCGCACGTGGAGATGCGCAATGTATGTGCAAACACGTGCTGCTGCTTAAGTAACCAACGGCACTAAAAGCTCCCAGCAGGCAGTCAATTGGGCTGTCAATGCCTGTCCAATTGTGTGTGTTTGTGTATGTGCAATATTTTTTTAATTTTAAAAGAACATTGCTCATTTTTTTATAAATGCAAATTTTCATATTTTGTTTTATTAATTTTAGACAAAATTTTCAAATTTTAACAAAATTTTTTATTAAATGAGTTTATTTTTGTAATCACTTATTATTTTTTGCATTTTCAATGTTATTTTCAAAAAGAAGAAAGAAATTTAATATACATTTTATTTGTATGAAAAGAGCGTCAAAAACATAAAATAAAATACTTTTAATAGGTAAATTTCAACTTTTGTTTGTTAAAAAAAAAAATGGAGTTATAAAAATAATGTGTATACAAATGCAGGAACACTTTTTGCCACACACACACACACACACACATCACACCCAACCAATTTTTTTTTTTTTGTAGCATTGAACTGAACGTTGCATATCTATATTGACCTAGTTCTGGCCGGGCTTTCGCATTTTTCAAATGCGTATTTTCAGCATCAGCTTTTCCGAGTCCAGACCGGCCTTGGGCGACAAATGAAATAAATTGACGTCGAGGCACGCAACAGGACGGCAGGACTGCCGGACTAGAGCTGGCAGCAGCAGCTCCTTTTCAGTTCGTAACTCACGTCAACGTCACCGTTGCGTGCCTCACATTTCGAACAGTAATCAAGCCAGATTTGCTGCAGCTCATAGGTTTATGGCACCGATGACGTCTTGTTTGAACTCTGTGCATTTTGTGCTTTTGCTGGGAACACATTTTTAGAGCGCACTTTCAGTCGAAGGTTCTCTCGATGGCATTGCTCCACTTAACTGTGTGCCGTTCATTTATTTGCATGCCAGGTGCCCAAGTTGACCCAAGGCTTGGGTAGCTCTTCGTCCTGGATATTACAGATACTCAAGCCTTGACAAGCGGACGTGTTTGAATACAAATGATGAAAACTAAACATTGTTAAATCCCAGCATTATTTTTTTTTTTAATATAATCTCTTGGGTACAGCACACAGTCGTTCCATAACAGCCCACATTTTTTTATAGTCACTGCAACTGCATCAGATTCGAACCTGCAACCTTGTTGTTCAGTATATAAATATTTTATATTTTTATTAAGTAAACTTTAAATTATTCTACATAATTTCTTTACTCTCAAGACAACCCAACTATAAGTTAGTTAATCATAATTCTTATAATAAATTAAATAGCAATATTTGTGTTAATATTTTTTTGTTTTAATTTTTCACTTTTCTTCTGACTTTCTCTTAAAATTAAGGAATATTTAAATAGTTCAATTGCCATTTGATTTTATTTTAGCACTTTCAACATTGAAATAACTTAATGTATATGTACGTTTATCTTGTTCTTACACATCAAATTAATGTCCGATGTATACAGGTAGTAGAGAATTTTTCAGTTTGATCGAATATTATGCCTAATTACTTGTAATTTATTATATTGCACCTATAATCAAAGAGCTCCAATTCCCTAGGATTCGTTGCGATTAAGACGTTCCGCATGCAACTGGTTTAACAATTTGTTCGGCTCATAGTAAAATGGATTTTGATCCGCATTTAATTCGGGGTCATATACAATAATGGGGCCAGCTACAATAACGGTTTTAATCGTGTTGTTATTATTGTCCACATCCGTTGGCGCTGGCCTGGCGTTATGGGAATCCCCATTATCTAAATTTAAATGCTGCTTCCTCGAACGTTTTCTTGGTGGCTCCGGAACAGGAACAGAGGGAACCGCCGATTGGTGGCAACGCTTTCTCCTTGATATTACTTTAGGCATTTCGTTGAGATATCCTTCTAAACTTCTAAATTTAATTAGCTCGATACTCTTAGACCTACGCAGCACTAGTCGAAATATATTTTTGAATAATATTTGTAAAAATCTGGCTATGTTTGAAGAAACAAAATTTCTTCAATTTTGCATTATATACTTTAACATTATAGTCAAGTTGAGAAGTGGCAACTAGATGTAGAAGCAAACACTTTTTTTGCTGCTGATTTACGCTTTAAAAATATGTATCCTAGCTAAAAGATTCTATTTCGTCAGATTGTATTATCTGAAATTCAATAGCAAAACAAGGTTTACCTTTTAAACGCTTTATAACAAATCACTCTCTTTAAAGTTAAAAAATGATCCAAGTACTAATCATCTAAATGATAAGTTGCCGCCTTATAAATCAAGAAAAATTAGTTAATTTTTTCTGTCAAATAGTTCTTGACGCAAAACGTGTCTGTCAAGCAATTGGATTAAAATAACGCAAAAATATTGTATTTAGTTTTTAAAATGAAATGCCGGGCATATTCCTATTTGCCAACTCCGAAGCGCGGTAAAGCTTCTCATAAATTCAAACTCGTGCCTGTCAAGTTGGTTGGTTGGGTAATGTATTCCATATCTATATCATACTTTGTCGTCCCGTGACATTTGTTAACTTGATGTGTGCACAACATGCTAGTGTGTGTGTGTGTGTGTGTGTGTTTACTATAAATATTTGTAGCAACTGCAAGAGAAATTTACTGCTATGACAGTTATCTGAGTCCCATTTGGCGCCTACTGTACTATACTAGAAAATTAGCTACTTATCTTCTGATACTCGGTTGTCTTGATTTTCTCGTTGTTGTTGCTGATTAGATGACAAAACATTGCAAAAAATATATATATTTAGATTAATTCTTGACTAGAGGAAAACAAATTAATTAATTATTATCGTTTCATTAAATGAATTAATTAATATTAATAAATTAACAAATGCTGTATTTGGTAATTTAATTTTTTTAATTCAAGGTAAATATACATAATATTTTTCTCTCAGTGAATAAACAGCAGACAGCATTAATCGGGATAGATTTTTAGCAAACAAATTATAGATAATAAATAAATGTTTGGTTAACAAACTGTTGCATAGTTAGAGCAAATATATGCCAAATGTTTTGTCCAGACAGATTCTAATCAGTTAACTACTCGCTAAATATTATTGTAAGCAATGCGGCAATAAGAAATGTTCGTTTTAAGTTCGCTCGCTACGCATAATTTTAGATGATTACTTTTGACCCCGCACTTGTCACAATTGTCCACATACTACTTTCGTGCATTTATTTATACACATAAATTCTTGTATGATGGATACATCGCACACAGATTGCTTTGGTGCGTCTGTTCAGCATCAATCGGGACAAAGCATTTGCCACATTTGTTTGGCTGTCGGCGATTTAACGCCTCATTACGACAGCGTCCAGCTGTGCGAAGGTCAAACGCAAAGGTCAACATTAGTTAGCTGGCGACAATCCTTCTCACTTTCTCTTCGGTTCAAAGTTGAGCGGTCTTTCGCATTGCCAATAAACCTATGTCGATTTCACCAAATAAACTGACCAGCCTCAATATTGTCAGAAGCTGAAGCAAATGTCAGCGGTCAATGATGCATATATGTGGCAAGTCTCTGAAACTTGTTATTATAAATCTTCTTCTTATTATTATTATTGTTATTATTATTATTATTATTATTATTGTTATTACCATAATTATTATTATTATTGTTATTATTATTGATTATTATTATTATTATTATTATTATTATTATTATTAATCTTATTATTAGTTTTATTATTATTAACTTGAAAGTAAAACCTGCTGTAATTTGCTTACTAAAAATAAGAAGGTTTTTAGAATTGATTCAACTTCCCTTTACGCAGAGTTCCTTTATTTGTTTAATAATGAATTCTAATTTTGTACAGCCTCGTCGCCAAATATATCCTCCAATTTTAAAAGCATACTTAGGAACTCGATCACTTGTACAGGGTATATGCTTATCAGACGCACTTTCGTTTATAGCAAACTTGTTTTATTATTTTTATAAAAAATATTAAAATAAAAAAATTGTTTCTTCAAGTTTGAAGTTGTAATAATAAGACAAATTTTTACACATTATTATCACAGTCGCAAATGCACAGCTAAATATATTTTATTTATTTTATCTCTTTTAGGGTATTCAGTGCAACTAAGAATTCCCGATATGATTTCATATATTAAATTCATATTGATATTAAATACTCAACATTGTAATACAAGTACTTTTCCCATTTGAAGGAATTCCAATTGAAACTCTGATTCCGCAGTGCTTGATGCTACAAGCCTCAAAATTTAATTGGAATTGAATGGTGCAATGGGAAAACAAGGTCGAGTTCACATTAAACACACTCAACAACTGCTTAAACAAGTGCAATTGGCCAGCAGCAGCATCGCGGCCACTTTCCCTCGCTCCCCTCTCCGTCCACTCTTATTTTATCTGTCCATATGAATGCATTCACCATTTGTCCAAGCACCTAATAAAACTTGATCAACTTTCAGTGGCAGTCAACAGATGCTCAAGGTTAAGCTGCATGTGAAAAACGCGCCAGCGGGAAATTGTGCTGTGCCATCTCCCCTCCCACCTCCCCCTGTTACAGGGTCGCACAACAAGTGGACAGCTTGGCTGTCAATAAGGCAATATGAAATCGAAGTGGGCCAAGCCAAAACAATTCCCAAGCCAATGTTGCCCAAAGCTTTTAAAGCCATCGTCGGGCGACGTCTCGGCGGAGCTGCAGCATTTAGCAGCAGTTAGAGCATATTATTATGCAAATGGATGCATAAATATATAAAACCCATAATAACTCACTCAAGTAGTCTGACCAACTCCGATGCGAAGCGTGGGTGGATCGAAGAGCTTATAACTTTTTATTGGAATTAGTTGAGGTAGCTGTGAATCAGTCAGTCAATTAGTCAAACAATTCATCAAATACACTTAAAGAAAATCTCCGATGCCTTCTTTTTCTGATAAGTATGATTCGATAACAAAAAAACTGTAGAATTGAAATTTTACAGTGAATTTTGTTAAACTGCAGTCATAGAAAAAGTTAATTTATTGATTTTTTACATAAATATATAATTTATTGTTGACTTGATAATAAAGGAATGAATTTTCTACAACAGAAACTAGCTACGAAAAAAAGGTTTCTACATTTTAGATAACCTTAAAATTCTGTTTGGAATAAGATTATATATAATATATATATACAATATACATATAAATATAAAAATAAATATATATATAAACATAAACATATGCATATATATTAAATTGTATACTTTTGTGTATCTTTTACTTATTGTATCTTTTAGTCTGAAGGATGCCCAATAACGCATCCTCGTACTTCTAATGTAAGCATGCGCGTAAAAAACTGAAGTATGCCCAATATTCAACCGGAAACTTGGGTCCATAAATAACCAGCACCGTGGGCTGCATTAAATGGCTTAAGTAGTCTGACCATTAGATATTTATTTTGGCCAAAAGCAAATTAAAGGCAGCTGTAGCTGCGTATCTGAGATGCGAATGTGAGTTTAATGAGACCCACTTGTCAGGTTGTCAAACGACAAAAGACCGCAAGAAAAACAAAAAATGTGAAGTGAAATATTTTGTTTTAAAATTTGCTTTTCATGGCTGTTTCTCTATATATTGTGTATTTCGACCTGATTTGTGTGTACTTGGCATAATTAAAATTTGAATTTTACCGGCTGTTTGCAATTATCATCTGCTATTTTTTCTTTTATTTGTATTTACTTTTTTTGTTGGATAGAAGCCAAATTTTAGTGGCCCATAAAATACAAAAGAATCAGCTTTCCATAGGTTGATTTTCATTACCAACTATTTGCGAGATATATACGGGATTTAATTGTTTTTGAAAGTATTTACAATCTCATTAAAACTATAAACTGTATTTGAATTTCCAAGAAATGCCAATTAAAATAATCAATAATTTTTGAATCGAGCATTTTTTTTTTGAAAAATTAAGTGCGTCACATTAATTTAGCATTAAAAAACAAACATTTTGATTTATTTAATTTGTGACAGCTAAATGCGCTTCATTTAATTTGTGATTTATAAGCTTTTTATTATTACTATAATTAGTTATTACTATTAGTATATTTCATTATTATTAATAGGAAAAATGTAAAAAATTTTAATTATTTTCCAATAAAACTCTATCTTATCTATTTATGTTCAAAAAAAATGTAATACTGTTAAACCAACATGGCGTATGCGTAATAAATTATTGTTATAATTTAATTAACACAATTTCTAAAATAAATATATTTATATATTTAAATATATTTTTAAAGCAGATACCAGCTGTGATATTTTTAGAAACTGATAGCTTAAACATTTAAGCTTATTCAATAAGTAGCCTAATCTGGCCAACGTGACGTATGAGTCATGCGTAACTTTTTGCTATGAATGGCAGCATACAATCGAAAATTCTTAATTCTTATATATATCCTGGAAAATGTATAAAGAAGGGTGTAATGATTTTATGCAAAATAATGTTAAAGATATTATAACTATAGTTTTTGGATATAAAAAGAACTAGGATAAAAGGCATCATTTTTTGAATACAAAAAAAAATGTAAAAAGGGCATTTTAAGAGGTATATTTATATACATGTATTTATTATTTTTATTCAATTTGCGAATGCCCGAGCTTGATGTAAAAAAACACTAGGAACTACGTACAGGGTATATCCTAGTCAATCAATTTCCGCTAGATTCTCTTATTTTTGCAAATGGATTCAAATATGGCGTTCACAAAAATGCTATAAAATATGTGCAGAACAATCGGTGATTCATAGACTCCATCAACTGTTAAGTTGATAATTTATAATAAACGTCAAATCATAATCAAAAATGTCCAAATCAATTTGTGCGAATTGAGTGCGTAGTAGTTAAATGCCAGCTCGCATAAGCTGCCAACACTTTTTCGAGACAAACGCTGTCAAAGTGCATTATCTATGAGGTACTTCGCAGTTTGCACTGATTTTACCTAGATTTAATATATAGACTCTGGGGAAACACCCAGTCGCAGGTGCCTCAACTCGGTCAGCTGACCAATGGAAGGCGTCAAACAAGCCCGCCCGCTAATTCTGGCCAATAAATATTTTTGCAGTTCGCTTATCTTCAGTGAGTTGAGTAAAAATCAGAGCATTGATTTAACGCCAGACATTTGTGCGCGATGATTGTGCGTTATTTCCCATTGTCCGGCTGGCAGGCAACTCTGCCAGTTGTCTTCTTAATTAATCGCTAAAAAGTATTCAACACTCGCCGGACTGAAGTGTGTTGACGTACCCATATCATATTATCTTATCTCGAGAGCCGAGCAATTGTCTTCGGCTACGCTAGTCAAGTGGCGTGTGCTTTTTACGGCTAATTTTTTATATTAATAGATCATACCGAATATGAGT
The DNA here is from genome assembly GCA_035043915.1 of Drosophila paramelanica. Taxonomy (NCBI): domain Eukaryota; kingdom Metazoa; phylum Arthropoda; class Insecta; order Diptera; family Drosophilidae; genus Drosophila; species Drosophila paramelanica. The sequence continues at coordinate 8,662,386 of JAWNMO010000258.1, forward strand.
TCTTTAAGTGATCCCAACAATGTGATGCCTATGAATTTGTATAAATAATAATTATTTGACTGACTCATTGCTTTAACTACTTACTTCTCAACACTAATAGAATTGGTAATTTATTATTAGTAGTAACCCCTTCTAATTTAATTAGAGAGTAAGCCAAAATGTGTCGCGTGGTCTTAAGACCCGAAATTTCTTTGCATACGAACTATATAGTTTATTGGCATATAAAATGCACAACGCGCTTTATCTGACTTTGATTTAAATAAAAAAAAAAATTTTAATCTAAATTTAGCTAATTCCTTGCTAAACCATTGGGAGTAATTTTAGCCAAGCGCACGTGTTGTGCAAACAAATTTAAAAACTCATGACTCTTTGAGAATTGTTTGATAATAAGCAAATGTGGAACACAAGGTTCGTTAAATATATATATAAAATTGTTTAATGGAATCAAACTCTTTAACGGACTAAGACATACAAAAATTCAAGGATATTTAAAATACATTTATATGTAATATTTTTTCGTGTCACCCGCCTCAAAGCTTCCGATACATTTTTAATTATGTGGGAAGTGTTTTGAAATGTTTTTCGCAGTTCGTTTTGGCCGTCATAAATGTGTCGCACAGTTGCAGCCACGTGACGTTGCAACAATTTGCGAGCGTGCCATAAATAAAATGCTTCTAATGCGTTCCGCATGGATCCGTCGCAGGGGCTATCAATATGATGGCTGCTATCATAAGAGGCGACAGCTACCTCATATTTATTTTATTGTATTCTGTACGCACTACACCAATATGTCAACCGGGTTAACCGTTTACAACATTTTATTAGTTTACGATATTAAAATTTTGACCATTAATATTAATATAATATTAATATAATATTCATTATTAACCATATAATTTAAATGTTCTATTAATATATCAAATAATACCTATAATGACAAAAAGTGATAATAAAAAATATTTGAAAAAAAAATAACAATTAAATGTAATGTCTGCGATTATGATTTTAATTTAGATTTTGATTATCAAAATATTATTCGATTTTGTCAAAGGCTTTTTATTAATTATTTAGATTAATTTTACATTTTAATCTGGAAACACAAATTTGCCTCAAATTGAAATAGTTGCCCCGTTTTAACCATTACCTGCCATATTAATAGTGCATTTTACTCTGTAAACACAATTTTTGTTAAAATGTGGGGGGTGGCAAACCGATAGCACAGAAAATCGAATATCGATAGAGTCCACAATTTTAAAGCTAGAGTCACCAAACTTGGTATGTAGCTGTTGACCTCTCAAAAAGATTGCGAGCTTGATATCCCGGCCACGCCCACTATAACACTCCCAGCGCCCCTGCTCTCAAAAATCGGATATGCATACATCTCCCACAGTTTTTGAGCTAGATTCCCAAAATTTTGCATATATATTGCAGGAATGGTCCCCCAAACATCTCAAAACAAATTTGTTGGCCACACCCCATCCCGCCCCCGTAATCGCAAAAACCGTTATATTTGACAGCTCCCTATGCTTTGGCTTACTATAGCTTTAATGTACAAATAAATATATATGTAAGCTTTTCTTATGTAAAAAACTGCCATTACATTTTTTGTTTTGTATATTTTCAGATTGGTAAAGGGTCTGCCAACGCAAATTGCGAGCAACAACATTGAAGTGCCGACGAAAAATATTAGTAAGTATGCATTTAATTAAGCAATACCTAAAAACACTTGATAAATATATAAAACTCGTAGATTTCAGGTGTTTGTGTTGAATTTAAGTCGTGTTGAATTTAAGTTTGTAAATGTATCAACGAATTTTAGGCATATTTGTATAATACAGTATAATAACAATATATTTAAGTATACCAATAAGCTTGTTTAAAATGAAAATAATATAATCAAAGTAAGAGCAATACGCATACAAAATAAATATAAGAACATTAAAAGGATGTAAAAAGAAATTTAATAATAATTTTACAAATTCTCTTTTATTGCTGTTAGGAGAATCTTCCTGGGCAATTTTTGTGTAGTCGGTTGGCAAATTCTCTTAAAAATCGAGCTGAAACACCAGGCGAACAGAATCAACAGAACGTGGACACAAAAATTTAAAAATGTGCTAAATTCCATTCCATTCTAAGGTAATAATTTTGGCCCGCCGATGTGCTATATTTCTTGTGAAAATTCAGACTCAGACAATACAGGCTCAACCTTTAATGCTAAATTCGATTTGGTTTGAAAATTTGTTGTCCAAAGATCTGTGGACTTGGCCATATCGTTGCAGATTTTTGGGGCATCTAAGAATTAGAACTTTTTAATGCCATTTGATAGTCCTTATTTGTACGAGTCTAAAAAGGTATATTAATCGATGTTATAAACTTTTTTTTCCCGAGATATGCAAATTTTAGTTCTTTTATAAGCTTTAAATGCCTGAATTTTGGCCAACTGTAGTCCAATTTGAGAAAGACATATATCGTTATACTCTTAAAAGTCTACAGAATGGATATCAATTTAAAATTTTGAATTTTAAAATTTTCGAGATTTTGACAAAAGTCGTGATGTTACCCCTTGTCATTTTTGTAAAATTTGGTCAAAATTTGGAATCAGAACTTTTTAATGCCATTCTTTAGTCCTTGTTTGTACGAGTCTAAAAAGGTATATTAAGCGAAGTTATGACCTTATTTACCCGAGATATGCAAATTTTGGTTCTTGTATAATCTTTATTTTGGCCAATTGTATTCCGATTTGAGAAAAATATACATTGTTTTACTCTTAAAAGTCTATAGAATCAAATTTTTGAATGCTGTTGGTTAGTTCTGATTCGAACGAGTCTAAAGTGATATAACATTATCATTTTTGTCCGAGATACAAAGCAAACAAATTGTGCCTTTATTTATTTAGACTTTTTTGTCAAACAATTTACATATCCCGTTAGTTTGATAGCCTAAAAAGTCGCGATAGTACCCAAAATGAAGGGCTCTACAATCTAGAAGCTAGAAGCTTTAAACTGGGATACATCCATCTCAGTGTCGCTCATATACATTTAACGATAAGTCGACATTTATGACTACTTTGGGGGCACACATAGGGGTTTAGTAAATCAAAATTTATATATTTAGAAGTAAGTATTTTTAGTTTTATATTTTTATACTCGTTCACTATTGAAGCCAACTAGACTTGAAACATTTATCAGTTTAAGGCTGGTTTTAGATTTTTTCAGACAGATCACTAATGATTAATCAAAAAAAATGTACCACAATTTTAGAGCTAGCTTTACCAAATCTTTCATACTGTTTTCTGAGGAACTCCCCTAATTTCTCGCAGCTGAGCAATAATCAAATAATCCAAAAAATTAGATCAAGATTAATTTCGACTGTTTTTCTTTAGCTGTTATTCTACTTTGAACGAGTATTGTGCAGTCGGTTACATCCGACTGCAACATTCGCACTTGTTTATTTATAATTTAGCATCTAGATCCAATTAACCGATAGATTCAGATGCAAAATTATAAATAAAAAGTCATTCTATATCGAAATCGGTTTACTTTTTCGATACTTAATTTTAGCTCATAATTCATTTTGAAATTGTACTCAAATATTTTCGATTTTTCTCACCTGAACACGTTTATTCTTGTCATTTTATGCGGCTGCAATTGAAACAGTAATCAAAGCAGGTAAACACGCACACATATGTACACACCCTCAGATCTGGTCAAGTGTTCAAGTTGATATTTTTTTTGCCATAAACGGAATGGACATTATGTCAAGGTTGCATTGACGCCTCCGCTAGCGATAATTGAACGCGCCAAGATTTATGAATTTGATTGATGAATGCATCTTGTTTGCTTTATTTATGGCAGCGTTTTACACGAAACCGGAATAGACACACACGACGCAGTTTGTCAGCTGTAAATAAACAAACTATTTTGTTTATTTGCATAAAGTATTTCAATCAAAATAATTATTCAAATCGTTTGCCAAACTCATAATGTTGAGCTTTCGAGTGCAGCAAGGTAACTGAATAACAAGAGCAAAATGACACAAACAGAAAGTAATCAGCAACTGCAACAGGTCCTGCAGCCTTCAAAGTAAGCGCATGTGCAGAGAAAACTAAATAAAATAAAAAAAAAATCAAATAAAAAATAAACATATGCCATAAAGTAATAGGCAAAAAAACCTAAATCGAGCAGTACAAATAAATACTAATTTTATTTTGTACGTGTTTATACATTCAATTTTAGAAATTCAACGGAATAATTTAAATCCTACACTTTTGGCGGGTTAAAAACGTATACACAGGGTTGCTAGCTATATGGCGCTGCCAACTGTTCACAAGCAGCAACTAGGTGGCAACGCTAACAGCGCGTTGTGTGAACGCGCACGCAAAACGCGTCATCTGAGCGCGCCTTCAAATTAGCTCACAAATCAAGCAAGCGCTGACAAATAAGAACAAGCATTATTCCTGCTTAATACTCAATTCAAAAATAACTTAAATAAGCTGAATTAAGCTAAAATGCCATACAGTTTTCAGTTTAACGCCGAGTCCGGCTTTTTGGAAGGTCTGGTGCGTGGTTACAAGAATAGTTTGCTCAAGCAGTCCGATTATCTAAATTTAACACAATGCGAAACTCTGGAGGATCTAATGATAAACTTACAAAATACCGATTATGGAAATCTAATGGTAAATGAAGGCGTGACCCCAACCGTGAATCTTCTTGAAAAGTGTTTGCGCGAGAGAATCGTAATACAATATAATTATATAAGTAACAATGCAACGGAGCCGTTGAGCACATTCCTCGAATATATCCGCTATGAGCACATGATCGATAATGTTGCCCTCCTGATGGCTGGTACGTACAATCATCGGCCCATGAAAAAGCTGCTGTCCATGTGCCATCCGCTGGGCATGTTTGATCAGTTGGAGGCGATCCAAGTGGCCAGCAATTTGGAAGAGCTATACAACTTCGTGCTGATCGATACGCCGATATCGAAATACGTCGCGAAAACTTTGAATAAGTCGGGATTGAGTAATGCCGCCATTGAGATACAACGCGGTATCATTTACAAGGCGTATCTGGAGGATTTCTATAATTATTGCATGAAATTGGGCGGCACCACGGCCGAGGTGATGGGCGAACTTTTAAAATTTCAAGCGGATCGCCGCACCATTATCATTACCGTTAACTCGCTCGAACTCGATTTGGAATCGAAAGTCAGGGAAAGTCTATTCCCCACCTGCGGCAATCTGTGCCCGGTCGCCCGGTCATTATTGGCAACCAGCAAAGATATCGATCACGTCCGCAGTACGCTCAGCAAGAGATTAGAATTCGCCAATTTGTGTGCCAATATTGGAAAAGACACCGACAATACAATCACACTGGAGGATCGCTGTCTCGTACTCGAGGCCAAAATGAACGTCAAGTCATATTTGCAGCAATTTCACTACGGCGTCTTCTACTCCTACATGAAGCTGAAGGAGTTAGAGTGCCGCAACATCGTCTGGATAGCGGAGTGCATTGCGCAGCGTCAACATGATAAGATCAACGCTTACATACCGATACCGATCTTTTAATGGCTATAACAGCATCTCCACTTTTGTTCTTTAATTTTTATGTAACATCTCTAACATCTCAATAAAAACCAAAAATCAAATACCCGACATTTTATTTTTATTAGCGTAAGAGAGGTAACAAAATTTGACGTTGATCTGGCAATGTTAATTCTACGATATTTCGTATTGTGTACTGAAAGAATAATTTATTCTGTAATCTTTTGGCTAGCAAGGCAATTAGACCCCTCTATGCGATTCTCATAAATTTAAGTAACGCCTGCAAACGTTTGACGTTTTCAGCGGAATTTGTGTGCTTTAATTTAAAACTCTCTCTTCTTAACTCTTTCTCATCCTTTCTCTCTATATTAATAGGCGGTCAATCGTACAAACATTTTGACATCTAAAGCTCTCGTATATACTGATATATACAGCTACCATGACTTTTGTCAACACTGGCATGTTTTATTCCATTTTGCTCATAGTTTGTTGCCCAGAATAAATCCGCCTTATTTCCTGAAAAATTTAAAAATTCAATTTTGGCTGTCACAATTAGTATCAAAACCCATATAAAAAGTGCTTTTGGGGGATTGAAATTTTTCGTCAAAAAATTGACGAAAATTTGTATATGTAAAACTTACCGATCCATAGTTACCATATTTTAAACACCTATAACCTATCAGAACTAAGCCATTTTCTATGTTTAAAGGGATTTTGATCAAATACAATAATGATAAGGTATATGTTTTGGTTGTTTTTACACTGAGCGAGCCCGACTGAAATGTTTTTAAGCTCCAAATTTGTCAGTTTTTTTATGACTTTCTCTAAAGGTCAAATCTTATATTTCAAAAAGTTTTAAATTGTAAAATTCGTTTACAAAGCTAGCACCCGATTTCGCTAAACCAAAACAAAAACTAAAAATTATTCGTGAATGCAATAAGTTTTGGTCGCATATTAAACTGAAAATTTGTACATAGCTCTCTTTAGGAACCTATCTAGTCAGATTAAACACAAATATTGGCACAGCATGCTTTTTGTCTTTACTGTTTAGTTTTCTTTGTGCGATGTTATTGTGAGCATATTTCTATATTCGAAAGTATAAATTAATTGATGAGCAAACTGACAGTTATATATCTATATAAATATACATAAATGAGAACTTAACACAATTTTAGTTAGAGATTTTTAATCATTTTTTTAGGCCATGTTTACTGCATATTTATACATACGTACCTACTGTGTGTTATGTACCTGCATACATAGTTACATACATATGTATGTGTGTATTTTGTGCATACATAGATTTAAGCGGTTATATGCCCGTATTTCAAATACCAAACTTTCGGGTTTGAGTTGAACCCACTAGAACGCCTGGTATTGAAATACATCTCACCGTTGGGTGTTATTGTCGCTGGTTGTTGTTGTTGTTGTTGTTGTTCTTGTCGAGTTTCCAAACCGAAAGCCTAGCGACAGAATCAGCTGAATCGCGAAACATTCGCTGGGCATTTGAGCAGCAGGTTCTGAGTTTTCTTTTTTGCAAAACTCAGTTTGAATTCGTGATTCTAGCTAGCTAGTTGTGTCAAGATATAACAACGAAACCGAATGAATCATCTTCGTTTATTGTCGTGAATGCTTAAATATACACATGTATGTCTATATATATATATAAATATATATATATATTTGTGTGTGTGTGTATATATTTTTCATTTTTCCACCTCTCTGCGCTTTAAACTGTCTGCGTGTGTGTGTGTGTGTGTGTGTGTGTGTGTGTGTGTGTGTGTGTGTGTGTGTTCAACTAGTTTTTTTTTTTATCAACAAATAACTATTTATTTTGAAGCTCAATTTTATATACTCGTAATAAGTCGGTAAATAATACGTGTAAATAATTACATAAACTATATACATACATACATGTGCAGGCATATAAAACCGATAAAATTTCGCATTATGCAGAAACTGTGAGCTTTTCATACAACATGTAAATGCAATAAAAACAAGAAATATCGGTTAGCTTCGGGAGGGCGAAGCCTAAATACCCTCACAGACTAAGATGAAAAATGTGCGTTAATATACTTCGATCAGTTTGGATTGGATATCATTAAAAACAACAAAAATAACTATTTTTAACACCGATTGTTGCTATGGTAGCTATAAGATATAGTGGACCGACTTTGCTTATATGTTAGAAGTATAGAAAAACACACAATTGGAAATTAGTTGGAATATCTGAAAAACAATGTTTATTTATAAAAAAAAAACTAAAAAAAAATTGCAATATTGCAATTTTGTGTACATACTAAGATATACATATAATATAGTAATTAATCTGCGCAAAAAATACTGATCAAGAATATATACATTTTATACATTTGAAGGCGTCACCTTCTGTGCGTTACACACTTAATCACAAAATTAAAATACCCTATGAAAGGGTATTATAAAAAATGCGAAGCTTTTCCGCATTTTTCAGCGAGTTCAAATTTCCTGTTCTTGCACTCGAGCTCTTCCCACCTCCCGCCCATCCGTTCGCCCGCTCTCTAGGCAGGTCCTCCGGTTCGGATGCTAGAGCCAGTCACGTAAAGCATTCTTTTTGTATTTCTGTCTTTTTGGTTACTTTACTCTCGATACTTGTAAATCTTGTTTGCCTTTTTCGCTACAGCTTTAATTTAGCCAACGCAAGTTGTTGTTTCAATTTCCGCGAATTAGAAAACAATAATTACAAAACCGCAAAAAAATACCTTTAACGAAAAAAGTCAATTTAAGACAACATTTTTTAACGATAACTAATTTAAATAATAAATTTACAAAGATGATTTTTCTTCTAATGTCCTATGTGCGGTTATTGCGATAATCAAATGAGATTTAATAATTGTTTCCCCCTATTTATGACAGTATAAGAAGAGATATGGAAACACATAGGCATATACATATACATATATGTACATGCTGCACCGTTCTCTGTCAATCTGACAACCTCACAATCTCAATACAACAACTAGCAACCGTTCCATAACCATTATTTGTGCCTTTCCGAAATATAACGACGAAGTATTGTGTTATACATATTTATGTAAAAGATGTGTGTGTGCAGAGCTCTACACACATACACAAGTAAACGGCTTATACATATGTATGCATGTGTGTGTGTGTGAGTATATACGGTAAGCAAGTATATAGTTTGTTTTTGTAGGCTTTCGTTGCTTTTGAATTTTTGAGTTTCGCAGTATTGAAATCGTGGTGGTGGTTGTTGGTTGAAATTCTGTTCTGCTTCCTCTTCAATATTGCTGAGAGTGCGCGCGCTCTCTCACTCTCTTCGTGCCTTTTAAGCGTGTAAGTGTGTCTGTGTGCATGTGTTTGTATTTTGTTGTTCGGCAAGGTGTTTGCGTTCGTTGCTGTGTGTTGAAAAATAGTTAAGTTAAATTATTATTAAAAACAGCCGTGAGCGCAGTAAAATTGAAACTCTGAATTTGTACGCAACATTTCAGCTGATTTGATTTGTCAATTTTTTTATTACTAAAATTAGCTATTGCCTATGTTATATGTGAAGTTGCCAGCTTTTATTTATTAAATGTAATTAACGTTTTTCTTATGTTCTCTTTTTCTTGAAAAATTCTCAACATAATAAGCGTTACAATTCGTGCCGTGCATTTGTGTGTGTGATTGAGAGAGATACAATAAAGTGCTCTCTGGATTTTCGTGCGCTAGTTAAGTTCTCGTTTGATATCTTTTCCATATGACAGTGGGCAACACCAAATTTTAATTAAATAGCGAATACAATATAAAAAATTGAGCTACATGAAACTGGTGAAACATATACAATGTGTGCATTGGCATTTAATTGCCGCCACAATCAATCAATATTTGAAACAGTGTTGGCCATTTGTTGAATTCAACCGGCTTTTAATTGACATGCAACCACTGTCGCCTCTCGAATCTCATGTGAGTTTTGGACAGTGCTGGAAAATTACTCAGTAATGGCATATAATGTGATTCGAGTTTCGAATGCAGCTATTGCGTCTTCCTAGCTCATTCCCCTCTCCCCTCGACACATTTCCCCTTTGGAAATCCATCCATACGACATTTCAAATTGAAAAAAGAGAGTTTTTTGCAAGCATTCTGTTTCAGTTGAGCTTCTTCAAATATCATTACGCATCTGTCAGAGAACTTAAGTCTCAGTTTTTTTCCATCTATTTATTTGATATATACATAAATGTTTAAGTATGTGAGACGTAACGAACATAATAACACTCTATTTCGAAAAATCAAGTGACGAAATCTTTGTACCCCAAGTGCCCCAGTGGCTCGTAATCGTATTTGGCATGTTTATTAACATTTTAAAATCGTTTACTCACTATCTCTAAATTTAGTTCGACTTTGTGTGTGTGTGTGTGTGTGTGTGTGAGAGTTCGTTCGTGTTTGTGTGTGTGTGTGTGTGCACGTTTATTCTTTTTTTTTTACCTTCCCATTGTCGTTCGTATTGAAATTTGTAATCAAAATCGATAAAAATATATATTTATTTGCCTATTTAGAATATATTCTTCATAATCTCTTTTACGTATTTCGTATTTGTAAGCTGAGAGCGCTGTGTGTGTAAATTTATATTCCAATTATTGGTTTTGAAGCGTTGTTCTCATTTGTTAGATATGGGTTTTGAGTGAAAAATATATTATGTGAAAAACAATGCGAAACAGCGGGCTGAATTGACAGCCCTGCTCGATAATTTTGCTTATACCCTGTGTGCATTCAAAATGGGTATAATGGTTCTGTGCTAACGTGTAAAACAGTCATTTCCCATTAAACATATATGCTAGATCGTTGATCATCATAAATTTAATAATAGTAATTTTATGTTATCTCACTGTATAAGTGTTGATAAATATAGATTTTAAGAACTATGGTAAACTTCCATAATATATTCCAAAATATTAATATTATATTGCTACATTTCCCTAATATCGATAAATATCGTTTTAAAAACATGCTTTGTGGAACATAGCTCGAAAAATATTTTTGTTTTTGGATACCTCCTTTAAATTTTGAAAACAAAAAAACCACAAAGTTGGGTTAATCAAGAATACATTTTCTAAAGTAAAACTATTTTTATGTATGAATGGGTATCTGTTAGCCGGTGACTTTCAACTATAGCACCATTGTTTATTTGATATTTTGATTCGTGTTCAAGTTGTTTCAAAATCTGGTTTTGTAAGTTTTTCTAAATATTCCAGCAAAAAGTTTTTTTTAATTGCATTTTAGATTGAAGCAAATTAATTATTGAGAATTTTGTTTTTAATGAAATATAACAATTTTGTATTGATAAAAATAGGTTTTAGAAAAACATTTTAAATGTTTTTACTGCACTTTTAGATATTTACGTAATCAGCTAAGACAACAAGGACAACACAAAAGACACATCCATGTTGATGCCGCGGTATTCCGAACCGGACAGCCATAGCGATAAAAGTTTTGCTGGGAATAACGGCCACGCCTCTACCACAGTGGCCGCCCACACAAAAATGCGTTTGCTAAGCAAAGTGGAGCACAACATGCGACAAAGCCAACAGCATCTGCAGCAGCATCCGAATCCGAATTCGAATTCGAATCCGGGCCAGAATCAGAGCATCAACAAGCTAATCCACACAGCCGCCACGGGCAACGGACTGGTGGGCGATGTGGACGAGCTGTTGACGCCCATGCGCATAAAGGCGCACGTGGCTCAGTCCATGTCAGGCAGCTTGAGTGGCGGAAGTGGCAGTTTCAACGGGGACAAGGATACGATGCCGCATTCGCGGCCGGAGCGGAATCTGTGGAGTCGCGCCGAGATGCTCGAGATGCTGAACATCATGCAACAGATGAACGCTCTGGAGCAACTGAACGATCGGAATGTGAAGAGCGAGCATGTCTTCCGTCAGATCGAGGAGGTGATGCGTAGCAAGGGCTATGTGAAGAAATCGAGCATACAGATCTGGACCAAATGGAAGTTCCTCAAGTCCACCTACAACACGACAACACGGCACGGCACTGGCATACCCAAGGTGGTGCCGGAGGAGGTGTACCGCGTACTCTGCCGGATGCTGCGCGAACATGCGAACGCCAGCCACAATGGCAGCGGCAGTGGCATCAGCAGCGAATGCGGCAACTCCAGGGACAGCTCCAGTGCCGAGCTGAACAAGACATTGGCCAGCAATGGTGACGATGTCAAGGAGGAGCTGGGCGTGGAGCATCCCATATTTGGTTTTCGTTTGGGTCTGATCAAGCCGGAACCTTTGGATACAGGTAACACAAAATAATTCAATTCAATTACCCATATATAAATATATTTTATTGTGATTGTGTGCAGGCTATGAGACGACGCTGAATCATGGCAACGTCACAGATCAGGAGATTGAGCCTGTTGACTTTGTACAAAGCGGTGACCAGGCACAGTCGCTGGAGCACACGCCTTTCCTAATGAACGTTAAGCACGAGCCCGAAATGGATCTGGGCATGGATGACACCAATACACCGCCACCAACGGCGCCCACTTCGCCCTCGCCACCGCCAGCCAGTCACAGCCAGGAGCAGCGGGACACGGATGCCCTTAGTCCACTGTACACAGCCAGGACGCAGTCGACAACGATGCCGCCGCTGCGCGTCGCCGCCTTTGCAAGTGATGCACAGCGCATGGTAACGTCAACGCCGACGCACAGCATCCTGCAGATCGAGCGGCCGTCGGTGCCACATGGCAAGACCAGCCTCAATGGTGGTCCCGGCCGGGGCAATCGTTCGTTGCCACTGCACAGCACCAGCAGCATCAATTTTGTGCATCCGACGAGTAAGTTGATGCTGCCACGCAAACAGCTGCCGATGCGGATTCCGCGCGAGATCAGCGTGCAGCCGACGAAGATGCGTGCGTTAAAGGCGGTGCCAATGCGCGAGACGGGCTATTCGCTGCGTCCGGATCGCATGATACCCGACTTGGAGCAGTCTATATCGCCGCCACAGTCGCCTTCGCCGCCCATCCTTGGCCAGCCTGCAGCGAAATACGCCATTCCATATGCCACAACCAGCCGGCAGGCGCAGCTGCTCAGCGAACAGCAACAGTTGCAGCAGCCACAGCGCAAGCGACGGCTGCAGTTCGCGCAACAGACGCCTGTGCCCGTCAAGTTGCAACGCAGCTCGACGCTCTTCGACGTCAAACCGAATGGCAATTTGAGCCATGCAGATGCAGCGGCAGAGGAGCACAGAGGCAGGATGGCCGCCGAGGAAGTGCAGCGTCGCAAGCAGCAGCAACAACAGCAGCAGCAAGAACAGCAGGAGGAGCTGTTCAAGAAGGAGCTCACTCAGCTGGCGAATGCCATGCGCTCGGCGCAAAAGGAAATGCTCGAGGATTTTTTCCAGCAGCAAAAGCAATTCGCGCGACGCGAACACGAATTTCAGCTGAAGCAGGATAATTTGGTGATGAGTGCTCTGCGCAAACAGACGGACGCGCTGCTACGCACAGCCAAAGATCTGATGCAGTGCAACGAGTTGGAGATGGGTGCGGATGCAGAAGGGGAGACGGACATGGAGGCAGAACAGCAGTTAGAGTGCCCGAAAACGCATCAGCAGCAAAAGGAGGATATGTTATTGCTACAGCCCGAAATAGAGCTGCAGGAGGACCTGGAAAATCAAGAGGATGAGGAGACGGAACAGGATTTCGAACAGGACCTGGAGCAGTACGAGGAGGAAACGCAATACAGCGACGAGGGCAATCAAAGCGAAGCGGCAATGGAAGCATCCACGTCCGCGGCCAGCGAATATGCCTCCAACCACAGCGATCACCCGAGCGACGCACAAATATGTTAATTTAGTTCACCTAGTTAGTTTCAAGTATTACAAAATGAAGGAAATTCACAATATTGTTACACCTATTGTCTAAAAAAAACAACCAGAAACATTCCAAACACACATTCCTTAATTTTGAAGACAAAATTATACATACAATATGGTGTATATAAAAAATATATATGTTTACAACATATTCCTAGAGCAAAGCCCACATTGTTAAAAGACTTGATTATATTTAAGCATTAAGAGATGTGTAAACCATAAATAACATTTTATTTATTGTTCTGGCTGTCGCAAATTGGACAAATCGCTGATTGCTTGTGCTATAAAGCTATTAAAACATTTATATGTATATATTTATAAACATGTACATATATGCGCATACATAGTGATATTTTAGCAATATCGAAATCGTAGCAGAAATGGAAACCGTACATAAAATTTATTAAATCAATATATGAGGCTTATCGCTGAGTTTTTATTATGAGTTGGCAATAAAACTATTTTTGGTCGTACCAAAAATAAATATGTACATATTATTCTGGCATGGATTTCAATTATTTAGGGGCTTGCCAAATCAGCTATAAGCAAGAAATGAACACTCAATTTTTTTTATCACGTTGGATTGTATTAACTTCAAGCTTTATCACTCACTCGATTAAACAGTGTCTGAAAATTTTGGTTTCCATTTCTGAATTTTATTTACCTCAACACGCAATAAAAGCTCAAGAATCAATTTTTCAAATGTTCTTAACAAGGATTGTATTTAGTATTGCAGTATTTAAAACAATATTCATATTAAGAAACGAAAACAAAATATATGGAAAAAAAAGAAACGCCCTTAACTAGCGAAAAATCAATTCTTATTAGCTATATTCTTTTCAAAAATTTTGTTTTAACTAAAAACTACATATATTTATATGTATATTAACTAGCTCTAGCTTAAAATGTGTATGTGTATGTTTCACTAAACTAGTTGTGTTAGTGTTTGCACAAGAGTAAACGCCTAAAGCAAATTATTATTATAACTATAATTATTATTATTAGTTGCTAGTTGTTTTATTTTACAATTACGATTAGGTTCCCCCCTTTGTCCCCAGCCTACTTTCCCCATACCCAACGACTGCAACGATCCACACTGCATACCCATCTAGTCGGGCCGATAGATAGGCGTCTTGGGTATAAATTCAATTAATATAACATACTCCATCATGGAATTGGAATCACATTGTTGCTTATGTAGACGCCAGTGTAAGCCCAGCTTATGATATAAATGACTATTCTCCCACTCGAGCAGCTTGTCCAGCGTTAATTGTGTCTGTGCAAGCAAAGAAATCATATGATTAACATTTGGGACAGAGAACAAAGAACAAAGAAGAAAACCACTGATAGGAAAGAGTCTCTTACGCGTTTGCTCAGACATATGACCGGCCAGAGGGAGCAGCCCAGCGTGCAGCAACAACAGACGCAGCCGCAAAAGAGCCACTTGACATTGAGAGGCAGGGTCTTCTTCAATATGCCATTGATGCGACCAATGGTCGCTTTGAATTCCTCGGGCGCAACGCGCGATAGCAGGCCGCAGGGAAATTCGATATTAAAGCGATTACTCAGGCCAAAGCTGCAATAATGGTTGAAAAAAAAAAAATAATTACAAAATTTTACATTACACTTGATTGGTAATCAAAAAAAGTTATCTTAAACAACTGCCAATTACATTGCAAACTGGTGCAACACTATTAATATTTGTTAGAGGTAATTATAGGAGACTTTTTGAACGTATAATGTAAAGTAATAACGGGCATGTCCCTTTTGTTTGTCTAGTGTATTTCAATGTATCTTATCTCTGTTTTACAGTTGGCTTCATGAAACATTGCATAGTTCCCTTCTTTTATTGCATTTAGTATATATGTTAATGGAAGTCGAAAGGCTTGATCACTATATCATATGGCTGTTATTGGTACAATCGATCGAAAAATATGTTTGTGAATAAAAAACATTTTTGTTTTTTTTTTGCAACCTTATTAATCTTAAAATATGTCTGACCAAATTTAGCAATTGGGTTAATGCTATGTTTCTGAAATATTTGAAAAAACTAAATGAGCATCGGTCCACTATAGTATATAGCGGCCGTAGGAGCAACATTTTTCTTTTTAATGATATCCGAGGCAAAGTTGGAAATTGTCCCTATGCTGCTAAGATATAGACAAAATCTTATCAGCATCTAACTGCTATAGAGTATAGCCCTTTATGGGGAAAGCCTGTCAAAGAGAATAGATATAGCGTAATTTCTCATTTCATTCCTTTATTTGTTATGCAACCCACTGTCAGACAATTATTGACATCTGGCCGCCAAATGGAACAAGGTCAAACGCATGGGCATTGCTGGTGCTATCAATATAAAAAAAACCAAACGCACCCAAAACAGAATTGAATTTAGGTATGATGAGGAGAGCCTTGAGCTACATTGAGAATTAATTCAAATACACGTGAATATGTGTGTGTGTGTTGTATTATTCTTATGTGCTTTAACTAGCTGTTTACTTACACTGTCATGTTGCCAGCGCCTCGTATGATAATCGGCTCGGGCACTGGCATAACTGTCTGATCCGGAAAGTGCTCCAAATCATCCAATTGTTCGTCCTCGTAGATGGCATCGAAGTCAGAGAAGGACATCGCTCTGGGGATTTTTTGCGATATCTTGTTTTAAATTTTTGATTGAAATGATGGGCGGATGGCGACGACCGTCAGAAAAACAGAACTAGTTGCGAACGCTTGCAGAGGTATCAGCACATCTTTCATATGTTTTGGTATTAATAGTTTGTGATGTTTGTGCTTTCAGTCTGAATGTTGGGTCTTCCTTTTGATTGTTGTTCGCTCGGACTACAAAACAGGCGCCGCCGTCTTTGTTGTTACTGATATACTGTTGTTGTTGTTGCTGCTGCTGTTGCTTCCGCCATACGCGTTGACT
This sequence comes from Drosophila paramelanica, assembly GCA_035043915.1. NCBI lineage: Eukaryota > Metazoa > Arthropoda > Insecta > Diptera > Drosophilidae > Drosophila > Drosophila paramelanica. Next base: position 8,678,705 of record JAWNMO010000258.1, read on the forward strand.
GCGTTGCGGCGACTACTGATACGGGAGCTGACGGTGACTTCCTTTATTGCGTTGCATTCAAAAAAAGAAGGCACACAAATAAAATATATATGCAAAAGTACATATTATAAAATTGAACACAAAACAATAATCGAGTTGATGTAAGCCAATGTACGTGTGTGTGCAACTTCTAAATGTTGTGCAACACTGGCGTCAGTTTGCTCTGTTATTGTTGTTGCTTTTGCTGCTGTTCCTGTTGAGAACGGGGGGGATAGCGGGGACCCAAAGCAATGTGCATTCGTTTTGTTTGCTGCGTATTTCGCAATCACTTTTTCACCTATCGCTTACAATTATGAACTTGCACGCTTCATGCGTGCAATTGAATGTCCACTTTGTTGTTCTAAAGCCAATTTCAAATAATTTGCACAAATATTTACACCACTATTTTTTTTAACGTTTTGTAATAACGAAAATATAAAAGTTCTCAGCCTAACATTTGTTGTTGCCAGACGACCAACCAGCTGGCTGCTGTTTGTGATGTAGGGTTGCCCAACTGTTCCAAAATAAGCGAAAAATATAACATTCAAAAACATGGGCATAACCAGCGGGATAATATTGATTTTTTAATTAGCTAAATTTATAAATAATTAGGTATTTATAATATTAACATATAAAAATATGTATAAAGCACATATAAGCGTATTTTCTAACTAATAATTAAAAAGAAATTGTGCACAAATTCGACAGATTAGCAAAACACCAATTAATGCGTAAATGACAAGGCAAATTTTGAGAGTTGGTCACATCCCAATCCTGCTCCTACTTATTTTTCGCAGCACTTGGGCTGGTGGACTGAAAGACCGAGGAGGCGGACATCAGATTTTCAATATATTGGCCAAGCACTTGATTCTCCGAGCGTAATTTAAGATTTTCATCTTTCACTGAGTCAACGCGCTGCGACAAATCGTCCAGTGTGTTTTGCAACTCCAAGACTTGGGTAATTAAACGAGATTTCTCCTGTATGTCATCCGGTCCCACGTCAATTGTGTCCAGCGAGTTGTGCGAGGAATCTGGCGTTGAGCTGTGATTAGTAAACGAAGAGCGCAGCGAGTCCATCGATCGACCATTCGCAATGTTTTGGGTCGTTGAGGGCTCATCATCATTGATAATAACTGCAAATCAACCAAATTGTAGCCTTTTCTCACAGATGGACGCGCCCAAACCTCCCAAATTCTTAACTCATACTCACCCTGCGGATCTTCGTCAATTGCCATTATATTGTCATCGTTGTTAATTATTGACATGGTTAATTAATGTGCTTACACGCAACGCAACTATAAATTAACTTTAATTGTTAATTTTGTTGGACAGAAATTACACGAAAACGGAAACTACCACTTTTTGGGTTAAAATAAATGCGCTGTCTTACACTGTGCGTGCGACACTGTTCAACACTGTTATTTAATTAGGAACTACAAGAAGAAGACAAATTTGGTTGCTTACATTGAATATACATATAAACTTATACATATATGTTGTATATATTCAAACTATAACTGCTACGCTTATGTTGTTACAAATACAACCCGTATTTTATATAACTTAAATATAAAACTTGCATAATAAAACAATTACATTTCTATTTAATGCAACTTTATTTTTGTATAGCTGTTATTTAGTATATTTTTTATTTCTGCTGCTGCTCCTCTTTGCTGTTGCAAAAAAATTAAGGAAAAACTCATAAGAAGTGAAGCGTTAGCTTTTATTTAAAATAATAAAATAATGTAAATAGAAATGTAATGTAAAATTCACTTTCACAATCTTTGCGTAATTTTAAAAATAACCGACGTTCGAGAAGTTGTTGTTGCTGTTGTTGCAGAGTTGTCACCTGAACACGATTCGATCGACGAATTAAAATACACACGCATGCTTTTTGCCATTATAGTTTTTAACATTGTGCTGCAAACAACTTCGCTTCAAGTTAAAATGTACATTTAAATAAATTCAAACACAAAGTTGTGGTTATTAGACACAAATCTGACACTTGGTAAATAGCATAAATCACTAAGCAATCTTCGTTTATTGGACGTGTAGCAGAACAACAGTTAAAGTTTGCGTAAAGTGTATCAAATAGTAAGATAAAACCTTGCTCTCAACATTAAGACAGGTACTGTTAATTTAACTATAATATCCACTTGTTAAATGATAAAATTTAGGGGTTTTTAAATAATTGCCTTTTTTCAGTTTGCTCTGCAAGTGTCGCTAACTAAAATCAGCGGTCAAAACAGTTTCTCCTTTAATGGAATCTGTGCAGTTTCTACTTTAACGCTCAAATCGAAGGTAAGCTTTTGTTTGATGTTTACATCATCTAACTGTTAAATTAAATACAGAATTTTTGGTAATTATGCCATTGGCCAGATAAGGTATGTTCATATGTACATACACTTGTATATATGACATTGGCATCAGCAAACGCATACGCACATACATAGATGCTTAACAGCTCTAAAATGAAAGATTTGAAGCTAGTTGTGCTACAGCAGCAAATCCCACAAAAAACCGCACGTGTGCGTGCACTAATATTTATTATTTAAAATGTCTTGAGCAAATATAAATCTGCATGCAGCATACCTAAAAATGATATCAATATTCAATATGCGTGCTGCCAACTTTATCTAAAATAGGCCGTGAAGAACGGGCGCGCAAATGAACGCCCTGATTTAAATTATTTTACGGAATATTTCGCCAAAAATATAGTTAATTCATTTAAAAACGTTGTTATATTCATATGTTTTTAAAAGTTTTCAATAATTTCAGCGTAAACAAAACGACTTCATAACTGATAATAATTTAAAATCAAGCAATTTCGTGAAACTACCGTACATGGCAAAAACAAAAAAATACGGCAACCCGAAAAATGCATAACAAAAAATACCAACATTTGTAAAACATTTACCGCGTGATAACTATAAATACTTCAATAAATCACCGCCAATAAACATAACATATATAACAAACGTGAAAAGTTTAAATACACAAAGAAACGTACGCAAATATGTAAAATAAAAATCAACAAAAGAAAAAACAAAACGGTTTACTACTAAGAAAAAAAATACCAAATGCTGGCCAAAGGTGTTGTGCTTGGATAAAATGCCAAAAACTTGTGCGGCAACGTACGAATTGTATTGTTCCATGCAATTGAAGTGTTGAAAAGTGAAAAGACGCCATTTAAGTTGACTTTGAATTAAAATTGCTTAAAACTGCTAACAGAAAACTGTAAACTAAAAACAGTATAAAAAACAGTAAAAGCAACAACATGTTGCCCGCCAATCTGGGTGTTGCGAATCTGAGCCAAGCAAAACGGGAGTCGGCCGTAACAATGTCGGCACCAGTAAAACCGGGAAACTGTGGACACTCTGGCACCCTGACAATGATACCGCCCGGAACAAAAGCAACAGTTAAGGCGCCCGAGGAGCTGCGATATTTGCCGATTGCAGCCATGCCCACCAAGCCCTGTAATATAACCATTAGTAGTTATAACAATAGCAATAATAATAACAATAATAGTAAAAATATTAACAACAATGCGGCTGCAATTAAAACCAAACTGACGCCAATGAATATTGTACAAAAACAGTTGAAAACGAATAATAATTGTTTGACCACAGCGTCGCCTTCGCTCATACAACTGGTGGCCAGCAACAACGGTACTGCCAACTCGCTGCTGTCCATTTTGACGCCCAAAACGCTCATCAACAACAACAACAACAACAAGAATGCCAGCAACAATGCCCACGGTCTGCCGCCGCCGCCTTTGCCTTCGACACAGTCTCAGTCGCCGTCGCCGTCGCTTTCTCAGCCGGTGCTGATACGACCTGCCACCACGATGACTACAGTTCCTGCACAGCAAAAAAATGGAGTCAATCACAACAATAGCAGCATTATCAAGGCGAGCTGTCCGGGAACAGCACCTGCTTCTGTTCCTTCTGCTCCTGCACATCCTCATGTCATCTCACTGGTGACTCATAAAACGGGAAGCAAAGCGGGTAAGTTAGCTACATATTAAGTGCAAAGATTATATAATTATAGCTGCAGCCTAAAGTTGTAAAGTTTCGGTTGGCCATACAAACATGATACATATCATTATTATGCGCTGAAAATAAGGGTATAACAGTTTTGTGCAAATCATGTAATAGGCAAAACATATCATCTCTTTACCCTGAAAGTGTTTATATTTATTATCAGGGCGATAAGCCAAGTCGATGTAGTTTGTCCGTCCATCCGAACAATAACACTAATATCGAAAACTTGAATTTGATTAAAACACGTTTTTTATAAGCGTATCTGAATCAATTTAAGAGCTAGTACTACATTATGTACAAGCTTATGATTTGTATTTGATATATCGCCAAGCTTTGTGAAAATCGATAATTATCGATTATTAGGCATCATTTTCAATAGCATGTTTCAAAATATAATAAAGCTAAATTTGATACATTTTTGACAAGTTTATATGTATTCGATAATTCGTCATATTTTTATCGATAAATATCGATGAAATACATGGGTCTTAAACAAATCTGGAAGTTTATAATACCTGTACAATTTGTATTCCCGTATATCACCAAATTTGATTAATATCGATATATATCGGGATTAAGACGTGCTAGAGGATCCACCAAATTTAACATGTATTATCTTGATAGCATACACAGCTTAAGAATAGGCAAATTTTTGAAAATCTGCCCATAAATGAAATACAAATAAATTTAAGATATACAGGCTTTGGTTGCTACATAAATTTCGTCCTGAAAAATTCAAAAAGATCACACAATACTCTTGTAACTAATTTGAAAATACATTTTCGATGGCAAAAGCGTCAAGTAAAATGAGTAGCTTCTTGTCTGTGTATGTGTGTATATGTGATTTTGTGTATGTGTGAATGGTAGGTGAACTCAAATACATGTTACGTCAACTCGCAGTTGGATACAGGGTATCTGACAGTTGGAGACTTACGACTCCAATACTTGTTATTTATATATAAATATAAAGTATAATTTGCTTTTGCATATTCGTCTCGATTTGATTTCGGTATTCAATCCATTTATTTTTTGTATTATTATGTTGTTTTTTTTTATTTGTTGGGCACAACCGCCGTCGCAGTGAGTCGCGCATTTAGTTGTTGTCGCTTGCCGCGTGTGTGCGTTTGTCTCTTATTATTATAACTATTATACATATACTTTTGTATATTCCTACTATAGTTGTCTTTGTTGTTGTTGCTGTTTACTTAACTAGCTTAACGAATTTATATTTTTGTTTAATATTAATTAGTTTGAGTACGAAAATAAGTTTCATGTGGCTTTTTTCAGATTTTGTGTAGTTCACGTTTCCCTTCTTTTGATTATCGTTGTTCCATTGATGTTCAATTAACAAATGATTTAATATTTCAAACGTTTATTCTGATCTGTTGTCACAATTCTTGTTTGCATCGTTTTTCAAAACAAGAAAATGGGGCTAAAAGTCACTTGTAAATATACTCACTTAATTTTAGTTGTTTATCAACGACATATGCAAAAGTTGCGGGCGGGCGTGATCAGGTTTTTTTTTTCAGCTGCAGCTGCCTCAAATGAAAAATAATGAAAAAAAAACTGAAATGAAAACAACAACAATTTCTCTTGACAAAAGAGCAAATGCTGCGAGGACAACGCTTCTCAGTTTAATATTTACAGATCGGAATTTTATTTAATTTCTGTTAAACTTTTGAGCTCTGTCTAGTGAGTCACATTCACAGAAACAAAAAAAGAGGTTGAAAAACAAAAAAAAAACATTTTATGGTTTATCATAGTATAAACACACACACACACACACACACACACAGCTACAGCGCATAAGCATGTATGTGTATGTTCGTGCGTGTGTGCCTATTTTATTTCACTTACACATATATTGTATAATGTAAATTTTTACTCTGTTTGTCTGATTTCAGCACCTGCTCCGGCCACTCCAGCTGCTGCACAAATTTCACTTCTTTCGAAAAGCCGCACGCCTGTCATATTGAGCAAAGCGGCCGTGGAGAAAATACGTCTGAAGTTTGGTCAGGTTCAGGCGCAGGCAAACTCCGGTTCACTTATCCTAACCAAGTCGTTGAAGAGCAACTGCACCGGCAAGAACAACAACAACAACAACAACAACAGTGCTAATTCCAAGCCGGCACAGGAAGTAGCTAGCCAACAAGTTATACAGAAGCCTATGCCCGTTACGGTCACGCCCACGCCCATGCTCACGCCCTTGTCCATGCCGACACCTATGCCCGCGCCTATGCCCATGCCGATGCCTATGCCGAGCAATGTGCATGTTGCTCTGCCGGAGATTAAGATCAGTACGCTGCCTGCAGTTCCTCTAAATGGTGCAAAAATAATGAAAGTCCAAGCCAGTCCAACATTGGCGGTGGTTATGCCAGCAGCAGCAGCAAAACTAACAGCAACGGCAGCAGCAGAAACAGCACCAATTGTGCAGCAAGGTTCACCCAAGCTGCAGCGCTCTAAATCGCTGGCGGGGAATGAGAACAATGCGGCTGTTATTTGCAATGCCAGCGAGCGGCGGCATTCGGTGGCCATAATGGCCAAAGAGGTGGATGTGGTGGAGCAGACGAAGCCGATAGAAACGATAACCATAGACGATGATGATAGTGAGGAGGAAAAAGATGCGGAAGAAAAACAACAGCAGCAGCAGCACCAGCAGCAGCAGCTGCAACAGAAGCAACAACAACAACAATCTAAACCAATATCTAGAAAAAACTCTAAAACCAGTCGCAGCAGCAGTATTACCAGCAGCAGCAGCGATGTGGAAATGATTATACTACCCACCAGCAAGCCGACGGAGTCGCCGCCAAAGCAGCCGGAAACGCAACCGCCCACAAATGGTGGCATGATCAACATTGTCAAGGCCGAAACTCTGCCGCTGACCAAGGAGGAGTTTGAGAAATCGCTGCGTTGCGACGAGCACGTGGACAACAGTTCACCGTCATCGGTGTCCACCAGCAACACATCCAAGTCGGGCACCATCACCCTGACGCCCATTGAACGGCTGCAGCAGAACGGCGTAGAGCAGCAGCAGCAGCAGCAGGCGGTATCCGTGGCGTTGAGTAACTTTAAGCGCCGCATGCAACTCAATTTTGGCATGTTGCGCTGGCGGGAACAGCAGCCGGGCATTCTGCAAAATTCGAAAATTAGCTTCGAGCTGAATCGCTTCAATTTGCTGCAGCTCGCGGAGCGCTGTGAGTCCCGTCAGGGACCGGCCAATTATTTTGAGCGACCGCTCTTCGATCGACCCGTGCGACGGCCGATCAGCAGCTCACATCCCTTGCTCTATTTGTGTGTGCGCTGCAATTGCCACGGCCCCGCATCCGATTTTCTGGCGCCGCGTGAGTAAACATCACAGTATATCCAAAATGTGCCTCATTTATAACTTGATATTGCTTGCAGACTTTTGTTCGCATTTCTGCGTACGGCGGGCGCCCAAGCGTCGCCAACTCAATCCGGCGAGCAGTGCCAGCGAGAGCAAGATCAGTCGTGTTCAGGAACCAAAGGTGCCAAATGGCCATCTTCAGCAGCTGCAGCAGCATCAGCAGCAACAGTTGCAGCATGAACGGGACCGCAAATCTTCGTCAGTTAAGCGACCTTTCCGCTGGACGGAGTATCTAAAGCTGAAGGGTAACGGCGGCGCGGCGCCCATTCATCTTTTCCTCAATCCGTTTCCAATCAGTCAGAATTGCTTTGAGCGCGGCATGAAACTGGAGGCCATCGATCCGGAGAACTGTTCCCTCTTCTGCGTCTGCACCGTTGTTGATGTGCGTGGCTACCGTTTGAAACTGAACTTTGATGGATATTCGAGCATGTATGATTTTTGGGTGAATGCCGATTCAATGGACATCTTTCCGCCGGGCTGGTGTGAACGCACCTCGCACATTCTACAAGCGCCCAAAGGCTACTGCCCGGATCGTTTCACCTGGCATCGGTATCTGGTGAAGACAAATGCCAAGGCAGCGCCTTGGGTACTCTTCACCCATCTAAATGGGCCAACGGACGCGCACATTAACGAGTTCAGTGTGGGCATGCATCTGGAGGCGGAAGATTTGAATGATACGGGCAAGATTTGTGTGGCCACGGTTGCGGATATACTAGATGAGCGCATTCGCGTCCATTTCGATGGCTGGGATGACTGCTATGATTTTTGGGTGCACGTGAATTCGCCGTATATTCATCCCTGTGGCTGGCACGAGGGTCGCCAACAGCTAATCGTGCCGCCGGACTATCAAAATCTTGTCTTCAACTGGGCCGATTATATCAGAGAAGTGGGTGGCATTGCGGCACCCGTGAAGCTGTTCAAGCCCCGTGAACCCATGGAGTTTCAGTCAAGCATGAAACTGGAGGTAGTCGATCAGCGTAATCCCTGCCTGATACGTCCAGCGACCGTGGTCACCCGCAAGGGATACCGGGTCCAGCTTCATTTGGACTGCTGGCCGCCGGAGTACTTCTTTTGGCTCGAGGACGATAGTCCCGATCTGCATCCGATTGGCTGGTGCGAGGCCACATCGCATGAGCTGGAGGTGCCGCCGGGTTTCCAGCAGCGTGCCTCGCTAATGCCTTGTGACGTGGATGGCTGTCGCGGTTTTGGCAATGCCAAACGCTTCACTCGCAATGTTCACGCCCTGCGCGACTGTTGCCCCTATGCGCCGGAGAATTGGCGCCAGTGGCGCGCCAAAACGGTGAAGCCGGCGCGCGTTCTTCCCGAACATATCAAGCGAGCAGAGTCACCCAAGCCGCAGCCTGTGAAGGAACCCTCGCCGATCCTGTTCTCCCGTTTGAACATAAACCCAAAGTCAATGGCTCCCAAAGTTAAAACGTACACCAAAGTAGATAAATCCCGCCCCAGCTTGGAAGCGGAGCCAATGCCCAAGTTGAAGCGTGAGGAGCCCAAGCCATTGCCCATTGAAATCAAGCAGGAGCACAAGGAACCAACAACACACAAAGTGATGGCCGACACCGAAACCGTCGAGCTTAATCCTCGATGTCTGTCCATAGCCAAGTCAATAGTGGCGGAATACGGGCCACAATTTGCACGCAACTATCGCCTGTGGCAGAAGAACAGTGACTTTGACATGGCCCAGCTGCGGAGCAATCCGCTCTACTGGACCAACTGGGATGTCTATGAGTTTGTCGAGCGTGCTCTAAAGTCTTCCAGCATTGCCCAAATGCTTTTCGACGAGGAAATCGATGGACGTGCCCTCCTAATGATGGGACGCAACGATATATCCAAACACTTTAACCTGAAGGTCGGTCCAACGGTGAAGCTCTTCTCGCTGATTGTCAATCTGCGCATTGCGGTCGCGTGTAAATTCGAGACCCGTGAGACGGGCCTCAACATCAGCCATGCCAGGGTGCATGCCGGGCCCGACAAACAGGAACCAGAGTTCAAATCAGACAAGCGCTGGGAGGCAATGCCAAACAGCTTTGCAGCAGCAGAGGAACTGGCAGAAGATGAAGATAATGCTGACAATGATCAGATGGATGATGAGGAAGAAGTGCTATCCGATGAGGAGGACGTTGTACTGGACAGTGAAGATTTTATGAGTGTTAAGCCAATACATAGCATTGTTAGAAATGGCAAGGATAAGGACTCGGATGTGGATATGCGTCCACTGGATGTTCTACCTGTGAGCCCCACGAGCGTGTCATAGGACTGCACACCGCCGACTCCAGCCATTATGTTTCAAACGCGTTTAATTTTAATTCAATTTCTAATATTTAAGTCTTTTTTTATAACCCAATACGGTAACTTTGGAATTTCAGTTAAATTAGTTGACCTATTTCTTCGTTTATAAGATTTGTTGCATTGGTTCGTTTTCAATCAATTGATATTTATAGAGCAACTATTTAAGTTCGATTAAAGCGAATGTATAAAAGTTTTGCGATAACTACTAATAAACAAAATATTGAGCTCTGTACGATATATGTTGGGATGTCAGAATTTCAGGATTTTCGACGTTTTGAACTTTGCGATGAGCTTCGTCTTGATGTTCGGTGTGTTTTTTGTGGTACATTTCCACCCGTCGATCCTATCGAGCTACGCAGCGTATCCGGCCCCGGTGGATTTTGTGAGGCAGCAGGCTCGCTCTCTTCCTGTATTTGCACGTTGGCTTCTGATGGTAACTGCTCCAGTCCAGCGTTTTTATTATTCAATTCAGGTTCTTTTTGGTTTTCGGCGCCTTGTGGTTCAGCCAGGGCTGCAGCATCGTCCGTTATAGCCAGGGTGCCGTCGGCCTCGAAAAGCACATCACCAAACAGATGCGTCACTTCGACAAACTGCTGAAAGCAAGTCATATTTCCATAATGCAAATTATTGTAAACCTGATATTTCTTTAAGGCCAGCAGAAGTTCCCTGTCGGGTATGGTGCCCACCGATTTTAAAATGACAAACAATGCATGCAGCTCCTTCAAGCTGAACCTCAAAAATGAGTTGTCATTGAGCAGCTGGTTCGCAATCGGTGCAATTTTCTGCAGGGCATGAAAAAAAGTGTTTAATATTAAAAATGTGTATTTATAATTGTTACCTCCCCTACTACTTCCATCATAGCCGGGCGATTCTGTTCGTTAGCTAGCTGAAAGATTTTTAGCACAGTGGCCAGGGGCCAATTCTGGTTGGCCAACTTCCCAATATAGCCATCCATAAAATCGGGCATTTTGTATTTGCTCGACAGATAAATCAGATCGGTGCACATTTCAATAGTTATTTCATTATAGATCTCGTAGGTGTATATATATAGGAGAAGGGTCTCGTACGCATCCGGCGAGGCATCATTCACGCTCATTACTCGTTTATTCTTCTCAAATTCTGGTTCGTTTATTATACGTTTAAATTCATCCGATGCGGATACCAGCATCGCCTTGTGGCAACGGAATTGACGACAGCAGCTTTTTTGACATTTATCCAAATACAATACGTGCAGTTCGCAGTCGGATAGTTGGCCGCTCCGGAGCAGCTCCAGGCGGCGTAACTTGCAAAACATTGTACAGAAATTTGTTATACTATAAATTTTTCTTTTTATATTTAAACGTTTACTTTGATTTGTTCTATGTTGTAAGTCCCTGCTTTTTATACCCTGTTCTCATAAAAAATGTATAAGCAAGGGTTTTATGGTTTTGAACCTCTCAGAGAAATCTCGAGAACTTTTGATGCTTAAGATCTAACTTTTAAATATACGTATATATTTCACTATACCATATACAAAGCAATTTTCTCAATCACAAATCTATTTCATCTTAGCAAATCATACAGAATATCTGCCAGTCAGACACACCCGACCCACATACTCTGCTTTTGGAATTCTATTGTCAGTATTAAAAATTGTATGTTCTAAAAACGTTTTATGTATTTCATTTTTGTTTAAATTGGTAGTTTGTAATGTCCAATCCGCAAAAGAATAACGATAACGGTGCAAATGATCCTTCAGCTTCCAGCAGCTCAAACGAAAAAAAGGTGAGAATGGCAATGTTGCCACCATGGCCCCAAGGGATTCTTTGACAAATAAGTCGAGTGGCAGCGAGACTCTATCAACCCGGCAACGTCGTCTCGATTATTTACGCAGTGGCATCGATGCCGACTGCGAGGTACATGTGCCCAAAGTTGCCGACGGCGGCCAACAGGGTAGCAATGTATGTTTTAAGAAATTTCGTTGTCATCGAATATTTTTGGCAACCGCTTCGGAAAAACTCGAACAGGATGTTTTTCAAAACAAGCAATGGAACGGTGTGCTGCAAATCAATGGAGTTTCACCGGAAAGTGTAGAAATCTTTTTAGAATTTATTTATACATTTGAGGTAACGTCTTCGCTAGTCGACTTGCTACTAATTGGCGACATATTCATCCTGTCTTGCGCCTACAATTTGCCCGATCTTTTATTAAAGTTCGCGCAAAGCCTAAAGGATGTAAGCTGGCCGTTGGAGGGCATATTTCCCGCCCTCAATTTGGCCTTTCGCCACAATATTTACGATCTTGAAAATGTTTGCATAGCGGTATGTTAATAAAGTAAATCCTACTTCCTTTCTATCTAGTTATTTTTTGTAGAAAATTTTAGAAAATGCAGCAGCCCTGAAATCCCAACCGAGCATTATGGAGTTACAGATCTACACATTGAACTACGTTATTCAACACTGGCTGGTAACCGAGGTACGTGTAAACATATTGTTCAAAACAAAGTAAATACAATATTTACATTTAACTAGGCGCTAACTACGAACGAACTTATTCAACTACTGCAGCAATACCAGATAGCAAATAAAATAAACTTTAACAATACGCAGCTTTTTCCACATTTCACAAAAATCATCAAATACTTTCCGAGCGTGCTTCTTGATGCCGAAGGACTCATACATAAATATTAATATTCGATAATAATTAAAAGAAACAGAAGTAAAGTATATCCATCGACATATATATATTAAGTGACAGTCGTCAACATTTTCGCTGTAATAAAAGTGCAAATTGGAATATTTTTAAAACTAAATTCTTATAAGAGAATTGTATGTGTGCACCCCTGTTCTACCATGCTCATCACTACTAGTTACTGTCAATGCATACAAACATGATAATTAAAATATTTTCGATTCACCTCAAGCAAAATATAAAATATTAAATACAGCTCCGGATCCTAATAAAATTTATCATACGAACAAATTTTAATATTGAATGAGAGGTTATTATATAATTTTATTTATTATTTCATACTATAGTTTAGAGCGCTGTGAACAAGTTCAATGCATCGAACGAACCAACGGTATACATCCCGAAATGTGGCATATGCATTGGGCTATCGAGTTGCAACTATCGATATACTTAGCCATCCCTATGTGGACCTCAACTTGTGGTTTTCGTACAGCATTTTTCCGGGTGTTACAGTGTTACAGTGCTTAAAAAATATTAAATAGCAAATTGCGAATAGTGTAAACAATCCGCAAGACTAGTGCACGTACAATAATAATAACCTGGAAAAGTGGTGCTTGCTTAAATTAGCAATGAAAGGCAGTTAATGGTTCGCTACAAGATTTTCGTTGCCGACGTCGGATCTCTTATACAGATTATAGTAAACGGCGCAATCGCCAGAACGTAACAACATTTCTTCCCACTGTGCGGCAGACATAAAGTAATTTAAATTCATTAAATGCTTTAAATAGTAGTAGACGTTGAGTGCGTTTCAACTTGATAATATATTTGAATTTAATTTTTTGTGGCGCATGTTTTGTTTTCTTGTGCACTGTACACCACATCACTATGCTGGTATTGTGTGTATGTAGATGTGCGTGTGAGTTTGTGTTGGTGACTTTGTACACATTTTAAGGCGGTTTGGTGTGAGGCCCTCGCTGGCCGTTCGATAATTATCGCCGTTTCTGGGCTATCGATAAGCATTGGGGATGAAATGCGCGCGAAACGACAAATGGGGGCTAAACATACATACACACATACATATTATGTGCATACATAAAATATATTTAATGTAATTATGTCTGAAACTTATAAAAAATTGTAAAATCGTTTATTTCGCTTACAGTTAATGTTTGCGTTTCTGAACGTCTAAAAGTTTGCACACATTGAAAAACTAATCCAATATGGAGGAAATATCCAGTCTTGATTCCTTTGGCGCTGATTCGAGCGCCAGACCCGAATCAGAAACATCTAAGCTTGATGAGGATAACTCGCGTGAGAAAGCGGAAACCACAGGCGCTGCAATACAAGATACTCCCGCATCCCCAACCGAAGATGATGCGGATGCGACAGCGGAAATTGCTAGTTCTGAAGCCAACATAGGAGAGAAGCCCACTGCTCCCGCAGCGGGCGACGATGAAGATTTTGAGCAGATATCGGAGGGTTCTTTGGACATGGATGAGGGTCAATCACAGGAGAAAACTGCTGCTGTTGGAAGGGAAGACCCAAAAGCCAGAGAAGAGCAGGAAGCAGAAGCCGACGTATCGATCGCCGAGGATGCGGCGGAAGAAGAGCCAGCGACAGCGGCAACGGCAGCTAAGGAGGAGCAGGTTCATTGCAACATAGATGCCAGAGCCGATGCCCTACAACGTGATGCATTCGAAAATGTGGAAGCCGACGAGCAGGTCGCCGAAGGTGATGCCGTTGATGGAGCACCCGCCTCCATGGATGCAATGGACGTAGACGACGGTGAAAACGACGCTGAGGTTGACAACATGGTGCAAGAGCCAGCTGGCGATTTGGATGACGTTGAAATGCGCTCAGCAGGCGGGGATTCTCGACAAGGAACCCTTGAAGAAGATGAGGCTGGCGACAAAGCCCCCGAAAATGCAAGGGCCGCTGATGATATTGACACGCCTTTTGAGGGTAGAGACGAAGTTGATAGGACAGAGGATAGGGGACAGGAACTAGATGCTGCTGCAGCCAATGAAAGTGTAGCGATACGCGAAGATGATGATGATGCAGACAATGCTGATGCTGAAGCTGAAGCGAGCCAAATGGAAGATGCTGCCGAAGCCGAGCAGCTGGAAGAAAATGCCGATGCGGAACAGCTGGAAGAATCTGGAGAAGCAGAGCATGGAGATGGTGAGCTCAATGCAAGAATATATAAATAAATTATTCTAATATTTTTATGTGTTTTCATCCAGAAACCGTTGAAAATGTGCTGGAACCCGAGGAATCTGACGTTTGTCTGATCCCAGATGATCCCGAAACTGAAGTAACAGAGGCCGAAAAGGAATTGGCTCGCGAAAATGCCGAGAAAGCAGCCGAGGAGGAGGAAGCAGCTGAGCAAACGCAATTGGCATTGAAATCGCCCGTCGCTGAAACTAGCGATGTAACAGAAACACACAATGATAAAGACGATGCGGCAATCGACTTAAATGCATCAACGGACGACTTATCGGCTACAGCAAACGGTAAGCAATAAGCAAGGAGTAGTGAATATGGTTAATTTAAGCTATCATATCCTCTATGTGTGCTCTTATCTCTAATCCTCCATTTGAGCAGCAGATGCTCAAGCTGAAAACCAAGCTGGAGCTGTTGCGGAGGGGGCTGAAGGTGAGCTCGGGTGCATGGTTTTGTTTTGTTTTCTATGATATATGTAGAAAATAAAAATTATTTTAAAATTTCTTTCTTAATTTTACAAAATTTGTAATTGTTTAATATGCATTAGGAGCATATTAGTTATATGCCAAATAAATTTGTATTCTCATTAATAGATATAGCTTTTCTATTCGATTTTCATGAATTGAAAAAACGCTAAGCTGAATTTATGGTTTTTCAGTAAGACATTAAATTATAATTCAATTCACTGAATATATAATTTAAAAAAATTTAATAAGATTTGACACTCAGAAGATTATGTTCTTCAATATTAAATACATAAACTGTTATTTTAATATTTTTGTTGGTTAATGGTCTAACTATAAATGATTCGAATTAACATATTTTTTTAAATTATACAGTGAACACAACAACTCCAAATGATGAAGATACGCCCGAAACGGATGCGCCTGAAGCTGATGAACCCACGCATGATGAGTCCTCTGGGGCCGTTGCAGGCGAAGCAGGTGGCCCGGCTAAGATAATCATCGCCTGGATTGTGGCCAGCACACAAAAGTGTCGTCAGTGCGGGAATGAGAAGAGCTGCGGCTATCGGTTCAAAAACGCCGACGCCGATGCGGAGCCTGCTGAAGATACCGAAGAGCCAGCAACAACATTGGCCAGTCCGTACGAGTATCTATGCGATCAGGCATGCTGTGATGCATTTTTGGAATCGCAGCCGGGCAAATACTTTTTGCGGCGCAAGAAGTTCCTTGTGGAGGAGGTTAGCCAGGAGGGCAGCGCAGTTGCCGATGCTGTTGATGATGAGGGAGATGCAGGCGCAACGGAAACGGTTCCCCAAGTGGGTGACAGTGCGACGGACAAAATTCACGCTTGCTTGCAGTGCAAGGAACAAACAAATTGCAAATACTTTCTTAGGCAGGAGCAGGACACGTATTACATATGCAACGATGATTGCTTCAATCTCTTAAATGCAGAAGAGCCGGAGAAATACAAGCTGAAGCGACATTCGATACGCGTGCGTAACATTGGCGCCACCACGATACGTTCGCCCAGCAAGAAGCCCGAATCGAATGTGGTTGCGCGCACCAATGCGGAGGCGGAGGCAGCTCGTCTCGATCGCATGGAAAGCTTTAGGCGCCTCTGTGCCGACTGCCAGCTGGAGATTCATGTGGATGACAAGCAGCTCATCTGGGAGACAATGGACTTTTGTAACGAGGTGTGCTTGGGCAGATATCAGCGTGCGTTTGGCGGCAATTGCGAGACATGCAAAGAAGAGGTCAACTCCATAGCACTGGGCAAATATTGTGTGCGATTTGGATTCGAAGTGCGTCAATTTTGCTGTGCCGCCTGTCTCAATACTTACAAAAAGGGCCTAAAGACGTGCTCCTGCTGCCAGAAGGACATTAGTAGCGGGCAGGAGGGCTTTCTGGCGCCAGTCGGCGACAAGGATCAATTCAAGGACTTTTGCTCGCAGGTGTGTCTCCGACGCTACGATAACATGTGCAATCCCAAGAAAAAGCTACGCACCGACATGTGCGGCGTTTGCAACAACGAGAAACCGGTGCGTGTCGAAATGCTGCTAGACGATAAGGAGCACTATTTCTGCTCGAATCCCTGTTTTTCGGCCTTTAAGTTCGTAAGCAATGTGAATGCCGATCCCTGCGCCATGTGCTGCAAGTACTTTGAGCGGAAGAGCACCGATGCATACACCATTTACAGCAATGACCAGCAGACGCCGAAAATGTTCTGCTCGAGGATCTGCATCAATGTGTATATCATTGTCAATCGCCATATTGTCTCCTGCCAGTGGTGCAAAGTGAAGAAGTATAATTTCGATATGATCTATAAACAGCAAGGAGACCAGGAGACGCTCACTTGTTCGATCAACTGTCTGACCATGCACGGTGTCAGCTGCAACATATCGGCACGCGCCGTCACCAAATGCGACAATTGCAGCAATACCAGTACGCCCCAGTATCATCTGACCATGTCGGATGCATCGATGCGCAACTTTTGTACATATCAGTGCGTGATGCAGTTCCAAAATCAATTCGCCCGCACGCCCCTCACCCTAGACGGCGATGTGCCCTCGACTTCGGCCAACAAGGCGCAACAGCCGCAGCAACAGTCCGCCGCGCATTCTCGTGCCAGCAGCAAGAATGCAGCACCATTTCCCACCGGGTTGCCCAAGCGAGTGAAATTGAAGTTGACACAGCAACCGGTAAGTTTTTCACAACACTCATATATTTAGTTTAAAATTTGCGTACACTGAAAACATTACTAGCAGTAGTCTAATTTAAATTGTTGCCAACTTGAGTGTTAATTCAGTGCTAAAAAACGAGCAAAAAGAATATTCAGAGCGGCAGCTTGGGTATTGCACGCAAAATACTGAAGGTCTTTTGCAAGTGGCAATAATTGAAGAAATACATTTTATTGAAATAATTTTCTTTTATTATATATAAATGTTCCTATTCGCATAAATTCTTAAATTTTTTATCGTTATGTTGATAAACCTCATTGCGGTATTTTTGGTAGATTATTTTTTTCTTAAAGTGATATGGCAGCCCTAAAAGTCTTGCATACTGTTTTTTGCTTTAAACCGCCTTGCGCACTTTTCCAATTTGTAAATTTATTTTATTTGATGTTGTAAAATGCGTCTTCGGTGGAATGTGAGTGCAGAAAGTGCCATTATTCATAACGATATTAATCATTTGTGTTATTTTTTTGCAGTCCGGCCTGAAGAATAGCGCCGCTGGTGGGGCAAATAAGAAATCAACGGGCGGTACCGTTGTCCCGGTTATTTCGACCGTGCAATCGCTGGCCAGCGGCGAGACAGAGGCGCGCATTGGCAGCGTAACTGTGCGGCGCAAGCGTGGTCGTAAACCGGACTCGCCGCCACCATTGACGGTGAGCATTACAGCGTCCACAGCACCAGTTGGTGAAGTGCGCGGCCGCGGTCGTCCGCGCAAAATTGTGGATTATAGCGTTACGCGTTCACCCTCACCGCCGTTGAATGCTGTACCAGTGCGACGGAATATTGGCACGCCCGTTGGCGATTTTCCAACAGCGGTAACCGAAACGAAAATTATTACCGTACCGCCGTATCCGAAGGCGGTGCGGAATGTAAATATCAGCTGCAAACCGATGACGGTCTCCACGGGCGAACAGATAACGCCATCTATGCGGGATTGCGCCATACAGACGGATAAGGATTATTCGAACAAGGTGCTAATACCCGTGCCCGTACCCATATTTGTGCCGCAGCCCATGTACATGTATTCGGCGCCATTCCCGGTGCCCGTGCCCATTCCTCTGCCAATACCGGTGCCCATCTTTATACCCACGACGCGAAATACTGCTGCAGGCATTTTAAAGGAGATTAAGAAAATACAGGACAAAATGCCCGAAGATCCACTGGAGGCCGAACTGTTGATGATGGCCGAAATGGTCGCCGAGGAGAAGCACGAATCGGACTCCGATTCCGACAATGAAATCAAACCAGATCCGGGTCTAGTTACCCTGCAATATCAGAACAGTCTCGAGCAACAGCAGCAGCAACAGCAACAACAGCAACAGCAACAAGTTGTAGACGTCAATGCCGCCAGCCATAATTCCTACGGCGATGATATGCTCCAAATTGCCCTTAAAATGGCAACCGGTGACTATGACAATCATCATCAGACGACAACCGTAGATCTGGAATCAACGATGACGGCCAACACGATAACAAGTCAGTCGCCCATGGGCCATGACATGGGTCAAATGGGCGTTCATCATCTGGAGCAGCAACATCACATGCTGGAATCGACCCAACGGTGAGCATTGGAAAATTTCTATATTTGAAAAAAATTCAAAATTTAAATAAATGTTTCATAGCTCTCCGCGTGGTCGGAAACGTGGCGGCGGGACTATCGCCGTATTGGACTCGCCCTCACGTAACAGCCGGTCGCCGGTTAAACGGCAACGTGGCAGCGAAATGGATCACTCGGCTCTGCAGCAACAGTCACAGCAGGCCCAGCAGCCACAGGAGAAACCAGACGCGCAAATGTTCCTCAAGTATACGTTCGGCGTGAACGCCTGGAAGCAATGGGTAATGACCAAGAATGCAGATATCGAGAAGAGCTCAATGCGGCGGCGACCTTTCAAAACGGAACTGCTCCAAATGACCGCCGACGAGCTAAACTATTCGCTCTGTCTGTTCGTCAAGGAGGTGCGGAAGCCCAACGGCACGGAATATGCACCCGATACAATATATTATCTTGTACTGGGTAAGCTATATATATATATATATACATATATATACTATACACTAACAGTAACTAATATCTTATTATTGTTGCAGGCATTCAGCAATATCTCTACGTAAATGGACGCATCGATAATATATTCTATGATCCGTACTACGAACGTTTCACAGAATGCCTCGATGAGGTGGCGCGCAAGTTCTCCGTGCTCTACAATGATTCCCGTAAGTCTCACAGAAGCCCATTTATCTTATAATCTTAACTTCACTCTTTCTGTACAGAATATATTGTTACGCGCGTGGAGGAAGAGCATTTGTGGGAATGTAAACAACTGGGCGCCCATTCGCCACATGTGCTACTTAGTACGCTCATGTTCTTCAATACCAAGCATTTTAATCTAACTGTAAGTATCTTATCTTTATCTGGAATTGTCCTTATATTACTTATGCAAACCCTACAGACTGTTGAGGAGCATATGCAATTATCCTTCTCGCACATCATGAAGCATTGGAAACGCTCATCGCAAAATTCCAAAGTACCCGGCACGCGAAATGTGCTGTTACGTTTCTATCCACCGCAGGCGGGTCTGGGTAAGTCCAACCCATTATTATTTTTAATAAATAGCTACATACTATTGCCTATTTCATTAAGCAGATGCGAATCCGCGCAAGAAAAAGGTTTATGAACAGCAGGAGAATGAGGAGAATCCACTGCGCTGTCCCGTGCGGCTATACGAGTTCTACTTATCCAAATGGTAAGTTAGCAAATCTTTGCTGTTTGCTATCGTCTAAAATAAATTCTTTTTTATATTTAGCCCGGAGAGTGTTAAAACACGTAACGATGTTTTCTACTTGCAACCGGAAAGATCTTGTGTACCCGATTCGCCCGTTTGGTACTCAACGCAAGCGCTTAGCCAGGATGCGCTGCAACGTATGCTACATCGTGTTAAAATGGTCAAGGAAATTAACATAGCGCTTTTAACAACTTAATAATTAGTTAGACACACGCATACGCACATGCGATTTGTATGTGGCAGGCTCATTTTTTAATGACACTTAATAATTAATCTTTTGGTGCTTAGCACATAACTAAACTGTTTGCGGGCAAAACCACCAAAACAAAATCCAGATATACTAAGAGCGAAGGCGCCTCTTAACGACTCTAATCGCTTAAAATCATATTGTTGTGTTTCATACGCAATTGCATACATACATACATTTATATAGATATATATACATATACAAATTACCATAAATTGTTTTACAACATTTATAATTATGTGCACAACATTAATAAGATCTGTATAGATTATGAATTTCAATTGAATTTCATCTCAAATTTTTAATTTGATATATAATGCAAATCGGCATCATTTAATAATTGGCAATCGATTAATACACCCACACAAATAATTCAGTTAGTTTTAGTTAAGTGTAAGCCCACAGCGATGACGATTCAGTTAAGTCATTTACTTAGATTGTTTAGTGTAAAACTGGTAGGGAGTGTGCTTAAGTAATAGAAACACAGCCCCTCCGGCAGTGTTAGTTGCAGTAAGCGAGTCGTTTTTAGGCGCGCGTGTATGTACATTGAATATATAATCTTAATTAAAGATATACTATGCAGCTGCGGTGTACATAGAGCATAAACATTAACAAATAGCTATTATCGCGCTGTTGTTCTAAGTGTTTTAATTGTAAAATGCTGTACTCCTTAATTAAAAAGAGAAGAAAAATTTAATTTTAAATAAACGATACATATATGTATTTTACAATCTATCAATTTGTATATAATATCTAAGTTTTTATTTTGAAAAAGTTTTTAATTGATTTCAGATAATTATCAATGCTTAACAGGTGTGTTGAATGTACATACAAGAATTAAGTTTTGAAACAGCATAGGCTATACTGCACCCAGAAAGCTCTCATCTTTTTTCTGCTTACAATTTGACACAGTTACATCAAAACAGAATAAGCCACGTGTAGTTTCAGTAACAAATATCTCTGTATATATATAATTCTTTTTAATGATCCTATGCGTTTCTATATCTCCTACAAGTCTTTGTCGTAGTTCCTTACAAGGTTTCATTTTATTGACAATAATATGCAGCAGTGTTAATAATTACATATATTACGATTACAAATCTTTAATTGAAAACAACTCAACTTTGACGCAAGCAATACAAATAGATTATACTAATAATAGAGACGTTTTTATATGCCCCGTTTGGCAGCAGCTCGGCCCAAGGTTAGCTGCTACATCGTTGGACAACGTTTGGTCATGTACTGTGTGAGTCGCGGGAAAAATAGTGGATGGAGGAAAGGAAAAGGGGTTGCTAGTAACGTTTTTAAAGGCGCACTGTGAGGCATTTCGTTTGTCTTTTATTTGTTTTTCTTTTCCATTTTTGTTATATGTTGCATTTTCACACTATGATTTCTTGTTGTCAACTGCTACCATTCGGCATCGCCGTTGGACTTTTGAAACACATAATCTTTGCCGCGCATATTCATAATGCCATCCTTGAGATAGAATTTCCATTTGTTGCGCGAGCGTGTGATCTGTGTGAATATGTATATATTGATCAATGCATATATATATATATACGTTGGTAATATCTTACTTTATCATACTGGCAGACAATAACGTTTTCTGTGTCAAACACTTCAGCAGAGTCCTCATCCGTGACATCATCCTCGCTATTGAGTGGCTCTTCTTCGGCGGCATCCTCGTGTTCTGCATCATCGTCATCGTCTTTGTCCAGATCATCGTCATCATCATTGTCCATATTATCGTCACTCTCCTCGCTTTCGTCCTCTTCAGATGAATCTAAGGCGCCATCTAGTTGCTTGGCAATGGCCAAGTTTTCTAATAAACATTATAGTTAGTATCTTAATTTATGTACAGATTAATTTTGGGGCTCACTCTGATGATTGGCATTGTTGAGCGCTGCATTCACGTGTTGCTGCAGCACAGACGAGGCTAACGTGGTGGGCAATGACATAATGGATGATATTAGATGAGCCGTCAGTATCTGTGTTAGCTGATTCTCCTGCAGTGCCGATGCGGGCACCTGTATGGTAAGCACACGAGATTCTGAATTTGTTGTGCCAGGTTGCGAAGGTAACGTTATCTGTAAGGTATTTCAAAAAATTCAAATTGAACGATATTTAAATCATCATCAATATAAACTGCTTACATTAACAGGCATAATGCGATTGGGATCCAACTGTGCCACAATTGGTATGGGTGTCTGGCCACCGGCTGGGGCATTGCCAGCACCGGTTGTTGGCTGCTGCTGCTGCTGCTGCTGCTTTTGCAGCATTGTCGCCGCCGATGTCGGATGCAACGGTGGCGGATTCTGTGATGTGACATCTTGTTTGACGGCACCGATGCCATTCTTAATGCCGCTGCCAGCAGCACCAACTGCTGGCGATTTAGCGGCCAGCGACGGCGACGCCAGCTTATTGCTATCTGTGCTGTTGGTGGTAATGCCACCGCTGGCGGTCGTGACGCCACCGCTGCTGTTTTGTTGTGAGGCAGCCGCGGCGGCAGCGGCTTTTTTGGCCTTGGCATTGGCAGCCTGTCAAAATTGATAAGAATGCATTTTAATGGCATATTTGTTTTGTGCAACTGATAAATACTGCATTACCTTGGTGCTCTGCAGCAGGTGATGTATGTATGTATGTAAGTTTGTGTTTGTGTGTTGTGTGTGAGTGTGTGTATGTGTGTGTGTTTTGTACGTGTTTTATGGTAATAGCAGTTACATATGCATTTATACATATATTAAATATATATATAAAGCAGCAGTCAGTGTTGATATAATGTTCATGTTGATGTACACGATCAATTGTTGTTGTAATTGTGGAGATAGAGAGAAAGAGAGCAACAGAGTAAAGTTTAAATTGTTATTGCGACACAATTAAAGCAATACAAATACAAATACAAATACAAATATAGACACACAAACTAAATTACACTCTATAGAGAGGGACACACACGCTGCACTTCAGTCAATGGCCTTGGCAACGATAACACACCTTGCTTACCTTTGGATTGTTGGCCACAATGGGCGGTGGGTGGTGGCCCGGCTCGCCCGGCTCTGGATTCAATTCAACCGCCTTACTTGCTAACAGCTTGTTGCGCCATATCTGTTTCATCTCCTGCAGCACCTGCTCGTCAACGCCCTCGTCCAGAAAGGCATCGCGCACATTCGAAATGACATCCTCAATAACCGCATGATAGACTTTCAGCTGTAAAACATTAGGCGAATCAATCAATTTAATTACAACAGTGTTCAATATATGAATAATTATATGATAAAGATAAGCAATTTTTGAATAGCACTGCTGCACTACATCCACCATAAACTATTCTGAGATTCGAATCAGGATTCTCGTTGTTCAATTTTAATGGCAATACGTTTTTATCATGTTTTTTTTTTATAAAATGGTTAAAAGGTTATGTAAAGGTATGTTTTGTATGAAAAAATATTACATTTTAAATTCCAATGATGCATAAGAATATGAACAATACTTAACTTTAGTATGAAAATATAAAGAAAATAATTTATGAATACAAATTGTAGACGGAGGGACAGAAAAACAGGCAAACAAATTTTCGCTCATTTTTACAATAAACATCATTTTAAATTTTGTCTTTTTAGACGTGTGCGCGTCACGTGTGAAAACCTCAAATTGTGATCGTTCATTTGGCTTTTTTACATAGTAAAACTTAACATGGATCAGTCTACTTAAAAGTCACCATTCAAATTCAATTGGGCACACTGCAATTTGCATCTAAACACTAACACACACGTGAATGTGTGTGCGCCTGTATGCATGTGTTATAAATTAAGTGCTATTTTTGATTGCAAGCATGGCCGCTTAAGCATCATGTAGGCAGCATATAAATTCTTTCGCACATATATAAATAAAAAAAAATTATATTAAAAAGTACACAGCTCGTAAGTGCGTCTATTATCGGAGCGAAAGATAAGCAGTTAATGCTGATAGTAAAACAAACCTTAACTATAAAAAATATGTATTCTAAACGGTTGCGTATAGGTGTTAAACAAAAACATATGATTACACACACACACACACACACACACACACAATGCTATGGAAATCCTTTGGCAGTGCAGTGCAAAAAAGGCACGCACACGCACACAGGCAGACACATAAAGCAGCAGACTTGCCGCCGCCGCCGCCGCCACAGGCTTAAAAAAGCTCATGCGCTTCATTCGGGGGGCGGAAACTTTCACTTTTGATGGCATCTATTTTCTAGCCATATGTGTCACACCTGACGACCTGAAGCCATAAATACTTGAGTAAGTACCGCATACTTCATCACAATTTTCCGTAGTATTGTTTTTTAAGCGCATTGCTTTGTTTTATAAATATATGTACATATGCAGCATATTGCAGTAAATTGTGGCCTTACCACTGATGTTTGGCATAATGCCGTCTGAACTTTTTTCTCCGCCAGTTTGAGGCCGTTCTGTAGTTTCTGTTTACCAAATATGAACACTGCAATGAACGTATTACTTTGTGTAAAGTACAATCCAGAAAAAAAAATGCGTCTCGTCTGACACACACAGATGTGAGGAAGATACGAAGCAAAAACACGACTTGATGTGTGACCGTATCATACGTTGCGCTTAATACCAAATGTCCAAAATGGCGCTGCCAGACTGTGGGTATGTGACAGGTACCCGTTACCTTGTCTTTACCCAAATTCCACACAGTAAACGGGAATTATAGATCACGAGCTTTCACGCAAAATGTTTTATGTAATTCAATACTCAATGACAAAAAGGCGAATAAATATCGTCATGGTTACTAAGCCGATCATCACGATCGTCAAGTAATAAAGTACGAGAGGCGAGATTTTGCTCCTTTGGTTCATTTTTAATAGAGTAATTATGACCGTTCGCAATGTCAATTTTAAAAACAGCCAAATTTACCATTCTCTCTTATTGATTTACAATTTTACTTATTTGGAAGTTTGCAGAAGATTTTTGTTAACAACTCTATGAAAAAAAAATGTATGTACTCTATTTCTTCATCTACTGGATGCCAAAAAAATAATAAAGAAGTTCTATTTTCAAGCGCGCCATTGCCCAAAAGTAATTTGTCTAAAAGCTCGCAATCTATTATTTACTCTTTAAACCATATTTGGAGACAAGTTAAGTATACGCTTTAGAGGAATTTATTCGCTTATCAATAGAAAATATTTCCCGGCTACACCCCTCCCTCTCCCACCCCACACAAACCAAAAACCGCGAAAATCTATATCTCGCACAATTTTAAAAACAGGGTAACCCAATTCAGAAGGTAAAAAACTAGTCACTTCCTTCCAATAGAGCTGCAGTAGACTTTCATATTTAACAGACAAATAAATAATAGATTTAATTAGATACATTTTACGTTTTGCTACATATTTTCAGTTTAACCTTTTTCTTAAGCTGGGACGTCAATTTAATCAAATTCATCAGCATTCTGGCGCTCGCTATTGAATTCCAGATCATCGTCTTCATCGTTATCGTCTTTGTCATCGTGGGCTTCAGGATTATAATCCAAGTCCGAGTCACCCTGATCGTAAAACGGATCTTCCTCATCCGATTCAAGATCCGTGTATTCAGCCGCCTCTTCATTTGTATTTCGTGTCTGCCTGCGGCGCTGGCGTAAACGATTGCGAATGTTCTGGGCGGAATTGACTAAGGGTTCCCAGTTTTTAGCTACCGTATGGGCGCATCTACTGCATCTTACTTACAATCTGGCGGATGAGAAAAATGCTGAAAGTGTAAAGGATTGCGACGATAACAGACATTGCCAAATGCACATGGAGGTGTGCCAAGCGGTGGTGTCGGATAATTGGGCCGACGATAATCAGAATCGCCCGGATGTGCTTCTGTTCGCCGATGTGCCGGATTCCGTCTAAATATTAAATCATTTGTTAGTGTTATCGATATTGCCATGGGAGATGGGATGTTGGCATAGAATACCTGTAGCAGCGTATGCCGAAACGACAGGATGGTCGTAGGGTACTTGAGGAGACCGAGGTATCGGCAATCGCCGAGGTGGTATTGCTGTTGTCCATTGGCTCCGTTTTGACCACCGTTGAACTGATGGCTGCCTCCGTTTTCACTACCAGTGCAGTACTGGGTGCCACCGTGTTAATTGCAACGGAGCTGGTGCTAGCGGTAGCTCCATGATCTTCACTTTCATTGTTTGCTTCAACAGGTTCTTTTTTTATTTTTACTGAACCATTGTTGCTATGCTCAATTTCATCTGAAAGTTCACCATCTGCGTTTTTCGTTTTAACAACAGCACTTTGGCTCATTTCTGTTGCTGGACTGTCCTCAGGTTTTTTGCGTTTATTATTTTCGGTGTTGCTTTCAGTTGCCTCCCTTCTTTCACCTCAGTTAACTTTCGTTTAGCAAGTGAAGCAGTTCCCGCGTCAATTACGGGCTTATTTTCCTCGTCTGCAGTCTCCTTCAATTGATCTTCTTCTTTGGCGCTCATTTCAGCGAAGGTTTAACACAAAACAAACTTCTTCAAAATAAGAAACAATTGTATTTCACAACTCAATGGACGCTATCTTAAGAGTTATCGATATTGTACTATTAATAGGTCAACCTAATCGATAACTTGTTTATCAACGCTTAGCGCAAAAATTTCATATTTTGAAAGCGTGGTGTAAACGTATTTATTAATTATCTTTAAAACGTGTTAATACGTTCTAAGTTTTGCAGCTCAGTTAAAGTTAATTGTTTCTGCAAACTAAATGTTTTAGTTTTTTTTTATATATACAGTTTGACACTTAAATAAATTCCTTGGAAACGGTCTATCTTAGTCTAAAAAAATTTATTAATAAAGCATCAATCGAATAATTCTTTGTACTTAAGGCTGATTGTGATATTTATTTAAATTATACATTTCGACTTATAATTAATTCCGTGTCAATTGCAACTGTTTGCTCTGTCTAGTGAAGCGGACTCCAGAAGAACCTTCATGATCTTATCTTTAGTTAATTCCGAGGTTTTGTCCGATAGCTGCCTCAGTCGATCGGCCACAAAGTCGCCAAATATTTGTGAGGAATCTTTCAGGTTCCTTACCGCAACAGCCACAGCTTTGGTGATGCTATCTTCGCCGATGTTTCCGATACTCGCTGCAGGATTCTCAGTCTGATCGTCTGAGTGCGTCGTGGACCCGTTGGAGAACAATATCTGTTCTGGTTCATATAATGCTAGACTTTCAATAATGGCCTCATAGTCGGGTCCATTGCTAGCCCTCTTTTCGGTCTTAACTGGCGTTGATGGCATGTTATTTTTATTGCCATCCGTGTGGCTTTTATAGTGTCTAGCGGGTGTCGCGTTGGGCCTGTAGTCGCTGCTGTGGTCAATAGATGCATTGTCTTCATCATTGCTCTGCAGTGGAAACAACCAATGAAGCAAACATGCAATATAACTAATTAAGAATGCTTACCGAGTCATTTCTTCTCATTTCAACTGCGGTATTCATTTTTTTATGCTTCTTTGTGAGCGCATGAGCGCGCAAGTCGCATATTTTTGTGTTTACACCACATTTGCAGATGCGACAACGGGCTCTGTATGAGTCCTCGGGATCGCGGCGAAGCCATGGTCGGAATTCTGGCATTTGTAGCCAGACTTCCCGCAGCTTTTGCTTATATCTTTTCATATTAATAAACAAACTAAATATATACAAGAATAACAAGTCGAATAGCGATGGAAATAACAAACCGCTTAGTGATGGTCAAAGAGCGAAAATATATGGTAATCGATTTAAACACCTAGCAGCCATTTTGCCTTTCTAGCTATGCAATAAATAACAGACTCACATTAGCACCCAACTGTTAAATAACAGAAGTACATATGCACTAAACAATTTCGATATGGAACATATTTTTCAACACTAGACGCATACAACACGTGAAGTTCAAGTATATCAATATGAAATCGACAAAACATAAATTAAAGAGCAACGATGACATAAAACTTGAAAAAAAGTTGGTGGATGTTGCAGCGGAAAGCAAAGCAATCAAAAAGAACCAAAAATCAAGAAAACCTAAGCCTACAAATGAAGCCATAAAGAAAAGCATTGTGAAGGAGGCAAAAGAGGGCCCACAGAATCTGACGGCTGCTGATGTAGCAAAGATCGAGAAGAAAAAAGCCAAAAAGCTGGCACAAAAACTTAAAAAACAGCAGAAGAAGTTGGCAACAGAAAACGTGACAAAGGAAGAGCCCAAGGTGGAGCCCAAAACGGAGACAAATCCAAGCAAACAGAAAAAGAGTCTAACTAAACCAAAAACCGCCACGAAACAGGCCTCTAAACAAAAGGGAAACGCAGCCAAGAAACCCAATGACAAGGATCCAGGTTAGCACTCACTCCCCCTTCAACAACCTGTATTTACTTGCCCCTATTTATTTTAGATGCCGTGAAACGGAACCGAAGTCCGGCCGACGAAGCAGCCACTATATTTGTGGGCAACTTGCCCATTAACACGAAACGCGTCCAGATAGTGCGTCTGCTGCAGCCTTATGGTGCCGTGCACTCCATACGGCTGCGTACGGCTGGTGGCAAGCAGTTGTTTAAGCACAGCCAGCGCAGGGAAGCCGGCTCCTTGAACGCCTATGTGGTGCTGGACAGTGCAGAGATCGCTGAGAAGGCGCTTGCGCTAAATGGCACAGAATTTAAGGAGAACCATTTGCGTGTGACACCCGCATCGAAAGCCAGTGGCGGAGTGGGTGTTGCTGGCGGCGTCCCATCAACTAGCGATGCCGATGTCAAGCGCACCATATTCGTTGGCAATTTGAAATACTGTTCGTAATCTCTGAATTGATGTAATTTATAATTCTAACTAAAAATTTTTTGCAGCGGTCAACGAGCAGAAACTGCGCGAGATCTTCTCCAGCTGTGGCGAAATCGACTACGTTCGCTGCCTGCAGGCTGGTGAGAAGGGCTGCAGTGGCGTAGCATATGTCTGCTTCCAAAAACCAGATGCAGTTGGCCTCGCTTTGGAGCTAAAGGAAACGTTGCTCGACGACAGACCCATTCATGTGGAACGCTACGCGGTAAAGAAACTGGGCGCAAAACAGGCGCGCGATTCTGCAGCAGCGGCAACGGGGCTGCAGTCCAATTCGAAAAAGAAACAGAATGCGAAAGGTGCCAAGAAGCGTCTGGACAAAAAGCAACGGAAGGAAAATGGTAAAGTTGACCCCGCAAAACCAGTAGCTGGAAAAAAGAAATCGGAATACCGAGGCGTCAAAGTCGATGCCATCAAAAAGAACAAGCCAAAAAAGAAAACCAACAATCAAATGAACGCCCTGGCCAAGAAAATAGCGCCAAAGCCCAAGAATTAATTTAGAATACAAATTTACGCAGCAAATTGACTTGGATTTATGTTTTAGGCATGGATGTAAATAATTTACAAAAACACCCACAAAAAAATAACAAAAAGTGTTTCTTTTTAGATTTTATTTCATTGCAAAAGGTGAATTAAAAGGTTGTTTAAACGTAACCTAGACCGAAAATATTTTTTGCATAGAGAGTGGTATATATTAAGTTAATATGTTAATCTGTAATTATGCATTAAAAATACGAAGGCATGTTTGAAAAAGCGGTTAAGTCGAATCGCCAAATTATCGATAATGTTTCGCCACAACAGTTGAACAGTGTTAGATCATGACGCGTAATCGATAGTAGTGAAATGCAACTTTTGGGCAGACTACGATTTTTGTATCTAGTACCCATAGCAACGAGCTTTATATCGGGCTAAAATTCTGACAGACTCAGTCAGCTGTTAACTATTATAACATTCACAAATTTCGAGTATTCCAGTTAATGTTCGTTTGTAGTTTTGCGTATTTCATAAAATAAATTCAGGTAAGCGACAATTACGCAGTTGACAAGCTATTACCGTCAGCTATCACATGTCTACCCGCAGGATGAATGCGTGTAAAAATTTCAAGTTTCTCCGTATTGCGCGTGATTGCTTTCACAAACTTTCCGGAAGAATGCAAGCATCCTCCCAGGCCACAAGAAAAAGCAATGCATTCACATTAGAGCCGCTCCACCAGCGTGAGCTGATACGCGTACACGGACCGGAGGTGGTGCCTTTTCTGCAGGGCCTGGTCACCAACGATGTCTCGCGTCTTCAGGAGCCCAACGGGCTCGCCTCGGAATACGCAATATTTTTGAACCGTGGCGGTCGCGTATTGTATGACACAATCATCTATCGCACCAACGACCCGGAAACATTCTTACTGGAGTGCGATCGTGAAGCTTCCTCAGATTTCCGTCGACACTTGCGTACGTATCGAGTACGTAAGCGCATCGACATCGACAGCGTGGACGATGAATATGTGCCCTGGGTTTTGTTCAATGGGGACGACCACTGCAATATAAACGCACAGACGGCACAGGAATGGTTTGTTGCGCCTGACCCACGCACCAGCAGTCTGGGCACACGCATCCTAGCGCCTAGCGATTTGAATGCGAAGAATATATCGAAGGATCTGTGGCGCAATCACGAAGTGGTTGCCGGAAACGCCACAATCGATAGCAACTATAAACTGTTGCGCTACAAACAGGGTATTGGCGAAGGCATTGAGGAACTGCCGCCAGCCAAATGCTTTCCGCTGGAAGCCAATGCTGATTACCTTAACGGTGTCAGCTTTAACAAGGGCTGCTACGTGGGCCAGGAGCTGACTGCCCGGGTGCACCATTCGGGTGTCATTCGGAAACGCTATATGCCGATACGCTTTACGGCACCGGTTAACAAGAATTTCACAGTCAAATCAGTGGCCGGCGCCAATTTGGGCCATATTTTTGGCTATGCCCAAAACCATGGCGTGGCCCTGCTTCGTGTTGAGCCAGTGCTCAATAACGAACAGCGCCTGATGGTCGACGGCGAACGCTGCTATGTCGATCGTCCAAACTGGTGGCCCAAAGATGTCGTTGCCAAACGTGGCCTCTGTGCTATGGAATAAAGGATTGACCACTCAAGAACATTGAACGTTTTTACTATCATATGATGAACTGTTATATGTTAATGCCTAAACTAGATAATAACTAAAATTGCGTCTCGCTCATAACGAAAAAGAGATTCCAAATGGTTTTATTCTTGCAGAACTCGCTGAACATGGCACATGAGCTGCTCGATAACAGCCTTAACCAGGATGACGATGACGATTTGCGGCTCGACAACGAGGCCGCCGAGATATCGCGATTAGAGTTGGCTGTGCCCGCTGTGTCACAGCCGCCGGAGGACGTAGACGAACGCATTGCCCGGATTGAGTTCAAGTGCAGTGCCTGCGACATGCACGAGATGGTGCACTACTACGGCCGGCAGCCGCCATTTGCGCTGGGCATTAAGTTTCGAGAAGACACCTATGTGATGCGTGATCCGTTCCAGGCGCCGCCGCCACGCTGGCAATCCAAGCCGGAGTACTATGTGGCGTTGGGCGTTAAGTGCGCCCGCTGTGGCCAGGTTGTGTGCAAGGATACGTCATGCAGTTTTTATTATACGAAAACCTACTGTCTGCCCTGCGGCAGCGCCGAGCTCAAGTCGTGGCCCGTTGAGGCACAAAGTCGGTTGCGCAAGCAGCTGGAGGCTAAACAAGGTGATTGTATCAAATAGGAATTAAGACTGAATCGATAAATAGGCTTTAAATTAATTTAGAGATAAATAAAAACTATTTTATTTTCAATGGGTTCGGGTTCATTCACTCTAAGACAATCGGTTACATGTAAATTGTATATAATAATATTAAAATTCTCCTTTTTTTTATTTGATTAATATGCATATTATTTTAGAAATTTGAATTTTCTTATATGCCGGGTATTTAAAAAGAGAAAAAAGAGAATGTTAACTAACATTTGACGCAATGTTGGTCTATGTAAGCAATGAATCGGTAATCGATATATTCAAACGAAATAAATAATGTACCTCAAAATCGCAATGTATAAATTTAAAAATCAATTAAAAATGCATAATTCGAATTATGTTATATAAAAACTATAAACTGCAAACTGTTAAAAAATCTTTCCCAACTAGAGTGGGAAATATCAACATACAAATATTGTCTAACTTACATTACAGTCTACACTAGTATCGCATGTGAATCGCAACATATCGATAGATGGGTTTGTTTTGCAAACAAATATCAGTTGCTCATTCAGTCAATTCGGAAACGAGCGTCGACCAAGTAGGACGCTAACGTCGCGTTTTTTGACATACGTCGTCACCCCCGCGTTTGTGTTTCTGTTTATATGTTTAATGGAAATGTTTGATTAAGCGTGATGTTATGAGTAAGAGTATTGGTTTATAATTGATAAGACGCTAAATGCATTGTGAAATTTAACGTCTGTCAATGCAGTTCATGAGAATTTGACATTTAGCTGCTGTGCCAATCGAAAAACAGCAACACTAACAGCTAAAGCGACTGCGGGCAAAATCTGTAGCAGCAACTGCAGCGGCATTTATACATGTGTTGGCGTTGCGGCTGCTCGTGGACCAAATTCGCGGACGCACCCACCTAAGTCCAAGAAATCAAAATACCGAAAAAGCCCCAATTCCAATTTGCTGTGTAACTGGGCGCGATTGTCAGTGTGTTTGTGTGAGTGTGCGGGCGGGCGAGGCAGGGGAGGGAGCATGGGCTGCCCAGCCGGTTTCGGTGCGCGAGTTAATTGACAAAAGAAACAAAACAAAATAAAAATGTAGAAAATAGTATAAAGTGTATGTGCAAAATATCGGCTAATAAAGCATGAAACAACAATCAAGAAACGCCACAAACAAATGCTCAATGTTTATGCATATACAATTGTTTGAATATACACATATGCATATGTTCGTTCCGTGTGTGCATGTGCAGGTTTTAAGTGAAGCTAAATTCAACGAAAAAGCAAGAACAATGCTGAAGTATTAAGTGTGGCCGCATAGTTCTATAATTAGCCAGCACTGGTTAGCAGCTTAAGGGTATTAATTCTCCTACACAGACGCATCAATAGCGAACTCCCTTCGCTGCACTCCTACAACAACCCACCGCCACCCGTTTCGCCCACAGTGAGTAGGCAGCGCACAATGCAACGGTTTCAGCTACTGCAACTGGCCATTCTTCTGTTCTGCTGCTGCCTCTGCTGGCTGGTGGCTAATGCGCACAACTGCCAGCATCAACATCCCAAAGCGCACGAGGTGAGTAACAGCATAACTCCCCACTTGTTAGCGCTACACCGCATCGTTCGGAATCAATGCGATTGAACTACTCGTCTATCTGAACGAACGAACTTAATCCCAATTTCAATTAACGATAAATGAAGTTTTTTTTACAATATCGGAATTAAAATGCCAAACAAAGTGCATAATAATATTCGTTCAAAAATCTAACTACTGAACTTACCCTTTAATCTACGATTCACATTGTAGTTCACTTCTCTGCTACTCCCACCCAATTACACCAGACAATCCTTTCTTAAGAGCCTCATTAGAGCTATTCCTAATTGCGAACTCGGAGAGTTCATAATTCCAAGATAAGTAAATTTTCAAGTCCGCTTTTAAGGCTTAAATGCGTCGAGCCTGTTCTTTACACTAAATAGAAAGTTTCATCTAAGCGATGAGGATGGAAAAGTATGCATGTTTTAATGTAACAAACTAAAAATTTTAATTAAAAAATTAAAAAATTTATTTTGAAGTTTATGAAGATAGGTTTAGTTTACGCAAATTACCTATTGGATTGAAGACATGAACATTTTTATACATTTTGTTATGATTCTAGAACGAAAAATCGAAACTTCCAGATCCAAAATAAATTTCGCAATTTTAAATTTAAATGCAGAACTAATTTACATACTAAATTATTATCAAAATGGTAAACATCTTCATAATTGGTTCAGTTTTAAAATTTAGCTGGTATGGATTTCGGTATTTTTTTAAAATTTTGCGTAAATTGTTTTTGGTCTTTGCGAGCTAGAGTCTCACAACAAACTTATAAGTTACAGTTTTTAGAAAAACTGTACAAACTGTAGAAAAACTGTACAAATAATACAATATTGAATGCGTTGCTTAGTTTCTTACAAAACTCTGTTGAAATATGATTAATATTAAAGTAATTTTGAGTCGGAAATTCTCACAGCCAGCTCCGCGTGGTGCAGCGGCAGTTCGACATTGACTAATACCATTTGGTAACCAGATTCACATTAAGATTCAGTGCAGCAACATGCAATTGTAGCGGCCGTTGCCAAACGCCCACAGTTGGGCTCCCGGGCGGCGTCTGCGTCTGTGGCGCCGACTGGGCCCGGGTTTTATGCGAGGTACTGTCCGACACCTGTCGTTCTGGCACTTGTTGTTCTAACTGCAATCGACATCGATTTAACTGCAGCTCAGTCTATAAAAAGGTCATCGGCAATTGTGGGTAAACTGATAATTTGCATAATTATCGTGAAGCTGTACCGAGAATCGAAGTGGAAATATCTCCATCGTATTCAAGTAAAAGTCAGTAAAAAGTGAGCGGTAAAACGTAATTGAAATCGCTGCGGGTTGCTAAGGTTTTTTATAAATACCCTGTCCTAAATTGTCAGAGAGGGTATATTAATCATAATGATAATATGGATGCATGTATATATTATATTAATAGAAAATGTCCACGAACAGTTTCGTTATGAGTATAACCCGATTATATAACAAATATTTCTATATTAATTGTATAAATTTCATATGACAAAAATTTGAATTTTACATCACAAATTCGTATTACAGGGTATGTTTTTAGTAAACCATTCTCCGTTGTGCTCAATTCGCATATAATTATTTTAATTATTTGTAACTTGAACTGCTCAAAATGCAAGTATTCAGGCAATGTCCGCTCTCCCTCCGTCTATATCGTTTCCGCCGCCCGTACAGTCCCAGATCCTCGGATTTTTACAAGTATGTAAATGTTGAAATAAATGCGGGCACAGTCGTCGAGTCTGAGTTCCGGGCTGCTTACCTCTCCCTCCAAACATCCAGAAGCGCGTGTCGCCAGTCAGCGACAGAGTGCTCAGTTTTAATTAGATTTATATAAATTGAAAAACAAGGAAACGATGCAAATTGAATCATTTGTCACGTTTCTGAGAGCAAGCAACAATTTTGACGGTGAAAATAGCAAATTTTAGAGACCCATAAAGTAGCACAAAACTATCTCACAAAAATCTGAAAAATTTCAATTGAGTATCTCTATATTCTCACAAACTTATCGTTATAAAACAAATATATATAGTATTAGATATAAGCAAGTTAAGGAAACAAAACAGTTTAAACAGGTTTCGGGCTTGCAGACTGGTGTATGAAGGGGTTCTCTTAGCCAAAGGTGAAGTATCTAGTGCTATTATAAAAGAGGTTGGTAGTTTACAACAATATTGTAAACTATTACTACCTCCTCCTACTAAAAATAATATTAAAAGCTAATTATTATTTACTATGCAATTAATACCATACTTGGGTTTTTTTTATTAGGAAACTCTTATGAACATTAACGCATTTCGCACTAGGGATTTTCCCCAATGTTGTACATTGAATCAAGCGAGAAGTTGTGCAAAACAAATCCGTGAATTTTCATGAATGCTTCTTTTTTCTGCTCTTTTCAAATTGCATAATATTTAAATCAATATAAACGAATTTCATTTAAAATTTTTATTTTTAATTTTAATTTATTATACAAATGGAATAGTAAATACCTTAAATAAACTGTGTATGATTTTAAAACTAAATTCAATGCAAATTACAAATAAAGCTCTACTAATATTTTGGGTTTGAAACTTTTTTTTTGGCGCAATTGAAGATAGAGACTTTGGTTATATACTTGTAGTTATTCTTTGCAGACAAAGTGTTAAGATTTATATGCAACGCCCACTGGGCGGCTGACGACCTTGACATTCCGGCCACGCACACTAGAATGCCCCCACTCTTAAGAATTGAAGTTTTGAAGCTAAAGAATCTAGTAGATAACTCGTCTCCTCCTTTAAAGATCTGTACACAAATTTGGACATGTAGGGATCTCAGATCCAGAGTTCTAATTTTTGAACCCATAAATTTCTAAAAAAATAATTAATAGTAATCAATTAAATTGATATATATATTTTATCTTTTGTTGTTGTGTAAACAAATAAACGAGTGCAAAAGATAAAATCTCTCAACTTGTCAAAAGCAGATGCAGCGGCGTGTGGATTTGCCGACCAGAAACAAGTTTGTTGAAAAGCCGGAGCAGTTAGCCGTTGGCTTGATTATGTTACACGGCTCGAGGCTAATTTTGAAACGCACACGCGCGCTAAATTCAATACTATGAATTAATGCTTTATTTATGTATACAATGTATTTAATTATTTACATATAACGCAACACGTTGCTAAATGACAATTGGAAAACTGTGAATGACAGCGTTGAAGCTGTGTGATCGCATGTGGCTCGACTAGCAGCTACCCTGTACACAGCTCCAAGCTGTCGTACTTATTAATAGATGTAAATAAATAACTTAAATCAAAGTAATTAATGGATATTCATTTGAATTTTTCAAAATTTTAAAAAGGTATTCAAATAGAACAAAATTCTTTATCTGCATATGATAAATATGTATGAAGCTCTTATAATCGCCGAAATAGCCTCATTAAAATCCATTCTATATTTAAAATCGATGAATTTTTGAAAAAAAATTTTTTTTTGTTTTTGCAAAAAAAAGTATGAAAGACTAAAAATACAAATTCGCAATTGTAAATTTTCAAAAATTTTTTTTTTTAATGTTGCTTGTTAGCATTTTTAATCTATTATGCTGACCAAAAACAGTTGAAAGAACAACATTTAACCTGATCTGAGGGTGTCAATTTTTTTCTCAAAATTCATGCCAAAATCGATAACATAAAGCAGTATCCATCGATAGTTTATAATTTTAAAAACTTGATTGAACCGTGGCAAACCAACCAAACAAACTAAATAAATGTTTACGGTTCAAACCAGTTCGAGCTAAGAGCAAAAAATTATAATACCCATTGTGTTGAGGCATTTCTAATAGATTACAGGGTATATAAAGTGTGCCAGTGCATTATATCAGTAATGTGGCAACCTTAAACGAATTTTGCCAATTCGTTGCGCGATGCACCAACAGGCACCGCTGTGCTTTAGCGGAAAATCCTGCAGCCGCACTGCCCCTTCGGCATTGATTACAAAACGAATTTCTGCGCATTTTCAGTAAGCTTCAAATTGAATTTAAGTTTGTTCTCAATTACTGACAGGGCTGATTCAATGCATTGTGCCAATCTAGCGGACGGCCACGCGGGTGTATGAACGTACTGGGGCCCACAAATGCAATAATCCGACTTCATTCAATTTACGCCTGTTAGCGACACAAATTGAAAAAAATAAATTCATTGAAAAGATTGTCACTAGTAAAATGATGTGTTAAATTCTGCTTTATGTGGCAATTACATACTTTATTTCGGTGTGAATGTGGTTAGTTTACATATATTAATGTGCTTTTGTGCGTGTGTGCAATTCATGTTTTTAATTAAGTAACATGTCCGTTGGCATCGGCATTGCGGTCACACTGTGTGAGGTAACGAATAAATTGAGCGCGAGAGAAGCAAATAAACAGTAAAAGATCGCGGCATGCAAAATAGCCGCTGCTCAATAATGCATGTCCACACATGCATATTTGTGTACATTTATGAGAGGAAACAACAAGAGCCGCCAGGGCCACAGCTGTGCGAGCCCAGCGTCGAAAGTGAAAGCACAAATATACACTCGCTGTTTCACTCACTCATTGGCAGTCAAGCTTGAAAGCTTCGATTGATCTACCCGGCGAGCATTGAACGCAGGTGGCAGTCAACACTGAAAAACTGCGGAAGAGCGCGCTTAACAAAAAGAAAGAAAAAAAAAAGTGAGATAGGCAAAGAAATGTCGTCATGCTTGGCTTAGTGAACGATTGACAGATTGACTACGCGACGCACGTTAATAATTACTCAACACAACGACAGCTGACGCCGTCACCCCCCGCATTCCGATCGATTCACTTGCTCAAATTAGCATGCGCAACTGTTAACAGGCCGGCAAATGCGTGCTGCAGATCGTGTTTGCTCTTTATGGGTGTTTTTTTTCTTCTCCCATTTCTGTTTGTCTAAAAAAGCAAAGACGGGTGGTAATTGAGTAGGTGCGCAAACTTGGCGGCAGCCAAGCGTAACAAACGGTACATTTCTCTTTTTTTTCGCCTTTTTCTATGCTTTAAACGTGAGTCGCATTTACTGTGAAGACTGGACACGCTCGAATGTGGTCTGCAAATATAATTTGTTGGATGTGTGTTACTATGCTAGCTACTTGGGCATTACGTCTTATCGCAGATTGAATAAGCATATTTTGTGCTTAGAAAGTGTGTCTGTGGCGCCAGCTCCTGCACCAATTCCATAATCATTAGGCTCCGTTTATCGCCGCTTTGATCAAAATACGTGGCTAACAAAATAGGATATACACTAAAAACTTTCTTTATGCGGGTATTTGTATACGTATAATTATATAGCTTTAACACATTGATTTTCAATGATGCGTGCAAGCAGAAGGAGGCATCTCCGGCCCCATAAAGTATATTCTTGATCAGGACAACGAGCTGAGTTGATATAGCCATGTCTGTCTATTCGTCTGTCCGTCTGTATGAACAGAGCGTTCTCGGAAACTACAAAAGCTAGAAAGCTGATCTTGGTTTCATTCAGTTTTCGATAACTTTCTCTGTTTCATCAATATCGATAAAAATCGATAACAACCTTTGGTTTTCTTACTATATCTCGAAGACTAGAAGAGTAAACAAACAACAACAAGATACCTCCAGATTTTGGATACCTCCCCAATCGCCCCCAATACCGATAAAACTATAACAAGGATTGAGCAAGCGCAGCTACCGAGTAAAGTAAGTGCGGATTACGTATGTGTGTGTGTATGAATTTATGAATGTATGTATGAATGCAAATGGAGAAATGCTAATGAAGACAGCAGGGTATCTCCAAGTCAGGCAATCCCGACTAGCGCCTTCGCACTTGTTTATTCTACGTAATGGATTAAACTTTCAATGTAAAAAATTAGTGAGTTTTTCGTATTCCACGATGTGTTCAGGGAATATTAACCAGTATTGGGTGAATATCGTGTTGTTTTATTCTAAAAATCAGAGCTCTAAAACTCATCTTATCGTCCTGACCAAGAATATATACCTTATGGGGTCAGATATGCTTCCTTTTGCCTGCAATGTGTCTATGGTAAAAAAAGTGAAATACTCAAAGATTACTTTAAACCACATTTGGACACAATTTTATTATATGTTGAATAGGGTTCACTTTTCAAAAGAATTTGAATAGCGTTTTATCGAAAGTAATTTGCAGATCCATTTATATGAACGACTAGCGACTTTTTCGAGTACCACGATGTGTGTAATGCATATAGGCCAACATCGATTGGAAATTTTGAAATAATGTTCAGTTCATCTAGTTGGAAATTCAGCAATTTTAAGTCAGTATTGGCCTACAAAAATAATGTTAACACATTAATGTATTTGAGTTTGTCTCAAACCGAACTTACCGAAAACGGACAGCTATGATTTAAATTTGTATAATCTTTCAAGTAGTAATACATTACTGCGGGTAGCGGATACCTGTGGGGGCTCTTAAAGAATTGACAAACGTCAACTGTCATTTCATATAAGAATGGATGCCAACCACCACGTTCGCGCTTCAAAAATTTAAAGGTGATCTCTATCTGAAATATATATATATTATCTTTATTATATTATATATATATTTATATAATTGATTACATATTAAATTACATGTATATTATATATTCTTTATAATTACTTACATCTGTTAAAATTTCCTTTACATTCATTACAATATTTAAAAAATTGTGTGTTCGATTGAAGGCTCTAATGCGACACTCATCAACAATAATTACCTTTGTATTTCTACTCAGGCATTCTAAATTTTTAAATTTAAAAGATCCCGATATCTGTATAAGTTTATCCAGTTCAGTAACATTACTTGCTTTTATTTATTTGCCATTGACTTACCACACTTATTTGTAAAACAACTAAAATGATTGCTAGATGTGGTCTCCTCATGTTAACGGCCTAAACTAAATTTTAAATCTAACCTGATTGCTTAATGTATCGTAATTAGTGACAGTAAACATTGGACAGTGAACATTGAAAAAGAACAAGTGAGATTGCTGTAATCTGAATTGCCCGACATGTAGATACCCTGAATTCAGCATTTAACAGCAAATTTGAAAAAGAAAATTGAATTAATAATTATCAACGAAAATAGAAAGATTCCAAAGATTCGGTACCAAAAGTCTGGTTTAGATAAACACAACGCACTAAATTTTTTGCTTTTAGCTCTTATTCTCTAAAATATGGTAAGAAGACCAAAGGTTGATATCGATTTTTAAAAAACGGAGCACGTAATCGAATAAAATAATAAACTTGTTCTGTATCAAAATCCGTTTTTTAGCTTTTGTACATACAGACGGACAGACAGACATGGGTACATCAACTCAGCTCGTCGTCCCGATCAAGAATATGTAAACTTTATGGAGTCGGAGATGCCCCCTTCTGCCTGTTACATACATTTGCAAAAACTATTAAAACGTTTTTTATTATCTTTGAATGGGTTCAGGGTATAAAAAGCAATACAAATTTTGAGCGAACGAGTATCAAAAGCGTGGGTCGTTTGCTTCATTTTATTATATACCGTTAAATTAAAATTGTTGGTCAATTGTTAATCTAATTGAAGATGTTTAATTAAATTAAATCAAGTTATCAAGAACTTCTTTGTTGTTCATAATATAATTTAATGTTTATTTTAATATAGAAGTTTCTGTCAAATTGAATCTTTTTGTTATTGAAGAAT
This sequence comes from Drosophila paramelanica, assembly GCA_035043915.1. Lineage (NCBI taxonomy): Eukaryota > Metazoa > Arthropoda > Insecta > Diptera > Drosophilidae > Drosophila > Drosophila paramelanica. The sequence continues at coordinate 8,719,965 of JAWNMO010000258.1, forward strand.
AGCAATAATGGAAAAGGCCGACTTCTTCAATTACAACGATATATAGATATATTTTTATGAAAATCCAGGTTGTGCTATCTGAAATTAAAAATTCTACTTATAAATTGTTAATAATGAGCTATTGGAACATCAATATTCACCTGCATTAAACGGATTTAAATATGATGAATATATTATATGGATAAAAAGGGTATAACGGTTTTGTGCGAATGTAGGTAACATTGATCAGGAGGACGTGTATGTATGAAAACAATAAAAGCTAGAAACATAAACTTTTCGAATTTCGATTTGTCCACGCGCAGATCTTTCACAGTTTTCCTAAAATCAATAAAAATCTACAACGACTTTAAATTTAAAAAAAAATTTTTTTGAATAAAATGTAAACTAGAGACACTAATATTGGTTCAAATGATTATTTTTATATACTGTATCTTAGTTGTGTTGGGTTCAGGGTATCTACTAGTCGGGCGTCTGCGACTAGAGCAGTCATACTGGTTTAAGCACTGCATGCATTACCCGTATGATCTAAAAGCTTTTGGCTCTTCACAAATAAAACCAAGAGTGTACATTAAATACGATATCTGGCACTTAAATTTATTTGCATAGCAAAATGCATTTTAAATCGATTTTTAATGTTCAATCCCAAATCGCAAATAAACAACATCAGTAATTACGCAAAATGATAACTGCTTGTAATACTAGTTTCATTTAATGCTTGAATAAATACCAGCTATTCAAAAATCCCTTAAAAGCCACAATGTGTGTGTGTGTATGTATGTGTGTGTGGGTGTGTGAGTTTACGCATATATGCATAACAGGATTTTAACAAAAGGTGATGTGCAATCTCAATAGAAAATGAAAATTCAATATTTAATTAAAGAGTCTGAAAATAATTTTAGTATGCATAAAACGAGTAATATTACTGGTATAATAATAATTACAAATTATTCATGCAGAATAATAGGCTACCAATGCAACCAATAAACACAAGCAGTTAACTTGAGTTTGACAAATGTTTAATTGTAGATATAGACAACATGTGGGTTATACATTTTTGTCTATATAGTGATATAAAAGTATTAATAATTGAAAATAACAATAATATCAAACATTGTTAAGAGCTGTCACTGTTTGAAAGGCATTCGCATAATCGTTAATAGATGTTAATAATGCTGAATTTCCAGTTGTTGTTCGTTGATATCCCATCTCTGTTCGCATTGTTGCAACATTCAATGTGGCAGAGAGGCTGTCAACGGCATCGACAGTGTTGCAGCTTCGCTGAGCGCATTGTGCGTCAGGTGCTGCGCTTCATCTTTCACCTGGTGAAAGCCTCACAGAGGCTGTGTGCGCAATTTGTGTGGCTTAAAACGGCTGAAACGGATTTCAATGCACAATTTGCAGTCGAAACCACAAATGAGACGCAGTCGTTTCATTTGGAGTTGAGCTGGCCGGGCGTAGCGGGGGCGGGGCGTGGCATGACGGGGAGGGGAGCGGTGCACCGCATCAGGAAAAAAAACAGCGCGTTTTTGAAGATCATGCAAAATGCTGTTCAGTGCTTTAAGATTCGTCACGAACTACGGAGAGACTATTGTAATGTTTACTTTTGTTATCTTAATGGTTTCCATACGTTCGGCAGTTTCTTAGCAGTTGCGTGAATGTAGAAGGGGTTTCACTGTTCAGAATAGATACATTCTTATAATCCCCTTTAAGCTACGGCTCTGCCAGCTGCTAGAGAATCAACGTATATATATGTATATATTTCTTTGTGATCGTTGTTCTTTTCTTGCTAAATAGACAAATATAGATAAATTGCGGCTTTTGTTGTAGTCAAGTCAACGAACATGGCTATAAACGAAGTACACATGTATGTATATATCTATGTATATATTTATATGGTTTCTATACCCTCACCGTGGATATCTTAAATTTGTCATGAAGTGAGAACTGAAGAAAATGAATTCGAGCACATCAAATTTGTATAAAAAGTCGGTTCCCATTTAGCTGCTTTACTGTTGTTTTTGTATGAAAAACATTTTCAGGTTTAAAAATATCTTTGTTATTACGATTCTTACGAAACTCAACTCAGCAATTTAAAATTTCATAACTATAAATACAATAAATAATATAAATTCGAATTATATAGCTCCTAATATATGATTTGTTATATGCTTAGCCAAATAACCTTGTATATTAACAATACGTTTAAGAGAAAGGGTATTAAATCTTTGATTCTCCTGGCTATTTATCTCGTTTCTCTCTGGTTATTAAGAATGCGCAGGTGTCTCAAATTGCCATTTAGTTGGACTTAAAACTCACATTAATTTAATCATTTCTGACGACCAATCCCGCGACCATTAAATTAAATTAATTCTAAAATTAAAATGATCTTGTAAACATAGTTACTTAACAGTTATTAACATTTTAGCTGGTATTTATTTGACCACAACTTTTCTGCTGTTTATTATTCAAGAACTTTTTATCATATGCAAAAATCTTGCTTCATTTCGCTTTCGTTGCTGCTCGAGGTTGAAAGCGAATTAGCTTTCAATCTTCAGAGCTGGTGCGGTTGGCTACCCATAAAAGTATGTAACTACAGCAAGCATATATTGTGTATCTTTTTATCTGTATCTGCCCTGTGCCCATAGAGTGCTTTAAGAGGGTATCATGAACTTTTTTGATAATTTCTTTATAAATATATTTTCCATCAGAAATATAAACTTGTGTGTAGCTTATAAATATATAAAGAGGTATTTGTATTTGTTTGATTTTCGATAATTCGTACTTAAAAAATAAAAAATTTGAATATAATAAACTTTAAAATTTTTATAACTCATAGGGTATCAGCCCGTCAGTCATGCTTTTCTTTTGCGGCACTCAAGCGAATCTGCAAAATGCTCTCAACAAATTTATCCGGCCAACCATAAATTATAATAGATAATCAGTCCAAATAGCTAGTTGTGCTCTTGCATATTCAATAGCGACTAATTTATGCACAATAATTGGCACACATTGCACAATGGCCAAAACAAAGGCAAAGGTGATAAAAGAAACAGAAAACAGTAATAGAAATAAAATATATAAAAATAAAAAACAAAAACAAACCCAATTTACTGAATAGCCATCAAATCATTGACATTTTGATGTCTCAATCGTTCGACATTTGTTGTTTTTGTTTTTCTTTTTTGGCGGGCAATTTAAAAATTAATTTCACTGCAATTTGCCAAAAAAAAAAGGCCAATTACAATTTACTGCTGCTGGCTTTTGTGTGGCCTTTTCTGTGGCATGTCGTCATCTAATTGTTGGCAACATTTTCGCTTTCATTTAACAACTTTAAATTTAAAGCAAAACTAAATTTCTACGGCTCGATCTGTCTTTGTGCCTCGTTTTAGGTCGTCCATGGTGTGCGCATACAGCTGGCCCATGATGATAATGACGTTAATGGTAATGACGCCGCCGTCGCTGATGACGAAGGGTATCCAGCGGTGCATAGCGTGCGCCGACGCAGCATTATCGCCGATCAGCCGCTGCGCATTCTGCTCGTCTACGATGAATCCGTTTACAGGTAAGCCATGGCCAAAACTGCAGCTGCAGCTGCAGCCACAGCTTTAACACAATAACAAAGTCATACAACAAAAGTTGTAATTGGGCTTAACCCACTGCTCAGTACTCTGTTCACATTATTATATTAGTCAAAAATAGCGCTTCTTTTGATCATTGAAAGCCTAAAAGTAAATTTTAATCTGGATTTGAATAAAATATACATTTTTTTGGGTTACTTTAGTTTTCATAGTTTTGGGAATATTGGTTTTTCCCATTTAGCCTTAAGAAAATATAAATTTGTAAGGGCGGTTGTGGGCGTGTTCAAAGTGTTGGGTGTGTTTTTAGTATTTTAAGTAGCGGTTTTTAACATATTTCCATTGTTTGGCATCTTATTATCAGATTGTTTGCCATTTTGAAATATTTAAAATATTGTATCTGAATATTGTGAGTGTTATTCTCGTTCGTAGTTCAAGATCAAAAGACTAACGTTTGCACAGAAAGCCAATATGCCTCTTTGTTTACATTGCAGGGCATAAAAATAGCCTCTAATTGCGCTTTAATGGTCAAACAGGCAGTTTAAAATTTACCATTCCACTTGGCCGAATGTCAAGTTAACGCGTCAACGGGCCGCCGTTAGCCCAATGAGCCGAGTTGTGAAACACTTGATGCCAAAATTGGATTTGCTGCGTGTGGCGTTCAATTTGTTGAAATTAAGGCGACCTCTTAACGCTGTCTCTGATTGCCACACACCTTAACTTGGTTACAATTTATAAATTTAAGCTTAACGCTGCTTTGCAGCTATGAAGCCAATCGCTAACGCTCTTCGACGTTCATTACCAATGCCAAACGGCGCCGGCAAGGTCAATTCCAGGAATCGGTTACCACAGCAACACAATGCACACCTTGCCAAACCGAGCATATACGACTTGGCATTAAGTTAATTTGATTGACTGCAATTTATGTAAGCTTAACTGACTGGAAATGCTCAAGGGCCACAGCACAAAGTTCTTATTCTTATTTCTTATTTCAATAACTTTATTATTATTATGGCTCAAGAATGCTTGGAATTTTAGCGTATAAAATCAATAAAGAAAAATGTCAAGATAAAATTGTGTTTTTAGATTTCTATGCAAGAAGCCATAACGATAAAGTAATCCCTTTATCAAAATCGGTTAAATTTTAACGAAACTATGCTAGATTTAAATTTAGATGCGGTATATATCCAAGCAACGATCTAAAAGTTATTTTCTATTATAATCAGTTGAAGTTGTAGTTTTGTAGTTTTAAGCTTTAATATGAGAATAATTTTGGAACAATTTTAAATTAGCCTTGCTCACAAAATCAGTTTGCAAATGTATTGCAATTTAAATGCTTATAATTAAAACTTTCTTAAATATTTATTTTTCAAATTCAAGCTGATTATAGTCGGGTTTTATATCTCTTAGTACAAAATTCCCATAAAGTGGAACTAGTTTTGATACAAAGTTTGAAATTATTTTAATTATAGTAGTTTTTAGTGGTATTAATATTTGTTTTTTTTCCTCAGTGTTTAAAAGTTACTCTCAGTGAATTTTTGTGGCTTTTAATTGATTTTGATGGGGTTTTTTTCTTTTGTTAAACAGTTCAGATTATTCGGTCTGTGCATCGTTTAGTGACTTTATGGGTTTTTCGTGTTTTTAAATGAACGTATTAAGTATAAACAAATGAATACAAACGCCATAATTATTGAAGCACAGAATGCATATTGTAATAAATATATTTATGATTGCTTACTAATAGGAAACAATAAATGTTTACGAGTTTATAAATATTTATAAGCATGAGTGCTTAAAAATTATTATAAAAACAAATTGTATATTGCATTACATTAAAAATTAAAACTTTGTTAGCGTGCACTAATCGCAAGAATTTTTCATTTACATTGCAGACTGGAGGAGGAAAAGTTCAATTTAATAAATGTAAGTTGGCCCGATTACAAACTCGAGGCAACCCCTTTTAATACTGCTTAAATTACCTTTTTGCAGGACACTGTGCTGCCGGAGGCGGTGCAATTCTGGGAACAGGCGTTGATGGTGCGCGAAACTAAGGGCGTAATTCGGCTTAATCGGTACGTACGTGATAGCCACTCTACGTAGTAGCCTCTCTTTGTAATCAAAGCTGTGTCATAGATGAGTCATTTGTTTTCTGTTATTTTTCGGTACGTTTAGCAAATGCGACAGCACCCAGGTGTACGTGAAGAATGGCCACACCCACTGCATTGACCACTGCAAGGCGACGACCATGTGCGGGGAGGTGCAGGTGCCCAACGAGCATCTGGACGTGAGTGCAACAAACAATATTCATCAATAAAAAAATATCAAATGTCATCTGTGGTGTATTTTTGGCCAGGTTTGTCGGGTGTGCAACAGCACCGGACAGAATTGTCGCATTGACAACGGCACCAAGCCCGGCGATGGCATCGAGAATGCGGATTTTGTCTTTTACGTCTCGGCCCGACAGACGCAGCGTTGTTTCAAGGGCCTGACGGTGGCCTATGCGGCCCACTGTCAGCAGGAGGCGCTCCTGGATCGTCCCATAGCGGGCCATGCGAATCTGTGCCCCGAGAGCATCAGCACCAAGCCACAGGAACTGCAGACCCTGATATCCACAGTGAAACATGAGATACTACATGCGCTGGGCTTCTCCGTTAGTCTGTACGCATTCTTCAGGGACGACGAGGGTCGACCGCGAACGCCGCGCAAGGCGGATACGGGCAAGCCCTATTTGAATGAGAAGTGAGTCCTGAAAAGCTAAATAAAATAGCTGTTTTAATAATAAATACTCTTCTCAGATTGCAGATTCATCAGTGGAGCAACGAAACTATACGAAAAGTTGAACGCCACAATTGGGCGGTGCGCGGCGGTCATGTGAAGAAGGTGGTAGATATGCTGGTCACGCCACGTGTCGTTGCGGAGGTGCGCGCCCATTTCGATTGCGATAAGCTGGAGGGCGCGGAGCTGGAGGATCAGGGCGGCGAGGGCACCGCCCTAACGCATTGGGAGAAGCGCATACTGGAGAACGAGGCAATGACGGGCACGCACACACAATCGCCGGTCTTTTCGCGCATCACACTGGCACTGATGGAGGATTCCGGCTGGTATCGGGCCAACTATTCGATGGCCACGCCGCTAACATGGGGCAAGGGCTTGGGTTGTACGTTTGCCATGCGCAGTTGCAAGGATTGGATACAAATGAATCACGACAGGTAGAAGATAATTCAATTTTAGCTCAAGTCAATTAATTTTAACTCAATATCCTGTACAGGGGCCGCTCCATACACCCGTTCTGCTCAAAGGTGAAACAGGATCCGTTGCAAACGGAATGCACGGACGATCGCAATTCGGTTGCACTGTGCAATCTCATTAAGCACGAATACGAGCTGCCCAAGGCATACCAAAACTTTGATAGCCTCCACAACATACAGTCTGGAGAGGAGGGCTACTATGGCGGCTCGGTTTCGCTGGCGGATCACTGTCCGTACATACAGGAGTTCACCTGGCGCAGCAAGAACATCATTGTGCGCGGCTCCCATTGCCGCTTTGTCGAAAATAATCCGAGTGAGATGAAAAACTGAATTTTTAATGCCAGCCGATGCTCATCTTTTGAATACCCCTTACAGAGCCTGAAAAGAATTTTGCTTTGGAGAGTTACGGGCATGGTTCCAAGTGTTTCGATCACAGCGAGTCCATGTGGGAGGAGCGCTCCTGCCATCAGACGCGCGAGTGGCAGCATTGGGGCAGCGGCTGCTACAAATACACCTGCTACGATGGCCGTTTACATATACTGGTGGGCAATTACAGCTACAAGTGCTCGTTTCCGGGCCAGAAACTTTCCATACGGATTGCAGCGAATGGATGGCTGCACAAGGGCGCCATAATGTGCCCGTCTTGCCATGAACTGTGCGGCACGCAATTTGCCGCCGAGGGCAAACAGTGTCGGCCGGGCGAGGAGCCCGATCCGCTCAACAAATATCCGCGGGATAATCTCGATTGCGGCGCTGCAACACAGCGTCTTTCGGTGGCCATATTCACTGCAGTGCTATTTGTTATGCTGGGCAATGCTAGGCAAAGCTAAGTCCACTATCCAAACTGGGCACAGTTGTACGTTCTATATGTTTTTAGTAAAATTTGTAAATTGTAGTTGACCAATATGCTCAATTTATCGTAACTGTTAGTCGTAAGCGTAATGTCCCACAATATTAATGTTATCATGTAGCTATATGTATATCTGTAATTGTATTCAATTGTATCCCGATATGTGATCTTTACTAAGGGTATGCTGAAGCGTCGTATGTGAATTTGGGTCCAGGCGTGTAAAAGTTTAATCGTATGATATGCTTTTTCGATATTTTTATTATAGCCACTCAAAATGACGTCCAAGCACAGCTTTTAAGTTATTTTTTGCGCGCTGATCTAAACATTCCAAAGTTCTGCAACATTTTTATTTACTCAATGGTTGGTCACAGTCCCGACTATGGCCAGATTGTATTACAAATAGTTTGGATTGTGACTAAGCCAACATTTTTGATATTGTTATTGCATCTTTAAAAATCTTTGTTATTTATTGTTTCGAAATTCGTTGATTACCTTGTGATTTATATGTCGGCACTTTTGCCCAAAGCTTGTTTCGCGTGCTAGAAGGAAGGCCAAAGTTTTTATTGGCTCGCCTATTAAGCCTTTAGGATCTGTACAACCACTCGGAAAATTTTTCAAAATTTTCATCTACTAGTAACTAAGCTAAATTTGTGAATAAAATAAAAATATATTGTATTTACAAATAAGTATGGATATGTTCGATTCTTTTAAATAACTTTATTACAACAAAATTGGGCAGAAGAGATTATTTTAGGGGCACTCCTCCACAATCTCGTAAAGCACTTCATCATCAGCTGCCTGATCCAACTGATCGTCGGACATGTTATCATTCGTCGTGTCTGTAGTCTCCTCCGCTATCTTGATACGCATTATGGCCGTGCTTGCCTTGGCAGGTATCTTAACACGCTTCGAGCTGTTGATTTTTTAAATATATTTAATAAGAGATAAAGTTGACGTTTTATTTAACTTACGCTTCGGTTAATTCGGTGATCATGGGCAGCAGTGTGGAGCGCATAACCCCACGTGCCTCTTCCTCTGCCAGCTCCTTGGGATGCGTTTTGCGCTTATGCATGCGACAGTTGGAGCCATTCGAAAAGTCCTTGCCACAAAAATTGCACTTATACGGCCGTATGCCCGTATGGAGTATTAGATGTGCCTTTAACGTTTTGCCGCGCTTAAACGCAGCGCCGCACACATCACATTTGTACTGTTTGGCGTCCGTGTGCACCAACTGGTGCATGTTGAGAGTGCGACGCGTATTCAGCTTCAAGCCGCAGATGTTGCACGTATAGTTGTTGTTTGTGTGCGTATCGGAATGGATCTAAGAAAGCAGAGATAAGAAATGATACATTTTTAAGGCGAACAGTCGCTCACCTTTAGCCTGGCCTTGTTTTTGAAGCGTCGATGGCAGACCGAACACTCGAACGGACACTCATCGGTATGCACCAGCTTATGTTCGTTGAGTGCGGTGATTGTTTTCATGCCCTTTCCGCAGCAGTCACAGATATACGGCTTTATATTCTCGTGTATGCACATAATGTGCCGTTTGAGTGCTCCTGCTGTTGTGAACAGCTTTGGGCAGTAGGTGCACGCATTCTCCGTCTTGTCCTTGGATGGCAAATGAGTACGATAATGGGCAGTTAACTGATTGTCTGTCGCAAAGAATTTGTGACAGCGTTTGCATTCCAGGCTGTGTTTATCTGTGGGTACCAGGCCGTGAAATACGGCCATATGCCGCTTACAGTCCATTTGATCATTATAACGCTTGTTGCACGAAGTGCATTTGTATTGCTTGTCTCCCTTCTTCGTAACATCTTCGTTGTCTGCCCTGTGATTTTCACATGGCTCAGGATCTGCGCTGTTTTCTGTGATGTGTTTCACATTTTCTTCATTTGCCGTTGTCGTGGCATCTGAATCGACGTAGTCAACGTTGGGTTTTGGTTCCATCTCGGACTGAGTATCGTCGCTGGGTGTTTCATGTTCAACGGCTGCTTCGTGCTCTACGTAGGTCTCTTCTGTTGCCTCTTCGTTTTCCACATACGTTTCGTAGGCGTTCTCTTCTTCCTCGTTCTCTATTAATTCAGACTCTGCGAGATCGGCAATTATTTCTGCATCTTCATCAATGGACTCGACCATTTCATCGACAATGTAGTCAACTGAACTCTCTTCAACCTTCTCAACTAGTGGTTCTGCGGACGCATCTTTTGAAACAATGTGTTTCCATTCGTCCGTTACTAGACCACACTCCCTGCGCAATTCATCATAGTCCAAGGCGACCTCTGGCCCGGCCTGCTGCAGTTTACTAAAAAGCGTCTGAACACGGTTGACGCGATCGGAAAACTCAATTAAATCCTCCACCAGCGTGTAACATTCCTTGCACAACGCATTGCTCAGCTCATCGTCCATTTTGATCTATTAAGCAACGAACGATCAGCTATATTTTTCAAGTGCAGCGTGCAAACAAACATGGCTTACATTAACCCAAAAGTATTTACCAATGGCCACGGCCAGCATTGTCGTCCACGTCTGACCGCAGTCTCTGAAAAACACATTTACGTTGTCCGGATGGTCTTTAGAGCAGAGGCGGCACCAGCGATGCCAGGCGCTAGCTTCTGTGCTCGCCGTATGCGCTCCAGCTCCACTTACAGCCGCTTCGCTGCCCGTCATTTTTAAACTTAATATACAAACAAAACTTTAACAAACAATTCACTTTATTGTGGAACTGCAAAGCAACCGATATTCTGCGCTGGTATCGATACCTTATTTTTCACCCCCGTTGCTGGTTATCGTAGTTATCGCTAGCCGCCGTTTTTGTAATCGAAATGCAAAATTAATTTACTTTATTTCAATTTGTTTCGTGCTTTGCTTTAATTAAATTAATAATCTCATTGCTTATGATATGCTTATTTTAATTGCACACACAATTGGGCGGAAATTTCCAGTCACTAATAGTTTTTAAAATTTTGTTTGTTACATGCTTAAGCAATTTAAATTACTTATTAAATTCAGTAGTTGTAAAAGTAAAATTTTGTATAATCAGACAAGAAAACATCGTTTTCTCGCTTATATTATGTGTTTTGCTTTTAGTCACTTCAGTTAAGGTCTCCACTTTCATTTTGGGTATTTTTTGTGACCTTTAAAAAGAAAAGTTTTATTGATTAACTTTTTTATGTGTTATGCCTACAACTTACATGACACGCAACTCCTCAAGCGTGGGGACACTTAGACGCGATGTCAGGACTTCACCTTCTTCCTTTTTCAGCTCCTGCGGATGCTTCTTCTGCTTGTGGGCGCGACAATTCGCATTGCAGGCAAATGTTTGGCCGCAGTAGGGGCAGACATACGGGCGCAGACCCGTGTGGCTGAGCAGGTGGGTCTTAAGGGTCTTGGAACGCTTGAAGAGCGCACCACAGACATCGCACTTGAAATTGCGCTCCTCGCTGTGCACCAGTTTGTGCATGTTCCAGGTGCGGCGTGTCTGCAACTTCTTGCCACAAATGTTGCACACATAGCTGGGCTCGTCGTGGATTTGGTGGTGCACCTTTAGACGCGCTCTGTTCTTGAAGCCAGCTTTGCATATGGAACAGCTAAACGGCCGCTCTTCCGTGTGCACCAGCTTGTGCTCCTTTAGGGCCGTTATGGTCTTCAGCTGCTTGCCACAGTGGTCACACACATAAGGCTTGGCATTCTCGTGCATTCCCTCGCGATGCAGCTTCAGCGCTGCAGCGGACGACAGAGTCTTGTTGCACAGCTCGCAGAAGGTGCTCTTATTCACTTTGGGCCGCTGTTCGACTTTGCGACAAACAACTCTCAGGTGCTTCTGATATGAGGCCGGATTGTGATAGATTTTACCGCACCATTTGCAATTCATGTTCTGTCGCTTAGAGGGTGTGTTAACTGTTTTATCAGTGGAGGTTTCACTGTCCTCTCTGTCGCTGTCGGTGGAATAGTTGGGAGGTTCCTCAGCTACTGCTGAGCTAGCTACTTCCTGCAGACACTTCAGCTGTGCATCGTGGCTTGCAGAGTCGTTTGCGGCATCTTCCTCGTGCTTCAGTTGAACTGGACCATTGCCAACGTTGGGTGCGGCATCTGGCTCATCTTTAAATTTCACTTTTCTCTTTTTATCCGCCGTCATTTCTTTACCTGAATTCGATTTAGGCAATTTTGAACGTTTTCTTCGGCCTCGCGGTCGGATTGGATTGTCTGCATTGTTAGCATTTGTCTTCCAGTCAGCAACTAGAAGTTCTTTAATGGGCAAATAATTGATAATTTTTTTCCAGGGGTTTTGCTTACTCACCCCCTCTAAGCTGGCACCCAGGTCTATAAACTCCTGCTTGGGCAGCTCTTTTGCGATATTCTCCTCGGCATTTATTTGCTGTATGACATTGTTTTCCAACTCTGTCACCGGTTTGATAATGTGTGTCCAGTCGCCTTCACGCAGACCATATTGCTGCCGCAGCGCTTCCATATCGAGCTGCTCGTTAGGCTCAGAGTGACGCAGTACCTCAAAGATGGCCTGCACCTTGGTTACGTGCTCGGCAAAGTCGATTAGTTCGCTGATCAAAGTATAACACTCTTTGCACAGCACACCCCCCAGTTCATCCTCCAGTTGCATCTGGTTGGGGAGCAGTGTGGAATTGATTAGTTTACACATTTTGCACGTTGTTATTCTCTCTTACATGCACATCAAAGTATTTTCTAATGGCCATGACTAGAACACTGTTCCAAGTGTTCTCATTGGCGCTGGTGTAAATCTTAACGTTACCGCGCCTATCATCTTTTGCGCATAGACGACACCAATTTAGCCAATGGCTATCGCCAATTGGATCCTCGTTGTGTGCCTGCTCCATATGGCATTTAATTTGCCCAAAATGCTTATTAACAAATTGCTAGCATTCTTGTCATATTTCATTACACGAAAAAGGTAAACATCGAAATAGAGTGACCGGATAGAGTAAATACAAAATTACTGTGTTTTGGTATTTTTCGTGGTAAATTGAAAATGCAAGATATTAAATTTTGTAAAATGGTTTTGCGCTTTTATTTAACTTGAGTGGTTTTAAGTTTTCGCAGCCTCTCACCCTTCTCCATGCCCGCAGCTCTGCAATGAAATTAATTATATACATTTAAATATCCATCAACTGTTTTTTGTTAAACCACTTACAAGGCGCGCAGCTCATCCAAAGTGGGAACACTTTGTATGCGGCACGATTTGTCATCGTCTTGTGCATATTCCACTGGATGCTTGCGAATCTTGTGATCCCTACAGTTCGCACCACTTGCAAAATCCTTGTTGCAGTACTTGCACGTATACGGCCGCAAGCCCGTGTGGCTGAGCAGGTGTATCTTCAGTGCTGTTGAGTTCTTTGTCGCCGTACCGCAAATAGTGCACTTAAATCGCCGCTCGTTTGTGTGTACACTTTTGTGCTTGTTCCAAATGGCACGCGTTTGCAACTTTTTGCCGCAGATTTCGCACTCGTAACTGGGTTCGCCGTGTGTCTGGTTGTGTATCTAGCCATTAAATATATATTAATATATGACCAAGACTATTTGTTTTTGCACTTACGTTCAGTCGTTTTCTGTTTTTAAAGGCCGCATTGCACAGTGGACACACAAAGGGACGATCTTCAGTATGGACGAGCATGTGTTCTTTCAGCTCGGAGACCGTTCGGACCCGTTTTCCGCAGACATCGCAAACGAAGGGCTTCTTTTTCATGTGCACGCGCTCCACGTGATACTTTAGGCCCACCTCTGATGATAGCTTCTTGTGGCAAGTGCCACACGTAACGGAGTTTCTCTTCATTGAATGTTCAGCTGTTTGAGCTTTTGCGACTATTTCCGGCTCTGGCGATGCAAGGAAAAGTCGCGCAAGAGCGACGTTTTTGCATTTTGGCAGATTTTCCGCGGTCAAACTGGGCGTGCTGGTGTTTATTTCCGTTTTTTGCTTGCGGGGACGACCACGTTTCCGCTTAATTAAACTATGCTCAGTTTCATCCGGATTAAAGAGCTCTTGGTGCTCCCCGCTCACTTCTTCAGAATACACTTTTGATTCATTTGGCTCGTCTGTTGAGTTTCTTGGGTCATTTGGCGACTGTTTACTGACCTCCTCCCATTCGTTGAAAATTTCGGTCTTAACAGCCAACTTGGGTCGTCCACGCTTTCGCTTTACGGTTCTATTCGGTGTTTTGTTATCTTCCAGATGGGAATCTTCAAGCCAAATGTGATTTTGAATCAGTTCATCTTCGAAGGTCTCATTATTCATTTCTAAATCAGACGACAGCTCCTCTTTGGACAATTCTCTACCTATTTTTTGCTTCCCATTTATGGCTGCACTTTCATCTGACCGCTTTTTGGAGCCTTTCGGTCGACCTCGTTTTCTTTTAATGGGAACTGGGGATATTGTTAAATCATATTGATTATCGCAGTGATCTTTTTGCAAATATAAATTACTCTCGGGCTCTAGGCTGCCCTCGTGACTGCTTAACATGTCTGGCTCCAGCTTGTAGCTATGTTCCGAGTCCCTATTGTGCAGTCCATATTGTTGGCGCAAGGCGTAAACATCGACGTGTTCGTTCGGTTCGCAGTGGCGCAATAGCTCAAAAATGGGCTGCACTTTGTTCACGTTGTCGGCAAAATTTAGCAGCTCGCCAATCAAAGCGTAACATTCGTTGCATAGTAATCCTCCTAGTTCGGGCTCCTCGAAGCCTATCTGTAGAGCAAGTAAATTGTAATAATCACATTCATCTAACTTTTTTGTGGCTCACTTACTTCGATATCAAAAAATTTGCTGATAATACGCATGTAAACATCTTTTTTCCGCACATTGATGCAGGCATCGTCGTTGGCGCATAGGCGACACCAATCTAGCCAATGTCGTTGAGAGTTTGCAGTTTCTTTAAATTTTGTCATGGCACCAGAAATGTGATAAAGGCCCGCAAAATAAAACTTTAATACATTTTATTGGCATTTCTATGAGTTGAGGGTGACCAGCTGTAACAACAACAGTATATGGCTGACCATATACGGAGCAGCTGTTGGTGTGACCATAGCTAGTAAAAACAGTGGTACAAATATCGATGAAGTATCGATGCTTTTTTCATTGATGCTTAAGTGTTTTTACGGTGGCTACGCTTGCGCAGTTTCGAGTGTGTTTTATGTAAAGATTGTTTTTCCATTATCAATAAAAAAGTTGTAACAAGTATTTGTGAGCGACAAAATGTGCATGTGGGTGTGCAGAAATTGTTATTAATATTGTTGTAGCCCCAATGTGTGGCTTGTAACTAGATACATTTAATTGCTGCGTATACATTTGGCGTTTGCGTTTGCGTTTGCTTCTGCTTTTGTGTTGGTGTTGGTTACATTGTTACACACAAAACGCAGCCAGAGGCCAGCTCGAGCTGCCGCTGCTGCTGCCGCTGGCCATTGAGCACAAACCGCATTCCATAGAACGGCCCGAGCCACAGCGCAGACCCATCAATGAAAAAGGTGCGTTCGCTCGAAACTGGACTTTTTCTGTTGTTTTAACTATTTTCGTTGTGTTTTTACCTTATTTTAACCTGGCTTGCAGTGAGCGCCATGCATCACCATCATCCGCCGTTGCCCATAATGAGCACTGCAAGCGCAGCCGGGGCACCACCAGCAGCGACTGCCTCCTCGCAGCAGCAACAGCCGCAGCAGGCGCAGCAACAACAGCAGCCACAGCCGCCGCAGCAGCGTCGTCGCAAGAAGCGACCCAACTACGGCACACGGACGGTGGAGGTGCGTCGTGGCTACAACGGTTTTGGCTTCACCATATCGGGCCAGCAGCCGTGCCGGCTGTCCTGCATCATCAGCAATTCGCCGGCGGAGCAGGCGGGTCTGCGCGCCGGCGACTTTCTTATCTCGGTGAACGGGCTGAATGTGTCCAAGCTGCCGCACGAGACGGTTGTCCAGCTGATAGGCAACTCGTTCGGCAGCATACGCATGCAGATTGCCGAGAACTATTACTCGGACAGTTCGGATGAGGAGAACGCGAATGCCACGCTGCTGATTCAGCGCAGCGCACGTGGCCAGTTGGGGCTGGCGGCTAGCCTGGGACCGGGGGTGCGCAATAAGCCGCGTTTCTTGCATCACAAGTCCAAGATGCATCGCCTGCGCAACTCGCCACAAAAGAAGCCGCCCGAGGCGGTGGAAGCTGTGGCCGCTGTGGCTGCTGTCGGCGCTGTGGCACCGGATCATGCTGCGTTGCGACCAGTGCTGGAGGATGCACCAATGGCCAGTCTCGGCAAGGGTGCAGATGTGGCCAATGTTAGCGCCATGGTACGCGCCGTGGGCAGCGCAGCTCTCGAATATCGCGTCATCGTTGGATATTTGGGCACCATTGAGATGCCCAAGCAGATTTCGCACAGCTCAAAGCTACAAACGGTGCGCTCCTGCATCCGCAAGCTGCGCCAGGAGAAACGGCAGCCGACAATTGTGCTCATGTGCATCACACCCGATATGTTGCGCCTGCAGAGCGCCAGCGGCAGCACCCTGGCCACCTATGCCTCTGCCCGGTTGAACTACGTGAGCTCCTCGTCGGAGAGCGAGAATCGCTTCTTTGGTTTGGTCACCAGCGCCGTGCACAACACACAGATTGACGAGGAGTACGAACTGGAGGACAAGTGCAATGCTAGTGGAGGTCACATCAGCATTTCGCACAGCTGCCACGTCTTTGTCATCGACACCAAGCTGATCGAGCATGGCCAGCACTTGGCGCGTGCCCACGAGTATCGCTTGCAATGCACCAGGGATCCCATTTCCAATCTTTGCCTGGAGTTTCCCAATAACTCGGAGTATGTGGTGAATCTCATACGCAGCATGTACACCATGCGCATCCTGCCGCCGGCCAGTCGCAGCCAACAGGCGCAGGAATATGAAGCTGGCGCTGCTGCCGCCGCCGCCGCGGGGGCTGCCCATTCTCCGCAGCCCTCCAATCACAGCGAGATTTCGACGACCACCTCCAATTCGGACTCGGGCATTGGCTTCAACAACGATTGCACCAACATATCCGATCGCATTTTGGTTGTGGACTTTGCCGGTGCGCCGGCGGCAGCTGCTCATGGCCTGGCGGCCTTGGCTCCAGCGGGTCCAGCACGTCCGCTGGGCATTGTGGGCGTACCCGATAACCGGTTGACTGTGCGCGCTATGCCAGATCCAGATCCCAAGTCGCCGTCGACGTCCTGCTCACTGCGTCGTCCCAATTTGTTGGCCAGCTTTAATCTGATCAGGAGTCCGGCCACCAATTTAACTGCCACGCGCTCCTGCGATGATGTCCTGAATCTCCTGGTGGACGAACCTCCCATGCTCGCCGCCGTCGCCTCAATGGATGACATTTCACTGCACTCCACGGCCCCCTCGCAGGATGAGCCGCACATGTTTCTGCATCCGGCTTGTGTGCCGCGCAAGACGCGACGCTCCATGCAGCCAACAGCAACAGCTGCTCTTGCAACGGAACCAACTCCGTCCAAACTGAGTGCCCAAGTCTTTGGCAAACCGCGTTCACGACAGTCGCTGGGCTTCGAGGCCATCGACAGCGTCCAGTCTCCTGGCGTGGGCTGCACCGATCAGCCCATGGATACCTGGACCAGTCTGCAGAACATACACAAGGCAACCAATCCGATTATGGGTCTGTCGACCTCCACATCATCCACACATTGCCTACTAGAAGCTACCAACAGTGAACCCGATCTGGGGGTAAGTCCAAATAATCTATTTCTATATAAAATATTCGACATCATAAGAAACTGAACTGATCAGATTTGCATTAAGTGCTAGAAGATATGTTCCTTACGTTTTTGGTTATGGCTAAAAAGAGTACATTTGAAACGAAAAGAAAAATCAATCTAGAGGTCAACATGAAAATTACAGTGTTATTGAACTTTGTAGCAAGTATTGACTGTGGATCTGTGCATTTCTACATTTTTAAATTTTTTACATGATTTTGGATTTTGCGTTTTATAAAAATGATTTTCCAATAAAAGTATGCGTGGAATAGAGGATTAAACAATAAAATAATTTTTCAAAAACGAATTACATTGAAATGAAGAACCAAATTAGAGGTCAAACCATGATCAAAATGGCGAACGTTCAGTTTTGACAAAGTTACGTGACGTAATGCAAAATGGATCAGGTTCTTTATATCTTAAAATAATTTCTTGTGATGTGCTCAATTTTTAATTATTTTTATACTCATTCACAAAGTGAAAATTTCCACAAAAAAAAAAAACAATAATAGTTAAGTCCGTGAATTAACGCCCGACTGCAACGTTCTTGTTATAATCTTTAATTATTCGTATATTCAATTTAAATTAATTTGGAAATTAGAAATTTACAATGTTAGATAATGATTTTGTTTACACATATAAAAATAATTGGGGCAATCAAATGTTTTTTGAAATTAATTCATAAAAATTAGTCGAATTTCTCAGAGCTTTTGCCTTGGCACTGGCACTGGCACTGGCGTTAGTTAACTTTCTTTACCTGGACAACGTTTGGCTGTTACCTGAGCTTGTTGAGCTTATCGCGCCGCTGACTCTTGCGCCACCTCCCCTTCTCTCACTCTCTCGACCTCTCTCTCTCTCTTTCGCTCACGTTTTGCGCTTTACGATAAGCAACCCCAACACGGTTTACACAATACAAGCACACGGCCAAAATGCGTTGGTGTTGGTGCAATGTGATTTTTCTTTGTCAGAAATGGAATTAGGTTTGGGTCTGGGGTTTTGGATACCAGCGTGAGTTCTTATGCTGCTGCTATCGTTGCCGCTGTTGCTGCTGCTGTTGTTCAGTAGTCGCTGCGACCCATCTGCAATAGGTGTATTCGTCCGTTGCCCATTGGCGGCCTGCCTTTGCTTGCGTCTCGCCTCCGAGTCAGCCTCCGCCTCCGCCTCCGCCTGCGGTAATCAGCGTTCGCGCCACGTACTGATAAGAAACGGAAACCGCCGCTCTGCTTGTACACTAAAAATAAAACGTCAGTGACGTCATACGCGTATATCGCCAGCTCAGGCACAACCTAAAATCAACTGGGAATTCGCTGTCGCTGCCTCTGCCTCTGCCAGCCGGCGTTTATGCTTAATTCAATCTAAAGCAATTAATGGGGAACAAAATAACACACACACTCACACACACACACACAACACTCGCCATTTGACGTCGACATCTGCTGACCTTTGCATTGGCGCTCGGCGTACTCTGTTCAGCTGCCCCCCTCGGCCCCCGCAGTTATCCCTGCGCCATTTCTCGACTGTAGTCCGGTGCGCGCAAGCTGGCATTTTATTTGATTTAGTTTGATTTTTGGTTTCGCGACACGCGATTTGTTTTCTTTTTTTCTTTTGCGCTCTCTTGAAACTCGCGCTGCGTTTTCACTTTCGCTGCGCTGTCAATTTTCAATTGACTCTCGATCATTTTTGCGGGAGTCAAAAAACTCAAAAAAAAAAATAATTGAACAAACAAAAAAAAAGATAAAAACAAAATGTGCCATAAAAAGTTGAACTCAATTTAAGAGCCCAGCGAAGTTTAATTTGTTGCCTTTTTCATGGTTTTAATAAGACTAATGTGTGTATTAAATATAAATTACCATTAAGTGCCAGCACAAACAAAAAACAAAACGAGAGAAAAACGTTAAGAAAAGCACGTAAATTGTTTTTTAAACTCAATGCTTAATGCAAAAATGTCATTTCGAGGATTTTCTTGTCTTTTCTCGGAGGAGCGAATGGTAAGCATTGCGAATTTCAGATTTGATAATGCAATATACAAAATCTTAAAAAAAAATACCTTATATCAAATATATTTTAACTGCTGTAAAGTTGACCTTTTTGGATGACTGACCAACCAACCGGTTATGCTTGTAATTACAAACCAAATATATATGTACATATAATATATATATATGTACATATATACATAGCCATACATTGTCAGCAGAAATTAGAACACGAATGTATTATATGTCGACGAGTCGACACACTTTGTTACCTTTTTAATGGTTGCCTGACTTTTGGCCCAACCACCCACCCCCTTTGTGACTATTGTTCCGCGCCAAACCTAGCAGAGGGGCGATATCATTTTCTGATTACACAAGTCGTGTTAAGTTTGATGGCGCTTGTTTGCTTTAGTCTTTCCAGCGGAGACACCTGCTTGCCATTGGGCTAAATAATGCTATTCAATAAAACTACATATTTACTCATAGTGATAATTGTGGATATTACTCAGACTAATGCCTGGTGTACTAAAAAGGCTGTCCCTGGAATAGATAATAATTTATCAGTAATATAATAATATACAAAATAAAATCATTACAACAGGGTCAATTTCAGCAAAAAACAACATTTTAAAGCATTTAGGAATCAAATTTTGATTGTATTCTTTAAAAAATCGTACAAAATTTGTGATTTATTTTAAAAGATTTTCGACTAATTTATATCTTTCAAAGTCAGATCGTAGTCATTGCTGATATTTGATTAACATTAATTAACCGCAAATGATTTCTTCAACTACGCGTTAAATTACTAATCAGCTATGAAGAAATGTAATTAATAGTTTGATTCCATTTATTTTGAGTCTTTTCTATTTGGAATGTAATCACATTATATATTTATTAATGATTATTTATTTATTAATTATATTTATAATATTTAGTTGCGGCTCTATCTTAAGTATTTAGTGGTTAAATATATTTTCAAATATAAATCAATTGACGTAGTAAGAACGTCACAACTTTTTTCCCCTACAAACTGCAGACCACAAAACAAAGTTATTTACAGAGTTATTTACCATAGGCATTGTGTGTCTGTGTGTGTGTGTGTGTGTGTGTGAGTATTAAAG
The DNA here is from genome assembly GCA_035043915.1 of Drosophila paramelanica. Lineage (NCBI taxonomy): Eukaryota > Metazoa > Arthropoda > Insecta > Diptera > Drosophilidae > Drosophila > Drosophila paramelanica. The sequence goes on from JAWNMO010000258.1 coordinate 8,740,478, forward strand.
ACATGCAATCCGGCTAACAGGTTGTCCTTATTTTCTGTTTTTTTGGCGGCAAGCTGCTTCAAGGCACATGCCGCTGCAGCGTGTTGCAGGTGTTCGCTGGAAAACAACCCCTGCTAAAATAAGAGGCAGCAGCGCTGTCAGCTGGAAAAAAAACAGGCACTTGGCGCAGTTTCTTTTGCGGCCTTTTGTTTCCTTCCGGCGCGCTCCACTGGCCAACGGAACGTCATGGGAATTGCGCAGATCACTGAAAATCATTTGACTTTATTTGACTTGTTGTTGTACAGTACGGTAAACCACCAAGTGGCCTCTACCAACCACATTTCATAACGTATTTGCCAGCTGTCTGGCTGTGGGAATTGGAAGCCATTGCAATGAGCTGCAATTGCATGTGAATAGGCACGTTTGAATATATATGTTTCAGATATCGAAGCGATACACCAAGAATGTTGTTCATTATTCATTGTGTTCCTAATCTTTAAGGCTTGAATTGGTTGCGGGGGGAAAAATACACTGTTGCCACTGATAAGACGCTTATCAGCTAACGGCTCAGCCAGAGGCCAAGCGCGAATAATTTATTAATAAAATGTATTTAAATTTAGACGATCGAATAACAAGAGCTGTGTCTGTTTCTTAAAATATATACTATTTAGCTAAACAAAAACAATAACAATTACTATAGCAAGTACGTCAGAATCTGTTTTTTAACAATAATTTTGCATTTTGATTCCCTATGTGATAAATTTGTTTCTTTAATAGAAGACTGTTTACGAACTTACGGTTTAATTGTTGTGTTTCATGTTCTTTGTTCAATACTCTGCACAATTGAGAAAAGACATTTAAATAGTAAAACTGTTCATGCTTGAGAACAAATCACCAGATCCTTCTAAGCGTGGTTGAAAATAATAATTTATTTATTTATGTAGATTATACAAATATATTATGGATAAGAATAATTTTTGTTGTTAGAAATATAAATGCCCTATATGCCCTTTAGTTACATTCTTAAGTAATATTGTGCATAAAAATTTAAATAATATTTATGTGGTATATAAAAATATTAAACGTCGTCAAAACCTATTAAAACTTTTTTAAGTAAACATTAAAAAACATATATATGTAAACTAATGTATATTTTAATTGTAAAAAAACAAAATTTTAATTTAATGTAACCCGTTTATTTCAAGTTTTTTAATTTAATATACTTTTTATACATTCGCCGTTGAAAACAACATCCTACAAATATTTAAACCGCCCTTTTTTTCACCATCTAAATTAAAAAAAAAAAAAAAATTGAAATATTAATCTATAAAAAGCAATAAGTTACATACTAGAAAAATAAAAAATATATATAATATTCGCATTGTTGCTATAAATACCCTGTATATAGTCGATATGCCCTTTATGCACACTCTCTAAAAATAATGGAATTAAATTACAAAGCTGACATCGAGCGCAGCGAAAACACCTGACTCTGGGCCCGTTTCGGGCTCTCGCTGTGGCTCTGGCTCCGGCTTTGTACCCTCGATAACAAGTGCCAATGACTAACTGGTGGTAGCAATAAAAACAACAACAACAACAAGAACAACAATACCGACATTCCCCTCCATCCATCCACAAACAGAAAGTGAATAAAACGCGCGCACGCGCTCTTTTCCAACTGTTCCGCTCAACAGCTGCCGCTGCTCGCTTTTGTTGCCCTGTTTGCTGAGCCAAGTTAACAACAGCGCTCACAACGCGTGAGTCAGTCTTAGAGCGCAACTCGTACGCATCGCATGAACAGCAAAATAAAATATAAAAAAAGTGTTATTCACAAACTTAATGAATCGATCAAAAAAGCAAAGTGTTATTGAATATTCGAGCCGTGCTATTTACCGCTGATACCGACACCCGCTCGGCCCCCTTCAAATTTCGTGTATGTGCAGTAATCAACATGTGCTAAGAAAACAAACGCATTTCTAAATTGAGACACAAGGCTTATTTGTACGCTAAAAATAAAACGCAAAAATTTAAACAAAAAAAAAAAACAAAAATTAAAAACAATAACAGAAGAGTATGCAAATATTTTTCAGTTTATAAATTGTGCAGACATCACACACACACACACACAAACACTATTGGATTATGCTCTAAAAATATTTCATGTAATTGCCCGGAGGTTATTGTTTTGCGTAAATAAACGCAAATTCTCCCACCACAAAATCGACGTCATTCAAAAAACGCGCACAAATCGCGCACGAAACGCGCGCGTTAAAAAAATACCCCACCACACTTTTTTTTTCAATATACATTCTGAGTATTTCCCGTTAGACAATTTTGATTAATGTGTGAGTGTGTGTGTGTTGTGTTTTCTTTATAAACTCTTTATAAAAGATATAAACAAAACATTTAATAGTACAATTAAAACGCAAAGTATTCGCACGTTCGCAGTTTAACCAGAATTTTGGGGCCCGTTCATACCAGTTGTTGCTTTGCAACGTTCCCCGATTAATATTCCGCATATAAAATTCACCTCTGGCTTCCACTTAAATCTATGTGTTCGGCATTTCCATTTAAAATGCCAAAAATAGTCGGCAATATGCTTACACTTTGGCATTCTGTGGAATTTTGACTAGACAATCGTTAGCTAGGAAATTACAAAACTAGGAAATCAAACAATCTATAGAATAATGCTATAAGCTAAGATTTCTTTCAAGTATTATTGGTCTATTTGATTGTTGTTCGTTGGCCTGCAAAATGATGTCAGAGCCACTGCAAAAGTCGCTTTGATCTTTGCCTATCTGCCTGCAGTAAAATCGTAATGAAAGCCGTCTCTACACTCGAAGAAAAACGTCGTTTTATATTCTAGTAGTACTCTCGACTAGTGGGGGAATTTTGAACCTTTTTTTCTTTAAATTCCCAATTCATTTTATTTTTATATATTTTCAAATTACATATAAATCATTTGTCTTTAAATTACAATTAACAAAATTAAAAAAAAAAAATTAGGAGGATTGAGTACCAAAGAATTTTAAAATCGATTTAGAATTTAACCCAAGTCATTAACGTTTTATTTGATTTAAGCACAATAGCTTAAAATTTTTCCCAAGTGGAGCCTAGTCATCTTTTGCTGGCAATAGCTTCTTATATATGTATATGTACATGTAAATATATACTTACATACATAGCTAGATTATTCACAAGCTGTCGTGACATTTAGCAATCGCTGTTGTTAATTATGCAATGATCACTTAAAAATACTCTATAGAAACACACACAAAGGCGATGCTTTTGTCGCCGGAAGACATCTGAAATTCTGAGTAGAGCAGAACACATCATCCGGGCGAAGTGGGCGTGATCATTATTTATGCATGGTGTATAATACGATATCCCTTTTATCTTAATTCCTTCTTTTAAGAACTTATCTCAACTAGTGGAAAGCCGCCCGAAATAATACTTTTTACTCTGAATAACTTGCATTTTATCTTTATGCATTTGCATCATTTTGGCCTAGAGCCAGTTTTGGCTTTCGACTAGACCTTTGTTATTTGGTCTAGTCACGCCACGTTCGCACCCCTTCCCCGGCGCTGCTTTCCATATTGATAAGCTGGTTGTTTGTTAAATGCCTCAACGTTGGCACCATAAAGTACGCCCAGAGAGCCGGTCGATTTTCCATGGCACACGATCAATTTTAAGAACTTTGGAATGCGCATAAATATATCGCTGCTGCGATAATTACCGCTGTTTTATGCCCTATTTAAGCGCGCTTAATGCCAAATAGGGTATATTGGGCAGAAGGCAGAAGTTGAGAAATGTTCATTGTGATTATATTTTTAGTAATCATCTCTAAATCAAACTAGTCCAAAAATTTGACTGATATATTCAACAACTCTCGCGTATACAAAATTACCTAATATAGAATCAATTTATTATTATTTTATAAAATTAAATGCTTATCAATTATAACTAAATTTCCTATTTAATAAAATTATAAATTTTAACTCTTTTGCCACAAAACACAATGAACGAATTTATAGGGTGGCTTCCAGTTTAGCAAAATGTTAGTTTGCAGCTAGTTTACGACCCACCGTAATATTTTGCATACCAAAATCTATTTGACGCCCAAAAACAAAATGTGGGTTGTTTTGTTTTATTTTGTTTAGTTGGCCAATTTCATGAAATTGCGCATTGAAATTAAAAGCAAAATTCCGCATATCCGCAATTCATTGGGGCTAACCAATTGCCTAAGTCCCAATTAATTTCTATAATTTAGCTGCCTTAAATGACGCATCATTGCCATAGTTGTATTACAATATTTATATGTACATATATATATATATATATATAGATATAATGAAATGTGGTCAATGCATTGGGCATGCGCAGCACGTGGCAATTGGCCAGCAAAATGGAAAGCAAAAAGACATTAAAAAAGAGAATTGTCATATAAAAAATGAAATTGCAAAAATTACATTCAGAGAAAAATATATTTCTGAAAATTTCCATAAAATTGTTGAATTCCCTTCACAATAATTATTAAAAGTATCCATTGCTTTTTTTGGGCTTATTTAGAAATAAATTTTATGTTTTCTAAAAAATGTTCATTTTGACATTGTATTAAAAGTACAAAATGCTTCTCAGAGATTATTCTACTTCAGTGTGATATTTACAAATTCAATCTTGTCTGGATTTAGATAAGCCATATATTTGATTTGACTTTATAAGCAATTTTTTTAATTAAAAAATTTTTTCTAAGAAGTTTTAAAGTTGACAGTACTTTTAATATAATTCCTGCTACATTAAAATTACTCCAATTGTGAGATAGATTTTTAAATAATATGTTTTTCAGTTGATATAAATATTATTTCTTTGATTATTCTTGGTGTTTTCTTTGAGTATTTTTTTTAAAAATTAAAAAAAAAAAAGTAAAAAAATTTCTACATTCGCAATGCTATTAATAATTACATTTTTGGTTGTTTTCTCCGAGTGTATTTGAATAGAAGAAATATGGACTTGACTACGTCATTGTCAACGTCATTTGTGAGTCACATCTGTGTCGTCTCACAGATGGGCATGCAATACCCCCTCACCCCCTTTTAACGCACCTGTTTCACTCGCTTTGAGGCAAACGCACATTTTATTCTGCGGCGCGAAAATGGCTTTTCCCGCATTTCGCATGTATCGATCTTGGCTGTGTATGCAAGTGTGTGTGTGTGTGTGTGTGTGTGTGAGACACTCGGAAGTTTACCTTTTCCGTGGCATATGGGCTGGTAAATTCAGTTAAACGCGAACAGCCAAGCTAAACGCTTGCTCCTGTTTACAACCAGGTCGAAAACTTTGCGTTTTAATTTGCGGCTAATAGAAAAATATATAAAAAAAAACAAAAAAAAAAACAACAACTTTATATTTCAACTTTAACAGCAACGTGTGCGTCATGAACAACAGCGGTAAAGTGAACACTGCAAAGACACTAAGCCAAAACCAAAAAAACATATCAAACAAGGACAACAGCAACAACAAGGACATCTCCAACATGGTCGAGCGCTTTGTGCAATCCCTGGGCCAGCTGAACGATTCGGGCAGCTGTTTCGATGCCAGCTTCGAGATCAAACACATTCTGCAGAGTCCACGGCTAATGGCGGGCGCTGTGGCCACGCCCACTGGGCGACATCAGCGCCATCGCTGCCTCACTGAACTGGATCGCGAGCAGCTGACGCGCTTCGTTCAGGACTTTGAGGCGCGCCAGTCGCTCGCCTCGACGCCGAAGGCCAAGTGCATGTCGCCGTTTCTGTGCCGCAAGGCCAAAGAGATTTATCGCAGCGCCAGCGGACGACGCAGTGCATCGCCGCAAATCCACATCCAGCCACTGCAGGAGCTGGACGAGCGCGAGCACGAACACGATCACGAGCACGAGCATGGAGTGCCGCGCAAAGCCGCCGAAGCCGAGGATCTGATGCCGCCACCGATGGCGCTGGCACGCGTGCAGGAGGAGCGACGCAGCTGCCGCAGCGCGTCGCGTGTGCTACAGTTCTTCAGCTCGGCGGCCAAACGGCGCAGCGGCACTCGCAAGCTGAGCGAACCGGAACCGGAGACCAGTCGGGCCGGGTCCCCAGTGCTGTTGCGCGTTAGCGCGGGCAGGGAATCGGAATTGGAGCGGGATCAGGAGCAGCTGGGCTGCCTGCCACTTGGCTCCGAGGATGAGGAGCATGACGATGGCATCAGTTCGGCCAGCTCCAACTTGACATCCCAGTCCGGTAGCTGCGACTCGAACAGTCGCAACATCTCACCGGACTCCAGCTTCGAGTTGCATGCCCCACTGCTGCCCAGCTTCAAGGTGACGCCGCCACGTGGCGTCTGCAAGGCGGGCAAAAATGCGGCCAGCGAATTTGCGCGTTTTCTGCGCGGCTCGTTTCACGCCAAGCGCGCCTCCATCACACAGCTGCGCCGCTCGCTGAGCGATCCGGATGCGATGCAGCAGCTGGACTTTACCAAGCCGCAGCAGCAGCAACAACATCAACATCATCATTATCAGCACCAGCAGCAGCGCCCTCTTGGCGATGTCAGCAACGTGATGCGCGTGAGTCACTTTTAAGAAAAAAAAAAAAACTACCTCCTCCTCCCACTGCACTCACCCCACACATTTGCATAGGCAGGAGCCGCGTTTCATCCAGCTGCGTTCCATTAGCTGTTAAGTGCATTTGTTTATAATTAAGCCTCGCATAATTGTTTCCCAGGAAGCTGTTTATTTACGCTCAAATCATCTTCAATCAATTCGACGCATTCGATTGCCCCATTTGATGTCCATATGGCGGCACTTTTGTCCGCCCGTGTCCGTGCCAGCCAGTGTTTACTGTTTACCTTGCCATAATTCTGATCGATTTAGTAGCCATCCGCTTCGCACATAGAATAGGTTTAAATACTGTTTAAATATTGTGTACAACATTTACTTATAGTTTATGATCCCAATAAAAATCAACCTGTTTGTAAATACGCAGTGCTATCTCCTCAATTCATGTTCCAAGGGTTTAACGCGTGCCAAAACAAAATTATTAAATTGAATTTGTTTTGCCAAAAAGTTCCAAATAGCGCTGTTGATTATTTATGGGAGATCAAAGACATTAATATTTAAAAATGGGTTTCCTGTTGAAATATGCTGTCGAAATTGTTGAAAAGTGTAATCAATCGTATATGCAATAAATCAGTTTCAAACAAGTGATAAAGGTAATACAACCAAAATATAAGAAATCAGACAAACCTCAGAAGGGGACATCTAGAAAACAAGTAACTAAAATTATATTTAAAACATTTTAACAGTGGTCGTTAATTAGCACACTTACTATATCACTTTTCTTAGTGCGTCTTAGTTTTTAAAAATCTGTAGCCGTATTAACTTGTTAAACTATTTAATTTTCTAAATTTGCATGCATTAGCTAAAAACACAAAAAAAAAATGACAAAATTCTTAGGAAAGTTTTTGGAAATTTAAAAGTAGTCAGAGCGAAAAAGGCCTTGCAAATATAATTTATTGTTCCAAAAACAAATAATTTTTAGTTCCTGGAATATTTTTTGAAAAGATTATTTTATTATTGAAAAGTGAAACAATCTCGATTTAAAAATAATCTAATAGCGATGTGTTTATTAATAATAAAATACATTCTCTTTAAATGTCTTATGTTAATAGACCGTTATATATAATTAACAGTTCAAAAGGACAGACTGTTTGAAAAATAGTAAAGTAATTAACACTTTGATTCATTCCATATTATCATGCATATGCTAAAAACTATTATAAGATTGAATTATTAACTCGAATTCTGACGCCTTTTCTAGCGCTGTGTGAAAAGCTACAAATTGAATGTATTCCAAAAAGTATACAAAAGTTTACATTATTTTTTTTAAAAGAAGGGGATTTTAATTGAATTATTCAATTTTTTTTATTATTTATCGTAATGACTTTCTAATTGTTAAATTTGCATGGGCGGCGCGATGTCCATTTCACTTTCGTAATTCCCCCAAGATTGTTAATGAGAAAGCGGTCATTCAGACCACCTTAATAGAGACATCACAAATATGAATCATTTATCACAAAGGAATGAATAAATAAATAAACAAAAAAAGTACAAACAAGGAATGCCCATATAATGCCCACAACGTCATTCAAGAGTTCTTTCCCATATATAAAAATCTATATATCACTTATTTATATGCATATGTAGGCATATTTTGAGTGTATATAGACTTCTTCCGCTTTAAATAACGCTTGATCGCCGGAACGCAGATGACCCGCATCGCTGCCAGCCATAAAATTACCGTAAAAACAACAACAACAGCGGGCAGCCGCTTGCCGGATATTTAATTTAATGCCAGTGTGCACACAGCAATTTGTAAAAAGAAAGAGAAGAACAAAATATTCCAAAAATTATATCAAATTAATTAAAACTACAAAAATAATATAAATTTTGCGTAAAGCTTTTGCTTAGCGGTATTTAAGTGCCGCGCAAATAAACTCAAACTAAACAAATCATAAATAACAATTAAACTATGTTAGACCACATGCTTCTGCAAGTTCACACGGTACACCGAAAAAAATGGGTATTATTTCCGCAAAAAAACGAAGCACAATTCTGAGCTGTTATTGAATTTAATTAAAAACCATTTGTAAATGCAAAATAGAAAATGCTGGTACTTGATTTAGAATTACCACTCATGGTTTTTCTCGCTGTGTACCAAGGGAATCTCGAGCATTTCATATGGTCATGTGCTTGACGCCACGCGTGATCTTTGTGCGGCTCCAACCCCATCCTCTTTCTTTCACATTTTCCATTCGCTGTGCAAAATAAGTTAATTTATTAGCTAAATACGCAACAGTCGACAGTTGCCCGCATTTTAGCTCCCCTTCTTTGTTGCTGTTCTTGTTGTTGCAGTAATTGCTTGGCATTTTAATTATTTCAATTGTTTGGCTCTTTGTTTATTTGACATCAAAATGGGCGCTGTAATTTATTTGCGCCGCTTTTGGTTATTCTTAGCACAAAGTATTTACTTACCGAATTTTTCCATGTGTTTTTAGCAAGCTCATTAAAATTTCTACTGCATACTTATATGGGCATCGCTTTTTTGAATCAACAAAAATGCGCTATAAATTGGTAGAAGCAAAAAAAACACCCTCAAGCAAAACAAACAAAATGTCTTGGCCACTAAATTAATTGCAAACGTCAGTAAACGTTTAATTAGCGGGCCAGCTGCCCCAAGCCAAATATGCACAGTGAGGGACATCGAGAGTGTAAGAGCGACAGAGCTCGAGCACACACCCACAATCAACAAAATATGTGTGCGCGCTCTTATGTGTATGTGTGCATTTCATTCATAAGCAATATGCGAGACAACTAAAGCAAAAAGAGCAGCCGGTGTCAGGTAAATAGGCAAACACAACGCAGCAAAAACAAAGAGCTACAACGAAATACTTACACACATACATACAGACAGCAAAAAAAAAAGAAACAACAACAATAACAATATGAGTAAGCAATAAGTTGAAACGCTCACACAGAAAGACAGCTGAACGCCACGTTCGAAATCCGAAAAAGAGCGAAAGCGAACATGTGTGTTAGTGAGCTCAAGCGAGGGAGTAAGATTGATCGAACCGCAGCGAACTTACATGTTTGAACGAAGATTTCTGAGAATCTGCATGTAATATTTGAGCAGAATTTGTGTGACAACACTGATTTGGACATTCCTAAAAACGTCCAGTAATACTTTAGCCTGCCATGCACTCGAAACCTTTTTCTGGATCGCTCCAAACAGTCCCAAGTTTTTGTGCAGTTGCAACTTGTGTGTTCGCTGTGGTTTGTGCTGGATTTGGTTGTTTGTTTGTATGAACGCCTGATCAGCAGCTGGCTGAGCACAACAACAGACGATGTCAGTTACTTTATACACGTTGGGGCTGCGAGTCAGAGATACGTCGCTCTCGACTTGGAACAGAACGTGCGACAGAAAAAAGTGTTTGGGTGTGTGTGTGTGTGAAAAAAGCAAAAAGAAATATACTCACTAAAAAGTAATTATAAAACCAATGCCAAAGAGCAGAGCAAAAGCAACAATACAATAGCAACTAAGAGCCGAAAGTGAAGCCAAAGTGCACAGTTAAGTTTTGTGTTTTGTTGACAAAGGTGGCACGTTTGTGGTTTCTCACTCACACGCACGCATACATACATACACAAACAGAGCAAAAATTTCGCAAAGCGATGACACGCCTTTGGAATACTTAAATTAAGCCAAATCAAAGAAATTCAAAAACAAAGCACACAACTGCAACTGCAACTGCAACTGCGTCTGCGTCTGCGGGTAGGTTCTCCAGCGCCAACTGCCAACTATGGTTAGTTTGTATTTTGTGATTAGCATGCGTAATGAGTTTAATTGTATGAGTGAGTGTACGCGCTCTCCCTTTAGCATAACGTAATTGCGAAACGCCCACTCGCGAGAGCTATCTTTCACTCTCCCTCTCATCCAATCTCTCTCACTCTTTGCGTTCGACAATTGCCAGTGACAACTGAGATAGGATATATTTGAAATTCGAAGCATTCTTTATTTGTTTATTGTGATTTATCAGCACTTCTGTGAAATTGTGTCGCGTTTCTGCAAACTATCTGTCGCATAATGTCTATAAAAGATATTATATCTCTTGTATATACAGATACATAATTCGGTAAATTCGGTTTGTTTCTTTGTTTGCCTCTGCCTCTGCTGTTTCCAAGAAAGTTTTTGTTCTCTGCTCTTTTCGGCCTATCTGCCCAAAAGTACGTGATGTATCTCAAGGTACGTTGTTTTCTAGTTTTTTTTTAGCTTTCAGCAAAGTAGCCGATTCCAGCGACTTATCAGATTTGCCAGCTTTAAACTAGCCCCAAACTGGCTCATAATTTTTGTTCAACTGAACTTAATTATGATGAAACTCATTTGCATAGTTATTAAGCCAGGAAAGGTTTTAACAATAGCATAGACAATTTACAATCTCAATTTCACGAGCAGTTCAACAGACCGTCAAGAATTTTCGCTCGGCTTTTTTTTTTGTGTTTGCGAGGAGCCTGGCGGCTCCAATTACCAAAGGTTTCACCCGACTAAGCGCCAGCGTACACCGTAAAATATTTCTAGTTTCAATCTAAATTATAAAATTAAATTCACTATAAATCTTAAATCTGAAAACATCTGATGAGAAATTAAATAAAATCTCAAGCGATCAATTTTTATTTCTCTCTCTCTCTCTCTTGCTCTCCAAATATATATATATTAATATTTTTTATACAAACAACAAAAAGCTGGAAAAAAAAGAAACAACATTTTTTTTCACTGTGCAGTTATACACTTTATATGGATCGTATTACTTTTTGATATCGCATTAGTTCATGCTTTAACGCTGCCGCGGTGCCTAGATTATAGCCAGGGAGGGGGTAACCCGAGATAAAGCCATTCAAGTTAATTTACTCGTGGGATTTCTTTTTTTTGTTTATTTTGTTGTTTTCCGTTTGGCGGTTGCCTGTTCGCCTGTTGGTTGTGGCTTTCGCATCGAGACATCATCGACTTTGAGTGCAAACTCAGCGCAATGACTTCAACTTCAGTTGGCATGCCACAATTTGTGGCAGGGGGGCAGCACCATGTTGCAGCATTGTTGATGACTTCGAAAATATATAGGAGGAGGCAGAAACGTTGAAAAAAATTGTCCATGCTCGGTGTCCACTCAAGCATGCAAACACTCTAAGCCAAGCAGGGGGCGCAGCCGCACGAGGCGTGGCACAGTAGTTGCTTCATTACGCGCTGGCAAACAACCTGCTCTCAACCGTGTGCTCCCTGTGTGTGTGTGTATTGTGTGTGGCAATTTAATTGTTGCCCAGCTTTAGCTTTCGCTTTGCTTCGCTTATTTTTTTCAATTTTTCAATTGACTTTTTATTTTTATGTTTTCGTCTTTTGCGAATTGTAACGCATCGAACGCGTTGTTTGTGTCATTTATTTTAATTATTTACTTTGGCAAATTGCTCATTTCCTACTTAGGAAAGCGCGTCACTCGCTGCCGATTGCCACAATCGCCCGCTTATGCCCCATCCCCCTGCTAACTTGCCACTTGTTGCTATTGTTTGGCAATCAACGTTGATTTATGTTCGCTGCCTTCACTTATTATTTCTCTCTCTCTCTCTGTTTCTCCCAGTTACATGATGGTGTTGCGTTGATTTAAAATAAAAATTGCTTTTGTTGTAGCCCCAACACATTTGAACCCGTTGCTGTCTGTTGTGTCCCCTTTGGCCCTTGCGTTCAAATTGACGAACAAAAAAGCTGAAGTTGTGCATTTAGTTGGGGGCCCTGCATTCTACATTCTGCTCTTCTTTTTGACCCAGTTTCTATGTTCACACATATTTATGTTCATGTACTTATGCGATAAGCCGGATCACTCATTGTTTAAATTTTTATCACTTTTATGCACTTTACGCTCGTTGCGTCACTTTGAAAAGACGTTTGGGATTTTGTTTTCTTACACTGAGATACACAAAACACCTTTTTAATAAGAAAAAGTTAAAAATAATAACAATACTGTAAAATCCAACAATTTTCGAAATTAAACCAAATTTTTATACTTAAAGAGAATCAGATTTTTAATTTGATTTAAATAGTAGTTTATTACTTAAGAAAATAATTCGATGAAGAAAAAAACTGAAATTAAAATTAAGAAATAAAAACTTTATTATGTATTGTATTTTTAGGGTTTTAGCTATATTAATTTATAGATTGCCTGTAGCGATAAACAGCTGCAGTTTTTAGGCTTTTTAGAAAGATTATTATTCTGATTAAAAATATATATATACACGTATATGAATGTACCTATATATATATAGTGGAAAATACAAAATTTTAAGCTAGGGAATAATCTACAACTGCGTTTTATTTTGCCTCAATGTCGTCAGTTTTAATTATATTAAAAAATAATAAAATCCAGTGGTGAAACGTACATCATATCACATATGAATTATCAAATTTAAGTTCAAGTTGCCTTAATTGATTGTAAATGGAATATAAATTGAAAGAGCTTAGATAACCATGAAATTTAAGCTCGGACAACGTAATTGTCTATCGTGTGTCAGCACAGTTCCATTCGGAATGTATATCTCTGGGCATCGGTTCCGATAAGTCGGGACCGCTTTCAATTCCCAATCCCAAAAGTCATCTCATGCGAGTTGAACCAATTGGTTTCTATTAATGAACGCGCCGCTTGAAAATTGAGTTTGCCCCTTTGCGAGCTACGCGACGAACCGGAAATGTTTCAAATTTCTCTCATACACAACATGCACATAAATATATAAAAATATAGATATAATAGTTATTCATTTAGGTAGACACGTTTTGTGTGCTACGTTTAGTTAATGCGAAACTCGAGCTTAGAAACAGAATTCATTAATCTTTGTGAAAACAAAAGCATCATTAAACAAGCGACGCGACGCTGGGAAATGCACAAATACGAATGTAAGTCAGTTTAAAATGCTTGACTAGCAGATACCCTATAATATCAGATTATTCCGATTAAATATGACCATGTTCTGTCCCAATTTTTACCATATAAATATAAGCGTATTTAATTAAATTCCCTTTAATTATTTAGTTAATTTCAATTAATTGAAATATGATATGATTATTCTTATAAGAGCCTAAATAAATAAAATTGTGTTTTACTGATCATATTTAATTTAAATGAGTTCTTCTTTTAAATTCCTATAAAGAACATTTGTTATTTCACATATTCTTAAATTTATATTTTCTGAAATTTTAATATATATCTAATTATCCATAACTTGGAAGCCCACTTGATTTGTGTCTTAACCAGTCCCCCATATCTAGACCGGACATTTGCCTGCTGCTGCATACGTTTGCACAACTTTATTTTATGATGATTTTCACCCATTTTCCTGGGAACTAACCGGGTGGAGGGTATACAAAAAGCAAACACATAGATATACATACACATATATGTAAATATATGTGGTAAATATGTATAAATAGCGGCGGGCAACAGCTTCGAGTTTGTCTGACAAGAATGATTATCAGCAAAGTGCTGCAAATGGATTGACCGGCAGGCAGTCCCAGAAACGACACTCATCACAATGCACACAACACACACACAACACACACACACATACATACATACACATGTTTTTACAATTTGTTCACACAATTAGAACTGTTGGCCGGAGGGCCTGAGGAGGATAGTTGCCAACTGTTGTTGCATGCGTCACACAAATTGGATGCCTCAACTTCTAAGTAAAAAAAGAAAACAGTAAAAAAAAGTTCAAAAGTTTATCGTGTCGTCTGTTTGGGGCTTGGCCGTGATAATGACAGACTTGATCGGCCAGTTGCTCCCCCTCCTCAATTTGTACATGTAAATTGCCCATGAAAATAAAGTTGCGGGGTGCTTGAACTCACTCAAACATGGCACTGAATACGCTCACCCATTGCACTTTGAAATATTTGTAAAGCAATCAAGAATAGTGTATTTAGATATGAGTATAGAACTAGTCTAAAAAAACACCCATAGGAATGGTTTGACAGACACCACAGCCATTTACAGGGTATCTTAAAATCTGTGAATAGTGAATACAAAAATAACTCAGTTTTAAGGCTTTTCTTCATACATTTCTGCATAGATGCATCTTATTGTTATAGTCAGATGTCAAAATGGGATCAGATAACTCTATTATATATCTAACAAAACTTGAATATGTTTATGAACACCATTTTTGTTTTTTTCATTTTTTTAAATACTATAAAATGCTTCTCGCTCTTAAGTTTCTTTCGGTTAATTTAACAATGCCAAAAATTAATAAAAAAAAAATGATAAGTAATTTGCAAAGAATATATAGATCTAACTATTATTAGAAATAGATTAGACATATCTATAATATAAAAACTACTCTAAATCTATTATCTCTGTTAATTTGATTCTTCTCTTTTTCACAAAAAAATGAATGATTGTTAGATTAATAAATATATATATATAATGAATATTACTTACTTTATCTTACTGACGTCTGTTGAAATGCTTTAATCTTGACTTTCACCTTAATCCATCTTCCAGAACCGCGCCCTGCCCACCAATGCCTCGTCCTTCCGCCGCGCCTGGGGTCAGTCATCGTTCCGCACGCCGCGCACCGACAAGGTGGCCAAGCCAGCAGCTGGGAGCAGTCCTCTAGTGCGACGCTCTACCTCGATGAACGCCTCCGACAACGATGTATACATCAAGACCGCCATGCTGGACGAGCTTAAGCCGGCCAAGCAAACGCAGCCAAAAGCGCAGCCGCAACCGGTGGCGCTCTTCCAGGTGCCGCAAATACTTACGACGCCGGCGCCACCGTCCAGCGTGATGGTTAAGGCAGGCGGCGCTGGGGAGTCAACGCTGGAGCTGTCGCCGCCGGAGCAACTGGGTCCCGGCAGCTGGGGCACATCGTTTGAGCGCATGCTGCAAGACGCCGCCGGTATGCAGACCTTTGCCGAGTTCCTCAAAAAGGAATTCTCCGTGGAGAACATTTACTTCTGGACAGCCTGCGAACGCTACAAATACCAGGAGTCGGACTCGGAGCGGGTCGCGCTCGCCCGCGATATCTTTGCCAAGCATTTGGCCAACAACTGCATCGATCCCGTGAACGTGGACTCGCAGGCGCGCAATCTCAGCGACGAGAAGTTGGCCAGCGGAGCACCAGACATCTTTGCGGCGGCGCAGAAGCATATCTTCAACCTAATGAAATTCGATAGCTACCAGCGCTTCATACGCTCCGACCTTTACAAGAGCTGCGTCGAAGCGGAGGAGAAACACCAGCCGCTGCCCTATACGGGCGCCGATCTGGACGAGCTGCTCAAGACAAATTTTCACGTACTGGCCTCGCCCAAGGTAATCGGGAAAAATCATATGCCCCGACTTTCCATTAACCCATTGAATCTCTTTTTGCAGCTCAAAAAATCGGCAAGCAATGCCGAGGATCGACGACGTAAGAGTCTCTTGCCCTGGCACCGCAAGACGCGCAGCAAGTCCCGCGATCGCAACGAGCTGATAACCGATCTGCAGACCCTGATGCCGCCGCCTCAAGCACCGGCGGTACCGCTCCAGCTCGCGCTGCTCGCCGGCGGCGGCTCGATCAGTGACCTGCACAGTTCCCGCTCCTCGGTGGCGTCGTCCGATGCGGGCCAGACGGCGACGCAGGGTGCCAGCGCGGACAGCGTCTGCTCCCTCTGCCGTGTGATTCTCACCGATGGCGCCACGACCATTGTGCAGACAAGTCCCAACGAGACGGTGGCCCAGCTAGTAGAGCGACTGCTGGAGAAGCGCAACCTCGTCTATCCGTATTATGATGTTGTGATCCAGGGCAGCAATAAGTCCGTCGATACGCAGCAGTCCTCGAAGCTGCTGGCCGGCAAGGAGGTGCTGATCGAGCGCCGGGTGGCCTTCAAGCTGGACCTGCCGGACCCTAAGGTTATATCCGTGAAGAGCAAGCCCAAAAAGCAGCTGCACGAAGTCATCCGGCCCATACTGAACAAATACAACTATCAAATGGAGAGCGTCCAAGTGCTCCTGCGCGACACCAAGGAGCCGCTCGACCTGACGCAGCCAGTCACCGTGGCCGACGGACAGCGGCTGCAGATCGCCCTGATCATTCCGGATTTTCAGCAAGGCGGCGGCACTAGCATGCCGCCGAAGCATAGCAAACCAATGAAGCCGCTGCCCCCGCTGGCCGCGGACGCCTCCCAGGGCCAGCTGGACGAGCTGACCAACAGGATGTTTAATGAGCTACTGCACAGCAAAGCGGATGCAGTAGCCGCAGCATACACACAAAAGCCAAGCGATCTGTGCTCCATGAAGTCGAACGAAGCGCCGTCGGAGAGCTCCTCATCGATGTTCGATCCCTTGCGCCGCCAGCGGCGCGACAATGGCAACATTCCAGGCATCAAGCTGCCCAATCTGAAAAAGAAGTCCACAAGCAGTCAACATTCCGAGGAGGCCGTCCCCAGCGTGGATCCCAAGAAGCCCATCATAGCCAAACTGAAGGCGGGCGTCAAGCTGCAGTTGACGGAGCGAGTAGCGGAGCACCAAGGTGAGAGTTCTGTCAAGTGTTTGCAAATCATATACTAAACGGTTTTTTTTTTGCCCAGATGAACTACTCGAGGGCCTGAAGCGTGCTCAGCTGGCGCGCCTGGAGGATCAGCGCGGTACCGAGATTAACTTTGATCTGCCCGACTTTCTCAAGAACAAGGAGAATCTCAATGCGGCCGCCTCGAAGCTGCGCAAGGTGCGCGCCAATTTGAGTCCAGTTAACAAGGCGCCATTTACTTCACCGGATGCGCCACAGCCGGCGCCCCGGTTGTCCATAGCCCGTGGCCAACAACAACATCAGCAGCAAGAGCAGTCGCCTATGAAGTTGGATCTTTTAGAGCCAGAGAACGATGTGCCACCCATTGAGGCACCGGATCAGCAGGATTTAGCCAAAGCGCCGCCACCTTTGCCGCCCAAGCCAAAGGTGCTGCCTATTAAGCCATCGAACTGGGGCGTAGCGAATGCTCCTGCGCCCACTGGCAATTACAGCAACAAATTTTCGCCTGCTAAGCACACACCATCCACGACAACGACAACATCGCCCACATCAACGGCGACAACAGCCTTGTCCTTCGCCAGCAAATTGCCGCTGGACATGGGACGCAAATCGCTGGAACAGGCGAGCACGCGATGCGCGTACCTCGATGAGCCCAGCAGCAGCTTTGTCTAATCATAAGCCCACGAACCGATCCCCTTCGGTTCGACCTGTGTATATATACTTATCTGCCTAACCATATCTTTTTTTATAAATATATATATGTATGTATATTTATTAACATTTGTATTCTGCGTGAAGGAACCATGACGAACTTCAGCATGTGCATGTGCACGTGCATGTGTACTGCTCCACGAGGTGATCGTGTTTATTTATAATTAGCTGCACTTAAATTTAAGTTTAACTAAATAAATAAAATGCCTATATATACGTACATATTTTAAAATATTTGTATACCTTTCTTTAATCAGTTGCATTTCTAAACATTTCTAAGAAATGTAATATATTTTTTTACTGCCATGTGGTCAAAAAGCCGGCTGTACCTCCCCCACCCGCCACCTTAAACCGCGGATATCTATATCTCAAAGAGCTCTTTTGAAGATCGGTAAAAAAAATTCCCAGACACGCCCCCTTCCGCCCCCGCGGAAAATGACAAATAAAATCTATTGAGTACGTGAGTGCTGCCTTTTGACCAAAAAATTCAATAAAATTGTGTTTTCGAAAATGAATATGTTTTGAATGTGGAGTCAATATATAGGACAAATCATGATCAAACTGCCATCAAACTTGAAAATCAGTTAACTTTTGACAAAGTTATGGGGGTTTGATATATGGGAGCTATGGAATCAGACAACTTTGCATGTCAAAATTTTTGTCGATTTTGAGATGATTTTTGACCAAAAATTTCAAACGTGAAAATCGGTTAACTTTTGACAAAGTTATGGGGGTTTGATGTATGGAAGCTATGGAATCATTTATTTTAGAACGTGAACGAGTATAACGCAGTCGGTATCGCCCGACTGCAATGTTCTTACTTGCTTTAATTTATAAAAACAAAAAAATTTATGATTAAAATGTTGTTTACCCAACTGAAAATAAACAAGAATGTTGCCATAGGGTGTAACTAACTCCGTAATACTCAAGATACAAGGCGATCATAGAATTGGTGACTTTAGGGCTAACATTTTTTCATTTTTATAGATATAGCATAATTTGGCTCAACCGTTAATGGTAGATCTATAGATTACTATCAAGAAATTCTCACTAAGGCATATCTAATTTTCTAGCGAACACTGTGTAATCGCTTTTGTAATTGTGAAAACACATTTCAATTATAATTTTCGACGCCTTTCCTTTATATATAAAGATCTACAGCTTATGGAACAACACATTTAAAACAGCACTAAAGATGAGAAGAGGTATGAAGCTAACTGTACTTCTGTGCCTGCTTCTTAGCTTGGCATCAGCGCTGAAGCTAAATAAAGCTACTCAGAAACGAAAGGGTAACTAAGTTCACAGATATTTCATAACGGAAGGTATATAACTATATCTATACATACAATTGAAGATATTTGCACATTGGAATCCTCAAGTGGATCCTGCTATGGCAGCCAGAGAAAGTGGTATTACAACTTCATAAGCGACCGATGCATGACGTTCACCTGGAGCGGTTGTGGTGGAAACCAGAATCGTTTTAACACCGAAAGTGAATGCAATAGGTTCTGCTTGAGTCCGGATTATAAATACAATATGCAAGATTTCGAAAATGACTATTAATAAAAGTGTATTCTGATTAAAAGAAAAACGAAATAAAATTATGTGTTTAAAAATAAAAATATATATAATTATGGTCTCGGACTCTTAAGGGACTACGTTGACGTGCAAGCCTCTCAGCCGCCAGGCAGCCCACAAAAAGTACAATCAAATGGCCAGCGCCGGCTTGGAGCTGCGCTCAGCCGGCTGTGATGCGGCGGTAGCGCTGGTCACATTCACCTGGTCTGTTTGCTGAGTGCTGCCGGACTCCAGTTGTTTTGTCTGCTCACCAGAGGCAATCTCTTTGGGTGCGTCGTCGACAATCTCGTCTGAGATGCGATACGTGATAGGCGCCGGCTGTTTTGGCGGTAGCCAATCGGGAATGATCTTGTCGTGCAATCGCCATTTGCCATACTCATTCGAAATGTGCTTCTCGAACACCACATACTCCAGCACATCTTTGGTGACAATCTCGCTACCGTGCATAAGGCGACCGAAGCGATCGTAAATGGCCAACATTTGTTGCGTGTGGAAGCGCACCGTGACTTGAGCAAACTGGTTCTCCTTAGTAATGACCTCGGTGACGCGTGCGTGGACAACACGCGGCGGCTCCAATGATTGCAGGAAACGCCAGTGTATTGTCTTATCTTTGACATTGTGCATCATTTCCGGATAACAGCGTTCGCTAACAAACTCACGTATTTTATACTTTTCCTTGGCTGCCATATGTGTGTGCGCTTCCACATAGATCTCCTGGGCATGTGCTCCGAAATCGTCGCTGCTAAAGTTCTCATCGTACGATCGTATTTTTCGTATGGCCATCATACTCTTCGATTTCTTCTCGAGAAACTCAAGTTTTTGCTTGGCGCCAGACGATGAAATAATCGACTTCTTGCCATCGCCTTCCGGCGGCACATATGCCTCAAAAATTCCGCCTGTGCAGCTTATGTGAAACGGCCGTTCCATCCATGGACGGGGCGGCAGCACACCACGTTCTTTCATCCGGCTGCGCATCTCCTCCCTGCTAATGTCCCCCGGTTTCTCTCGCAAATTTGGCAGCTCAATTTTAATGAACTTCTGCTTTCGCAGACGCTTAAACTCTGGCTTCCAGTGCTTGGTCTGTCGATGGCGCACCTGTTGGGCTTGCATTGCATTCTGCAGACCGGGGCTCAACAAACGCATCCCCGTGTTAGCCACCTGCGGCATCTGTAAATTCAATTAAAGCAGTGACAAACGTTGCTAAGTAATGGCCCTATTTGCTCCGTTTCTAGTCACCTGCAACTGGAGCATTTTCATGCTGGAACAAATTAGCTTCTCCATGTTTGACCAATTTACTAACTAAAAATAACACTGCCTTTAAAACCTTACGGCATGCTTATACAATCAACAATCGATATTTTCGATAGACGTAGCAGCTGTTTCCCGCCCAGCATCGATACCAACAGGAGTAACATCGAGTAACAACAGTTCAACAAGATTTTAACAAATATTTTTAATACATGTACGGATTACAGGTATTAAACACAATGAATTTTATGTGGTTGTCAATTGCAAAAACCTTAATCGGACGTATTATTTCAATCCAACATAAAAACACAAAAAAAAAACACACACATTAAATGTTGGCCGCAAAGCCCTTCTGAAAAATAAAAACGGAAAGGAAAATACTGAAATATTTATGAGAAATTGATAACGATAATAATTGTTACCTTAGCACGCCGGGCCTGCTTTATTTCTTTATATATAGTAATAG
The DNA here is from genome assembly GCA_035043915.1 of Drosophila paramelanica. NCBI lineage: Eukaryota > Metazoa > Arthropoda > Insecta > Diptera > Drosophilidae > Drosophila > Drosophila paramelanica. The sequence continues at coordinate 8,761,564 of JAWNMO010000258.1, forward strand.
AGTTTGCTCCCCGTGCAGAACGCAGGACGCGGTCCCTATCAACAGTTTAATTTTATTAAGGTTAGGTTCGCGGTGCGATTTACAGTACTTACTTAGCTGGACAATCGCCAGCTTCAATGCGATAATCATGTATTGAAAGATTTGATGGAATATTCTTCAAATTCTTTAAGCATAATTTAGCATTTTCAATGTCGTTTTCAAGACGCATTACTAGAATCGAGAAAGATTTCTCATGAAATAGAAAATGCTGAAATTATTTGATACGAACCTTTAATCATCAGTTTCTCTTCAGTGTCATCGCAGCAGAGTGATCTCTTGCAGGTGCAGCACTGTTTTTCTTTCTCGTATTTTGGAGTGGGCGCAGCTTGGACCAGGCATGTCGGATTGCTGGCCAAAATATCCTTCATAATCATATTGAACAGACACCCGGGCAGAATGTTCTCTGCCGCAGCAAAGATGCGCTTGTGCATGTAGGCCAGATCCTTGAAGTCCAGCGTGTGCAACCCATGATGGTAAAGCTTATGGCATATGGCATAGAAACGGCTTTTCGGTATGTTACATTTGCAGAAACAGAATCCGCACTCGTCAATGAACATATCTAAAATCTTACGCAACTCCCGCTCCAAGCCGACGCCATCAATCTCGCCGGCAGACAATGTTTTTACAGTATTTTTCACAAACTCCTCGAATTGCTCTTCAGTATTGTCATCCAGAGCTTTTGAACCCTTTTTGCCCTTATGTCCAGTGGCAGCAGATTCCCTTCCCTGTCCACGCAAACCCGGCTTTTGAGCCAGACCTTTTGGTCCACCACCTTGTCCTCCACCTGCTGCTCCCTGTCCGGTCTGTCCACCTGCCCCGGGACCTGCTTTAGCGCCTGGTTGACCGACTGCGCCTTCGCCAGATTTTGCACCAGGCTGGCCTGCTGCTGCCCCAGGCTTATCGCCAGCTTGTCCGGCTGCTCCCCCGGGAGCTGCTTTAGCGCCTTCGCCAGATTTTGCACCAGGCTGGCCTGCTGCTGCCCCAGACTTATCGCCAGCTTGTCCGGCTGCTCCCCCGGGACCTGCTTTAGCGCCTGGTTGACCGGCTGCTCCTCCGCCAGATTTTGCACCAGGCTGTCCAGCTGCTGCCCCAGTCTCATCGCCAGCTTGTCCGGCTGCTCCTCCGGGACCTGCTTTAGCGCCTTCGCCAGATTTTGCACCAGGCTGGCCTGCTGCTGCCCCAGACTTATCACCAGCTTGTCCGGCTGCTCCTCCGGGAGCTGCTTTAGCGCCTGGTTGATCGGCTGCTCCTCCGGGACCGGCTTTATCGCCAGCTTGTCCAGCTGCTGCTCCGGGAGCTGCTTTATCGTCAGCTTGTTTAGCAGGAGCTCCAGGAGCTGCTTTATCGCCAGCTTGTCCAGGTGCTCCTCCGGGACCTGCTTTAGCGCCTGGTTGATCGGCTGCTCCTCCGGGGCCGGCTTTATCGCCAGCTTGTCCAGCTGCTGCTCCGGGAGCTGCTTTATCGTCAGCTTGTTTAGCAGGAGCTCCAGGAGCTGCTTTATCGCCAGCTTGTCCGGCTGCTCCTCCGGGACCTGCTTTAGCGCCTGGTTGATCGGCTGCTCCTCCGGGGCCGGCTTTATCGCCAGCTGCTGCTCCGGGAGCTGCTTTATCGCCAGCTTGTTTAGCTGCTTCTCCAGGAGCTGCTTTATCGCCAGGTTGACCACTTGCTCGTTCTCCAGATTTTGCACCAGGCTGTCCTGGTGCTGAACCGGACTTATCGCCAACTTGTCCAGCTGGTCCTCCGGGAGTTCCTGTAGCATCTGGCTGACCAGGTGCTCCTTTACCAACCTCTGCTCCAGGCGCTCCTCCGGGACCATCTGCTTTAGCCTTGTCGGCAGCTGTGGCACCTGGTTGTCCATCTTCCATAACACCGGGCCCTGGTTTACCACCTGCTAAATCATCTCCGGGCTTACCGCCAGGTTGACTACCTTCTCTTAGTCTATCAGCAGCTGTTTCACCTGGCTTTCCAGTTAATTTGTCGAGTGGCTGTCCATCCGGCCCCTTTTCCCCTATTTTTTCTTTCTCAATCATACCTGTTGGCGTCATAGCAAACTCTTTTATCTTCTGTTCATCGGTTGCTATTTGAGCTTGCTCCTTCGCTTTCTTAGCTTCCTCGGCTGCTTTTTTAGCTTCCTCTTCGGCTGCTTTTTTAGCTTCCTCTTCGGCTTTCCATTTTTTCTGCACTTTCTCTTTGGCATTCTTTTCAATAGCGTCGGGATCTCCACCGAGTTCTTGCAATGCGGATCTAAAGTCCTTGTTTATTTCCTCGCATATCTCTTTGCTCTTCAAGCAGTCCTCAAGTTGCCGCTTTAAGTCATCCGTCAGTGCTTGAAGCTCAGCTCCTTTCAAATTGTTGACTTTGTCCTTTAGTCTTTCGTTCTCTCTGGCCACATCGCCGATATCTTGTATTAATCCGATACTCTCGCGCATGCCTTCTTCCATATATCTTGTATCATTATCAAGCTGTTGTACTTTCTTATCCAATTGATTTAGTCGCTTCTTGCTCTCCAGAGCGGCTTCACACATGCACTCGTTTTCTTCTATTAATTCACCCATTTGACCATCCTTTTCTCTTAACAAACTGCGCAGACGATCTAACTCGTTCATGCAGTCTTGCATGTTGTTAATACCTTGACCACCGGAATAATTATCGCCGCTCATTTGTTTAAAACAGTCGACCTGTTTATTCATTTCGTTCATGATGTGCTCCAGGGTAGCGCTCGTGTAAAAGGCCAAATCATCGCCAACATCGGGACAGTCTGGTAAGTCAAATGACGTACAGTCACCCCGTTGATTTCCATACTTTTGGTTAAGCTCACAGATGACGGTCTGCAAAGAGTAACATTTGTGTCGAAAATAAAACAAGGGATTAGAGAGGAAAATCATTAGAAGTAGTTGTGGATTGAAACTGTATGCGAGGGCTTGAGAAAGAGGAGAAAGAAATAGACATGTGCCTAAGCCGTTTACAATCCAAAGACGTACTCTAACGACTTTCCTCGTACCCCACTAATTCTGTTTCTAATAGTGTGCACTTATAATTTCAAAATTAAACTATTGATTTAAAAATATGTGAATGCTTTGACAGGACTTAAAACGCGGCACGGCATTAACATGTTATATCTCCATCATCCTCTACCCCAGTCTCCTTGAAACAATTATCACTGCCAATTTCTAGAAGTTCGTCTAGGTAACGATACCCAGATTTCTTGAACGATTTAGTCTTATGCTTTGGGAACAGGCAGAGTAATACATAAAACTCTTATCACCCTTCGCCTCCAAACTGATTAAGATGCTTACCATAAGCTGCTGGTACTGACAATCGTAAGCATTTAAGGCCAAATCACGTTTACGCAGCTCATTCCGAAGAACATCGATCTCCATCTGCATGCATTCGGCACGTTTAACCGCCGGCTGGAGGGTGACCACTTGTTGCTGCAGCTCGTTACATCGACACTGAAATTACGTTAATTTACCTATCGGTGCGGATGAATAGGCTTTGTGCTTACCTTAAGAATTTCTTCGTTGTATTTGGCTTGCTCCACCTCATTTTCGTAATAATGTTGCATTTCCTGAATATCATTCTCCATGTCACAAATGTAACGATTCTGTTCGTCGATACTTTTGATGAGATCTTTAGAGGCACATTCTGCTTGGCAGGCCTTCTTTTGCAACCCCTTAACCTTGTCGTCCAGTACATTCAGACTTTTTATCTTAGTACGCAGTGCATTTCGCTCAGCTAACATGGTTTGAAGGTTATCAACATCCATATCTGATCCGTAGGTTCCACCGCCCATGCCACCGCCCATGCCACCACCCATGCCACTGCCCATGGCACCACCTGTGGTACCACCCGCTCTTATAAATTCGTCCTCAGCTTGACGGAGTACAGCCAGCTCTTTGCCCATATTATCGATCTTATTTTGCAAATAGTTAACATCATTGCTTTTCTCTGGTTCGATCCTAATGCCTTCCATTGATGTACGTCTAGCTTGCTTCTCAAGCAGTCTTCTAAGTTTTGCATTTTCCGATGCTAGGATATCATGAGACACATTCATATCATCGACAGATTTATGGATCTGACGAAGGTCCCGTTCATCTGTGTTATCGATCTTTCCAGCGTCAGACAGGTCTTGAATTTTATCGGAGAACACTTCGCTCATTTGAGGATCGTAGCGCTGGCTCATTATACGTGCGAGCTCGGCATTTCCCATCCTAGGGCTGGCAGCACCATCCTTCGGGCTGACCTGATCCTTGTCAAGTAATTTAGCGTCAATCATAACTTTTTTCATATTTTCAATGGTATTATTAGCAGCATAGATAAGACTATCGCCTGCCAATCCTTCTCCAGAACCGTCAAGACTATCAGGACCTCCCGGACCACCAGGACCTCCAGGACCCTGCCTACCAGGACCACCAGGGCCTCCAGGCCCCTGCCTACCAGGACCACCAGGGCCTCCAGGACCGCCATAACCTCCTGGTCCCTGCCCACCAGGGCCACCGTAGCCGTAATCTCCCGGACCCTGACCGCCATAACCTCCAGGCCCTTGACCTCCAGAACCACCATAACCTCCGGGTCCCTGCCCACCAGGACCACCATAACCATCTGCGCCCTGTCCCGGGCCGCCGCCCTGCCCAGGAATGCCTGAGCCGCGTTGCCCGCCTTGGCCCTGGCCTAGAGCACCTCCGCCGGGACCACCATAAGCGGCCTGACTTTGAAGTGGACCTCCACCCCTACCACCCGGCCCCTGACCCTCTTGCGCAAGACCACCATAACCTGCCTGCCCAGAAATAGCCGAACCACGCCGCCCCTGACCTGGACCACCTGCACCTGAACCATAGACGCCCTGACCAGGCCCACCTCCACCAGGACCTCCTCCAGACGGACCTCCATTGGCACCTTGCCCACCACCTGGACCACCATAGGCACCCTGGCCTTGTCCTGGAATAGCCGAACCACGCCGACCCTGACCTGGACCACCTGCACCTGAACCATAGACGCCCTGACCAGGCCCACCTCCACCAGGACCTCCTCCAGACGGACCTCCATAGGCACCTTGCCCAACACCTGGACCACCATAGGCACCCTGGCCTTGTCCTGGACCACCGCCGCCTGGACCTCCACCACCAGGACCACCACTACTAGGCCCGCCACCACCAGGACCACCACCACTAGGACCACCACCACCAGGACCTCCTCCAGACGGACCCCCATAAGCACCTTGCCCTTGACCTCTAATTGGACCTCCACCACTTGCACCACCATAGGCGCCCTGGCCATGTCCTGGAACACCTCCCCCCGGACCACCAGCGCTTGGACCTCCATAAGTGCCCTGACCTGGACCACCTCCGGCTGGACCCCCATAAGCACCCTGGCCTGGACCACCTCCGCCTGGACCACCACCGGCCGGACCTCCATAAGCGCTTTGACCTGGACCACCTCCGGCCGGACCTCCATAAGAGCCCTGACCCTGGCCTGGACCACCTCCAGCTGGACCTCCATAAGCGCCCTGACCTTGACCTGGACCGCCTCCACCTGGACCACCACCAGCTGGACCTCCATAAGCGCCCTGACCCTGTCCTGGACCGCCTCCACCTGGATAACCTCCAGCTGGACCACCTCCACCTGGACCTCCTCTACCTGGACCACCTCCAGCTGGACCTCCATAAGCACCCTGACCTTGACCTGGACCACCACCAGCTGGACCTCCATAAGCGCCCTGACCTAAACCGCCTCTATCTGGACCGCCTCCATAAGGTCCCTGACCTTGACCTGGACCGCCTCCACCTGGACCACCACCAGCTGGACCTCCATAAGCGCCCTGACCCTGTCCTGGACCGCCTCCACCTGGATAACCTCCAGCTGAACCACCTCCACCTGGACCTCCATAAGCGCCCTGACCTTGACCTGGACCTCCTCTACCTGGACCACCTCCAGCTGGACCTCCATAAGCGCCCTGACCTTGACCTGGACCGCCTCCATAAGGTCCCTGACCCTGACCTGGACCGCCTCCACCTGGACCACCTCCACCTGGACCACCACCAGCTGGACCTCCATAAGCGCCCTGACCTAAACCGCCTCTATCTGGACCGCCTCCATAAGGTCCCTGACCTTGACCTGGACCTCCTCCACCTGGACCACCATAAGCGCCCTGACCTGGACCGCCTCCATAAGGTCCCTGACCCTGACCTGGACCGCCTCCACCTGGACCACCTCCACCTGGACCACCACCAGCTGGACCTCCATAAGCACCCTGACCTGGACCACCTCCACCCGGACCTCCACCGCTTGGACCTCCTCCAGCTGGCCCTCCATAAGCACCCTGCCCCTGACCTGGACCGCCTCCACCTGGACCACCACCAGCTGGACCTCCATAGGCACCCTGACCTGGACCACCTCCACCCGGACCTCCACCGCTTGGACCTCCTCCAGCTGGACCTCCATAAGCACCCTGCCCCTGACCTGGACCACCACCAACTGGACCACCACCAGTGGACCTCCATAAGCACCCTGACCTGGACCGCCTCCACCTGGACCACCACCAGCTGGACCTCCATAAGCACCCTGCCCCTGACCTGGACCACCTCCAACTGGACCACCTCCGGCTGTACCACCACCAGCTGGACCTCCATAAGCACCCTGACCTGGACCACCTCCACCCGGACCTCCACCGCTTGGACCTCCTCCAGCTGGACCTCCATAAGCACCCTGCCCCTGACCTGGACCACCACCAACTGGACCTCCATAAGCACCCTGCCCCTGACCTGGACTGCCTCCACCTGGACCGCCTCCACCTGGACCACCACCAGCTGGACCTCCATAAGCACCCTGACCTGGACCACCTCCACCAGGACTACCACCGCTTGGACCTCCTCCAGCTGGACCTCCATAAGCACCCTGCCCCTGACCTGGAGCGCCTCCACTTGGAACACCACCAGCTGGACCTCCATAAGCACCCTGACCTGGACCACCTCCTCCAGGTGGACCTCCTCCAACTGGACCTCCTCCAACTGGACCCCCATAAGCACCCTGCACTTGTCCTGCACCAACTCCACCAGGACCACCACCGCTTGGACCTCCTCCAGCTGGTCCTCCATAAGCACCCTGCCCCTGACCTGGACCGCCTCCACCTGGACCGCCTCCACCTGGACCACCACCAGCTGGACCTCCATAGGCACCCTGACCTGGACCACCTCCCCCTTGACCTCCTCCATAAGCGCCCTGTCCTGCACTTGGACCAACTCCACCTGGAGCAGCTGCACCTGAAGCTGGGCCACCATAACTACCTCGACCCTGACCTGGACTACTTCCACCTGTGCCACCTCCACCTGGGCCACCTCCAGAAGGTCCCTGACCCTGACCTGGACCACCACCGCCTGGACCTCCATAAGCACCCTGATCTGGACCGCCTCCATAAGGTCCCTGACCCTGGCCTGGACCACCTCTGCCTGGACTTTCATAAGCGCCTTGACCCTGACCTGGACCTCCACCTGGACCACCTCTGGCTGGACCCCCATAAGCTTCCTGACCCTGGCCTGTACCACGTCCGCCCGGACCTTCTCCAGGTGGACCTCCATAAGAACCCGGCTCTTCACCTGGACCCCCTCTGCCTCTGCCACCCCCTTGACCAGTACCTCTATATCCACCTGGACCGTGGCCTGGGCCTACTCCACTCCTCTGTCCTGAACCCCTTCCTCCCGGACCCTGTCTACCACGATCGCCCTGGCCCTGCTGTCCTGGAGCCCCGTAGCCGCCCTGGCCCTGCTGTCCTGGAGCCCCGTAGCCGTCCTGACCCTGTCCACGCTGACCTTGTGCGCCGTAACCGCCTCTACCGTCCTGTCCTTTTTGACCTGCTTTTCTCGCTTTGCCGCCAGTTCGCCCATCATCATAAGGTCCGGCATTTCTGCCGCTAGGCCCATAACCAGGTCTGCCGCCAGGTGCACCACCACCACTGCCATCATCAATGCGCGAAACCATCGGCATATTGCACGACACCAGATCGGATACAAAACGTGACTTTTTGTCTTCATCGGCCGACCAAGAGCGATCATCGATTGTAGATGGGTAGCTTTTTAACTTGACACAGACATCCTGGCACTCAAAGTCAAGCGTCTCGTTCATGAACGGCACATGAAAGAATTCTTTCTGCGTAGAAAACGCCATGCCGTAAGCGCCCAAGAGCTTGCACCGGTCGAGTTTACAAAGCAAATTATTTTTAGAACACAAATTTCAGTTTTTTCTTTTGAAATGTTTATGGCTGGACAGTTTAAAAGGTAGTATGTAAAATACGTCCGACATCAATTGTATCACCAAATTTTCTAATATTCCACGTGCGACAATTTTCACATTTGTTACTGTACTGTTTTGTTTTTGTAACGTACTGGATGCTTGTAAGCCTCCGTACACACAGCTTACTATAATCTTTGTTAAACAAAACTAAACAGCTTAAAGAGCACCATATCATTCGAATCCTTGGGCTCGGCGAACAGCTAACGATTCATCAGCCGCGTTCATTTCAGAAAATCCACATGGCTGCATCGTCATGACGGCTGTGCCGGAGCTGATAGTACGCAGTGCACTCGAATAACCGGAAAGCTCAGCCAAGGGCGCGTTTATCAAAATGAGCTAAGAAAAAATTTAAGTTATCGACAAAAAAATTGTAACTGACATTAGCTTACCTTGTTCCTATCGCCTTTGGCCATCACGTCTTTAATGAGCGCACGTCGCCTTGACAAATCCGCCATAATTCCAGATATTCGTTGATTAGGCGCTACAATTTGTATTGCCATGATGGGTTCCAGTAACCGTGTCCCGTTTTTGCTAAGCACCTGCAGGAATAAACATATTTATGAGATTGCTGAAACAAAACGTAAAATTGACCAACCTGTTGGACACACTGCGCCGCGGCGGCCATAACAAATGAGTCGGCTGTGCCGCGTCCTATGGTGACACTGTGCAAACGTATTTGCGTATCCACCACCTGGCCACCAATACGTGGTCCACGTTCCAAAGCACTGATTGCTCCTTTGCGTATTACTTGGAGAATGCGAGGACGCAGGGCATTTAGATTTTGTACGTTTTCTGGTGATTTATCTAAGCTTTAATAGATAATTAATTAATTAATGGTCATACAAGATAATAAACCACATTACGACATACCTGAACAGCTCGTTTTGATCATTGACAAGTTGGAGGGTAATGCTCACATTTTGCTTGCTGCCCGCAATCTCCTTTTCCACACTCAACGTTGTCATCGCCGGTGATTCAATAGTCTCCTTGTAGGCAATTTGCAGTGGACCCAGATCAACATCAATTTTGTAGTCACTAAGCATACGCGACTTAATAATGTCCATATGCAGTTCACCCATCCCGCCAAGCACCGTTTGCCCGGTCACCGTGTCGTAACTGACTCTCAAACTGGGATCCTCGCGCTGCAGTTGCTTAAGCGCCTGTTCCATTGCTGTCTGCGATGATATGCTGGGCGGCTCAATGGAACAGAAGTATACGGCATCAGGTATTTTAGGTTCGATGGCAAACAGCTCATCACTCACATCCAACTCCTCTTCATCAACGTGTTGCGAAACGGCATCGCGACTCTGCAGCAAACGTTTCTGCGCATTCTTTAGGGATGTATGACTAATCGTCAGCAGATCACCAGTTACTGTTGACTGTGGAAGATGCTGTTTTACTACGACTGCATTATTTATGGAAAATGCTCACCTTAAGTCCAGCGCATATGGCCACATCGCCTGCCTGTACGGAGCTCACCTCTCGATATTCATCAGCCAGAGGCTCATAGATTTTTGTTACAACTTCCGCCTGTCCCCGAGAAGAAAGCACACGCATTCCACGCTTCATCTCGCCGCGTATCAAGCGGACCAAGGTTAAAGCACCCCGCTGTTTGTCGTGCACAATTTTAAAAACCTTGCCCGCCAGATCGTTACTGCAATTACACAATGCTTTTGCGGTTGTGAAACTAACCATTGGCTGCTTACCCAAAACAATCGTAGATCTGATTGCGTTCCTCTGGTGTTGGCAAGTAAGCATTTACGGCATCCATCAAGCGTTGTATACCAATATTTTTATAGGCAGATCCTAAAAGCACCGGCACCACCTTCTGCTGGCAGGTAGCGCGCCGCATGGCTTGTCCAATTAATTCATTGCTGACTTTGTCAAAGCTTTCTGTACTAATAACAACTTCAGCCAACTCGTCATCTAGACCGGATAAATGATCAATCAGTCCATTGCGCTTATCTTGCAATTCCCGAAGCAAATCCGACGACTCCACTTTAGTTTTATTGTAAGCCCTACCCTGGTCGTTTTGCTGCCAACTCAACTTTTCCAATGTTATTACATCGTATATGCCTACAAGAAATTTCATTTAAATAGTATCTAAATTAAGTTGCAACTCATTTTATTCAATTTACTCAGCTGTCCTTCAGCGTTTTTTGCCGGATATTGCGTGCAGATGGGATTGGCATCTAGCTTTGCCTTAAGATCGTCTATGCATTTGTCAAAATTAGCGTCTGGTCGGTCCATTTTATTGACAAATATAAGCCGGGGCAGCTTGTGCTTGTCAGCCTGTGCCCATACGGTAACTGTTTGCGCTTCCACGCCCGCCGTTCCGTCCAGAACTACAATGACTCCGTCAACAGCATACAGAGATTGTTCTACCTCCATCGTAAAATCAATATGGCCGGGCGTGTCCAGTAGATTTATACTATAATATACCAACGTTGAATACAAAGTAAAACAAATCAATTCCAGATACGCACCGCTTACCGTTCCAAGTAAATGTGACGGCCGAGCTGCAAATGGTTATTCCACGCTCCCGCTCCTGTGTGAGGTAATCCGTAACCGTGTTGCCGCGATGCACTTCACCCAAAGTACGAGTCTTGCCGGCATAGAAAAGCATGCGCTCGGTCGTCGTGGTTTTGCCTGGAGGAACAAATAAAATGACAGCATTAGACAAAGCTTTATGGTTAACTTTACTGTTTATTACCTGCATCAATGTGTGCCAAAATGCCAATGTTTCTGATATCGGCGCTATAGCAACGCCTGGTGTTTTGCCCATACTGTTGCAATAACAATCTGTTGCGTATAAATGACACGCTTAATATACTATACTTCAACATTTTCATTGATATTTTCTCGCGCTTATTTAACGGCCGAACATTTGCGGCAAAACATTTGCCGCACAATCAGCTGTTGTGTACAGCTGTGAACGATAATAACGTTCGTATTCTATATCGATACCAATTTGCTTCTTGCAGCCGAGTATCAACGATAACTGAAAATATGATATACAATCAATTATCGGTACTAATTTAAGCAATTAAACACTGGCTCTTTTCTTGTTATATTTAACCACATAGCTAAAATGTCTATGCGACCGCGCCGTCAGGCAGCAAAAAAAGCGAATATTATTGAGTTATCCGACTCAGAGGAAGATGTCGCTTTAACTAACGAGAACGAAGAATACAGGCCAACAGAGACGCGGCGTCGTGTTGTAGATCGAGCAGCTGCAACAATTGCAGCATCTGGCGCGTAAGCACGAACTAATATTTGCATCACCTGTAACAAAGTAATAATAATTGCTTAACTGTAGCGACAAACGGAAACGTTGGCCAGAGCGTAAGAACACAGCCGGGCCAGATGGTCCACCAGCGGCAAAGAAAAAACGCGCTAAAAATGACAAAGAAAATGCAACTCCCAACGAAAGGAACGATTTGCACGAGGCAGCCATGGAGCAGTCCACAACGGCCGCCTCCGAGGCAGATGGCGCTGGAGTCAGCTCAGTGGCTGCGAACGCTGGTTCCTCCATGGGTAGAAGCTCGTTTTGGGAACGACGCAAAGTCTGGAACATTCACGAGCTTCTAGCCGAAACGGAGCAAATTCAGCCCACAGCGGCGCGCAATATTGTGCAGCTATTTGAGAATGAGAATACCATTCCATTTATTTGCCGGTTAAATAAGAAGATCATATCTAATTGATTATCAAATTCTAAATATATTGTACATCGCTAGGTATCGACGGGATCTGGTAGACCATATAACACCAGATCGCTTGCGCGACATACGCAACACTTATACGGAGATTGTAGACCTGCGCAAGAAGGCCGAGAACATTGTCAATCAGCTAGAGCGCGAGAATGTGCTCAATACGGAAATTCGCGAAGAACTGATGTGCGCCAAGACAACTGAGGAGCTGGAATTCTTGTATGCACCATACAAGCCGGCAAACAAGGGCACTTTAGCGGAACGAGCCAAGGCTCTTGGACTCCAACAGTATGCCGATGCCCTGCTGTATGGCACAGCTCCAAAGGTGCAACTTTCCGCGGCTGTTGATCCGAGCAACAAAGACTTGGCAACCGAGGAGCAGATAATGGTGGGCATTTGCAACATCATTATACACAACATAAGCAAGAACACAAGTGTGCTGGAAGAACTGCGACGATTGTAAGAGGCTAAATGCTGAGCATACCGATATAGACTTTAATACTTCCTCTTCTTTAATCCACAGGCAAAATGTGCAGCGCATTGTGCTCAAGTGCAGCAGGGCTAAGAGCACGACAGCCTCAAAGGCATCTAGCAGTAAAGGTGCTGCTTCGTCCGGTGGCATTGTGGACAAGAAGCTGGACAGTTCAAAATTCGAGAACTATTTCAACTTTCAGGGCGATGTGAAGACAATCAAGCCGCATCAAACGCTGGCCATAAATCGCGGAGAAAAGCACAAGTTCCTAACCGTCAAAGTGGAGACCAACAATTACTTAAAGAACGATCTCACGCGTTTTATATCGGAACAGTACATGTCCGAAGGCCTGCAGTATCCTCTGCGCAGGGAGGTCTTCAGCCGTTCATTGGAAGAGTGCTTCACTAAGAAATGTAAGCCACACAACTCACAATAGGACAGCAACTATAAATAATGCCATTATTTTTATAGTGCAACCGCTGCTGTGTCGTCTGGTGCGCAGCGACCTTAAGGAAAAAGCGACACGGGCAGCCATCGAAGTGTTTGGGAAGAATGTAAAGCAACTATTGTTGATGTCGCCATTGAAAGGCGAACGCATATTGGGCATTGATCCAGGCTATACAAACGGATGCAAGTTGGCTCTTATATCGGAGACAGCCGATGTGCTAGAAACAGGGGTAATTTTTCCACACGGGCGACATGCCAATCAAAAAGGAGCCGAACAAAAGCTGGTACAGATGCTAAGCAAATACAAGTAATTAAATTGCTAGCTATTTTTGCATTTTAGGTGATATTTAATTGCATTTTATCATACCAATTATTATAGTTGTGGCGTCATTGCGCTGGGCAATGGAACTGCCTGCCGTGATACAGAGATGTGGCTGACATCGCTGTTCCAGACGGGCATTCTTGACAGTCGCAGCATCCGCTATAGTATTGTCAACGAGAATGGCGCCTCCATTTACTCTTGCAGCGATGTGGCCACCAAAGAGTTTCCAAATATGGACATGAACGAGATTAGTGCAGGTTTGAGGCGCACAAAATGGCCATAGAACTCGGAAAGTTTATATCAAAATGTTTTCAAATCAAATTGCAGTTTCCATAGCGCGTCGTCTAAATGACCCGCTTAGTGAGTACGTGAAGATTGAGCCACGACATTTGGGCGTGGGAATGTATCAGCACGATGTGAATGAGAAAACACTGACGGAGACACTAAACGATGTCGTCTCGGAGTGTGTGAGCTATGTGGGAGTGGACCTTAATACAGCCAGCCTCAGTGTACTGAAGTAGGTTAATGAATCCACAATTATCTATGATAAATTTAATTAAAAATAATTGTATTTGCGTCTACAGACACATAGCCGGTCTCTCCGAGAAGAAAGCCGAAAAGATCATTGAGCATCGTACAAAAAAAGGTCCATTTCAAGCGCGCAAGGATCTGCTTGCTGTGCGCAGCATAGGAGAGAAGACTTTTGTTCAATGCGCAGGCTTTGTGCGCATCGAACCACTTAGTGTGGGCGGCAAACTGGCGAATCCGCTTGACTGCACCTGGGTGCATCCGGAAAGTTACAAAGTGGCCGAGGCGTAAGTTACACACAAAATATAGATACATCTATTTCTCTCAACAAATTCATAAACTCGGCACACAAAAATAAAGTGCCGTCAATCATCGTCGAACTTCTCCAACTCGGCCTGCAGCAACGAGGTGTCACTTTGCTTCTGCATGTATCCACTCTCGCTAGAATCCGGGTTAGCTTCAATTTTTCCGTGGCACAGAAATTCGTTTTTCACAATTTCTACATTCTTATTTCGACGATCGCAGCCCTGACACCAGCACGGCAAATACGGCTCAAGGGGATTTATATTTCTGCAACGCTTGCAGGTGCAGTTCTCTGTGCCAGCACGCTTGAAGCTCTCAAAGTCTTGATCAGCGCGCAGTATGGCCAAATAATCATCGATGGAGTGCTCCTGGCCAGCATCGATGAGCTGTGCCCAGGTTTTATATTTGCGTGCCACCTCAAAGAAATAATCGTACAGATTCTGTATGGTCTGCAGCACAGTTTCCAGAGTTAACAAAAAGGGGCTCTCCAGCGAGCGATCCAGCTTGTCCAAGCGCCTGCGCAACTCCGGCATGGCATTCCGTACGACCAAAACAGCTGCAAACAGCTCGGCGCTGTAAGATAACAGATTGAAATTAGAAATTAGTAAACTTGTTTTCATGTAAATACTTGGATTGGTTGATGACGTTGTGAGCCTTTTGAAACTCGCATAGCGCACGCGTTTCCGTTATCTGGCTCAGGTACTCGGGATAGAGCTTTATGCCACATGCTGATCCAATCAGTAGGCGCCGTCGTATGGCCTGGTAACGCATATGCTTAGCCTTCTCAATTTGCAATGCCTTGGCCTCGGCCAGCTGATGTTCTAAGTCCCTAAACAGTTTCTCAATGACAAGTATCTGCTGATGCACACACTGCTCCAATTGGAAGTCGCAGCGTGTGTAATGCGTCTTGCAGTGATCAAAATTGGGTATGAGCAAATTATCTGGAATTGTGGCACCGCGACAAGGCGGCGGTTTTGGATAGCGTCGATAACGTTCCGGCGGATAATCCCAGCAAGGGCCGAAGCGTGCATCCGGTGTCAAGCCGGTAGGTGATTTCCAACAGGGCTCGCGAGATTTCTTCACATCATAATTGACACTTTCTCCGCACGCGATGAACTTGATCTTGGGTGGCTTCTGTGCCGGCGGATAGTTCCAACGCTCCACGTAGAGCTTTTTTAGGTCACTGACCTTTAATCTGGGTGCCATATTCGATTGTGAAATGGTATTTTCCCGATGCAAAATGTATAAAAATTTTAAAACTTAAATAATTTCGTTTACTCTACAGCGTCCTACGGGAATGTGACTTAAAACTCTCGGATATTGGCAAAGCCAGCTTTATGCAGCGCATCAAGGAGTTCAGTTCATCACAGCGCAATCTGGAACAGCTAGCCGAGCAGCACAAGCTGCACATGGAACGGGTAAGATAAAGCTATTCCATTAATGATTGTGTGCTGAGTTTTCATGTTGCTTTTAGATTAAGTTTGTGCTGATTGCTCTTCAACGTGAACTGCTGCAGGATTATCGCGCGGATCTCGATAAACGGCCACTGTTCAAGCAGGGCTTAACGCGATTGGATGAGCTGAGCATCGGGGACGTGGTCACAGGTAAATATCTGGTAAAGCTAAACAACTAGCACGCTAACTGATTTTTATTTTGATGTCGCACAGGAGCTGTCACTAATGTAACCCATTTTGGCGCCTTCGTGGACATCGGCGTGGAACGCGACGGTCTCATACACAAAAACCACATGAATAATATCGAACTAAGTATTGGTGATCGCATAGTCGCCTCCGTGCTGAAGGTTGACATGCAGCGTCGGCAGCTGGGGTTACGGCTGGAGAACATGCTGCAGGAGACGGACACATCCTTCACATTTAAAACAGAGTAAAACACACATTGAGCCCTTTAAGTTTGTTCGAAAAATTTTAATGTGTTCCATGCTGTTTTGTGTTTTGGTTGCCATTCACTTATTCACCATATATATTATATATTATTAAATTTGTATGCATAAATGTATGTATATTATATATTTATATATACTTAGCTGCGCTCAAAAGCTTATCAATTAGCATTTAATTGTCTCATCATCATTATCAAGCGTAAATCATTTCAGTTTACAGGCTAACTGTAAACAGTAACTAAATAAATCAAATATATATCTATTTATATAGTTTGGGGTTTTTTAATTTTAATATTTTGTTTCATTTTTCAATTTATTGCCGTTTCAATAGAATTGTTAAAAATAATTATAAACAATTGTTATACAGTTTACATTTACATAATTACACAATATAATAATATATATTAAAAAATATACATACGTATGTAGTCAAAGTTATTGTTTTCTTTTATTACTCTTATGTGTGATTCTCGTTCTCATTTCTTGTAATTTCATATTCTAACTACGTGGACTTGTCGCGTAATCAACCAATAATTTTTTAAATAAATACATATGCAACCGTACGTAAAATATTGGAGAATTATATATATATATATGTACTTAATTGCAAAAAGGCCAATTGAGTAAATTATATAACTCTTGTACATAATTCGCTGTTGTTGTTCATTTTTCTTTATTGCATAGAGAAAGTGTTTAATAATTTATTTTTATCATTTATAATGATAGCATAGGTAATGATGTAAGTTTCTTTCTGTATGTATATAAATTGTTTTTTTAAATAATAAGTATTTTTTTTGTTTTAACTCTTATTTTTTGTTATGTGTATACAGCGTATACGGTACAACACAATTAGCCATTCAACAGAGTCTGCGGCGTAAGCCAAAACAAAATGAATGTAAGGAGCGAACGCGCCTTTCAGTTCGGAAATTCAAAATTAAGTGTTACCGATATAATTTCGAGACATGTATATTTACTTAAAGATAAACTGGTAGTTCCGATGAGGTCCTCAAAAATATTTTTTGCAAAAAAACAATGTATTGGGTTTTCCGACACTTCGATATTATTGGCGCCGCCAAACTCTGTTGCACGTCCGTTTTGCATATAGGACCTAAATACCCTTAACAACTTGCGTTTACAAATAGTCATCATCAATTTTATGTAGCTTAAGAAATGTACATAAATTCTGAATTATTGGCAGACTGTTAGGGCGCCGCACGGCACAGCCGCAACGCGTGAGTGTTTTTGTTTCTGTTTTTTTTTAATATATATATATAGTCTCTATTCCCCTCCCTCCCCATTGAATCCCATCTCTTCAGCTCTGACTCATGTGCCCCTCCATATCCTTTGTATGTAAGTGATGTATATTAGTGTGCGAGTTAAATGTAGCAGTGTGTGTGGCAATTGGAGTATTTTTCTTATAGACATGGGCTGAATTAAACAGAGAAGAAAGTACGTTTAAATAATTTAAGAATTTATTATTTATTTTTTTTTTTAGGTGTGTGTGGCACTTACCAACTGTCTTGGTGTTGTGAGTGTGTTTTGTGGTTGAAATTATCAAAATCAATAGCGAAACGAAAAGGCGAAATTATTTCTTTTTCTTCTCTTTTCTGCAAGTGAAAACCAAACTTGATATTAATATAAATATAAAGATACATATATGTTTAAATGGAAATAAACGTTCAAATTTTAAGTTAAGCATAGTTTGTACAGAAAATAATATTGTTATTAGATATAAATGTATATATACAGCCAAGCTATACAAACTGGACAGTTGACAATATGGAATAAAAAACATTGAAATTTTGCATTTGACTTGCTCACATTTGGGGCGAGCCATTAAAAGACTTTAATCTTTATAGCTAGTTTGTTCTTGTTGTTGTGTTGTTCTTTGACTCCAATAGTGCAAAAGTTGTTGTTGCTGTTGTTTGATTGCTGCTTGTTGCTGCTGCTGTTGTTGTTGTGTTGCTTTTGTGTGCATTCTTTGCTAATCGATAAAATTTAACAAATTACATTTTTCAGTGGCTTTTGAAATAGGAGAACAATTGCCGCCAGGGCGCGAGACAACAGCAGGCGTCGCCATCGAACCATCTGTAAAAATTTAAGAATTCTTCTTTTTGGTTTTTGCCATTTTGCTTGCTTGATGTGAAACATAACGCAACAGAATAGGGAATATGCTGAAAACAAGCAGCATTTTTGTTTGCATGAGTTGTCCACTTGTTAGCATGATTCTTATATATACTATAATGTATACAAACAGTATGTGTGTGCGAAGGTGTGTGTGTCAGGCGTATATGTGGGTGGGTATGTATATCTCTAGCAACTAGGCCACAGTTACAACTATGATTGATGCATTAGGTATTTTTAAACAGACTCAAAGAGCTCTAATTATATAACTTGAATTGTTACACTATATAGTATATATATATAATTTTTAATTGTTTGCTTTTACGCGCTTTTAAAACGTTATATTTCGATTTTAATGTATATTTAGAATACTTTTAGGCAAGGTATAAACAGTAAACGTTACTACTTTTGAACCACATTTGTGTTTTTTCTGTTCTCTTATTCATCTATAAATATTTTGTTGAACGCCAAAAATTTTTGTCTTCTACGAGTGCTACAAAGTTAGCTACTAAACTATGCGAAAAATGCGTTTTTCTCGTTTTTTTTTTCGTTTACTTAAAATCCTAGTAATTTGTTATCTTTTAGAGTTTTCACAGAAATTTGTGTGGCTTTAAAAAACAAAACCAAAATCCAAATCATTTGATTATATATGCAGTTTTAATTGCCTACGCGCAACTCTTAAGTCTGAATTAATTATACTTATTATTGTTAGATATTATATAAGGTGTGATTAAAGCTTTTTGCATGGTCTGATAAATACAAATATCGATAAGGAAACGCCGCCTTGGACAAACGTGTAGTGCAAAGCGCAAACACAAAACAAATGAAAATCTTTAAAACATAGCAGGTTGTACTTATATAAATATTGTTTAGTAAGTAGTAGCTGGACAACACAACAATAAACAAGGCAACACAAGCTGAACAAAAAACAACAAAAAAAAAAAAAGATATTAGAAGACAAATTAAACACACGCGACAAAAACCAAACTTTTTTCTTTTTTTATAGAGGTGTATTAAACCACACAAGCTGAGAAAACTCCCATTACGCGTCAGCCAATGTCTTGCTGGGCATTGCCACTGGATGGGGAGTTCCTAACGCGTTGTTGTTGTTGACTATACCTGCTGTTAGTTGACTGCTGCTGCTGTTGCTGCTGCTGCTGCTGCTGTTGAGTATTAATACTTTGCGGCGTTGTCCCCGTGTCCATGGGGAATGTGTCCACATCTTCCTCAAGCGTCGGCTGTGTTGGCTGCTGACACTGCAGCTCCAATGGCTGCTGATCGGCAAGCTGCTTGGCGGTTAGAATGCTAACATAAGCCTCATAGCGTCGCAGCTGTGAATGAATTAAATAAATGCATTGATTGAACGTTCTTTTAGATTGCTGTAAAGACTCACCTCATATTGTAGATAGGCCTCCTTCTCCTTAAAGTTCTGCAGCGGCAAACCTTTGCTGGGCACGGGCGTCTTTTGATGCTCTTTCAGTTCATGCTTCAACTGGGCCACTTGTAGTTCATGCGAGTCCAACTGCTCCTTCTGCGAATATCATTTTATTTTATATTTATTTAATTTACATTTATTTCAAACTAAGCACACACCGTTAAGAGCTTTGTTTGTGCACTGGGCAGCAGCGGGCGTTGGAATCGCTTTTGACTGCCGACGCCGCCTTCGAGCGGCGGCGCCGAAAATGCTGCGCACACATAGTTGATGGTCTCCACCCACGAGTGAAGTTCCTTGGAGTCGCTGGTCTGAAAGAGATACTCCGCCTGATCGGCTGTTTGCAGTCGGAACACATGTTGCTTCTTAGTGTAGTCGTTGGCCATTGTGGCCAGTGCGTGATGTATGCGTATTGCATTGTGCAGATTGTCGGACATCTGTGTAGGTGAGAAGAGGAGGATAAAATACCTATGACTACGATGGCATTTCCACTTCCGACTCACTTGACTCTTGCGAAAACCGTGCTCGTCCTTGTGCAGATATAGAACAAGATCGCGCAGTGTGATGAAAAACATTTTCCACGACCGTTTGCCAAAGGGTGCTTTAAGCAAATAAATATAAATTAAGTTTAGTTTCTCAGAGTTTAAATTGGTAAGCTTACTCTTCTTAAAGCTTGTATCGTAGCAGCATTTTCGCATCACGTAGCCCTTTTTGTACTCCACAGCTGTGGCCGATTCGGGTGCATCCAGGAAAGGATTCTGGCTGACCCCAGTTAGAGCGCTATTGTTGTTGGCGCGCTGCTGCTGATCGACGGTCTCCTCATCCCTAAACGACAGTGAAGAAAATGCGTCAGAAAGATACGCAAATATATAATAAAATTACTTTTCTTACAGAGCCCATTCCAGCGGCTTTGTTTTGATGGCCTGATACAAATACTTGAGCATATCCTTGGGGAAATTCTCGCCATCGTTGAGATCGGCCAAATTGTCGACGAACTCGGCACAACTCATTTTGCGATTTATGTTATGCCCGTGGAGATCTGTGTTAAGCAGCATAATGGCGCACGTGAGCGTGTGCACGGCGTCCTGTGAGTTAAATGTGCCCGGGTTACAGTCAAGGAATCGTTTCGAGAAATGCACCAGGACGCGTTCACGCTCCTGGGTCTCGCCCGACAGCGAGAACTGTTGCAGAAATTCGCGCAACGCCAAATCGAGAGATTTCTTATCAAAATTAAAATGCTTCAGATACTCGTCAGCCACAGCGCGGCTAAAGTCGTTGCTGAAATAGGATTCAGATTAGATTCAGCTGTACATACTATGAAACGAAGGATAACCCACTTTTTGCTGAGATGCCGCGAAACGTCGCTCTTCTTGAAACCGTCGAGAGAGTACAGTCTTTTGGCCAGCCGTATAGCCGATGGCATATCCACGGCTTTGGGCGAATAATGATACGAGTGCAGCGATTCCACATCGCTGCCATCATCCGAAACGGGCGGCGAGGCATCACGTGGCCCCAACGCCGTTAGCGGCTCCTCGGTTAGCGTGTTGGTGCCATCGTCATCGGATCGTGTGGCGCTGCTCGTATTGCTGTTATCCATGCCGCGCACTTGTATGACCAGCTTGTGCTCGGACGGATCACGATCACGTTCGCGCTGCTGCTGCTGGGCGCGCAGCTGTTGTTTCAGCTGCTGTTGCTGTTGGCGGTGCTGCTGCTGGGCGGCCGCATCCGAGACGAGTATGGTTGAGTCCGAGTCGCTGGGATCGCTAAGTACCATGCCGCCTAAAATATCGCGAGAACTCAATAAGTTATCGTCGTCTTGATAGTCGGGACTAGAGATATTTGAAATGGCCTCTGAGACGCTCTGATCGCAACCACCACCATTACCACCACCACCACCATTGGGGCAGACCAACAGACCCAGCCCAGCAACAGATGGCTGTTCCCGCTGCTGCAGATGCTGCTGCTGCTGTTGCTGCTGTTGCTGCTGTTGATGCTGCTGTTGTGCGCTCTTTGACCCCGACGAGGACATAACGGACGAGGACACCGAAGTGGGCGAGGCCGGACTGCCGGCTGCCGAATGCTGTGGCGATGAACTAATGGAACTTGAATGTGAATTTGAATGCGATTGCTGACCGTAGTATTGCTGCTGTTGCTGTTGTTGTTGTTGTTGTTGTTGCTGCTGCTGCTGTTGTTGTTGTTGTTGCTGCTGCTGCTGTAGTTGCTGTTGCTGTTGCTGTAGCTGCTGCAACTGATGCGGCTGCAGTGGCGCATTGTAGGTCCAAACGATGCGATCGCGATTCGATGCCTGCATGGAAGTATCATAAATTAGTGTGAATTCAATTGGGGAGCTACTTAAAAGCTATGTTTTATATCATATATGTATATTTTATCTATAATTATTTTAGCACTCGAAATTTCCGTATGTCGTTGCCCAATTCTGAGACGAGTCCTAAGCAAATTGTAATGTTTCGTGGTCGTGTGTATGTGTGTGTAAGAGTATCTGTGTGTCTGTGTGTTTTTAAGCGTTACGTTTTGTCTAAATTTATATTTAAATGCAAACAGTTTACATAAAGCTCAGGCAACAATACAAAATATTTTATATTGGCAAATGATAAACAAAAACAGCAAGTTGAATATTTTTTAAATGCATGCCATGCTTAACAAATGGCAACCTTTTTGCGTAAAATATAGTTTATTTTGTTGCTGCAGCCGCGGCTTGTTGTAGCTGTTGTTGTCGTTGATGCTGTTGTTGTTGTTGCTGCTGCTGCTGCTGTTTTTGTTGTTGCAATTGGAAGTGGCGACAATTCATTGCACTCGTTGTTATTGTTATTGTTGTTGTTCAACGGCTCGTTTTCGTTGTTGTTTAGCACCGACGAGTTGTTCTTAATTGTTGATTCAGTTGTTGTTGACTAGAAAGCGCGCGTTGATTTTGTTTTTTGTTTTTGTTTTTTTTTTTTAAGAATTTGCGCATTTATAGAAATAGTTTAGATAAAATACGAATCAACAGAGAAAACGAAAGGTTGGCAAGAAAGAAAGAAAGAACACAAGTAAGAGTAAGATAGACAAGATAGAAATAGTTAATTGTTGTAATTGAGAAGACAGTAGGAAAGTAAATTGTAAAGAGTAAAGTTGTAACGAGTAACAAGTAACGAGTAAGTAAAATGACTACAAAGATGAAACATGATGTACAATGATTTCAATCTAAATGCAAAAATACTGCGAGTGATATAGACACACACACACATAAATGATTAATTTTTAACAACACTACGCGTGTTAGCATCAATATAGTTTCAAGTACATAAATTAGAAAAACAACACAACTATTTACACACAATACTTTTGAACACTACAAAAAGTTTGAACTGTAGTTAGCTACAGGCGTGTTTTCGGTCAGGGAATTCTTAGCTAGCTCTCCTACATGTTTATATGTATATATAAGACCTCTCCATATATTTACAATAAGCTACATATAAGACCTATGTACACATTTACACAACCATATATAGAAATTTGGGCACAATTATTGGCTAGGCCTGCATCTGTTTAAATCCAAATGCTTACCTGCGAATCCTCGGAATCGTGTCGCGTATCGAGCAGCGTGTTCAGCGAACTATTTACATCCTCATCAATATCGATGGGTATCACAGCCGCAATGCCCTCGCGCTGTACCTGCTGCAGATGATCCTCGGATTTGCTGGTGCGAAAACCGGCTGCATCACATTTGCGCACCACATGCCCATTGTGGCGACGCACCACAACAGCACCGCTGCCAGCGGCGCCGCCGGCGGCATTGCTCGACTCCGGCGCCAGCGAACTGGGCTCCGGACTGGTGGGCACCGAGCTGGCCATCTCCTTGTCGATAAGTGGGGCCGATAGCGAAATTGGCGAGGTTGGCACTGAAAATGAGGTCTCATCCTGGCCCAAGCCCAATATGGCTTCGCTCTTAACCGTGCCGGATGAGTTGGACGTGGAGCCAGAGTAGCCGGCGGTTGCACGTGCCGCACAATCGACAGCATCTCGATTTCGCTGCTGCTGCTGGCGCATCAGGCTCCGCTGTTTGAGAGCTCGCATGCGCTGCTTGGTTGAACCGGATCCGGAGCCTAGCGAATTCGTTGAATATTCCTCATCGCCGGCATCGTTCTCTTCCTCATCGTAGTCATCATCATCGTCATCGTCGTCCACCAGACACTGACGATCGCTGTCGTCCTCGTCGCCCCGACCCAAGCCGCTCTGGTATGTCTCAATGTTTGTGATGTCATAATTGGTTTGATCCTCTTCGCGTTCCTCAGGATCTGCCTCCAGGTCCTCCTCGTTTTGGTAGTACTCATAGCGCTGTTGTTGCTGTTGCTGCTGCTGCTGTTGCTGCTGTCGATAGCGCTGTTGCTGTTGCTGCTGACGTTGCTGCTGGCGTTTATTGTCTCCGTATTCGGCAGTGCCATCCTCATCGCGCTCTAGCTCCTCGCACATCAGCAACGTGTCGTTGGTTAGTGAATCCCGACGATTGTAGCTGTTGTTAATGCTGTCCCGTTGCTGCTGACGCTGCTGTTGTTGCTGCTGCTGTTGCTGGCTGCGTTGCAGTTTAGCCTCACGCTTCATAGAATCCGAACTGGCTGTATTTGTGGGTGAGTCCACCGATGAGGAGGATGTGGGCGAGGACTCGCCGGAGGCACGTGGCGCTAAGGCGCCATTGGCACGTGCACTGCCCAAATTGCGTTTCGGAAAATCCCGCAGACTGTCCACCTGCAAGCAAAAAGAAGAAAAGAATTAATAATAACAGTTTCTCAATCGAGCATCAGTTGCCAGTTTTACCTTCTTAGCCTGAACTGTAAGCATATTGCTTGACTGTGGCGTTCGGGATAGATTCAGTATTAGATCACCGGTCATCATGTAAGCCTCAAAGCGTGGCGCCTTTGCCGGTTGCGGCGGTGCCGAATTCGGTTCTGGCTCCGGTTCCGCTTCGTGCTCGCGCTCCGTATGCCGCTGCCGGGCGACGGCCGGACTGCCGCTGTAGCTATTGGAGTGCTGCAGGGGCTGAAGACCGTTTCCGTTCGCTGCCTTCGTTGGTATTTGGGAGGGGCGTGGTCGCTTATGCTGCGGCGACTGCACTTGTGGCACTTGCTTCGGAGCTGCGGCGGCCTTGAGGGCCTGTGGAATGCGCGAGGGTCGAAATGTGGGCGAGGTGGCGCCGCTGCCAGCTGCCGTCGGTGATGTGGCAATGTTACTGTTACTAATGCTCGTCGTAATCGTGGTGGACTCCACCATTTGGATCTTGGTCGAGCTGGCGGAAGAGTTGCGGCTGTGCGTATAGATTGTGTTTGTTGTTGTTGTGGATGCCGCAGCAATTGTGGTTTGCGCAGTGGTTGTTGGCGAATTCTGGCGCAGCGATGGCAAATGCGTGGGAGACTTGTAGCGCAGCGCCGGCGAACCAATATTTGTGGGCGTGGCCGCGCCCTTCTGGTGCTGACGCTGATGCTTGGGCGAAGCTGAGTTTGGACTGCTGCTATAATCGTAGATATTGATGGAAGATTCAATGTCCACGTAATGCGGACTCTGCGTATTGGCCAACTGCTCTTTAATGCGTGCCTTCAGCTTCGGATCTGCAAGATTTCGTGTAAAAAATGATGTTAAGTCAAGCTTTAACGTGCTTGGATTGACACTTGCCTCGTTTCAGCTCCAAGGTGACTAAGTTCTCCGACAGCCGCAAACACTTCAATACTGCAATCAGATCAAAGACAGATTAATATAAAATTAAGCAAAATAAAATAAAAAATTTCACTTGCCTTCCTTCGTTGTATGACGATGCACATCGATGCCATTGACTTTCAGTATTACGTCGCCCGCCTCGACCTGCAAAAATAGAGAAAATAGTCAATGTTTTAATAAATAAATGCGGTAATTTATCTAAAATATTATTAAGCATATCTCAATTGGTATTAAGAATTAAGATTTTTCATTTCTTATAATTTTCACAGGAAATGTGTAACGTTTAAAAGGAGTATAGTAATACAAAGTCGAGAACGTCTAAAATATTTTTTTATAGAGTCTGATCCGATCTGGCCGACGTATCTATGCAATATTTTCTGACGTATTTTATTTATTTAATCAGTACTATCAAAGTAGGTTTAAAGCTATTGTCAGGAAACACGACGGAGGAATCCGATCACTAAAGCACATAGCTTCTTCTTCTTCTATGAAATGTCGTCTGAAAGATGAGATTTTGTATGGAAAACTTTGTTGTTTAAAGTTGTATCCAGATCAAACTTGGAAAAAAAGACTGTCTTTAAGCAATATCTTATTAATATCGGACCATTATAGCATATACATAGCTCTCATAGCAACAATAGATCAAAAATTGGTTTGAAATCTTTTTTGTTTTTTCTGCAAGGGCATTCGAAGTGCGGCGAACCCGAAAGTAACTGCTCTTTTCCGTTTTCTGTTATTTTGTCCACCCAATTAAAAAGCGCGGACGAACACGCCGTCCAAGCTGTCGGCACTTGTAAACTATTTTTAATTCTCATTTTGCCAGATGATGGGTCGCCCTCGCATTTGCGTGTCAACAATACCAACAACTAATAATAACAACAAAACAAATGCGAATTGGCATTGGCGCCTGATTCGCCTGCTTGCTCTGACGTCAAAAATTGTTATTTTTTGGTGCGGTCTCCAGGGTGGTACGCACTTCGCTAGCTGGGCCAAGGCACATAGTTTATTCAATAAATTTGTTAGACATTTTGCTTGATAGCAAGCCACACACGAAAAAAAGAAGAGTAAATCAGAGCTCATGCAAAATGCAATGCGCTGTGAAATTGCTTTTATTGCATAATTAATGGCGCGCAGGAGCCTTTACATGTGGCTAATTTATAATTTAATGCATGTGCGTTCCATGTGAGACACTGTTATTTCTTTTCTGTTGTCTGCCACGAAGAACATTTCGCTCGCAGCAGTGCCCGTTAATAAAAAACTTAAAATTGCACTAAATTATGCGGTATATATGCACGTTTCATTCACAATAGACATATGAGCACAGAGTTGCATGCTCTTGCTCATGACTGCGTTGAATCTGCACAGTCAAAAGAGAACTCGCGCACAACAATCGGCGAAGAGAGGCGCCAAAGAGAGCAAATGCAGCGGGCTGCTGTAAAAGGCAGTCATTGAAATGCTGATAAAAAATTAATTTCAAGTCCATGGCATGCGGTCTGTGTGTGTGTGACTGTGTGTAGATTTACGTAATATTTTGGAAATAACGAAAACCCAGCAAGCGAACAGATAAATTAATGGGCTCCATACGTCACCCCTGTGGGTGACTTGCGTACAAACACAAAAAAACACACACACACACACACACATTTGCATGCCACTGATAACATTTTGAGTGGATCGCGTTTAAAATTTCATTAACGGCTTACACGAAAAGTCTCAAGTTTTATTTGCAATTTGTTTGTAATTAAACACTTTCGCTAATAACACAACTTTAAACACGTGTTTGCGCGTTTTTATACCCTCTATTATCTGAAAGTTTCCAAATATGGGAATATTGTTTTCGTATGAATGTGTAATAAATTTTATTTTATTATAGTAATTTATATTATTTCACTTTTTCATGCATACGTTTTTTAATATACGTGCACGTTACTGCCGTGCGCATCTGGCTACAAAGTACTTAGGGTAGGCCGGGTACGCCCGATTTAAGCACTCACTTTTCTTCTTATTGGAAATTGACCAAACATACACAAGCGCACATATGTATGTGAATTTTCGACATTTCACTTTCATGTAAGATCGGTAAAACTTTTGTCCATATGGAGATATGCATGAACATATGTATGTACATATGTAAGTAAGGATACATACATATGTAGACATACTGCCGATTATACCTACACTTTGCATTTCGTAGAATTTTGTTGCAAATCAATTTGATTACTCGACGCCTCAACTAGTATTTTGTATCCTGGGCTGTATCACGTTTTCTTCGATGATTCCCTGTTCGTGTATACTCAAACATAATTCCTACTGCTACTGTTGTTGCTTTATCGTGTCCAATTGGCTTAAGAGAGTCGTGAGTCCAGCGTTGCTCTCGCCAATCAAAATTCAAATGTCCGTTGTCAGATGCGGCCGGCACTGAGCAATTAAACCAATTGAAACGCTAATCGCAATCAATAAAAAACAAATAAGTGGGAACCGGTGTCATTCACTACACAATATTTGCTTATAGTTTAAACCAGTTGAAACAACAAATGCAACAACCTTCAAACTGTCAAGTTGCAAAAATATTTTAAAAATTATATTATTATGCTCAATCTATAGAGATCATAAAAAATAAACAAAATAATTTTTTTTTTTTTTGATCTTATATTAAAAAAATGTAGAATTAGTGACTTATATTTTAAATCGATTGTGACTGGCTTAAGTAGCATTAAAAAACAACATTTAAACAGATTCTGAAAAGGTCAAATTTTTTTGTAAAAATTTATGCAAAAATTTTGTTATTTACATTTCTTGGATCTATAGCTCTCATATTTTTCATAATGCTGTCGATCAATTGTAGATAGATCGATTTCGTTGTAATGAAACTGTGAACAAGTATTGTGCTGTTGGTTATACCCGACTGCAACCTTCCTATTTGTTTATTTTGTCAAGGCTTATGATTTAAGTGCAACAAAAAAAAAATTCGCTTAAATCAAATACAATTACCAATAAAACTGATAACGTTCACAGTTGATATACTTCCATATTGTTAAATATGCACGTCAGGTTTGCCGTTATCTACTACCAAATTAACACTTTAAGCCACAATTAATGTCAAACTCATTCATTGACTTTAACTATTTATATTTATTTATTTCGGCTGCCTTGTTTTAATGCCAGTTGTATTTTCTTGAACTCTCATATTCGCTGAGGTGTTTTTTTTTTGTTGACTGCAAATCAGTTTATTGTGCCAGCAAAATATCAATTAACAATAGCAACAACTGCTTGCCCACTCACCCAGCAGGTAAACAGGTAAACAAGCCAATGGATTGATTGTATTAGTGTCAGCGCAATGCCATCGATGACGACAAACAACAATAACAACGCTGGCGACATGCCGATGACCCAGTCAAGTACAAAGCGAGTGTTGGCTAAGAGTGCTTGCCTTCACCGTTATGTGCAGGCCGTGGGTCGGTTGTACAGTGGCTGTAATTTCTTGCGCTTCACTCAGCAGAGCAGTCAGCGCCATTCCAAATAGACATACAATTTATTAAAAATCAATGTTGGGCATTAGCTTATAGCAAAGCACAAGGCGTAAAGTTGACTTGCGAGTGCAAAAAATGAAAAGAATAAGAAAACAAATTTGGGATGCCGAAGTTTAAATACCCTTGCGGATATGTGTGGTATGCATGTAGGTATATTTATATATTGATAACTTTGTGTTGATAAAGAAGAGTTTCTTTTTGATCGGTTGTTCCCATGGCTCGCTCGAAGAGAATGCGGGAATATGGGTGGAGAGAGAGGAGTGAGAGATAGTGCGTGTGAAAGAGAGAGAAAGTGTGTTTGAGAGAGAGGGAAAGAGGAGTGAGACAGAGAGTGAGGGGAGTGAGAGAGAGTGAGAGAGAGTGAGAGAGAGAGAGGAGTGAGAGAGAGAGAGAGAGGAGTAAGAGATGAGAGAGAGAGAGAGAGAGAGAGAGGAGTTAGAGAGGGATAGAGGAATGAGAGAGATAGAGAGAGAGGAGACAGAGGAGATAGAGAGAGAGAGAGGAGTGAGAGGAGAGAGAGAGAGAGAGGAGTGAGAGGAGAGAGAGGAGAGAGAAAAGGGAGAGGAGAGAAAGGGGAGAGAGAGAGAGGAGAGAGAAAAGGGAGAGGAGAGAGAAAAGGGAGAGGAGAGAGAAAAGGGAGAGGAGAGAGAAAAGGGAGAGGAGAGAGAGAGGAGAGAGAGAGAGGAGAGAAAAAGGGAGAGAAAGAGAGGAGAGAGAGAGAGGAGAGAGAGAGAGGAGAGAGAGAGAGAGAGAGAGAGGAGAGAGAGAGAGGAGAGAGAGAGAGAGAG
This sequence comes from Drosophila paramelanica, assembly GCA_035043915.1. Classification (NCBI taxonomy): domain Eukaryota; kingdom Metazoa; phylum Arthropoda; class Insecta; order Diptera; family Drosophilidae; genus Drosophila; species Drosophila paramelanica. The sequence goes on from JAWNMO010000258.1 coordinate 8,791,151, forward strand.
AGAGAGAGACGAGAGAGAGAGACGAGAGAGAGACCCGAGAGAGAGAGACGAGAGAGAGAGACGAGAGAGAGAGGAGAGACGAGAGAGAGACGAGAGAGAGAGACGAGAGAGAGAGGAGAGACGAGAGAGAGACGAGAGAGAGAGGAGAGAGAGAGACGAGAGAGAGAGACGAGAGAGAGACGAGAGAGAGACGAGAGAGAGACGAGAGAGACGAGAGAGACGAGAGAGACGAGAGAGACGAGAGAGAGACGAGAGAGAGACGAGAGAGAGAGACGAGAGAGAGAGACGAGAGAGAGAGACGAGAGAGAGAGGAGAGACGAGAGAGAGACGAGAGAGAGAGGAGAGACGAGAGAGAGACGAGAGAGAGAGACGAGAGAGAGAGACGAGAGAGAGAGACGAGAGAGAGACGAGAGAGAGACGAGAGAGAGACGAGAGAGAGACGAGAGAGACGAGAGAGAGACGAGAGAGAGAGGAGAGACGAGAGAGAGAGGATAGACGAGAGAGAGAGGAGAGACGAGAGAGAGAGGAGAGACGAGAGAGAGAGGAGAGACGAGAGAGAGAGAGAGAGGAGAGACGAGAGAGAGAGATAGAGGAGCAAGAGACAAGAGGGAGAGGGAGACGAGAAAGAGAAATTAAAACTACTTACCAACAAATAAGACCGATCACTTTTCAAATATAACATTATACACCACACACAACTGAAATTTATAAAAAGTCCGCAGACATTACTTGAATTCATGAGAATCGCATAGAGGGGTCTTACATTGTCTTGTAAGACAGTTAACATAAAGCCGTAAGACTACAGACAACATTTTCTTGAATAAGTTCTGTGCGTATTTTTAACAGATTTAAAACATCAAAATGGAATATTTGGTATATTTTATAGAACTGATATCAGACATAGGCATGAAAATAAATAGCATTATTCTGTTATTTATTTCGCACAACGAAGATAGCTAAGCCTCCTAGGTAACTATGCGTATAACAAATTCTAAAAAAAATTGGAATACCTTTTGCAAGGGTATAAAAACCGCACCCTGGTGTTAGCAAAGCCACCTGCCCCCCACAGTCAAACACTGACGCATACCCATACATGCCTGACACACTTACACACATATATGCATAAGGTAAGCAAACAAATAGGGCAAAGCTGCGTTTAAGTGGACTGACTACGGGCTAACTACGTTTGGCTCAATTTAAAACTGTTATTGGACTAATAGCTTTGCCACTCTTTTGAATGCTTGTTTTTCTTAGTTTTCTGTTTTTCTTTTTTGCTTGTTTTCAGTTGCCATGCGACGTCGCCTTTCTCTTTCACTGGTGCTCAGAGCGTGAACCATTGTGAGAAGAGTTGACCACTGCACACAGACGCAGATCTGTCTGTCATTTATCATTGTGGTTGTCAAGCACAGCAGCCACTAAGTATGCCTGTCTGTCGGTTTGTCAGTCTGCTGTGACGTCTTATTTGAATACACTATGTATATTTAATTTTGCTTCGCTTTTGTTTTGCTTGACTCTTTGAAATGATAAATGCGAGCGTGTCCCTAATTCGATAACAGCAGTGTTGCCGTATCGTCATTTGTGTTCATTCAAATGAACGACCTTGCCAACAATCTGCATTGTCGGCATTGTCCAGCCATTGTGTAGTCCCTCTTTTTTTCAAGCAAAAAATAAACAAACAATAAAAATGTTGGTTTTTATTAATATGCATTATAGGTGTGTAGGTGTTGTGCAATCGGCAAAGAGCGGAAGTTACAAATTTGAAGAAAAAAAATATATATATAATACTTTTTTTACGCTTTATTGTGTCATTTTTTGTGTCCCCCCATCTCAATTCTTTAGCAGATAATGTTAATTGTGACGTGTTTTATGTGCAAATTTCTTTTGCACATAAACTGCTTGCGACGAATATTAAATTGAGTTATTTACACGTTGCTAAAAATTCAGCGCACTGCAAAGCCGGGTAAATATGTACATTTAAAGTAAGTAAAAATACTTAAACCGTTAGTCGTAGTTCGCAATTGAAGAGAAAACGGCATCGCCATTCTCTAGAACAAGTTTCTTTGCGCAATTCCTAACTGTGTACACACTTGGTATTTGACTTGGCTTTCAATTTTAACGACAATTTCACAGATGCTTGCCTTTTTGCCCACTTTAGTGTGAACGCAAAAACAAGAGCAAATTACAACTAAAAATACCTTCCCAGGCTAAGGGGGAAATTAGCATGAATTGTAAACCCCCAAACCCTGCCGAGATCCACAACTCAACGCGACCCGCATTTGCATTTGTGCAAAGCGTAAAAATGGATCAAAAACTGCAAAGCGAATAAACCGCCCAGAAAAATGTTTTAAACAAAAGCAAACCAAGTTTATTTTTGGTGCTTGTTTTTGATATTGATTTGCCTTTGCTCACGGCTAGACTGCACTGTTTGCAAACACATACCTACACATATGCCCATTGAGTAATAAAGAACAATGAGGAGAAAAGTCGATCCGAGCTTTTATTACCGTTGCAAAAACCGCGGCCAAGAATCGCAATCCATTGCAAAGTAAATTCAAACACAATTTTATGTAACATTGGGTGCAACAACAGATCTCTGAAAAACAACAACAGTTTACATTGTCCTCTGTTTTGTTTTGGTCTAAAACGGCGGCCGGAGTGAATTCTCTGCAACAAGGGGAGAGGGGAGCAGGGTTTAGCAATGAAGGAAAAGAAAAAGAAGAGTGCAGATCATAGGCAGCAGTGTGCACGACGAAAAGAGACATACACTTTTGGCTTATGTTTTGATCTGAAACGGTGGCTGGCGAGCGTTCCTAGATCATTTCGGAGGTTACAGGGTGCAGCGAGGCGCAGGTAGCAAGAAATTTTGCCTGCCGGAGTAGCATAGTGAAAAAGGGAAATGGTCCATAATTCGGCGCCGCGACTTGACGTCACATCAGCTACTGTTCGGCAGGCCAAAATTGCACACTCACACAGAAAACTCAGATGTGACGTCGCGTGTTGAAAAAATATGCAACCTTTAGATCTTCATGCATATTATGGGTTGCGGTCACGCATACTTATGCTTCGGCACGACAATGTGTGTATTATTTTGGTGCATCGAGGCAAAAAATACCCTTATATATACACTTAATATAGAAAATGTTTATATAAAACATATTTAAACTAATGGTTTAATTGCAACACAGTATATATGCAGCCAACATTAACTTCATACTGATTTAGCAATTTTTTTGTAGTAGTTTTCGAATAAAATGTTGAAAGCACTAAAAAGTTAAACATACCCTATTCAAGGAAAGGGTGTACTCGCGGCTCGAAAATCAAAAATTATTAAAATTGGCCGGTCTGCTGCAAATTGAAACCAAGACCAAGAAGAAGAAGGTATATGTTTGGGACTTTAAAGAACATACCAATAGAAGATGGGCGCATAGGCAATTGGGCGATGTGTTTTCATTTTGTGTTTGGATCGGCATTCTACGCGCGAACCATTTTGAGTAAAAGCTCGTGATCAACTTTTCCGCTCTTTGTTCTTTATTACTCTATGACATATGCCGAAATAGCTAACCAGGGCACTAGAGTTGGAGGGGGGAACGCGAAATAGTTTTCCGATCCAGTCGACTTAGCCAATAAGGCAGCCGGCCGGCTTGTAGCCCACTTTGCGTCTAATTGAGCATTCTAAAAGCGGCAAAGGGAATGCAAACAACAAAACAGAAGAGACTAGAAAGACAGCAAGAAAACAGAATACAACTCGAGACGGATGACAACAACAAGTGCTGCCACTCAATTTGCAGACAATAGACAGCAGCCAAGTGGCAACACCGTCAGACAAAGTGCAATCATTTATACATTTGTACATAATTTCATATACACAAATGCTTAAAAAAATAAGTACATTATTATAACTTTTTATCTTTAATGAATATTTTGAAAAACATATTTTTAGATAAGCATAAAACACGATTAGAAACAGCTTTTTATTCATTAGTTTACTTCAAATTTTTCATCGTAAATTATAGTTTAAATTTAATTTACTTTACTATTTGCAATCAAATTAAAGAAGGAAGGTACGTATAATTTTTACTACAAGTGTGCATGCAGCTAGTTTTGCAGTGTTTGGCAGCGTCTTTTGTAACGCTTGGACGCACTCAAACAAACACTTTTTTTTTTTAATATAATGCTTAGATTTAGCGCAAAGTTTACTGCAAACTGCGCTTTCTTTGGCTGCTTTTTGCATGCCGAGTGCCTTATGCACTCATTGTTCTAACTATTATATCGTAAATGGTTGTAGCAGCAGTTTTTGTTGTTGCGCTGCTCGCTGTGCCGTGGCGTGCAACGAACCGCAGCGTGTGCTCAACGCCGCTGCCGCCACTAGCACCAACCTCTTCAAATGCCCGCCCCCTTTATGACTTAGCTCAGCTCTGCTCACCTCATCTCACCCATAGAGCCACCATAAAAAAAAGCGAACTTAATAAACGCGCGCGCGCAATTTTTGCTACTTTTGTAATTCAATTAAAGCGAATTTACTTTAGTGTGTGCACTTTTGACTTTAAGCCGAGAAATGAAATATAAAAATGACTCAGTTCTCATAGACTCAGAGTTGTATTTAATCGTTCAGAATCAGTTCAATTTAACTAGTCACTTTATAGTTACTTTTTTTAATTAATTATTAAATAAATTATATATATGGCTGTTAACCGTGTTGAACAATATTGAAAAATTGAAAAATTTTAGAACTGAAAATCTAACTCTTGTTTTCTGGTTATACGCGGAACGTTGACATTTATCGAAATTGCAAAATGTCGCGTGCACGTTGCCTTTGTCGTACCGTTTCGTGACCTGCCCACCAACTCGTGCTACGCACATTGAACCCTTAAATGACGCTTTTATGTTTTCTAGAGCTTGAAGTCGTCGTTGTTGCTGTTATAAACTAAACGTTTTATTTAATGACAATTTTCTATATGTGTGAAGATACTACTATACGTATATATATATATATATATATATATATATATGTATATCAAATATATGTGGGAGCGACACTGTGAAACACCAGACAAGCCGTTAAATCCAACACGATATGTGTGTTGGTGTGTGCATGGTGTGTAAAAGTTGCTCTTAAAAATATAACAGCAATGAAAAAGAATAGGTACATTCGAGCCCCCAAAGTTACCCTCGCAGAAAAATGAAACATGTACATTTTTATTTTTAATGTAAACATAACATCAAAATTTTTAACCGTTTTTAAATATATAAATCTATATTATATGGAATTCATGATTCATTGTTTATATAAAAAAACATATATTTCCTATAAAGATATGGTTGATGACGTTTCCTCTATGTGTTACATATTTTGTGACAACATTCTAAATACCCTCTGCAAGTGTAAAAAAGAATTGAAGAAGAGAAAATCAATATAGCCTTGTGCTTCTTTTGTTTGTCCGCCTGTCTGAGACAATTAATTTGTTTTCAGGCTACAACAGCGACAAAAAAAGTTGTTAGTCACTTCCAGTTAAAGCTAATTAAGCTTAGCGTTAGACTTTTGCAAGACCGGCCAAACACACATACACTTACATACATATGTACATACACATACGAGATGAGAGACAATTGTGAAAAAGGGGCTGGCGAGGAAGTGGGCTGAGCGAAGATTATGGCCACAAAATGTGGCTGCGTTCAGCGTGAAATGTTGATGATTAAAGCTGTTAATGCGGTCTTTGGACCCGTTTCGAAATATACGTGAATATAAGGTACGTGAATACATACACATCCATGTGCATAAGTAATTGAAGTGGGAACTGTTCTTATTCTGAAACTGGTCTCCATCCGAGCTAAAAACAGTATCTTTCAGGTAGAAATTAAAAAGCAATTTAGTTAAGAACAGAGAAAAAGCAATCAACCAAAATATAGGATGAACCAAGAAATTGATTAATGACAGTATATATAAACACTATATAGTCGTGTTTATTTTCTTATGAAACTTACACTCGCACACATTTATGCAGGTGCCAGTGTTTACATAAAAAAAAATCACTTAAATGGAAACAACATTTGATATGTCAAACAAATTAACAAGTCTTTTGTGTGTCCTCCTGTTAATACAATTAATACAAATTTGCCATTCTTTGTCGTATCAAATTGTATATAAACAAAGAGGCAGAAAGGCAAACAGACAAACGAAGACAAATGCGAAAGAGAAACTAACAACAACACAATAAAATGTACATTCAATGGATGCGTTCAGCAGGCAATTTACAGCTCTTTGCACGTACTAACAGCAGTTAGCAACTTATTAAAAAAAAAGTTTACGGTTATGTTGTTGTTTAGTTAGCAACTTATTAAAAAAAAAGTTTACGGTTATGTTGTTGTTTAATTCTATTAAGACATTTGCCAAATGCACCCACAAGTTTATGCATTTAATAAATGTTGCTCAAAAATAAAATCAAAGTTAAAATCATAAATCATATATTTATTATTTTATTGAGCAACCGCACAAAATGTTTCAAAGTTGTATACAAGTTTAATAAATATTTTAATATTATTCATTGCTAGCTTAACATAAACATTTTTGCACATGGCAACACTTATTACACATATAATTAGGCAGCCATTTTAATTTTCATATTGAACCAATAAAGTTTATAGACAAACTGATAGCATTGTTTATACATAGGTTTTAGGTTTTATGTGCATGCATTACATATTTACATATAAAAACACATACACGCACAGTGTGTGAATTGTGTGAGATTCACAATTCATTGAAAAATTGTTGTGCACCCAAAACAAAAACAACAGTCGCAGCAAAGGCAAACAGATGTAAGGACGGCGTGCGAGAGATAGACGACACAAACAAGCAGCCCAAGTGACAAAGACAAAAACAACAACAACATGAGAACTAGCCTCTCCCTTCCTAAAAGCAACAACAAGCTGTAAGCGAAAGCGATAATAACAAATTGAAGAGTTGTCTAGTGGAAACTGTCCGACTAGCAGATACTCTGTACCGAACTACGACTGGCGTGACATACGACTATCCTACAAAATATAAAATACATATATAAAAACTAACACGTTCTGCGATCTTTAAGCAAAAATTTCATTATGGAAAAAATTCCAAAATAAAAAGCGAACTTATGTATAAGTCGTTACAAAAACCATGTTTACCCATTTTACATGGTTACAGGGAAGAAAAAGTGCGTGCCGGTGCGCGTGTGTGTGATTTGTAATCACGCCGGCAGTCAAGTCGGCGAGTTGGTTGCTCTGTTAGCGTCGACGTCGAAGCTGTCAGCCAACTGCAGGCCACGTTGCGGCTGTTGTTGTTTTTGTTATCGTTGTCACTTTATTTGTTGTTGCTGTTGCAACCGCTGGCTAACAACTTTACGTTAAAGTCGTTTTTGTTGTTTTTATACGTTCATACATGTATGGTTTTTTTCTTTCTTTTTATTTATTTGTCAAATTACTTAATATTTTAATTTAAAATTCCAAACACGTTTTTTGCACTCGACTCTTTGTGTTGTTTTTTTTAGTTTTCTTTATTGACTCTTCTGGCTTTCACACTTTTCCCCTCGTGTGGTTGTTGTTGAAGTCGTGCGAATAAATTTATTCCTAAAAACCAAAGACGCACTCAAAAAGGAAAAACCGATAATAATAATCGTGCACAAACATTTTGTTGCTTGTTTGTTTTTATTGTTTTTGGTATGTTTTCTTCTTCTTGTCTTCACTTTTTACATTTGCTTCGACTGATAATTATACAGTGAATATGCTTATATATATATTTATATATGTATATATATATATATATGTGTGTTTGTGTGTGTGAGTTCGACTTATTTTTATAATTTTGTCTTTGCTTTTTATAGCTGCGCTTGGCTGTTGTTATTCTTGTGATTGTTCGGTTACTTTGCTTGTATTTCTTTTGAATAGAGTTGAAAATCAAACACTTTTCAATGAACTTCGTATTTGTAGAGTTGCATTTAGAATGTGCTACACGTTCAGACTTTGGTACGTGTACATATCCCTAACGAATGGTTTCCGATTTGAGTTTATGATTGTCGCTTAAACATTTTTTTCCTATTTAAACTCTTGGAAGGGCTTGTAAAGAGTAGATTTTAGATTTTAAAACCTGTTGGATGTCCGGGTTCCAGATAGCCTTTATGCAGCTGAGTTAATACAAACAAAACCATTTAAATTTTCTGTATATTTGGCTGCATGAGTCTAATTGAGTCATTAAAACTAATATGAATTCTCATACGATAAGAATATACTCTGAACAATTCCAAGATAAAATTTTATACACAGATAATATTTCTTAAAATGTATTCTTAATAATCAGCAACAAAATTGTTAAACTTTATATCTAACCCAACGATTACTTATCTCAAAGATACGCAGAAACTAACTATTATAACTAAAAATATATTATGCAAAAATATCTCCCCGGCATATGTTTACGTCACGATTCCTACATTGCAAATGATTTATTGCCGTCTAGATTTATTTATTAATAAAAATGGAAATTTAAAAACAAAATAAATTGCCAATATTCGCATTTGATTTGTTGTTTTATGTACAGTTGTTTGTATGTGTACACTTGCCCGTACACCAACCAAAAAATTTTTAATTTACACTTTCGCGTCATATTTTTCCGTTGTCTTACAATTTTGTATTTTTTATTAAAAAATTTTCGTATTTACGTTATAAGCTGGCGAAAAACTCGACAATTTGCGGATAACCCCGTTATGTCATAAATATATATAAATATATATATATATATATATACATATATTGTGTGTATATCTTTTTTTGTGTTAAATTGAAATCGAATGAGCAGTTCATGGGAATTTTAATAACAAAAGTAAATAGAATCGAAACCCAAACGAAAGTTGATACAAAGAATTGGATCGGTCTCTGTTCATGTACATATGTGTGTGTGTCAACCATTGCGAGCGGCTAGTCCGTGCCAGGGCCCCAATAAAATAGCGCACCCGTCGCAAGTGACACGATGACATCACAGTGGGCGTCGTTGAAGATGGGCAACGTCAATGAGTACGTCGAGGTCGCGTTTCGCGACTTGTGCCAGCTTTTGCTAAAAAATTGAATGCTCACACTCACACACACACATACACATCAAACGTAAAAACTGCTCTTATCAACAGCGGCGACAAAGGGGGTGGGTACAGGACACATACGTCTCTGCTTGGCGCCGGTGGTTGATGAAGTCATAAGGCAGCAATCCCAAAAGGGGCATATGGCAACGCCAAGGAGGATATGTGAGTAACTGAATTTTGCGGCAGAGTGCAGCCAAGCTAACATTTTTGCTAACCGTATTACAATCTATGTTATTGTATTGTATGTGTCTGTGCACGATTACTTACCGCACCGCAATCGGCGGCCGGCGAATTCTCAACAATGTCGTAGATGACATGCGGCGGGCCAGTTGTGCCGAGCAGCGAGAAACCGAAACCGGAATGCTGCTCGCTGCGACTGCGACGCAGCACCACTTTCAATTCCTCGGTCATTGCGCGACGCTGACGTTGTCGCCGCTCCCTGTGCGGGTGTGTGTGTGCAAGTGTGCAAGTGTGTATGTGCTGCTAATGTTGCTATTTGCTGACCACCTGGAACTGCTGACCGCTGTTTGAATATTTTTATATTTTTGTTTTTTTTTTTTTTATTTTCTTTGTTGCTCTCGAATTTAAGTTGCCAACGTGTTTGGCGCTGTCGTCATTTGCACTTTGTTTTAATTTTAGTGGCGTTCTTCTGCTTCTACCCTCTCGCAATGCTCGACTGAAGTTTTGGGCTTGGCTATCGCTGCCGCCACTTCACAACTTCTTTGCGCACTCATTTACAATTGCTTTTATTTCACTTACACGCAGGCACAAACGCACACAAATGCACACACACATACAAACAGCCACAGCCACAGCACACACAGACAGGCACAAGCACAACTTAAAAATTGGCAGCTCGTATTTTGTTGATCATTTTTTTTTAACAATTCAATTGCCGCTGAGGCTAGCGCCGCTTTCTTTTAATGCAATCTTTTTTTGTCGGGTGCCGCATCTGCAACAATACACAAAAATTGTTAAAACAATTTTTTCGGGGGTTTCTTTCTCCGTTTTTGATTCGAGACTTCTCTCGCTTCACTTTCAACACTTTGCTGCACACGCTGCTGCAGCTTGCAGTTTAATTAATCATTGCGTCGCGCGGTGGTACCTTTTGTTTTGCGCTAGCTTACACTGCATTAATTAAATTAATTAATTAATTATGTTTTTTGAAGAAAAAAAGCTGTTGCGGATGCGCGACTCGCGAACCGAACACCACGGACGCCCTTCTGTTGTTGTTACCGTCTATCGATGTTTTCGTCACCGCATATATTCACTTAGGTATGGGACCGCACATATCGATATGAGGACACATTCGATTTCTGTAGATATAAAAATAAAATATTTTTTTGTTATCGCACAATGTAAATAAAAGCGCAACAATTTTAATTTTAAAAAGTTGATTGTTCCAAAGAACACACATATTTACACTTTGCCAATTTAATTATTTATTTTGTAAAACCAAATTTGCAGGGTATAAAAAGTTTTTTTTTTGTTGTTAACAATTTGACAGAACCCATTAAACAAATAGAGCTCATGCTGTATTTGGCGTTGCCAGATGTTGTTTGTATATTGGCGGTTCTTTTGAAAATTCAAATGTTAAGTGATGGGCTGGCATAAAAATATGACTATATTAAATGCGCATAACATAATGCAGTAATAATTACATCAACTTGCAGGGAAACTATCAGCGGGTATGATAACGCGGATTTCCGCGCCGTAACCCAACGAAATGTTGCGCGAAAAACTAAAAAGTGCGTGCAATTGGCGATTATGGTTTAAACAAAGTGCTGATCGACAAACGAAAGCCGTGGACTTTTATGAGCAATATAAACATTTTTAAAAGTACTTCGAGACGCACAAAGCACTTGACTCATGTAGTTAGCGTAGAGACCCAGAGCCACACATGCGTTCCGGAGCTACTTCCGTTTCTAAGCCCGGACTTCTTTTTTTGTTTTGACAAACAGCAAGCAGTCATCTGAGTCTAAAAAAACAAAAACAACATCGCTTGTGGGTGTCACAAGAGGATGAGAAGAACGCGAGCGCACGCGACTTTACGGCCGAGCGAGCCAAGGCGGGTTTGTGTGTCCAGATGTTGCGCACAATTATCATATCAGCAGCACATCATTTACGAGCTAAGTGGAAAAACAGATTGAGCCAATCGGATGCTGAGTGTGCCGAGCCAATGGGCAGCTAGCACAAAAGGCGTCTGCACAAAGTTCGAGCGTTCAGTTTGAATTAGAGCGCGCGCGCAGAAGGTATCAAAATGAAGAACTGCAGCACGGATTTGTCCAGTTACTATGTAAATGATGCCAGCTACTGGCCAGACGATGGTGCCTATGACTACAATTACGAACCAAACAATGTGGCTGGTTACGCGGATTACGGCAAAGCCGAGGCTAGTTGGTCAAATGATGCTCCTTACGATTGCAATATAAACTTGACAGACACAGTTATGGCTCCAACAACTGCAGAGAAAACCAGCCAGCGCAAGGAACGCACCGCTTTTACGAAATCTCAACTTAAGCAGCTGGAGGCGGAATTTAGTTACTCGAATTATTTAACGCGGTTGCGTCGCTATGAAATCGCCGTTGCTTTGGAGCTGAGCGAGCGTCAGGTGAAGGTTTGGTTTCAAAATCGTCGCATGAAGTGCAAACGCGTCAAGCTGGAGTTGTCTGCCGCCACAAAAGCGAAAAATTAGTTAAAAATTATGATAAAAACGAACATGAATTTCTTTTTGTTTACTTAACTATTATGGTAAATATATGTGTATACTAGTTATTTCTTTAGCTTCTTGCCCGCTTTCTTGGACAAGGGTTTAGCCAGCTGTTTGGCTGCGGCCAACTGTAGTTTTTTTGTGGCAGCTGCTTTTGGCACTTTGGCTGCGACTACGGACTTCTTTTTCTGCACGCCGCCGGTGCCTGGTTTGCGTTTAGTTAGATCATTCAAGCGCTCAGCGCCAGTTTTATTCTTTTCCGACTTTATGGCTACTCGCTTGATCGGCTTCTTCTCTTCCTGCTCTTCCTCGCTATCAACTTCAGTTGCCTCTTCATCATTGCTCACCGCCTGCTCGCTTTCATCATCACTGGCATCCACATAGTCCTCATCATCGCTGTCCTCGTTGATTGTGTTGCCTAGCAGATCGGCCAGCTGCAGTTCCTTCTGTTTTTGTGCCTTGTTTGTTGTGACTTTATCTTTCGTTGGCGTCTCCTTTGACTTCTTGACCGGCTCCACAACAAAATTGCTTATATCAATGCCCAAATGTGCATACTTCTTTTGCATCTGCTTTAGTTTTTTTATGCCTGTCGTAGTGCGTTTCTGGCAGGCAGCATCATCCCAATTGTTTTGTTTCTTAACGCTGCGCTGCGTGGCTTTGGTTAGATCCGATACGTAAATCTGTTTGCCGGCCTGAAAGTGTTTACATATATTAACTATGATATTTATAAAATGAATCCTTATTTTTTCGCTCACCTTATTTATCACTTTTTTCACGGTGTTCTTGAAGTAATTGTATTTCTGTTCCTCGGGCGGTATATACGAAGCCTTTACGACTTTCTGGAACATCAAATAGTTGTCCATGGTGTCGGCCGCCACTTTGGCCACCTCCGGATACTCGAACTCAACGAATGCGTATCCTTTGCTGCCACCGGTGCGTTCGGATCGCGCCAAACGCACGCGCGTCACGTTCCCGAATTGCTTGAAATATCGACGCAGTTGCTCCTCAAAGAAGCCATGCGGCAAGTGCTTGATGAACAGCACGCCACGCTCGGGGCGCACCTTCGGCTTTGGCTTGGGCTTATTTTGGCTTAGTTTTTTCTTCAACTGTATAAAAAATGGAGTCACCGTCACGCACCGTTATATAGTACCTTGCACGCAACTCACCTGGCCAGAAACCACTGCCTTAGTTTGATCGGACGATTTGGTGGGTGTTGCCTGTTTCTGAATCTTATGGGGTTTAGGTTTCCTTACCGCCGGCATATTTACTTTTGCTTTTATTTAATAAACACTTGAAGCAATCAGGACAAAAACTAAAGCAACAGTCGCACGTGGAATATATAGTAATAAATCGATTAATTCGATCACGATGTGCATACGATAGTTGACCAATGTTGAAAAACATATGGCACAAATTCGCTTTAGTATTTATTTAAGTGCTCAAATGTTAGCAAGGGCATTCCTGTTAAGTCCATTATGCGGATTTGCTATAAAGTACAGTTAAATGACATAAATATTCCAAAAAGTGCTCACATTTTGCAGTAAACATAAAAGAACAGCTTTGTATATAGTCTAGATTCTTACGGTGTTATGCATAAACAAATTTTAATAAAAAAGCGAGTGTGACCACTGCAATCAAAAGTAGAATTTTTGGCGATTTTAAATCAAATGTGGAAAATGGCGCACATGGCAACACTGTAAAACAGATGTTAGTGCAATCGCGTCGTCCGCGCGTGAAGAAGCAACAAGCGAGGTGCAAATTCAATATCACAGGCACGTGTCGGTTTCAATTCACAGAATTTTTAAAATATATATATATATATATATTTGCAAACACACACAAAAAATTGTAAATTGCGCACAAGCATAGTTCCAAAACAAACGCAGCAATGTTCTACCTTATCGGACTCGGTCTTGGCGATATCAAGGATATTACAGTGAAAGGCCTTGAAATCGTCAAACAATGTAGTCGTGTGTACCTGGAAATGTATACCTCAATTCTGGGCTGCAGCCTTGAGGATATGGTGAGTACCCATGGTGGTAGGGGGTGCTGAAGTGAAAATGAGAAAATTAATATTTATCCTCGGAGCCGAATATGAAATGCCCATGCAAACATATGGAAAGTAGACGATATATATATATAGTTGAGTGTTTTCAAAGATTGTCCCTATACACGGTATTATAATATAGTAATGTGATTTTTGTATAATAATTATATCATAATTTTAATGATTTAATGTCAGAAACATACTAACGCTCACAATTGCCAATTTTGGTTCGGATAAATTAAAAATAAATTTTATTCGGCGGAATGTTTGTATGTCAGCTAAATGATATAGTCCAAAAATATGGTTAATAAGATTTGACAGACATATTATAAACGTTAAAACACTCTTAATTGTTAAGTTTAGTCCGGATAAATGATAAATTAAAAATAAATTGTTTAAATGTACTATTTCGTCATTTTCTGGTGTGTTTCGAATTTTTGCAGCAAGAGTTTTACGGACGTCCCCTCCTGCTGGCCGACCGCGACCTAGTGGAGCAGGGCGCCGACGAGATTTTGTCCGGAGCTGCTGAGTCGGATGTGGCGCTGCTCGTGGTGGGCGACCCGTTTGGCGCCACAACGCACACAGATTTCATTTTGCGCGCCAAGGAGAAGAATATACCATATCGGGTCATCCACAATGCGTCCATCATGAATGCCATCGGCTGCTGTGGCCTGCAGCTGTACAAGTTTGGCGAAACGGTGTCCATACCGTATTGGGACGAGACTTGGAAGCCCGATAGCTTTTATGACAAGATCAAATTGAATCGCCTGCACAATATGCACACACTCTGTCTGCTGGACATTAAGGTGAAGGAGCCCACACCCGAGTCGCTGATGCGCAAACGTAAGGAGTATATGCCGCCCCGATTCATGAGCGTCGCCGAGGCGGCCCAACAGCTGCTCACCATCGTTGAGAAAAAGGACGCCCTGGAGCGGAATACGGTGCTGAACGAGCAATCGCTGTGCGTGGGCTTGGCCCGCGTTGGCCAGGATACGCAAGAGATTGTGGTTGGGACGCTTCAAGGGATGCGCGCCACCGATATGGGTGGGCCGCTTCATTCGCTGATCATACCCGCCAAGGAGATGCATCCGCTGGAAGTGGAGTTTTTGCAGCAATACGCTGCCAACATTAAGTTGGACGATTATAATCATTAGACAGAGGGAGAGAGAAGCCCACCGAAATGTTATGTATTTAAGTGTTTAGGACACATTGAGTTGAATTTAGGAAACTCGAAGCTCTACGGAGGAGAGCATAAGAGGAAAGTGATACACATATTTGTGTAATTATGTGGTTAATCCCCCACCCCCCGCTTAATTCCATCTGTGTGTAGTTTGCAAATAAAAGTAAAAATATGAAAAAAAAATTTTTGTAACTTGCCTTTTGTAGAGAGTTTACACGCATTCTTTAATAGGTGCCAATTCAGAATATCTGTTGTATATATATAAAATAAATATGTCTAAATTTCGCGCTCCGCCTAGGGATAGAGTCCACGCATGCGCCGCGATGAGCCCTGGCGATCGTAGAGCATATTGAATTTGTTCACAAACTGATGCATATCGTTGCAGCCCTTGGTCAACGTGCCCAGATAGCTGATCAGGCCCACGTCGTTGCATTGGGTGTAGAGCTCCTCCTGAAAGGCGGGCACCTGCATGATGGGCAGCCGATGGCACAGGGCGTACGCCTCGCGCAATATCTCCTGGTTGGCCTTCAGCTTGCCCGCCTCCACATCTTTGATGTACTGCAGCACGATTTTGATGCGTGTGTTTAGCATTTTAATGGCGCTATCCTGGGCAACTAAATGCTCGGCCACCACGCTCTTTTCGCCCGACTCATTGGTGGTCATGCGCGCCACATGATCCACACCAATGCGCTCGGCCTCCTCGGTGGCCAGCGTGTAGGTGAGCGGTACAAATAACATGGTCGCCTCGCCGTCCACCAGATCGATGAGCGATTCAAACAGTTTCACCGGCAACTGGTCTACACTGCGCGGCAATGGATTCAGCTGCAGCATGATGGGGCACTCGTTAATTTCGGCTATCTGTTTCTGGATTTTAATGTCACCCGCCGTGGGACTATCGCCCGTTGTGTACCAGCCAATGAAATCCAGATCACTGAACACCTGCAACCGAAAAGGAGTAATTTAACGGGTGCAAACAAGTAGGTAAAGGTAAGACGAACTCACCTGCTTGTACTGCTGTTCTTTCTTGTTGTAGTAATCTGTGTTGATGATAGTTTCCTCGCCGATTTCATCTGTTTTCAGCTCAAAGGAGTTCATTACTTCGATATTGCGGCCCTTCTGTTTGCCAATTAATGCGCCATACACCTGGCGCGACTCGCCGTGCTGTGCCCGACAGCGTGTCCAATGCTCGGATATATTCATGATTACCAATGGATGCAGTGAAATTGTTATCGAGGCAATTGTGCCTGCCGCAGCCATAATATTTTCCTTTGATTGCTGTTGTTGTTTGTGGCCGGCAGCGTCGCCAACTGTCGCAGCCCCTGTTCCTGAGGTGCTCGGCTTGGCCGCTAGATCAACATCGACGTCCATTTGTTCCATGCTGTTATTTTGTAATGGTGGGGGAAATTCGCAAGCACAGAAGAACAGACGACAAATGATTTGCAATATTAATTTTTGTTTGATGTTTGATATAGCAATATCGACTGGCCGCCATAAATTATCGAATAGCGATACAATTGGTAAGTTTTTTTAAGTAATATTTTTTTGCGAATTTTTACTCTCTTACGCTCTTTTTTATTGCTTATAAAATTATCTTTGTAGTTAAGGCGCTTACTTTTACGCTTCTTATTATGTAGTGACTTATTATTGCCATATGTAGTACTTTTTATTGCCAGTGCAAAATGGCTCTGTCTAAACAATTTTTATAAAATATATGCTAGATATATCTAGCTAAACAGTTTTCATAAGATATTTACTCAATATTTTTTACATAAAAACCCCTGATGCTAATTAATGGTTAATAATTGTCAACTGTTAAATTTAAAAGTGAGCCCACATTTGGTATTTTTCTGGCCGCTGTTAATAACAGTTCCACAGAAATGTTAGCGCTTTTATCGCTGCAAACACATCACTAGTTTATCACCAATCAGAATTGGCCGTGCCACGCAATACCGCTGCGGACGGACGCTCGTTGTAAACCGAATCAAAAAGAAAAGTACGTGCGCTATTATTTTGTTAATCGCGAAATGTGTAAGAATTTTATTAATTAATGCAACCAGTCAAAGTAAACAACTATGATAAAGTGTGAAATGTGTACCATTAAGCTAACACCTGCAGCGAGCTACTAAAAGAACTTTTGGTCAAGGTATGCAACAAAAACTCATCGCTGTGTGGGAGACTCAATAAAAATCTTCTTTTTATTGTATGTATGTGACAAACGCTATTAAAAAAATTTTATATAAAAACTTAATGTTTATATAGAAATTATATTAATATGGCAATATGATATTTGCTGTTTTTAATTAAAACGACTTAAGAGTTTGTGGGGTTCAATTTTAGTTTAGTTTTTGGCGTTTTTCGTTGTTTCGTTTCATATTCCTTTTACAGGAAAAATCAATAAAATCCAATTGTGACAATGGGCGCGCGTGTAT